>CM072886.1:27275079-28525079 GCA_037013685.1 Acridotheres tristis
AACACAAGCATTTTTCCCCAGGAAAGAAAGAACCATTACAGGAAGAACTGTACCTTTGATCTATTCAAAGTTGATCCAAAAATGCCTGCAGAAAAAGCTCTTCCTTGCTAAAATACTGAAGTCAGATTGAAACTCCACATTTTAATGTCCATTTTTCTGGGAAATTCTAGATTTTCATGTAAAGTCACTTTTTAAAACCAATCCTCAAAATAGTGTGAAAATTTTTATTTCAAGTGACATACCTGATTCATAGAAATATTGATAGCATTTGGTAAAGACTTGAACAAATGAGACGGCTGATTGAAATGATTGGTAGGAAATGCAAAGCTAGTTTTTTGTGATGTATTCATTGAAGTCCAAATCTAACAATCCTTGAAGTATTTGAGATTCCAATAGAGTCCATTAAGACCATGACCTACTGTACTAAGTGGCTCAGGCTCAATCTTTTATTTCTTAATTAGGCAAAGATTTGGGGAATCAATTGTTGTTTAAACCTGAAAACCTATAAAAACTACCAGCGGTAATGTTCAGGTGGAAGTCAATGGCCCATTCACCACTACCAGCAAAATTTGAAACTGTTCCCAAGAATTGATTTTAAAGGTGAGGGGGAAGAAATATAAGAATAATGCTTGTATTCTGAAGAATCTGCTCATGTCCATGCACTGCTAATGAGTCTGAACCACAGCTCTCTATGCTTTATTTGTCCAGCATAACAAGCCCTACATTCCCATTCAAGACAGGAACAAAACAATGTAAATAGTAAAACAGGACATAATGAGCTTTGAAGGAATTTCTTCAAAAAACTGTTTCTTTCTCCTTGCAATTTCAAATCACCTCCTTCCATCCCCAGCCACTGTTAAAGCCCCTTGAACGTGTCTAATAAATAATCTAAAAAAGGAAAGGACAAATTATTTAAGTCTACACTTCCCTGGGAATTGGGAGTTTGTTTCACCACATTGTAAATTATCTTTCCTAACTTCTAATAAGGTGTGACAAAAATGCAATAAATACAAATAAATCCACAGGGAAGAGATGCAAAAAAAAAAAAAAAAAAAAAAAATTACAAAAGCTTGATGGGAAAAAGAAACCACCCAAAACCTATAATGAAAAGCTATAACGAATTTGCAATCCCTAGTCACTCATCTTTTCTTTTTACTTCAGTTCTAATGCCAAATTCCTTCATTATTTTTTGACCTGATATGAAACACCATCTGGCAAAAGCATGTTGCAATTCTAAATAAATGAAATAATTGGATGGTTGCTTTAAAATATCTTTCATAAATAAGTACTATTATACATTAGCAAAACTCCTTTTATTGCCTCTCTGAGCTCTGATGCTGTGCTGTGACTTTCTGTCTGCCTTGAGGACCTGCAGTTCCCAAGCAGTCTCGCATTTAGTGTTAGACTGTCATGAGCCTGATGAGCTTCCACAATCACAAAGTATCAGATGCATATGTCCATATGTTTGATTTGTATTTCTTGTATACATTATTATCATTATTATTGCTAGTACTGTTAGACAAGGGTAACACCACAGACTCATCAGAATCATTGCCCTGAGGATGAGATCACAGCCTGAGGGTCCTGACGGATCTGCAGCAGCAGATTACAAACCATATGGCTGACGTGGTTATCTTATAATAAACCAAATGGCTGGGGGTATTCAGGAGCCATTTCAAAAGTGGATCAGATGTCACTGTCATAAGATATCTCAATCACACTTCAAAATGCCTTCAGAATAATTCTGGCCAGCGAATTACTTTCAATCTACTATCACAAATGTTTTAATGTCTGAAGAGATCATCCTATTGATAGAGTCCTATAGATGGATTTCTGCATCCACACAGACCCTTTTGTTAGTCTGGGGGACCTTCTGCAGAGTGCACACCTCCCTAGGCATACATCATGGAAGGAATCAGGTCAGAAGAGATGGAAAAGTCATGGATTAATTGGATATATGTTTCTACATTGCTCCTCCACAAGTTATGACAAGCGTAGAGTAACAGCGAAAAATAAAATATTTGTTAGCGATGAAAAGCGGTGTACAAAACAGCAGTTGGTCATGAGCAAACATTTTGCAGCTATAAAGACCCAGCTGCTTTGGCTGACTAAAATGAAAAGGAACAATGCTTTAGGGGTTGTGAAAGAAGATCTCACAATTGATGAATTATATAGAAAAAAGGGACTTCTGTTTAAAGCTTTAGTACTCATAGTCCTTTTTTCATAACAAATCTAATTTCTTTGAGTCAAGAATCTTAGGTAAGTATGGCATGCACTAAATGAAAACATGTTCACAGCTCTTGAAACCAGTTTATTCTGTATGCCTGCTTTGTCTTTCATTAAATATTCATTTATTGATATTAGACTTATGAAAAATTTAGCATAATTTTAATCCTCCCCTATATGAATAGGAGAAATTAAAGGAAAAGTGGGTTCATCCAGGTTTATAGGTATGTGTGATACAAATTGTTACATTTCCAGAAAATGACAACAAAATCAGGAATCCAGGAGAAAAAAAAAAAAAAAAAAAAGTCGTATGCATCACCTAAATATTTAATTACAATATCAGCTTATGTTAATCATATTTCAAGAGTTGGGTTAAACATGCTGTAATTGTGCCATCAATCCACATGAATCAAACCTTTATTTAATAACTGTAAAAGCTGCCATTTGCTACTTTTAAGGTATCTAATTTCTCATGGCCTTTACTCGATAATGGTCGCTAGAGTTACAAAATGCTAAAAATAAATATGTTTTGGAAAATCTTGTTTGAGTTCTTACTGCAGAAGCTGAAACATCTGTAACAGTATGGCAGTTATCAGCTTCTTGTAAATTCTGGCAATGTTCATTTAAAAAGGCTTTAAAAGTACAAGTAAAAACATTAGTGTTTTGACTACTTGCAGGAAACTGGTATGTATACAATTAATATAAAGGAAACTGCCAAGTCAATCTGAGCTTAAAAATCCGGGACTTATGTTATTTTTATTTGATTTATTTTTGAATTTGTAAAAATCCCCAAGCTGTCGCAAAACCTAATACCAGTTGAACATTCCAGGTACTCTAATTAATAGAAACATATTGTTAAATTCAACAGATATACAAAATAATAAACAAGTAAGAGTGGAAACATCCATACACAGTTAACATATGAAAAAACCCCAAGATTCCTCATCCTGATTCATGCAAGGAAAAAATCAAACAAAACCAAACTCTAAAAAAAACTTCTCTCAATAGCAAGCATAGAGAAAGTTCAACAAAAGTTTGACTCAACCCGTATTCAGATATAATGAGAACTGGACCCGGTCCTAAATCTATTGAATAAAGGGAGAAGTATCCTCTCAGAATGAAATGAAATTAATCAATGCTCTTTTGGCTATAGCATGAAAAACAAACAAAAACAAAGAGGAAGATAAAAGGAAAGCAGTGAGGGACAACAGAGTTAATGGCTAAGTTTTGAGATATTTTTTCTCCATCATATGTTTTCTTCCAAAATATCCTAGAATATGACATTGCCAATGCTAATTCCCAGTGCTTAAATAGTTCTTTATATCATCAAAACACAGCATATACACTGAAGTTCAAGGCACTTACCATGGAAAATAAAATGTACAACACTATATGAATTCCAGAAAACTATGGCCTTCACTAGAGGACTGAATTAAGGTTACACTGTCTGAATATTGAACCTTTCTATATTTTGAGTTCTAACTCTGTAGACTTTATTGTTCTTTTAACTTAATTTTTTATGTTTGCTGTACATAAAACATAAAAACAGTAAATTTAGAGAATTTTCCACATGCATGTACAATAAACTTTTTGTATGTTTTATGTTTAGCCAATCCTACTACCTTAATTTATTTTCAATTAAATTTTTAATCATTTAATTGGAAAAAGCTGTTGTTTAAAAATTTAAGTACAGCTTTATCAAACTGAGAATACATTTTTCTACTTTTTCACTACACAGATTTTCCTGTTGCAGTACTTCAGCTGTAAAGGCTAAGACAGACTGCCTGTTGCTTTTTGTATGTCACAAACCAGGACCACACTTTGACGTTGTACCATAGGAGTCATGACTACTGCTAATAATATGAAGTGTAGATCTTTCTTTGGGATCTGCTCCAAAGCCTGCCAGTTCTGCAGGAATAAAATAACCACCATGTGTTTGGTATCTTAGCTTCCTAAACGGATGCAGCATCAGATGAGTTGTGTAAGAAATTATTGCTTAAACACTTTCATTTTATTTTTATCTATATATTAATCACAGAGCGACAAAGACACAGGGAGAAAACGAAGGGAATTTGAACTTCATTCAGCTTACCCATATAACTGCTACGTATGAAAGCCACCATATCTCATTTAAAACCCTGGTCCAATTGTATCTATTGAATTAAAAGAACTATTTAGAGATGCTATATGTCTGGATTCTTCTGCATCTTGTGGCAATGGGAAAACTTTAATTTATATACATTCTCACAAAATTTTTCATACTCTGGTTTCACATGTGAAATCAATGCTCAGTCATGATCACCAACAAAACACTGAGCATATTGCGAGCTCTCCAGGGCTCTCTGTTTTTTTTGTGTTTGTTCCCTGTAACTCCACTATCTGATTAGGCTCCTTAGGAGGTACTGGAATATACATAAATAATAAGCAGGAGGAGACAATTAAAAAAAAAAAAAGAAATAATTGCTACTATTAATCTATGAGATTAAGATGCAAACTACCCACTTTGCATTGCACTGCTGACTCCCAGGGAGGTCTGGCAAAGAGAATGTGTGTACTATGTCCCACCACCGAGCAGCACTGCCTCCCCAGTGCAGCAGAAATTCCACCCCAGCGTGGACTGATGACTCACTTTGTGTTTTCCTTGGCTAACTCGAGAAGTGTTCCTCTCCTCAGGTCAGTCACTCAGCCCTCTCACAAATGTCAGCTTACTGCTCACAACTGTTTTTCCATTCACAGGGGTTTTAATAGGCATGAATGAGGACAGTTATGAAGGAAATTCACAGTGCAACGGAAAGCCCTGAAACTCAGTTTTTGGGCATCCAGGCTTCACATCTTTTTCAAGCCGACTAGCTCTTGCTCATTTGAACAATGCCAATGATCTCTTTCTAGGCTGCCCATCATAAAGCCACTTGTAAACAGTAGCATGGCTTTTCTCTGAGCTTGTGAGTGTGCCTGCAGCTCAATAGGACTATTCACACGAACAGATGTTACTCGATGTGAACACTGGTTGCAGAATTAAGACTGTCCTTGCTCTTCCTCTTGCTACAAACATCAGCTGCTCAGACATCCAGGCTGGTTTTTTTTGTTTTTTTCTTTTTTTTTTTTTTTTTTGCAATGGCTTTTTGCCATACACAAAGCATGCAAAATGGCAACTTTTGTAGTTAAAAAAATCAGAAATAAAAATCCCCCTATATTCCATTAGCACTCATATAAACTAATGTTTATATACTTCTCCATAGAATTTCTTGTACAGATGATGATAAGAAAAAGTCCATTTAGTTGTTCATCATATTTTTTGGCTTTCACAGATAAATAAAAACCTCCATCTTTCACTTGAAAAGATATACTTGAATAGAGATGAAAGGATGTCAGACCAATATTGAATTTTTATCTTCATACCATGCAACAAAAGCTCATGAGTCTACAGATTGTGTTTGGCTTGATACAATTTTTTTTCATCCCAACACTATTTCTCTATACCAAACTAAATATATATTTTATAAGTATATAGAACAGTCTTAACCATGGGGAATAAACCTCTAAGAACTATTAGACAGACACTTAACTGTAATGTTTGCAAAATTTTAACATTAAATATCTCATAATAATTCTTTATCTAACTGTGCTTCTCAGTTTTAACCAAACTGTGACTGTTACAATCTAAATCCACTTTTGGTGTAAGAAAGATACTCCCACTTAAAACCTGAAATTATGGGTGGTACATTTGCTTGTGGAAATGAACTACAAATTTGAAAATTGACAATAATAGTAATAATAATGCTTTCCACACTTTTCATTGAAAAATTGAAGGCATTTAATTTTTTTACTTTTGGGCGATGGGCAAAAGCAATCCTTGATATTAGTATCCTTTCAAACATTTGTATTTTTAAATCTCTCCAAATTGATTCTGTGCTGAAAGCACAGCTGAGGCTCACAAATAAGTTAGAAAAGGTACAAAAAGATCCTTTGAAAATGAGAAAGAAAAATACCTGAAAAGAGCAAGCTTCACAAATAGCAGCTATACAACCAGGTTTAAAGACCAAATCAAGCTTGTGGGGCTTGTTTTTGTTTGTGTATTCTTTCCTTTTCTGTGTTAAATAAAAACCTTCAGTTATTTTTCTTTGTTGCAAACTGTGAACCCAGTAGCCTATGAAAAAAGATCTGGGAGGAAAACTTTATGGGAAGTACATTTCAGATACAGCTGGACCAGGTGGTCCAATCTGCCAGTTTACAACTAATTGGCAAACCATTTGCTCTTCTTCAGACCTCTGGTACATCACCTGTTCTAATGCCTTGTCAGAATTATGGCAAGTGGATCCACAATCTATTCTGACAGTTATTTAAGAACCCTTCACTGAACATCATCTGTCCCTGCTGATTTATGTATATACTTGGGGGTCTTTAGGTATTCTCTTATTTCAATACCACTCATTTTAAATTCTTTTCATTATGTGTTAACTCACTTTCTTCTATGTTTACAGACTGAAAAAGAAAAACCTGAAGACAGAGTGAGGAAGGAGAAGAAAATCCCTGCAAACCCCACAAAACAAATAACAATGAATATTGAAAAAAACCCCTGAAAGTTCCCCGCTTCTTCTTAGTGAGTACCAAAATATGCTAAACGGATGCAGATACCTGTTAATCCCATCTAACAGAGAAGTGATTATTCCTGTTTAGCAGGTACAGCCACATTTATCAACAAATGAAGGAATTTGGAGCACTTGCTCTCCTGTTCCCTTCTTCATTCATGCCCACAGACTACTCTTAAGGGAAATAAGCCAAAGAGTACCAATACGTTCTTAAGTACCAAACATGCAACTATACTCACAATTTACATAGCAAAAAACAGGCTAAAAAGATTCAGAATAAAAAACCAATGACCATCTCCTATGGTAAAGAATACATCACCTTTGTTTTTAGTCTACTAATGAGTTCAGATTTCCTATATCATCACCTTTCACTTCTTCTGGAAAGTGTATTTTCTGGCCAAGTATCTTCCATTAGCAAAATCCATAACGTATATTTACTAGTCTTCTCCTTTTTTCTTAATTCCTTCATTCTCTCAGCTTATGGAGAACCATTCTGATACTCCCAGTACTAGAACTACCATCTGTTATGCCTTTATTACTGTATCACTCGTTCTATGACATCTTCCATGTCCTGCCACCTCTTACTAACACTGCTTACTAGATACTGGCCTGATGATTCTCTTAATGTCACAGTATCTCCTTTCAAAATGCAGAATATTTTTAATTTTTTACTAGTTTATTCACTATCATCACAGGCTGCACTCCACTACATCTCAGTGCCAGCATCTCTGTTCAGAGGACACTGAAGGAAGAAGGAGCTGAATATATCCAACCCTTCTATAGACACATACCCAAGTTCCCTGTCTCATCATGAGATTTCCTTAAGTCTCTCTTCGTTGGCTGTATAGAGAAGAATCAAGTGTCAAACACTCCCTTCCATTTAGGACCTGATCCTTTAACCATACAATTCCATTACAAGGTGGAAACTGATGGACCAAGCTTGTCTTTTATTAGAAAAGAGAATTATAGCCACAGCAGCAGTACTGATTGCTTAGCTCCCAGCAGTAGGATACCCTTAGGGTTTAAGCCATACAGAACAGTGCCTAGCAGATTTCACAGCACACTGGAGGACCATGAATGCGTAACAAAAACAAAAATTTTCATAGGATTATGAAGAAAGCAAGAAAAAGTATTCCTGGAAACAGGAAACGTGGATTCAGCATGTTAGATTAGACATCTTTCCTGGATGAGGCCCCTAACTAGCACTCCATAGTGAAAAGGTAAAGGACCAGGAAGTGATCTGTACTCCTGACTAGTATGGCACTTGAGTATGTCCCTGTCTGACCTTAAGCTAGGAAATACTCTTCCATCTCCCCAGACTAATGCTAGAAGTCACAGCTGTTATCAGTATCCAACCAAGCAGCTAGGTAGTGTCAGGCAACTGAGCAGTGCCTAATGCATTTCATTGCCTGCAAGGTTTACACAGCACTAGAAATTAAAAGTACTGGACCTTTCTCTGTGGTTTAGATGAATTTCAGACACTTCAATCATAGGTTAAAACGTATTTAGATTCATGGGATCCCATCTATTCATGAATACTAATATTTTGATATTAAAATTGATTCCACAAAACTGATTGGACTACTTTCTCCTGCTGATCTTACCAACTGCCATGATGCACAGTGAAGTGTTATGCCTAACTTCTTGAAAGCCAAAATTGATCTTGAAAATTCAACTGTTAAATTAAATGCAATTTAATTATCAAAATTTATAATTTTACAAATTGAGCACTAAGACGTGATTTAAAATATGTTGTTTGTCCTTGAAACTCCTGAATGTCATGTTTTGGCCTAGGGAATTTCTGTAGCTAGATTATGAACTTGTGGTAGAGTGATGAAAACGCTGAATTGTTCTGTAACAGTATAATAGTCTACTGATCTGAAGGAACACTGTCTCTCAAGCTGGAAACAAGCCCACACCTTCAGCAAATACTGAATGAAAACAATAAATTATATTGATCCAAGGGACAAAAAGAATCCTGCTGGAAAACAGTATCTAATGGTAGTAGGAAGCAAACCATTGTTTATGCAATTTCAAAGTAGTAACATAGAAATGACAGGTTTTATGCTGCTCCTGTGTATAATATGTACTGTTTTCTAATACTGTGCTTTTGGCCCAATAAGAACTAAAGTTCCATCTCAGTACATGCTATGATAGCATCAAATTCTTCTCTTCCCAAATTGATCTGTACCATGTGCTCAGACAAAAACAAAAAGTGTAAATCCATACATAAAATACTTAAATAAATAAAATCAGTAAGACCCACAGCAATATATTCCAAGCTACAGTGTACAGACCTCTCCTTTTGGAGAAAAGACATTTTATAGGGATGGCAACCTGGTAGAAAGGAAGCTTCTGCAGTATATAGTTTCACAGGGGAAAGAGCTGGAGAAATTTTCCCCACAAAGAAAAGTAATGTAAAAGAGAGGCAGAGAAGTAAAAGCATAAATACTCATACTTTGCTTGCATAAAGAAAACCATTTGAGAAAACGAAATAAACAAGCTCTGATCTCTTGACTGATCTGGGGAAACAATTCAATTAAAATAATCAACATGCCAGATCTCCCTTCCTGATTTGCTTAAGTAAGCTTGCATTTGCAATTGTAGAATTAGATTGTGCATATATATGTGAGTGCTTCCCTCCTCCCCTTCTCCCCCAGGGAAAAATCAAACTTACAAGGGGTTGTTTAACAAATGTTATGGGGGATTAAAGGACCTTGGGTTCCCAGAATTTTGGCTACACCAGGTACAGGATTTGTATATATTAAAAGAGGGGTCTGGCTCAGATTTAACTCAGCTATTGCTTTGCTAGCTCAACTAACCAAACTTCAGTTGGGTCACATGTGGTTTTGGTCTGGAACTGTGCATTTGCTTTACAGTGGTTATAATTTTTATTAGTTTCTATTCTACCCAAACTAAAAAGATGAAACACCGAAACACCCATTTTTATGGCATCACTTTTAGAAATGTCTGCACAAATCAGATGCATTTAACTTAAGAAACAAACAAAAAAATCCCCTCCAAACAACAATGACGTACGGTATGTTGTTATCTTTACCACTTTAAAATCCTCAGCATTAGTCAAATTCCGAAAGAGTGATAAAGTGTTAAAGACCTGCAACATAAATGAAGATTATATTCAAGGTAAAAGACACATTTCCAATTTGGAAATAGGAAAAGAACCTGTTTCTTAGTGCTGCAACAGAGAGTAAAATCAGTGATGGCTACAGCAAAGCAGTCTGACAATGATGAGAGCATCTCTGTTGCTCTCTAAGACTATCCCCACCCAGAATACAGCACTTTGCTGAAAAGACCTACAGTCCATGGACTCAGCAGGAATAAGATACCTGTAATATTATTATAGTAAGCTATGTTGAATTCCACCGACAATAAATTCATAAGATAGTGTAATGATGCTTCTCAAGGAATAATATACAAAAGGCTAAAAGAGCTTAGATACTGAAAACCACACAAGTGACAGTAACCCTCAAATTTCTGGATTACATAATTTTTCTATTTCATGGGATTCACACTACTTGTATTTATTATTATTATTTGCTACACAAAATATGTTTGTTAGGTCACATTTTCTGAAAATGTTCTGAAAAAATTTCTTGTTGATATTTATTGAAACTTAATACTTGAAATAATTTCCCTTAATTCTCTAGCTCTCATAATATAGTATTATAATTTCTATAAAGGTATAAATAGATTATTTTATAATCACTAAATTATAATGATATTTTCACTCCTCCTATGCTCCCAAAGAAAAAAAAAAGTTTTCCTGAAAACTTTTTTATATTAAGGGAACACAATTCAAATTAAAAGAAAAAAAATTTACAGTAGCTACTTAGATCCATTTTTCCTAAGTAATTTTTCACACAATACTAACATTCAGAACTATTTGGCCTTTATATTGAGGATTTCTAACTTCAGTATTTGAACAAAGATTAACTGAATCATTGGTGAATAAAATCACAAACCTTCATATAGTATCAGATTTTAGATTGCCTCTAACATATGAAACCATTCTGCAATAAGAACAAGCAAAGATTTCAGCAAAGAATAAATCACTAAAACTCAGTATAAACAATATCAGTCGAAAATAAACTCACAGTTTAAAAATGTATTGCAATAGTCCTTGGCAATAACAGTTGTGAATACTGTTAGATCTACATGGGGAAAAAAAGGCACTGTATTTTCACTTTCAGATGTCTGAAAATAATTTTCAAGAAGAGCTGAATATTGCCATTTCATCTTCTATCTCTGTATTTATGAATAAATATCTATCTTCTCAATAAAAATTCAGAAAACACCGGAGTTCATGTGGTTTAACTTTGTACAGGCACTGGTGGTATTCATGGCTTCCCACCTGGTGCAGATCTGAGTTTCCTGAGTACCGTTACAGAGCACTGCCAGGAGACAGGAGTGCATTCCAAGGGGCTACTTTAGCACAGATTTCACTGCTCTCTCTGGCAGAGAAGCGTGTAATAAATGACCATAAAAGCTGTTCTGTGAGATCTGGGAGAGGAACAGTAAGACATGCTATTCGGCCGTCTTGGATTTGAGAATATTATTGATGTGTTCTTTAAAATATTATCCTATGGATCAAATTTTTAACTTTAGAAGGTAAAATTCAGACTGAATTGCTTTTAGAAACAAATATAATGGAAGAAAATTTATATTGAGCACATAGGAGATATGCACATTCCCTCTCATGACTATTTTAATGAAGACATATAAGCCATCAATTTACTTCTCCTTCAGTTTGCTGAACTTAAGCACATCTTAACAGCTAGTGAATCCTGGCTTACTCTTTGCCTCTACTACAGGTTCTAGGAACCTCTATAAAAACCTGTTCTTGTATTACCTTTCAGTATTATAATCAGGAAGCAGTCCTTTTTATGACTATGGTCTTAAGTATAGTATTTCAACTTCCAGGTGAGAAGCACAACACTAGAAGGAAAAAATCTCCAAGTCTTAAAAATTCAGCTGAATGTATTAAAAGAAAGTAAGTGTTCCCAAGTTAGCATATTTACTAGTGAGGGCATAGAACTTGGCACCTAGAACTATTTGTGTCTGACCAGAACAGGTGGATAAGTATATCTGTATGCATTTATGGTTTAAGTTACAGTGACTTTATTTTCGAACAATCCAGCATAAAAATCCTGTCATGCAACTCTGCTTTGGAAGTTTTCATTTGGAAGTCCAATATCCAAATGTTTCCCCTTTAAGCATCAGTTACAACCGCAGACATCTCTTTGAAGTTGTAAAAAATGAAACAAACAAGAAAAGAAAACAAAAAAGCCCACCCAAACAAGCTTTCAAATATTATGTACATTTGTCTGACAGAGTAAAAACACGTAGATGTGGATATGTGTATTTCTATATGTGTGTTTGGATGAAGGGAGAAAGAAGGCAGAGAGGTAAAAGGACTTACCTAGCTCTCATTGCAGAATTTCTAGTTTTTAAAGCTTAGAGACTGTATTATGTCATAAGTCTCTGGGCTTCACTAATTCCATGACTGCAGCCTTCTTTGTGATTTTGATTTTGCAATTGAAACTGATTGGCTGGCAGACAAAGGGACAGAAACAGCTGCAGCTGGTGTTATTGATTATTTCCTCAATTTAAAGGAAGCAAATGAGGAGGCTAACAACATTGAAGGACAAAGGCAAAGTTGTTGCTCTAGAGCTCTGGCAAAGCCAGTCACTGTCCCTTGCCACATGAGCTGAATTAATTCACAAAATGCAGCCATTATCATTTTAATACCATAAATTGTTGTAGAAGTGATAGGAACCTGCCTGTTATGATAGTGCATTTTTAATCTCATTATTTTTTAGTAAAAACTGAAATCTCTAATATGGAATGACACTAAATCTCATATAAACATTCTGGAAACTGCTTTTGGGCTATATTCAGTAACACAAGTGACTTTCTAGAAATACACTGAGATAATAATTGTTAATGTCTAGCCTGAGAGGTCCTGCCCTCTGAATGAGAATTGTGACTTCCTAAAGAAAACAGACAATAATTCTTCAAAAACAGAAGATACATCAGTGATCCACAGTGGAAAAAAATAGAATCAAATTAGAGCAGGAAATGTGTAAACATAGAAAACAAATGACACAAATTGTTTTGCTTCTCTTCTCTGCCCTTGTCAATGCATTGACTTGACATTAGTCACCCTTACACAGGGCTTCAACTTGAGAGAAGTAAAGCAGAATTGAAGAGAGCATATATCCATTAAAGACATCACAGCATCACAGAGTAACTGAGCTGGGAGGACTCACAAAGATCTTTGAGTCCAACTCCTAGCCCTAAGAAGTACAGGAGGCTAGTACCCAAGTACCCAAGAGTCACACAATGTGTCCAAGAGTATCATGCAAACACTTCTTGGACTCTGCCAGGTTTGGTGCAGTGATCACTTCTCTGGGGAGCCTGATCCAGTGTCCAAACACCATCTGGATGGAGCACCTTTTTCCAATATCCAACCTAAACATCCTCTGACACAACTCCAGGCTATTCCCTGAGTTTTTGTCACTGGTCATCACAGAGAAGAGATCAGGGCCTGCTCCTCCTCTTCTCCTCATAAGGAAGTACCTGCTCTCAGTCTCCTCCAGGCAGAAGAGACCAAGTGACCTCAGTCCTTTCTCACACAGCTTCCCCTCCAAACCCTTCACCATTTTCATTGCCCTCGTTTGGACACTCTCAAACAGTTTGATGTCTTTTTTACACTGTGGCACCCAAAACTGCCCTCAGCACTCGAGTGAGGCTGCCCCAGCTCAGAGCAGAGCAGGACAATCCCCTCCCTTGCTGGCTGTGATGCTGTGCCTGATGCTCCCCAGGACAGGGTTGGCCCTCCTGGATGCCAGGGCACTGCTGGCTCCTGTTCAACTCACCATTGGCCAAGAATCCCAGATCCCTTTCCACAGTGCTGCTTTCCAGCATTTCATTCCCAGTCTGCACATCCAGGTTTTCCCCCAAGACAGGGGAATCCAGCACTTTTCGTTGTTGAACTTTACAAGGTTGGCGATTGCCAAGCCCTATAACTGCCCTCTAGGGTCATCCCAGTTTTGTACTGCCTGTGAACTTGCCTAGTATCCCTACTGGTCCCACATCCAAGTCATTTATATAGATGTTGAAAAGCTCAGGGCCTAAAATGGAGCACTGTGGATGCACAGTATAAAGAGCAGCTTGGATATGCACTCTAGGTATAAAATTAGGTTTGTCCTCACATGGCTTCTGGATGGTGAGGTCCTTGATGGAGGCTTCTCAGCCTACAGAACTGTACCTTAGGAAGCAGGCACTGCACTGTTAAGATGCAGTTTTCAAGCAACAACAGCAGGAGGAATTTGATGCTCTCTTGCAACCAATATTTCTACAACAAATTTTAAAAATTACCGTAATAAACGAGGCCCAGACTTTCTAAGAAAGTCCACTTCGTTTTAGTAAAGAAAAACACCGGAGGCAGGAACCCAGGATAAGCCCGGGCCCCACTCAACAAGCCAAACAACCAACCAGCTGTGCACTGCACAGGGTGCTTCCATGGATCCCGAAGGAGAACCCGGTGCCAAGCACCTGAGCAGTCTCTATAACCTCGGCTCCTCATGGATCGGTGCATTGTTGAATCCTCACTTTGACTGCTCCTCTTCCTGGCCCTTGGTTGGTCCATACCGGGGTGCAATCTTGACCAATCATTTCGGAATACTTGGACCTTATAGGCTGGCTCATCATCCAGTCATGGTTCAAGTTGCTGTCCTCACCCCATTAGGTAATGTTCCAGAATGTTCCCTTCATCCAACCAACCGAACTCCCATTAGTCCTCCCCCCAATGGACACACACTCACTCTACAGTACCGCTAACCAACACCTTCCTACAACAATCCATCAGTAATTCCAACATAACCATTTATTCAAAAATACATAACTTCATAACAACTCATCAACAACTCAGAACCTCATTGTATTAATCGACAACCCACATCTCTACCCCCGAACATTAACTCATTTATAACATTACCACTACGGATGTCTGTACAGATGTCCGTAAAGACCCACAGCCAGAAAAAAAAAGCAAAAAAAAGAGAAAACAATAAAACAGACTTGCAGGAGCCCCTACGTCACTCAGTCATTCTCACAGCTCTACTGCATCAAATCACCCCTCACCTCCCTGAGCAGCCTATTCTAATTTCTTCCTCTCATTGCCATTACAAAGATTTTCTAGTCTAGCTGAGTTTCTTGACAGAATTTAAGCCCCTTATTCATTGTTCTGTTCTCTGTGTACATACAAAACAGATGATTCCCTTTTGCTTTAAGGAGCTGGAAGCCATCCTCATGTACTCAGGCTTTCCAAACTAAGCATGGATCTTTTAAAGAAATGCCCTCTAGGATCCAAGACCATGCTTAAGTGATCATAAGGACTGGATCTGTGCATTACTGGATCATCTGAGAATAAATATAATCTGCACATGTAGATCTCAACCCTTCTGTTGAGAACACACAGTATGATGCCTCCTGCTACACCCACGGATCAACTGTGCTCTCTGCATTTTGTCCTACCCTCCTCTTGCCTTCCAGTCAAAGTATTCTGTCTGTAATGCTGAACTAAACAAGGTCAGGTTTTCTGGCCCTGGGGCTAACTGGCACAGAATGGCTTCCTCCCATACAGTTAAATCTCTCTTCTCAGATAACAGTATAGCTTTGTCAGTAGTGCCTATTGGGAACAGTCCCTGGCCTGCACCCAGACATTATCATGGAAAGTTAGTTTCCATCGGGCAGTAGTCTTGGTAATAAGCATGTGCCAGGACTTGATGCTTTTCTCTGTTTAATTTACAGCCATAAATGTAGCCAAGGATGTTGTCTTCTATCATGTTAGAGGAGAATTCTATGGTCACTAACACTTTGGGATATGGTGCTCACTTCCTGAGATTATCTAGTACCTTAGAAAAAGCCTCCAGAAAAAGTCCTTATGCCACTTCCAGGCTGATAGTTTTATTTTGTAAATATTATAACACTAGGCTATTTACATCTCTCCACTTCCTAGGAATCATTTTTAGGGTAGCCTAAGTAAAAATCTGTATATGGGTCTACAGCTATGCAAAGTTCCTTTGTTAGACACCATGAGAGAACATGAACCCTTTGCTCAGATGCTGAGGAGTCTTCATAAACCACGGCCAAGGAGCTGTGAAATTACCTCATGAAATTCATCAGGGTAAAGTACATAGTCCTGCACTTGGGAAGGAACAACCCGAGGCACCAGTACATGTGGGGCCCTGCCAGCTGGAAGCAGCTTATCAGAAAAGCACTTGGGAATGCTGATGGATGCCAGGTTAAATATGAGCCAGGAACTTGGCCTTGCAAAGATGGCCAGTGGTATCCTGGACTTCATTAGGCATAATAACACCAGCAGATGCAGAGAGGTGATCCTTCCCCTGCACTCAGCACTGGTAAGGCTGTGCCTGGAGTGATGGGTCCAGTTCTGGGCACCTGGGTACAAGAGAGACATGAACACACTGCAAAGGATCCCATGCAGGGCCATCCAGGTGATTAAACTACTGGAACATCTCTTCTATGAGAAAAGGCTGAGAGAGCTGAGATCTCTGGCCTGGGGAAGAGATGGCACCAGGGACTCTTGCTAATGCATACAAACAACACTTGAAAGGAGGGCACAAGGAAGATTGAGCCAGGCTCTTTCCAGACACTGGATATGTGTCTTTGTGCAAATTTTTTTTTCCAATGCACAAGACGAATCATAGTGTCAAACAGTGCATCCAGGAAAGACTAATTATTTAGCTACTATGAACAGACCCATTTGCCATTCTTTTCTTTTTTTTGTCACACGGGGGGAACGGTTTAAAAAATATATTAAAATCTTGAGAATGCAAACTTTTTTTTCTTTCAAACAGAAAAATTCTCTAAGTCAGATCACAAAGACAAATTCTGAAATATAGTATCCCCTGCCTGTCTCTACACAGTTCATATTGGGACAGTACACTTAGCTTTTCTGTTTCATTCCACAATGTTTCAGAATATTTATGCCACTGTAAGAGAGATGCATAATTTTTATAGTAAGAAAAGTTGTTATAATTACCAGAAAATATTAAGAAAGCATAAGACACCTGGGGAATTTCTGATTCAGATTTTGTACTTTGTTTGCAATCACAAAAGATACTTTCTGTGCTTAAGAAAAGTAATCAAAGGAAAGCCACTGACTGAAAGAGAACACCTATCTGTTAATCAGGAAAAGAAAGAAAGCACCAAACTCACCCTTGTAGAAAAACAGTGGATGTTGGGTAGCTGTGTGATCACTTCAAATGCCTCTGAATTGGCAGCATGCTCTAACTGGAATGGGAAGCAGGATGTGTGCTCAAAAACTTCTATACTGTCCCATTAAGAAAGCTGAAGAAAATTGGCAACTCAGTCATTGTATTAATAGACAGACCCAAGATAATTAACATCAGTGTGCCTGAAAACAGATTCAGTATTTTCCTGCTTAGTTTATCCAAGTTCTGTGAATCTCCAGGGTTAAAATGTCAAACCTGAAGTCGGCACAAGGCTGAGAAACCTATGCTCTGTTAATCTGAGGGTTTATAGGATCACAGAGGAATCATGCACCTAAGCTAAGCTAAGTCAGCTACCAAGCCAAGTTCTACTATTTTTTGTTGTGGAGAAAACAGTGATCCCAAAGGCAGTGTGATCCAAAATCTATGAGAAAATTTGTGAAGATTCATGAGGGTTGTGCCATGCAAGTAGCAAGGGATATATTATGATATCATAGAATGACCAGACAAATGGAAGTAAAAGGCAGAGAGATTGCTGCAAAGATGCAATCAGATGGAGAACTTCAAAGAGGCACCAAGGGATACCCACCAGCAATTGACAGCCTGGATATTGCAACACCCACTCCTCAAGTGGGCAAGTTTCATATTCAAAGAGTAGAAAGATTTTTATAAATCCTAATGTTGAATTAAGCAGCCACAGTAACAATTATGTCCCTGCATTTCTGTTTACATAAGTACACACTGTGTTCATGCAAAATGGCCAGAACCATCCCTCTGAAACACAGGAAACAAAACAGGTTTAATGAAAATGACTTTTGGTCATCTGCCAAATGGAAATGGTCTGAGATAATGTTTTTTGAAAATGCCACAAAATTCTGTATATCTCACGCCATCCTGTGTAGGAATCTGTTACTATGAACAGTAAACTGAAAGGCACACAAGTAATATTTATTCCATAAGTTCTTGAATGTATTTATGACCTCTTTGAAAGCACATGTAATGGTGCAATAGGACACACCACAGAGGATTTTCTCCCAGCTCATACAGGGACTAAAGGAGGGGCCAGAAGACCTATAGGTTTTACTGTGACCAGCTGACTAGATGTGTTCTCCTGCTGCTCTCTCTATGCCAACTGGAAGCACTGGGAGAGTCCAGTCCAGCACTGACATATATCCTCAGCCTTCACAGACATGCCTTTTTGTATTCCTCTTAAAAGTAAGAAGGTCTGTAATAAGATAAAACTGAATGACTGAAGTATTTATTTAGATTGTATTTCTGGTTTAGCACCTGCTTTGTGCAACAGCAAAATCTCCAATGGCTAAACTGGAACAGAACGGGATATGTGCATGTGAGTGTACATTCCTTTGTCTAATGCTGCTTTCACCTCTCCTGAAAAGACCTAATATCTTCTTGCATACTTAAAGAGATATTTATTAAATTTTAGCTTCCTGTAGATAATTTGACTTCTCTATGCAGCCATAAAATTTTATGACAGTAAACATGAGAGATGTGCCTAAATTGCACAGAAATGTTTCTTGACTGCCTGTTTTATTTTTCTTTTATAGTGTCATTCCCATTAAATTTACACTGCTGCTAATTTTACAAAAACTTGGTGTCAAAATTATTAAGGTGTCAAATATGCTGAGTCGATTAATTTTCGTGATGATCCTGAATGACTGTGCACCGCACTTTTCAGTCTGAAATGTACATATGTGGAAACACTACAGCAAATGCTGCTATGCTTATCCAACTCTAATGATGACAGTAAGGGATCATTAAAATGTGATTTTAATTGTTCAAGTCTCAACATGCCCATCAGAGTACAACTGCTTTGAAAAAAGAGTTTATTTCTTAACTTTGCAAAAAATCTGCTGTGAGTAAAAGAGAAATATGCATTTATTAACTATTATACTTTATTACAAAAATAGCTGAATATTATATTGCTGAGGGTAGATTTCTCAATCAGCTTCTAGACCTTCCCAGTGCAAAAGCAGAGTACTCTATTCATGAGATTTAGAGAAAGAGCTACAAAAAATTCCAGAATTAGCACAGCACAAATTTCTACAGACTGGAGAGACTAAGATTATGAAGAACAGATACACAACACAACAGTATATCTTCTGATGAGGGAATATTTCTGCAGTTGTGCTTTGTGTCTACTTAGATGAACTTTCCCTGCCTGGAAGTCTTTAGCTGAAAGAAATAACATAAGGCTTAAAAGTCTGAGCAATTCAAATCACATTTTCCTCACACTGAAATGACTTAAAGCAAGATATTTCCTCTTGCTCCTTGTGTTAGGGGTTAGTATGACTTTCAATTCCCTCTGCCTGAGACAGTCACAGAATGGTATGCAGGTCAACAGCTTAAACTCTCCTGAATCCTATGGAACTCAAAACACTTGCAAGTGAGCCCTATCAGGTTGTTTAAATTCAACATTACAAAACTAGCATGATATAAATAATACACACCTCAATTCTTCAATGCCACAGTGTTATTCTTCTGCATATTTTCAGTGTAAGTAATTTTCTTTGCCTGCCTTCTCTTCCTGTGTCTTCCCTTTGTTCCCCTTCATGTTTTGGTGGTGATACTAAATTTGAATTAAGCAATGTTTTCGTTATAAAAACATAAGATAACGGTTTTTACTTTGACTACAGACATGATTCTTGTAAGATATTTTTCTTTGTCTGAAGAAAATATTTTTGTTCGTCAGAGTTCACAAAGCAGAACCTTGTTTGGTCTAGTAATAACCTAGGACTACATATCTGTTGAATGGCTAATTTTGAACCCTCATCAAAAAAGTTCAGTAATTGCATATGTAGATTCATATGTAGATAATTTTTTCTTTTTTCTCTTTTATTTTCAAATATATGCCCAAAGCAGAAAGGTCTTTCTGAAATTCTGATTATACCAAAGTGAAGAGAGATCTGCCAGTATTTTCTCAGAAAAATGATTGAATATTCCCAAATCTTTTTTTCCCATCTTTTATTCTTGTTCTCATTCTTTTTGCATGCATTTTTGGCTTGCATCTGTTTACATACAGGTCTGTTATTCATCTACAGTGTAAATGGTGCAGCAGCCACTGCATACTCTTCATATAGTATTTGTAGCTTCTGCTTCCCACTTGCTAAGTCCTTTTAAACTTATATAACAATCAAGCCAAGAAAGAGTATAAGAACACAAAATAAAGTGGAGCTTGAACCCCAAGCTTTTCAGTTTAGGCAAGGTTATTGATGATGCCAGAGAAAAGTAATGTTCACAACTGTTAGCCAGAAAGTTTTAGTCTCAAAAGCATGATAAATGAGAAATGCCAGGGATCCAAGACACAGAAATCAAAACAGATTTACAGGCTTTCTGGCTTTTCTCTAAAGGAACAAATCAGAGATCCTCCAACCTGGACAACATTTTTTTTTTACCATCACCTTATAGATCCCATTCTTTTTTACCTTTTAACCTGCAATCTTTTATGTAAAAATATGATTTTAGAGAAGTTTATGTAAATATCACTAAGCTCAAAAGAGATAATTCAGCCACTCCACTGTAAATATTTTTCATATGAACATCAGCATAATTTTGTCCTACTTTCTCTATCATCATCAGTTCTCTTCTTAGCTTGGCCTCCAAATACAGGACTTCCTAACTAGGTTGATATGCTGTTTTTTAATGCAAGAAAATGGAAACATTCAAAGACAACCAAAAATTAAAATAATTTTAGAAAGCATCATGTTTATGAATTAAACTTTTGAACCTACAGCACAAAATGCTACCAGAGGAGTAAGTAAAGGAGGATTCTGAAACAAATTCAAATAAGTAAGATAAGTAGAAATATTAATTGAGCTATTATTGCAGTTTCAGGGGGAATAGAGGCTTTGTAACTCAAGACATATAAGGCAACCATAATTTGCCTGATGTAAGGAAGCAAACCCCTTTCAGGTACTGACATTATCTTGTAGGAATTCTTGTCATCTGTTAGGCAGACAGCATGGGTATTCAGAGAAAGAAGAACTGGATCAAGGAGCAACACAGTTTGACTATATAGCAGTTATTCTTCTGCTTTTCATAAAAAAAAAAAATCCGTATTATGCACATATATTTATATATATTATTATATATTTATCAAATTGGACACTATTGCATAAGCCACTTCTCTAGTCTCAGAAAATGTTAAAGGAAAAATAAACTTGCTAATTGTCTGAGAAAATGACCACATGGCATCACACACACAAAACCTACAAAGGATGAGAAATCATAAGCATACATTTGAGAAAGAGTATCAAATGCTCTTCTTCAAGAACAATATAAAAATTAAGGAAAGAAAGGAAATAAAAATAAAATACTGTGTATCAGTATTGTACTAAAAACAGCTGTAAAATAACTCATCAGAAAAATACAACAGTTTGCAGTGGATTAGTGAACATTTCTAATTTGTACATTTCCACATACATTTCCATAAACGTCCAAGTGTGAGGTAAATCCACATTCTTCAGTTCAGAGTAGACAAGAAACTAAAGAGATTTTGTTTAATTCAGTCAATGACCTGCCTGCAGGCTAATATAATTTTCCTTAACTATTACTAGTCTCTTGTGGATACAAATTTTGACTTCATCTTCAACGAAATGTTTTTTCTGCAAATTACTGAGCAATACAGATTTGGGTATTAGGTTAAATAAATCCCCTAAGCCAAAACAATTGTAAGAAATGGTTCTTATGGTCTCTAGACTGCGCTAAAGAAGGGAGAATTCAGGCTACATGTTCATCCTTCCACAGTACAGATTATTGGCTGCAATGTCTGACTGCATTTGAGGACTTGGATTCTGTCCTCAGAGAACCAAGGTTCAAATCTGCAGCATCCAAGATTTCTGTTTAGGCGTGGGTTATTTTTTCAAAATAGGCAGAGACTGAACAAGCTTTCATCCTAGGCAATGTAGGCCAGGCTTTCACCAGAACTCCAAACCCACTGACATCTCAATATGTGAAATAAACTTCTAAGAAATCTTATGACTATTCATAACTTACATCACTAACAGAATGGAGGAAAACTACTCTCCATAAAATGTAATTGGTGACCTCAGAACAGTGCTAATACCTAAAATACAACTACTCCTACTATGACTTCCCAAATCAATAATAATAATATTTGAATATGAAGTTAGACCATCTAAATTCAATAGAAATGCCTGTGACAGTAAATTTTAAGGAGACCTCATACCCAAAGACATGAAAGCTCTTCAATAAACAGAAGAAAAAGAAAAACTCTTCTGGCTCCATCCCAAGAGCATCTAATGTATCTCCAGTGCAGAACACACATCCTCCGTTGTTCAAGAAATCATCTGTCTGCCCCCTCAGAATGAGACTTTCTTAAAAACACAAACATACAGCTTGGAAGAAGAGTCCTTTTATTCAGGTTTAGGTCCTGATGAGAGAACTATTTCCAAGCATTTCGTTGTGCTCAGAAAGGTTAAAAATATTCTTTCATGTTTCAGGGCTTTTTTTGTTGTTTTGTTTTCCCCCTCCTTTTTTTTTTTTTTTTTTTTTTTTAATAAAATGAAAGATATTCTTACTGTGTCACATGATTCCATGATTTGGGGACTGAAGAAAAACACCAAATGTCTTGAGAGCTGGCAGCTCTGAGAGTGTTACAAAACAAGCTGCTGAGCCAACTAGACTGAGAGATGTTGGCCTCGCACAGTTGCTATAGTGTAACGATAAATGTTTAAGTTAAATGCCTATAGCTCTGGGAAGCTGCCTCTGACTTTGTTTATGTAGAAACTCGATTAGGATAATAGCAGATGCCACTGTATGCAGAGCTCCCGTGAGAAAACACTCCCCGGTTTCCGCACGGCGCAGCTCTGGCTCTGCTGGCCCCCAGCCCTCTGCCCGAGCCAGCAGCATCTCTGGGCAAGCCGGGAGGTGAAGGCAGAAGCCATGTGTTACTGTGACAAGGCTGTGCCACCGCCAGCACGCCCAGCTCTGTCGCTGTCCCAGCACAGCAGGCTCACATGCCGTGGCACAGCAGCTCCCTTCCCACCTAAAGCAGGAATTGTAGGGACACCGTGCGACCCTGCGGCACGCCAGACTCAGCTTTGCTTCAGCGACCACATATCGTATCCATGATATGGAATGACTCCTTAAAATTCAAATTGAAAATCCCTTTCCCCACCAACTTTGTTTCTTCTCCAGAGGAAAGGGCAGGAGAATGAAGTAACAGAGAGAATGGATTAGATAAAAGCTATTTACTTCCTGAGCTTGCTGGCTTGTCTTTGTTACTCACTGAACAATTGTACTGAAATAAGTAAAACTACTCACACCAATTAACAGAACAGAATTTGGGTAATTCTCTCATTTATTTGATCTAAAAGATTGCTCTGCTGTGCAAATGTGGTCTCAAAGCAGGTTAGCAAAGATAAAAACCACATAAATGTCAGCTAAAAGAAATGCAAATTTTACCTGTGTCGGATCCAAGTCCAAAATGAGAAGAGGCTGAAAACCTAGTAGTCAACTTATAATTTCAATACCTAGGCAAGAATGTTTCCAGTGTTTTTTTGAATAAAATTTAAAAATATTGACATTTTCTTTAAATTCTTACAAAATGTTTTCTAAACAAAATAATATATTTTGCTTTAATAACATCGAAACATTATTTTGATTCTGGTATATCTATTGTATCATATAAATAATAAATATATTATATGTTTTGGGTTTTTTTAAATTGCACTATAAATACTATAAATAGATTTGAACATTATTGAAACACTGTAAGAGAATAAAAATTATTAAATTGATTTTTAAATTGAAAATCTTATTTAAATAATTTTCATAATACATATTTAAATGAATTTTTAGGTTTTATTACAGTAATGGATCTCTAACTACAAAGTTTATTCAACGTTTAAATTACATTAACTAACTGATGAGCTCTTACACTTGAGAAACTGATGCAAGTAGTTACAAGAACGTTTAGTACCTGTGCAAATCCAGTGAAAGTAAATTGAAAATAATACAGCAGGGGAGTGTTCTTAAAGCTATGGACACACAGAGCTATTTAACCCAATCAAGATCTATATACAGCTGAATCTGGTTTGAAATTGATATGATATCACCCTGGCTTTTATTTTAACAAATGTATGTGGTTGGAAAAAATAATTTTGAAAGTACTTCAAGAACTTAGAAAACAACAGCTCGGAGTAATTATCTAAAACAAAATATATACAAAATATCAGGGAACAAAATCTGTTGAAGTAGGGGGGGGTGGAGAGGGGGCAGGTGGGCAAGAGCAAGTACACCTTCATTTCAGTTTCTTTAAGGTTTTTCACACCTGAATGACAGGTAACACTTAGTTAATCCAGGTCCTCTCTCCAACAAATGGAGAGAAATGGGCAGTCCCAGATGGTGACTCTGTATGAGTCTCAAAATGCTCAAATAATTATGAGTACTCACTTCCCAAGCTTCCCCTAAGTGATCCTGAAATCACAACATAGACAACATAGGAAACTCATCACACCCTATGAGAAAATATGCTATCAGTAAAAGGTACTACTCATCACACCTCAATTCAACTTTTATACAAATACAAAACAGGTAAGAAATCAGAAGACAACTCCTGGCATTAATTTAAAGAGGATTTATGAAGAAACCACAGCTGAGGGGCACATAGATTTTGAAAGCTGGTCATGAAGTAGCACACATTTCCAGTCCAAAATGAATTTTTACTTCAGCAAAAGTTTTCAGCAAAATCTCTCATCCCTTTGCATGCTGTAATTGACAGCAGTGATGGAAACAACTATGGGATAGTAAATGTTTCACATTTATCTAGTAAAATAACAGAAGAATATGAGCAATGGAGAGACTGACTTTAGTAGACAGGAAATGGTTGGAGACTGAGTGTGACAGGCCCCTGAATGACAGATACAAAGCTCTAATGGAAATAAGATGGGTAATAAGGATGGTTTTTAAAGGAGTTAAATGATTGCTCGTTAGCACCCATCATGCTGTGACAAAACTGGTTAATGTTCAATGGTGTGGTCATTGGTATTGCCAAACAAGTCTCTACAGGTTGCATTGCAGTAAATGTCAATTCTTAGCAAACAGGGTTTTTTTTGGAGAAGAAAAGAAAGACAAGGCTAACATACTATTTGTTCACAGCATCAAGGAACAGTGGGATATCAAATAGAGAAAATGTTTGTTGATTCATGATTCAAAGGCAAAATTGAAACTATGCAGATGGAGGTCACTGGGAATTGTTCTAATTAGCAAAGTGCAACAAGATAGATCATCTGTTTCTGCTTCCTCTCCCGAGTGTCCAAATATATCTCATCAAGAACAGCTGCCAGAAAATAAATAAATAAATAAACCATGTGAGATGGAAGTGTCATAAAACTAGCAAGTGCCAGCCACAGCTTCTTTAGGATCTGAAGCTGCACTTTGTGCTGAATTTCTACCAGAGTCATCAACATACCTCTGTTTCAATATAGATGCTTATTAGAAGTGTATGCCTACAATTTTACTCCAGCTCTTGTCAAATTAATCATCAAATCTACAAAGATATATGCTGTTATTTAGCTTGTAAAGATTTATGAAAGCAACACACCTCTCCAAGGAATTGTGATACACCTACAATAGCAACTCCACCATTGCCTTACACTTTACGTGACATTGATAATACCTGAAACCAAAAATACCCATTAAAAGGACTTTAATTGAATGTGTCACAAACTATGCTTCCACAGAAACTATTCTCTACTACCTTTATGATGCAATCTTAATTCAAAATATTTCACATTGTATATGTTACCGTTATGAATGTGTTGATTTTGAAACTTCACATAACACAGAAACATGGTTTATTATGGTAGAGAGAGGGAAAAAAAAGAAAACCAAGAGTTTACTTAGGGAAAAAATCCTAAATAAATAATTCATACTTGGATGAACTGAATTCTAGTCTTTTAGAAGGTGCCAACAGATGGTTTACATTTATAGAAAGTGCATTTGCTGACTTTTAAAACAGAAATTAAAATTCATAAACTATATCATTAGTTCCTTTTTAAAGCACCATTATGTTTATGGTGAAGATCTGAATTTTCCCAGGTAGAGTCTTTCATAATCATAATTTTGCTATGAAGAAAGTGCAACGCTACTTTTTAGCTCCTGCTTTATGTTTGTAGGTTCAAAGTTAAACTAATCTAATAATCAGTCAAAGGGCAAATAGAAACATGGAACTAGGCTGATGTTTTCAGCTATTACAAATTTCAAAGTGGTTTTAGAATTTTCCTATTCCTTAAATGAAGGGCACCGTATTGTCAGTCCTCATGTTGGTAGGGGCTCATAAAATTTGACTTCAGTTTATAATACCCTACTTACACTTAACACCATATCCATCACAAAAAGCAGTGAGCTTGCAGCTCATGTAAGAGGGGGCATGGAGCTCTTGGTTAATTTTATAAATTCCATAGTGCAAAAACAACCAATATAATAGCCTGGTATTATTGAAACACTATTTTTTGTTAGACAAAAAGCCAGCACCTAGCAGGGTTATGATTAAGGCTTACTTTATATCTATAAAATATACAGTGATTAGCTTTCATTAAGTATTTTCATACATCTTTTTCCTTCTTCCAGAGCTGATTTACTGTTTAATATCTTTTTTTTTTTTTAACACTAACAGGTATGGAAGAATCCCTCTAGATAGGAGGGGGTTTCTTCCTTACTGTTGCAGGGTCAGGCATAGGACAAAGGAACCTTCTTTTTCAGTGGGAGGCTGTTGGATTTTAAAATAATTGAATAAATTAGTTGTTTCAAAAGAAAGATTACAAAGGAAGAAGTATTAAGAAAAGATTGTCTGCATATCTAAGTCCACAACTCAAATGCCTTTATACTTCTGGTAGCATTATATATATCAAATCATGGTGATGCACCAGATAAACCAACTAGGAGCTGTGGGCAGATATGAAAAGGCATCTGACAGTTGCACACCTAAACGAAGTGAGATGAGTCTCCCAACAATCACCTTTTCCAAAATGCAATGACCAGCAGGAAGCAATAAGCAGTGCACAGCAGACTGACACCAGTACCTAAGCTAGGCAGTGGAAATGCCCCTTGTCACTAGAAGGCATCTCCAAAGATCTCTGCAACGTAATGTTTTGCAGAGCGCTTAGTCACCTCTTAATTCTACCCACAGGTGAACAAAGTAAATACTCTCTATACCAAAGCGTTGAAAGAAGATTAATTGTGGTTATTTCTCACCTCAATTACCATGGTTACAAAACACTATTCAAAGCTAGGGCTGGGGATGTGCTGGGCACTATACAAACAGGAATAAATGCTTGTTCTGGTCACTTCCTCATGGAAGTGGTTAGATTGTATTTCTCTGTTTCATGAATGTGTACCTTGTTCATAGAGAAAACTCTTAATGGCCAGGCAGTATTCTTCAGTCTTTCTCAGTGGTGATCCTGGCCTAGCCAGTCTAATGAAAGCATTTCTCAGGCAACGTGTAAACCGAAGATTCTTGAAATTCTTAACTAAAACAGATTCATGTTTTAAGTAATTTTCACATAACAAAGCACACCATATCACTTACAAAACTGGGTAGATTCTCATTCAAATGCCCACAGGTATGATCAATCCCCAAACATTTCTCATTTTCTGCACAAGACAAAGGTGAAGCTAGTGCCAACAAGAATAAATAACATGAACAACAATAAAACCCAAACAAAACCCCCCAAACCAAAATAAAAAACCCCAAATAAAACCAACAACTGAGCAATCAAAACACAAAGAACCTGAAATTTGTTATTTTGAAGACTATAGCTTTATCCATTGGGCACAGGATCCATCAAAAACTCACATCCCTATAGATTTTTATAGCTTTTTTCTACACTGTATCACTGGCAAGCTGGGGCAACCAATATATTCACCTAAAATCAAACATAGTGAAAATCTAAATATTTTATCTATTCAATTCACTACATGTTTGATACCGAAATAAAGACAGTAGAAAAGCCAAACTAATTCCTATTAAGGCAAGTTTCTTCCTAACATCCAACAAAAACACATTACATTCTTTAAAAAATTCTTGCCAAAAGGGAAGACTACTGGGATGCAAAAATTAGGAGAGAATCTCTAAATGGTTGGTGAATTAATAAAAGAATCAGGTCTCCTTTACAGGAGAAAGGGACTTGTCTTTCAAATTTCCTGAAATTTATCTTCTACACATTCTTCAGTGCTCCCTCCACACCTCTTCCCCAGTCCCCAGTATCTATAAGATATCCCATCATATTAAATCAGATGGAAAATGTAGTCTGGAGATGAAAAGGAAGGGGGATTCCTGAGCACTACTCCAACGAAAACAAGCAAACGTCACCACCTCTAGATCACTGAACTTTGTATATGTAAGAGAAATCAAACAAGACTCAGGGCTACAATTCTGTGAATTACTTAGATTTTTGGATATACAGAGAATCATTCTGGTTACTGAAGAACTTGAGGCAGTTAAATCAGACTGATATGGAGGTACAGTATGCAATACAGGGTAAGCAGGTAAATAGATCTGCAGTGTCTTATGAATTAATTTGAATGGGAAGGGTAATCAGTGCTTTGTGACAAAAGTTTTTCATCTGAGAGCATGAAACATTACTGATGCTGTCAAAGTGCTATGTGAATTTTGCTAGTTCTTATACTCATGCTATATTTACCTTCAGTAAAAAGCCCCAGGAGTGCATGGGGCCATGTAAAACTCATGTATTGCACTTGGGTTTAGACAGAGTCCTTTACTCTCCATCCTTCCACACATTATTCAAACAAACACATTTTCCCCAGCTTTCATTTTATTCTGCAGAAGGAATACAGTTTTTATATTCTAAGAATTAGGGGTCTATCATTTAATCAACAATAACAGACAAAAATTATCATTCCTTTTACTTCAAATTGCTAAGATGTGGAAGAAAGCTACTGTATATGACCAGCTTAGAGACTGGTGAAAGTATAGCCTGTAGGAAAAGAGTTTCCCTAAGACTTGCTTTGGTACTTAAAGCCAAAGACAATGTATTAAATTACTGAAAATAGCTACTTCCAGTATGTTTTATAGCTACTACTATTACATATGTTTTATGCACTGGAGTCTTTGTAAACTAATAAAAATGAGATGCTATCATGAAAATGAGAATGAGCTCTGGCCCTCGAGAAAATAATGCAGAGGCTCACAGTTCAAATACTTGGATACAAAAGTTAATTCACAAGGCCTTCAGAAAAACAGAATTTTTAGTTTTAGTCTATAAATACCTTCCAGGACTGATAACATATACAAAACTAACAGTATATATGGTACTGTTTCAGTTATCTGTTCATTTTAGGTGGTTCTCAAGTATATGTTTTGCACAGAAAGAATATTTTCCACTTGTCCTTCCTCTCAAATACACCGGTCTGAAAACATCTGGAAAGTTAAGTCAGATGTGGAAAGAATTTACATTGGGGTACACCTGAAATATTAGGCTACCATGTGCAGGCTGTTCTGTACATAAGTGACTTAGCTGGATTGCTTTCATGGTGACACAAGCTGTTTTTCTTCTATTCAGGTCAGAATGTACATACTTCCAAAGCTCGAGAGTATTTCACTGGGTTAGATTCAGGTCCATTATTAATATCTAATTTCCTGACTGATATTAGGAGCCTCATTAATAGTCTGAAATTTGACCATTAATATCACATGTTGGTTGTTAAAGAACTGGAAGTTTCTAAACCTTAAAATATTCTTACTCCTTAAAATACAAGATGTGTAGTTATGTATCTGGCATCTAAGTTTCCTAGGACTCAGAAAAAAACAAAAAGAAACTAAAAGAAAACAGCCTATTCATTGTTTGCCCCAACAGAGGCTTATTCAAAAGAAGAGATAATACTTTGATTACGTTTCTTGAAAAACACCTGTAAATCACTGTGTTGGAAATCTGCCTGTTGCTAAAAAGGTTATGAATAGCATAAATAATTTCACATAAGGATCTGCCTTATGTAGCTGCTTATTATGTTTTATACTTTTTCACTTAATGAGAGGACAAAACAATGAATGCTGTAGAATGATTCAATTTGCTAGCATTCAAATGCAACCTCTTAGTTTCCCCTATTCCAAGCATTTGAGGGCTATTGGCCTCTTGAATAAATGAGTACAGCCTTCCAGATGCAGATAAATAAACCCCCCAGTATTTTCTTTTCCTGCTATTAATTATATTCAAAAACCTATCTCTACTGAAAAAAATTATAGTCACTTATTTAATGTTATTGCTACTTGAACTCATTTAGAATGTAACACGCTTCGCAAATATATTAGATCTTATTTAAATATTTCATACGCTATTTTGCACAAATTATATATTGACACTTCTGTAGACAAGAGAGGAAGAAACTCATGTTCACTTCTACCTTCACATAATGCTTTTCTCATGATCACAATTGGGCCTAAAACACATTTCTTTTCCCAAATCATATTAGCATTGCTACATCTATATACCCATACCTGTAGGAACAAAAAATCACAGCGACTTTAACTAGATATACCTTGGAGATACTTGCTTTTTTCTATTACAAAAAGAAAAATCTTCACAAAGGATCACAGAGATTCCCTGCTTTTGGAAACAGAAGGGAATCTCTTCTGCAGGAGAAACATATCTTTAAAAACAGAGCCATCAAAACCTCTCAGTCATTATCACGGGGCTCTGCAGCATATTGATCTCCAGAAGAAGGAAGGCATGAGCTCATGTTCCACCTTGGTCTGGCAACCCCAGCTACTGTTACTTGGGTCCCCACCTTGTCCTTGTGGCTTGTCTTCAGTGTAGGGGTGGGTGCAAACAGCTGTGAGGGCAGAAATTTCTGGGGCAGCTGCTGGAAAACTCTGCATCTGTCATGGTCTGATTCAACCAAATCTCTCACCTGGTTTGCATCATATTGACTCCCACACACAGAAATAACTCAGAACGATTTTAGCATTTGGAGGCTTCATTGGCATTCCTGTCAGAGCATGGTCACACAAATGTAAATGAAATATTGACACCTTGAGGAAACCATTAGACAGTAGAAAGAAGGATTACCACAGAAAAGCCCTTCAGGTTTACCTTGTGCCCCTTTTAGACTGTCCCATTACAGCTGCATTGGTGAGTGGGCTATTGAGACATCTTTTTTTTCATCAACTACACCTTAGCAAATATTTCTGAAGGCAATATTCCTGTGAATAATTAACTTCAGTTATTCATGACCATGACTGAGTCTGAAAAACAGACATGACTACAATCTGATTCATCTGATCTGCTTCAAATACCTGCCTCAGAGCACAAAAGGAACCATGCCCTGCTTAGGCAGACAGCTATGGTGCAGCTAACTGCTGAAAGGTAAATGTGATGAACATCAGAATTAATTTCTGTGTCAAGGTTTGCAAGATCTAGACAACTGTGCAATTAAAAAAGTGTATTTGCCTTCTCTAGTTTCCACTGTTACTTTTTTGGGGGTCTTTATTTACCTAGGTCTTACTCAGAATACAAAGAGTAATTAAGAAGAGACATTTGCTTGTTCTTGAAGGCAGGTGGTAGGAAAGAACTGTAAATCACATGCAACAAAGAAGTCTAGGTATTTTCTACTTGCTTTCTAGAAGAACTACATGGCATTCCCTATAAAAATGAATGGAAGTAAAGGAGGTTTGGATATATTTCTAATAATAAGGAATGCAGTAATAAGGCATACCATCAGTGCAAATTAGGAGCCATTCCTTTTAGGCAGGATCTTTAGAAGCAGAGATAAATCTATTTACTTTGTATTTCCTCAGTCATTTATTTATTATTTTGATTCATACACATTTAAGTATACATATAGAGTGAACGCTCCATCTTAAAACATTAGGATCTATTTCTGTGCAAAGAAGGGATGACTTATGAGAAACAGCTAATAAATTGAGGAATTTTCATAAGAGTTAAGCATTAGCCTGAAATGTATCCTAATTTTGAGTCAAATTCTCAAATGTATCTTGATCTTGAACTTGATTCAAAGTTCATCACAAACTAATTTTAATTGGATTAATTTTAATTGCAGGTGTTTAATCATAAAGTAGTCAGTAATCCAAGAAATTAAGAAGACTACAAAAGGCCAAACAACTCTTTAGACTTATTATGACTAAACTTGATCTAGAACAGAAGATAATTTCAAAACATATTAAAAATGTCAAGGAAGTTTATCCTTATGTTTGTCTGAAGAAGAAATAACACGTACAGCAGAAGTTTGCCCATATAAATGGCTACACTGTTGTTCTACACATTACTGGAAATAGAAGTCTGTTTTAAGACAGCTTCTAAAACGTCTTAGAAACTTTGAGCAGATCTTTCTAACAACAAAAAAGAAGGTTGGAGGTTTTTAAAGCATTGTCTGTAAGCAGTCTGCAGATATTTCATATATATATATATATGCTGAGTGTTCTGAGGAAGCTGTGTGCGTTTTCAAACAGTTGTTCAGAGACCTCTTTGTGGTTACCAGCAGGATTGGCTCTCACCACTGTCATTCCCTTAACAATGTCTACTGACATTCCACTTTTGTCTTCAAACCAGATGTCATCCATTACGGAGAACATTCTCTCCACAGGTGCATTAGTGTCTCTGCATGCCAAAACAAATTCAGCAAGGAGCAGGAGATTCTAGAATGTATGGTATTTTTTCTAAATTATTTACAATTTTCACCCATCTTTCAGTGAGCTTTCTGCACCCAAAACCCCGTGACTGAGGGAAGAGGAGAAACCTCCATTTGAAGGCAGACTTTCATTTCAGAATGCATAATGGCTCCATTATTTAAAAATAAAATAAAAATGAATTTACCCTCCCTGTGGTTTTGGGACTATGTTCTGCATGCTATTAAGAAGATGGAGGAATTTGGTTTAAGAAGAAACTCAGATTTGAATACCCGTGACCTAGTAAACAAATGTTGCAGTGATGTGTCTAGCACTGAAGAGGAAAAATACTCTTTTGAAGAATAGGCTTGCATAAATCTGTGTAATTAAGTTAGTCCAAGTAACTTGTGATACTCAATTTGCAATATTCTGAAATGTAGAGGATTTAAGCCTCCATTACCTCAACTAAGGCTGCACTGCAAGTCAGAAGTGAGTCCACTGAAGCACTCTTTGATCAGTGCCTTAACAGTGGACTGTCTCCTTAACAAGCATAGCTACAGTCATAACTGCATGAAAGGCAATGGGACTGGGACCAAAATTTTCATGTCAAATGAGATTTGCTTCTGCATCAGTTCATGTTCATATACTGTTCATGTTTTTCACCTCACATCTTCACTTGCTCTGGTCTTGTCTTGGGGAGGTGAGTGCAGAGTAAGCTGGGATCTAGACTTAAACAGCAAATCCTTTTCTATTTGTAGTTTAGACTAAAAATGCTATTGTGTGGGATAATGCAGGAGCACTTCCAGGGCTGTTAAATCATACATTCAGCAATTCTTCCTGAGTAGAGGCCTATATATTCAGTGCTAATTACTGCTGACACTGCATGGATGCAGTTGCTGATGGCTGTGATATTAGTGTAAACAGAGTCTGTAATTAAAAGACCATGACTCTTCCTATACAAACATTTCTTCCTGAGCATCTCATGCAGTGACGCATATTTCAAAACCTACTCAGTATGTCAGGGAAAAATTGAAGGAACACCTCAGGTGAAAGCACACGGTTTTTAGATGTTACTAACTTTCAAATGACAACGGTATTTCTAACTTTTGAGTTTATGAAATTGTAGAAGTAAATAAAGTAATCTCTCTTATAAATACATAAACTCTGCTTTTGCTATTCCTTGAAATAACTGGCAAAAATTGATGATGCCACTAGTCTCAGGCAGATAGAAGTTATGTCTAATATCCCATACCCACGAGATCTTTCTTTTCTTCAAAGAAATAGAATTCTTTATTTTTTTGTCTTTTTTTAGTCTTCAAGTTTTCATCATGTAATTTTCTGTGACTGAAAGAGCCAAAAAATAGCCCTCTTTATTGAAACCTAAGCTTTTCAAAAGACCTTGAAAACTTGATGTAGACTGCATGTGGGGCAAAATAAATTAGGCTTTCTGTGAAGCAGGGAAGTGAGACAGCAAGTACTTCATCTGCTAATTCCAGATATTACTGAACCATCACTTCACTCTTCCTTATGGTGTGAAAGAATTCTCATTTTTTTATTCTTTCTTGCAGGAGACTGAGGTGGCTTTCAAGGTTTTATTATTGTAGGGGAAAGTGATACTATTTTTGTATAAGAAAGAAGCACAAATTAATCTCCTCCTAAGGGGATTTATTATATGCTATTCAGATATGTAACTTCTACCTCTGGACTAGGAAAAATCATGTAAGAAGTTGCAGGAATGTATACGGTTCTCAGTGAGGGGAAAAGGTGACAGTGCTCTGAGAGCCTTTCCTGCTCACAGCCTGTTAGGTTGGAGGCTTATTATTATTATTAGAACCAGGGGATGTGGACATCTGTCAGCTTTTTTCCCTCACATGTGCAGCAACTGTGTGTGGTCCTCTAAATGAAACTATTAGCTATGCAGTTCTGCATTCATGTACCAATTCCAAGTGTGCTGAATTTGTGCCAATTAAAAAGTATTGTCTTATGGGTGGGTGAAATGGGGATACATAAATGCCATAATAAAGTAAACAACTACTTTAACTTATTTTTCTTAACTTTCTCTCCAAATCTTATTCATTTAAAATGGGAGTATACACTAAATTAACAGGTTTGTTTTTAAAAAGCAAGCATGCTGAACTGGATGATAATCACTGTAAGAACAATGGCTGTGGGAGGTCAGGGAAGTCAAAGAAGAGAAAAAGTAGCCTCTGCCATAAGAAGTTGGGTGATCTCTAGACGCAGTTGGTTTAATTCACAAAGCCTACATTACTAAGAAGACTGCATTAATAAAAACTGCTGGGAACCAACGTTTACATTCAAAAGTTGTTAGACACATAAGGATAGGCTACTATACTCATTAGTAAGTATCCTGTGATTGCACAGGTGTTTACTAAATACTTGGGAAATGTTCAACTGATGCACAACAAACACCCATACGCTTCATAACACTGAATTAAGAGATTTACTTTGTTTACTGATTTAATCAACTTTTCAGATTAGGGCAACCTTCAAGATTACATTGAAAACAGAGCCACTGTAAACACACATACTTTACAGCATAAATCCTACAGCAGCACTATCTTCATGGAAAACCATCACACCAACAATGTCTAGGCTGTATGTAATGCCTTTTTGGGGTCTCAACATACAGTTTGAACCATTTTCTATTAAGGGGAAGAAATACACACTGATCTGACTTCCCTGCCAAAATAACCTAGCTATGCCACTTCACATGCTCTGCTATTTCTTGTTGCTAGATATGTAACAGTGTCATCTACCATGCTGTACAAGTGATACGTGTTAGTTAAATGGATTTTTCTTTTTCAATTATCTAGCAACATTTTGTCAATTATCTAGCAGCTCACATTGGCAAGACTTGTCATAAACTTCATAGATCTGTCAGATTTCTATAATGATGGAACATATGTTAAGAAGAGCCCCAAATCCCTAAAAAAAAAAAAAAAAAAAAAAAAGGAAAATCAAACATGTGGCCTAGACCAAAAGATATTTAATGCATGTACAATGAAAGGAATCTAGTGATTTTTGAATTCACTGGTCACAATGTCACTCTCTCTTTCAAGTTCTTGCAAGTAGTTCCTCTACTTTTAAAGCTAAAAGGCCATCTTCTCTCCTATTAGCTTTTGTTTTAACACAGTCCTTTCATTTCTCCAGCAGAACAAATCTTTTTCCATGATCCAGCTGCCAAGAGAAATTTTCTTTAACTACCTGTCTCTCAAAGCCACCCAAAGCCTTGATATTACCCTCAAGAAATGTCTGACAATTTGGGGATTTTTTTTTCAGATTTTGACATGACATCCTATTCGACATTTTTCAAGTTATTCAAAATGGATTTTGCAAAATCCTCTAGTTAGCCTGTAAAGAAATAATTTCTGAATGCTAAGGCACTAAACAGACATTACCAATTTGGTAGAGGTAGTCTTAGCACAGCTTTGGAGGAAGTTTTAAAGATATAATATGCCATTAAGCATACTAGTTTCCTCATTAATTTTATAAAATAGGTCTATTTGTTCAAAAATAAAAATATTCATACTCAGAAATATGATCTACAAAAAGACCAAAAAACCCCATAAATATAGTAATAATTTTATACCGGGAATATCCTTTGACTCTAGCTGAATCAACATAATGTGAAAGTGAACTTTACTATTACCTTTATTCATTCAAACAAACAATTGCCATCTCATCCACAAAACCTCTGCTGTACAAAATTACATGAAACCTACCTAGATAAACATGGCCAAAGCCCTTCTTCTCATCTGTGCCTTTTCTGGTACTGACAACAAATTATCATTAATTTTCTGGCATATGACTACTTTGTAATTCAACATAGAACACAAGACACAACATGTAAAAGTAATTTAGCTAAGCAGACAATACTTCATGAACTCATGAGTAAGAAGTAATAAATAAATTGTAACTGGAACAATGCAGTTGGGTAGATGATGTCAAACGTTCATACTCAGACAGAGTATGTCTGAGGTAGCAATAACATGTCCGAAAAGAGACATTCTGTTCATCACACAGACCTTGGCAAGCAGCCTCAGCAGCTCAAAACAGAGGACCCTTCTTTAACAGAGGTTGCTTTAGACTCCTTTCCCAAGGAGATATAGTGTGGCCAAAGAGATGCTCAGGTGAGAAAGCCCTGTCAGTCATCCATCTGCAGTCTGTCTTTATCATAGGGATAATTTAAAGTATGAAGTAAATAAAATGAAAGAAAAACAATTTTTCCAGCTGGGATAAAAAATGGGCATTTTAATATGCGGTACTGCAATCTTTTTTGCTTGTTCGTTTTTATTACATTGACTTTTTCCTATATACAGAAAACACAACCCTGAGAAAATCCTATAGCAACAGAACGAAAGGCTTTAGTAGGGGTCACCACTCAACACAAAAATTAGCAGATGATCTTAACTTTGAATACTCTAAATACATACGTTTAAACATTATTATCACAACAAGCAATGTCAGAATTTACGTTCAGTATTCTTTCCTTCAAGGAGGAGAAATTATTTCACAGAGGTCTGATCAAAGTGACTTCTTTATATTAAAACATTATTTTGGTGCAATATAAGTCGAAAACTAATACACGGGAAATTTGAAAAACACACATATTGCAGCCACATATCATGATTTCTTCCCTTCAGTAGATGTGTGTAATGCAGAAATTTTTCTTTTGCTTTTTATGTTAATACTGGTTTGACGCTTAATTTAAAATACAGGTTACTGCAAAGTAATTGAAGAGTATGCTGTCTTACTTGGTTAGCATTTACACCCAATTAGAGCTTGGTGCTCATCAGACAAAGTTTTACAGACATGGACACATCTATAAATAAAGTGACATCATCATGGTGGTATTTGAAGTAAGTCTGTGTCTCACTAGAGAAAAGGCTCATAGGCTGAAAATATTAAAAGTAAACATGTATCTCCTCATGAATGGATATCTAAATAACTATCTCTATATATTCTGGCAATATCATAGCTGAAAAGCATTGTAATATGAGACTAACCATGAAAATTTTTACCTGTAGAAAATGATAGTTTAATAAATTGCTTCAGACAGAGCTAGATTAATCAACTCCATCATCCCAATTAATTATACAGCAATTATTTTCTGATGTTTTAAATGTCTTCTGATTACGTCTTGCTCAGTAATTCTCAAACTGTCTACATGTTAATATTATTTCCGATGTTGTAACAAAAATTGCTGATTGTTTCTTACTAGCATAACTTTTTCAAGCTCTAAAGACTTTATCATCCATTTTATCTGTTCTTAGGTAACGGTTCTAAACATCCCCAAACTGGCAAAGAATATTTTAACTGAATAAATATAAAAACTCCAGTCATTAATATTTTTTTCCCACACAGCCTAGCAAAAATGGCCACCTATGAGAAAGGTTTTACTATCTGTTGAAGGTCATATAAATACGAAGCCACTTGCACTCTACAAAGCTTTTTGTCATTATTCTATAGGTCTGTGAGCCATTTGTGATCCAGAGGTCCTAAATTTTCAACTAATTTTGCATAAGAAAATAGAGTTGAAATCAAATAAAATATGAAGTAAGAGGTCAGTAATGAGAAACGAAATACTTTAGAAGGAAAATTCTATCCCCAACTGTATCTAGAGTCCAGGTAAAGGGGCGGGGGGGGGCAGGACTTTCTAGAAGATACTGGGAGCTCCCCTAAGTACTACTGGCTCTATTTGATTTTCAACACAAACTTACAATTTAACATGTGCCTCCTTGTTGACCATCAATGGGTTAAGCAGGTCTGTAAGGAAGAGATGAACATACTGGGACCCAACTTGAAGCAGCCACAAAGGATTATTTACAAACTTTAAAAGAAAAGTCAGGGAACATTGATCAGAAAAAGTAACGAGAGGATCAATTTCAGTGTACTTTTCCAGTAGGGGTGAGAGTTCCTCTGTGTTTTCACTTGACAGTGCTGATTTTGCCCAGATGTGGCTATTCTGAGGCCTTTTCTAAAAAGGAAGTCCCCAGTAGAGAACCCTTATTTCTAACACTGAACTAGGAGCTTTTAGGATAGGACTAGAGGATCAGCTAAGTCTATGACTGAGTGAATTAGACAGATGAAAATAAAGCTGATTACATACTGACTGCCATACATGCAGTATGAAATTGGACTTCTTAACCTTGCATTCAGCAACCAAGCCCTTAGATTTTAGCAAATGAACTTTAGATCATAAATCCTTAGAGTTTTTAGAGTGTAAGGTCTAGACAAGCCCCTGAGCAAACTGATCCAATTAGACCTGCTTTGAGCAGAGAGGGTTGGTCTAGATGACCTTTGGAGGTCTCTTCCAACCTAAATTATCTTTGGGCCTCTGATTCTTCAAGCAGGAAATGTCCATTTGATCTGTGTTTATAAAGCACCTAGTGTCCAAGACCTTTGGGTGTTACCACAGAAAAAATAAATAATAATCACTAACTGCCAATTTGTTCATAAAGTTGATATAAAGTAATGCAAGAAATGGTTTAGTCAGCCTCAGATTATTTATTGAATTCTGAAATTACTGGGGTTTTTGTAATGATATAACTTTTTTCCTGACTGTAATAGACACACAGGAAAGAAAAACAAAGAAGGTACAAATATCTTCTGTAATCTATTACAAATCCATCGTTGCTCTAGTCCATAGTTTGAAAAAAGGCTTCTTACTGGTTGGCAGCTGAATCCCCTGAAAACCATAAACCAGCCGTTCTGGTAAGATGAAATTATTTAACTAGTATCCAGAGTTTTCATTATATAGTAGCACACATAGAAAGTATTTACAAGTCCCACTGAGATGTGCAAACCAGAATAAGAAGATTCAGCTCAAGCCTGTAATTCTACCATTTCTACAGTGCTAACAACTATTGAAAGTTATTGCAACTGTAAAGACGTGTCTGAATACTGATAAGGAAGATGACTCCTGAGCCCTGCGCAGTGGACCTTTAAAATTGTTCAATTAGCCTCATGCAGATTTCTACAGCATGGAATGCAATGCCAAGAGGACAACAAAGCCAACATGGGGACTTTAAGCTGTGCCTTCTCAATATCAGGGAAAGAAGCACAGCCAGAAAATGTATTACCTGCAGGAACCACCCACTGGGGCTATAGATAGGTAGCACAATTTAGTGCTATCAGAAATCACAACATATACAATAAGTGGTGAAATTTGTACCTACTTGGATTTTGCAATTAAGTATATACCTCTGCTTCACTGCTATTTTTCTGATGTCAGATTTCAAGGACTTTTGATGGTAATAAAAACCCTCCCACTGACACACATGAAAGACAAGCAGTGTGTTTGTAACTCTCTTGCCTGGAAATAGTAGGTCCAGAAATAGTTGGCGCTAAACTTTAAATAAAATTATAGAACTCTTTCAACCTTTCTACTCTCACTGTGTAAATGTGAAAGTAGTGTAAATCTTGTTGACAGTTATTGCCATATCTATTGGCACACACTCAGCAGCAGTTTGAGAAGTGTTGTGCAGCATGGCTAGTGCCCATTACTTGTCTCCCCACATTTTCTTACAATTTATTTTCACCCCAGCAGGCAGCACCTCACAATGCCATTAATTTGTTGGGCAGCTCATTCTTTCCAACACAAACTATTTTACAATGTGCTCTTATAAACAACCTGGTGGTTTACTGGCAGTGCTCAACGGTGTCAGGAGGGAGGTTATGATTTAAAGGCAGCAGGTAAAAAACTGAGCCGGTCACAGAGATGACATCGTTTGATCAAACCTTCTCTCCTCTAATTTTACTATCGTCAGCACAAGTGCACAAAATCACCAGATTCGCACTTGGTCTCCACAATATGTGACTGAAACAATGCTACTATCAAACAGCTCTTTTTGTTGCTTTTCCTACACAGTATTCTGCTAACAGTATATTTGCTATATGACTAGAGGTGCAAGAAAACAAATGGAGAAAGAAGGGGAAAGAAGAAATCTTTAAACTGATTTTAACAGCAAATATGGAAAACCCCACCCAAAGCCCTATCTCCTTGCAGAGCAATTAGGCACTAGTAAAATACTTGCATGACTCCAATATGTATTTATAGCTATTTGTATTTGACTTTGGCTAATATAAGCCTTTGCAGAGTGAAGAAAAAAACCTCACCACTAAGAGAAAAAATTCAGTCTTTTTAATACAACAAACTGAATCTTATATTTTTGTCTTATTATAACACTAATTTCCTCTTGTAAATTCTACTTCTGTCTCTAGTAAGTAAGACAAATGTATATACGCATAACCCGAGGTCTTATCAGGTTTCTAATATCATCAATATTTTTAGAATATTTTACATTTTTTTAATCAGTAATACTAATGTGTGCATTAACTGAAGCTGTCTCTCCTGTTGTTACTCAAAATTAAATTGCTGTCAATCTGACACCTTTTGCAGACACTCAAGGAACTTGAAATTTTCTATTAACAAGTAATAGAAAACTAGAATGGATCAGAGGATATGATTATGTGTTACAGCAGCCAAAAATGATCTGCTAGGCTATTCTATTTTTATTTCTGTATCTTTAATCTAAAGATTCCGGCACCTGGGGCAGGGTTAAATGAGCAAACAATCTGAGTAATACACTATCAGTATTCCTAGGGAATGCTTGTCTACCATTACACAAATTGAATACTGCAAAATGGTTATTGAAACTTTTTATACAACGGTCACAATATAAAAACATATCTTTCTTACTGTAAATCTAAGCCATAACGACAACTATGCAAGTATCATTCACATGAAAAGAGAGCCTGAAGGGGTTAAGCCTGTGTCAGTCTTAAATTCATGCAACCTTTCTACTTAATTTTAAACATTTTCTATGTGCTTGCAATGTTTTTTAATAACAGGCCAATTCCTTAACTCACACAGGAATCTAAATTACAATAATCACATGTACTCCTTCCCCCAAGAAAGGAAACACCTGTTGCAGTAGGTTAATTGCTGACTTTTTGTAAGCTTTCAGAAGAAAGCTAACATTGACAAACAATTTATAACTGAAAAACTTCAGAAGCAGAGAAACACATTAATTTTAAAACTGATATGAAACCCAAAATGTATGCTGAGATAATAACAGATGTTTTCACTTTGTTAATTAAAGAAAAACTCTGTATCAAAGTACTATAATAGGATATAGTTATTTTATAACTAAGATGGGGCTACTTTCTGTTCCATTTCACTTCTGTAATAACTGTTATTCATGGCACTATACAGCAGGAGAAAATAAAAGTTAAGCCCTAAAAAGAATGAGAATTAAAAAAGTATGCGTACCTAAATCAATACAGAATGTAGAAGATATATTCAATGAGTAATTTAAGAAATTCATTCACTTGTTTTTATGGAATTCTTGGTGAATTTGAGAAAAAGACACATATTTACACTATTTCAAAACTCAAAGTGTCACTTAAACCTATATTTTTAAAAATATCCACACATGCAGTCATATTAATAGCAGTAGCTTTAATCTGAGACTTGCTAATTATTTCCAGCTGCATTTTAATACAGAAAAAAAAAAGTGATATTCCATCCTAAGCTATGGTACTTTACTTTCATTCATAAAAATCTGGTCATTTCCGTGGAAGTACACTCATAAAGAGCAAAAGGAGTTATGCCTTGTGCTAATGCTCTTATACAAATATCTATATTTGAGGCATGACATGGTACTTTTAAATAACACCCACTCATCTGCTATATCTGTTGTTATGCCAGCAAACGACATGGTAGTTGAAACATGGTAGCAAAAGTAAAGTCAGAGGAAGATCAACATGGAGGAAAGACTCAAAGAAAGAGTTCAGGAAAAGCAAACTTATACTTCTGCTATCATGTACAAACGAGATAGTCACAGAGCTTCACATCCTGCAAGGTGCATTTTCAAATGACAGTCAAGTCTTTCCAGAGATAAATAGCATGGTAACCATTGCCTTCAGTACTAGAAATGGAAAAACAATTATGAAAAAAAGGAGGAAAAAAATAAAAAAGCCTGAGTAAGCTGATCAGTTTTTGCTACAACAAAAAATGCTATGTGTTACTAAGTCTGCAGTGGATAGGGGAAAAAAAACTCCGACAAAATATCTGGATATTGCATTCATATCCCTTATCATTTATGTCTTAACTAATGGCTGTCATACAGGCAAGCGTATGACCCACTTACCTGGGTTAATGAGGCGCAAAGCTTACAAAGGGCTCCCAGTAAAGCCAAGTGAAGCACTGGGAATACTGTGGAACAGGTCACATGAGCCTTCTGCAGACACCTGTGCTGAGGTCTGCACCACAGGCCCTGCAACAGGGCATACTCCTATTCCAGGTCATACCTGGGCTAAATTCACCTTGAATGCTGCAGAGGAACCTGAGCTGCTCTAAGTAGATGGCCCAATATGAGAATGCACATCAGCAAGGTGATGTTTCCAGTCTAGCAGGTAAAGTGAGCCCCAGCAGAATAATCCAGCAATGCTGATAGCAGAGAATGTGGTGTGATTATTTGGATGCTACATTAGAGACATATCCTGAAATAATAAGTAACTTCCTACTTCTTGTTGCTACTTAACATGCTATCCCTCCTACCCTCACCTTTTTCTCTGTAGGAACCAATTTACTGTGAATTTTTTTTTTTTATACAATAGCTAATTTCACCTACTGCATTTAATGTCATAGGAGTTATACATGTAAAGCTCTGTACTTAGAGATAAGATAGTTCTTTATGCCATTTTAATCAATCTTTGTCATGGGTATGTTACTTAATAGCTCTGTCTTCCTATAGAAAATGAGCAACTTAAGGGAAATGAAACTTTTCAAAGATACATTTTCCTTCTGGCAGACTGTGAAATACACCATAATTATCCTCTTTCGATGAATAACGTTTGAAAGAAAATGAACATTCTGTGCACCAAAAAGTATAATACAATGACAATCTCAACTGCCTTGTAAATAAAAGGAAATTGTTTTTCTACTATGATCTATATTGCACAGAAACATATATACACGCTTGATAAATATAAAACCAAATCAGACTATCAAGCCATTTTTTAGGTCCTATTAATTTCTAGTAACAATAAACTCAGTGTTTCACAGCCAAAAGACATTGTATTTATATTTCTGAAAGCTTAAAACTGTGTTATGAGTTATGGGCTCTATCCTACACACTGATGGAGCTACTTGTATGAGTAAGGCTTGGACTGAACACAGCCTCTTTTAAAGAAGAGAAAGATAATGGCCCCCCAAAACTTTACTGCTGGAGATGGGGCCATAGGGGGTAGTAGAGGTGGAAGAAAATACAGGGAAAGGCTTTTTCAGCAGCTTAATAAAATTATGACATTCCAGCCCACATTCTCCTATTAGGAAACCTGCACTATCTTTAACAGCTTGGTAAAGTAAACGTTTGAAGAGAGATCTTACAAACTAATGGTGCTATGTACAATTTAACTAAACAGTTAGGACAAAATGCCATTTAGCCCTTTTTGATATCCGAATATGCCATTTCAGTAAATATGAACATGAAGTGAAAATAAGGAGCCAAGGCCACACAATCTTCATCAGCTAATATGAGACTAAAACATCTGAGTACCAACCTTTGCTTCAGTTAGCCAAAATCCAAGGTTTTAGTTAGGAAAATTACAGCTCTACCAGAAGAAATTTGTTACTATGGGAAAACTGTGATGTTTATGTCTTACATCCCTTGGTTTTTACTTTCTTTTTCTTCTCCCTTTCCTTCCCCAAAGCACTACCACCAGATATGAGATGCTACTGCTCCGTGGGAAAACCCTGTTCCACAGTTTCTAGAAGAACCAACAAAAACCTGCAAACTAGTATGTGACAGTAGAAGGAACTTAGTTGCAAGAACAAGTGTTTCCACGGGGAGCAATCAGTAAGGCTTCCATGCCCAGGGTGGACTTGGGGCAAAGCCAGAGATGAACACCTCAGCCAGGGATGAGCTGCACCTCGCAGCTGCCACAGGGACACAGCAGCTCCCAGTGCCCACAAGCTGCTGCTCGGACAGTGGCTGGTCACTGCTGCTCAGCAGGTGGAAGAGACCAGTGTACACTGAGGGCTGCGACACAAATGCACCCAAAGGAAAACAGGTACTCAGCATGTCATTTAGACGTTTAAAAGGTGACAAAATAATGCAGTGCACACTAAAGATGAGGCAGTATGTAACACCACTGAAGACTACCCTATTTCCCAACACTGCTCAAACAATGATATCCAAAAGAGGCGTTCCCCTGTTTTTGTTCCCAGCACTTGGAAACTGCACTCCAAGCAGGGGTTGCACAAACTGGGAAGACAAATCCTCTACCACAGTAATTTCTGCTCAGTAGATTGGTGACCACGGAGCTAAGGAAAGATATGGCATACACCAGCATCAGATCTATCAAAGCAAGCACGGTTCAGTTCAACAAGTCTTATCTGGCAGTGGTGCCCAATTCCCACTCCTGCTCCAAGGGCTATTCAAGTATTTGACGAACTGTCACCACATGCAGAACATACAGAAATTCACCTCACCATCTAGTTGCAGAAAGGGAGGTGTCTAATCCAAACTATTCCTTAGGTTCTACTTAACTGGAAAGAGAGTCACCTCCAGTGAGCATTTTATTCTGTCTACCTTAGATATCTATTTGAAAGCAGGATAAACACTCTTTTCCTGAGGTGGCTCTATCTACTAGCTATAGAGTTGATTTTTTAGACAGTGAAGTTAATGCCACACTAACTTTAACAGCCCTCACAATTATTTCATTTACTGTAAACAACCCACACTCCCAAAATAGTAGCAAAAAATTCTACATTGAAATATGAGCCCTTTAGTTTAAAGTTTCAGAATAGATGTGGGACATGCATGGACAACAAAAAAAACAATAGTGTTTGAATAAATTCAGATTTTTTTTTCTAATGTTTAGACTAATATTAGAAGTCATAACATAGACTAGCTCTGAAATAGCTCCAATTAGCTTTTTCTCCTCTGTGGTAAAGTGTTAATGTCTATGTTGTAAAAAGCTGTCTAAACAAGATGCAAAGTAAGGCATGTAGCCATGACATCGTCAATAACATTTAATAAAAATATTATAGAGAGTTCATTACACATGCCTTATCATGTCAAAAATATCCCAAAATCTACAAATAATGAATATACACTGTGTATATTTAGTGTATATATTACACAGACTGTGTATATAGTACAGTTTCAACTTTTCAACAAGGAAAGGTCACCTAGCCATAGTACAGGTTATGAAAGACCTCCATAAATTAAATTAGACAGCTAGCTCACAAAGTTATAAGCTGTTTAGGGAACATGTCAGGAATTCTCTTTCTATAGGGAAGCTTCTCTCTCCCTGTAGAGTGGAATTTGACACCTAATAAGAAAGGCATTTTCTATTCTCTTAATATTTATGGATATTTTGAAGTATTTTAAGGCCTTCACAGTCTCTGCATGTCTTGAACTGCTTTTAACTGCAGTGAACTGCCTGCATACACATTATTCCATCTCCAAAGCCCCTGCATTTCTATTCAGAAAGTCATAATGCAGTTATTAAAAGAGATTTCCACACAGAGTTATAGAATCATATTGGTAAGCTTGGTTTATGCCTAGGTGCTGTGATATGAACGCACATTGTCTTGAATTTGTCTAGTAGTCTGTGGAGTGACAGCTCACTTCAGCCCTTAACAAGCTGCACAGATCAACTTGGTAAGGATTTGGTTAAATATCAGTGTGCCTGGTGATGTACAAAATAAATATGAAAAAAAAGCTTCACTGAAATATTTATAGTCTAAAGGTTTCACCCATTAATAGTTCATAGATATTGTCTTCAAGCATGAGTCCATTGCGGTGACTGGAACCACTCGTGCAAAAACAAGTTACGTATATTTCTGCCATCAAATCTTAAGAGACTTTAAAAGACATCCCATTTCAGAATAAGTTTCTAACTGAACATCAGCAATGAAAACAAAACAAAGCATAAAATCTTCCACCTTGAGGGAAACTTCATTTAGCAGAAAGTTTTCTGGAGAGATTTAAAAAAAATTTTAAAAGTTTTTTTGTCACAAAAGGTTTGAAAATTTTATTTAGAATTTATGTGAGGAAGAAAACTGTTTAAGACTTAACATAAGGAGTATATTTTTTCATGTATGCCATGTTGTCATGGTTTAACTTGTTTTAGATGTAATTTGCAACCAGGTAGCGCACTTATTTGCATTTATGTTTCTCAACTCACAGTTTTGTTTCTATGCAGCATGTTCATCTTTTCAAAGAACTGACTTTTGACATTTATCAGTATATGTGAATATCCAAAGAAGTCATATCTAAATGTTCACGGGTAGTTCACAGTAATATCTAAAATCTGTAAATGGCCTGTGGATAGATGCATCATAGATATGTGCATACTAGAAGCTTTTAAATAAAACAACAAATGGAAACACTGCAAGCGTGAGATTCATAATGTCAAAACACTAAGTCACCTACTTTCACAAATTGTCACATCTATCTGCAGTTATATTTTTTCCAAATGCATTGACATTTTACAATAGAAATTGTACTGATAAATTAGAAATTTAAATGAAATTAAATCATAAAAATACCACATGATTTTCACTCTAATAAGATGTGATGAAAACGCTCTCTACTTCTGCACAGGAGCTGAAATGAAAACTGTAGTATTTTTTCCACTAATAAGGATTATGATAATACCTAGTACACTACAGCTAAATATGTTCGGGGGTTTTTTTTCCCCAATTAGTTATAAGCTAATCAGACCAATACATTTTCACACATGTTTTGTATTAAAATGTTACTAGCGAGACAGAAATGAAATACACAGGCACACATATCTATATGCTATGACTGCTGAACGTTTCTCTTTAGCATACATACCCAAACTCCTAATAAGACAAGGCGGGAATGTATTTAAATAGTGCACATTTTAAACTACTCAATTTCAAGATATTGTTTTCAGACTACATGCACATAATCAGATTGTTTTCTAAGCAGACATCCATTTGATTACTTAAAGTGCAAATTGTGGTCTGGCTATTGAGTGTGCAGAGGAGGATAATGGGAAGGGCAAAGAAAATATAAGCCTTTTTACATCAACAGGTGGCAATGCTAAATAGGAAAAAAAAGAGAGGAGTGGGCTCAGAGAAATATACCTTCCCTGCATTGTATAGATACCTAAGAAAGAAAAATAATTTGGCAGAAATTTGAACTTTTTTCCTGCAGTGATGTTCACATTGCATGTACATGGTTTGTACATGAGAGCATGGGCACAGAGCAGCAGGACCTCACAGAGGTTCCTCAGGCAGTTTGAGAAGTCCTCCTTGAGACTATTCAACATGCTTAGGGGCAACACACTACCCAGAGCAAGGAGACAGCTTCCAATGCAAGTACCCCACCTATGGGCTCAGAGTACTAACCTTCAATTCATGTATTTATGGTCAAGTTATAAAACCAGACAAGCAAAGACAAGAATACAGATTGCTACACAGCTGAAAAACCCACAGTTGTACAGCAATTGAAAAAGTCTAAAAGCAAAAGGGCATCCTACTCAGGAGTCCCACAAAAAAACATTAAAATTATAAAAATCAAAACAAATTCAGCACCAAAATCTGAGATATATATATATATATATATATATATATTCATAAGAAAACATGAGGATTGATTTCTGTCTCCTAGGAAGTGCAGTGCTTAGTTGTCAAGTGATTAGATGCTTTATTTGGACATAAAAATAACTGCAAGGATGTTTATTCAGAATAAGCTAATAAACAGAAGTTAACAAATAGGTATGTATTTATCATGGTTCTCAATACAGCAATACCTGTCTCTGCACCAGGTATTAATAGCTGGCAAAATGTTTTCTTCAAACTAAAAGGTACATTGTGCCAAAAGTACCTAGTGCCTAAGAAAATAACCAGCTAGTGAAAAAAATCGTAATGCTTTCAAATGAGAGTCAGTTATTTCCCCAGTGAGTAGATTCAGATTTATCAAAACTATTTGAGAAGCCTAGACATAAAATTGATTGAATTCCATTATTCAGCAATAATCTTGAATTCTGACTTGAAGAAGCACACTCAGCCTAAGAACCTATGTTAGCCAGCAGAATTAAGTGACTGTTCTTTGCAGTATAAAATAGGAGTGGATTCATAAAGCTAATCACTTGGCTCTGAAATGTTCACACTATCTTCATTTTTGAGTTTTGAGTTGTTTTAACCTGGTTTCATGGACTAAACATGCACTTGCAGTCAGAGCATGTACCTCCCATCCCCACATACCTCACACCTTTAAAAGGAATCCAATTTGCATGCTCAAGACTGCTCAGTGTTGCAAACTGGAACAAGATAAATATGGACCACTCTGAAATCCAAGAAGGGTATTCTTGCTCAGCACTGGAATGCTAGTGAAGATGCAAACAATAATGCTATGTACTCAGCGATATGAGAGGTGATCTAGTTTTGGATATTGAGAATCTCTGCTTTAAAATTGCCTTTTGGATGAACTACTTCCACACACAGTGCATATAAAGTGATTAGAAACTAAGTAATGAGAACAGTTTTTCTGAAGTAAGTATGCTTAACGTCTGCATTATGAACACTTCGACAGATAACATGGCAAGTTCTGGTCAGTCTTTAATGTTTTTATTGTAATTGTATTTTATCCTGTCCAGGAAAATGGAAATCAAGTGTAGCAATGCCCTTTTGATATATCAATTATAGTTAGTAGATTGAAATCACTGTTGCATATGTATCAAAGATCCACACAATTTCAATAATTGAAGAAGTGATAATGTCTGTTTCTCTTCTATGAAAAGAATAAATGTTCTGTCTCCCTGTGTTCAGAAGCAAAAAAAAAAGGAAAAAATTTGGTGAGTCCTCTACCTAGCAGCTTCCATCTCTTGAACATCAAGACATGATACAGAATTGTAGTGTATGCAGAAGGTTTGTGCCTGGTGAGACTTTGGCTGACAGGGTGTATCAGTAAGTCACACTGAGATACATATGTCAAATATGAGAATATATGTCAAATTGCTAGAGCTCACAGAAATTGAATGCTAGTACCTATTGCAGCCTCTAAGCCATGAAAAACTACTTTATTCCTAAACTTTTGCCATCCAGATATTTAATTAAAATTAAATTTAAAATAATAAAATTTAGAATTAAAACTACAACGCATAATAATGAACTATGTTATAACTAGTGACTTAAAAATTACTGCTGATGAAATGTAAAAATAGGATATTCAAAACTAGTAAAGGGATCCCAACAGCAAAAGACAGTTGAAGTCCTGATCTTTATAAAGACTGAATAAGGAAGAGAAGCAAGATGATACTCTGAAGCAACAGATAATCCTTTTTGCAGGACAAATAGAGAAAAACAAATAAACAAAACCCAGACCTTTTTCAAAGTCTGATCTGTTCATTCCTTTGGTGTGAAGAGAGTGATGGCTTATAATCTCTCAGACTTGAGATGTGCAGTCAAGTGTTACAATGCATGGTATTCATATTCTCAGAGAAGAACAGCAATTATTATTTATTATTGGTTTTGTCAAGAGTTATGTTTAATAATAAAATTTATTGAGTAAGTGCATCTAATCACCAGGAAAGTATATGAGCCCTGAAAAAAATTATCATGCCTGTGCAAGCCAACTGCAGCATATATATTCAAGGATTCATACAGCATTACAAAACATAAAATGTATAGATAGCTTGCTCTTTTTACTCTGAAGCAATTTCTCTCGCCTCTGGCCAAAGCTTGTCAGAAACAGGGCACGATTATGCCCAAGTTTTATGCACACTGACATTAAGAAACATAAATACTCAGAAATACTTGCCAACTCCAAAATCTCCAACTACTTCGAGACTGAATGTCCCAGAAGCAAACAGTGCCACATGGTGTGACTAGTCTGCTTTACAGGTAACATCTGAGGCAAGTTTACAAGTATAGAGACTGCAATTGGCAGTACAAGTTTGTGCCCTTGTGGCAGTGCTTCCCATCAGAAAAGCTAAATGCACAAGAAAGGAAATCTCTAAGAACTATCCTTTTCCTTGACAAGGTCAATTATATAACTGACTTGACATTATGGAGCCAGATAGCCTATATCAATCGGTAAGCTTACCTTGGCATACAAACTTCAATTCCTTGGCATCTGTAACAGTGGTTCTTTTATCTGACCTCTTCTTTTCTGTCCGACGGTGGCTACGTCTTTTCTTTGTCTCTCCCCAAAGATTCGATCCACCATGCATGCTTGGGATGTTTAGAATGGCAATTCCTTCCAGAGAGATATTGATTAAGTCCAGCTGAATTCCATCACACTAATTAGAAAGGAAGGGGGAAAAAAGAAAAAGAGAGAGAAAGCAAGTAAGAGAGGAAGAAAAATCTGAATGTTCTTTTTCTCAGATATTTTTCTTCAGTAATTTATCATTCTTAACACTGATAATAGTTTATTCGATGTTTACAACTAAGAGATATACTTGTATCTGAAAAGGAGGAATGAGCTAAGAACAGATCACCATTCAGAAGGTAAAATATGATTGCTATTCAGCTTTTGATTGCCTAAGTGTTGGACCATTTGGTACTGTCTTGTTATCTGATGCCTGTTCACTGACCCAAGTGAAATAGATTTCTAGCTTCACTACAGCTATTAGCAGAAATATATTTATACTACCAAAATTTCTTTAACAATAACTGGAGTGTTTGTTGCCTTTTCCAGCTAAATCTTCTGCCTTATGATTTTGCAATACTTGTCACTCTTGCAACTGAGTCCCTTCCACAACAAATGGAATGCAAAGTCCCCATAGGCAGGGAACACACAGACTTAGGGAAAAGGGTCTAAGCAAGCCCCAGGAGCACAGAACATCACACAGGTATTCATTTCAGTCCAAAGGCACAACAAGCCTACGAGAATAGGGCTATAGCTGACTCATAGCTCCTAGCAAGAAGTAAAATTAGTAGAAGTGGGTACAACAATTCCTGATGCAGGTGAAGCAATTCTTACCCCAGAACCTTCACCAATCAGTTCTCTGAAATATGCATAATTGCAAAAACATAGGAAAAACATAGGATGTGGAGCTAAAGAAGAGGCATTAGTGATCTAAAACCTTTCCAAGACTTACTGGACACATAGAAGTAATCTTAGTTTGTAGGAGAGTCCCTTCAGTGATGGAATTCTTGTGTCACTAATGTGTATTTCTCATGCTTCCTATAGCAAACTTGGACATTAAGACATTTTATAGAAGTATATTTCTTTGCTAAATCTGGTTTTCCAATTATATCATTATAAAGGGACCATATTTTTTACTTCTGAAGAATGGCTCAGGGATCTTAACATATCAGCCTGCCCAGTGACAAATTGCAGCATCTTCTCAGGTGGTTGAACCCCAACATTTGCAAATACAGTTCACTTGAAACACATTGCATGAGATGAACCTAGCTTGATAGCACACACCTAGCCTTCACTGGCTTCAATTTACTCAAACTAACTCCTCTCTACCAATATTAGGAAGTTCTTATCTCATAAAATACAGCAAAATACTGAAGAACCTCCACAGGAGCAAATAAACCACAACTTCATATTACTACAGTGGAACCTGCAGGTGGAAAGCAAAGCATCCAGTTCTACTCATTAGTTCACTGAACCAGCCAGAGGTGCCCAGCATTCATGTACTGGTGCTGTGGCTAGAGATAGATTCGCTTCATTCCTCACAACATAGACAGAGTATACCGATAACCTGACAAATCACATGGACCACAGTGTAGAGCAGCATATTTTTAAAACATTTGATCCTACTCCTGCAATGTTCTGCAAGCTTGTAGACGATCCAGTCATCCATTTCAAATTTATTACGGGTATTATTTTGCAATTCCAATACACAAAAATCAGGGAGAAAACTGGAAAAATAATTAAGCATGCCTCAGTAATAGTCCACTGACATCTTGCAGCTTGCTGCTCTGTGGGTCACTGGCTCTTCTTCCTCTCTGCCTAAACCTTTATTGCAGCTTTGAAGAAGAAAAGCCAAGTACAACTCAAGAATAACTGAATAATTGTTTATTCTGAAACTTTCCGAGATCATCAAACAGAACTGTATTATAATGCACACACATCTTAATTCTTCTAAGAAGAGCATAAATCTGGACAGAGAACAATTTCAACACTAAGATTTCCATTTCATATTTGCTCTTCAAGAATCAAATTTTAAACCTGTGGATTATATTCATACAAGGAAACCTTTAAAGTCGAAAGGCATACCTGAAAGTGAATTGGCAGTTGTAGCAACTACTGTAATTGAAAGTGTAACTTTTTAATAATACTTTTCTTACAAGAATAAAGACCTAGGTTTTCACTGTCATTTTTGGAAGCAAATGTGTGGTTTTCCCTGGTATTTTATATGTATTAAATACTAAGATCATTTATTTTGCTAAAAATTCTACTCATGTGTATGCTCACTTACTGCTATACATTCTAGATAAACAGATATTAATTTCATAATTAAAAGTAATCTTGTGTAAATACCCTGCAGGCCTCAATGAATCAAACACATACTGTGTGTCAGGCCTCCCACTGTCTTCAAGTGGAATGTACTGGCTGGATAATTAGATAGTACATATTTTTTAACCTTATTTGCATGCATATTATATCTTTTGCACACTGACAAGCAGCAGTAACAACAAAAGTCAGATTACCACAGGGAATTCCCACAAAGAAGTCTTCATTTCTTATAATTTGCAGCCTAAATTAAAATAATTTGATCTTTGACAAGGATGAAATGTCAAGCAGAAGGGGGTCCTCTACAAGCCACGGCCTGTGGCTTCTGAAATCTGCCTAATTTATGTCAGTCACTTCTTAATACATATTTAAGTATTACACGAGAAAGATGATAAATATGCAATCTGACACCTTTGGTATTTCCCTGCTGTTAATTTATAAAGGTCTGGCGTCCCCCAAACTGACTGGAATTATTTAAATAAAAGAAGAATTGTGAAATAGAATGGTGCGGGGTCTAGCTTCCATTTTCACTCAATATTGAGCACAGCAGGTAGTACACTAAGACAATTATGTGACGAGGCCTCAGAGTCCCCCAGTGATGAGCAACTTTCTGAATAAGGAAAGGAGCATTTCTTTTGTTCGTACACAGACAAAAAGTTTGCCCTACAGGTAGCTCTGCATAGTTCCAACACATTCATATACTGCAAAAACAAAACACAGGTGCTCTTCTCCTTTCCTTTTTTATTTCAAATAACGTAATGATGCTGTTAAAAACCAAAGCATGCTTTTAAAATGTGGAGTATGCTTACCTAGAATTAGAAGAAACACTAGCTCTTCTAACTCTTTTTTACCTTCTTTCCTGGGCTCATTCACTTCTTGGGTATTATTGTTTATATCTTATTTATCATATAAATTATTTTCAGATCATCTCTCTGTTGAGAAAATACATATCTATGCCTGAAAAGAGCTGATATTGAGGCTTTGCTGTGAAACCAAGGGCAGTATCAGGCAAGTGTACAGGAATATTTTAAACTCCTTTCCCCTACCCACTAATACCAAGTGGTACAGAAGGCTTATACTACTCCCACCATGCTCTTACAGCATTGCAGGTATGGTCCATGCCACTCCTACTTATACCACATCTATACCTACTCTCATTAAATATCTTTCACATACCTTTCTTTTTTTTTCTGAAGTGGAAATAAACTGCAAGTCCTCTACATTGTAAAATCTTCAGCCTTGTTTACTGACACATTCATATTGAAAATAAATACATAATATTGAAAATAAATACTTATTTTGTCCTAGTTTTTTGTTTGTTTCATTTTGGTCTCTTTCTCTTTAGAACATCTCCTCAATTTCTTGCATCCCATTTTGAAAACCAAAATACATCTTATTCTGGATAACGTAAGAATTGTGTCCAACTTTGTTCTGCATCTCACACTCACACAGAAGAAAAGATACAAAATATGAGTCAAGAACGTATATCAGAAAAACCAAGCTTAATTAGGTCAGAAATAAAATACAAGGCCAAAAAAATATTTGCCCAGAGAACATCTCATCACCATCTCACAGCTCAGAGATACAGATCCTTAATCTTCTCAGGTTGTGTTCATTCAAAATTTGGCTATAGAGCAAACACATTCTTTGTGCATTTTACTTGGAGTGAAATGTGGTCTCATGCATCAACCTCCCATTTATAGTGACATCTCCAAGTGGCATCAGGTTAAAAATCAGACTAAAATGTTGATAATGTTCACACTAGAAACATTAAATACAAGCATACTGGCAAGCATTATAATTTACTCATTGTAAATAAATATGCAAATTATCACCTCCTAACAGTTCTTGTAAACTCTGGAAATGATGCTTTTTGCTCCTAATTGTATGACTAATGGTCATGACCAGGATAGATTAAGTGAGTATAACCAAAACGTGCCTCATTAGTTATTGACATGAATAGGTAATAATTACACAGCTAATAGCAGCAGCACTACAAACTTGTATAGCTACTTGTTTGCTTTGTGATGTTAACATTTAATAACCCTTTCAGTGATTAAAATTATATGGTTAAAGTTCACATCTTAGTACGTATCAGGATATGTATGACTTTCTCTAGATAGCAGTATTTTATTGGGAAAGCCTGCTCTTCAATTTGTATTTAATCAAAAGGTACATTTAACTTGCAGTTTATTCAAATCTAATCAAACCAGGTAAGCATTTCTTCCACTAACTAATAAAATATTTTTCATGCTACATTTCCTTAAATTCATGTGTGTGAAGCACTCTCTTGGGAAGCAAGGGTGCTTTTTTTGTTAAGTTTTTTTTTCTAAGGCTTTTGGTGGAGTTTTGTTTTATTTTTATTGTATTTTAATCTAACACATGAGGATCAGGTTTTCGCTTCAAAGAGAAATATAACAGCACATCAGGCAAGTGTGGCACTGCTGGTCTTACAGTTTCAGCCTCAGTATTCTTTGCTACTGTTCTGCTACCAGGTACATGGTTCCCTTCAGATCATTTCAGACTTCACCCTTTAGGAGGCTTTGACTGGACTCTCACAGTTCCCACCAGACCTCTCTGAGTGCCTCATGCTACTGTACAAATACTTCACTGACGTGCAGTTTCTCATTACTACCGGAAAGGAAAAGCAACATATTCCTCTTGAGAAATGGTTTCATTATTTAACCTAAATTCTCAGGTTTGTATCTTCACTCATTTCTCATGTACTTATTCATAAACTTCAGATGCCCAAACAGTTTATGTAATTTAACCACTTATTCTAGCAGCCATCAAAGTGGCAGTGGCACATTATTTTAAATTCGTATTTTGTCTGTACGTATCCTGTGTCTTTCTAGTTAATGTTCAATGTATAATGGAAAGATGACCCCTTGTGCAGAGAGAAAAGCTATTTAATGAAGGGGAATAATTCAAAAAATATATATATTCTTTAACCTTTATTCAGGAAAGTAAGTACAATTTTAGGGATTTGAGTTTTAAAGGTTATAAAACCTTGGGACCTAGAAATAATAAGATTATTTTTTTTTATTTTAATCCTGAAGCAGCTCTCACTCCCTCCAACAGTCTTTCATTTTTCCATCTGACCTAGCCACACTCCCTATTGATTTCTAATGTTATACTTCACCTCTTGACCTTGTCTACTGTATTAAGACTTCACTAATCATCAAACTGAACTTTGTTCCAGTGTGCAGGGCTACACTACAAATAGACATGATAAAAATAATATTTTGGAATATAGGGTCGAAAGGATGTGCACTGCTTTGCCTTGTTGGATTCAGGCACTCTGCACCCTTGCTCCCTGCATTTCAGCCAAACTAGTGACATTTCAAGGATAAAGGCAACAATTAGTTTCTTACTTCTATTTCTACAGATTCATGCAGCTTCTTACAGGTGGCTGAGAAAGTTTCCGAAGTGCCAAATTCAAAATACCAAAATTTGTTCTTCATTCTGAAACAAGAAAAAAAAAAAAGAAAAGAAAAAAAGAAAGATCTTATTCACTATCAATATGTGACAAAAGTGATCATCCTGTCTTCCACTATAAGTAATGGCAAAGGCTTGGGAACATGTGACATCCCATTTGAAATAGATGAGCTCATAATTTTCAAAGCTTAAATGTTGGTGTCAAGTTGTATGATATCCCCTAAAGGGATAACAGGAATGTGTTGAACTGACAGGTTCAAATGTACCTTTGACTTTTCTTTTTCAGTGACTATCAGAATATTTTTTGTCACTTAACCAGTGACATGCCTCAGAAAAATGTATCGATTTTATTTCATGTCTCACACCTACTATATGATTTCTGATTCACAGTTAACATCTTTATCCTGCAGAGTAGTACAATGTGCAAGCAGGGCAATCCCATCATGAAGAAGAGCCAAGACAAAAATGTAGCTTGCCTTAAAATAGTTAAAAGTAAAGGCAAATGCCTATTGTAGATGATGACAGATGAGATACTAGAAGAAAATAAAAATTCCAGATCTAACAATCTTTAGATATTTTGCAGTAGGAAAGCTGTATTTCCAGGTAATTCACTCATAGACACATTTTAAATGGGCAATGAGACCTGCATCTTGAAGTTCATTAACAGGTTCCACAGGAAAATAAAACTGGATTAAATGCCAGTAAATTGCTTAGTTTATCATGACAGCAGGCAGAATTTACACTTTTTTCCTTCTTAAATACATAAAGACTGCACTTCTGTTTTACCAGATTTATTGCATACTGTTAAAGACAATCAGGACGCCAACAGCACCATTTCAAATCAGTATGTGTACTTTTCGTGAACTCCCATGAGTAATTATTATTCTGTAACAAAAAAAAGAAGCTAAACAACCACAACAAAAGACACTGAATTAGAATTCATTATTCCCACTTAGGAATCAGATATGAACACAGTTTCTCCACTTGTATAAACTGTTCTCTGACATAGGCACAGCACATTGTGCTCTTGAAAACAGCAGAGTCTGCATGAGCCAGAAGTGGGGAAGAATGAAACATAAATGTAGATGACCGTAAAGGATGTCAAAAGTATAAATCCTACTTTTAATTATTTCAAGTTACATATAAAATACTACTTAATTGTTGTTAAAATCTACTTAATGACTCTTAAAACCACAAAGTAAGAAGAGGTATTGCAGTACTGGCCATTTCCAGAAACCTGTTTGTGTAAGTGCCAGCAATTCCTGATGTAGCATCAGAGGGGTGTAAAGATGTCCAACCTGGCAGCCTATACAGAGCTGGGATGAGAAGAGTAAGAAGGAAATGACACACTTCCATTGAAAAAATTCACAGGAATTTCCAAAGGTTTATACACAGAAAATCTGAAAATACCTGGAAACTGTTTTTGAGAACCTCTTCTCAGATAAATGGCATACTCTCACAGGAGCTCTAACAGCCAAGAGGGTTCAGGTCCAGATTTCTCAAGTATGTGAATGGAAGTGACCTGACATATGTTCCTTCTATACCTGCAGTTTAGCTAGCATACTGACATACTTACCTGGGATGAAGTCAGCTCTATTTATACCACCATACATGAAGAAATTTAGGAACCTTTTGTTTCTAAAGAACTGTGAACTAAGTCTTGAATTTCCATTGGATGCCTTTGGAAAATCTGGATGCAGCTATTTCCCTACTACTTTCTACACAGAGATGATCAATAATAAAATAAAAAGAAAACCAAAACAAACCCCCCCCCAAAAAAAAAAAAAAAGCCACACCAAACTAAAACCACAAAACAAACAAAAACCCAAACCAACCACAAAAACCCCCAACAAAACCCCAAACAAAAACCTCAACAAAACAAAAAGACTAACAAAACCTTGATGTAAGTATTCATAAACATACTTAGTAATGTCTTTTGATCCTATTATTAAGCTAAAAAAGCCTTTGTGTCTTCTCTTTTGATAGCCTTTCCTTTTGCTATTCAGTTACTTTTACCACAAATGAAGAATCTTTTCTTTCTCTATATTTAAAAGACTGCTCTAAATTGACTCACTCTATATAACAAACTTACACAAAGTTAAAATAGACATATATTTTTGAGTCAATCAGAATACAGTGTGTCAAATTCAGGTATTTTGAGCTCAGCTACACAAAACCCAGCATTGTCAATGCACTCAAAGATTACTAGAAAATTCAGATCTCTAATTCTTGTTGAATCTTGTAACAGAACATTAAGTAAATATATCAGGTGAGGTTTTGATTTCTTGTAATTTAAATATAAGATTCTGTCAGGCTGAAAATTGTATTGTTAGTCTGCTCTCCATTGTCTAGTCTCTGTTTTTAAGCATAGAAAGACAACTTACTTGACAGTTTTTCAAATACAAAGACAGATGTAGATACAAATAATTTTATACTTAGTTTTCAAATGATTTACCAATTTCCTTTACATACCATGAAATAGATAAAATGTTGTGGTTTTATTCAAATGCACTGTATCTTTTATTGAACAGAGGATTGTATTAAAACTGATGTCTTTCATAGAAATACAAAATTGAGTTAAATAAAGAACTTCAGAGAAATTATACTGAAATTTTCATAAGCCAGACAAGTATTATTATTTTAGTAAACATTACAAATATTCTAATAATAACTAAAACCCCAGCCTCTAGTTCATATCTTCCACTTGCATTCCTGTTTCAAAGAGGTAAAGCTCATCTGCTTATCAGTACAGCAGCAAACAGAAGATCAATGAACTACTCTCATGGCCATTCCAATTTATTTCACAATGTAAGTAAATTTTAGATTGCTAAACAAATACATATTTAACGACAATTTTGCCACAATAAAACTGCAAGAAACTGAATCACAGGCTGCTGTCATGTATATTTTCTCTCTCTCCCAGAGACTCTTACCAGCTTTTAATAGGAGATGACCAAAACCAAATTTGAAGTCCGCTCCTCCTTTACAACATTGGTTTTGTTGGAATAGGAAAGGGAAAAAAGGGCTTGTTCTTTTGGTGTTTTTTTTTTTTTTAATATGCTTTGAAATGCATAGCTGAACTCTTAAAAACTTCACACAATATGAAGAAAACATCAGTCGTAATTAAAGGCTCACCTATCTTGCCATTGTATTACAGTATGTCAAAATATACAGCCTATAGGTGTAGGAATGACAAAAACAAAACTTTACTTCAAGAACCAAAACACCTTTTATGCTAGCAGTGTTCCACATTTTCAAGTATTGGTCAATTTTCTGAAAAGCAGAATGATCTTCTTTAACAGGGATGAAATAAATTTACATGACAGTTATGAGAGACTGAAATGTTAATGGTTAATGACTGGTACAATTGGCCATTTGCAAAAGCAGCAGGTGCTTTGCTGAGGCCAGGTTTGCATCCCCCAAGCGAAGGGGAGAAGTAGAGGTTTTGGGTGTGTGGTGGTGAAACCTAAGAACAGCCCAGGTGCAGAGGGGGTGAGCACGAAGGAGGACCACAACAAACCAGTCTGTTTAGCAATGAGCTGGAGTTTGAGCCAAGTAAGGGAAGAGGCTGGTAAGGAACAGATCTTGCTATATGGGAAAATGCTTTTTATCACGCCAATGTCCTCAGTTACATAACTTGTTCAGGCATAAAACTGGTCCTGGAGAAGTACCAGGACATTCACACACAGGCTGAGGGTGCTCAACCCTTCTGTGGGGAATAACTGGCTAAACCAAGCAGACAGGAGAAGCAGCTGTAATGTCTTAGAAGATGTCATAAACTATCAAAGTTCCTCAAAGTGCCCCCAGACTCATTTCTGGGACTTTCCACCAGAGGACTGAACATGATCCACAGTGTTTCAATAGACAATGTTAAACTCCCACTCCAGGGGAGGGTGTTTCTACCTGAACCTGAACATAGATCAGCCCACTAAACTATACATTTCAGGGCCTTCCTCACCCCTGACAGATCAAGACTGTGACCATCACTTCAACCAAGCAACAATCAAATCTCATCACTTGATCTACATGTGGTGATATCTATATATGCATAAATACCAGCCACTCCATGCCATTTCACTCTAATCTGCCCCGAGGGATCTGTTAACAAGAAACTCAGCTCCTCTCACCTTCAGGGGCAGTACAGAAGGGCTAATACTGCCACTTCTTACAGCATTTCTATACTGTGGATAAATATCAGACTTAGAAACTTAGGTATGTTTCTTGGAAAAGTTCAGACTAATATTTGGTAATCAAGGCAAAATAATCAAAATAGTGTGTGATATGGGTTTGCTCCATTATCAGTTAATCAGAAACCCCCCTACTGCTAAAACTATTTTATATAACCTTTCTGATTAAGCAATTACAAGGCATGTCATTGAAAAATTGTCCTGTATCTAAATATGGAAATAGTAAATACTTTATTCAACACCTGAAGAGCATCTATACTTCACTGCAGTGTGAACACTCTGTCAGAACATGCATAACAATACACCAGTTATGGGCTGCTAATAAAAGGTCACAATAAAAGGAGTACCTTTAACTTAAGTAACAAATTCTTATTCTCCATTTACGGTCTTCACTTGGGGCAAGAGCTTATTGCTACATTTGCAAGTTTGTCACACTTTCACCTCATCCTATTTACACTTCTCATATTTACTATTTATATTTATGATATTTATTTTCACTTTAATTATGCAGCGTCAAGCTTCAATGTCTTCAACTAAAATGTCTTTATCAGAAAATTTCTGTTATTTTTGTAAAATGTCAGCTGAAATACCTTGACCACTTTTGAAAACGACTGGATTAAAGACATGTATATTTGCTTATATTAAGAGTGTTTGACAACATACACTTTGAACTGTTTTAACACAGCTACACTCTCTAAACAGAGATTTGAAATTTAGAATGACCTTGCATCAGGAATATGCCTCTAGCCATCTGCGTGAAAATAAATACAGATTTTAACCATATTATGACCACTTGGAAAAAGACTATGGGAAGGCTTTATTTTCCATATTCCTTGGCAGAGAAGCAACAAATTTTTGTCTCCAGTTCTGCCAACTTTTATCTTTTAATCTACACTGGAGATTTTTTACTCAGAAAACTACTAGAATTCTTCAGTCTTCCAAGGTAAATTCCTTGAAAAGTCCACTGCCAGAAAGCAACTCTAATACAAATCTGTGTAAGAATGTCTGCTCATGGACAAGTGGAACTTTAATTCCTCCAGAAAGTACATTGTTCCCCAAAACATAATCTCTCAGCACTGCTTTCTGAAAATACTTTTTAAAAGACTATTCCAACTTTGTTGCAAAAGTAGTTTCTTTGTCAGTAAGTGTCAAGAGTTGATCTCAATCTATATCATAAACTCATAGAATTTTCAGCATAAAGCTCCCATTCTAAGAGCAGCATTCATGAACAACAATGTACAGAACATAATGAATTTAAAAAAGAAAATTCTATGGCAGGAAAAAAAACGTAGCAAGGAAACCATAAAGAGTAGAAGCTTATCATCTCAGCCACCACAAATCTCGAAGGTGCTCAGAGACACAGATTCATGCTATGTATTTAAAAGGAACAGGTCACTTTACCTCCCTTTTCTCCCTTATTCCCTCTTTTGTTCCAAGCAAATGTGGAATAATGTGTAGAACCACCTCTGCAGGGAACCAAAAATACCAGAAAAGTGTGCTGAAATGGAGGTATATTTCCACAGAGGAGAAACTGTGAGCAGTACAAAGGGAAAAAAAGGGTTGCCAAGTATATGTGAAAAAAGAGGAGGTCATCATCAGAAAATAGAGGAACCATGAAAGAGAAGAATGAGGAAAAAATAGGAACTTAATTTTGAAATGCATTGAAGTTCTGCAGCACTGAAAAAGGTATGATGATAAAGTACAGAAGAGAAGAAAAATAAAATAATCCTAAAGGAGACCTAAATAAAAACACACATTTCTTAAGGATGACAATACAGATAATAAGATCTAAAAATGAAACTAGAAGTATAGGAAATGTCATGATTGGCAGAAAATCTGAACATCTCTTCCAGTATTCTGTCACTGACATTGGTCATTACTGCCAGACACAACAGAGGGTAGTATAAAATTCCATGCAGTATACAGGTGGGAATAATCTATCTCTGTGGTAGGCTTATTATTATTTGTAATTCTATCAAATTGAAAAACACTACATTCAGATTAGACATAAAGAAGAATTCTTTTATGATGAGGGTGGTGAGACACTAGAACAGGTTGCACAGAGAAGCTGTGGATGCCCCAATCCTGGAAGTGTTCAAGGCCAGGTTGGATGGGGCTTTGAGCAATGTCTAGTGGAAGGTATCCCCGCCCATAGCAGGGATGTCAGAACAAGATGATCTTCAAAGGTCCCTTCCAACCCAAAACATTCTATGATTTTAATTCAATTTGTGGACTCTTACACCATAAAGCGGAATGAAAGTGATTGCCAAGGTATAGGAAAAAAAAAGACTCTTTGGGAAAAAAAATGCTTACTAAGGTGTGTCTGAAGTTGGTTCTTTTGGTTTAATGAGCCCCAGCCTGCAAGACACAGATTCAAAAGCAAGTGACAGATGCACTCTTCTCTGGGCTGGCTGAATGGCTGGGCCCAGAGACTGATGGGGAAAAGTCCCCTATTCATTCAACACCTCATCATTAGTGGTGCTCTCCAGGGATTAGTGTTGGGCCCAGTCCTGCCTACTGTATCTATTGATTTGGATAAGGGGTTTGACATTATCATTAGTAAATCTGCAGATGACACCAAGTTGGGTTGGTGTTCTCATCTGCTGGAGGGTAGGAAGGCTCTGCAGAGGGACCTGGACAGACTGGATCAATGGGCCAAGACCAACAGTGCAAGGTTCAACAAGACCAAGAGCCAGGTCCTGCACTTTGGGCACAAGAACCCCATGCAGTGCTACAGCCTGGGGGCAAAACAGCCAAAAAGTGACTCATCAGAAAAGGACCTGGGGCTGCTGGTCAACAGCTGCTGAACAAGTGTGGCTGAATGCAGCTGCTGAATGCAGTGTGTCCAGACAGCCAAGAAGGACAGTGGCATCCTGGCCATATCAAGAACAGTATGGCCAACAGGACTAGGGATGAAATTCTTCCCCTGTAATCGGCACTGGTGAAGCCACACTTCAAATGCTGTGTCCAGCTCTTGGCCCCTCTATTCAGGAAAGACACTGAGGTGTTGGAGCAAGCCCAGGAAAAGGCAACAAAGCTGGTGAAGGGTCTGGAGCACAAGCCCTGTGAGGAGCAACTGAGGGAGCTGGGGGTGTTTAGCCCGGAGCAAAGGATACTCAGGGGAGATCTTATTGCTCTCTACACTGCCTGAAAAGAGGGTGTAGCTGGGGTGGTGGGAAGGGGGTGTCATTGTATTTGTCCAGGCAACAAGTAACAGGACAAGAGGATCTATGTCAAGCTGTTCACACATTAGGAAGAATTTCTTCACAGAATGGGTGATCAGATATTGGAATGGGCTGCCCAGGGAAGTGGTGCTCACCATCTGTGGAGGTGTTTAAGGAATGACTGGACACGGCATTTAGTACCATGCCCTAGATGACATGGTGGTGTTTGGTCATAGGCTGGACTTGATAATCTGATGATCTCAGAGATCTCAGAGGTATTTTCCAAATTAATTAATTCTGTGATTCTGTGAAGTAAAAATTTACAGCACATTATATGTCATAGAGATCGTACTTTGTACTTCTGGCGATAGAAATATGTGTATACATTGGATATTATCTAATTAAATACTCAATACGGTATGAAACAGATAAAACTTCAGTTGCTAAAAAATATTCAATGTTTTCTACAATTCAGTATAAAGAATTTTTTTACCAGGTCTCTCACAGTAATTTTCAACAGACAACATATTTTCCATCTTTTCTTACAGTTCATAAATCTATTATCTAGGTAATTTTATACTTAGGTAAAAATGATTTCATTGCAGCACATAATATATATTAATAAGAATGTATGACTTTTTCTAATGTTCTTTTCTTTCTACTTCTGTCTTAACAATCATATAATTCCTGTTCTTCTTTATAATGAATCATACGCAAAGGTAAGGAAATAGCCAGTGGAGATGCACATCCATAAGAGATTTATGTGTGACTGGCATGATTTTAATAGAGACATCTTTGTCAATTTTTTCCTTTTTCCATTACCAACTGTACTTCTGGCAAATCTAAGTGTTAATCTCCTATGGCACAGAGCATAAGCAGAGGCCATATAGATAACTGCAGAAAAGCTAAAATCCTCATAGACCAGTTCCAGTTTTACACAATAAATAACATTTTCACATATCATAAAATGATACTACCCATGGTTGAAAAGCTACCCCATAAATACTTGCACCACTAAGTAATACTGCGAGATCATTTTTCCTGACATTTATCTGTTCTACTGCTGCAAAACTGAATTTGACTCAATTTTCTGTCATGCTTTATAATAGTTTTGCAGTGTAGCTGACAGTTGTCCATGCAATTGTGCTGCAACCTCCACTGCCCACCTGCCAGTCTCCTTTTTCCAGTCCTTGCCCAATTTTCTCAAAACTCTCTGCAGCTCATTCCAGCTGTAATTTTCATCCTTCCCCATTGCCTATTCAGTTCTAGTCCTGCCTTCAGCTCTGCTGTCACATCTGGCCAAGAATCCACTCCTGGATACCTTGCTCAGACCATATTCAGTAGTAAACACAAATCATAAAAAGTTGCAAAAGGACCTTGCAGTACTTAGTGATTGGGGTATAAAAATGTAGATGACATTTAATGTGGATAAATGTGAAGTGGTGCACAGAGAAAAATAACAAAATAATTATAATTTTACAAACAGGGATTAGTTCTCAGTGACTAAGTCTTAGGTTTACAAATGGCTGAATTAAACTTTCATCTCCCCAGGCAGATTAATGGAGGGGCAGAGAGGTAACCACTTCTTACCTCGGGCTCCAACTATCCTTTTGGATTGAAATATTTGTACAGACAGTTCACCTATGAATACCAGTCAATTCACACACTCCAGATAGGTACTGGTGTTCCCAAATATCATCTGTTTTCTGTGTATTTGCAGACAAAAGGTGCAGTGAATTCACTGGAGGTCTATGCACCATTTCCTGATTTTGTTAAGCTACAGATCATAATGTAACTTGCTCAGGATTCTGAGAGAAATAGTAGACAGACTGGAAGTGCTCACTGTGCTAGGGCTACCACAAAATAAACCAACACAAGAGTAACACCAGGTTGATAACTGGTGAGATCCACAGGCCATAATCTTATGTGCTATGAAACCTGTTCTTTGTTAGGATGCCTTTCTTCCACACTCTTCTTATACTACAGACCCCTGCAGAGAGCCTACTACTCAAATCTATATGGAGGAAAAATTTATCCAAAAATAGAAGTAAAAATATGGAAACATAAACCACACCGTCTAAAAATTTTAAGATATTTGGAGCGTGTGCTAGGTGCTATAACGCAGGAGGAACTTTTGAGTTGTGCCTCAGGTTGCTTTGTGGCAATATGCAACAAGATGTTAATGAGGAAAAAAAAGCATTTTCTCCAGAATTACAGAAAAGTGGTTTCCTCAACTGAGACCAATTACTGGAGGGTAACCTACAGCAACTGTTACAAAACCTAGCTACTATAAAAAAACATGATACCTGGCTGACATAGTTTACAAGGTATTTCTCCATGAAACAGGAGAAATTTTCTGGTCAGTGACAGTAATATCTGTTCTCAATACGGATTTCTGATGCTTGCTTTTGAATAGACTGTTTTAACAAATTCATTGGTAAGCCTGAAAAAGTAGTTAAGTTTCTCAAAATACTCACTTAAAAAGTGCCTTCATTATAGCTGTGATTTAATCTGTCATTTTGCTCCTCCAAATAAACATTTCTGTTATACTTCTTAAATCCTTCATATCCATTCACCATCATGAAGATTTATGCTCTTAACATTTTACTTATTTTTATGCTTATATTTCTCCTCAGTTTCTTTCCCAAATTCCCCAGTCTTGGGAGCAGATGCTGAGGCACCAATGACTCATTAATCTCAAGAGGTTTTTTATCATGAACAAAAATAAAGTATGAACAGTTCCACATTTACCAGCCTCGGTCGTACTAGAGAACCAACAAAGCTCATTAAAAAAAAAAGCAAAAAAAGCAAGAAAAGGAAAAAAAAGCAAAAAAAGCAAAAAAGCCTTCTCTGCATACATTAGAATAGACCTAATATCTCAGAGCAAGGACAGACATTTTATCTTCTTATTATGTCAGAGGAATAAAACAATATTCCTTTCCCTCACCCACTAATACGGATATGTAAAAACAGACGTGACTCTGGGTACACTACGTAGCACTTGTAAGATATTTCAGAGGTTCAGGGAAAGGTTTGAAGGAGGAACTCCTCATTGGCTGCTTCACATGCAAAACTGTAACTTTGTTTTAGAAAACTGGCAAACTAACAATCACAAAAAATAGTTTTGTTTCCTTGTAAATCAGGGGATGGTATGTGATTAAACAATCTTTTTCTCTAGCCCACGCTTTAACTCACTGCAAAACTGAAGTATCTCAATACTTTCTATTTGATTCCTGCCAAAAAAATCCTCCCACTACCATAACCTACTTGAAACAACCTGCTTTATACCATTCCCAAGTAGGACACAATGAGAAGATTAGGGGAAAAGAAAAAATAAAGGGAAAAAAAGAAAAAAAGAAAAAAAGAAAAAAAGGAAAAAAAAGAAAAAAATAGAAAAAAAAGAAAAAAGGAAAAAAGGAAAAAAAATTACAAAAAAAAAGTAAGCCATCAAATGCTGTAGGGCAAACAGTGCGCAACTCTTCTGTGACCACATAGGAGAAAACCAGACTGTGTAGATGATCTTTATCTAAATCTTTCTCCTTATTATTCCTCCAGAAATATTTCAACCTTACAGTTTTAAACTTTTACAGGTCAGACTCTGCCTCTCTGACTGGGATTCAGAGGAATTTAAAATTTATTTTTATTGAAGAGCTGGTTTATGAATTTAGGAAGCCTCGCCCATTTCAAGTGTCATTTTCTCCTGATTCCACCCCTATGAGAACACCAGTTCTAAGAAGGAGGTGCCTTGCCTAGGATTTAGTTTAACACCACACTTCAGCATGTCAATGCATTGTCTGCCTGTAAAGTAGGAAGACACTGTATTTCCCTCCAAAACAAAAGATCTATTATCTACTCAATGTAACTGAAGATGTGATTTACCAGGCCTAAGTAAGCAGAATTTCTCTCCAGGCTTCATGGAGAGAAATAACTGGTTCTCCACTGACTATACTGAGAGCACTGGCATCTAGTTCATATGTGGGTAAACACTTTTGAGTCCTAGATTAAGCTCTCTAATCTCAAACTGAAAACCTATCTGTTTCAAAACACTTAACCTAGATAGAAGACTGTGATCTCAAGCCCTTCAACATGAAAGAAGTCTCATTATTTCTCCTTTACTTGATAAAGAGAATTTACAAAACATATCCTTACAAGTATTTGGCAGGACAATGCATCTAAGCACTCTTATACTTATGGACTTTAGTAATTTACCACAGAAGAATCCACGATCTGAACCCAGCCCACCTGTGTTCCCTGTAGCACATTCAATTCAAGAGGTAACATAAGTTGTCCCTTCTCTCTAGTCTCACCTTGAAAGAATTTTAAAATAGGCATATAACATGTCTTTCTCTTGGGGAAATGCATGGACACTCTGCTACCTGCTTTCCTACAGAAGGGTTACAGCACAGCTGCTGGATCTCAGGTGCAGATCTTTCAGGAGACAACAGTCAGGTGAAACACCTGGGACAAGCTTCATTCTCTTTGTGAAAAGAAGAGTTCATAGTTGTCAAATAATTGTACATTACATTCTATTTTGTAGAGTAGAATGGGATGAGTTTTGCTTTTAAAATGTCTCTGATTTTTTAAAAACCTGAAAATATTATGATTAATGCTATATTTGTGAGTCTGTATTTTTAGGCAACTTTTTTCTCCTGAAGATTGAACACAGTCATCAGCTGTGGTTAAAAATGCAGTTCTGTAAATGTGCAGAGACTTCAGAATGCATTTTTAGTGTGACAGAAGGTCTTTACTTAGTAGAAATCAGGACTTAGCTTTGAAAATGCACATGGTAGCTGTATAAATAATAAATTCTACTACTATAATTACTTACCATCTTATCCTTCACAATAAAAATTTAGAAAACTTTCTACATTGAACAGCACCTTAAAGGACAAGGCAGGTTGCCAGGCAGAGAGTAAAGCTAAAAGAGTAAAGTGGTTTTGGTCCTCTGTACAAAGCTGTGTGATCAAGGATCATTCCTTCAAAAACTCTGGTGGATTATCAGCAAGTAACATTTATATACCCACCATGTAATGGTTTCACTTACTAGATGGCTGTAGTGACAGCACTTATTCTTTAATCCTCTGCTCCATTAAAATTCAAAATACACACAAACAACAATAAATCAATTAATTTTTCTAAGCATATTTAAATAAATCTCAAAAACCGTTTCTTTATGTACCTTTCACGGAATGTCCTTGTGATTATATACATTTCACTTTGAAGAAGTCTATACAGACTTCTGTTGTATACTGTTCTTTTTGACAGGAATATACACAAAGATTACTTTAAGAAATCTGCCTTTCTAATTCTTTATAATCATATGCTCCAAGAATCATAAATTTAGCACCAATGTCTACCAGGATTCTTTTCTGCAGCCAGTAAATTGGTGAGGAATCAACCTTTATGGGTGATAACTCTAAGCTTTCAAGCCCAGTAATTAGACCTGTGCTTCTGCCTAAATTATATTTGTCTAGTTCAGTGCCTTTGATTTTACGTTTTACACTACAGCTCCATATTGCATTTCTAATCATTACTTCACCCCAGCTTTTTAAAATCTCTCACAGCTCCATGCTACCAGCTGTTGTTTTCTTTCCTAATGCACTTCACTTGCAAAGAAAAAAAAAATAAACCCAACAAAAACCTCCCAGATTTAGATTTCTTTGAACCTCATCCTTACTCACTGCTTTTCAGCTCCTGAAATAAATGGAAGTAATCATTCTGTGCTTTAAATTCAGTAATACTTTAGGACTTAAACCTGATAAGGAAATTGAACACGGTGAATGACAATACTGTCATTTGAGGGCATTGATCTGATTTCTTCAAATTTGTATAATTTGCACTCTATATCAGTATAAAATTTCATAATTTTAGGTGAGATAATACTTTTCTAGCTAACTAGCTAAGCCAGATCAACCAACACTTAAAATATATCTAATCTATAATTTGTTCTAGTTCAATCGTTCTATAGATTTAATTTAAAAAGTAAGAACAAAAACCAACTCCCAATGACAAAATAAACAGAAAAGCTTATATTAAACTGGCATATGTTTTTTTAATCACTTCATGTTATTTGACATACAGAAAACATCAGCTGCACAGCTTTTCTTAATACACATGCACATCTTTTTTTGAACCGTGAATAATCAATAAGGAATTTCAAATTATCAGCACATAAAATGCTGTATCAGTTTGCTGTAGTTCAGGAGAACTGTAGGTAACACTTCCACTGACACTTGTATAAAGTCACAGAAGGTAGCTTGCAGGCTTGTCTTTCTCACAAAAACCCCCAAATTTTAAGAGTGTATTAAAACCTAAAATCCTAGCACCTAAAACAGGTCTGCAAAATGTATTCTGCCATAAACTTTTTAAGGCTGAAGAAAGGTAAAGGGCACTGAACTTTTTCAAATCTTAACCAACAAAAAAGCTTAAAGAAATCATACATGAAGCAGTCTTTAAAATTTTCTGGTAGGGACTTCACAAAAGCATGCACTAAATTGTTATATTAAAGCTTAGTGTGCTGACTACAAAATGCATACTTAAAATAAAAATATATGTTCTATCAATTTTTTTCAGTTTTTCAACAGAGGACACACATTAATCCACATTCTTTTCTTTTTTAGGTATATTGCAGAACTAGGATGAAGTATACACTGAAATTCTTAGCTTTCCCATAGTTCCTGGGCATCAGATCACAAGCAGAAAGAAGCAGTAAAAATTATTATCTTTGTGCCAAGTCCTAATGACCTTTACCTCACAGTGACGCAATTCTTCTGTTGTTCAGGGGTTTTCCCAGAGAATGGGAAGATACTTGAGTATTTTTTCTTCCCATCAGTTTTCAGCTGTGTAGCATGGTGTGGAGGCTGAATCAAATGTCTCAGCATAGAGCTAAGGACTTAGCTGGTAGGAGAGGTGGCATAAAACACATGTAGGATTTGAAATGTAACTTCCAGATTTAAAAGATGCATATTTCCACATTTTTGTAAGATCCCTAAAGCTGATTGTAATTCTAGTTTTCAAGCAACAGATACATGTTTCTGTGTTACATAAGCAGCTTATTAACCAAGTCTAACTCCCTTCAGAGAAGGGAATGGGGAGGAGGTAAAAAGCCAAGCCTGCTTAGGTAAAACAGTATTGTTTCCAATAAATAGAGAACATTATGTTAAAGCAGAACTGAGGAACGCTTTCTAAGGAAAGGTCTTTGCAAGTGGACTTCAAAAAAATGTTCCTGCACAATTTTCCTAAGTAGTAGCTATGGACTATGTGTTAGGAAGTAATATAAAATTGTGGCTTTATCTCTGAACAGAAGTATTACCAACATACCAGCTCTGGTCTTGTAAGTTTCATAAAAATCTTCCAAAGAATGATTTGGCAACATATTTTTTATATTTACAGCCGTGAAACACCAGACAGACATTTGTATAAACCTATGACTTTTTCCAGACAGGTTATCTCTAGGAAATAAAAATCATATCCTTATTTTCTTTAGATGTGTCTCTAAATGTGGCAGTATGCTCAGGAGCATTTCTTTAAGCTTGCCTAATTTTGAAAGTACTTAATTCCTGCATCCTATCTTGCTTTTTCTCTGAGTTGTTCCTTAGAACTAGAGCTCATCTGCTGTGAGTATGAAGTATCATGGGCAATTGTCACATGACAAATTACTGTTTTCATCCATCAAATATTAAAGCTGCTTGCTACTGACCTTGAACACCACTTACACTGCCAGAGTCATGGCCCTTTTCTAAGTCAGCAGGGTACAGCTGGCACAAATTCAGCCAAGCAATCAGATTCATACCCTTTCACAAAAGTTAAGTCTTTTAAAAATGCTGTGTCTCACATAGCACAAGCAGAGGCTTGACCACGCTTGAGAAAGGTGTCCAACACCTGACTGCTCCTATCAAGGAGTATTACCTGCTCACATTGATTTGCAGCAAAGTATTTCTCAGTAAGCATTTCCACTTAACATTTACTCTCATGGAACCTGTGTAGTGGGAGATATTTACGAGTTGCTTTCAGCTTAAAAATAAATCACCTCTAATTCCTCTAAGCGAAATCAATCAAAAGTCTTTAAAAAATGGACTGGTTGTTTGGTCGATTCTGGCAGAAAAGTAAACAGCACTTCAGCTTTTCTCCACCATTAAGGTCTAAATGGCCTAGAAAGTAAATCAATATCTCCAGTCAGCCCTCTGGCTATTGTTTAGCCAGTAGATATGGATTTTCTCTAGCTTACTGCACTCCTTTGGGACTAACCTGTAATCCTCAGAGAGTAATAATAAGTTCATTATCTAGTTCAGCTCTCTGTTGTACATTTAAATGGACCACATCCATCAGCAGCACTTGTTAAAGGACAATGACATCCCATTCAACCTACTTCACAATGAAATACTTGCAATACCTGATGGAGAAAATTATTATAAAAACCTTATTTGTTGTCAGGTTATTAAAAATGAAACATCACAAATGAGTTAAACAGTAAATAAGGATTTTTCCTTATGTAACATTGTTTCTTTGTTAATGAGTTAAATTGTGGTAAAGTTTATTTGTGTCATACATCATGCAATCTTTCATTATTCATATCAATCTGTTTCAAATATTTCTGGTTAAATACCACTACAAAGCAGGCAGCTGTCAAAACCAATCAGTACTTTTTTATCATTCTTGAGCTACCAGATGTTTGCTGGAATAAAAGGATTTCCCCTCCCTCTACCTACAAGTACACAAGAAATGTCTCTCATTTTAAAACACTGAAGTTTTAAAAGGCTCCACTCTCAGATCACAGGACCCATGCCCTGCTCTCAGCCAGAAAGAGTTACAGCCTCTGATCTGAGCACTCTGTTTTACTGTGTACACACATTTTATCTCATAAACATGTACATTCAATCACAGCATGACAAATAAAACATTAATTTTACAGCTTTTACATGGAACATTAAAAAAAAACAACTAGCAACTATTCTGTAGATGATCTGAGTATTAAAAACACACTTATTACTTACTAGTTGCTATGACTAGTTCTGTACTGTAAATTACACACATGAAGAGCGTTGTCTGCTGGGGAATGTGCTGCATTTTATCTACAGCTTCATACTCAGCCCTCAGAGAGGTTTAAGGAATATTCATAAAAATCACAGCCACAAATGCCAGAAGTTATTTTCTCTAATTCAAGAATTATTAGGAAGAATGAAACACAAGAATGATGGGGACTATGGCTCTATTCAGGCAAGGGGCTTGAAGAGCAATAGCTTCTATAATAAGTAACCATGCTTTTTTCCTTTCAGAATTGCCCATCTGGATTTCAACCACATTTAGGTGAGTGACAGTCTTCAAATCAAAACAAGAGCTGACAGAGTCCTAAATAAAGATTAAGGAATTGATCCTTAAAATGGCTCTAAATTCAGAGGTTAAGTCCAAACAGCAATGCTATACAGAAGGACAAATGGAACTTTATGACATTGGAAATTCCCAAGATGCAGCTCTAGTTTTCAGTGAGCTGCTGTTGGCAGTGGGATCACCACTAGGTGACAGCTGGAGAGCACCCAGAGTTCCCCTGCTCTGACAACTCTGACAACTCTGCTCTGTTCTAAAGCAATTCATTTGTTTTGGTGAAGTTTTTGGACCACTCCACACACTATAGTGAAAATCAATAGAACTTAAGTTCCTAAGTACACGTTACTTTGAAAATATCTGTTAATATTGTGTGAAATAATGCTTATACGCTCTAAAAATGGAGCTTTAAGGTCTTCTGAATGTCACTAATCTTTGGCAGAGAAAAACGTCTGGTGGAAAAACAAGTCAAAGAGATCAAAGCCATAGAATGGAGTGCCTGAAAAAGCATACAGAAGGTGTCCTTCCAAAATTCTTCAAAAATGTTGGTTCTTGTACCCACTCTTTTAGTATACAAGTCACAAATCAAAAAGAAATATCTCCTCTACTTTTTCATAGGACTTCGGGGTTCACATTATCTCCAAGTGATGCAATTGATATTCTAGAAGGGTTTATTTGTTTGCTTTTGGTATTGTCACTGTGGGATTCTGTTCCCCACATTATGTTTGTTCTCATGGAACTGTAATGGCATTGACTTGGAGACAATTCTTCCACCAGCTCATTATGTTGACTGATAAGCATTTGTATTCTTCATTCCTAGAGCAAATCTACCTGCTTGCAGCTTCTGTGCCTTTGAATACCTTCATCTACTAAAACAAACAACCCTTTACAATTTTAATAAATGAGTAAGATCTCATGCAGATGCTTGCTATGGTCATCTCATAATTTAATCTTCTCCTTTTTATGATGAATTACTAGTATTCAACTGTTTTGTGTCTTTTTATTTAACAATTTCCTTATTTAAAAAATTTTGCAGCTTTTTTTAGAAACCTTTGCAATTTTCAATGTTCTTTTAATAAACTGGATTAGGATTGCATAAAACAGCACTATTCTCATGAACACCACATGAATTTCAAAGAATCACCTTCCCACATCTCACTCCCCTGTTCATAAAGCCAAAGCCCTTATCCCATCTTCAAGCCACAGAACCACTCTCAAAAGCTCCTGTTCAGCTCATTATCAGGCATGACCGTCTAGTACTTTGCTAAGTAATTGCTCTCTAAAATAAAAGTTCATCATTCTCCACATGATCTACCTCTGTGTTTTCCAGATATTTGACCCTCCATTTAGCTATTTTTAAAACAATTTACCCACACAACTGTTGACATTTCTCCAGTATTACTTAACATTCTTCTAATTTTTATAAGATAAAAGCTTTGTTTTCAGTGTTTTCTTACAGAGACATTATGTTCCACCATAAGAAATAACTGAAGTCTGTGTAAACTGGGCATAAAAATATATAATAGTAATTATTTCAATGAATTAGCTTGGGTAGACTTGTATTGAATAACACAACTATAAGAAAGTACTAGAAACAAAATAAAATTAATTTTGTCTTTCATGTAGCATATTACAGACTCCTTCCAGTCAATATATTTTTAATCTCCTGTTACATTATAAAGTGCTGTAATGTAAATCCTGTTAAAGAATTAAAACCTTAAAGATATCTCTTTGATATAGTATCTTCTGTGTGCAGTTCCGTATCGTTATCTCACTCCTATTTAATGCTAGTTTTGTGCAGGAACTAAATCCTCTACACAATCTACGTAATTTGATAATTATTTTGGGCTTTTAAAATACTTTTATATCCTTTTAGCTAGTAAGGAAACTTACATCCTAACATCTTGTATCTAGAATGAAATCTGACCCTGCTAATTCTAAAATCAAATTCACGCCAGTTTCAATGAGGTCAGGGTCTCAGTCTTGATCCTTCATGGTATTAGCATAATGCACTCTTGAGTCTGATTTTTGCATTCTTCTTTCCTTCGCATAATGCACATTTGTAAAACTCTTTTCCCCCCTTGGTTTTAGCCAGAGAGCAAATTTTAAAATAAATAAATTTGGTTATTTTTAAATGTTAGGAAAATGAACTCTGTATAAACATTCTCTTATTTCTTTACTTATCTGCTCCTGCAGTCATTGAGATCTAGAGCAGAATGTTTTGCTCAAATTCTAGGGCTCCAGAAGGCAATATCTTTACAAAACTTTGCTTATGAGGTGTCACAGGATACCCAAAGTTGCCCATAGCTGAAACTTTAAGGAAAGGATTGAATGTTCAGAGCTGATCACCATTTTCAGTTGATCAATATACGAGTGGAAATTTTGTGTTCCAGATAAAAGAGAAAACAGGACTCTCACCAATGTACGTAAAGAATCACGGCATCAACAGAACAGGAGCATAATGAGAGCTAAAAGTTATCAGAAACTATGACAACAAATCATCCTGATGGAAACTGTTTAAAGTGGACATGAACAGCCTTTTCCTAGTGCAAAGATTCACAGGTAGCCCAGCTTCAAGATGTACCTATTTTGCTTTGCTGCACATAGAGAATTGGAGAGAGTGGCATTTACTCTGTGAGACCAGCAGTGTGCTCCAAGGGCTCTGGCTGGAGCTGCACAGCGCATCCTGACAGCCTGAAAGCACCAAGGGAGATGTAGCCAGGAGAGGTGATTTTAACATGAGGGAAAATGGGACAAAAGCACCTAAACTGCAACTCTCTTGTGATAATCAGCACTTGGAAGCATGCTGTTGAACTTGAGAGACTTCCTAATTTGCTAACATTGCTCTTCAGAAAGAATTTCTAAATTACATGACACGTCCTTGGATTAAGGTGCTTGTGCAGGTCATGTGGCAGGCTTTTGCTTTCAAGTGACTAAAGAAGTTTTTGTAGCTGGGAATACGCCTTTCCTTTGGCATTAAGGCCTCTGCTGAATACAATGCAGTGTCCTGGCCTCACACTCCCCCTGGGACACTAAGTGTCAAAGTTTGATGGGCCATGGGCTTCTGGGACAAGGAGTTCTGTTTTATGATACCTGAATGAAGGTTAATCAAAGGAAACATAAAGAGCTGGTAAGGAGCAATGAGAGGAGAGGATCCAAGTAACCTCACCGGTGAAGAACAGAGCACAAGCAGTCCTACCATCAAAGGAAAAGGTGTGTCCAGCAGAGGCCACCAAGGTGGCTGGGGCTGCTGCATATGTTCTTTGTGAAGAGATGTAGAGGTGCTGCCTTGGTTCAGCCTGGAGAAGAGGCAGGCAAAGAAATAACACCCTGCTAGTGCCCAAAGAACTGATCCAGGCTTTTCACAATGGTGTAGGACATAAAGAAAAAGAGGGCATAAATTGAAGTAAGATCTGATAGGAGAACACACGATTTTTTTTTCAATGGTCAGCCAAAGGCATAAGAATAGTTTGCCTACAAAGGTTGTAAGTCTCCATCCTCTCAGATTTTCAAGGCCAGACTTCAAAACACCTGAGCAAACTGGTTTCCTTATAGCTGACCCTAGGATCTGCACATGGACATGGGAGAGACCTGAAGTCCAGGATATTTAGCAGCTCTGTCCCTAAGAGCAGAATTGGGAATCAAGACAACAAGGCCCTGTGTAAATCTAAAAATCTACACACAGGCCTAAGAGAATCCATCAGTATTAGACAAGAGTAGAATCAGCTACTTAGTGAAAACAGAATTACCAGGAGGTATCAATGATTTTCAACCTCTACAGGTCGTACAACAGGAAAAAATAACAACATGAAAAGTATCCAATATTACAGAAAACAATCTGCTAATCAACGTGTTATTGATCCCTAGTTTTTGTCAAGGTCATTTAATGTTCTAAAAAATGATCTCACACTAAATCTTTATAGAAAAAGTGGACTAATTTGATTTACAAAGTAAAGTGCTATTAATTATGGAAGACAGTCAATAAAAAAACTGATTCCTCTAAACACAAGACAGATCTTATGGACTATGATTTATGATGATGATTATAATGGCAAAATATTTGCAGTTCTCACTATCATCTAAGTTGGATTAGCTGGAACAAAAGATTCAGATAAGATGTAATCAAGCATCAATACAAAGAGCAGAAGGAGACAAAAAACCTTTAGAGCAAGAAAGTAAACACCTGAATTAAGAGCAGTATGCAAAAACAATAACGTGACCTATTGTTCCTTTTCCAACATAGACAGACAAACCTCTGCTTTTTTAATATCAGAGCCAGATTTCTGTCTTGCTGCTGCTGTTTCCTTTGAATTACAGTCCTTAAATGTCTAAGTTACGTAACCAGATACTGTGTGCAGCGTTCATCTAAAAGGACGTACTCATTGCAAATTTTCCCATTCCAGATTATTAGTATGTCAATAAAACCTGGCAGCTTCTCTGACAACTAAGGCAAGCCTTGGATTTTACTAAAAATGCCTTATGGGATGTAAAAATATTCAAAAGCTTGATTCCTTTTTAACAAAGGCATATGATGCAAACCTTAACTTAAAGATTAGAAACAGAGATTTAAATTGATAATATTTAACATTAAATATGTCATAAAGCAGAAATAAAAATATCAAAGATGAGTCTGGAAAAAAAGAATAATAAGAACAAAAATTATTTACAGAAGAAAATCGATTTTTGATTAAACAGTAGAAAAATGGAGAACTTGGAAAATTCATATGCATGTATCACAATGTATGCAGTTTTCCTTTTTCATTGTTTTAAGTCTGCAAAATGAAAATGGGGTAATTCACACTTCTTCAAATAATTGTTTTAAGCTGCCAACAGGCAAAGAGATAAATAGTATTGCTTATGCCAGGCCATGTTTTCAAACTTTTTTTCATAGCCACAAGATTTAAAGTATGTTTCAGTTACTGACACAAAGGGCTTCAAAATTCAACATCCACATCTTGCTCTTTTAATATATGTGTCTTAATTCAGCCTGGATTTTACAGCCATTTCTTTAACATAGCTATTTATCCTGCAGGGTTTAGAGAAAAGAAAAGCAAATTTTGAAAGAACTTGTCAAACTTCAGCCTACCAAAATAATCTACTTTTACACACAAACAGCTGTTGGAAGAAAGTATCATTAATGTATAGTTCCAAGATGCTGGAAAAATAGTCTAAACTAAACCTGTGCCTATCGCTAAAAGCTTTCATCATGTTTGCTTTGTTTTCATGCGAAGAACATAGCACTTAATTTTGACAATCTGTCATTTTTCTAGCATGTTCAGAGAGCGGTTGGACAGAGCAGTACTTTTATGTTTTCCATCAAAAACCTTACGATGCAGAACTGCTTGTCTTTTATTAGAGTCCTTGTCAAGCTCAGTGAGCTGTTCAGGCTGAGGGAGGACTATGTCATATTGTTTCAAGCTCACATGTCAGCAAAGAGAGATATAGATCTAGTGGTTTCTATCAGCATTAATGCTTGCTTGTGCATTCATATATAGCAGATATCTTTGTTTGCAAGTTGCAGTTGGATAGTGCTGTAGTGCCAGTATGAACAATCTATAAAAGACTCCATTTTCAAGGTAAGGAGGGGCTACCTGGCATATTCTCCACCAGCCTGCTCTCCTGGAGCAGCTGTTTGTGCCTGTAAAAGCAGAGGGACAAACATGGGGTACAATACTGAAAAGTCCAAACACTGTAAGTTGATAGAGAATTGTCAAATCACTTGTGGAATGTTACTCATCAGCCCTTATTTTTAAGTCTAACAGAAAGCTGTATTTTTCCATAGATTCAATTTTCTTTTGGCTCTTATGTGATTGTGAATGTCAGGATAATTTCCGAGAACTTTCCCAAAAGTGTATCTGCAGTTTGTTTGCAATTTTATAAAGTTGTACAGTTGCAAAGTGTCTCCTTAGGGAAATTACTTCTTAAAATCTCTCTCAAGGTATTAAAATTGTTTAAAAAACTAAAATAAACAGACAAACAAAATGTACTTAACTGTTTCATAAAAAAATACCAAAAAATGAAAAAATCACTCATTATAGACTGAGCACAAGAAAGACCTAGGACAACCAGAAATACTCCTCTATTATTAGCAAGAAACCTTAAAGCATGCAATGATTTTGCATTATGTATCTAAAGAAATACAAGAAGTTATTTTCTGGCAAATATGTAACCTCTTTTGGCTTTCTACCAGAAATAATGTTAATTTGAAATTCATGCATCATTCTTTCAGGTGTTAAACCTCTGCACAAATGATACTTTAAGCAAATTTAAAAACAGAAAGATGACATAATTTCTCAATTTAAATCTTTGTGAACTAGAACCTACCATTCTTTGATGTCTTCTTAAAGTGCAAAATAATCAGTTTAAATTAATTATAAAAAATTACAGAAGATATGTTAAAAATGAATTGATGTAACTTACATCAATCAAACTGCCATATGTTCCTAAGATCTAAATGACTTCTAACTGCAGTGTCTATGCTTACATCAATAGCATCTCTTGCATATGAGCACAATCCCAAACTCAAGCCCAGACCTGCCTTGTTTCCAAACTGTTGCCCAAAGACATCTGTGGGAGAGCTCAAGGGAAAGCTATGGCTGTTTCCTGTTTCTGGACTCACAAATAACTCACCCAGACACCTTCTCAGAAAGGCTGAGATTTGACTTAACTTACAGGAGCAGAGTAGTAGAAGAATGTGCACAAGACACAGTACAACCTAGCCCATGGCAGAATCTGTGCTTTACAGAGTACAAAATGTACACAGTATAGTCCAAGATGGCAAACTAGCACTGCCACTGCACATCTGTTCCCTAGGGCTGCATGGCAAAGCTGTGCACACATCAGGATTGTCTGATACATCATTTAGTCTGCTGTTACATCCTCAAATCATACCAATAGTTTGAAGTCCCTCTCAAACTGGAGTACTACTCAGCCGTGCTCTGCATCCCACAGGCTGGAAGCACTTTTCTACCTACCTAGGTATACATCTTCCAAGCAAATGCACTGACTTTGAAGAGAGCTGTCTTACAGAGACCGGGTACTCCAGGTACTCCAAGCCTTCAACTAGGATTATTTAAAGTCATTTATGAGCATAATTTTAAGAAGTAATTTTCCAAAATCAAAGTGCAACTGACTAGATGATCACAACAGCAAAAAAATTTTAATTTTTATGGGAACATTTTTGTTGTCATTCTTATTCCTACAGTAATGCAAAACCTCTGGCATGGAATAAGACACCATTTTGCCAGAAATACAAAAGAAAAAGATGGTCTATGAGTCAGAAATGCCTTACATTTAATGGAAATATAGGGTTTGGGTTTTTCCCACATTATTGATCAGATAAGAGGCTTCTATTCTCTGGAAGGAGAAAAGATTTTTGAGAGAATACCAATATTATTATTTCTTATTTAATGGTGTATTCCAATTTGAAACAGCAGTATTGCCAACTTTAATATTTAAAAAATCATACACGGGGGCTCAAAAAGCATGAGATTGGAAAAAAAATAAATTGGCATGCTTTCTATTTGTTCTTTGCTATTTTGCCTAAGGGAGCATTCAAACCATAACAATATAAATTCTCTACCACAAAAAGACAAAACCTTCACATTTGAAACTGAAAGTAAGCTTTTCTGATAAGGAATTTAGGAATGAGACTGAAATATTCAAACATACCAACATTTTAAATGAAAAAATTATGTTCATTTGCCAATACCATTATCAAAAAGCCTGGGTTCAATTAGTCACTTTTAACTCAAGGACAGTGTTGCAAAGTTCTTGGGTAAGACTTCCTATTCGCACAGGGAGGTTTTGCAAGGAGCAGGTCAAGGTTCATACAAAAAAAAAGGGAAGAACACCAAGGACTAAGGATGAAAACAATAATATTTTGTTGTACTTGAGAGAATAGCACTCTCCTCCAATTTGCATTTACTTCACATCTATTTATCCATTTAATTTTAAATGGCTGGAGATGATGGAACATGCTGTTTAGAAAAGAGATTTAGGAAGCAGAGGTGAAGGAGGCAGAGAAAGATTAGAAAAGAAGTTAAGATATGGCATCCAGACAGATTCAAACCACACCTGCAAGGATAAAATACCCGTCAGGTACTACTTTGATAAAAACAAAGCAAAGAGGTGGTATTTCTATTTATGATCAAAGATTAGGTAGAGACATAGCCAGTCAAGACAAAAGCTAGTATTCGTTTTCTGTGCCTCATGTCTAAGAACACAGTGGAATGTGTTTCATTATTTGTGTAAATTATCCATGAAAAACAACCTATAGTTTTTTTTAACATCAATGCCAAACATCCCAGAGAGGAAATACACCTCGGATATCAGCCAAAGAACCCAGCATTTTAGCCAAAAATGGTCTGTAGCCATGACCATCCATGTTAGAAGCTCCATTCACTGAAGGAAGGAAGGAAGGAAGGAAGGAAGGAAGGAAGGAAGGAAGGAAGGAAGGAAGGAAGGAAGGAAGGAAGGAAGGAAGGAAGGAAGGAAGGAAGGAAGGAAGGAAGGAAGGAAGGAAGGAAGGAAGGAAGGAAGGAAGGAAGGAAGGAAGGAAGGAAGGAAGGAAGGAAGGAAAGGAAGGAAAGGAAGGAAAGGAAGGAAAGGAAGGAATTTAGTTTTGAGGCCTTTTGCTATACCTAACCAGAAGATTACTTTTGTTTCTTTTTAACATGAGTTTTACCAGTAAAATTATTATTTTTTAGATAAGATTAATATTCACTAGCAATGACCTATTGTTAAAAATACAGAATAAAGGAGAGAATTTTGACTTGTTGAAACAGCTTCAAAAACCGGTCAGCTTTTGAAATTTTGTGAGATTCTGCCCCATTAGATATTTCTAAATGTTATGATTTGATATACAGTTTCTTAGAGGAAAAAAAATCATCAGATTTCAGCAAGGACTTACACCAAGGATGTGTGGATGAAAATAAGAGACCCAACAGCTTCACAGAAAATAAAAACAGAAGCATGCTATGATGTTATGCTGCATGCACTGCCTGGCATTCATTCAGCTCACTGTAGCTGAAAAATAGCTGTGAGCATCCATGTTCCATTAACACTATGTTAATTATTATCATTGTCTCATCAGTAGTTTGTTTACGACAGCTCTGGGTGACAAGGATACTGAGATGCTCTGTTAAAGCCATCACCTGATGAGATTTTTATTGGCATAAGATCTTTCTTTCCCTTAGTCAGCTACATTACAAAAATCACTGTTTCATTAAATGCAAATAGTATTGCCTGCCTTTGGCTTTTTATAATAACCATGATCTGGCACTGCATTAACTGGTTTCTTCACTAAGTGAGGATAAGCTAATCTGTATCTTTTCTGATGAAATTCAGGTTATAATAGTAAACCATCAAATGGACATGTTGAAGCTTGTTTAATAGATCTTTTATTTCTGATTCTCCTATGTATGAAAGATATAAACTGAAACACTATGGTCTAACTAAAAGCAAATTACATAGGAAGATTAGCACTAAAAGAGAAAGAGAGCAAATGCTTAATTATTCTTCAATTGCATTATTGAATACTTAGGCATTCAGTTTAGATTATTAGTTTTGAGTCTTTGCTTATGAAAATATTCTGGAGTTCTTCCTATTTTCCTTCCTTAATTGTCCATTCTAACATCCCAGCCAAAACAGAGTATGTTCTAGCAAGGTAAATGATCCAGAGCCAAATGGATACAGGGGACTAATTCTTTTGTTTTGCTGGATCTTTTGGTAAGTGCCATGGACTTTACTGAGGCCTTTTACACTTAACTAAAATCTATTTAAACAGATCTTAGACATGATAATTTTAAAAGCGTGAAGACCACCTCACATGAGTTACCGGGCGGTATATACTTAAGCATTGAGACAAATGTACTAGAGTAGGTAGTATGAATCTATGTAGTCTGTCTTTAGCTTCAATTTGCCTCTTTGGCAGATACAATTTATGATGGCTCTAAAATAACTGGTCCTTCTTCTCCCACTATTTTTTGAAGTTAGAAACTTGATACCTTTAGAAAAAAAATAATTCAATTAGTATTTGAGGTTGTGAATAACAACATGAACAAATGCTGCTTTATTAAATTGTATTGTACTAACTACTGGGCTATTTCCATACTTCATCTTATTATCTCACATTTATCTAACAGTTTTTCTTCTGGCAATTTTAATTATCTTTGTTATTAAAGACTTACATAATGTTATGCCAAACTGGGAACTAGCATTACTATGGGAAAAACATCATGTAACTCTACTTAAGAAACAATTCTTTTATGAAATATTCCTCCAACCTGATTTTTATTTCTCATTTTGTAATGTCTGTCTTCATAGAACCACTTAGGTTGAAAAAGAACTTTAAGTTCGTTAAGTCCAGTTCTTAACCCAGCACTGCCAAGCCCACCACATCTTTTAAATACTTCTAGGCACGGTGACTCCCCCAGTTCCCTGGGCAGCCTGTTCCAGTATTTGACATCCCTTTCCATGAAGAAATTTTTCCTAATCCAATCTAAATCTTTCCTGGTGTGCATCTTGAAACCATTTCCTGCTGTCCTTGGCCTTGCAATTTAAGAGAAGAGACTGACCCCAACTGTGTTACAACCTCACAGGTAGTTTTAGAAAGCAGTGAGGTTCCTTCTGAGCCTCCTTTTCTGCAGACTAAACAATCCCAGCTCCCTCAGCCTCTTCTCCTAAGTACTGTGCTCCAGACCCTTCACCAACTTCATTGCCCTTCTCTGGACATGCTCCAGCACGTCAGTGTCTTTCATGGAGTGGCCCAAAAGTAGAGACAGCACTCAAGGCGTGGCCTCACCAGTGCCGAGTATAGGGGACAATCACTGCCCTGGTCCTGTTGGCCACACTTTTGCTGATACAGGCTGGGATGCCATTGGCCTTCTTGGCCACCTGGGCACACTGACAGCTCATGTTCAGCTGGCAGTCATACAACACTCCCAGGCCTTTTTCCACTGGGCAGCTTTTCAGCCACTTTTCCCTATTCCTGTAGCATTGCATGGGGTTGTTGTGACCCAAGTGCAGGACCCAGCATCTGGCCTTGGTGAACCTCAAACAATTGACCTCATCCCATCGATCCAGCACATCCAGACCCCTCTGCTGAGCCTTCCTGCCCTCCCACCCAACTCAGTGCTGTCTGCAAAGTGACTGGGGGTGCACTTGATCCCCTACTCCAGAGCAGTATCATTCTGCTACATTACTAACTCGAGATGCAGTTATAGAAAGGAAAAGCCACATTGTGATTCCAGTATGAACTTCATCTTATTAGTGTTTAGCTATTAAGTTAAATCGTCCTGTGTCATCATTCAGCCAAACATGTATTTTCCTTCATATCTCTTTTGCTAGGATTTCAAATGTACAGTCTATCTGTAGCTGATAGTGTTGCTTATCATCATCCAAAATTTGACTTCAACCAGTCTTTCCATAGTGGGACTGCTTGAAAAACTATGTATGAGATTGAACAATAATATTTTTGTATAGCACAGTTGTTTACCTCTCTAATGATCCTATCTGATTCACATTAGAAGAAATTCTCATATTAATTACTGAAACAGCTTCATTTTTAAAATATACTGTGAATATCACATCAGTCCTCATCTTACCACAGTCACAAGTAAATCAGCCAACTTAAACAAAAAGATCATAAAAAGAAGTGTGAAATTACCAGGGTCTGTTTCATGCAACAGATTTCAAAATGCCTTAACCATGGAATATCCCTTAAATGGTAGTGGATCACGAACAATATACATAGAAGTTAGTAAGAAACAATAAGTAAATAAACATATAAAAATTCAGAGTAATAGTATTCAAAATTTTTCACTTTAAGAGGGTGAATAAAGATAAGAAGTAATTATATCCAAAGGGAAAAGAAAAAAAAAAAAAGAGAGACATCACAATGGAGCTGAATATATAATAGAATTATTTCTCCACATGCATATTTCCAGACACGGGACTTTGAGACTAACAGTACTCAGTTCAACCATTTTTCAAAGCAGGAAACAGATAAGCACCTAATTCCATATATTACTGTTTTTGCTCACATTAGTGATGCTTCTAATTTTGTCATTTTTTAGTTCTAAGTGATTTGTCTTAATTTATGATCCAAGCAGTTTGCCAACTAATCTAAAAAAATATTTAATACCATGGCCTTGAGGACTTTTGTCACAATTTGCTTGGGTTATTTATGGCTAAAATTAATTTAATTATTTAGTAGTTACTTCAGTGAATGCAAGATCATGCCTAAGGAAAACAGCACATGTAAAAATAGCCAGTGATTTCCTAAAAGAATTGACAAGTGCTTGAAATGATTTTTCACTTTTGCATCCAGAATAAAAACAAAGTGAAATAATTTTTTTTTATATTGATAGCCCAGGGAGTGTGCCTGTGCTACCATTTGGTATGTGACAAAGCTTATCACCATAAATTTTCTCAACTAGGATACAAAGCTTTGCTGTTATGAATATGTATTTTTATTTAGTTTACTTTTGCAAATAGAAATGCAGATACTAAGACTCTAGATTTTAATGGATTCATACAACTATGACTTCTAATGAGCTAGAACTAGGAAGGAAGCAAGGAAGTGAAAAAAGCAAGAAAGGTCTGAAGATGCATTGAGCCAACAATTTGGCCTAGAATTGATTAAGTTCTGGGAGAGGTCTTAGGAGCTCCAGGCTTCCTCTGCTGATGGAGCCAAAATCTCATGGTTCACTCCCCACGAATTTTCTCTTTGGATGGAATTGAAAAAGTATCTACTGAATCCAAAAGTACTCTTCTAAAAGAAGAAATTCTGCTTAGCTTTGAACTATGATTAAAGGGTGCTAGTCAAATGGACAACAGAGTGAGATTTTGTGTGTGTTTTGGTATTCTTGTACTGAAAACTTACCTTTCCATCATGCTTTAATCTATTTATTACTTACCCAGAGGACTTTCCTAGCCTTTTATGATGTCAAGTTTCAGTAAGGAATGACTTTTTATGACCCTATTATAAACCCATAAAAATGAAGTTTTACAATGGAAAAACTAGCAGATGTTTATTTCTAGCTTTAAACGAAGGAATTTTGGACTCCAGAGTAAACACTGTTTTTATTTAAAAATAGTCAGTCTTCCCAGTTATTTGGCATTTTGTCCTGGAACTCTATATTCTGTTTCCTACAGTTTCTGCAGCTAGATCGATCACTCTTACAGTAATATTATTTGCCCAGGTACACTGCAGTCTGCCTTTCCTTTATCAATAAATTCTTATTCTTAGTTCTTCAAAATATGTTCCTCATTTAGACTTGTCATTAAAAATTGGGTTAGGAATGAAATAGGTGGCAAAATTTAAAAATGAAAAATATGTATTTCTATTTGAAAATGAAAAATATGTATTTCTATTTGAGTTTTAAATACAAATGAAGGAATGAATGACATAAAGCTTAAAATTGATTTTTAAATGGGTTCTAAGAGGCAAAAAAATTTTAAATAGTATTAACTGATTTGTTATTTTGTAAAAAAAAAAAAAAAAAAAAAGACAACAACAAAAAATACCAAAACAGGACAACCCCATTGTTAAAAATAGGTCAGTGTTTTCAATGACAATTGCATAAAATTATCTGTAGGAATACTAACCCCTCACTGCATTCCTGCATTAGTGCCTACGGAAAAAAAGATTGAGAGATCATCTAATTTTGAAATTTAGCAACATCATTAATATCAAACAAATCAATAATTAAGAAACTATTTCTAAATATTATATATATATATAATTATGAATTCTTAACTAAATCCTTAATTTGGTTGAATTTGCAGGACTTTGCCGGATGTATTTTGACCACATTAAACAATGAGTTTGGGCTCTAAGTAAACATACATAGCTCTACAAAGCTGATACTTTGCCTATTAAATTAAGTTCAAAACACATGCCTTGAATTCTGGCTATATAATGCTGAGATGTTTGGTAATAGAGGAGCACCTGTAAGACCTAAAAAGACTTAAAAGACACACAAATGCAACAGTGTAGCATATCTGCTGCATACAATACAAAGAAAATAGATGGTGTATTACAACACAAGCCCAGCATTACTCATTTGCAGATGTATTTTAAACAGTCATTTCCTATAATCTCTCTGTATTTCCTCCCTTGCTTTGCTGACTTTCCCTGTAATGACTAGATTAAAAACAATGTACTTTGTCAACAGCAAAGAAAATGGGCCTAATTCATTCTCTACAAATGCAAAAACTTCTTACAATTTTGAAAAAACCCTTTTCTATAGGTTTTTTTTTTATATACACTATAAAATGCCTCTATAAGAGGAATCTGAAACTATTATGGCTGCTTAAAACAGATTGATTAGTTCTAATCCCAACTGTGAAACTTCACACAGAAAACAATTACAGTTTTACTACTGTATAACCCTGATGTGTCTATTCTGTTAAATTACTATTATTCATAAGGTGTCTCAGAATGGAATCTACCCACTTTTGGTGATGTTCTCTTGAAAATTTGAAAGGTGATTCGAAACACAGTGTGCTGCAGGAAAGGAGGAGAACAGGGGATACTGCAAAACTACACAGAATTCTTAGTCTGATAAAGAGATCCTATCCACATCTATCTACTCAATTGTATTTAAAAAAATATTATATAAAGGAGTATAGATATAATGAGAAGAACAAAATATTACAGAATAGATTACATGAAGTACAACCCAATCAAACCTTTTTGATAACTGTCATTGTCATCAGAACTTTCCTGAAAGCCGTGAATATTTGAGTCTTCAAAGTATGAAGTAGAATTTTAAGTTCTCTCACTCCATCGGTGCATGTACTAATAATCTTTTACATATATATATGTGTGTGTGTGTATGTATAATTGATATGCATTTCTACAGATCGCTTAAATATCATAAAAATAATATCACTGAAACAGAAATATTTCAGAGCACCCACACAATTTATTCAGTTTGGTTCTATCAAAGTAGTTGATGATCTGGGGCATCAAAGGCTATCCTTTGATCAAAGGATAAAAGAATACAAATACCTTATGATGACAAATGTCAAAGGAAACAAGGAATAACTTAGGAAATCACTGAAATCTTTCAGTTAGGACATTAAACATATTTAGGAGGAAAAGAGTTATGTTGTAAGATAGTGTCTTATAAAACGCTTAGTAAATTAAATTAGAACTAAACTAAATCAAATTGAGAAAATTCTATTTTATATCATAGGATGTTAAGATTATTTCTTCCTTCTCTTTCAGGCAATGTTATTTCCTTTTTAATGTACCCATGGATGTACTGATTTTATAAAAGTTTTAAGTGCCCCCACACTCAGAGAAGTACTTCAGGTAAAATGCCCACAACAGAGACAGGCTTGTGTGCCCATGTGAGAGGTTCCATAGGTATGCTTGGAAGCAGCACTCCAAGGAACACCCAGTTCACACACTGACATACATCTATATAGACATGAAGGGCTATAGGCACAGGCACAAATGAGGGCTTAAGAAGATAACAAACAAAATTTTAAGGAGAAAATGTTGCTTGACCACATTTTTTATTAATCAGTTAATTCACCACACTAGGTGAATGATTCATTGATGAAGTTTGCTTTTTCAAATGACTTATTAAAACCTTACAAAATTTGTATATTAACTTAAATGGCATAACACCAAAAATTTCTTGTAGGGGCTTCAGCAATAACCTGCATTGTGCTCTTTCCATCCTAAGGTTATCCTGAGGGCATTTTTAGATGTCAGTTTCCAGAAAGGAACACAAACAGCTGCATCCTAGGCTGTGCTGAGAGGAAAGGAAAGCCAGCAGAACTTTAATAGGTCAGATAATGGGGCGCATGAGCAATAAAATTAAGAAAAACTGAAATGGTCACTCCTGTGGACATGCACTATGATGTAGCTCAGTGAGAGGGATGTTGGGAGTCAGAGACAAGACAACATTAGGATAGATATCATGCACATTAAGAGAAAGAGATCTGAAACATTAACATCCTGATTTTTTTCTATACAATTATCAGTTGCAATTACACATCAAAAGAAACAAATCTACCCCCAGTTGCGATGGATGAACATCTGCACTTTCCAGACGTTCTTTTCCACAGGATTTCTTTGCAATAGCATAGAACAACCAATCAGTCATTTAATGACAGCATTATAACCCATTATGTTCAAGAGTCAATTACTCTAAGACCTTACAGTTTTATCACATACAATATGTCTAAATTGGATGCAATACTGTGGATCAATCAAATTCAAAATTTTACTTGAATCTGACTGTATAAGGCTAGAAATGATTTATACTGAGGAGTGGGGACAAGGAGGAACAGTCAAAATTACCAAACACCAAATAGTTGATGAGCCCTTAAAGAATTAACTACTTCTTTCATTGATACATGGCCTGTACACAAACAAGATAATTGCAGTTTAAAGAAAGTGTCTGGCACTTTTTCCATTTGTAACAAAGCCCAGAAATCAGCAAATACTGATTGGTTAATCGCAAACACAGAGCACAGAGCAGCATGTGGAACTAAGACCATATGTGAAAATGGGATTGTCACAGCAAGGACACTAAGGGTCACCGGACATACATCTGTAGGACATCAGTCTTCATTAGTCTGGCTGCTCATGGAACAGTTTGTTAGTATTTTGCTCATGTATGGATGTGCAATCATTAATAAAATAGAACTGTAAGTTACATTTCAGAAATGGAATACAATATATGTCTAGTCTGCCCAAGGGAAGAAGAAATGCACATCAGATGTATTATTTACAAATGTTATATTTTGCAGCATCTTGACATTTGCCTGCTTGTAAAGGCTATAGCTCATATATCTTGGTGGAAAATAAAAAAAAAAATATTCCTGGGCTACTGGAAAAGACGTTATGCTCTATTTGATGGTCAAAATAGTTACAAATTCATTACTGGAAAATAAGATCTTGACTTAAGAGAGCATTACTCCATCAAAATCAATAGTGTTGATTGACTGTAACAGGGGAAGTGTCAGAAACATATATCAAAACATCTTTCTAATTTTTTAAATTTTTCTTTAGAATAATCCATATATCAAATCAGTTTCACAAATAGTTCTGTGTGTCTTCAATGGATAAACCTGGATTTCAGTCAAATTACATGTATTACATGTAAGGAGGCATTACTTAAAACACAGACCAAAAGACGGGCCAAAGTGCAAACATTTAGGTTTTCAGTTGCAGTAGGTAGATGCTGTAAGCAGTGCCAGAGGATGGGAAAGGACACTTGGATATTGAAACAGCATGAAAGAAACTGGGTTTATGAACATGTGATCAAATATGAAAAGCCATGTATTTCAGGCAAGTTAACAGCACAACATAAAATACATGGCAAAATATTCTCTAAATTCAAAAACCACAGGTGATGTTCCATCATTAGGCTGCTTTGGATTATAGAAAATTGAAACTGAGAATATTTTAAGAAATTAAATTCAGTTATGGTTCTGTTTAACAGCATTTAATAAAAACACGTTGCCTTTCTCTTATCATGAAAACTTTTCCACTGCCTTCAATTTTGAGTGTCATCACTTAACAAAACAAACAACTTCAATAAAAGACGCTTTCAAATTTCTTCAAGAAAACTCAACCTCTATCATAAGAGTGAAACATCTGCACAAATTCAAAGTAACAGGGTAGACAGAACCTTGATTCAACTACTTCAAAAATTAAAAAGCTGTTTTTTAAATACAGTAATCTGTGATATATGCGTGGCATTTTTAAGGTACATTTACAACAACAAAAAAAAAAAAAAAAAAGAGGTCTCCTCTTTTATGAAAATTGCTAATGTGGGAAATTTTACTCCACACCAGCTGAGATTTTCTTACTACCTTAGACCAGGGTCTGCCTTCTGGGTTCACTTGGAAGGGTTCGGATTTTTTATCCTCAGTTTTTTGTTGTGTTTTTTTGTTTGTTTGTTTTTGGTTTTGGTTTTTTTTTTTTGTTTGTTTGTTTGTTTTTGTTTTTTAATTCCTCATATTGCAGGTAGGTAGGGCTGCTGGTGTCTGTGACCATATCTTTATTCTTTCCCTTACACACTATCATTTTGGGTGTATCATTATTTATCATTAATTTCTGGTAGCAGGTAGACGAGTATGTAAGGGTTCTGGGGATCTGACAATCCACGGACATTTTTGATTAATTTTATTGCACCATCATCTTTGACAGCAAAAATTTCAATTTGGTGTCCCAGATGCTTACTTCAGTTCTTATCTTCACAGATACAAACAATACAGGGCAAAACTTCCCTTCTAGATTTTTACCTCTACTCTCTGTACTAGAAGGTGCAGCCAGACTATAATGTTTAATAGCCCTTCATCTACCTCTTCCATCTGTTTGCTTAAACGCTACATCATTCTGTGGATTGGCAACTCTAAGTCAAGAGGGTTTGAACTACTCCCTCAGGTTATTCTGTCTATTTTATTAAAAATAGGTTTTTGTTACTAGAGTAAAAAGAAACTGAAAGCTAATAGATTTGACTTCTATCCACAATAAACCTCTGGATGGATACTTAATGAGACTGTGTATATCTGGGATAATCAAACAAAGCAGATCCCTAACCAACATAAGTTAGTGAGACAGGAAATCCTACATTTCTCACTCAGACACAATTTCCATAAAAATAGAAGTTTTTTGTTATACTATAATGCAGTCAACTCACATTCCCTGTCAAAGGTTAAAAGATGCACGTTCCTTCTGACTCTATGTGATCAACTCTCTCCTGTCACTTCCAGTATCAAAGCTCACATTGCAACTTCAACGGTTTCATTGGAATTCCTACTCTATGTTTACAAGGGATTAGCTTTCTGTAGTCAAATAAGTAATAAATTTTGTCAATAATGTTATTATGAAAGATGGGCAACCGAGATGATAGATTTGTCTGACACCAAAATAGTGCATATTCTAAATTGCCATTTAAAGTAAATTGGATAAGATGGTCAGTAAGAGTATTTAAAAAAACACACTCGTAACTCAAGTCACAAAGCACCATACTTAAAAGAAAAAAATAAAAGAAGAAAAAAAAATACTCAAAGCAGGTTCTACAACAGAATATTCACTGTACTTACACAGCTCTTCTGGTACAGCTTCAAATTTTTGCTGGGAAATTCACGACAAATTTAATTCATTATATTTTAATGATATTCTCAAATTCCTTTATGACTCTCTGCAAGGTATAAAGGAAGAGACTGACACCCATATATAAAGCAGAGGCATGGCAACACTACTGCACAGTGTGCAAATCTAAAGGGATGTTCTTGTCCCTGTGACTACCTGGGAGCCACTAGGAAGAATCTTTGCTTGCTTTAGCATCATCTGAAGATTAACTGCTGTGGTATTAATTGCAATAAACATGTACTTTCTCCTCCTCTAAGAAACATTTACTCTACATTTCAGACTAGGGCTTGTGAAGGATGAGGTTGAGCCCATGCATCTGCTGTTTGCTGAGTGCTCACTCAATCCCCCCAATCCTGCTGTCCCACATAATTATTTTGTGGAGTGTGAGTGGGGAGAAAGACCTGGTATTATACATTGCTGCTTCTCTTCTCTTCTCCAGACATGTGGTACACCATTTCTGGAATTGTTGTCTGTTTATTTACTACACTGCCGTGAAAACCAAAGAAGCACTCATTTTACAACGGCATAAAATTCAAACTATGTACAACTTGAATTAAAAATTGCACTAAGCAAAACTTGTCAAATTTCTTATTAGGAAATATCTTTTTTATTTACCAAATGTGATTGCACATGCAAGCTTTATTTAACTAGTTTATTATTTTGATTGCATATCTCCAAAATATGTTTTCAACTAACGTAATTGTGTTAATTTGCATCTTGAAAGGGCACCTTTGCAAAACTGAGCATTTTATCAAGGTTATTCCTGCTGAATCAAATGAAATTCACACACAGAGCTATAATAATTACCTTCAATATTTACCATTGACTAGGGAAAGAGAAAAAACAAAATGTTCAAATCTTCTTATCAAAATACAATCTAAAAATTTGATATAAAATGGATTTTCATTGAAATAAATATAAAATATTTCTCATTGTCAGAGAATTCTTAAAAACAAGACCTGAACAAACAGGATATGATAGAGACAGAACCCCTTCCCTTATCCTAGAGATAGCAACAGATAAAGTGTCCTAGTTAACAGCTGATCAAAGCAGTGGCTGTTCAATAGAAAGTTTAACAATGCATTGCAGAGCCCTTGCCTTGATTTTACTCACAGGTGATTTTGTACCCTTTTACTTAAAACAGTGGCCAAGCCTATATTTGTTACACTTTTTTCTAGGAGGTTTTTTTTTCAAGTGAGTACCTAAAGGCTTCCTCTGTTTCAATATTGCACTTAATGCAATTTCTTTATCTTTTTCAAATTAAGACATACTACATCAAGGCAAATTGATTTTTCATCAGTAAAATTGAAAATTTAGATCATATAACTTTATATTGCTAGAAAACAGAATGAACAGTTAAATGCAAGTGGCTTTTAAACCTATGCAACTGTCCTAGGACGACAGCAACTCTAAAAGACTTCTGATTAGTAACTGCAGCCAGCTAACCCACTATCCACAATCTTGCTTCCCCTGAGCTTACAAGACTCATGAAAAGAGCAAACATCACATCGTGTACATGATCTCTTCTTATGTATGCTTCTGTGTAAGAGAAGAATATCACTTATTCTCCTTTTTGGGTCTCTAGACTCTACAGAACTGAAGTAGGAGAAGAATGTGGTATAGGGGGTAATACTGGTATATCACCTCATTTGCTGGCCTCTACAAAAGAGAGAGGAGGCATGCTTAAACGAAAATAATATTGCAGGCACTCATCCAATAATATGCAGATTAAATAATCTGTTATACACAAAAATGGAATAAAATACCCAGATTAACAGCATTAAAAGATCTCTTTGGATATATTCACAGGTGACTAGTTTAATTATGCGGAATCTCATAAATTAATTACATTATTCCAAACCTGATGAGTTGTGTCACAGTAATGCTGATATAGTCAAGATTAAAAAAATGAGGATGTAACAGCCTGCCTTATTATCACTGTGTATGTTGTCACAGCTTTGCAGTGAACTGTGACTGAGATGTATTAGCAGGTCAAAAGGGCAAAGCTTTTCAATTTTTAAAAATTCTAGAAAATGGATGACATTCAAAGAAAAGCTTACTCTTAGTGGGGAACCAAACAAAGTGGAATTTTTTATATATATTTTTACATATTTTTTTAAGAGGGGTAAGAGGAAACAAAAAAAATGCAGACACTGTTATTAAAAGGCTTTACTTCATGCCAGGTTTCTTCTATATGTTTATTGTGTACAGTTTACTGCCTGAATCCCCTTTAAAGCTCACACAAAGACCTGGATAAAACCAGAAAGAAAACTGCTATGTCTCTTTCTTCCTGGAGTGGCAGAGGTTGGGCCAGAGGTGAGATTTCAATGAATTACATTTGTAAGTGACTATGAATTATTGATAACAGTACAGTTAGATGCATTATTTTATTTCAAATTAGAGCCTTGCAATTGGGTATTCAAAGGAGCTCTCTTCAGCAGCTTTATACAAGTGTTAGCAGCTGAATGAGGTTGGACCTGACTCATTGCTTCTTTAAAGAAACAGATGATTAAGTATCTCCCAATCATGTGTCCTCTCCTTTTTTCCTCCCCTCTCCTTTCCAAAAGGTTAACACTTGAATGCTTTAAAAATCTAAGTAATAAGAAAAAGAGTGTGACCTGATGAACTTTCTAACCTTTATTACTCTCAAAGACATTTTTAACATTTAATGTCCCACAATAATTTTGCTAATGTTCAATATTTTTCCATTTAGGAAAGCACAGTCTGCTTGCCCCCTGTGGCACTATGAAGACTTGGGTTAGTAATGTAATCAATAAACGCTGAAATAATTAGTAAGATTAGCAAGTTTCTTGCAAAGGGGGAAGAGGACAAAGCTCATTATATATTTCTACCTCAAAAAATCTTTTCTCAAATTACATCACATTTTTCGCTATTGCATATGTTTCTAGCATACATAAAAAGGATGAAGTATCCTTTGACTGTCAGTGCGTTGGGCTGAATTCCAGGGGGTATCAGTTTGGTCCTAGGCTCTCTGGACAACCTTTATATATCTTTACATACCTGTTTCACTATCCTTGAAGGCTTTATCTGAGCTCTTATATATTCATGCACTCTGAGAGAACAATTATAAACATACATAGAGCTAATGACGTAAATATAATTGAAATTTAAATTCTCTTCCTTAGTTTTCCAATGGTTTCTAGGATGTTGAAGCACAAATTATTATTTTAAAGACAAAGCCAGGTCTCTTAAGACAACATTAAAACTAGAGATCAGGCAGGACATCATGGATCTGTAAGCATTTCCTCTTTCAATTTGTAGTTGAAGCCGGGTGTCAATAAACCATCTACTTTCAACATGGCAAAATTTCCTATGTAAGGAAGGCCAGTACACAGAGCTGTAATAGGATTTCTACACTTACTTGCATCTATAAATCCTTTTCTGAAGCTGTGAAAAACTTGCCATATATAGAGAGGCTTTCAGCCTGCAAACTGGTGAGAGACCATCATGTTTCTTCATTAACATTTCAGTTATGGCATTTTACAGGTTATTGTTACTATGTTAAGAATCCATTGGAGAGGATTTGACATAATAATGCTTCTGTCTTTAGGTTATTTGCTTACCTAAAAAAGGCAAAAGTCCTAAGAAAAAAGTTTGCCATTCACCTCACCAGGCTATCAATTCTGGAAACCAAGGATGAAAACATACCCTCAGAACACCCCACCTACATCACCTTTTCCCACAACATAAAACAAAGGAATTATACCTAATAACTGCTACCTTGACGACTTATGTAGTTCTGAGACATTTTTAAAAATTCAATTTTTTCTGGGATGCCTTATGTGCATGTGTTGTTCAAACAAAAATATCTAGAATTGTCATGTAAAATGTCATTCAAAGTAGCTATTTACCATGATTGTTGTGAATCATCTATTTAGAAAGGGAGAAGTGCAGTCAATTGTTTGTAAATTGTTGGCCCATAGGCTTATAGAGCCAATGTTGATGATTTTCTGGGTAAGAGCACTGGTTAATCTTTGTCATATGATCCACTTTAGATGACAAGAAAGTTTTGTTAATATCCAACAATTAAAAAAAAAGACTTAATAATATTAAAAATATATTTTATAAATCCCTTCATGACTGATTCTATAACATAAATCTACTGCTGTTAAATCAGTGTTGCATTCCTTTTGTAAATGACTGAATATTTGTCCTTTTCTGTATGTATATTTAGCACACTACAACAAATATTCTTTCACTTCTTTCATAATGGTAATACAAAGAACCTGATTACTTTTTACTTGTCCATAAAACATGTCTCCACAACAACCTGAAGTTGATTAGGCCAGTATATCAACTATACATATGGAACTGTGCACACAAAGTAAGGCTTACTGGAATGTATGTACAAATTAGATGATTGCAATACTTAATAATGTAACACTTTTTTCTGCATTCAGTTATTTGAAATTGAAGTGATTTCTAGCCTGAACGTGCTGGGTTTCAGTGTTTAAATCAGCCCTCCTTTATCAAAACACCGATTGTAATTGCTTTAATGAAACATCTTGGACCTTGAAAGTTTGAATACACTGATGAAATACTGAGAAAACAGTTTTTATTCTTTAGTGTAAGATTAATTTCGAAGTTGTTGCCAAACCAAAATACTAAAACATACACTTTCCCCTCTTCCCTAGAATAAGACTTCATTGAACTATAGGAAAAAAAACTCTTAATCTTATTAAAAGTGAAGGAACTGGAACACTTAAAGACACTTTAAATGATCCTAGGCTGTACACTTTCCACCTTGGGCTTAGGCCAGGAAGTTAGTTTCAAGAAGTACTGAATACTACATGAATCCTAAGTAAAGGAAATTGGCTTCAATGTTTTAAAATGTAAGGTCAGTGAATATTACACTGATTCAATGTGATAGACACAAGATCTGATTGTTTAGATGTGAACCACTCATTTCACATTCATTGTTATTTCTCCACTGCCTTTACTGGAGTCTAGAATCACCAAAAAATCACTCTGTGTTCACTCTACCTCAATAACAACTGCATTTAGTTTTGCTTAAAATAGAGAATTAATCACTGCCAGTATATTTTTTTTTTCTCTGACAGTGCTTAAAGTTTGCAGTGAAATTAGAAAATGATTGTTAATTTACACATACAAGATAATTTTATGTGACTTAAGAAAGATTAAATGGAACAATCAGGAGTGACAGTGGAAGAAATTAAATCAGGATATGAATGAGTGCTGTTTTATACTGTAGGTGTTCCTGCAAAACCTAATGCTAATACTTAAACTCACCAGTTAATCACTTCCCATATTCTTTTTCAAATATTAACCTTTTAAAAAGTTGAATTAGCTTAAGAATAACTTGATATATTATTAGGACTCATTTAAAAAGTCCATACTGAAAAAGAATGGTTCTCTTTTTAAACAGTTTTTAATTATTACGAGGCTTATATGAAGAGGAAAATATATTTTAACAAGCATCCACACAAGTGGTCTGATTATGTTATTCTAATCTGCAAACCTAATTATCACCTTCTTATGGAGTACAAGGAACAGCTTTAGAAGAAAATTAATGTATCCTATCAGTGGGACAGTTTGTCACTTTATTAAATAATCATCTTCTTCGCAAATAAAATTGTTAGAAGCTTCATTGTATTAAGGAAAAAATAAAACCCCTCACACCATTACATATTAAAATTAACTTCCCACCGCTTCTTTAATGGTCTATTAAGCCTTCACTGTGGTGGATTATGAAGTACAAATGAGGGTATCAACTGTTTCTAAAATGGTAAGAAACAAATATATTCTATGTGCATTTTTTATTAAGGTGAGCTATACCTTAGCTAATATTTAAACTATTTTCTCTAGTTTCCAACACAGAAAGTGTACATTAAATCCAAAGTAGATAATGTAATTTATTTTTCCTCCTTTTGATCTTCATCATAAGCTGTTGGGCAAAACTAACATCTATGTCTTGCTCTTTTTCTGTAAAACTGAAAATTAATATTCTATATTGCAATCTAGAAGACAAAACCAAGCCAAACATATTCTGAAGTGCTACCAAAGATGCCTCTGGCATAAATCTTTAGACTGACCTATGCCAAAAAAAGTAGAAATCTTGACAGAAATACTTAAGGCATCATTATTTAAAATACTGTTCTACCTAAGACTGAAATTTGGCCTCCATATTGTCAAAGAATTTCTGTAAAGTAGTTGCAGAATGTCACGGCTTGTAAATACACACAGGAACCCGTCTTGTAAACCAATACAGGGTCATACTGTCTGTCCCGTACGAGGAAATCTTATCGGGCTTACCAGTAAACTAAAGACCTTCTTTCACTGGACATTGCAGGAAAAAAATATAGTGCAGAGGAAAAACAACTTTGGGTCTTTTCCCCTCTCAGGATATATATGACTTCCATGTAGAGCTAACCTGGATTATTTTTAGCAATCTTTGATTAGGCTGTATTATGCAGTGAAAAAAAAAAACCAAAAAACAAAAAACCAAAAAAACCTACCAATAATGAAGCCAATTTGAATGGAATTTTCATCTAGAAAGAGCTGTTAGCTAGCAGATGGAATATCAGCTTAACGCTACATATAAAAGCACACTTAGCTACCCTTTATTAACTGTCTCTAGTGAGTCAATGCACATCGCCTGGGATTTAGGAGACGCAATTTGTGTGTACTATATTTGCAATAAAGGCATAAATTAATAACCAATATCTCAGGCAACTGCTCTTACCTTTTCAATTCTAGCCACAGTTTTCATTGCTACCTGCTGGAGTTGTCACCCTGGTGGCAGGACATCATAATCATGCTCCAAGTCCCTTGGATGAGCCTATACTGTTCAGGTGCTCTGCTTCCTTTAAATAAACATTCATCATTTAACAAACAGAGAAACAAAACCCCAAGGTGCCTGGCACAAGGCAATTTGTATTTAAGCAGTACAGAAGGAGAAGTGAATCTTAATCAGGGGGTTACAGCTGGGACTGACTTACTTTAAGCAAGCACTGCAGCTCTCAGTGTAGCAGCAACTGCAAGAGAGGCAAAGCTCCCTTTTGGTTATGAAGGAAGGTTCTGGTTTTTTTTCAGATCAGGGAAACTAAACTACTTCCTGCTCAGCACTACGTCTGAGGAAGCTTTATTAGTTACATACTTTTTCCTCTTTCCAGAAAGCAGGATACTTTGCTCTCATGGGCAATCTAGAATTTCATAAGATTAAGAACTATAAAGATACTGATTTTCCTTAAGTATTATCTGATACAGTTAAAAGTTCACCTCCAGTGGCTTGTGGGTAAGATATAGCCAGCCATAAAAATTGTTCAATATTCTGTGATATTATACATGGGACATTACCAGTAGTCTGCAAAATAAGACAATCAGCCTGAAATATTGGAGGTTACTTAATTTTAATGTACAAGACAATACCTCAGTTAATGAAAAAAGCTCTGAAGTAATTGTTTTTATAGTAAACTCTATCTCTCTGCGTTTATTAGCTTACAACTGTGAAGATCAAAAGCATGTCTTGTGACAAAAGGTGAAAAATATAAAAGCTCAAATAGATCAGGATTTCAATGATACAGTCTGGCCAGTCAGCAGGTCTGTGCTTATTTCCGAATATAATATTCAGAGTTAGGTATATCAGAATGCATTAAGAAACAAAAAACCAAATCATAAAAGTAATTAATTCCAAAAAAAACCTGGGAAGCAGTCAATCTGCAGTGGCATTGATACTTTGCTTCATGCTTCTGAACAGACTTCCATAACGAAAATCACTTCTCTATATGCTTTCAAAAGGGACTGCACCTCCAGAAGCTCTCACAAACTTCTTGCTGTGCATCAAAATCTTGGCACAGAAACTGAACACATCCTTTTTCAAGCTACAGGTTTTAGTGTGCTACTAGTTCAGACCATTAAATGGCCATACTTACAGTTTTATTACTTAAATTTACATTGTCAAAGAGTTTTCTGGTAGAAGTGTACACCACATGCAGCTTTACACCTCATCTCACAGAGAAGAAAAGCATTAAGAAGAAGATAGACAATGTACTATACAGGTCTCAGAAAAAACTAATAAATACACAAAACAAAGCAACATTTAAGACTTCAAGTAAGAGACATGGCTGAAAAGCACTTTCCTCTTGCTCTATCAGCTTCTCCTTTTCCCTTTTTATTAAAATACTAAACCATGAGCATTAAGCAGCTCTTAATTTAGCTTTATAATAAAAATTGAAATCCTTCTTAACCAAGAGTATAGTTTTGTTGAAATCTGTACCCTTGATTATTTTATAAGGTGAAGGAACAAAGTTAAGACAAGAAAGGCAAGGAAAAAAGGAGTAAAATCAGAAAGAGAAACAAGAGAAGTCCTAAGGAGCCAGAAGAAGGAAATGATGAGTGTGCCTTATAGTAAGAACAAATTTCTAAGTAAAAATTTAATCTTAAAGACTTCCTTCACTTGAGACAGCTAAAATACATTTTATAAGGTCTAAGAAGCTGGTATAATATCGGAGACTAGGGAACACTAGCTTGTGATCCAGTGTACTCAACCAGTGCATACATTTTATCCAATACTTCTGCCACATCTCCATTTTGTAACGGAGCATGCTTCCAGAAAGGCAGAGCTAGTGCAAACTCAGATGGCTCTGGAAGTACAAGCTAAAGAGCCATAGTGGTATTGCCTTGTCCTTTAGTAGTTTAAATATACCCTAAAAATCAGGGGAACATACGGTCTTGTGCTTCATGCAGACCTTGCAGTGCCATCCAGCTTAGAAGTAAATCATTACACAGGTCAGCTGTGATTGTCCATGAATCACTTTGAGAAACTCAGAATTAGTGAAGGTTCAGAGTAGCCCTGACAGGCATCTTCCGTCTGTACCTCTAAGTAGTTCTATCTTTGGCAGTGTTTGCTGTGTCTAAGATGTCTAACTCTCTGACGGGGACTGTTCTGCACCATGCCTATATTCCCTCATTCTATAATTTTAGTGTCATTGGGCATTGTAGGTTGTTAAGCAAACCACCCAGTCTGACCACTCATGAGACTCTCTGGCAGTCACATTTCCAACAGCAGATGCTGTCACTGCTGGGACCAAAGCTCCTTCAGAGAGGGCAGATCCAGTAAGCTGGCAGGTGCCCACTTCTCACCACAGCCCACACACACGTGGTCAGACCAGGTTTCCTCTCCAGTTCAGCTCTAGGTTTCCCACAGCAGAGACTCAGATGTCTTGTTCTATAACGCAATTTATTCACAGTGCAGTAACAAGAGGCAACTTAGCTAGTTCCTCGGAGGAGGGACCCCCAACAAAGGACCCCTGGGCTTTTACATCCTCACAGCCCAAACATGTGCAAATCTCTTCCTCCTGAATCTTTGTCTACTGCTTCGTCCACTCATCTAGCTAGCAGCACAGGTCTTCATGCCCTTTGTTATACAAAGGGCTGGCAGTTCATGGCCTATTGTCTCCTGGTGCTGCTCTCCTATTCTAGATTTAACAAAAGGAATCTCATTCTGGCATGCAAATACTAGTATGCAACACATTAACCATCACCTTTGCAACATAGGTATCCAGGTTCCATGATACTTATTTTGCTTGTGTGATTAAAGTAGTGGATAAATATTTTTAGTAATTTAAGCAATATAGTAAAAACTCAGAATTATACCAGACTTTAAATAATACAAAACTGCCTCTTCACCTGGCAACCTCATGACAGAGTCAAATTCCCACCTATTTACTTGTTTTTCATGCTTCTGCTGTTGTGAATGGCGGCATTTGAATTTGCCTTGTAGTCCTGATCCTTTTTTGTTGATTAATCACTAAAATACTTTCTGAGTAAGAGAGTGTATCTGACTATTCCTTGTCAGAAGAGGGCCTTGAACCCCAACTCTCTTTGCCTGGCTGACTACCCTCACTATGATGCCAGTATAAAAACAGCCCCATGGCTCCAGGGTCCTGGCTGCTGTGCGGCTCTCCTGTTGCAAGGTTTCTTTAGATAAGCCATACTTAGTTAGGTCAATCCACTCAGGTTTCATTTGAAAAGCCCAGAACAACTTATCAATTAAATTTATGTTCCCAAATCACTTTCAGTGAAGATTTACACTACAATTCTCTAAGAAATTAAAGCAGCTAAACATATTGAAGATTTCATTCAGTGTGAATAGTCAGCTGCCTCGTATCAGCAAGAAGAACATATTTCTTTGATTAACACCTTTTTCTTTCTTTGAACATCAACAAAATCTTGAGAAAACCCTTAGACTGACAACTTAACACAGCCTTCAAGGCTCTACTATCAAAATCCAAAATACTTATAAAGCTTCTGCTACTTCTGCTGTTACTATAGTTATTAATATATCACCATAACGAAAAGAAAAAATCCAAGAATTTTAGCTCATAAAAAAAATCAATTCTGCCCTTGTTTTTTATATATTGTGAGCAGAGATATGCTAACCACAGAGAAAGATCTCCAGTTGGCCATTATACTCCCAAATCACAAGTTACTGTTCCAAAGAGCATTCGATGCCTTTAGACATCTTCATAATTGGCTCAGAAATAGCATGCTGCAAGAAAGGTTAGCAGACCTTGCTGTCCCTCATATGGACAAATCTTTATTAAAAACAGTGTAACTGAAAGGTTCTCAAGAATCAGGAAACCATATTACTTGCAGCTGTTCCCGAAGTCTAATTTGAACCAAAAAAAAAAAAAAGGAAAAAAAAAAAGAAAAAATGGCAAAACTAACAACTTCTTCCTCTTACTATTAAATTAAAATCCTAGGTAGCTTTTAACACATCTATCTATGTCACATGGATTCAAATGATACTCTGGTCTGAATTTTAGCTCATCAAGAAAAAAAACATATCTTAAGTTCAATATTATTGTAAAAATTAATTAATTAACCTAAGGAACAGTATTAATTTTTGCCATAACTAAGTTGACTTACAGGGAGTGAAACTGGATTTAACTGAAAACTTTCCAATCTTAATAAATCCCAAGTAACTACTAGATACCAGTTTTTATGTCTAAAGATGTCCTTTTCCTATTGTGATCCATTTTATGCCATGGCATGCAAACATAGCAAAAACATCGAGCTCATTCTCACAATCCATTATTAGTATTGAATTCAGAATTCTGTACCTCCCGATCTTTAAAACTTTAAGAAACAATACCAAAATGACACTGTTCCCCACGTTTCTTTGCCCATCTTGTATCCTGTCTTGGCAGTTTCCCAAGAAAGTACTCCAGGATATTTTGAGCTGGAAGGAGGCAGAGGTATAGCGATCCCTTAGCCAACAATCTGCCACATGCCTTGTTGATCTGAACCCTTTTACCCAAACCAGAGCTAAACATCAGAGAGCACTCGGGTGAGAGAATATATATACAATGTGTATTTCCTGGAGGGCAAATAGAGGGCAAATTGAACATAGACTATTTTTGTTTTAGCAATCTGGCAAAATTCTTTAAATTCCCACAATTTCTCTGTGTGACAAAGGGAAAAGTTGAGAGCAGGATCCTAGTGTCAATAGTGAGAGAGAAAATGACCATCTTCTTCAGAAGCAGATGTAGATCAATAGTTGCCAATCGTTCAGCAATGGAATTGTAAGAGAAGAAGAGAGGAATTCCTTCAGTTCCATGACAGCACACAGAAAGATCCTAAAATGAGTAAGCCTGTCTTAGGAATGGCAAGAACAGAAGAAATTATATGACTTCGTCCCAAAGGCATAAATGACCAAAATAGTATTCCCAAAACACATCAGAACTTCTGCTAGACAGACTATGAAGTATCATGAGGGAAAGATAGACAACAGGACTTTAAACCACTTCTATCTCTTAGATATACTTGCCTTCAGTAGTAGCACTGTCAAAATCAGAAAAAGCAACAGCCATTCCCTTTAAATCACCAAGTCAGCCAATACATTTCACTGGTGATGTTTTTTGTTTTGTGCTTTTTTCTAAAAATGTATTTAAAAATTTGTTTCACAAACACACACATACACAAAGATACTCAGAAAAATATTTTGGCTATCATTACATAACACAAAGCAAAAAATGATACAAAAAGAAAACACAAATATGAAGAATAAAAAATTTAAGTTTGGTTACATCAATGCTAAAGACATCTTCAATACTAAGACAAATACTTCTCAATTTTGATTATATACTTGTGTCATTATCAGGTGAAATAAAAAGCAGCAGTAGTTGGTATTATTTTACAAATAAAACCAAACTCCAAAATGATATTCTGAAGACAAGGTCAGCAACGCTGCAGTTATAACAAAGGCACTATTGTACAGCTGCATCTATCATTCAATTTTCATAGAACTGTATTATATTAATTGCTCTATGATATTTAAAACAAATATTTTCAAAATATTTTCTTTGGAAGAATATATCCTATGTTAATAAAAAGATATAAATTGGAAAACAATACTAGCTTTAACTTGAGAGAGATCTGCTTTACTGATCTTATTTTCCAAGATAGAAAATTATACTTTACTTCTTACTATAAATTTGGAAATACCTCTAGCTTTGCACATTTCTTAGAAAGGGCTGTGCAACCTGTTGCAATAAAAAATAAGGCACTTGGAATCAGATCAGAAAACAGTCAGATTACTTAAATGAAAACACATAGACATGAGCCAGACAAACTACATTCAAATGGGATAAAGAGGCAAATGGAAAATGTTATCTGAAAGATGGAGATGTTGACACAGGCTCTTTATTTGATACACGAAGTACTTAAAATTGCTTCAGTTATACAATAAGCAAAGATAAGAATTCTGGTTACTTAATCAGGAACTGACATATTGGTTGAAAGCATTACTTTTCATGTAACCTATCAAAAACCAAATTTTTAATAGTAGTACTAAGATAGGTTTAGGATTTTTTTTCCAATTACGTAAATTTGTCTAATATGATATAAGCCAATTCGCAGCTGCATTGTGCAAAGTTGAAACCTGGAATATATTAGTCACAAGATTCAGGATCTGAAGCAAATCTAGGACCCAATTTCTTGTGAGTTGAAGAACAAGAAAAGTAAAAGCACATGCTATATATTGTGTCAGTCTGTGCTGTACTAAAGGAGTATGTGGGTTCTCATTATCTATGGGAACTGTAGTAGGGGCTTAATCACCGGAATTAAAGGATTAAAAAAAAGCACCATAAAGCACCCACAGTTGAGTGTAAAGGTTTTCATTGTTCTGATTAAATTTTAATTTCTTTGTACTAAAGAGTAATGTGTTTATGTTTAATAAATAGGAAGTGTAAAAATTATCCCTTAACAATTCATTAAATTGCTCTTAATGGATTGGATATTGTCAATCATATTATATGTAAGTGCATTGTGGCCACTTAGCAAACTTGACTGGATTTTCAAAGAAGGTTTTGTTGGGTTTGTGACATATATTAGAAAGGGCTGATGCTTAACTGTTTATAAACCCCAGCATCTGTTGTAAACATGAATTATATCCACATCAAACTTACGTAAAGATTTGCTATTTACTTCTGAGATTTGAAAATTAATTCATTCAAAATGAAGCTTGAAGCTGCAAATCCACGTTAGTGTTCATTAGTTCTCATTATAAGCTCTCTTAGGAAGCAGTATTTATAAAACCCGACTTTATTACAAAGTGCTTTATTTAGCATGCTCATGAAAAAACAAGGAAAATAACCTTATTGATCAGTATAGAAATACTTGACCATACTTCATCAGTAGGGAACAAATAGCAAGCAGTAGTTTAGCAGAACCATAAACAGTCCTGTCTCCTAGAAATGCAATGAATTTAACCCTTTAACATTAACCTTGATACACTTTACTTAACAATTTGTAAAGAAACTATTGTTTTAAAAGCTGGGTACTACAACTTTCTTTAAAGGAAGAAAGACAACCTTCCCATATCTTGTCAATAGTAAGAGTATATATGTTAGACATTTATTTATAAAGGTGCAAAATGGTGATCCCCCTCAAATGTTCAGGCTCGAAGCTGGAACCCAATTTAGTCCTGCAGTAGTGAATTTAATAGCTGCAGACCCTGAGAATATAAATATAAATGCACTGCTTTGCTTATGGTCTGATACAGCACACTGCTTTTAGAGATGTACTTTGAAATCCCAGGGGATGCCCAGGACATAGGATTCCTGCTTAACATACTTTTTATACATCACACTGACTCTAGCCTTCGTGAGTTTGAACCTAAGGTTCCCCAACCACACCAACCTTCCAGAAAGCTGCTACAGAAAAATGTTTAAGAAAGTAAGAAAGCTCTCAAGCAGAGGGCCTTAGCCCATTAGCCCTTTCTAGAGAAATGATAAAAATATGAAATCTTGTATCAGAGTTTCAGATACTGCAGATGCAAACAGCTGTGATTTTGCTCTGTAGACAGCAGACATAGATAGGTTAAACCAGCTTTATTCTCCAACTATCTTCCTTTGTCCCAACTCAAGCACAAATTATGTGCTTCAGATATTATTTCTAAAAGTGGGCTACTACATTTTTGAAGTCTGACAAAAGAACATGCGAGTTCTTTATTTTATTTCTTTTTCTCTTATAAACATTATAACCAAGAGGTAGGCAGAGTATGTTCTCTAACTACGAGCCATCTCTTGCCTGTGGGAAAATATTTTGTGCTCTTTCACAAATATTTTCACCTTGCTTTGCTTCTTCTGATGACTACAGTTGCAGTAATGCTGCCTGAGATCAGAGGTACTGTTCCCTGGAGCTTTATCCCCTTTTGAAAAGGAACCTGTGAGTTGAATGGGACAGGTAACAGATGTCTGCAATTTGGTCTTTCCATAGAGCCAGTGACTTCTTTTTAAACATTTTCATATCAGTCACAACCAGGAAGGGAGGAGAGGTTGAGGAAGAGGCTGAAATGTCTGCAATTAAAGTTAAGAATTTTGTATTCACTGAAAAGATGCGGCTGTGATTCAATCCAAGAGACTCTATCACTCAAACTGAAAAACTGGAAGAATAATGAAAATATCAGAATAGTTTTGTTCTATCCAAAATTAAACATTTTGACTGTTCCATTCTAAGCTAAAGTAAGTCAACTTTAAAACAGAGGCTGAATACATTTGAGAGTAGACCATTCAATTCACCCCATCATAATTGATTTTGCTCTGATTGAAAGTGAAAAAATTGATTTTTTTCACTTTCAGTCACAAAACTTGAACTTGCATTCAACTCCGGTTTTCAAGTGGAAAAATTCTGTTCTGTTGGTTTGTTTTTTTTTTGCTGCCAGGCAGGACTAGACATCAGTTACAATAAAGATTTTGAATACAGTAATAATGTATGCATGACAGAATTTTCCCCCCTTTTTTTGATGTTACTAAAGATATGATGCTATAACTACATTGTATAGTGTCGTACCCAAGTTAGGACACCCAGAATAACTTGCAAAGATTTACTTATCAGTCATTTCTCCTACCTTTCCTTACTGTGGCCTTTCCTTATTCTCCTGGAGAACACTTGCACAAGGTCAATCAGTACTTTCTATTACTTAAAAACTTTCTTAGAGATTAAACGTATAGATATCAGCACAAAATAGAAGCATAATTAAATGACTTGAGAAGGAATCTGAAAAGTATGTTGTCAGGAATATGACATAAATGAAGTTATTAGGAACTTTTTCTGGTTTAGGTTTTCTTCATAAAAGATGGAAATAGACTGATGTTTGGAAACTTCAAAGACAATGGACTAAAGACTGTAAATGTAATTTATAAATCCTACTTTAGTTTACTGAGACTAAGAAATATCTTTCATGCTATGGGATGCCAAAGAGTCAAATTAGTATGTCTAATTGAACTGATTATGATTTTAGAAAAGCTAACGTCAACTTGAATGATTTTTCTTGTTGAAAGTATTCTTTGTATCCTTGTGTATATTCCACTCACATAACTCATACATCTGTTATTCCCAGCATCGGGCCTATGATGTTTACACAGATCTCCCTGTAGGGCATTTTGGCCTAACTGAATCATTTTTTCAACATAATGTCCTAGTTTAATGATCCTTTTGCTTGAAATACTGTCTTTTGTAAGTTTTATCCCCACTGGCACTAACTCAGCCCTTCCACACTTACACTGGAAAATCTGATCCTACTCTTAAGCAGAAGATGCTGGGAAGGAAACTGATTTCTCCTGCACAAGGTCGTGAGCACTTCAGACCTGCAGAGTGGGTAATGTGACAGCAGAGATTTTGGGGATTATGAACACATATACATCTTAATGCAATGTCAGTCCTGGTTTCTGATGAAGTGTGCTAATGATCAAAAGATACAATTAAAATGCCATAATAAGATTCAGTCTTTGACAGAGCTCAGGATGTACTGTGTTCTCACTTCCATTCTTGACTATTTGACCATCACCAGAATTCTTCTGTTCTAGGCTTGGGTTTAGGAACAAGTACTGTGTATTTTAAAATCACTGGTAGACATTCATGTCTTATTTGGAAAACTATATGGAGCCATTCCATATCTGAGCTTACAAGTATAACATTTTCAAGATATTAAGACATGTATAAAGTATTTTTTCATTGAAAATTAAGTTTCTGAACACAGAAGACCCTTTTCAAAAAGGAACTTGAAATCAAGTTCAATTTCTTAAGAAACTCAAATAACCAGGTGCTTCATTGCAAAGGAAGCAATTGATAATGTGGATTTTTAGTGTATGAGTATTTACACATACTTAAAAGTAGATTTTCCAAAGACTTATGTCTAACGATCTCTAGAAAATTTAGAAATCGAAACCTAAATTTATTTATTTTTATTTTAAATAAGTCAATAATACTAAGTGTTTGTGTCTAAAATCTATGAATACTGTGGAATTTCAAAATATGACACAGTTCCCAAGAACTAGTGACCTAGTTCCAATGAATGACACAACATTGGCTAGTAGTCATTAAAAAAAGCCCAAGTCTTGCAATATTCTCTCATCTTCATTTTGAGAAGACAAGTACAAGACGATTTTGCTTCTACACACATAGTGTCACAATGTGTCACGACCTTGGGATCAGAGTGGCAAGGAATATCCTAAGGAATTTGAGGATCATTACTAGGATTTAATGTAAAAGATTCTCTAACTCCAAACTTTACCTAACTTACTTCACTGAAGCAAATACAACACCTGTGTATTTCAAAAGACTTCTGCACACAATATAAACTTAAAGCTTCTCTTCAGTAAGGAAAATTTTCGCATGTTCATTTTTCAGAGTAGAACCTCAGTGCAAGGACCTGCTCTGAATATTAGCTGGGAAAGTTAAAATGTTGGAAAATTAGGCAAGAGGAAACTAACATAAAAACAAAAAATATTTTTTTTTTTAAATCACAAGAAAGATGACCATATGACAGTGTAGGACTTTCAAATGAGTAATGTAGGGTTTTCAAAGGAGCAGGTGCTCTTAACTACAGAGCCCACTATGAATCAGATTTGAGTTGGACTTGCTGAGCCTAAATAATTTAGATTGCATAGAAAATTCTGTATTCTGGTGAATTAAGATTTCGGGTTTAGCAGACAACTAAAAAAGGGGTTTCTTTTCATACCCTCCAGGAAAATGTTGCTGCAACATGTTATGGACTTATTTTGATACGCAAATAGGTGGTAATGAAAAAAAGTATTTGTGAAGTAACATCATCTGGAAAATTCTGTTGAACAAAAATAGAAAACCCCTTTTTTTCCTAACTACACAAAAGAAAACACATTTTAAAATATCAGTTTCTATTATACTTTGCTCAAGTTTTTATACTGTTTTTTAGAAAGGCATAACCTTTCTGAATAATCTTTATATATCTAGAGAATCATCACTTTTTTCAAGTTCTTTCAATATCACACTACCAAAGTATGTAGGGACTGGGACTATATATTTTTGTAACTAATTTCCTTAAGATAATGTTAGAAATATCAGGTTCCTTAAAATATAGATGAATTTCAAGGTGAGTCTGCTAGCAGATGTTATTAATGGCATATGATTTATTGTGACACGAAATCTGATCTGAAACTCATGTTATTAGCCGAGCTTTTTATAAATTATAATTGCCAACCGCTGAAAATATGCAGAAAGACCACTGATAAACTAGCTTCATCTTCAGTGCTCGGAATATTGTCCTTTGCTAAAAGTCTAATACTTCTAGACCTGGTGGTAGGGTACAGTACATTGGGATGCATAGATCAGTCTTGAGTTCAGATCTTATCATAGTATAATTCTTTCAGAATAAGGAGCATCACAGCTAGGAAAAAGGGGTCATAGATAACAAATATACAATGTGCAAGTTAAAAAGAAATACACATTTGGGTTCACAGTGTCATTATATAGATGCTGAACAGATTGAGTAATTGAGGAAAAAAAAGCCCTCGTTCTGACTATTAGCTATGAAACTTTTAACAAAAAATAAAAAAACAAGTAAGCAAGATAATATTCAAACATATTTAAACATTGTACATTCTGTACAGCTCTTAAATGTGAACACAAACAGCATATTTTACCATCCTAAGGTCTACGAAGATTTGCATCTACAGAAGACTTTCCAGGTCACCCTCATGGAAAACTAAACAGTCTATGGTTAGATTCACAGTGACAAAATATTTGTGTTAGTAATTATTTCTAGGCATTTTCTGTTTATTCCAAATAAGGTTGTATCTTACTTTTTTCTCCCCATGTGTCTTTAAATGTTAATTAAAGTTTCTGAAATGTTACTTTTACCCACCACAACTAACTTGCTAAATTACCTAAATAAGAAGAAACAAACATAAATGTTGCATTATGAATATTATCTAGTCAACAAACCAGATATTAAATTTACAGTAAATGTAATGCATTTTTAATCTCCAGAAAAGCTCTGCAATAGCACTAAAGATTCAGAGAGCAACACAAGAAACAGATGCATGGTCTCATTCCTGACTTTTTTTATAGAAACAAGTTGTTTAATGATAAAAGCAATTCTGTGTAAAATGGCATTCACTTGCCCTTACTAAGAGTATATCTGGAAGAGCCCCCTGTCAATGTATCAGTGTGAGTGTGGGAATGAAACATAAGGATCACCATCTGCAGCTGTCTAAGAAGTGTTCTTCAGTGCCTAATGGCGAAGTGTCAATTCAGGGATCCTCACAAACACAATGCATCATCTTGTCCATGCTAGCCTTACAAGGCAAACATTTCACCTGTGAGAACAGTTTATTTATAACGCCATTCATTTCAGTTGAAATACCAGATATAAAAAAGTTACACTACAAGCAGTCTGGAAGCATATGCTTAATATAAAATGAACCAATTTCCTCTCTTTTATAAGAATCAATATTTTAAAGGATGTGCGAAACTTAACCCCTCACAGAACATATCTTAATAACATGGAAAAATGTTTTTATATGCATATATTTTTAGATTCTTACCTACTGTTGAACTTCTCTGGATGTTTTTCTCTCATGATATGGAATCTGTGGGCAATTGAAGCATCCTAACCGGACAAAAAAAAAAAAAAAAAAAGCACCATAAATCTATTGTGACAGGAAAATTGCAACACAGAGGACCCAGCCTGTAAACAATGCATATCGTTTGTAAGGTCTTTTGTGAACTGTCATTTTCAACAACAGCAATACTCTTATCGCTTAGAAAGTTTACAGGTACATTGCTCCCAGAATGGGATGTATCTCAACTTAGTAATTTATTATCCTTGTTGCAGTCTTCATTACTTTTTTACAAATCAGACATGATAATTTTGCACAGTGAAAGTGTTTTCAAATTTTATACAGTGAATAATATCCAGATATGGTGAAGGTTTACTGTAAGAAAAGTTCTGTCTTGTTGAAATACCAAATAAACTATTTGAAATCAATTTCTTTAGTAAAAGTGACACATTCAGCAAAGTTACTTTATATGCATACAAGTTGATATTTTCATATGGCATTCAATAGCTTTCTCTAAAAGTGAGTAGAAAATAGGAGTAATTGCTAGAAGACTCCCCATTTGCTGTGTATCAGAAGTGAAATCATGTGGGGAAATACTGCTTAATATAAAAAATGTATTTTTAAATGAAATCAATTTTATCAGTATTTTTAAATTAAGTAAATAATTTTAATAATATAATCAAATAAGAGGTATGTGAAATGAAATAGCTGTATGAAATATTTATAAATGTGCAATATTTAGAAGAGAATAAACCAATTATGCTGGCAGGAGTTGTTGAAAATAGAATATTTTGAACTGATGTGCTAGAATCAGTTTTCAAAGCATTTTTCGTATCTCCTTTGAAGGTATGAAGAGAATTTTTTCCTCAATCCAGATCATGTCACTTTTGTTTCTCATATTAATCATTAAAACTTTACAAACTGGGAATTAATCTTTGATTTTACAATGTATGCATTAAATTAACTATGAGAGTATGAAATCTACCAACTCTTGAGTCTTTCAGTGGATAGTCAACACAGAGAAATCCATTTGGATCATGTCTTTGTAATTATGTCTTAAAATTCTGGATATATATGCTATATATAAGGTCAGTTAGTAAGAAATATAAATGAATTCCAGCTCCTATGCAAATAGCATTTGAGGAAAGCTACAAATAAAACTGTCACTATAACCAATTCCCACATATATATATATATATATATATATGAACTTCCCCACCTATTATTTGTCAACTTAATAAATTACGGAACTACAAAGCCTAAAAATTTGAGAGAAATAATAAATTCAGTATAAGCCATATCAAGCAACATTTTAAATTATTTTCAAACAATGGGAATTAGAATTTGGAGGAAAATCCCCCAAATTAAATACTTAAATCATTTATTAATTATTTAAAGCATGAATAAAACTTTTGTTCAAAATAATTTTTACTTAAACAAATCAATGTTAATCTAAATCACAAATAAGCAAGGATTTAATGCAGATACAAAGGTGCCCACTAATATAAACTATGGCTTCAACACTGTGTTTAAAGAAGTTTTTTATTTACTAGAATCTTAAGCAGGGCATGCACCAGAGAACTGACTGGTCCAACCTTCAAAGTTTGTTTTACTAACTCACAGGTGCTTTGAAAAGATAAATGTTGAACTTTAACGCCATTCAATTCAAAGGTAAAATTGTTCAGATAGATTGATAACATATAAATAAACTTTTACAATTATGAATAAAAAGCAGTACATAATTCATAAAATTTTACACACACTATTTACATAAAGATGTAACACAGAAAGGAATTTTTAGGCAAAACTTGTGATCACTGACCAAATCAGTTAGCAACAATAAATGTACTGACTCCATCAAGGTACTCAACTTTTTTTATGATCCTGTTATGTAGTTTCTAAAGATGCACACAGCTTGCTGTTTTACGCACATCACATAATTATTCATGTATTTTTCTATTATATTTAAGAATGGAATTGTCATCCAACATTTCACTGTTCTGCAAGGAAATGATAGCAAAATTTCCAAGTGAATGATGTTAGTCAAAATGCCTTATTGTTCTTGCTGTCATCCAAACTGTCTGAAACTTTCAGTGCTGAATTCTCAAACTGCACTCATTTTTAATTTAAATTTATTTTTATGTGCAATTTTATAAGGCAAATATCCACAAGTATCCAGGTGATCTCACAGTTCTTGGAGACGGATTAGATAAAGCTGACAGTAAACCCTGAGACACCATACTTCTAAACAATGCCTGCTAGCTGAACTAAAATAATAACTCTGTTAACTTTAGAAAGACCCATTATTCATACTTTATCCCACATTAGATGTGCTGGCATTAGGAAAGTATATTTGTTAGCCAGTTTCATATAAAAAAGAAATGAAAGGTCTATTGTTGTAGTTAACTGTTCATTTTCCACACACTGAAGCATAAGACAGTCCCAAGACAAAATGAATAACAGAGTAGTAGCATTTTTGACAGAGACTAGGAAACACTAATCAAGGACTAACTGTCTAATGAATGAAATGAAAAGGCTAATGTGCTTACTCACGCATAATAAATGCAAGGCACAAACAAGCTAGGGATCAATGCCCACTGCAGATGGCAAACAGGCAGTTGTTTCCATGCAAGGTTGATTTGATCAAAATTTTCCCCTCCCTGAACATTTTCTGACTCCAAAATGAATCAACTGACTTAATGAACAGAGAGGTAAAAAAATTAATACGCCCAGCTAATTTTGACAGGCACAGCACAAGACAGGCATACATCAGGTCAATTTCACTAAAAGCATTGCTGAAGAACTACTTTTATTGATGGAAACTGTAAACTAGAAAGTAACTACACCCAGACAAGCTCAAAAGAAGTTAAGCTTCTAAGGCTTCCTTCAGTTTATACTGTCCAACTGTTCTTCCAAACCCTCAATCGAATCCAAAGTAGAGTCCTTAGATTCCCTAGCACAGGGACCTCTTCTCAACCATAACTCCCCCTCTCAGAAAATCTAAAACTAGCCCATGCTGTCTGTTCATTAGGACAACAACCCTCTGCTTTAGGGGGAAAAAGGATAAGAGAGAAAAAAACAAAAACAAACAAACAAAAATACCCACCCAAGAAACTACACTGAGTTTTCTGTTTTTCAAATGTCTGTATTCTTGTACTTGTTAAGGCAGTAGCAGTTGACTGGTATAAGTAAATTAAAAGCAGTGGGAAGAGTTGAAAGTAATAGGAACTTGGCAGTGAGTAGGAATGTAATACTGTCTCCTAAGAGCTGCAGGAATTTCAGATGCCATCTCTGAATACTGAGGACGAACCATTAGAAGTTTCCTGGCTGAGGAGAGAAGAGTCCTTCATTGAGAGATATTTGGCTACATTCGTAACACGATTGATTTTAGCACACTTCACTCAGCCATTTCAAGTAGGGGCATCTTGTCCAACTTGTTTAGACATACAACTGTTGTTTGGACCGATGGAGAAATTACTTATTTTTTGTGTCAAGAGCTATACTAAAATCACCTAATTAACTATACAGAAACAGAGTAACGGTATGGTAAACCAAATATAGTCTGCAAAATGTGCTGATCTTTCCTGGTACACGGTATTGTGAATGACCAGGAAAATATGAGAAATTATTTTTGTATTTTACTGTAAAACCAGTGTGAAAGAGAAACCCCAGGATTCAGTAAAGTAAACTTGCATGCTTCATGATATTATTTAGCAAAGATAATAGGATTTTTAAACAACAATCATTCGACAGCCAGATACTGGTCCATATTTAATATAACCTCTGGGATTTACATATTAATTTTTATTAGTAAACTGATTTGCATTTTGGCCTGTAATACTATTTTACAGCATTACTATATATGAATCTAAATATTTTCCAGTTTTTTCAGTTTTCATTTTTCCAGTTTTACAAGTAACACACCATAAGCAAACATACCTAAAAATGGCAAACATTTAATTAATAATAATAATAATAATAATAATAATCTGAGAAGAAACAATGTTGTCAAGCCTGTTACAAGATGAAAGGAGGAGGAAGGTCTTATGGCATCACTCTAATATGAAACTATTACCTTTCCCTTCATCCACAATTCAGTCACAGAGCTCATTTTATACCTCTAATTGTAATGCACTTCACAAACCATCCAAGAATTAAGATTTTTTTCCAGGAGCAGTTTTGCATCAGAGTCAATGCTGGGCACAAAGTAATGCTGAATACTGAGCATCTAAAGCAGAACTAAGCAGCCAAATAGGCAATTTTGTGTTTCTGGGACTATTATATGAATATTTGAGTTGTACAGTACTATTCTAAAATTCTGCATTACTCTTTTAAGATATACAAAATTTTTAGTCATTCACAAGTCATATGACAATAGCCTACATAATAATTTTTCTCAACTAAATTCATAGTACCAATCTAATCCGGAAGAAACTGTCACACTGTGCTCTTTTTCATATGCCTTTCTTGTTAAGATGGTACAATACTGTAGCATTTAGAAACAAGAGATGAAAGAATGTGTATTTGAAGAAGAGAAAATGCAGTTTATCCTAGTTTAAATTCTACAAAATTGTACCAACTCTTAAAAATTGTACCTTTACATCACACAAGTATTCAACCAGGACATATATGTGATGAACATGCAGACATATACACATATATGTACCCTTACATTTGAACCTGTTCAGGCTCTGAAGCAGCTGGGCTATCCTTATACCTCACTCAGGTTTGTTTTAAATCCTGACAGTGAAGATAAGATAGAGGACAGACAGAGCATATCTGAATCTACTCCTAGGAAATGGAAAAAATATTTTAATTGAACTAGGACATTTCTCAAAGTGACCTGCCAAGAAGAAAAGAAGCTTAAGTTGCTACACCTCTTTAATACCTTATGATTGACTTACACATATATATATTCATCTTTTTAATGGGTATTAGCATTACCGGAAAGCAATCTGAAGCAGTCTTTTCAGAGGAGTAACCTTATACATTGTGAATAACCTTATAGAAAGATTAATGCATTTAATATATGTCTGTCTATAAGTTTGCTGTGATTAAAATTTCCATTAAATAATAATTTTTATGCTGGTGAACAAACAAATGACCGGTGTGCATCTTCTTTGGATACAAATGGTCTGATTATTTCTTTTTTCCTAATATGCTTCTTTAATTAAGGCTTAATGGATCCACAAGGCTGGGAAGCTTAAGGGATAATTCAGCAAACTGTAATCTTTGGATCAGAATGCAAATCTAACCTGAACAACCAGTTAGCTCACATCAGTTATTAATGTAGTATAACACAGATGTAAAAAAAAAAATCATTGAAAATAGATGAATAAAGTTTGCTGTGGTGGCTTAAAATTAATTTCTAGATAATTATCTTCTAGAAATTAATTTCTAGATAAATTAACATCCTCACAATTCTGCATTCTACTTTCTATACATACATATAAAATACAAAAACCAGAGGTATATCCTCCATATTATCTGGTATCTCAGATAAACAAAACATATTGAACCATTGAATGATCACGTCTAGAAAAAGGCAGTCAAGAAACTTAAGGTTCTGCCTTGTCTGAATCAAGCTGTCAGTTCACATTTGACTCCCACGTTTTTGATAAAATTAATTAACCTGATAGGGAAACGGATTAAAAAAATATTCAGTAATACATTAGTTTTTGGTGAAACAGTAGTTACTATTATTGCATTAGTTTCTACTGACATTTTGGACCTGTAGAGATTAGAAAGATGGTAGTTTGAAAACGTCAGATCAAGAAGAGATTACAAGCATTTCTTAAAACAGCTTTACTAAAAGATACCAATAATTCACTTTCTTAAGAAAAAAATCTGAGAACCAAAACCTGAGAAATTTGTGTTCCCAGCTTTTCAAGAAGAACACAGAAACTGTTAAGATAATGCTATTTATTTTGTCTGTGATATACTCTGATGGTCAAGTTTAAATATATTTCAGCAGTACATGTATTGCTAAGTCAAGTGACAGTTCACACTTTAAATACTCATTTAAACAGGCAATTTCTCAAAACCCAGGATGGAACATCAGAACCCCAGTATTTATAAAGGATAGACAAAAGATCAGAGGATGGTATATCTGGAAACAGTAACAAAAAATTGAAACAGGCCTTCAAAGGTAAGCATATTTCATCTCCTTTTTATTTGAAGTCAGAATTCTGTTGAGTTTCTGATGATACTACAAAGAAACAAAATGAAATTCATTTTGCAGGAAAAAAAAGTGTTTGTGCAAGAAAACTCAGCCACCCCAATGCTCTGCCTGCATGTAAGTATATAAATTGTGGGCACAGACAGCCATTGACTCCTTGGTATTTACTACCAATCAGTTTATACAGGGTGACCACATGTTCCAGCTGTGTAGGGACCAGTCCTATAAGATAAGCCTTTGTACCAGTATCTCAAGGACTTCCTTTGAGGAGCTATTTTGGGGTTTAGAAACTGACAATACATTCCTATGTACCTGTATTTTTAAGTCATTTATCAAGTGCAAGACTAGGAGATAAGACAAGCTATTATCAGACCAGATGTGTCATGTGCCCCACAACTCAATGCAGTGCGGAGGACCTGTACCCTGTAAGATGATCTCTGCTGAGGATACACTGTGCTACATCTTCCCTCCTTTATATTTGGTCACCCTAAATTTACTGTAACAAGAGAAGGGTTCTTCTAGGTCCATGATAAGTGTTTATGTGGTCACTAAAAAGAGAAGGAGAAAAGTGATCACATGGCAACTAGCCAACATAGCCATATAGACAGTGTATTAAATATCTTGTATATTAAAAAGATCTCTGTGGTAAACCTTTAGTAGCATTTCTGATAACTGCTGATCGAGAACTATGTTGAAATAGCCCGAAATTATCCTGCAAAATGAGTTTGAGCAGAACACAATCAAGGACACAGCTTAGGCTGAAAGTCAATATAGGCGACACTATGCAATGCAATTGGTTGTTGCCTTAGATGTTCTTCATAGAAACACAGAAATGGCTCACAGGTGTCTTCAATAAAAAGCACAGAAACAAAGTTTACATAAAAAGCCTGCCTAGCTTGAAATGAATGCATAGACTTTCATGCCCAGCACTTCTGCAGTTCTTAGGAGAGAAATGTGAGTAATTTGCTCAATTACTAAGCATTTTTTTATGAAATACTAATTAGCATCATAATATTAAAACTTAGAGAAAAAAGCAAATATTCTTAAAAAAGAATAACTGCTTGTGTAGTGGTTTGAAAAATTGTACTGTAATATGATTTTTCAAACACTCTCATAAAAAAAAAACCCAAGCACCCCCCAAAACCTCCCCAAAATCCCCAAACAAACATAAATCCCTTTGAGTATTTTTATTTCTAACACTGATTAAGTTTGCATTAGAGTAGTACTCTCAGGGCTGAATTTAGGTGCCTAAATTGTCAGGGTGATTTCTCTAACCTTCCAGTATGCTTAAGAGTTAGAAGAAGGCTCTTTGGAAAGACTTTCCCAAAAGGCATATCAACATGTTTCTGCTCTGAATTGTTATTCCAAGGTCTTTTGTTATTAAACATACAAGAAAGTGAGCACACCTAGCTTCTTATATTTATGAAGGTATGCCTGAAACGCAACAGTTTGAGCAGTCCTCTGAAATCCTCGATGGGGTTCAAGCCAAATCTTGTATCATCCCCCATTTTATACACTCATTTGCTTGATAGAGATCAAATAATAAATGTTCACCTGACTTCTCCCTAGCAACTTCCCATAACTTGCTAGTCAAAGCCTTGGCAACAGAGTCTTATAATTTTAATACATATTTATGCTATTCATTTGTTTCCATAGCAGGTATTTATTTTTATAAGAAATATGCAAACCACTAAAACATCTCTCATTGATTTACACTCTGAAAGAATATTTTTCTCTTAATTGAAAAAGGTCACTGTTTTCCTCATTCATTATGTTTTCTATTTGAAATTTAAATTTTTGCATTACAATATTATTTATTATCTTTCCTATTGGACAAACAAATATTAATTTATAAAAAAACCCTAACATACTCATAAATTAAGGTTAGATGTTGGATTATTTATCTACAGACATTTACTCGCTCTCTCTCTGTTGATTTACGACAAACTTTTTAAGATCCTCTCCCTTACATCTTTCATATAGCCTGTTTGCTCTGTCTCAAAGGTCCAGAAGCAACTTTCTTAACTTTTAATATCTGCATTTGCTCTTGTGTTGCATCAATCAAAATATTTTATGAATCCTTCTCCTTTATTTTCTTGCCAAGGTGTATAAGGTATCCAAAGTTCCTTCAAGCTTACTCCCTCCTTTCTCCTCTACCAACACAGGCCACCTCCTTGTACCAGTAAGCACCTGAGATCCAGTTCAGACCCTAAGGATCTGTCAAAGTGTGAGGTAGCTGTGGGAAGGCAACAATACCAAAATGGCAGAAGAGTTATTTATCAAACTGAGACAAACCTATTTAACAGTAAGTCTGAAAATAACTGGTCAACTAAGAAGCCTCCAAGAAAGAGATAGATTCACATGAGCTATTCATGCCGAGTTTACTCCCATCAAAGTGGTTTCTCTGAAAAGGTACTGTAGAAAAAAAAATTAAATTAAATTAATGTTATGTCCACAACAACATTAGATGGAAGAGATTACACCCTAAGAGATCATCTTGATCACATACTGGTTTTACTGCTAGTATTAATAAAATTTTTAACTTAAAAGGTGAATGCATACTTGTTTTCATACACAATGTTAAGTGGTAAGATTGTTTTCTGAAATGCAAAAACCAATCACATGCTACATGTCAGTGACCAATATTTTGATGAAAAACAAGGGGTTAATATTCTCTGAAATATGAATTACGTCAACCCAATGACTTAATATAATTAGTTCCTATGAACAGTGATATCAGCTGTGCTCAAGTTAAATAAAGGCCAGGCCTTGCAGTAACAGCTATCTAAAACATGAAATAGACTAAAAAATGGAACTAGACGCCATTTTACTGAGCATTTAAGGACTCAAAAAATATTCTCTATGAATAATAGGAATCTCCATTAAAAAACAACGTAAACACTCTACGGCTTAGAGAACAAAATGCCTTTTCTGGACTTAATATTTGGATATATGGAAAAGTGTTAAAATATGTCCAAATACAAACATGTGTTTGTGGAAGATGAATTCAAATTTTACAAAATTAATTCACATATATCTTCCTTCCAAAACAAATCAAGCTTTTTCTATAGCTGCTTTGAATAAATAATTTAGATATGCAAAACGTTTTACAGTGATGATCTACCCAGCGCACAACATACAAAGGTTATGCACTAACTATTTCTGTAGACTCTGGATTAAAATGCTTTGAGGTTAAATATATTTATTTACTCCATAGAGAATCTATTACGTGCAATAAAGGGAATAAGTTACAGGTTATTATCAAAAAACTTAGGGACAACAAAAAACTTGTTCTTTATTGTACTAAAGATACTAATAACTGAGAACTAAACTTTTTTTAAACAAAATCAACATGGAGTTAAAAATGGTTTCCAGTGAAAAGGGAAAAACATCCAGCAACTTTAGAAACTACCAATTATGTACTTCACTCTTGGTTTATGTAAAACTGTTTCACTATTAAGCAGTCCCACAGCAAAATAAAAAATACCATTCTTGATGTGGTCAGAAACCCAGGAAACTCCACTAAAGCCCTTTGTTATGATTTAACATGCACAGAATTTTGAACCCAAGAAATAAAAATGTCCAAATTGCTTTTAAAGTGTTGAATTAATCCTTCACAGAGGGTCAAAGAAATGCCTTTGCTGGCTTTTCACATCCCAAGGATCCAAATTTGCAGAAGACTAGTGAAAAAGTCTAGAGTACTGTAGTGAAACTGAGAAATTCCTTAAATTTTCTAGCAAAAAAATTCCCCCTCCCAAGAGTGCACTTGCATAATGCTTTTTGCCTAACCATCTGGACAGACTCAGTGCGTCATGGTTGTTTAGCAACTTAGGGCTTTCATGGTAGCTTTGAATATATTATACCAGTATCCTATTCTCAGCCTCAAATTGTTTGGGAGGATTCTATATCTGTATAAAAACTCTTTGCATAAGATCCATTTACTCAGGATTTCCAACGCATATGAGGTTTTCTAGAAGGCTAAGTTGTTTACACAAAATACTAGGGTACAATTCCCCAAATTAATGATCTAGTGTACAAAGTTATTCCCCAAGTGATCAAACTAAGGGTGCAGACACCTGCTGTGCAGAGGTAGGACAAGCAGAGTAAGTTCAGGAGACAGCTAAAGCATACAGTCAAAGTTAGGTGCATAAATCTTCACTGCAAACAACGTGAATGGGGCAGTTTTCTCTGAACCACAGGCCTGACAGTTATGGTATAAATATATTTTACAATTGGAGAACCTCGTCGTTTTTTGACAATAAATCAATTTGCTTCATGAGAAAGAAGATGTAAAAAAAAAAATCTTTGGTCTCAATGAAAGCATAATCAAATCACCTTTCAATTTTTTACCTTAAAAAACAACAATGCAGTAGGCTGAAAGCTGCTCCTAGATTTTTATAAATTTGCAAATCAAAGAGCACCTGTTTGTAAAGTGCTGCTTTGCTCAACTACTTAAATAATGTAATCAATACTAAATGACAAGCTAGAATTCCCAAATTTGCTGCACAGTAAGCAGACACTTGTCTTGCTGATGTTAGTAATAAGTAATCCTTATAATGTTAGCCAAGACAAATGTTAACTTTTACTCAAGCATAAATATCACATCCATATACATCAGATATTATCTCAGTAAGATTATTCTAATGTTTGCAACTATTTTGTATAATAATAGCATTAATAAGGGCAATGTAAATCAGTTAAAACCTACTTTTACTACTGGGCATTTTTTTTTGCTAATGAACAATCAAAACCTATAAAAAATACATGCAATTTAAAGATCAGTGCAAACAAAATGTTTCCAAACATTTTCAAAACCTGGAACCAGAAGGAACCTTTCCTTTAGTTTCAATTATGTACATTGTATTCAAAGCCACTTCCTAGTCAGAAGAAATATACTATTGAGATACTGTTTTAAGGATGACGGATGCAATATCACATTTCAGAAGCACAATCACAGACTATTCTGCATTGGAAGGGACCCACAAAGATCATCAAGTCCAGCTCTTAACTGAATGACCCATACAGGAATAGAACCAACAACCTTGGCATTATTAGAATCATGCTCTAAGCAGCTGAGCTAATCCCACTTTCCTTTTGATAAAATGAAACTTGACAGTCAAACTGCCATTACTTTCCAAATAAATTAATCTATGTCAATGCTCCTCAAAGAGGCATTTCATAAAGGCCTTTATGTACACATTATCTGTGACAACAATTCTGTTTCTGGAATAAAAAACATTTTTATCCTTAGATTTCTTTTAGTAAAAATACTTACACTGTTCAAAATTTTTAAAGTATCATCTACATCAATTTCACTGTTATTGCACAAATTGTAAATTATGCTTTCAGAATTAAGTATGGAATTTTAAAAGGCTTCAATTTTTACAGTCTTTATAAAGGACAAAGAAATCTAGAAAAAAGCCAAGATTACAATTTCAGCATTTAAAATCTACACAAAATAATTCAAACAAATGTTATGACATTTAAGATAATGAAACCCTTCATTTGTGCCAATGTGTCCTACTTCACATGTAAGGAGTCAGAACAGATGTCCAAATATTGTAATGCCAGAGAAAAGTTAGGGCATATCTTGATTAATACTCCCAGAGCAGTCCGTGGTGTCTCTTTAAAACTGGCATGAGTTACTTCAAAATATCTATTCAAAATCCATTCTAGGAAACACAGCTAGACAAAGTGTTCCCAAGACAAAAGGAAAACAATAAAGCTCTGTATAAGCCTTTTAGCAATGTAAGCTGCATATTATCGACAGACCATTCATTGCAATCAACAAATGATTAATTGCAAATTTGTTGCTAAATTGACCACGAAAAAAGACAAGCTTCAGGGTACTGTTAAAGAGGAAAAACTTATGTTAAAAATGATTGGAGACTTTTTGTAGTGAATTAATTCTAATCAATACTCTTGTTGACTGCACAGTGGAATAATGACTTCCTTAAATAGCATACGTACCCATTATTGTAGACATTCAAATTAATATTTAACCTAATGTCTTCCTTTTTTTTTCTCCTTTTGAAACAGCATTTTTCTAATTTCACCTTTAAGAACAACAGTCTATGACAAATTTTTTGTGAAGTCTTATATAAATCTGGGAGGCATAACATGCAGGCAAAAAAAATTAGAATGCAAAAGTAATTGTTTATTCTGAGTGTTTACATGAAAGTCTTCTTTTTAATTACAACTGGCATGGATGGAACAATAGGTGCCTTTAAGCATATCTACTTTACAAACTTCTGAACAATTATGCAATCATTTTGTTGGGTGCAAAAGTACGATTTCAAGAGTTTCCTGGATGTCCCTTTTTCCTCCTTTTGTGGATGCAGCCATATATGTAAAACTTAACCCTTTAATGCTAATTTCATTCCTGTGATGGTCAATGTACTAGCACAAAATAGGTACAAGTTACTGCTGGGGGGGAGGGTAGTACTTTTGTCATACCAATAGTATTTTGAAAAGTGCTTTTCTTCTTGCATTTGACAAAAGGTCTTGTTCTCAAATTTTTCTTCAAGACAACACATTTCCATGAGTTTACAAACACTGCAATTGGAAAAGTAATAATTTATTTAAATAAGTTACTTAAATGCATTCACAGCTAATGCCCAAATTACAGTTTTGACAATGAATGGACTGAATCCGATGTTTCAATGTAAACAAAAACCATTTGCAAATCAAGTTTCCTATAAATGTGGTTTACGTTAAACTGCACAACTGAACTATAATATTATTTTATGTTTTGGGGGGGTTGGTGGGGGTTTTTTGTTTTGTTTGTGGTTTTGGTTGGTTGGTCATGGTTTTTTTGGTATAATGGGAGAAGACATTCATTTCAGGCACTAGAAATCTTTCTTCTACTCCTCAAGTACTACAATAGCGTATATTAAACAAAAAAAAAAATAAAATCCAAACAAACAAAACATGTATATCTATGTACTTATATCTATCTATCTCAAGGAAACAAAAAATACTGAATTTTCTCAGACTCCAAAGGAAATGATAAGATTATCTAAAAAGCACAAGCAGACTATCTATAGATACAGTTCAGAGCTGCAAGTGAAGCTGTTGACAAACTGACATCAGATTTTAAATGTTTATGCAGGTCTCATTAAGTTTTCTGCTTTAAAGATCTCTGAAATATTGTTTTCGTTGAGGCATTTAAATGACATAAAGAATCCACAATACCTAACTTTCAGCTTCTTAGCTATAAGAGCAGAACCCAAACCCCAATATATCAGTTACTTCAAAATTTGACTCCAAATCTTGTGTTTTATGATTCAACTACATCTTGCCATACCACTATGTCCTCTTCACTGGAGCATTCAGGAAAGTTCCTCCTATGGCTTGGCAGCCAGAGACCTGCAAAGAGGTACTTGTATCTATTCTTTAAGAAACCTTAGCAGACCTTATACAGTAACTGCATCTAGTCCATTGTCCTGTTTTCTCTTGGGCTTAAAAGTAGATTCTTAATGCAAAATTTAGAAAGGTAAGCATGAAGTGGTACTCAGTATAGTCTCTCAGGACCCCAAAATTTCTTTTTGCTAAAAATCTGGGCTGATAGGAAACTCCTGAAGTTCAACAAAAGCAAATGCAAAGACTTGCATCTGAGTGGAGTACGGCTACCATACAAGCTGGTGCTGAGTGTTATGGAGATCTGCAGAAAAGGACACAGCAGTCCCTGCGGACTGTAATATGAACATGAGTCACCAGTGTGCCCTTACAGCAAAGAAAGCAAGCAGCATCCCATGCTCCATCAGAAAGACTATCCACCATCCCCGCAGTGACCCTTCCTCTTCTGTTCACCACTTGGGATACCACACTGGGAGCACTCTTTCTTCTTGGGCTTCTCAATAATGGAAAGACATCGATATGGACAGACCATATCTCTAAGTATCTGAAGGGAAGGTTCAGATACTCGTGGTGCTAAGCAACAGAATGAGAGGCAACCGGCAGAAACTGCAGCACAGGAAGTTCTACCTGAATATGAGGAAGAACTTCTTTACTGTGAAAGTAAACTTCTTTACTGTGACCTTGCACTGGAACAGACAGGCCAGGGAAGGTGTGGAGCCTCCCTCACTGGAGATACTTAAAGCTGCCTGGACACAACTTTGTGCCTTGTGCTCTGGGTTGGAGTACTATTGTCCCTTCCAATGTGACTAATCCTGGGATTCTGTGATACCATAATAGATTCAACAGAGGGAGAGCAGTCTGCTCAGGGGTTGAAGCACACACCACTTGAACAGAATCCGAAGCAACTTGTTCAGCCTCACAGAAAGCTGGTGACAGGAGACTTTACTGCTGTCTACAGCTAACTGATGCAGACAAAATAGATGGGCTCAGGTGCACAGGATAGGATGAAAGGCAACAAAGAAAGAAACAAGTCAAACACTGCCCATACAAGTTGTGCAATCTCCATTCTTGGAGGTCTTCAAGCTTCAATTACAGAAATCTCTAAGGAAAGTGATTTGATCACACTTGCTCCAAGTAGCATGTTTGTCTAAGGATCTTCAGAGGATCCCTCTAAACTGAAATATGCTCTGAAAGCCAAAGTCCCTGCTGAATAGTTTTTACCAAATGTCCCTTCCATGAATTTAATTTTTAGAGTTCTGCAGTTTAATTGCCTGCTGTATAGAGAAATACCTTCCTTTGCCTGCCTTGAAACTGGAATCTAGTAGCTTCATTTGGTGCTTGCCCTTTTCATATTGGAAGAAACAGCAAACATAAATTGACCACCAACCCTCTCCTTCTAACTCCTGATTACATAGACTCCATCATCTGTTCTCTATACCAATGGTATTTAGCCTATATAACTGGAGGCATGCAAGGAACAGAGTAGACTGATATGGCGATTAACCATGAAGGAATTAATTCAGAAAGTCCTTCTGGTCCATTTTGCATGGATTACTTTCACAGTACAAGGAAAAGGAATTTAAATATGAAGTAGGAATAACACTTCTTGACTAACACAATGAGTCTTTATCCATTCTGGTTCCACAGAAATATTTCCCTACGTTTCAAGCATATAATTATTTCTTCTTGATTTGCTTGAATATAATAGATTCATTAATAAAAGTTTACCTTAGACACAAGCTTAGGAAAATAGTTCCTGGGACCGCTTAGAATAGAATTAAACAGTTGGAAGGAACCTAAAAAATGGTCTCCTAGACCAACTGCCTGAACCCTTCAGGTCTGACCAAAAGTTAAAGCATGTTAATATGGGAGTAGTCCAAATACCTCTTAAACACTGACAAGCACAGGGATTCGACTATCCCTCTCTCTAGGAAGCCTGTTTTTGACTGCTCTTTCCTTAAACAAACCTTTCCTCATGTTCAGTTTAACACTCCTGTGACTCAGCTTTTCACCACTTCCATGCATCAGGATACCAAAGGGAAGAGATGAGCATCTCTCTCTCCACTTCCCCTCCATCAAGAAGCAATAGAGAGGAATGCAGTCACTCCTCGGTCTCTTTTTTGCAAACCTATACAATGACAGTGTCCTTAGCTGATCTACACAGGACGTGCCTTCCAGCCCTTGCACCAGCTTTGCTGTCCTTCTCTGGATGCATGTAAGCACTCAAGCAATCTTCTTAAATCGTGGGGCCCAATATTGCAGACAGTACTCAAGTAAGTCTGCACTTCTCTAAAAGAAGTTCTGGAGTTTCATAGGTCTTCCTAGGTCTTCCTTCATTCCCTTCTTGTAAATTACAATTTATTTCCCTTGTATTTTTGGCTTTTTTTTTTTTTTTTTTCTTTTTTTTTTTAGCAGAAGATTATTGAGTGCTGTACGTATAAGCCACTGTTAAGGCCTTGGTACCATTCTCTGCTTTTAAAAAAAATATCCACAGCTAGCAGTGGAAGTATTCCTCAGCCATGCTGTCTCTTGCAGCTAAATACTATTAATTACAACAGTTTTGGGTTGCTTTTTTTTTTACAAATCTGTATCGTCCAAGAGCAGCAGACTTTATTCGCTGCTAACAATAAGAGAAGCTAATGTGTTCTCAAAATGTTAATACAAAAGACAACAAAAAATGTTGTTTTCCTAACTAAGAAATGAGGAATTATAGGATAAATCTGTGTTTATAGCCAAAAGTGCAAATGTTCTGTGTAGTTTTCATTAGACATATAAACAGCTATAACATGGCATGAAAAACCCCCAACATCTATATGACAAAATAGCCTCCACTTGGTATAATAATGCTTTTAAACATTGACTTACACTGTATCTTCATTTTAAAAAAATCTTTTTTGTAGGTGTTTTGGGGTTTTTTTTTGTTCAGTTGGTTTTTTTAGTAATTTGTAATTCTGATACGTAAACCAAAAAAAAACTGACATGCTATGTGAATTGAGTAGCCTCTTTGGATTCCAGCTGGCTTGGCTGTATGCCTTTCTAATGGTAATGAAGTCACACAGCTGCTAGGACAATCAGCTGGAGTTCAGATCAGTAGCTAAATGGATATCCACTGACTGGCTTCTTATCAGGACTCATTAAAGTTCAGTGTTAACAAACTGTAGGGTTACATAGGTTTACATGGTTACAGCAAAGTGCCTTTTAAAAATGAACTTGTTGGAGCTGAAAAAAACCTCTCCTTTTTCCACTTATAAATGTTACTTTGTGCTGGTCAACTCAAGAAATGTTCAACCCTACTTCCAGTGAAGTGAAAGGAAAATTCCCATTCATTTGCATGGAAGTAAAACAAATCAGTTCCCAATATTTCAGAGATTTTTGAAGAATACTGCTATTCAAATTACTTCAGAATGCCTCAGCTAAAAGGTCACTCAGTATTCAGCAATGTCCAATTTTCAACTTAGAATGCAGTGCACACTAGACCTGTGAGAATTTACCAGCTTTTACTTTGCCTATCAAATTGCTAGCATGTTTATGCCACACGAAAGAGTGAAGTTCCACCATTCCTCCAAGAAGACAATATTCTACTACGAAAATACAAGTAGATGTAAAATCTTGGTTTTTTAGACGAATGGTACTGATGCAGTATACAGGTATGTGCTGCCAGTTTTGTAGCTTATTCTGGGGTCACAGTGCAACCACTGCAGGCTCGGGGGGTGGTTGTAGCACCAAAAAGCTTCAGTGTGAACACAACAGATTTCGGTATTAACAATTATTCCTACAGATAAATGGGAAAGTACCAAATGTGTCAACTCTTACAAAAGCATTACTGGTATCTTTTTCACCTCTACAGTTTTTGTCATCTGTTTTTACTGAACAAAATTTGAATCATTAACCCTTTCTAGAACATGGAACATGCAATGCTGCTTGCTTGATATACTAAAATGGGATAAAAGGTTGCATCAATGCAGTGTGAATGCACAATAACAGACCTTCTAAAGTATTCTCTACATTCTTCAAAACTGATACAGTCCTTAGGAAACATTTCAGCTGTTATGAGTAATGGAACCAAATGGTTTGAATAATGGAAACAAATATCAAATGCTCTGTGAGTGAAAATTTCACTTTTGAAATAACAGCAGTCGAACAACAGTCTCTTTTAAATTAATGAGAAAATAATTTTCATTACAGATATTCAGGTGGTTAGGATTCTGGTCATTAGCTTTATGCATCACCTCACACGAACACAGGTGCTGCATAATATAAAATTTGTAACAAACTTAAAAGTACCTAGTAAGTTTTTCTAAGTAAGGACTTTATCTTATCTTTATAGTGTTTTGTGCAAACAAGAAATTACCCACAATTACAAGCAAACTACATTCTGTACTCCAAACAGTTCTGACTTTTTATCTCTTTGCTTTCCTTTTTGAGGTTTACCCAGCTCTTTCCCACTGGGTTTTCTCCAGGAATCAAAACCTAGTCAGTATTACTTATGTGAAACTAAGATGAAGGGCTTTGGCAACCTTTCCAGATTACAATCAGCAAAATATCATATCTCCCACTAACCAATATATGGAAACTCACCCACGTAAATGATATCATCCTGATTCAACTAAGCATGCTCAAACTGAGCAGTGACATTCATGCACAGGGAGAAGTCCACAGAAAGAAAAAAACAATACTCCTACAGTTAATTATACTCAAAGACAAATAGGCAAATAATTGCTTTACACTTGCACATACTCTGAATTCTACATCGTACATCTTGCTAGAAACAAAAATATTATTTTCCTTTTGATTTAAAAATTATTTTAGTGGCTATAAAAACTGGCAGGAGGACAGCATTTTTTACATAAAGTCCTATATTTATCCACTGAGCTTAGGTTTCCTTGCCAATATCCTTTGGCTTTTACCTACAGGAGCTGCTTCTGCTGCTTATTGCTGGCAAGCAATAAGTTCACTTCCATGGTTCACAGTTGAGGCTGTCAACAAATGTGCCAACTGTATAACATGGATATCTATTGAATAGAGAGGACTCAGCAGAATTATTCTATAGGTTGTATAAATGTCACTTGGTGATAACTTTTAGTTACTGTATATCTCAGCTGAATTTAATCCTGTAACCTGTTACTTCTCTCAGAAACTTATTCCAAAAATTAAATCCACAATTCCACATACTACAAGTAACTACTGTCAAATGATTTGTCTTGGTGCACTAGAAGGCAAACTTAAATACAATTTACAACTCTATACTTAAATCAGTGCAAATATTCCTATTAACTTCTGTGAGCTTTTCATTAGCTATTGCCAACTTGTAATGATTGAGTATATTTTCAGATGGAAAACAAAGAGAAACATTCAACTCAATGGACATGTACTTTGTTTTCCCTTCTGAGGGTTTAGAAAAGGCAGCTTCAGCAGTAAAAAGAGTTAAGATGAGCACATCATCTTTTTCTGTTTCTAATCACTGCAGTATACAGGTATGTCCACAGGATATAACAAAGTGCTAAAGTGGTATCCAAAAGAGAGAGACTTCGTACAAAATAGGAACTACTTGCAGTGTTTTGCAGTGTAACCATCTAGAGCAATTGCTCTTGGCACAGGTCTAACCAATTTGTGAGCAGGCAAAATGCCATCTGAACAGATGGCACAAGGTACACAGCCAAATAGCCATGTATGTGCATCGGCTGTGGGTAGTAATGGCATCATTCCCAGCCATGAAGGTCTAAACAGTTGTCCATCCTGATCTTAAAAGCTCATGTTTATAGAGAATTGTCATCAATAATCCAGCTTTGTACTAAATTATCCTTGAAATAAAAAATGTTCCTGGAGATGAAAATGACATATAGTTAAGTTACAGAAGAACTCCTCTGTTCATTTCTTAGTTGCTTTCATTTAACAACTTAAAAAAAAAAAAAAAAAAAAAAAAAAAAAGCACAGTGATGAAAACAGGCTCCAGTTTCCCAGACCCTTTTTACTTGTTGCTTGCTGCTGTGGTAACAGTGTGCAATAAAGATCTTGATCTGAGGAGCAGACAATTAGCTTTGGGCAAGGAAATTTGGGTAAGGGAATGCCTGTACTGCAAAATGGATTGTATCAACATCCTCCTCCTTTTTCTTGTTCCCAGATTATATAACTGCCCCCAAAAAATCAAAGAACCAAATGTTTTTCTGCTGTGGAGGTTCACAGGACTTACTCAAAGCATCATGAACATCCCCATGGCTAGGAACAGTCAAGTGTACCTGGAGCTTTACAAACCTTATCTTTCCATAATCATGGAATTACAAAACAGCTCTAATTGAACTTTGCCTGGAATTTTTACCAAGAGTGTACCTCAGCTATGTCTGAGGATCTGAAGCAATGATTTTGCCTAAGCAAATTTCACTTAAATTCTTCAGTCCTTCAGTGCAGCTATTTTTATCCAATAGAATTTACTAATTTTCTGCTTACAAACTGCCCAAGAAAGATTAAGTTATCTTTGTGATCATTAGTTACTTGAAATGATTTTACATGTCATTTCAGTGATTGGTTCTCATTCTTAAATTTCCACAGATTTTCATTATGTATATTTAGCATAGAGCTCAGTTTTTTAATTGTACACAAAGGTCACAATGACAGTGTTTCTGTCCTCTACCAGGATGAACTGAAATTCTACAATGAAGATTTTTATAGAAACATCTGCAATTTCAAGCTCTAAACAAAAATTCTGACAAATAAATTCAGCTTTTCTTAAAAATGCTCCCTGCTAATAAACATGCCTCCATGCAACATAAACATTACCTTGCTATTTTATTTATCATTTCTATCTTTCTAAATGCTGGGGAGGAAAAACCCACAAAAGACAGACTCAGTTCTGTAAGCAGAATTGACTGAAAAAAAACAAAACATGCTCACTTTTTTTTTTTTTAAATGATACATACTAAACTTTAATCCTATGATACATACTGTTATTTTCAAACAACAATATTTGATTCTATATTAGCATCAATCCAATTGTACAAGATCTTTTTGCTCACCTATCATGCAATAGTATACATTTTTAGAGAAAACTTTGCCTGCTGCAATTTAATTAGTTTTACTAAATGATCCATCCTTACAAATTCACTGGTACAGAAAACCAGATCCTCTGCAGATAACTTGGGCTGGTTCAATAGTGTACCTACCAGTGCTCAATAGAATGCACAAAAGACTATCAACTATAGTCTTTTAGGACATGTCTTGATGGATGCCTTTTGCATATGCCAAATAATCTGGCAGGTAAGAAGACAAATTTGGTGCCTTTGAAACAAAACAACAACAACAAAAGGCCTACCACAGATTTCAATAGGTTCAGGAAACGGACTATAAACATATTACAGATTCCAGATTATCAAGATTTATATATATAAGGAATCACAGAGAATCGCAGGAATATTTGAGGTGGAAAAGCTGTGTTACTTTTAGCAGCTGCTTATTGTTAGACTTGTATAAGGAATTGACCAAAAGAGAGCAGTTTGCTTGAAATGGAAAACAAAAATTCAAGGGGAAAAAAGGAGGATGTAATCTGAGTGATTGTCAAGGACCTGCTAAAATAGCTCTTAGCTTTTGCAGTATGTCTTGAACATATTGAACATTTCAACCTTACAGAGAGAACCTGTCAAATCTCAGAAGGATCTAGCATTACAACTATATGTAAAATAGGCTAGCAGAGATGAAGTTTACGTGAGCAAAACATATTTTTGCCCCAAGAGCTAAAAGTTTCAAGCAGTTTTCAGTAAATGATAAATAAACAGTTTGTTAAACCTCTTCTCCACACTCTGTCTTGAAAAAAAGCTTGGCTCAGTAAGTGGCATCAAAACCACAAATACTGCCTGCATTGTTAAATTGGTCAGGCACACAAAGAAGAATAAATTAGATATACATGCAGATGACAGGGATGTTCCATGTTAAGCAGAGGGATAAATATTGGTGATGCCATCCATCTGCCCTCTATAATACTTACCATAGCTGGGAAAGTTAAAGCCTTTCACATTTCCTCTTTGTCTAGGGCAGCTGTAACAACAGCAGATAGTGTAAATGGTTCTGGAATCCAAAAGAAGACACATTTCTACTAAACTTGCCCTACTCAAACATGAAAGCCATGATGGATTTGACATTATGAAATGACAATGGAATGTTTATTATATGTAGGAGGATACTGAAAAAACAGATTCATGAATGACATCCATCTTTTCAGGGTAACCAAGGAGGAGCTGCAAACAACAGCACTGATTAAAATGGGAAAGAAAAAAATTCAGAATGAGAACCCACAAGAAATCTCCAAATGACAGCTACTTCTATCTGAAGAAAAGACCAAAAATGTTGGACAAAATGCTAGGACTATTCAAAAAGACACAGACATTTTTGAGATCAAGCAGTGAAGAATAATAACTGTGAAGATATCAAGAAAGAACTTAAACAGCCATTGCTCAAGTAGGCAAGAGCTGGAAAGTTGAATACACTAAATTAAAAACCAAAAGCATTGCTTATCAGAGATTATTATGCCAATGAGGCACTCAACAAAATGGATTAAAAATAGTGTGGATAATGAAATATTAAGAAAGTGTTTTTCAAGCAGCAGAACTCAATAAGACTTTTTTTTACTGATTTGTCTGTCTGTTATGTTTACATACCAGCCTGTAGAGACTTATATATCTCTAACTCCCAAGACAACTTTGACGGACAAGAAATTGTGCAATCTTCTAGATTTCAAAACTAAATGCATGATAGTTAATGCACTATTGATATGAATTAGACTGACAGCTGAATTCTGTCTACTTTTCTGTCAAAAGCAGCCTCTCTCCTACACCAGTTACCCATTTTTGTAAATTATGGGAAACTTCACATATCTTTCACTTCTCTTAAGAATCAGCCTGATGCTGACACAGATCTACAATATGCTCATGGTACATTTCATTTGGATCATGTCTAAAATTAATGAAGCTGCAAAAATGGCTGAGGAGAAAAAAAGAAGGAAGAAGTGCAGGAGTTGTTTCTCAGAGTATCTCTTGAGCTTATCCACAGGTAGAGAATGATGTATGAACTATTCTTTTTCAGTGATGAATCTAAACGCGGATAAAAATATAAGGAATTGGAAATGAAAACCCAATTTAAAAAATTCCAGTCTTCCTATAATAATAAGGAACCTTTCTAACCTTCACATTTCAGTATGGCACTGGGCAAAACCACATTCAGACCAAGTCTCAAAACTAAAGCAGTAGCTTCTAAAAGAAGTGGATCATAAATTTCTACGCTGAAATCTAAGATGTGCTTACAGTGAAGGGCAGGGTATTTTACAGTCATTTAGCACATTCTGGGAGTTAGAAAGTACTAGTGTATCTTTGTGACCTTGCTCAAGTCACCTACAGGGAAACTGTCAACTAAAAAAAGTAATTCATACATTTTTGCCTCAAAATGACTTAGCTCCTGTTATTATGATTTGTCTGATATTAGTATGCATAAATCTACTACCATTACGACATAAATGAAAAATAATGCTCTCCATTTTCCATTTTGCTAATATAGTGAACTTCAGAAGTCTTTTCCTGTATCTTAGTATTTACACGTGTAATTCCTGTTCTTAAGCCATGAGTGTGTTAAGACAGCAATGGAGGATAGTAAAATTAATAAATACCGAAAAAAATGAAAACCATTTCTCTTCCACAATCCTTAAAAATTACAGTAGGAGATTTAAGTAGAGGCATAATGATTGAGACTACATTAACATCAGTATTTCAAATTGCCCAGATTTGGATTTAACTGCACACTCTTTCTGTTCTGAATCTAACGGGGACAATTATATACCTCGAAGAGGTATAATAGGACAATATCAAATGATTTAACATCACAGAGGGAAAGGTAAGTAAAAATTCTATTCTGTTAGAATCCCTATATATACAATAAGGTTTATGTAGTCTGAAGAGCAGGCCATCATCTCATCTCTATTACTAAGTGACTTATTTTATTTATGCCAATTGGGAAATTTTACAACATTTACTGTTTGGTTCACATCAAAAAAGCAGTGTATCAACTCCAGGTCAGTGATGGAAAATGTGACAGTACATTGCAACCTCAATTTTCAAGTGATTAAAAAAAAAACAATTAAAAAAAAGAGTATCTTGCAGGGCTGTAAATCACACCGTTCTAGGGACTTTGGCAAATACTAGGCAAAATATGCTTGTGAGATGGCTCCAAATTGGAATCTAGTATTTAGATCAGCCTAAAACATAAATGGAGATGTCCTCCATACCACAGCAGGCATAATATGTTTTTTACAATATTCTTCACTGACACTGCTCAGACTCACTTTGAAAACACATGTGCAAAAAGCATGGCAATAAAAGGGTTATTCAAGTACCTTAAGCATCTGCTTTTGTGATTAGTATTTGAAAGGAGATGAGTGCTTCACTTGCAAGGCACAAAATGACATGGATTATAACAGGTACTGTTAATGACAGTATATGAATGTTTAATAATGAAGAGTGATTAAGACTGGGTCTGTACTTTATTATTCTATCTTCTACATATGTCAGAACGGCTTGAATACCTTTTGGCATGATATTTAATTAAAAGTAGAAGTTAATTTTTCTCATTCACTTCAGGTATAAGAGTTATTACTTATTATTATGCTGGGTTTCCTACAATGACTTTCTTTCTTTAATTGATTGGTTACAGTGGGAAGTAATACAACTTTGAGTTCTTTGTTTTGTCAACAAAAATGTAAAATATTATATTAAGTGACTGAACATTGCTTAATGTATTTATTTCAAAGGAGGGCTTTTTTTCCCCCCACAGAGTTGCTATACAAAGAACTAGATTTGCAAAAGTGCACAAGTGATACATATATTTTTCAAAGGATTTTGCCCTCATAAAATTACTTTAAGACCTTTCATCTTGTAACACTTTCTTTCAGCCTCTTCGAAAAATCACAGAAGATGCATTTTATCCCTTTAATTAAAAAAAAAAAAAAAAAAGAAAACAATAAAAAACGAAACACAAACCACAACAAAAAAAAAATCTGGAACTAAATATTTTGTCCATGAATTTCATGCCCAATGAAACTGACAGTAGCAAAGCTGCAAAAGGGACCATCCTAATACACTGCAAATCAATTCTCCTTCTAATCCTTCATGGCATGATCTTTGTCATGTTCATACAATAGTCTTGGTAAAAACCCAAATATAAGCAGAGAGGGAAAAAAAAAGCAATTTGATTTCAAGTCACTCTTTGAACTGAGGAAGACTGACACAGATTGGTACATCTGCCTTCTGTATTTCTAGAAGTTCCTACCAGAACAGCACTTTCTAGAGAGTACAATTAGATACATAACCATAAATAGAAAGTACTTCTGCAGGAAGCCAACATAACAACTAAAAAAAGAAATTTTATCTAGACCACCACCTAATGTTACCTGTGTTTCTTCAAATAAATTCGCTACAGAACATGACTTCCTGGAGATTTAGGTATTTTAAATTCTTGTTCTCAGGCCCTGGTTCTGTAAAATGGGAATACAATTTTCTTATATTAAACCTCATTGTGAAATTATATTAATTTGCAACTATTTATTTAGGTACTTTAAAATTCTTGTTCTCAGGTCCTGAGTTCTGTAAAATGGGAATATAATTTTCTTGTATTAAACCTCACTGTGAAATTATATTAATTTGCAACCACTTCTACTGCAAAGAGAGTCATATAAAAGTCTATAAATAAACAACAGTGTAAATCCCATTTATTCAGTGAATACTTGCCCATACTAGATTGCAACTCTGCTTCAAAAAATATGTTTGGAGGCTTCAGGAATAAAAGCCCATATGTTTAACTCCTCTATAAGAATGTGAAGAGAGGGATAAATTAGTTTAAGAAATTCAAAGTGGTCCAAAGACTGACTGAAATGAGGTATAGGCACTTGGTCTATGTAGCTGAAGGTAATGCAGCATGGGTAGATTCAGGTGAGGAAAAAACAAGCTACAAATCATTGCAAGGTATGTGCATAATTTTAATCTGAAATGTATCTGTAACTTACCACCTACTATTTCTGAGGCTTAAGCAGGATGTCTTTCCTAGGTATTGTGACATCCTATATCTGCACTTCCATTTTTTTTTAAAAGAAACCTTCTTTTGCCTCTCTGCTCCCAACTACTCACTTGTTCCTGCTGCGTCCTCAAGCTCTCCCCCTGCACCCAGGTTTCTCAGAGTGATGAAATAGGCAAGGCAGTCAATTCAGCCTTTAGGAACACTGCAGAAATACAGGAGTGAAAAATTATGGAGAAGAACCAACAAAGCAAGAAAACTGAGGGAAGGCTCATTTGCTTTCCACCATTCAATTTTGATTTTGTAGGTCTGTTTCTAGCACTGAGTTAAATTTCACATGGCTGAGCAGAGATTGTAAACCTTTGTTGAAAGTCACCTTGCCTAGATGAGTAGTGCTACTGAATTTAAAAGAAATTGCTACTGACTTATATTAATAATTTGGTTCTTCATCTGCTGTTCAAACAAATATGACATCTTCACGAAGATGCTCATTCTTAGCACGTTTATTTTTCTGTAAAAGTAAATTTACCATAATACCAATAGACTTGTACACACAGTTTCAGCAAGTCCATATTTTACACTTTTCAGGCAAAAGGAAAAAAAAGATGAAGATGAGTTGAAGTTCTTACAGTCCTTGGAACATTCAGATATGTGAGTTATTATTTTACAGATCCACTAGCAATTCATCTTCAGCTGAAATTTTAATGCAGCACAACACAGGACTATAAAGAAATGGAATCTTCCTACATTCCTGTTTCCATAAAGAAACCAGTTGCTAAGTTATAATTTTCATTACAGTTTAATGTTTTTTCATTTTCTCACAAAGACCAACCAGATCCTGATACCTGACCTCATGCAAACCAATACAACTAAAACATATCCTGTCAACACTTCTACATTTTCAGTAATTATATGCATTTCTATCTGTAATGACATTTCTATAAAATTCACAGTAATGAAGACAGAAATATGAACTTCAAAGAGGAGAAGAAAGATACGTAGCTAAATTTCTTAAAAGCTTGATAATACAAGAAAAGGTTTGTTTTAAACATAATGTTTCCTTTCTACTTTAAAATCTGAAGCAGATTTTAAAGCAGATGAAAAAATCTAGATCAATAAGGTTAGAATAATAATTGTTCATAGAAAGAAGTACCCACACAGCCCCCAGGGACATAGATTACTTTTCTTTCAACACTATGTCTCTAGACCTGGCTAAACTCTTCTAGTAAACCTGTGAAAAATCAAATATTTATATAGACTTTCTATCTGAGCTGGATCACCAATCTTTCTTTTCACCATCCACCCAGTCCCCCAAAGGAAGAAGAAAAAAAAAAACCAAAAAAAACTCACCAAAGTAACTACCTGCCACCTATCTGAGGAGTCTCTACAAGCACATTTACGTAGAATTTTAATAGTGTATCTTTAAATTTAGATGTCACTTTATTTGATCACTGTAGGAAATGAAGGCAGGAGTGAAGTAAGGAGGTGGACACAGCTGCATATTTGCTGTCTTTTATTTTTAATCTGCTAACTTTTTAAGAAGTTGATTTACAAAAGGAAAGGATTAATTCCTATGTCATCTGCTGAAAAGGGGCGTGAATTATAAAGAATTCATTAAAAAAAACAAACAAAAAAACCCCAATACATCCCCCCTCCACTCATCCTAAGTGCTAAACACTTCACAAAATATTTAGAACAGATGAATAAACAGACGTTAAAACAAACTTCAACTGAAAAATCAGGTCTAATGATAGTAAGTAAAATTGTCCCAAAAAACCAAAGAACTGGAAGCACATCAGTACTACAGCACTATGAAGTTTATGCTTCTGTAGCATCCTTCAGACTACAATTACAGAGAATCCAAGTACTTTGTTTGCTTTGATTCTACTGTCTACAACTCACACCTATCCTGGTTCTCAAGGCATCTTTGTCTTGTGGACCCTGAATTACGCAGCTCTAAGCAGATATGCATTCAACTATTTTACCCAATCGGAACATTCTAATTTCCAAAAGCATTTTATAACCAGATTATACCATGTTGACATTTATTTACAAATTATAGTGTTTCCATGTATCATAACCCTTATAATCATGAACAGCTTTAGAAGAATTCTCTGTGGAAGACAGCTTTGATAGAAAATCGTTTCTGTACTCCCAGTTAATTACTGATTTTTTTTCCACCAATTACAAATTTGAACTCAATCCCACAGATTTATAATTTACAATCAGTAGCCAATGCATACAAATTACTCTCGCTTCTCTTTTAAACATGACTAAAAGTTCAATTTATTAAATGCTAAATCATATGAATTATCCACAGTAAAATGCTGTGTAGTTAAACCTTCTCTGGCTACTGGACATCACAGAATAGTTATTTATTTTAACTAATCAATCTTAAAAGCTACTAACGGTTTTTCTACACTCAGCATATGTGTCTGCACTCTAACCTACTAGATTAGTATTGCCAATTTAGCCTCTTAATCAATTTAAATACATATATATATATTTAAAAGCAGTAGGATAAATAATACAAGTAAAACAAAATTTGTAGGTTGAAAAAGGATGATTAACCTGCTAAAAACCCCCTCAGTCAGCAAGGCAGAGAGAAACATTAATTTAGACTTCCTGCTCCAGTAATCTAGTCACTGACTCAGAGTAGACTGAGTTTTCAAAATTTACCTCAGTTACAAGGAAACTGCACTTCTCTGCAATTTATTTCACTCCTTGACTTCCTTTCCCACTTGACCCTTCAGCTGTATGGGAGAGGGCCCCATACTGAAATATTTGAAAATAATTAAATAGAGATAAAGCATCATTTCTTGCAGCTATGCTCACAGAGATACAGCATATACATAAGAATGTTCCCCTAGTTCAACAGTGCTAATGAGTCCAGAATTCATGTATTTTCCTGAAAGCCTCTTCAGCAGAGGTTATGAAAACTTACATCAACAGATGTTGCAAATATTATCAATGGAGTCTCTTTTCTCATGAATACATCAGGGAATGAAGCTGACCAAGCAAATAATGACCAGGCAAAACTGAATTCATAACATCCAGCTTAGGACAACTACATATATGGCATTTTGGTAGTTCGCTTTTTTGCCAGCTAATGCACTATAAGATATAAGGAATGAAGAAATCTTTAAAACTTTTGATTAGGTTTAGTAGAGTGCTTTCAGGCAATTGCAAAGGGAAGAAACATGAGACAACATATAGAGGAAGCATCTTTACGTGTCACCACAAAAGTACTGCAAGACATGACACGAATAAAATTAACTTTAGCTCTGCATATTCGATTTACCCTCTAAGCTATCAATAAATAGATGGCTACCTTATCTAGAAAATAAAAACAAACATACAGTTTCAACCTGTGTGACTTAGATTAAAATAGGTATAGGGCCACGGATAAAAGGAGAAGTTGTTAGAAACATAAATTCTTGATTATCTGCAATCTTTTTATAATGAAGACTGTCCTAAAAATATCTGAGTAACAAATTTAGAGCGGCAATCCTTTCAATAACTATCTTACTGCAATGCTTTCCTGACCCTTCCTGGAGAAAAGCTGCTCACTTTTCTACTTCAGGCTATCATCAGTAGTATGGTAGAAGGTGCTGTTGAGAAGGTGTTGCTGTTACTAAAAATATTCATATCCAGTTGATAACTTGATCAATTTTTCTGATCCTTACAAAGAAATTTCCTCTACTTGGATTTCTGTTTTTAATTACATTAGATTGTGATTGCAACAAAAGATACAAGCACTCTGCAGTTTAGTTCAGTTTAGTTTAGTAAGAATAACTTTAGGAAGACAATTCTTTGAGTTCTGAAATAAAATGATGGATTGTAAAAGCGTTCACAACGATAAAAGTACTCTGAACAGACGTATCCATACATTTTAGTAAATATAAAACAATTGTGAAGCCGCTGCAGGGAAAAAAATCTTTATGCATATTAAGTTTGTGTCTATATGTATTTCTGGAATAATTATTTTACTGCAAAATATACGCATGAAACTCTTAACAAAAATCCCCAAACCAAACCAGTAATGTTGTAACATTTTAAAAAATTTCTCAAAAATATTTTCCAATTATTTTGCTGTACCTTTTAGACTACACAAGTGTTTAAAGCTACTCTGCTCTCTGTATTTGGTTTCTTGAATACACAGCGTTTAATACTGGTGGAATTAATGATAATAATCTATGCATTAAGTGAATAGTACTTTTATCCCTAAGATCATAACAAAAATAAATCTTCATTTTAGTGAAATTCTGTTTTTGACATGAATTAGGTATACAATACATCCTGTATCATACATTCATGCATTTTTTCTTAAACATGCTTGAAATAAATGTTTTTCAACTCATTAGAAAACAGAGGTTTAATCCTGAGACTGTACTGAATAAACAAACACATTATGGTCTAGATAGCCTTAAATTAACATGCTTAATGGTAAGAATTCAGCAAAGTGATTTTTTACATACAAATAATCAAGACTGCAAAATATGTATTATTGCTAAAAAGAGATATAGAATCTCCTGAAATATTGATAAAATTTGTTATTGCTGTTTCCTTTTAAATCTTTATGCTATTTGGTTTTCCCCCCTGCCTCCTCTATCAGGATTTCACTGCCACAGGAAACCATCAGAAACATAAATGAGTCTGTAAGCAGTCAAAATACTACCTCAGATGTGTTTACTAAATGGTGTTTGTTGTTTCTGTTTGATTTTATTTTTATTAAAAAAATAATAATGGTAATGGGAGCACTAATGGATTCCTTAACCAATCCTTTTACCTAAAATCTCAAAGGCTCTGTGTGGACTCATATTAAAGTCTACAGGAACTCTCTCTTTGACTTTAACAGGGCTAAAGTGCATTATAGCATTTAGCAAGTATTAGACTACTTGTCTCACAGGGGGACTTGGTACACTAAGCAGTGTCCTAAATTTTCCTAGTGTTTATTCATATTCATCACTCTGCTACATTTTGCTCAGTTTCATCTCTACTCACCCAATCTGTTTGCATTTTAGCCTGCTCCTATCACCAAATCTCTGAAACACTGGAATAATAAACACTTTAACACTAACATTTCTTAATTTCTAGAGGCAAACTAGGGGCTGGCTTGAATTTGAAGCCTCTTCTGTAACCATGACACAAAACTGGCTTCATCTGGTTCAGTCCCAGTCTGCTAAAAATATCCCCAGTAACTGGACAGATGTCCCTGCAGTTTTATTCTCTTACACCTATGATTATTCTCAAACTGACATCATCCCACTGAAAAAATGGAATCTGCAAGGTACAAATATGTCAAACAGAGGAAGTTACATACATAGCGAGCTTGATGATCTGTACAGATATAGCTGAAGCGATCCACACCTGAAGCAGATAGCATGGAACAGTGGGCAGGGGAACAGGCTCCCTGCTCACACTGGCGCCACTGCCAACAGAAATGAACCTCCTGAGAGGCAAAGCACAACAAACAAGAGTACCTCAGACTCAACTCACAGCCAAGTGCAGGCCCTACAGGACAGTATCTCCTTTTTGCTCTCTGGGGGATGGAAAAAACAGTTTCATAAATCAAACTGACAAATCCTTAACCGGATAAAATTAAAAACAAAAACAAAAAAAAACAAAAAAAACAAGCCCCAAACCTTTCTACCACACACTGGCAGGTAATGCACCTTTCTTCAGTGAAACAGACTTTCTACTTCTTAAGCTGTGGAAAACTGCAACTGAAGAGAGAGCACATCCAAACCAAGAACAGGTAGAAGTTTTTCAACAATTGGCAGTGCAGAAGAAACTTGGAGGGAAAGGCAAGTTTAAAATCAGTTTTGTGTTGTTACTCTGTTACTTTCTTCTTTGCTATGCAGAGAAAGTCAGCACTATATTTGCTGCTGATACTTGTAGGCGAGGTTTAGACCAAAACAACTAATTCCTTCTCCTATCATGACACTGATTTTTAAATTTCATCTTCTCAAACACTGGTGTAAAGTTCTTATCGTTTCCCTTTGAAACTAGCCAGAGCTCAGTTACCAACACAATTACACAAGTCAAATTCAGTAGTTCAGCATCCCTGATCACAGATGACAACTAATTCTAATATTCAGATTTCAACATTAAACAGCTCTCTTTAGAACAACTGTCTTAAGTTTAATAACCATTATTAGTGTCAGCCTCATACATAGACGTTTTCTCATTGACATCGTCATATCTTGCTGCCATGGTTTCCAAACAGCAATGGTGTACCTGCTAAATGACAGAACCATAAATTTTGCAGGTATATGTGGTTCCAAACGCAAAACCCTGAGCAAAGAAGTTTGACACGGACACTCTAGAGTCCCCAGGCTCCTGAACCTAACTGCATTGAGATTAATTCTAAAGGGTTAGTTCTATTTGGTTAGAAATGTTGGTGTGAACAGAGAAAGCAGTATTACTTGCCCTACAATAATTCTGCATTCAGCAGCCAAAAATACTATGATTGCTGTCCAAAAGTTCTTCCTGTTCCCCTGTTCCAGGCCACAGTTATTTATTATTTGTATTAACACAGCATTTAAGAATTGTTGTCATGATCTCAAGGGCAAAAAAGAGCTATACAAATACAGAATAAAAGGTCAATTCTTGTCATGAGTGTCCTGAATTGGAGGCATGAAAAGCTTTATCTAAAACATCACTTCTTTTGGATTTATCAGCTCTGATTAAATCTGGCCTTTGATATTTATTTCCATCATAGTTCACACTAAATACTATATAAGCTTAAATATGAAAGAGTATTCTATCAAAAAAGGAGTAAGTTCTTGATTTAAAAATTCAGAAGTCATTCAAGTATGAAATATAACATAATAAATAACAATAAAACACATTTCATGACTATTTTTAGTAATAAAGATCTTTCCCAACTGCTATAGCATCTTGTCTGGCTAAAGAAACTATTCCACACCTAATCCCCATGAATGAGTAAGCCTTAAGGGGTTTACTGGTCACATTTACCTTTGTCATTCCGTTGTTTAAGAGTCACATATACATTGTCTGGCTTATATTACTTATTACTTATAATACTATTCAATGTAGATGTGTCAAGAAAGGCATATTTCACTTGCATCCTTTGACTATTTCTTCTGGCTTAAATAACATTCCACCTCACTACAATATTTTCAAGAGTGTTACAAGTCACCGATCACAGGTCTATCACAGATGTATAAATCATGGACTATAAAAAGTTATCACTGCTAATACATCTCAAATTCAAAATATTTAGTTTATCTTCACAGAGACCAGAGATAGCTTATTAATTAAAGAGATCCAAACTTGGCATTTAGAGTGCTCTCACCCTTCCCTCATAGCACTTGTCAGTTTTGGGCTCTTGCCATCACCACTATATCATAGAAAATCAGTAAATCAGAATTCATTATATGATTCAATCAGTTTTCCAAGTACCTAATTTACCCAAGAAGAATTTCATGGCCTCTAAAATTATTTTCATAATCATTTTTAGCCCATGTTTCCCTTTATATTTCTTATGCAATAAAACACAACCTCTTGAAACACATCTAGATATGTAGCTCAGGTACACAAGGTGTTACCCAATCCTGCCAAAAAAATACAAAACTTCTAATTTTACACACGAAACCTTTAGGAAAACATATGGGCAGTGTATTACATGAAATCAGCTGTGATTATCTGTCCTCTCTTTCAGCATGAATTGCTCAAAAAATTACTGAGAACACACTTTCAATTTCATAAGATGGATGAGTATTTCTTTATATTTCATAACCTTAATTTTTATATTCTTCCTTTTACATCAACAAATACACTCCATGATCACAGTTAATCATATGCAGATTCACTCAGCTCATGTTCAAATGCTTATTTAACACAACAAGGGTTGTGTTACATTTGGTGGCTTTTTTACTTTTCTTCCAGCAAATATCAGCAAATACCTGCCAGTCCTACACTGATGTGAACCAGTGAGGCACCAGTTCTGCACTTTGATAATTATTCTTTTCAACTTCTTAATCGATATGCATGTCCTTACTAGTAAAGTTCAAGTTGGTGTCAAACCACAGTATATGATACAGCCATATCAGAAAAACATGGAGATTTCTTGATCATTTGGCCTCTGAGTTGTATTCCAGCACCAGTAGCTACAGACATCCATTAAGTTTAGCCTGAAATGGTAAACATACACATGTATACATATATATATATATATATGTATATAGTCATATGAGCTTTCATGCAAGTAGCTGAGCCTTTTTTTCCCCATTATTTGAACCTCTTGAGGTTATGGGAACTAACCTGACAATGTTTAAACGCAGCTCATGTCAGTCAACCAGTTTATCTCAAGAGACAGCTGTGAAACTTGATTTGGATTCAACAAATATTGTATGCCATGTGGATAGATGCCTAAAAATCAGCTAGAATAGGCTACTTAATTAAAGCCATATGTTCCCATCAGTTACGCACCGCACACGGAAGCAGCTGGTCACAAGTTATACAACTTACATGCAAAGTGCTAGTAAACCCTTTATGTGGGAAATTAATGTCTAGATGGCATTCTGACAGTGCTGGCTAGTACCCTTTCATACTTGGATGGACTTCATTAAGGTTCAGTGCTGTACTGTACTTAGATGCTTGCCAAAATATTATTTAAAACTTGATCCAGTGCAAGAATAAAACAGTCTCAGAATTTTGGTGGGTTTATTTTGTAATGCAATATGAAAATCCACAAATTAATGTTAAAATAGCACCAACATCTAGAATTACCTGCAGGAGTTTACTTAGTAGAGACTGATAATCAGAAAAACTGGAATTTAAACATGCAATTCTTCAAGGATTCTATGGGAGCATGTGTTTTTATCAGATCTATGAAATCAGTAAGATGGGTCTCAAAATTTCACAACCAAATCCCTTTATCGAGATAAAAACCACTCACTGAGGACTGTAGTAGTGATTTAAGCCTTGGTAGTGACTATTCATTAGTTAATGCCATAATTCTTATTGGCAAGCACTTGCCAATGGTAATGGTAATGAAAAAAATGTATGGTTTTACTTGCAGTGAGGCTCTTTAATCCAGTCAGTATATAAGATGTCCTATGTCACTGCAATTTTAAAAGTACAGTTAAAAGAACTTTGGCCAAGCAAAGGGACAAGTCTTTAGTTCACTAGAAAGTCTGGGTGGGAAAAAAGTTCCCCTGGCTTTTCCAGGAAATATTGACTTCATCTGGCTGGCTTTGCAAGAGCTAAATATAGGTACACCATAGAAAGCAGAACTGTGCTAACATGGGTTTTGAGTTTGTTCTCTATTTTAACAAAATATGCAGAATCTGGCTCAAACAAAGTATTGTGAAAAACCCTTACAAACCAAAGGAAGTTATGCATGGTCCTCAGAGGAACGTGTTTGCAAGCAGTAGCTATGAAGAGTTCAACAGTGCAAATCCACAGGCAAATTTCATTATGAAATTATAAGCTATTTTAACCCTTGTGGTGTAAAAATTCTAGTTTCCAGAGAGGATGGAGTTTGACCCATACTTAGAGAACAAACCATGGTTCTCATTTCTATCATATTTTTGGGCCACTCACTTTCAAGAATGATAATGACTGCACAAAGCAGAACATAAGTTTCAACCACCTGTCTAGAAAAGCAATCTGGAGAGGAGTGTATTGACTCTCTTTGATGGGACCATCAGCTGAAGACATTCCAGTCCTTTAGCCTACATATGGTATAAATAATACTGCATAATGATGCTGTTCTTGGCACATGTGATAATGATGATGTGTTTTTATCTAAGAGAAGATAAACCTTCATTCCTCTTCTAAACCATAACAAACTAAGGTACAACTTCATCATCAGCTTTTACACATATGAAGATTGTGCCTTCATAGCCAAATGTTTGTGATATTAAATTTTCTGAATACCAGAAAGGTTAAGATATGTATTGCTTTGGGCATAGCACTGGGAATAAAAGGGCTATTAACCATTAACCCCATTAACCATTTCACTAAATATGCACTGACATGAGACATCTTTATATAGTGACTGAATTACAAAGAGCTTCACTGCAAGTAAACTGTAGTCTGCTTTTATTTCTTCATTGCAATTACCATGCATTCTGCATCCATTTGAGACACTAACTGCCAGTTTGACCTTGGAGTCTTGTAGTTAAGTACTTCAACAAACAATTCTAATTTTTGCTTCTGCTGCTGAGAGCTAAATCAAGAATGGAAAGATAAGACTCCTTTATCCACCTGGTGTTTGTAACTGGTTAGCTGTTCAATATATGTTTTTATACACCCAAGTTAGCAGAAAACAGATTTTTGTAGCCATCTAGAGGGGGTTTTATATTCCATCCACAAGGGGTAAATGTCTATATATATTCAAGGAGAATATAGGGCCCAGTATGCCATCTTCTAGCTTGACCTGACCAGCAAAGCTATGTAATACATTCTGGAACTAGAAATTTCTCAGCAGCACTTTCATAACTGTTTGCAGTCTGCATATGAAATTTTATGCAAATTAATGGCAGGCAGGAGCTTCCAGAAAGCCACCTCTTGGGGAATTAATGATTAATTTCCCAGTTTTCTTCTATCACCCAAAACCAAGAATTTAGTGTTATTTTACATGATTTGGATTTAGAAACCTTATTTTTTTAGTCTAACTTGAAAAAACATCTTTAACTGCAAGGCTTAGTTGTTCTTGGCAGCTGACCATAAATTATCAGAACAAGGCAACCAATAAATATACATGTTAAAACTCAATGACTGTAGCCATCAAAACACTCTTTGGAATATTTATACTCTGTGAAACAAGGGAATTATAGAAGCTGTCACTCTTTTTGACAGAAAAAAGACACCATACATGCTGTTTAACTTCAAATACAGTTAAAAAGAAATGGTACACAAAACGATAGAAATCCACACAGTTTAAGCAATGAGCCAAGGGTGAGGAAGACCTTATAATTATTCTGTGCTGCTTTTCAACTGTATTTCACATATGTACATGCTCTTTTTCTGCACCATTTTCAATTATTTTTTTTCTGAGAACTACAAAGTTATTCCTGCCATTAACCCCACTTCTAAATTGCCATATGAATCAATGGAGTCTTTAAATTCAGTAGCCTTTAAATAGCTTCAGTGAAGCCTCATATGGCACATATCAACTGCAATCACTTTTGGAGATTTTAAACAGAAGAGGGAGTAAAGGCTGAGGAGATTGACTGAGATGATGTGATGAAGGCAGACATTTAAAGAACAGAATGTTTTTTACATGAAGTATTTGTGCTGACAATACTTTGGGAACATTATGAACCATTCTATGAAGAAATATGTAATATGGTTCAAATCAAGCAGGCCAGCTTGTTAAACATCAAACTGCTATATATTTTAGCTTTGCAAGAAATGGGAAATTTGCCCACTACTTTTCCACACATAAAAAATTCTTTTTCATGATATCTGGCAGATAAGAAGTCCACAGTATTACATATCAAATAAAAGCTTGCTTAATAAGTACTGTGGTCATTGAGACACTTTAATCATACTATTATATCTATTTTATACTGTGATAGCATGAAACCTTATTATTTTGCTCTTTGCATTACTTTGCTACTCTGTTGCTTTCAAAAAATTATGTTTTTTTCATATATTTACTCTGTCATTTGAAATTTCTTTTGCTATACACGTGCAGCACTATAGCACTATGTATATATTAGAGCAGCAAATGACTGCAGACAGGCAGAGGAAGCGAGAAGTCAAGAGGAGCTTGGCAAGCTGGAAAGGGAAGGACTAACTCCAGCAACCCCAGCAACAGCCTCCCTGTGTGCTGCTACTTCCCCTGCTTCTTTCCCTTGGAATTTGAATTCCTGGTATAATTGCAAGGAAAGGTCCCACTGACCAAGGATTCCCTGCACACATAGAGTTTATTGTGATTCTTGTCTAAATAGGAAATAACATTAAACACTGCCATTCCTAAAGAAACACTACGTCTTCCTGAGCAATGTTTGTTTTCCCAGAAATGGCACCACCCTGAACTGAAAATTCAAGTGATGAAAGTAAGCAGATTATTATGTCCCTAATTTTCTTTAGTTCTAAGTTTCAGTGGCTCATGTCCAACCTTGATTTGTCTAGTTTCAGCTTATATCTTGAGGAACTTCACTATCTTAACAGACTGCTGACTACCAAATATTTTCTTCCCATTAAGGTACATTTAGACTGATCAAGTTGTCTCTTCAGTGTCTTCTGCTATAAAGCTCTTAAGCCTTCTGAACCACTCTTGTCACACTTTTCTGAACTTCCTTGAATCTTTCAACAGCCTTTTTGAAATATGGATGTCACAGCTGCACAAATTTACCAAGACTGCATCCAAAGCATGTTTATTCAGTCTTCCCCTCAGAAGAAATTCAAGGATCATATTTGCCCTTCTAGCAAGAACTTATATTGAAGTGATTAGTAAACATGGAAAATTAGTGCTTCTGTGTTGCTGCTCTGTGGTATGCAATGTTCTACCTGTAAGTCCTGTGCTTCATTCCTAGCTATCTGAAAGGGTTAAAACAGAAAGCTCCTAAGATTGGTTATAAGATTAGCTATTATCACCTAGAAATGAGAGGAAAGACTGAGGTTGATCCAGATAACATGCCTGTTAAATAATTTATTCCTGAGATTTGCCCTTGCTATTTCCAATATTAGGTATCTGAGAAGTTCTGCTAACCTTTCTGACAGGCTAAAATATACACTAATCAATGACAGTGAATTTGATCTCCAAGAACATATTCTGTACCATAGTATTAAGTAATCATGATGTTGTGCAATGAAACAGAGTTTCTCTGAAATCATTACTTCTGTTCTAAAATTTTGTATTTTGCAGTCTGATAATCTGAAACAATTTTCAGTGGTATTCCAGAATCAGTCTGGTCTGGAAATTAGAGTACTGGATCAGAAAGAAAATGTGTGGGACCCTGTGATCTGATGATAAAGAATTTGAAAAGAGATACTAAGGGATTACAGATGTGAAATCTGCTGATTTATCTAAATTAATTTAGACAAAATTGATGCACTCATTTGTGTGGTTGCTTTTAAAGTGGTTAAAGAGTGGTCAAAATTGATTTAGTCTAATTGGGTTAAGCCAAAACTGTTTTAGCCACTTTTAAACTGCTTCAATGTCCACACAAAGCAGTTGAACCTACTTAGCTAAATAGAATTAGAAACTGATTTTGTTAAGCAGGAACAATTCCTATCACACAGATAAGTAACAGAGCAAAAAAGAGAGAGTGTTGAAGATGAGGTTGTAATAAATGGGCATTATAGGATAAATGAATCAACTTTAAAGAGGGAAAAAGAATGAAGGGCTGAATACAAATGAAGATATAAGTAAACAGATATGAGTAAATGGAGGAAGTAGAAAAGAAGGCCAAACCTACACTGGGGAGAGAAGAGCAGTTTGACTTCAAACTTCCTAGAGAACAAGCAAGAACACAAATAGTTATGACAAAATAAAGATTTTATAAACCATAGTTCTAAGAACAGCCACCTATGTCTTGGTCTGGCAAAGCTGCTATTGATTTTTGCCCGAGTAGAGACTGAGTTGCTTACTTGGCTCTAGGAGTGGAAATTTGTTCATTCTTCCCATGTACCCTCTCAATGAACTATTGTAAGAAAACATGGTTATTATGATCTTTTGCTAAGATGCCAGGTGGTAGCACTTAAAACCTCTTGCTATGGGAGTAGAAAGGGGATTTATTTTCATTATTCATGAGAGCCATTTTTAAGGGATAACTAGTAACACGAACGTAGTTGCAAATCAAGTGATAACAAGTGTACGTACTTCTGGGGTTATAAAATGAAATTAGGTTAGGTGGTTACTTAAATTTTTGACAATTTGTTATGAAAGCAGGTATAATGTGGCAACAAAAAGGTACAAGAACCTGATTTCATTAGCCCCATGACTTTTTCATGTTTTGTTTGCATAAATACATGTTGGTGCCATATAGGCAAATCTGATATCTAATATTGTGCACACAAAGATTAAGTGCTGCTTTACATTGTAAGCTTTATTTTATATCTGATCTGACAATTTGGAAATATTGACCTCATGATTATTTGCTGCTAATGTAATTTTCTGGCATGAAAATATTTTTCCCCTGAAATTCTGGAAAATAAAAGAGCAAAAACCCCAAAAAATGAACAACAACAAACCAAATAGAAAACAAACAACAACAAAAAAATCCAACCAGAAAAAAACCCACAAACAAAAAAATAAACAGAAAGAAAACAAAAAATAATTAGGCTTAACAACATGAAAATAATTTGGCAGCAGTACAATGAAATTAGAAATTTTCAGAATTAAATATTAAAATTAGTTAGATAAATTTGACTAGACAGAATTGGTCCAGAGCTTTTCCTGAAAATGAAAATTTCCTCTTGAGACACTGGTAGCCTCTTTCAATCAAACAGATAAATCTAGACTGAGTAACAATAAGGCTGAAAACAGTGTCTTAAAAATACAGCCACAACTCATTCACTATCCCTTAATTTCACCTCCAAAAGCTATTACCTATAAAATAAGAAGTCCCAAATACAATATTCCTTCTTTACTCATCAAGAAATAATTTAAGGAATTTTGTCAGGTTTTAAAGACATTGTGAGAGTAGAAGGCAATGTAAGCTTTAAGTAGAAGTTTATAATTATAAGGCACTTTCAAATATCTGGGCTTGGCATAACTTAAGAAAGAACCACATTAAGCATTAGGTCAGTTAAGCTATAAACACACACAAAAAAAAATAATAAAAGAAGTGCAATGAGGATAAAAAGTCTGCTGCTCTAAGTGACCACCAAGCTATGTGTGACCTGCTCTGGTACGTGCACACAGAACAGTACTACACACAGAAGGCTGCTCTGATTCTGGATCCACGCTCAAGCAGCATGATGGATACCTTTACCCACGTAAAGGATAATCCACACAACAGATTACTTGCAGACTAACAAAAGTACAAGAATAGCATCAGTATTCTATCTGTGCTCAATAGTGTAAATTCTAAACACACAAAGAAAGTTATGGGATACCCTGGAAGCGTTCAAGGTCAAGTTGGATGGACCCTGGGCAACTTGTCTTTTTTCATAGGCTTTTGCCTTCTGAAGCTAAAACGAAATTTAAGAGACTGTGATTTTTGGCTAGTAAAACAAAGCATTTTAACAAAAAAAGTAGATAAAACAAAGGTGTGAAACAGAAATTTTAAGGATCTGTCTACTTGTCTGCACATTTCTTTGGTAGCTAACACATAGTGTACATAAATGTTACCTTTTCTATATGAGAATAGAAATCACCATATACTCAAACATTAAGGAGTTCATATGTCAAGCAAGGGAGAAAATTTCAGTCTTTTTCCATGCATTTTCTCTGGGTGATGGATTAAGTTATATTGCAAGGTTCAGCTTCAAACATTAACTCACACAATTAGCCAGAAATAATTAGACAGTCAGGTGAGAGAGTATTAGTCGTCATTCACTGAGCTTTTTCATCTTATGACCTGTACTGATTTTCATAAGGTGAAGGCCAAAATGGGCTACAGCATTTTTATTTGACTAGCATTTATGAATTCATGTATCATTATATAAATATTACCTTTGATTGAGATCTCATTAAAGGTCTCTCTGTCTCATATCAAAATGTCAATAACACTCCTAAGAAGAGAAATGTCATTTAACTAAGGCTGTGCTTATTAATAAGTTCAAAAATGATCATAGAAAATTACTTTTCTCTTATTAGACTCCCATTTTAATTTTTTTAATTCATATTTTTTTCCAGAGTTATTTTGCTAAGAAAGCAGAAAACAGTTAGTATTTGAGCTGATATTTATCTTCCTGAAGAACTATCACAGAACCCTCTTGTCACAGTGATTCTTTCTGGCTTAACACAGCATTTTTTCTAGACACTGGCATAGCCTTTCTTCCTCTCAGTTTCATAACATACTCAGTGCAGAACAAATTAAGTATCACCACTATACTGAAACTCTCACTGAAATCAATAGAGGCAAGTAGAAACTCAGAGTTTCTACTCTGAGTAGAAAACACAAAGGCGTTTTCATTATTACCCAACTTCTACCCCAGCATCAATATTTATGACAGGGTATATTCACTTCCCTGACGATTCTTCAGCCACTGCAGTTTTGAAGTAAGGATGCTTCCTTCCTTGTAATCCTAGCAGAAGGGAATGTGGTTAGATATTTCAGATAGGTGATAAATCAGTTTCATGTGTCAGGTTACAGACAATATTTTCAAACAAGGAGACACACCAGCGAACTGCTGACATCACCCCCTTTGACCTGGAGTTTCCCCAAAGGAAAAGAATGGCAAGAGAAATTCTTTAGTCACCAAAGATGGGATTTCACAAATGCAAGGCGGCAGATCTTTTTCTTGCTATTCTCTATGGAAATAAAATGCTGCAGTAGTTTAGACAAGTCCTATATTCATCAGAATTGGATTTCCAGGCTATGAGCTTTACAGAGCTTGAGGATTTTTCTCCATTTGGCCAAGATCAGCAAGGCTGGATCCATATAATCTGTGCATCTTGCTGTTCCTAAATACTAGCTGCATAAATGTCCAGAAAATCCCCATTTGCATCTGCTTCTCCAGATAACACCAAGACTTGTGCCATTTATTTCCTTCAACATTCTGGATTACCTGATCTGTTTGAATGCAAGGATACTTCTAAGAAAGAAGTAATGCAATATAGTGCAATAAAGTTGTTTTTTTTTTTTTTTAATATGGGATAAACATGGCAAAGAATTTTTAAGATAACAGCTCTAGAAAGAAACTGTGAATGGTTAATACCATGAGCAGCTCTGAAGTGACTGGTACCAATTCTGGTGTCACAATCACACATTTTTTAACACTTCCAGGCATGGTGATTCCACCACTTCCCTGGGCAGCCTGTTCCAATGCCTGACTACAGTTCACTTTACACAGTGAAGAAATTTTTCCTAATATCTGATCTAAACCTACTCTGGTGCAACATGAGTTATAAAATATAACATCACGAGTTACAGAGCACAGTGAAAAAGGAAACATGAAAAGCCAGAGCAGAAAAGTGAAGAGAGCATACGTGAAGACCCAATACAATCCAGCAGCTGAGGAGCTCTTCATTGGTGTAGGGACTGCAATGGCTGCATGAACAGTCTTTCCACTGTAGCACTGCTAAATGTAATGCCAAGGACAGCCTTTCCAGACAGAAACCTCATTACCAGCACGGTACCACAAGCTGCCCTGGAAAGTTGCTCTGTCTACTCTACACAGTTATTGAAGAGTGTGCATGTGGCATGGTGGTGCTAAAGTAAGGTGCAGCTGCAAGTGAGTGCACGCTGTGGTGTCCATGTGCCTCCATGGATCTGGGTGGGAATCACTGCCTGTGATTAGACTGCCTAGAAGGATGCTCTGGAAAGCTCTTACTCTTGAGTGCCACGTCAGTCCATTTGGCCTTGGTGATGTCACCAGTAACATAAAATGACAGCATAAGAGCAACAATTTTGACCCATTCTTTGGCATTTTATAAGCTTAAGTAGTCTTGGGATTGTCACCGAAATAAAGAATATGCGATGTTATACCCTCAGAGCTCCAGTTTAAGTGAAGAAACTGTAAAATCATAAATAGTGATTAGAGAGTTCCTCATGTGCTGTGTCTGTGGAGGCTCTTTAGTACAAATTGTTCCAGTAAGGACATGGAATAACTTATGTTCAGTAATTTGCTTCTAGTTCCACCTGGTTCAGATGGTAACACAAGACTAAGTGTTTCTTGGCTAAATACACCCATTTTCAGTTTAGTTAAATCATATTTCTTTTGGGACTTTGCCATCAAAATAGAAAACATGCAGATCTGGAGATACAAAGAATATTTCTGTACCAATTAAGCTATCAACTCTCTAGATATGTAAATAATGCTAAATCACAGACAACTCTAGGTTTCTGAGATTTTTATATGTTTCCCTCCTAGATAATCTATACCATAGATTCAACAGTGCAAATAATTTAGATGTCTGATATACTATTGGTATTTTAACATATTTTGAGACATGAAATTTCTCATATATATAAATATATATATATATATGTATATATGTATATACGCAAGTCTCCCCAAACTGTAAATTGCTTCGGAAAACGACATTTGTTGAATATCTTAAAGAAGAATCTCTATCTGGCCTCAAGACTGCAGTTATATACCATACATATGATTGTATTGTGGATGACAAAGTAACAATTTTCTGTACCTATTTAACATCCAATTCACACATCAAACTCCTTCTTTAACTCTGTTGAGGTACCCACCTTAAATTTAAGATTTCTATATTTGATTAATTGTTCTCTTAATCCCTGTGTTCAAAATGCTTTTCTTACTCTTTTTTGACTGATCTTTCTACCTCATAGCATCAAGAACACAACAGTTATGACTACATAAAACATACCACAGTAGCATCAAATCCTATTCATTATGTATCCAAAGGATCAGTATCTCAGATGGATTTCCTACTGCTAACAGCAATTTTGCACGTAATCAACAGGACTTAGACTGCTGAAACTAAGACGATCAGAATTCTAAGACATAGGAAAAAAATTTCCAATGGCCATCATATTCCTAATTTCCTAATCAATAAGTAATTCTAAGCAATCAATTAAGAATTTATTTCTTAAATGTATGTAATTAAATATCTATAAATTTTACTTTATCTAAAATGCCTATAAATTGGATCTCCCTCTTGGTTACATGTAATAGATTGGGTTTTATACATGTTCTCAGAAATAATTGTACTTCATGTCCTCATTGGGCACTTGAGTCAGCATGATTATGATTTCTTTGGTCCCTCTCAGCTACACACATGCAGTCTGAAAAGACCCAGCAGGGATCTGACAGACATGTGGAAGTAAAGTTCTGAGACAGGATCTTTAAAGGCATGGCAAAAAAGTAAATGATGTTGTCAGGGAGAAGTTGGTAAAGCAACTAATTTACATAAACTTGTTTACATATATCAGGATTAACTCTCACATGAAAACAGAATGATTACAATTTAAATCTGAGCTATTTTTCACATAGTTCTACCTGTATACACAGAAACATATGTCTTGCATCTTAGCCAGGGGAAGGTATCAGCATACACACAGCCCACCTTAGGTTCTGTATAGTTTGCATATCTCATAAACCTTTCCTAGAGTCAACTTACTTCCATAGCTACAATCACGTCTTAAAAACCTATGCCTTTTTAATTCAAGCAATTTCCTCAGTCCTTCTTTGTACTTTAAGCTCTCAATTAATCTTATGACCAACTTTAAAGCTTATTCACCTTACTCCTGACTTCAGCATAAAGTCTTGTAGGCTTCTACCTTTCCTTGATACATTCCTGTCATCACTAACAAGCAGAATTACAAAATCAAGACAAAGACTAAAATTTCAATGTCATTTGGATATAGATGCTTCTTAGTGTATGTGAAAAAAATCCCGCATCATATTCTCCTGACATCCTTGACATTTCTTTTAAGAATGAGCAGGAATAACAGCATTAATAAGATGAACATACATCACAATTATATTATGATAATATGAAAAAACACAATAATGAACTCTTAATCATTACTTAGTATATTACAAATTTCATATGGAGAAAATAATAACTTACATATATAATGAATAATATTGTAGTTGGGCTAATATAGTTGTAAGTTAATTACACACTGTGTAGCTGATTTAGTTGCATTTAGCTAAGGGGATGTTCCATGCTTACTGCAGATTAATTATGTCTTTAGGTATATACTCTCATTTATAATTGTCACTTGTAACCATAGCTGTTGATGAGGCTGCTCTGTCGACCCTTCCTTTACGAAAACAAATGCACCACATGCCCAAAACAACAAAAGCAACAAAAAAACCCCAGCAACATCCCTGAACGAGACTGAAAATCTCTACTAGCTAGGGTATGCAATGACAAAACACCAGAGGACTGCAAGTTTCATTTTACTTCATTTCTTCTAAAAAAATATCTTTTATAGTATCTACTTAGTAAAGTTATGCTTCATTGCATTTTATTTAATACCTAGCTTTCCCAAATTTGACATAGATGAAATGAAACATCTTCCCAATTGTAGAAATTGTTCTATTTTACAAATCTCTTATAAATTTCAGAGAAGAATACAGGTAACTGCCAAAGATTCTCCCTATGATTTTTCTCAAAGTTTTTACTGACTAAGGGAAACCAGGCACTTTCTAGCCTTTGACTCCATGCCAGAAGAATAATTTTATGTCAGGAATGGGTAGCAAGTACTAGCAAGTGCATGAGATACTCATAAATCGCAAACAAGGGAGCCTTTCTTAGTTCAAGGTGTTCAGCCTTATTCTCACCACATCATGAAAAGTTAAATAAGTCTCAAATACCCTAAACACGGGAAACTAGAAGGGGAAGATGGTAAGTCAAAGTTAGACGCACTGTACACGTATTTGACTTTTCCAGGTTCACTGTGAAACTGTAGAGAAGCAATCACATTTTTTAGCAAATCATTCCTACTTCCTGTGATTCTCTTTGAAGCAAAGACTGGTGCATGTCAGCCAGGTATCCTTGAAAGATAACATATTTAGTGTGGCCAGGGTGCCCCTTCCACATTATGAGGACACACAGGCCAAGCCAATGACCAGTCATTTAGGTCACTTTAGGACAAGCATGTTTAGGACGGTTCATAGAAGGGGAACAGACTATATCCAGTTTGAATTAAGACTCTCAAACTACATGTTTTGCAGACAGAAGGAACTCAGCATCAATTGCTATGCTCCTACCAAGCAAAATTACTTGCTACTTTAAATATAAGCCACAGAATTGTATTTTCACTGAAACTGACAAAATCCACAGTGAATTCAGCACAAACCTAGGTATTCTTACTGTGCTGTAAGGGAAATCACACAAACAAGTCTTAATAAACTTATCTGATATATGCAAATGTTTTCAGAAAGTTACAGCATATGTTGGCATAAATTTACATTTTAGCATTAAAAGAAAAGTAAACAAATGACCAACCAAATAGGAAGAATAATCTAAATTATTTTAATTTCTTTACATTTATAAGAAATAAAAGAAATGGTAACTCAGGAAATCATTTTTTTTGTAGTAGTAAGACTCATTACACAGTAGAGTAAGCTACAAAACTTTAGCTCTCTTCACAAAAGTATCTCCCACATCCCATGCAGTACAGTACAACTCTTGTGCTAGGGTGCCCCACTATACATTATGAATTCATACACATTATGAATGGTAGAATAATATGATGGCAAGAGGGATTTAGAATGTAAACTAAATCCACACTGGCAGAAAGAAACTACCTAACAGGAAACATCATCAGCAGTGTTGCACTATAGATATTACCAACTCTAAGTATATCTTGGTTATGGAATTTGCATTCTCCATGTCCTGAGAAACACTGTAGCACATTAGTGAGAGAAAATCTGCAAAGAGTCTCCTATCGCTTCTTATTTATGAATTATTCTACAGATCCAGCTTTCCACGGCATGCAGTATATGTCTGTGGCTTTCCACCATATGAAAAAAAGTAACCACCTGCAACAAAAAAACGCTACATCACCATAATTGCCATACATTATATCCAAAAATTTCTGCAGAAGAATTTCAATATTTCAGCAATAAATCTGAAAAGAGTAAAGAAGATTCTAACATGCAAGTAGCAAAACCTGTAAGAATAACTAATTTGCAAAAACTAGCAATGTGAGGAAACTAAACAAGATGACACACTGAACTATCAATCATTCCTCAAAATAACAGTATTTCAAATCTGGGACTAAAGTGTTCTGAACATGCTCCTTCTGAAAGAGAATAAAGTTCTCCCCACAGATATAGCAACCATTTTTAAAGATTTGGCTACATGACTGAAACTATGAGAAGCCCAGTATCAATATGGATCTTTTAATATTACATTTGCATTCACACATGGATTAATTGTTCATTTTCTTAACCCTTTTTGCAGGAAAAGAAAGTGTTTTGGATTACAAAGTAATGATACTGCTTACTGGGAAGTGTTCTTTCCCTCCTTGGCACAGAAATAATGCAATATATCACAGCATTCCATTAGCACATTCAAAGTGATGATTAGGATTCACAAAATCACTTAGGCATGTGTTTATGTTCATATTAGTTCAGCAAACCACTCAACATCATTTTCAGTTATGTATACCTAAAAATCTCACTTGAATAATTAATCCGTTAACACCAAATGCCCAGAATTCAACATGTGCATTTTTCCAGTTGTATTAGCGAAAAAGCAAAAAATGCTTAAGAAATAACCCAAGTATTTAACTGCTTCATTAGATCAGGAAAGTTTAAACACATATTTAAATGTCACATTGCATCAGTGCATGCACTTAAATTCTGCACTGAATCAGCAAATGTCCTTAGGATATTTTCCTATGCAGAAAGTTTACCACCATGAACAGCAAAATGCTATGAGGCTTTAAAATTTCAAAATATGGGGCCAGCATAAAACTCAAATTAATTCATAGCTGTAAATATCATACACAATAATAACCACCTTTTTTCTCTTTAGTAAAAAATAAACTCTAAAATAATATGGATAATAAAATAACATTAAAAATATAAGATTATGGGATCCTATAGTCAGTTAGAGGAACAACTACACCTACGATTCTGGTATTTGAGACTTAAAATTCTGCCAGTCAAAATTTCTGTTGATGCTAATGAAAGTGCTTTCTCAAGGAAACCACAAATATGGCTTCTATGTAAGATTTTTCCTTACTTTTTTTTTTTCCAGTCTTGAAAAAAATTTTAAAAAATTAAGAAGTTATAATGGCAGTGTAGGTCGATGACTTATAGTGATGGGGAAACAGACTCATAACAAGTTCAAATTTATGATTGTGAGTATTAAGAAGTCATATTTTTCCCTACTGGCAGAATAAGAGGATCTTAGTGACTGGTTAAGGTTGAAGAATATTAAATCATGAGCCCCCAAATACCTATTTGATAGTGCATTTGGATAGTAACGTATTTGATGTCATAAAAGTACACTTGTCTTTGTCATGGACCTTTACTACTTTAAGATAATAATTCTCCAGAGAACACATCCTGATTGTAGCATTACTTACTAGTATTAATGAAATTTCCCCTCTATGTGACAACTGCTATTTTTTTATTAATCCAGCATATAATACTGACTTTTTCTCAAAGAACTTACAGAACATTTCCAGGCACATTCAGCTATCTTTAACTAAAAACACTTGCAAAAAATATTTTTGTTGTAGATCATCCAAGTGAGAACATCACCATATTGCAATGAAATCAATTACATATTGTAAAGACTGAATGAAAGACTGATGTGTTCTACTTCATAAGTTCTGGTTTAGCACTAGAATTTTTTACCTGCTGATTTTAGAAAAGAAGTCACTCAGAGTAATATGAGTTTTGTGAATTTCCATGTACAAGTTAATCAAATGGACAAAAACAACAGATGGAACAGGAATCTGGATATTCCAGTTCTCTTCCAGGTTACTGTCTTAATTGCTGTCCTAGAGGATTTTTTTCCCTCCAATATGTTCTTGCGTATGTGTTTGCACATGTATTCAAAATTTCAGCTGAAAGGAGACTGGAAGATTCTTACTTAAATCCTGTATCAATAAGCAGACAGATGAGATGTTTTCCATAACCTAAGTATCTCATGCAAATGAAATAATCTGAATAAGATCAGCTGTAGCTTTAAGTTTCCTAAGGAACTTTATTCTGCTGACAATGAGTCTAGGGTGTATAGATAAAAGAGCACCAATAGCAAAGATCCCAAGTAGGCTCATTCTAAAGCATGCATTCAGGTGATCAATGTAGACCAAGGAGAAGCAATTCTGGATCTACAAAGAATGTAAGCCTCTAAGGGATTCTGCTGGGTTTCCTCTAAGGGTTTCCTAAGGGACAGCAACACTCACAGTCCTCCTCAGAACACTAGGCAATCACTTAAGTGTGAACAGAGAGAATATCTATGTTCTTTACACATGTAACAGCTATATAACTTGATTAAAAACAAAAGTTCAAAATTTTAATGGAATCTGGTCCAAGAGGAAGAAAATAAAGATAAAAATCAGAGCATTATCTCATCAGTCATTCATACATAACATTTCTAGTTGAACACAAGGATATACAATGATTGTTAATACAATCTTTAGGACTCTCTTCTGTAAATACCAATAAATACCATATCATTTAGTTTATTCTTACAACTTGAATTCTGCCCAAACACCAGTGAGAACTGCTTTCATTTCAGAATGATATTCACTGTTTTAACTTAGGGAAAGTTGATCTGTGCCACACTTTACATAATTTTCCTTAAAATCTGGTTAAGTAATATGTCTTTTTATACAAACTTGTACTAAAAGACAATGCAGATGTTTGCAAGTTCAGTTTATGATGTTCCAACAGTCTAATTACAGAACTGCAAGGGCTTAGTAGCATATGCTCTGCAATACCCCATGAAGTTACAAAAATTCAAGTGATAGTTAAACAGCACTGATAACATTTTATCCATCTTATCTTATATTAACATCAGATAAATTTATTATTTATTTAAAAGGTAAAAAAAAAAACAAAAACAGAAAGAAAATGTTTACTGTTAAAATTTTCAGTACTGATTCATGTTGACCTAATTTTGGCTCCATAAAATCTAAACTCTACGCTAATTCAGTGGCAGAACAGTAAATTCAAAATTATGCTTGCTTCTGGAAAGCCTACTTTAGGACTCACATCCTAATATCTATTCATAATTTCTTTCAGCATTATTACCCACAAAATTGAAAACAATAAAAAGAACTATTAGTAACTAACAGGAAAGTCAATGGGAAATAGATGAGTTGTTTGGTTTAAAAATTGTTACCTTCTTTGAGATAAGCCATTATTCAAGTCCAGTAATTGTTCTTATGTAATATTTTCAAATAGTTTACATAAAAATGTAAAAAATCAGGGTCCAGCAATGCTGGTTGTCAGGTGACTACAACTATGCCTTTGGTTGGGCCTGTAGCTATTTGCTTCAATCAAGGAGGAGTCTCAGAAAAACTCATCTATCTTCAGGAATAAGAATTATTGTGAGATATCAAATAGTAATGAGATATTTTTTTTTTTGAAAGAACTTCATTATAGTTTTTGCACAATTTCATCATTTCTCTTGAATATATACCTGGAAGAGAAAGCACAGAAAGCAAAGGCATTGTGCTCTATCACACAAGATGTCTTCTTCCCCCTTCCACATGCTCTTTTCAACAAAGAATTTAGTAAAAGCCAAGGCTTCTAATGTTTAATCAAAAAGGAACATTTAATGAGGCATTCTTTCCATTATCAAAATACCCATTTTGTCTCACTTTGAGACAATCATTTGAGAAGCACTAAATATAAGCAATATTGCTTCCCTACATATTTGACATTCCTTAAAAACTTCCCAATAAAAGGTAGAGAGCCTTGACAGTTGCTCCCTTTTCAGTGATTAGAATCAACAACACAATATTGCTTGACAACTAAGTTACTTATCCTTTAGCTTAAAAGAACTCTTTCTTTGCACCTTAGCACTATGTAAAATTACTGGCCATGCCACTATGTAGTTTCCTAACAGTGCACATGGAAGTCTTTCTCAAGGTAAGAATGTTATCAAGACGTTTTCCTATTTTGGTTTTATGTGAGAGTTTGCCTCACTGTCTGTTGGTCACTCATCTTCCACGGCTGCTGCTCAGGTCTCAGTCAGCACATGATTATTTCACCATCTTCTATGTTATCTGTTTTTGTGTGCACATGAATTGAGTACATTTATTGTGAATTGAATATAGGCCTATCCATTTCATAATTAACAATGTGCATTTATACTTTACTATGACTGTATCACTGAAGAAAATGGCTCAATCCACGTACAATCTGAGAGTAGACTTGAGAGCAATTGTTTGCAAAGACCGGGTTTATTTTTTAGGGTATCATTATCCACTTTTTTCCTCTTCTTTGAGTAAGGCATAGAGTCAGGAGTATACAACAATTCAGGCTGAGGATAATTTTGTTTGCTTGAGGGATGTTTTGAGGCTTTTTCCTTGGGGGTAATTTCAAGCATTGAATTGAAAAATTATTACTGATTTTGTGAAAATATTTTGCTATTCTAAGACAGCATTAGATTAGACAAGTGTTGGCTTTTTTGTTGTTTTTGTTTGGGTTTTTTTCGTTTTTTTTTTTTTTTTTTACAGGCTTGAGATACAGATAGAAAAAAATAGCTAGGATAAGATAAACCAAGAGTGTTACCAACACAGGTTTATCTAAAGCATCTGCCCTTCAGATGTCCTTATATATGTTGAGCCATCATTAATAGTAAGCAGCTATGTGCTTGAAGGAAGCAGCAAAAGTTAACTGTTTTATCCATAGGAATAAGGTTACCCATGACAAATAGTTATGTCCAATGAAATACTCTGTCTACACACAGACATTCCCTCTGCTTACCACAACAGTAAGTTGGCTTAAATGAAGTGACAAGACTGAAATTCCAGTACTGCAGCAACTGCAGAAATGCAATGCAAGTGCAAGAATACAGTCTGTGATAACAAAACAATACTGACATTACTGAACTCTGTCTTGGATGATCACTGGGATAATATCAACCAAGTGCATGAGTATATGATTATTAAAAGTGGTTGGGTATATTATGGGGAAAGTAACTCTTATTTTCTGTAAAGTACATAAAAAATTGAAGGTGTTACTGTTGGACAGTTGGCCTGATGTTTCTCGTCTCTGTCATGACTCCTCATTTGTCCTCTAATATTACCAGCTATGTTTGTCCAGCTCCCCAAAATTCTGACTCTCCAGGACGAGCTTCCATTTTCCAATGACCCTACTATACTCTTGAAGAGGTTTTTTTTGTTTGGTTTTCTTTGGGATGGTGGTATCTTTGTTTTTTAAAGAAAGTATGATTTGACTACTTTAATGCACCTTTTTCTTGGATATTTAGCTTGTATCAGTGACTCCAGTATTATCAGGAAGCAGATGGAACTTCTCTCCTGGTATCTTGCCATCCTGACAGAATGATGGATGTGAGCAATTGAAAAATCTTTATCTTATTCTACATTGCTCTTAGATGTTTTCTAGGTCCTACTTTGAAACTGACACATGGCACATGGCTTGGCATCGACTTTTTATGGTCCTTCCATGCTTTTTGTTTCCATCAGGTTGAATATTACACATACTCATTCAGAGTTTGCTACACATACATCTCAGTTTGTTTCTTACCTTTTTCTCTGTACTTAGACCTAGCACAGTTCTTACGTACATAGCAGAGCTTTGAGACTGTCATATGAAAAAAAAAAGGCTTGTTTGGCTTGAACATGCTAATCAAACCTTTCACATACATATGCTACTGTCTCCATCATTCCTTTCAATTTAGTGTATCATTTTCCTTCCAATGGGTAAATTGCTTTCTGATTGGTACCTCTGGTAAAACAACTAGATTCGTAGATGAGGAGAGAGCAAGGGATGTAATGCTCAACTTCAGCAAGGTTTTCAACAATGGCTAACCCAGCATTCTTGTATCTAGCTTGGGATATTATGGTCTTGATTGCTGGAGAGATTTAAAAAAAAAAAAAAAAAAAAGACTGACTAGATAAGGTAATTCACAGGTAAGAAGGCAGCTCCAGAGAGGTCTAATAGCAGACTGCAAGTACCTATGAGGAGGTATCAAGAGCACAAAGATAGACTCTTCACAGTAGCATATATGACAGGACGATGGGAAACAGATAATTTATGTCAAAATGAGAGATTCAGACAGGATGTAGAAAAAAGCACTTTCATCATAAGGACAGTCAGGCACCACAACGGGTTGCCCAGAGGCTGTGCCATCCTTGGGGGTTTTTAAAATCTAAATGGATAATGCCCTGAGCAATGTGATCTTCTCTCATAGCCAACCCTGTTTAGAGCTAATGACTTCCTGCAATCCCTTCCAACCTGAATTATGGTCCTAAAACACCAAGAGCCCCATGTAAAGCGTAATTTTATTCAGTTTTACTTTCCCATCCTTTCTAAACATACACTTAGATTGATGGTTATTAAGTACAATTTCTGCCATACCGTTACAAAGTTCATATACCAAGTTCTATTATGTTGAATTAGAGACTGTGCTTATTATTTGGCAAGAATCTATGAGGCAATGTGGAATATGTTGTAGGTCACCACTAGTTTTCACAGTGCCTTGGAGAAACAGTAAAAATTAGAAAAGTGTGTAATGTAGGTTTCTGCATGTAGGCAGGAAGAAATACCTATGAAAAACCCAAATGAGGTATCAAGTAATGGTTCTTCAGAGTAGTATTGGAAATTAACAACAAATCACAAATCAAATATGAATAAATTCTGCTAATATTAAAAAACATCAACAGTACATTGAAAAGCACAGAGAAGCACAAACCAGAGATATAGTTCCTCAGACATGAAGAGCTGCTTAAACTCCATTTTCTTCTAATTCATTTAAACTGTGAATTTGAAGTGAACTTCACTTCCCTACAAGGCAGAACTAAGCAGATACATGCGGGGCTTTATTTTTTTGTATTATTTATTATTTAAAACTGCCCTGAAGAAATAAAGAATGTAATTGTTCCTTTAAACAGTTTTGACTACGTGAATACTAATGGAAATGTTACTTAAGAGTTCTTGTTAAGTTATTAGTTTTTCCTTTATATTTTTTATAGGACCTTCAAAATGACAAAATAAATTTAGTATTATAGCTGCTCATAAACCATTAAGAACAACACAAATATCTTCTTTATAAATGGGAAGGTAGAAGGTCCTGAAAAATAATTCAGGTTTGAATGCGAGGAAGTAAATTTATGCAAATTGCTGTCAGTCATCTATGTATTCATTTCACTAGCAAAACAACATTATAAATTATCTCTAGCCAACAGTTCTTCATTTGAAGGCATGTGATGCAAATATTTATTCAAAACAGATAATCACTTAAGGATAAGCACAAGTCTTACCACGCCAATAGAAAAGTAGTTATTGATGATGTTGTAAGGCACTGGGTCTCCTTTCTCATCTTTATCATTGGGTATTACTTCGAATTTCCACCTGTCCAGTAAAATCTCTGAGCTATTCTCAATGTCTTTTAAGATCTTCATCAAATTCTCACCTTCATACCCTAGCAAAACATAAAACCAGTTATTTAATCAAGCATAATAAAGTTAAATCACATTTTCTTTCTCTTTCTAGATGGCTGGAGAGGATTCTAAGCAACTTGATCTAATAGAAGATGCCCCTGCTTATTGTAGGGAGGGCTGCACTAGTTAACTAACTTTTTAAGATTCCTTCCAACTCAAAATATTCTATGATTCTATGACTGGAAAAATGAAAGAAATGCATATAAGAGCTTAAAAGCAGGATTGTACTGGAAGTATTGACAATTTTCCAGCACTTGTCACTAAAAGACGTATAAATACAAAGCTAATTATGCATGTAAATTTAGAATAATTCTACAGATTTCAGTGAACATCAAATTTGTGATGAAGAAAATAATTAGGTCTTCAAAATTTGCCAATCTTTTGAATTTTCCAAATGATCCATAAAGCTAAAGTTATACTTTGCAAAATGTTCGTGATGAGAAATTAATTTTAATATTTAAATTTCATTGATTTCAAAATTTATGGAACAGAGACATATTGCTGTTTTGCCTGACAACACACTGAAAGCTTAAAAGCTATCTACTAATTTTCATTGATTGTTTCAACCTGGTTTAGCATAACAAATCCAAAATTTCAAATCCATAGCTGATAGGTTTATTAGCAAAAGTAACATTTTTGCTTATTTCAACAACATTTTCATGAGCCTCATCCTGCTTTGTAGATAGAACTTAGTTGCCATTAAGCACTCACATCATTCACTAAACTGAGTACAAAACTTGTTTATGCACTCATGAGTATATACAACATACACGTGTGCACGAAGAAAAACTGTGGGGTTTTTACTAAGAGACATTATCAACTCTGAATATTAGTCAGAACAAATGACTTTGTAATAGGTAGCAAAGATCTAGGGATTCAGTCCTTCTTCAAAGCAGAAAAAAACAAGATTTCCTATTCATGCAATATATACTGCTGGTGTTATTAACAGCTTTAGCAGGGCAAGTCACTCAAAAGTCTCCTTGCTCAAAACCCATTGCTGATGTATTTGTTTACGGTTTCCTAGCACAATTTTGCTAGTTACTGCTAACCACCACATGACAGCAGCATGCACAATTCCATTTCTCTGCATCCTTGAGACCACTCACCAGCAATTTAGTTTCTGGAATCCCTGTTTCATCTATGGAAGTTCCAGAAAATTTGTATTATGGTATTGTTTACCACAAAGCAACTGGGCAAAGAATGATGAAACCCAGATTATTTCCCTGTTGTTTTTTCTACTTTAGTCCAAATGGAATTACTTAAGATACAGAACATAAATAAAAGTGAAGGTAGAGACAGGTCCCAACTAATGTAATTAAATGTTCGCATGGTTGACCCTCCTTAGAACAGCAGATTGGACTAGTGACTTCCTATGACCTCTTCCAGTTATTCTATGGCTCTATGAACAATTCAGAAAGTTAAGTAAGGCTTATTTAAATGGGTTTTGTCTCATTTGTTTTCCTTTTTTCCCTGAAGACTATGAGAATGTAAACAATCAACAGTTGTGACAGAGAAAATAAAGGAGGTTCTGAAATGATTTGACAGAACATTATGGTTAATGAAGTGCTATAGCATGGAAACTACTGAGAATTTGCTAAAGACTATCTGGCAACAAGGCAGACATTTGGAAAGGAAACTGATGAGACAGAAGAAGTAAAATATCTGCAAAGGCTGAGAAGTTCCAAATAAAACAACCAAGTTCCAAATACAAAACATCTCAACTGAAACAACCAAGACCTGAAATAGACCTGGCTATGAGCCCATAAACTGAGGTGCTTTCACCACAGACTGAATCTTGTCTAAGATTTTTTTCCTCGTGTCTCCTTCAAGTTATCCAGTAATACAGATTCTGAATAGAGCTTTTTTTGAGGAGCTGAGTGTAAGTCGCCATACATCCAGGAAAGGATGCAAAGGGTATTAAAGGTTTGATTTTCTAAATATTTTTCTTTCAGCATTCTTTGCCTTCTCATTTTCTGATAAAGAGTACCACAGCACTTATTGTCTGGAAACCTCTATAGGGAAACAGAAAGGCAGTGGATCAAAGGAACTAGTCCAAGGTTGAGATATGTTTTTCATTTAATATTTTTAAAGATTAAAAAAGATTAAACCACTCCGAACAAACTATTGGATGTTTTCAGTAACCCGTTCAAAACAGCCCCAATTAAAACCCGTTAAAGACTACTCCCTTTGCATGGTATTGATCAAAGCAATAACTGAAATGCAGATGGTAAAAAGCCAACCAAACAGCTATACACTATTCTCATTACACCTTGGAACGTTTTTGGTGTCAGCAGAAGCTACAAACAAGGTATGAAGTAAGATTGCAACCTTTAATATCTTACATATCTATATAACAATTACAAATAGGTAATTCCAAAAAGAAGAAAAGGTGATAATGGCTCTTTACAAAAACAAATCCAAATGTAGATGTTGATGTAAAAAGTTGGGGTTTTTTTAATTCCATTAAAAAATGCATTTTCATTTGTGCTTACCTCCTCCCCATCTCAGACACCTTGCTAAATCATTGCCAGTCCCAAGAGGCAGGATAGCAACAGGAGGATGCTTAATCAAGTTTGCTTTCTCTGTGAATAAAGAAAGAAAAAAACACAACTAAGGAACAAAAATTATCTAACTGCATGGTATTATCTAACTGTGTTAGTTTTTGTTTCAAAGAATGATTTGCTTTGTATACAAAATCATGCCATCTGCTCCACAATGAGCATTTCACCAAACCAGTCCATTTCGTAGCCCCTTCTCCACTCAATATTCAATCCTTAATCCTAATTTACTCATTTATTATAAGGATTTTGTAATCTTAATTGACTCCTTTGTTATCATAAGGACTTTGTAAATCATAGATATGAAAAACATTAATAAACAATGATACTCAAGATCTTTCCAAGACTGAATATGGTGCTGTCACTCTAGTTCTCAGCTCTGCCATTCCCAGCTGTGAATACAGAAGAGTAACAGTTAAGGGCATGAATAATGAGGTGAATCTTCTACTTTTTCACCTGGGTGGCCAAATTTGTGTTAAGATGTGTATTCACCTGGATTTGTATCTACATCTGAGCACCACTGCCAAGAAGTCATTAGAACTAACACAAGACCTTAGCTAGGTTTGCCTGTCAGGAATTAAACCTGCTATTCAACACGAGCACTGACCTGTCTGATCAAGTCTTTAAGCAGCACTTTTGTATTTATTAAACAATGTTTTGAAATTAATGAATTTATAGCATCTTTTCGGTCTTTACTGGTATTTTTGTAGCATTGTAAGCCCAAGGATCTTTTCAAGAGAAAGAGAAAACCCTTGTCAAGTAATACAGCCTTTCTGAAAGCTGGAACATGTATTTCAAATACATAATCTGTCAAATTTCCCATTTAATGTGAATGAACAGTATGTCTAGTTTAAAAGCTATACTTAAGCAGTGTTTTTGTTTATAGAATTATGCACAATTATCAGCAAGAGTTTACCTATACAATAAATGTAGCAAGGAAATCTATACATATATCAATATTTTAGAAAGATTAATGGAAATCTTTCGGAGAATGTAATATTTAATGGAGTAATTTAAAAATGTTTTAAAGTTTCAAACTGATGAGATTTTTATTCCTTTTGTTTATTTTTTCTTTTTTTTCTTTTTGTTAGCTTTCTTTTTTCTTGCTGTGCTCTCTCTTTGTATATCAGGAGATCAGAGATGATCAAATTAGAAAGTGTTTAGAAACAGGTGTACCCTTACCCACTATATGCTAAAGTGCTTTTGCTCCCTAAAAGGCAGCATTGAAAATATATTTTCTTCATCTATAAAAAAATGATTCCTGGATCCCCCAAGTAATTTCTTTGTTCCATGCCACAAAAACTGCTGCAGAACATAGTATGTTACTAGAAGAGAAAATAACTACATGACATTTTAGACCTCATGAAAAAGGTGATGGCACAATTAACAGCTGCAAAACTTAGTTTCTTCCAAGTTTAGGAAATGCACTTGATGTTTATGTACATCAATTTATGACTCTGAAAGCTATTCGAGAGTTACTTGCAGTAGTTTGCATTTGCAAAAAGACTTCTTTCCAACCAAGATTAGAAATATTCCTTTGCTATCATTCCCTCATGGCATCAAGTTTACTTTTCAGTGAACTTTTAAAGGTTTTCCGGTCCCCACAAAGCATCCATTTTAAACACTTTAGTTGAAACTTGAGTTGAGCCTTTTGACACCTCTTGATCCACTTCCTAATTTCTACTCTAACATATGCCCGCTATTTTTCCCTGCAGCCTAACACCAAATAAATGATCATGTGTTGTGGAAGACATTCTTCTAAATCATCTTTGAGAAGATTAAGTTTTTTAAATCTGCAATAACTTGACTTCTCAGCCTTCCTTGACTTTTACAGAGGACTTTGCAGACAACTGACTGAAAGAACTCCAAAAGTGAACTATCTCTTATTATCTTACCTTCATTATGAGATAATATAGTATAAACAAAAATTTGATAACTAAAGAAAGCAAGTGACCTAAATTAAATTGTCTCAAAATTAGCAAGTTAGATTTGATTCAATTGTGGAATAGACTTCGAACAGAAACTAAAATAGATTAATTCGAATTTCTTGCTTTCAGGAAATCCAGAAACACTGAACTTGTCTAAAGATTTTTAAAAACTTTTGCAATTTGAGTACCCTTAAAAATAATAATGTCCCAAACTAAGACATTTCAAACATTTAAATAAACAAGCTGTTGTTTGAAATAGCTGCATCCATGCATCCATGGTGTATAAGAAAGAACATTAAAATTAAAACCATGAGGCAAGCAAAACTGTGTGAGGACTACAGATTACCTATGCAATCCAAAATCCAGCCTACTGTTCCATCTCCACCACATGCTAGTACTCTGAACTCAGCAACATCTCGGAAAAAATTTAACCTAAAAAGAGTAAATGAAGATACCTAATTATGATCAACATAATTGTCTATTATGTAAAGATGTTATGGCTTAAGATATTTTATTTAATAGTAAATGGCAAATGATCACTTAAAATAAAAATTACTTCTTATGTATTCATTTTTAGACAAATACAATGCAATATTATTATTAATTATTATCAGTATTATCTGAAAAAATTCAAACAAAATTAATGATTCAAGGGTTATTATGGTACACCAACACTAGAAAAAGTTTGGACTTGATGTTTAGTCCTATCTTAGACTTCAAATCTCATTTCAAACTCTTGTCAGAAAATATTCTCTGTTCACTTAGCTGTTAATGGATAGGGAGTCTCTCAAGACAGAAAAGTCTAAGCTGTATAAATGTATTAGCCATAACATTTGTTTGTGAAGTTTCTATAAATATGAAAACTTCATATTTCTGGTAGAACACTGGTACATATTAAGCTGAACATTCTGTGGTTGGTAAAAACAACTTTGCATCATGCTTTGATACAAAATAAGAAAGCATCAGATTGAAGGCTCTCACTCCATCATCCTAAAAACCCTATTTTAAAAGTAAAATATCTCTGGCAATATTTGCCTGGATATTTCTGCTTCCATATCCACCAAGTGAGTATCACCACCCCCTCATTCACTTCATTTATAACAGTGTTGCATAATGCTGTAAAGTGAGGATATACTAAAACAATGCTAAAGTGCAACATTTTAATTTAAAAGCATCAGTTCAGGACAGCTTTTGACATATGATAAAATCAGTCCTTACACATAAACTGTCATTAGACAAAAAAGTTCCAGTAATTTTGTAGTATTACTATGTATGTATATGTTCATTCACATATATTGTATTCATTCTGTGTGACAGATATCTTAATGGATATTCTATATTCTAGTGACCAGATCTGATACACAGTTTGTAATCTCCTAATAAATGGACAACTAATATCTTTCACACAAATACTTGAATGCAAATATAGACAATAGCTTGCAAGTGTTCAACTCCGTTTCCCATATTAAATTGTAATGCTGCAGGGAGAATGTAGTTTCTGTCCTTAGAAAGTTTTAAAATTCTTTTGGACCTCTTGATAAAATCAAGAACACATGAAAAATTAAAGTAAAAAGGCAAGAATGTGAGAAGGAAATTAAAAACACAATGACTGAAAAAGTTATGTAACATGTAGAAGATGACAGGACAACTTCTTGTTCTACTAGTTTTTGACCAGAATTTCAATTTCAGTCAAGTTGCTTAGAATTATGCCCATCACATGTCCCATCCTCTGTAATTTTCTTTGCTCAGAAGAGCTCTTATGCAATTTCAAGTGCAAATATAATGCCGGAGAGATGCTTACTTGCCCTTCTCACTCCTTTTATGTTCAACTTCACACATCTGCAGGAGAAGTGCTGTAGGATCTCCTGCGATCCAAAACGTCGCGTGCCAGATCTGACTGGGCACACACGGGGAACACTCCTAATAAGCCTATGTGCTGGAGGATCCTCTGCTGGAAATCACCTCCCAGCACTGAGGTGCAAGGCCAGGCACTGAGATGTGCCCTGGCCCAAAGGTGTGTATCTCCATCCCTTCTCAAGGCCTGGCACAGCGACAAACGCCTCCTGCCACCAGTATTGCCACTCCAAGCCAATGTGTTAGGTTGGCAGAGTGTTACCAGGTGTAATTACATTGCTTATTCCTATACTGAGCATTTTATCTTAATTTTAAGTCAAATTATAGCCCAGAAGTGATGGCAGGGTACTGACTTCTAAGTACTTAAGCATTTCTACCTCATGTAGCAGATATGGAAAAGAAAGTCTGGATAGAACCAACACCAAACAAGACCAAAAGCACTGGGATGATTTTAGCATTACTCCAGACTGGCAGAATACAGACCTAAACCTCTGTCTCCTTTCATAAACAAGCTTCTTCACCATATGGATATCAAACATTGTTTTTGTTTTGACTGTATAGTTAATCTTCATCAAAAAAGTGTAACTTTAAAAAAAGTGGGGGACTGAAAAATCTGGCGAAACCATACTGTCAAAAATATTTTCAATAAGCTGCATTTGTATTTCCCTTGGAGCTTTGTATACTCACAGACAGTGAATTTTCCATGCAAAGTACAGCATTAAATTCACCTTTTTCTGTTTATAAATTTAAATATAAAAATTATACATACATTATATAAAAATCTAACACACAAAATATATAAAAATAATATACGTTACAGTGTATTTTGCGTATACAAATGCAGTGTATATAAATATACTATGGCAGATATAAATATTTATAAAATCAAATTAATTTATAAAATTAAATATAGTTATATAATTATATATGTAAATAAATCTTTGAATTAGAAATTGAATTAGAATGTGCAGCCTACATCAGAAGTTGGGAAGGGAATACAGCTTTCTGTTTTATAAGGTTTCATTCCGACTCAGTAAATGTTACAATTGAAAAGAAAGAATTTGACACATTTCTTTATAGACCTTTAGGGAGAAAGTCAGTATTGCTTACCAAGAAAACTACTCAATTAGTGTTTTAATAGCACCTGTTACTTTTTATCCACTATTTTTCACATGATTTGAAGAGAATTTTTTAAGAAAACTCCTGAAAAATAATTTAGTAAAAGTGGTTTAAAGTGAAACTAAACAAAAAAAATGGAAGTCATTGTAATGTGCAACGTCAGCCTAAGCTAAAATACCAGAATAGAAAATTTTATCCTATTTTCTTGGAAAAATTTGAAACACTGAAAGTGATCAACACCAGCCTAATTTTATTTTATTTTGGCAGAAACAAGGATTCAAAGGCAGTTATTTCTGCTGATAAATCAGTAATTTCCACCTGAAAGAGGGCATCTGTTTCAGCTACCTATATTACTCTAATTCAGTTTTTCATAATCACCTCATCAAATCCACAGGAATGCAGGGGATCTATTTATGAATAAAATACCAATGCTAGAGGATGCAACTAATTGATTTTGAATCATGCAGTTAATTGATCTATGCACAGGTACGAAACACATATGCATTCTTATAGAACTGTTTAGAGAAAAACCTTAAGTATTTATTTTAATGTATTTAATTAATTTAATTTGAATAAAACTGAAGTTTTACTCACAGTAATGAAAAGATATTGCACTATTTTCTATTTAGTTACCTGCACATGACTTTTGCTCTTATACCCAAAAGCAATGCACTATGCCGAACTTCAGGTACTCAGCCACACAAGGTGGCAAAACAGCAATTCATGAAATCATTCAGCATTCTTCACTCACAATGGAAGCAAAACTTAAGACTGTCCACAGCCCAAAAGAATAATCCACTAGTGGATCTCTGTATACATTTCAGGTACCAACACCACAGATGTCATAAAAGCAAAAATATTGTTAAAGCATCTGCTTAAAATATATCTCTAAATTCAGGATTTAAGTCTCATGTGTGAAGACTTTGTGAATTCTAAGTACTACTGATTTGTGGTGAAGAAAAATAATTTTTTGTCATTAGAGTACAACCAACCCACCATTGCTGGCTTTGCCATTCTTTGGCAAAAATGTAATTCTTCCAAGAAAATATGGACCAGATTCACTATTTTTTTCAGAAGAAAATAACTACGCAGTTATTATCTTCTAAAAATATTCTTGGTGTATATACCTTCCAAGAATACTCTGGGTATTCCAAATGTCCAACAGCAAAGAAATGCTCTAGCAATCAATTCAAATAATTCGGGAAAATAGTGTAATTTTCCAAACAGGCTTATTGTTCTGTGAAGGTAAAAAAGTCCAGGTGCTGTAGATTCCCAATTAAATTACACTGTAAGTTGTAGGGACACAGCTTTGCTGTCTTGGGCATCTTTAAAGTGGGCAGACTTTAAGATTTAGTAAGGCCTGTTGAGGCAAACTTGCAGCTAGAATTAAAAAAAAAAAAAAAAATATATGTTCTCCAAATTAAATGCTTATGGAAGTTACAAAGAAATACAACTTTTGTGGATGTAATTTCTATAATAGAGTATAAAAATACCATAAATTAGACATTTTAAATAATAGAACTTTAGAGAACAGAGGCCTTTTCAGAGGGACAAAGACTTTGTGAAGCGCTGACCTCTCTACAGAGTCCTGCAGCTCTGTGGCTCAACTGCTATTCATCCTGCTATTATTTACCTCTCTGTGAGGTGAACAATAACTGAATTTCAGATTCTTCAAGATCATTAAATCCACAATAACAGTTGTTGTCAGAAGTAGAAGACTCCTAGAGAGATATAACAACAAAACAGGGAAACTCTTTTCATGGCAAAAGACACAGGTGCTAGGCACAAATTACACAATGCATCAGCCCAGCAATTTTCCCGTCACTGTGTTAACTGTGGCAGTCTGTAACTGTGGAGTACCTTTTATGCCTGTGTTCAGCTGCACAGTTTACAAGGATTTTCCAGCTCACTCATATCTCTCTACTGCCAATTAGAGAATGTCTAAACCATTAATTATTATACCCATGTTTAAAGTATACTGTTGCCTCCATTGCTGGAAAAGAATCAGTGCAAGAGTCGCTGCCATGAGGCTTATTTGCATCATGTACATATTTTTATGCAGACTATGTACATCACTGGTCTTGACATTAACTGTTCCAAAAACCCTAGCTCAGGCAGGCAAAGAAGCTGCAAGAAATGTCATTGCTGCTGTTCCTGCATTTCTCCATGTACCATCCCATCTATTATGAAAGTAAGCAACACTTCCACTTCAGTAATTGTACATTGAGGCTGTGATACTAAAATTCATAGTCAACTTGCTCAAAATATTTTTCTGTTGTCCTGCCATATGCCAGCATAGTTACAGAAAAACACGAAGAAATGCAGGGTTTTTTTGTGCTTTTAGGGGGTTGTGTTTTGGTTTGTGTTTGGGTTTTTTTTAGTTATTATTTTGGAGCCCCTTACTCCAACATTGCTCTGCAAGAACATGGTTATCCTACAAAAGCAGAAAAATAGACACAGCAACTGAGCTACTGACCATTAAAAAAATCCAGCAGTTTCAGCCCCCCTAAGATTTACAATTTTCTTAGTCTCCTAGTTCTCTTTTCCTTCTCTCTGCTGTTTGAAAAGGGGATACTTAGATTTTTGGCAAAAATGAACTGCAAATATCAATTTATATCAGCCATAGATCTTTGGAACTCAAGTTACAAAACATGTGAATGTTATCTTCTTGCTTGATGACAGCAGCCCATGAGAAAAGTATAATCAAAAATTAAAAACATTAACTTATAGGTTAAAGCAGACAGGTTGGCTCTAACAAAAAATGCAAATTCTTAGCTAATACTATAAACATTCTCTTGGTTGAGTAAATATGGGTGAAAATACTACTTGAAGAGAAAAAAAAATCTCAATATAGGCTCAACTAAAATGTACTAGAATAATCATAAATGCTTTAAAATAAATATACATTATATTTATCCCTTTCTACTAAATAACTTACTAAAGAACTTACTGGGATGAATAAATACACGTCTGCAAATCTGTTCCATTTTGATCTAAATTTCACATGTAATATGAGAACATTAAATAAACATAAAATCTGGATTGACAATCCAATATAACTGGCATTATAGAGATGGATGAATGAGTGGACAGATGGATGAATGGGCAGGTTTTATTAGGCAACTCAGCCCTCACAGAAAACAAGTACTGGTAAGTGAAATACCAGAGTTTATTCAACTTCTTGCTTAAGGGTCAAATTATATGCAGCCTACAAAGTATTGCCAGAGGCAAGAAGTGATGGCAGGAGACAAACTGGAAATTTAGGACTATTAATTTCTGTGAAATGAATAAGAAATATACCAAAACAAGCAGTGCCTGTTTGAAAATTAATTAGAATTTTCTTCAAAGTGACTCTGAAGTAAAACTACTCCGATTTCTAATAGAAAGCGAAATTGAAAACACTTTCTAAAAAACACTGCCCTGGTTCAAAAGACTAATGTTTAAATTGCTTCAGTGCAGGGTTTCAGCTTGAACTTAACACTGCCCTCTTGTGCCTCTGCCTTAAAACGCATTTTCCCTCACATAGCAAGATTCACGAAAACTAAGTCACTTATGGACAGTTTTAAATTTTGAAGAAATAAGGTGACTATGAACAAAAATATCTAATTTTTTTTTTTAATCATCCTCTCAATTTCTAGCACGGCATTTCTATTACATAGTATGTAAAACAATATTGTTTACTAGTTTTGTCTCAGTTAATTCTTCTAGTCTACTTATTCTTTGAACTAAGAGTACTTGAATTTTCCATATGTGTCAAGAATAGCATAAAATCAACAAACTTCATTCGAGTAATAAAAACAGCACTAGCATTCAGATACAAGATGATTACAGGCATGAAAGAAATGATGTCATTATCTCAATTTTTTGGGCGAGTTTTGCACTATTCAGCATGTTAACGTTAGCCACACTGCAGTACATGATATCTTAACTCCTAAAATGACTGAGCTCAATATGCTTTTCACTTTCATCAATGTTACACATCTACAGGTCTAAACAAATAAAAAATGCAAAGATTAAAAAGAAAAGTATTCAAACAACAGTGTAAACTTCATGTCAGTGAACATGTACCTCCTAATATCCTTCTACAACTCTTTTCACAGAAAAATTTCATGTATCAGTGACATAAGTAAATAGCACCCAGTACACAGAAAATAACATACAGAGCAGATCTTTAGCACTGCTCTGTCTAGTTTTCTTCTACCAAAGCACCCACTGCTTAAAAAGGAGACAGTATCAGGTGGCAAAGGCTGGTGTTTGATACACTGTAATTCTCCTGTCTTCACACTAAGGCAAATTAAGAAGAATCAGGGAGGAAGCACATTAAGCAAGGGACGGCAATGCCAGCTGGTTCAGAGAACACTCCAGTCCACATTAAAAGTCACTGCCAGCACAATCTAGCCTGGCCAGTCATTTTCCAACCACTACATTTCCATGATTATGTAACTGATAAGAAGTGTGCAGTCACCAATACATTACAGGCACCTATGTATGTGCACATTTGTGTTTTTGTAAAAGAAATGCATGTTTTGCTGGTCAGTCTTTCAGGCCGCTGACATCTGCAACAAAAGTAACCCCCAAGAACTCGGGTTGCTGAACTGGCAGTTAAAGCTGCAAACAGAATTAAGTTTATCCCACAGTTCTTATAGAATAATGCATGGTTTTCAGCAAAACATATGAGACACAGCCTTATTTGTACAGGTAAACAAATAATACCTATACATTTCTGCAACCATTTAGAGAACTGCAGAACTGCAGTGTTGATACATTCCAAACATGCTATATGTACTTCAGTCTGTTCATTTGATTATACGGTATTTTATTAAATGAGTTCCTGGTAATAATATTAACTGCAGACTTACCCTGGCATTGGTCCATTTCCAGAAAGACTATAAACTTGACGAGGATTTAAAAGGTACTGAAATTTTCTATAAATTCTGAAGAGGTAAAAGAGACAAGGAGAAAATATTTACTTACATATTTGGAATTTTTAAAAACCATTTCAAATGAATGAATTAAAGAAGTTAGAAACATAATTATTGAACTGCAGGATCTCATTTATACAAAAAAATCAAATATTTCAACACAGCAATTATAATTCATACATAGTGTATTGTGGGATATAAAGTTGAGACAGAAGCACTACAAGATATTTACAATTCAAATGCTGTGTATAGACAAACAAAATATGATAAAGAGCTATAGTTACACAAGAAAAGGTGAGTCAAAAAAGCATTTTGGAAAGCATATTGATTTGCATTAAAGTAACTCCATGGCAAAGGAGAGATTTCTTCCTGAAATTTATTGCAAACACAGAATTACAAGTATAATTAATTGCAAAAGCTAATTGGCTTTGCCACCCACCAAAAATATCTGCATAGGCTGAAAAACATTCTGATGAAGAAAACCTGTGGTCGACTACATTTCCTCAGGATTACATTTGAATGGGAAGAAAATGAAAAATATTTAAAGCATTGTTATTCTAAATTACACTTTTTCTTTAATTATCTGAAAAATAGGAAAAATAGGAAGCAATTTATTGATACAGCATGACAAGCATGGCCTTATCCCACATGGAACCACGTTTGATGTACTACCCTCAGAAATTATTTCTTCAAAAGTGTAAATTTAGAAATTTGAGTTTACTTGTCCTAAAAGTATGACAGAGATTTTGTTTCTTCATTACAAATATTAGAAATGTAATTTCCTACACTTACTGGAATGCAGTAGTGATTCTTTTCTCACATAGAAACAAGAAAGCATACAGATGAGTTGGAGCTCAGAATAAATAAATATATACCTGGGATCTATGAGAATAGTTTAAATCATAAACTCATGCTTCTTGGTTTTAATTTTAATGTTTCTGTCCTTAAGCTAATTAATACTTTAATGTTTTTAAGAAAGCATTTATTTTTCCACTGAAATATTCTTTTCTTTATAATCTCTTAAATAAAATAGAAGCATAAGAACTGACTTCTAGGTTAAAATGTTCATGTTTTCAAATACAGCAAAATAAAACTGTCTAGACACAATCTATGTGCACATTCAGGGATTTTTTTTTTTCTTAGTAGAAATGCATAATTTATCAATAGAGCAAGTGTGTAAAAATACTGAATACAAACGAATTCATAATTATCAGTAAAATTGCCAAATTGGATTATTTTCTTAACTTCTCAATTATTTATTGATATCAGCTTCATAAAGCATTTTATTCACACTCACACAATACACTCCTGATGCCACTCCTGACACAAAAGTCAGTATGAAATGACTAGTTTCATTTCACAAGTATGCATACATCATTGTTGATGGCTGTGACAATGGATTTACAACACAATATACACATTCCCATTTTACAAATGTAAAAGGAGTTTTCTAGTTAGTATGTGTGATTTGCTTCTCAGACGTGTAGAAGTTAATCTGGTCAAAGGTGATGCTAATTTAATTTGTGTAGCTGACCGTAAGAAGTTCATGAACAGCATTTTTACCAAGTCCCAAAGTTCTAAGAGTTATTTTCCTCAAGTTTGGTGCTACAAAACATACTAGACATTACCTACACTCACAGAGCTGTTTTCAGGTAACATATGCTATATGCTATAAAAGCCTTCTTAATGAAAAGGAGGCTAGGTTTTTCTACTCAGAAGTCCGACAGCAATAATGAAGACATTACACTGAATTGTACTTGACTCACTGCATACCATTCATGCTACCAGTTGAACATCAGTACCTGCTAATCAATCCACAATGACTCACTGCAAATGACACATTAAGCTTTAAGTTATTCAACATTTTTATGTATTCTGGTCTGTATAAAATTCATAAACTGATGTCTCATTTCTATTCACACATTCTCAAAAAAAAAGAGGAACTTAGAAACTGTCTATAAATGTTTCCTTCACACTAAGCTCTACCCAGACCTAACAGGGTGACATGGGGAAGCCAAGGAAATGGACAGTAACTCAGCCTTCCTGTTTTACATCTACGGTACCAAACAATGACACTGATGTGGCTCTGAATGCCTTGCTTCCACATGTGAGGAAGGAATTGGATGTGGTTTCCTTGTCACTGGAGATTTGTGCTGACAAGGCCATGAGGTGGTGGGGTGGCAAATGCCTCAAAAGACATTTTTGTGATGAAATGCAATTTCATGAATGAAACTAGTTTATGAAATCACCACTTGTCAAGAAACAGCTGTGCTTCTGTACCTACTTTTGGGGTTATTCTGTGATCTGGAAAACTAAAAAGATTCCATTTACAACACAAATCCACGGAGGAGTTTCTTCACCGTCATTTTTCTGTTTATTTAAATCATGCCCATGATCTACTCTGCTAGTGTAACTGAGGAGGCAGAAAATTATCTCAGGAGTGGCCAAAGGAGATGGCATCATCTTTAAACAGCTCAGGTGCTGAAGAAAATATTTTTGAGTGCACCTTGGGCTGAGTTAGATTAAGCTGTCTTCTGAAGAAGAGACAAAATAAATGGCCAGAAACTAGCTGGCAATTACAAAACTCACAATAAAGTTGACTACATCGTGGTAAAAGCTGGCCATGATAATGCCTTCTGCCACAACTGGGAGACACATCTTCAGTCCTCTAGGGGCTATTAATGATGTGGTTAATATGGGCTTAATTTAACCCTGATGTCAGACAAGAAGAAGTCAAGGACTCCTCTCTAAAAGAAGAAATGCTAGTTATCTTCTCTCTCAGACATACAATATTTGAAACTGCTTTTATATTTTGTCCCAATGCTAAATGAAAGCTCAGAAAGGCAGATTAGTCACAGGGGAGGAGGGAAGAGCTATTATGAACCCAAGTTATTTGAAAACAGCAAAGGTTAAAATTACCATCAACCTGTATTGCACAGACACTGAACATGGAGTCAGCAGGAAAAGCCAGTGTACGGAAGCTGATCTCCAGTGCATCCAACAGCACATTTGTCAAGGAAACAATTGTGTAAACTCACCCTCTGGTCAGGCAAATAAACTGGAAAATGGAGAAGTGGAAATCAAAGTAATGAGTATAGCAAAACAACAGCATGATTTAGAAGGACCCTTATGTGAGAAACATTACCCTTAACAACAGCCTTTAGATGCACTACGTGCTTCTGGTATATTCTTTCTGTTGAAAGAAACTATTTTGTGAATGGTATGCTACATATATACATTCTACACACAGATTATTAAAAACTGTTGTCTTCATTAATCAGATCATAATATGCAGACTGATAGCCCTAGAATGAAATGGATGTTCTACATTATTTTGGATGAAATCAACTGCACCTGCACATTTCATGCACAACCACTGAAAATATCTCGCGGTGTGATATAGCCTGAGCAATCCACTTCCTGGGTTTGATGAACTCCTATTCAGTGTCATGCTCATCCATTTCTAGTATGTGAAAAGACTTAAATTCATCAGCTTTAATTCTATTTTTCTACTTTTCTCTTAATAAACAGTGACTTATATTTTTATTCTCTTATAAACATATGTATTGTCTATTAAACAAATCCATTCAAGTCCAAATAACTGTAAATACACTTGAGTTTCATATGATGGGCAATTACTAATCTCCTAATTAAGAAGAAAATACAATGGGGCTATTGTCATAATTCTTGATTTTGAAATTATATCTGAAAGTCGTAACACTGGTCTTCAAAACAGAAACTTATTCAGGAAGAACACATTTATCACTACACATTCTGAAAAACTGAATTTCTAACATAATGAAACTTTTAAAAATGTAGAGAACATATTTTTTGAGTTCTGAATGCATTTTTCCTACATAACCATTTGTTTCCCACCATCCCTTTGTTTGAACACTTAAAAACTAAAACTAAAGAACCAAGCTTTTTTTTGCCTTTAAGTGATGCTTAGTTCTTTTCTTTCGCATTTGAGAAATTTGAAAAAAATTACAAAATACAAGAGGAAAGGAGCATGCATTACTGGAGGTTGCACTATTCAACTGGTTTTCAGTTGGATGCATAAACTCTCTCAAGAATAAAGGCAATGAAATGGGCTGGGTTAACATATGGTAAGGCATAAAATCTCGTATGGGGAACTGTGGGAACACTGGAGTCTTGACAATCTGCAATAACCTTTCTGCGTTCAATGAAAGTCAATAAGAAATCTTATTTTCATTCATCATGACCTCTCAAATATAGAGAATCCTAAGTAAAGACAGAGGAATAGTTCTCAGTACAAGATTTTCCTAATCTGAATGAATCAAGAAAATGAAATTCTGATCTACAAAAATTAGAAGGTTGTGGGCTTGTTCTGCTTTTTTTTTTCCCTCACTGCTGGGGAAAAATCTTAATTTTATTACAGTGTATCCTCTAGTCCCACCCTCTCACCACCTGACCAGATTACAAAATTGCTAAAATCAAAAAGCCTGACTTGAATGCCATTTACTTGAAAATTGGACTCGATGATCCTCGTGGGTCCCTTCCAACTGTGAAGAAATCTGTGCATCACCATAACTGTGCATTTTGCAAAGTACTTTATGTCTTGAAATGTCCTGTTATTTTACTTTCCACAACATCTAACTGCCACAAAATTGGAGGGTAGGGAATATATGGGAATCTCTTTCTGCTTACTGACTCTAAAGCAGACAGATAAAACCCAGGGAAACTAAAAAAAATCAGTAATATTTCTCCTGAGAATGTTTTCATCACTTAAACTGAATATTCAAACTACAATGCACTCTTAACAGCCTTGTATTTTTGCTACTGGCATTGATATGAAACATTAACACCTAAAAAATGGAGAGCAAACCCCTTGTCAACAAATAGTCCACATGTGGACTTTTTTTAACCTTTCTGAATCTGGCTTTAGATCTAACTGTTATCTCCTAATGGTGAATGACCTGAGATATGTTTACAGGACTATGCAGTTGACCTTTTGATGTGCTTCTCTTAAAACAGAAATATTGAGTGTGACCTTGACACATCAGTATGCAATTTAACATTTTGTGTGTGTGTGGTATCAAAGCCAATTTAAGAGGTTCTTACAATTCACTACACTCAGCTGCTGGTGCCTGCCCTCGTGCTATACCCTTAATTGTGTAATGACACTCGTGGATAATGGTGCCAGTGAATGAAGTGCATATAGGGCATCCATTTTTAAAATTCAAATAATTCCTGTGATCTGTTTGGCCTCAGTAACAGTTTCATTGACATAAACTGAGAAGTGTTTGATTGTAATACATGAAAGGGAATAGGAGCCTGAGATGGGGATCAGATTTTAAACTTGCTTTTACCCTGGAGAGTATCTAACATTAAATGACATCCCTAATGCATTAAGCCCATTCAGATAGTAACGCTTGAGACCAATTATGAGCTGGGAACCGAAAGCTGTGAAACAGCATTTCATTAAATTGTTTCTAGGCTATAACTAACTGTGTAAGTGCAGCTCTCTAACCTGCCTCTCACCTACGTAATTGCAGACTGGATCTCTCATCTACTCACTTCATATCGGTACTACAAAAAGTCAAGCTGAGTGCTAGTGCAGATTACCTTCCACAAGCCCTCTGACTGCACAGCAGACCAAGACTGCCTCACACTGCTACTGTGGCTGAAACATGAAAACTCAGGATGTTTGTTCCAATTGCAAAGGCATGTTCTTGAAAACATTTAGAATTAGTCTTTTAGATAATTAACTGCCTTTGACACACCTAGCTGATATCTAGGTATACCAGTCCAGAGATTACATAATCAGCTCTCAAGTGATAACCAGTTCTCTTAGAGGTCTTCAAATATAATTTTGGTTATTGCTCCTTAACTCTAACAATTACCCTAACAATTATGCAGGATTTTGTCCCCTTTGACAACTTAATTTTAGGGGCACGGGAAGATGTGATCTAAGGCAGGCAGAATGGAGGAGGTAGGGAAAACTGACCCATTGTAGTTTACTTGCTTGGCTCCAGGCTTTAGAATCACTCTGCATCCCTCCTTTTTTGCTTCTCATTATCCATATCACCAGTATCGACAGGTGTCACTTTCAGCTGGATCCTGGCCAAATGACCACAATCTTTTTCAAGATTTGAAGTTACAGTAATGGTGACATCACACAAAGTATCATGACAACATTAAATTACAGACATGGTGAACTAGGCTATAAAAATTGAGGGATTTAAGGGATGATCAAAAATGGCTGTATTGTTAGCATTTGAAATCCTGAAATATGCTATGAAAAGTCTGTTTAGGGGGCAACTAATTCAGTGCTCCTGCCTGAGTAGGAGAATGCTCCTTACATCTACTTTATGAGGCCTCTGATACATTAACACTTTAACTAATAAACTCAGATATTTTTAATTTAAATCGATGTAATTCCTGACGTGTAATATGTCTTTAAGATTGTGTGATTGGACTCTAATAATTCAACTGGATTTTTAGAATGCTTCCTATCTACAGAAATCGAAAGGTTTCTTTGAAGGAAATCTTATGAAGCAGCTTGAGAGCCTCTACTATTAAGTCTTTAAAAAGCAAATCATACATTAGCAAATGGAATACTGCTTCTAATTTAAACTACTGGCCTGCCTGTATAATCATTACATAGATTAAAAGAAAACTGTTAGCACTTTTAAGTTTTAATACAAGATATGGCAACTCACATCTTCATGCAAATCACACAAACCCATGCACTGAATATACCTACTTTTTTTTATTTGAAACAAAACTGTTCTATAGAACTAACTCTTGATTTTAACTGGAGTATTTATAGGTACAGCGATATAGGATGTTCAACTGTGAGGAATAACAATATAAAATTTTGGATTTTTTCCTCATGTACAAACTTTTAAAATTAATTTTTAAACATTTCACAGACCAGAATTGAGAAAGAGAAGAAAAAAAGAAAAAGAAAAAAACCCTTACCTTTCTCCTTGTTTCCCACCACTTTTAGGATTGACAAAAACTAAAAGTGGATGAGTGCCTGGAACTGGAGTGATCTAAAAGAAGGGAATAACACAGCCACTCATTAATGCTGTGTGTTGCATTCATTTTTTCCTATAGTAGACAGAAAACAAAAAGCTTAATGCAAACTCTATGTTATGCCATGTAATCCAGCTGGAAGCAATACCATAATTTGCAATAATCCTCACTTCATTAATTTGCCAGCAATTGGCAAGTGACTTCTTTAATGCTGTCTGTTTTACAGCTGTGTTGTCATTTTAACCAATAATGCCACTGAAATATTGAGATATATACATACATAACCTCTCACTATATAGATATATATTTCTGTGCTTGTATATATATGTATCTACGTTATCTCCATCAGCAGAAAAGAAAACCTTAAATGCAAATAATTACTCTGACAGTAATTTCCTTAAAAAAAGGAAAAGAAGAAAGTTTAAATGAAACTGTATTTTGGCGTGAGAAATTATATATACTATTTTACACTGTGAAGGTCAACTCTAGCTATATGGAACATTGAACTTGACAGATTTTTTTTTAATTATGGCAATAAATACCTGCAATATTTGATATAATATGATATTAGACACCTTTTAAAATGTGGCAACCATAATATTAAGGAATTCCTTTAAACACCTGCAAAAGCTGAAAGACGAAGAAGGAGAAACCATTAAGAAAGAAGGCAAGTCTGAGGAAAAGAGTGTTGAGGAAAAGGAATGAAACAATGGCGTCTAGCACCATTTTTAAAAAAAATTCTTTTGTGCATGGAAAGTTTTACACATTCACATTAATATTTAGCTTTACAAACTAACACCTTCATTCTAAGTAGTAGGGTTAGTCTGTATTTTCAGATACTCTGAGATGTGTGTGTTCGTTGCCTTTACTCCAAAGATTGGAACACCAAAAAATGGTATCAGATGAGGTATGATACAGGTCTTGAAACCATGAATTGCTCACATTTAGAAGTATCACTTTTAGACATATATCAATTCCAGAATGTTTGAAAGTATATTAAGAGTTCCAAGTCAACATTTCCAAAGTCAACACCAACAACTTCAGAGACGAAGCTTGGATCATCTTGTTTCAAAATGATACACTGAAAGGCCTTGCTCAACATCCTTACTCAAAATCCCTGAAATAACAAAATGTGAAGACTTCATAATGTGTAATTTAAGGCAGAACCTGAGAAACCTCATAGCTAAGGAGTTTTATAGGCATACTATAAATATATGCATATAGTCCTACAGGCATCTAAAACCACTTTTCTTTAAGTAGGAAATGTTAAGGACTAGTGTGTCAACTCTATACATTTATTCACAAAACAACAGAATCAAATCTGTCCCAATATATACAAAAATAATGGAAAAGTCCACAAATTCAGTGGTATTAAGCTTATCATAAAACCGACTTAGTATCACCTGGTGCAGTAAAGTGGTGTATGTTGAAACATAGATCAAACTGCAGAATGCAGTGAAGTTTGTCATATATTTAATTTTTACCTACTGTTTTAATCAATTTTAGTTATTTAGCCAATTCTCAAGGTGTTTATTCCTGTAAACTAAGTGTAAACCAATGGTGCTCATTGTGACAGAGATGGAATACCTACTGAAATCCCTTAGGACGCAGGTTAATTAATGAGACTCATCCTAAGGTTATACATGATCTATTACTTCCTCTAATTAGAAATAATAATCCTGATCATTATGCTGGTTAGCTAGAAAGAAGCAAGATGAATGTGCTTAACTATGATTAATTGTCTTTAAGTCATGCAGACCTCCACTGCCACTAAGTTACCTGCTCACTCTGTCTGATGGAAAGAAGGTTTGGGCTTGATCTTTTTCTCAACAAAAGCCAAGTGATGGACTTTCCTATTTAAAATCTTTTATTTTAAGACTCAATGAGATTATTTCAAGTAGAAGGGTTTGGATCATCATTAAAAAAAAAAAAATCTAATAACTAATCTGTATCCCACTCGGTTCCAAAATAAATTTTAATTAAATTTTTACAGCTTTTCCAAATTACTTTTCCAGATAACATACGGTATTTTTATATAATGAAATGCAACTAAAGATTTAGACTAAATTAGTGAACATTTTCAAGCCCTAATCTCGCACAATTTAAAAGCAATCTTCACAATGTTATAGGACAAGTGACTTAAGTAAAAAGGAAAAAGAAAAAAGTGGTGGAGCATGTATTTAGTTTCTCCCATATTGAAAACAGAGGTCTAACAGCAGTAGTACAAAGATCTTTGCTTTGTTACCTTGGAACTTAGATCATAAACAAATCCAATTAACATACTGATTAAGTTTTCTGAAATAAAACCCTTGCTTACTGAAGATCTTGTTAAAATGAGACCATGCCAGCAGAATCAGAGTATTAGAAACAGAGCAGCATGCCAGATATGGGAGAATTAGAGTAGTACACTTTGATCAGATACAGAATGTTTTCTCCAGACCATCTTTGGGCAAAATACTAACATTAATTACCAGTTATATTTATAGCATCTTACATCTTTGTGAGAATAGTTGAAAAATTAGACAATTTGTGAGGAAGAAAAGCACTAACATTCTCATTGATCCCATCCTTTCAGTAGGATAGCCTTCAAGGTTCACTCAGCCTTCACAATAATTACATTCACAATAGGTCATCATTTTTAATGCCAATCAAAAATTAAATATTTGATGCTAAAATGGGTTCCTGCTATTCAAAACCAATTTAATCCATCCGTGAAAAACAAAGACCATGGTAAAATCAGCAAATTAGGGCCATAACTGCAGAATTATTTCTAATGTTATCACCATGATTACCAGTACTGTGTCATGCACTACATTACAAATGTGTCATTACAAAACACCAAGCACTTCAAAACACACCTCACATCTATTCAACAATAATTCTACCATCTTTGTCCCCATTTTCTTTTTCTCCATCTCTAGCACTAATAAAAAAAAAGCAAGGATGAAACCCAGGCTTTTGATTCATCTTGGAAAGAGAAGATAAAACACAAGTTTTGCATCACACAGTACACATAATAATTTTAAGTTTTGTGTTGAAGAGTCCATGGTGCTAAAAGTCGCTATTTTGAGTAGTCCAAGCATTATATCCTAGGCATGGTATCACTTGAGTGGGAAATAGAGACAAAAAATAGCTGAAAATAAACTATGAGCATAAGTAATCTCATGCTTGGAGCAAACACAAAATTCATAATGATACATGGTGCTGCAACCAAAAGAAGATGCCAAAGATGCTCCTCTATCTAGAATACTTTGTCTCACTGGAATTGTGTTGATATCACCCAAAAGTTAGAACACACTGTTTTTCCTTTAGCACAAACTTCTTAATCACACTGTGACTGATTAGAAACAACTTGAGCTATCTTTCAATTAAGACTCTAGTATTTTTTGCTTCATGTTTTGTCACAGATGATCTGGATATCAATGGAGCCTGTGAAAATGGTAAGTACAGGAAGAGATTTTTGAAAGCAATGGATAATGATCGTTCTAATATCCAACTATACCATCAATGGAGCAGTCATATGACTAGAAAGGTTTTAAGGTTTGTTTTTCTGTTTTTTTCAGGTTTGGATTTTTTTTCCCTTCTTTGGGTTGTCATAACAAGAATGTTTGACTAACCTAAAACACAAAACAATACAATAAACCTTTCTATCTTGATACAACAAGATGAAATAATTATGAGGCATAAGGTAATAAGGCTTTTACTGAAGCCCAATTGCATCATATCAAAGATAGAACAGACAACTATGCATATTAAATTATTATCACATTGTTATCATGATGATAATTTAACTCCTGAGAAAATAAAGCAGAAGCATCCTGCATATGGACATTGATTTCATTCAAAACTACTCATATCTCAAGGGAAAGAAGTCAGCAGTTCAGTCATGCCTCTAAGTCACCACTCTCAAATAAAATTAGCTCATCACACACAAGCTTTTCTTTCAAGTAGAAAAACTTCCATTTTTATGATAGATATTGCTATTAATGAAAACATGTTGCTTTTCACCACTGTTAATTTTGATATGCCAAACAACCTACTCAGAAATACTTGGACAAATAACGCCCTTGAAGTTTTCTCCATCCATTAATTAACAGGTCTGAATGAGAATAGTTAACAGTTATCAGGACAGACTTAGATTAATAATGTAAATTTGTGCAACATTGCATGACAGATACCAAAAAAACTAGTTCAGCTCCATCCCAAGACAGAAGTGTTTTGGAGCTAGTCCTCCCTCCCCCTTCATGTCTTCGGAAATCCTTACAATCACATGAGAAGCAGATGTGTATCATAGGATTCCTGAAACAATGGAAGACTTTATGTATTGCCTTTTTAAATATGTGAAAGTGAAATATTAGAAAAGTAAATGCATATTTCACTTTAAACATATCTCACTGCTCATATGTAAAACAACCTGCTTAATATTAAAATAACAATAATCACACCTGAAGGCCTTGTCCATCTACTGTGACAGAATTAGCTCTTTGCATTTTGTTCCGTTCTCCCAGTTTGTTCATTTGCTGGGGGCAGCTCTTTTCTTTTTTCACTGTTGCTTGTCTTTCCTTGAAAAGAGAAAAGGAGAAAAGGGAACATTTTAACACATTATACAATGCTATACAAATGTAACTGAGACTGTACTTCTACAAAGTTGTTTTCTTAACTAGCAGGTAATGTCAGACTCTGCTTTAATGAAAATGAGATCTCAGTCAAGTTAATACACAACGTCTGGCCACTTCACATAACATCTATCTATGTGCCTGGCCATTCCATAATGACTAGGCAATAGATGGATGAATAGTGTGCAGTCACAACACAAGTTAATGTAATGATGTGAAAAGATAATCTGACATTACCAGGGTGCCATTTTGAAACTTGAAAGTCAATCATACAATATACTTGATTGTTTAATAAGCATATTGATAAGACATCAGTAATTTTTCAAAATTTCATCCTGACTGCTAGCGAAGGTTGGATGCCTCAGAATACTTTACCACTTTGGCAAAATATACCTTGGTCTAAATGAACCACAATCAATTAGCTGAGTAAATTTTAATAAAACATGCATTTTGAATCAAAAGGAAACCAGAATCTACATCAGATTCTAAGCTGCTGGCAACTTTTGATGCTGATACACAGCACAATGAGATGGCAATTTGAAAGAGAAAAACTCAGTATTATACAGTTGCAATCATATTTTCAATTGCTAAAAGGCCATTTCAGGTAACTGCATGGAGAAAAAAGTATTGTCATTCTTTGTATCTCATTTATTCCATTTATAAACTGCACCCAGCATGTCCTTTTAGGTTATCCAAAAATGCACCATAAATTAAGACAGCAGATGTGTATCAAATAGAATCAGTGTCTGCAATCCCAACTGCACCCCAGCCACTTTCCTCACTTCACAAGTGCAAGGAGGCTTTAAACTAATCAAGGGAATGGGCTGGCACAAAGCTGCTGCACTAGAAAAGGAGCATGAAGGACATTGTTGCACCCCCTGCAACTACATTCAGTAACAAGTTCATTAAATGTTACCATACACATTCCATACCAGGCCAAACCCATCTCTGTGCTACGTCCCATAAAGCCTTGGGGATTGGTAGCAGCAATTAATTCATGAAACTCTTTCAGGAGCAGTTTTTACTGGTAAGAAGCACTGACACAGATTCTGTCAGGAAGGGAATAACTCCCAGCTTAATGCAGTGCCTTTTAGCACAAATGTGAAACCTGATTGTTTTTATACCATCATCAGTTTCTTTAACTGACACTGACAGAGTCCCAGCCTAGATCTGATGCAAAGAGTGGTCCAGGTCATCCTAGGCCACTTTGGGTAGCCAAGTGCTCGGGGGAACTATGACAATCTGACCACATTTTGTACAAAAGGATGGACAAACCTATGCCACTGGGAAAAGAACAAAAAACAGGGGAGTCTACACAACTGTCTGTATGCAGTGAGATTCCTAAGAGGTAAGTTAACAGAGCTCTTGGATGCTTTGAGTAACTTGGTTGGTGCAAGATGAGGTCCAAGACTCTAGACTGCAATATCATTGTTTTGAAGAGAAAACAGTAGAAGCAATTAGAGCTATTCACCTCATCCTTAACCTTAGAAACAAAAAACACTGTATGTATCACTACCTAAGAAATCACCAGCTCTGCACTTACTTATTTGATGATTTTATCAGAAAGTAGAACCAGGATGAGGCACCCAAAGAGAATAAAATTTTTGAACTAATATAGAACATTTTTCACAGTGGATTGGTTAGTCCCAAGGACAGAAAGTAAGACACTTCTGCATGAAGGAAGCTTCACACTTCTTTACAATTTTAATAAGTTGTTTTGAGGATTTAAACTTTGTAAATAATTACCCTTAAAAGTTACCACCTTGTATAAAAATAAAGCATTATCTGTTAAATAGGATTTTACATTGTGGCCAAATCTGGCTTATGAATACCGCAACATGTTCAAATATCAAATCAGATGTCAGTAAAGCAGAGAAAAATCTAGTAAAAATTGTGATTTCTAACAAAAATCTGAGATGAAGAGCAAATTTTAAAAGGTCTAGGAAAATCTCAAGCTAAAGGACACATTTGTGATAATTGAAAGAAAAATGTGGCAGAAATTAACAGACTCAGCACAATGAGTTTGCATATTTAGAAAGGTTAAAAAAAAGGTTCAAAACAGGCATACTTTTAGTGTGTACTAAAATCTTCTTGCACATATCATGCTACTATTTAGAAGAAAGCTATTTATACACTGCAGAGACCCGTGCCCAAACCCACTGTTATTAATGACTCAAGTAAAATGCAGTAGCAATTACCTAGAGCAAAGTTTTGCATATTGGGGTGATACAAATAGCAGCATGATACAAACAGCAGTTGGCCTTAGTCCTATGACTGCTGCATTACTCCTTCTCCAGTTTATATTTCCCATCCCATAAACAAAACCACTGCTTGCTACACAAAGACAATGCAAGATTAGATCATACATCTCAGGTAACAAAGGAAAAAGAATATTCATGATACAGAATTGTCTAGAGTGTTAATAATTATGATCAAAGATGGATACCTAATCTCATAAACACTGAAACTTTGCTTTCTTCACTGATGATTTTTGAAGAAAGTACAAATAAAGTATTTAATATCACCCATCTTATATGAGACCACAATACACGTCACGATGTCTATCAATACTGCTCTCTAAAACATTTCTGAAGAAGCTGATGAGATTCTAGATTTCCTAGAATTATATATCCTATAATTTTTAGATATGTGTCACACTAGTGAGGATTTGACTTAGTTTGTATGACATATTCTGATGAATTGTATCATAATTCTAATGAATAAATCTGTTAATGGAACACAAAAAGATTTACCACCTCATTTTTTTTACTATTCTTATGCAGATCCTTTCTTTTATATATGGATTACCAGTGGTGCCTGACCCACAGTATCGTTTTGGGAACTAAAACATTACTAATACATCAGAGAGCATCAAGAAATAAACAAGCTAATTTTTAAAGTAGATAAAACCAGAAGATAAGAATGGATAACAGTCTAAAAAGTCTAGTAATATTAAGAAAAACCTGACATGCATTGAAGAAATGGGTTTATAAAATGTAAAACTTTATCTCTCCATGTAAGAAATATTTCTGTAACAGTTGTGTTGTTTTTATTATCTTGCTAAATAAAGCATACAAAATGATCAATGTATCTGTGAACCACTATTTAGTGAACATGCATGAGGCTGACAGAGATACTGAATACAGCAATTTAGATGCTATTGTACATTTTGATGGCTCAAAGAATGGAGCTTTTTGTTCTTTTGGTATGTGTCAGAACACATACCTTCCAAAATAGTAATTACCACGACAAAAAATTTTTTCACTTCTTATGTCTTATTTTCCCCGTTGAATTCCCACTTTGAAGTCAATATGCATTTGCTGGAGCTCCTACCATTCAGGACTGCTCCACAGAGAGACCACTGCCAGGTGAGAACTACTGAATTGCACCTATTCCATATTCCAAATCAGAAAGTAATTGACAAATAAGACAGGACTTTTCAAATAATAACCCAGAATATCATCTCTAGATTTTTGGTTCAGCCCCAAAATGCACTTTATAGCAGAAAAAATGTACAGCATCATGAACTGTTAGTAGTTAAGCGTTGATGGATGCCTCCCGCTACGCACCTCAGGGAGCAAACCTCCTAAAGTGGGAAGCGTCTGTTGGAAAAAGAGAATGTTAGGCTGCAGCACCAAACAGCTGGGATGGCAAAGGGCATGGACAGGGTGTTCACAAGGAATGTTACCTTGCAGCAGTCATACTTAACAACAACATACAGGGTACTTTGTTACGCTTTTGCACAAGTGGACTCTCCCGATGTTTTGGCTTTCCTACTACATAATTCACACTCTACAAAGAATGTGTGGGATCATTTTTACACCAGAAAGCAACAGTAAAAAACCTGAGGACTTCATTCTTTTGAACAGCAAAAACAGATACTTGATACCTGGAGAACTATTTTGATTTTATCTTCCAAGTCTTTGAATTCTCATCCAAATCAAGGAATCTTGTTTAAAAAGCCTTCCTCTGCTACAATTAACAAGGACTAACATCATTAGTCCTCAAAACCAGCTTATATTCTTTCTTTATAGAGAGGTAGAATCTTTTCCTTTACACAAAACACTAACATTTAAAAATATCATATTAAGCCATTAGGGTAAAAATATGAATAGTTACTAAAGGCTTACTCAAGAGCTGCCTCTTTATAATTTAACTGCTGACACAGAATCCAGGGCAAATACAGCAAGAACTGTTTTTACTCACCTTGCCTTTTAACCAATAATTGAAAATATAATTTTTCTTGATTATCTCCTATACAAGATTATTTAAATCTATGCATTTCATAACATGAAAAAACAATTTACTTATACATTGTATAGAATTGCAAAGTCATTAATAAATGCTTAATACCGTTACAGTTTGCCAGGTGACAGCTTAAAACCTGAGATTACTTCTCTATGATAATTATTTTTTAAAAAATATTTTCAGATAAAATATATACCCTATATGGATATGGGGCTGCATAACAAGAGAAGTATATTTTTATGCTACTATACATAAACTAAAATAGTTATTTTAAAAGATCTTATTCTAGAACTCAAAAACTTTATCGAAGATCAGACAGAATGCATGGAATACCATGTAAAGATATCCTCAAATGTTTGCAAGATGAAGGCCACGGAAATATAATACCTGAATACCAAACTTATGCTCTGGGATTCTTTTTAAGGAACTTGAAGGATGGCTGCTACATGATTCCTTAGAGATAATTTGTTTAATGACATGGGAATCTTTAAGGACATATAATTATAATAATAGATTATTAATAATATTAGATACTCCTTGACTGCAAGTTTTTAAACCTATATGGCATTCAAGACCCTGCTTACAAAATTCCCATTCCATGAAATTTCTGTCCATAATTATAAAATAACTAAAGAGAACTAAAGATTCGAAAATCCTGCAAACTAAAAATAAAAAATCACATTATCACTATGCCAAAACCATGGTGGGCAATCTTATCTGTAGTATCTATTAGATATCTCATCATCATCTGTGGGTCAGATGACCTAAAATAGTTTGAAAATTTACTTTATAAATTCTCCACATTTCCAGCTCTGTGTACATGCTAATCTAAAGAGCCTTTATTAGAACACCACATCATGCTGTCTTGAAAGCTCATAGAGCTGTAGCACAATACTCAGCTCTAAATCCCTAGGCAGAAGCTAAAAGTCATCCTGTGGACAAGATTATTAACCACCTCTCAGCAAAAATACTGTCTAGTGAGCTGCATATGTCCATACTCTAAAGGAAAATTAAGGATTCTAATAAATTTGAGAGCTGTCTTGAGAAACGCATTTGCAGCTAAGGAAAAAAAAAAGGAAAAATCTCATTATGCCATTGAGAAGGTAGCATTTTGTCACCCATAATACTGGTAGCCAAAATACGTGCAACAAGACAAGGCTAGAATGAAGAACATGCGTTTAAGAATAACTTCTAAAACTGCTGATTGTTCCTTCTTCTGAACAAAGAATCACTATGTGATAATTATATAAATATATATTGTGCTCCTTTTTGAGTCTGTCTCAATAAAAAGGTAAAGGATTACACACCAAATCACAATCAAGTCTTTCTCATACAGCATGTTGGCCTTAGTTCATTCAGTTTTCTGTAGACAATTTGCCTGACCTCTTACATCTTGCCATTCAGTACATGCATCAATATACTGTCCAAGACTTTCAACTGGATTTGCAACTCCAACTTGGGCTATAGCAGCTGCTTATATATACTGTCCAAGAAAGACAGAAGTTTAGGAAAAGAATTTTGAAAATAAAACCATATTAAGCTCCAGTGGGAGAGGATGTAAGGAATAAACTTAGAAACAGACATTTGTGGTGAGCTGTGGGCAGGCAACTAGATATAACTTAAAATGATTGAACAGCTGCCATTTCAGTTTATCAGCATCTTATTATTTTAACATTGAACTGTGTTTGTCGAACAGCTAATTAGTTAGGAAGATACATTTTCCTCCAGGGCAATTATTAATTTCCTTCTGACTTCAAAGAAATGAAAAAGCTCTTAGCGTAGATAAGGACACCATAATATTTCAAGTCTGATTTAGATTCTCAGAGAATTGAAGCTGCAATATGAAACACAATTGAAAAGCAAAAAAGTGGTTTGTTTTGTTTTTTTAAATCTCTTTCATTTGCTATGTTATTACTTAATATTCAACAACCAGATCTAAATTCAACTGCCCCCCCAAGCATATATATTCAAATAACTTTTTTTTATAGTGTCTTTGTTCAGAAACACATGATAAGGCTAGTACTCAACTTCAAAGGATTGAGTTGCTCATAAAATGCTTACATTTCACTGACTTTCTGTGCTCCATGTTGAGCTTGGATTGAACTGAGGTAAAACTGATCTCTACTATTATAAAAGCAGAAGAATCATTTTAGGATTAATAACTGGAAAGGGGATTAAGAATGCTCATCTTCTAACCAGGCACTGCTAATTCCATTTCTCAATCTCTACAACTCTGCTTTCCTATGTGAATAACATCTACATACCTCACAGGAAAACAGTATTAGTAAAACATATTACTAGACATGGAAAAAATAGCTACTGAACTATGTAGCAATTATAACATAGTCAATAGCTATTCTATCTAGGGTAAATACTGACAGTGAAAGAAAATTCTTGAACAGTATCTTCAACTTTAATTTTGTATTTTTTTTTTTTCCAGAATGTCAATACACTTGCTATATTTACACAAAAGTTTGAAGCTATAGATTGCAATGCATATTGTTCAGTTGAATAAGGCACATTTCCTATCTCAAACATTTTTAATCTGCTGTGTATATTGTTCCACATGACTAAATAGAACTAGTCATAAACAAAAGATTTTTGAACATTTATGGTTTTGTATAACAAAATGCCAAAGGAATTAGCTATATCAGTTTCCTCCTCCAAACTACAGAGCCATTTATATTTTAAAACAAGAGGTCAATGAGTTCGACTTATGATGGTATTTTGTATTAGTGTATATAAACAGATGTATACTATGACGTAAAAAAATTATACATATTTTATATATATCAATTTATCTCTGTATATATAGTCCATATTTACACAAATTGTATTTATGCTTACATGACTTTGTCCTAAAACGTTATAACATCTTCACTACCCAAAACAAACGTCAAATTCATTCACAAGAGAAAAAAAACAAAATGGAAATTGTTTCAAACTTTTTATCCTGATGACCTATTTTTCACAGAATGCAAAACAAAGAAGTTGGATATGAAAACACAAAGAAGTCTACCCAGTTTAAAATTTTATTTTTTCATTCCTTACCTTCAATATTATACCAGATCCTCCACCTTTGAAATAAACTGGTTACTATGGGGACAGTGATACTTGCCATATAGTAATGCTCACATTGCAAGCAGGGTACCTTATATTTTACAATTTATCCCTTAATTTTATTTTTATTCCACAATTAGAAGTTTGAATTATATTTTTTTAAATAATGCTAGAAATTAAGTGAAAAAAATTTATTGTAAAACTCACATATACGACAGAATCAAAATCATCATGTATTATGAAATAAATATACATTATTATTTATTAAATAGTAATCTTTTATTGGTTTGTTGGTCACTATCCAGGGCTGTATCTATTTTGGTGGGAAACTGAAAATCTAGTTACTTTTCTACAGATATAAATAAAAATTAGAACATCCTATATGTTCATCAGTAAATGGGGCAAAGTAAAGGAAGGCATGAAATGAAGACAAAATGTAGGCTAGCATTTTTCCCTTTCTGCCTTATAAAGGGACATGGTGAGGGAAACTGTCTCATAAGCAGAGACCAATCTTGTTTTCTTCACTACTCACTCATCTCATTCCAATACCCAGTTTTAAACCTGGTTATGATCTAATTCTGTACTCCTGGTAGGCTAGGATTCAATTGAGTTAAAGATTTTTAAACTCACTGCCAGTCAACCTTATCATGAACTTTCATTATGTGCATGTAATTAATTGGGTCCAATGAACAATATCAGTACTGAGTTATAGACTTTTCCCCCCCCACCACATAATTAGAATATAATTACCCACAGGATATCAGAATGATGCAAAACCTTTCCTCTAAATGTGCCCTCATTAGGAAACAAGTCTCAATGTACATTTATTCAATCAGTATGAATTAATTAAAATGTTACTGAAATAAAAGAGAGTAACATTAAAGTGTATCTGACATCTATTAAAAGACTATCACTTGAGATCTGCACACAGTTTATAACAAAACTCGTTTAACTTGAACAAAAAACTTCACCATACAACAAGTCCTATATAGCGTAAACAGAAAAGTAAAAAGGACTAAAGTTGACAGACTACATTTTACTAAAACATTTAAAATTGAAGCAGTGAGATATGAAAAATCTTAATAAGACATTGAATCTAGACAGATATATGATGTTTTCATGATGTACACAGCATCAACTACATGAGTTTCCCCATCACTTTTTTTCAGCTGACAATGTAGCTTATCATATTTAAGAATAACTTTTGACAAGCTCTATTTTTGTGCAGTTTTGAATATGGGAGGACTCTTAGTTAACTTAGACCAGCCATCTAACTTCCACATGACAAGGCATTTTGGTTCTCTCTCCAGCCACTAAGAATCACTCAGTTGAGATCATTTTGGTAGCACTGGTATAATACATAGTGCAGTGAAATGTAATGTATGAAAAAGTCCTTTAACTGTGTAGAAATTGTTGAGGCTGGACCTCAAAAGAAGTGAGACATGAGAAATGTTGGATGGAAAAGGAAAAAACATGAATGTCCCTAGTTCTGCAAAAGAGAAAAGATGAGAAAGGATTTATCCTGTACCCTTGAAGGGAAACTTAGGAGAAGGCATCTTGTTCTGAGATGAATACTGCAGTTTTCTGAAAGAAATCTGGACGTCCAAAGTTACAGTTGGAAGGGAGGGCCAACATTTTTAGGAGATCAAAGATAAAGTATTTTTGATCTTGCTATTTTCCTTATATTCTATGGGAGAAGAAAATACATTATTCTCTGACACCTCAAAATACTCAAGGATATGTCTGGTACAGCAAGTATTATGGTCATCTGCTTTTATTTACCTTCCACATATACACAGCATTGAAAGAATACAAATGCTTAGCTGATCACTGAAGTTAAATGTTGACCTGGGTGAAGGACCCTTCCATTGTCAGATTTCTATGTCTGAACATGTAATCACACTTCCTATTACATGGTTAGACAGTTTTCACAAGAATATATTCATTAGCTTTGCTGTCATTATTGAGAATGCTGGTCTCACATACACTGAAGTATTATGCTTCTCAAAAGGAATCTCTGTTAACAGCAAATGGGAGACATTAATTAAAAAATTACTAACACAAATCATATGTACACTATAATCAACCACTTTCAGAAGAAATTGCTATTAGCTAGGTCAGCGAGGTAGTACTTGTAACATAACCGAACTCAGGATTTTAATGCATTTTTTGAAGAAACTACAAGATTAAAAAATATACTACAAAATTATGAAGTCCCCATTAAATCATGGTAGAATATATTTTCCATTCCGAGCAATATAAATTGTGCTGAAATACATGTCTTGCGTTGCTTTGTTAGTAACATGATTCCAAAAGAGGAAAACATATTTACTTCTGCTTATGCCTTGAAAATTTGGAGATAAAACAAAACTATTCAAGGGTGATTTGACTCTAGAGTGGTTCTACATATCCTCTAAACAACTTAACTAAACTCCAATTGTGGAATAAAAATCTTAATTCCTCTATTCCTCTTCCTCTCCTGAAAAGAAAATGTAGTTACGCCAATATAACTGAAGATAAAATTTCATGCTGAAGATTCATTCCGTTTATACCAATGGCAAATGATAAATAACATTAAAAAGAAAATAACAGCCCAATATCAGAATCATAATTTCCAGATGCAAACTTTTAAAGTATGACCTCACATCCTGAAAATTAAATAAGGTAATACAGAATGCAATCATTAAAATAGTATTTTGTAACTATTAATCAGAACTTGTCCAGATAATAACAAAATACCACAGAAATAAACTACAAAGCAATTCTTGTGACTTTAAAAAATTTAAATTTTTTCAAAAATATTGAATGTTTCCATTGGATTATTTCATTGAGATGAAATGGCATTTCATTGAGATGGAATAATCTCACTTTACACATGCAGAGGGCCAAAAGCCAGCATCTGCTCCTTAACATATTTAGAAACAAACAGCCAGAAAGATTCAGTAGAAAACAATTAACAATAGACACAAAGATTATTCCTAATGATCAGCAACTGGTTTGATTAGGATGTGTATTTTCTTTTTTCATCTCCCCTCAATACATTACACTTTCTTAAGTTAGAGCATTTCTTACACTTAGGAAATATATTTAAAGAGGACCACTCATCTGTTCTCTTATGAATATGATGATGCTATGACTTTCATCAGCATAAAATATCCAATTTAATATGTGAATACATAAGTTAATTCTCAAGCTCTTTTTTAATGGTAAAACAGTCAGCTCTTTTCTATACAACCTACACATAGCATGCATTTTTATTTTCATTGAATTGAGTTATTGTTTTTGTGGACAGAGAAATTTACTGTCCACGACTGCAGAATAAAATATACCATAATGTTGATGCATAGCTTACTGCAAGACCAGTGTCATCATTCTAGGTAACCTCCGGCTTAGATCAGAGACCTCAGCATTGCAGATATACAATATGCATCCCAAGCAAAAACTGCCCATAAGAATAACTTCATTATTCTGGGAAGTTGGATCTATAAAAGATGTAAAATGTAGAAGTGTTCTGCCTATACAGTTTCTGGTAAGTACAGTCTGAATAAGTGATAAAACCTGAGTCAGCTTCAGTTATAATATGCCCCACAGAAGGTTCATTCTCACATGAAGGAAAATGCAATATGCAGAGGGTAAAACACACTTATGCCTATAAACCCATCAGCCAGGATTTCACATTGTGTTTAAGGTTCACATAGTCCTGTAAATTTAGCAGATACCTGGCAGTCAGTCCCAGCAGCATTTTAATGCTTCATATGAGAGAAGATTACATCTGAGATTAACATATAGACAACTCACCAATACTACTGGGCAGATTGATGTGGGTGGTAAAATATGGTCCTTCAAAGGTCCACAGTCACATTCAGGTTTCAGATGTGAAGCACACTTGTTATGCAACTATATAAAGACAGAAAATGAAGTTTCAATTTAGACATTTTACTATTACAGATAAGAAAATGGGCATTCTAGAATGGGGTGAATTTCACTAACCTATTTATTACTGAAGTGCTGTAAGGAAAATAAAACACACTGTAGTGGAAAGCTCTCTAGGATGGACAAAACTAACAGATTTCTACTGAAGTGAAAAACGATGGATTAAAGTATTTTTCAGTTTGGAAGCTATATGTGTGGATCAGCACACAAACTAAGAATGTTGCACAGCAGTACAGTAACATCAGCATACTGTTACTGCTGACCAAAAGCTTCAGATCAGAAGAGGGCTTCTTGCATTGAGTCAGGAACTTCTGTTCTACTACTAGTGAGTAATTCAAAGCAGCTTTTGGCACTATTGGTGTAACCGGGCTTCCTTCCTGACAGCTGATAGCCACTACAGATTCAAATACAAGAGAAGAACACAGGAATATTCTACATTAAGCTTCATTGGGTAAATTTTGTCTTGATTGAATCAGTTTTCAGGCTTCCATTGACTGCTGAGGAACTGGAACTATTCTTCTTTTTCTAATTTATGCCTAGAATTCATCCAGTTTTCTTGAAAGCAATGACAATAGTTCTACTCTGAAAGCATGAAAAGAATATCCTCAAGTTTGCTGACACGAACAGCATTGGCTGTCATTTTGTTACAGAGGTTGAATGGACAAATGTGCATATAACAGGAACACAAAATGGCAACAAGTAATGATAAATGATGAAATACTTTGCATTACCAATCAGGAGTTCTTGTTCATAATTTAGAATTTAACTCAATTCAAATGACTAAATATTCAGCCACGCAGTACAAAGGCACAGTTGTGTGCTTGGATCATGCAAAGCATTCACATTTAATTGGTATATTTCGCAATACCATTAGAGCTAGTCAGAATAAAATAAAACTAATATTGTAAAATTTTGTGAAAGTTTGTTCTTCTGGACTTGATGATTGCAAAGGTCTTTTCCAATCTAAATTATTCTGCATTTTTATTTCTGTGTAGATTCAATAAAATGCATTAAGGTGTTCAGATAGCATCCATTTCCCATAGAGATGAATATTTTTGAAAAGATATGCACATTTACAGTAAAGAAAAATAATCAGGCTAAAAAATATCAAAGTTGTGAGGTAAAAATCTTATTAACAAGTGATTTATCTAGTGTAACAGCTAGCATACAGCATTAGTTCAAAATGTTCAAAAGCTATTACAAAATCTGTAGTTCAGTGCCTGCATCTGCAAATCACATTTTTTCAATGACTGACTCATTTTCCTTAAATGGTTTAACTCACATGAACACTATCAAAATTACAATAAACCTGTACCAATTGCTGATGTATATAAACTTTACTGGTAATATGGTCTTCATAAAATTATCTGGAACAGTTACTTTCGACATGACATTTCTGAATTTTGAACTGAATGGCACCTAATGGCACCTTGTCCATATTCATTTACACTGCTAAGTTACCTTTTTAGGCAGTTACTTAGCAACAGAAAATAAAAGTCTAAAGAGTTTTGATTTACTCTGAGTATTAAAGCCTTATTGTGGGGGTATTTTGGTAGCCCTGTAATCTGAATCATTTGTCATGCTAATTCTCTGCCTCAGTGGTAAGGCTACTTGTACCATAATTAATGCACACCAGGCCATGTTACATCAAATAAAAGTATCTTCACACATTCAGTGGTAATTAGCAGCTTTGCTACTCAGTGGCATGCAAACTTATCTATGAAAAAATAGCTTAATCTTCTTATTAGTCTCTGCTGATCTCTGACAACAGAATTGGCACATAGCAAGTAACAAAGGGTAGAAAAAATGTAGCTTTAATGAAAATAACACTTTGACACAAAGAAATAAAATAATATGCATGCCTCTTAAAAAAACCTGCATTTTAGCAGGTTTTAAATACATTTCCCCAAAACTCCCTTATCCTAAACCTATCTCTTGTAAAATATTACTTCCCTGAAAAACCTGCAAAGCAGGAAAAAGTGTATTTGCTGGAGAGAAGATGAAGGGAGAAAAATTAACATGACCATGGTGGAGAACTACAAATTATATGGAAGAAGGATCATGGATTTGGCAGAGAAGTCAGTATAACAAGCCTCCTTTAGTGAAAAACACCTCTAAATTTTGGGACTTGAATCAGTTATTTGAATAAATACTCAAAAATCATGCATCTGTTAGAAATTCAAACCACTTTTTTTTCTGTAACAAAGGTGTTACTATTAGAAAATGAAATTATTGCAATAGAATATACCAAATGCAGAGTGCTGCAAGCGAATAGGAGTCTGAAATATAATTTGCAGTATTTACAGATACACATTCATCTGAATCTATAAAAAGAAATAAAATATTAAATTAATTTGAAAATACAAAATTACTTTTAGGAAAGCCTTTAAAATACTGACAAAAATAAACTGAAGAATTGTAAACCTTAATGCCAACATTTTCAATTTCAGTTGTCAAAAAACACATACCCATTTTTAATTGGAACCTTGACAGTTATTTAGACATTTAAATAAGCACACAAGCATCCAAGATAAAAAATTCTAAAGAATTTAGCATTTTTCTCAAGAGTGATTTCAACTATAAATAATTCCTCAGTACTTCTTCAGTGAACAACAGTTCTCATGAAAATCCTCTGAATCTTGACGTACAACTTCAAGGAGTAAAAGACCTTTACAAATCTGGTCCAGATCCACATGAACTAATGTGGAAAATATTTTTTACTGAGGAGAGACAGAATTTTCATAACTTCTTTTGACTTTAGAAGTCAATATATGTTATACAATATATATTTCTTGAATGATATATACATATTATACAGGTGTAAACACTTCTATATCTACAGCAAAACACCCTAGTTTTTCTTGCTAAACACATATAGCCATTGCCTAAGTTTAATTATCTACATGCAAAACATTTTGGACTGGGAGTTTTACTCTTTACATAAATTATCCAATTTTTGACAGCAATCTGGACTACATATTTGCTTTCTTCTAAAATATTGTTTTTTAAGTAATCATAACAGCTTATCACTGAAAGCATCCTGGATCTATTTTCTTTGATGATGCTTCATATTTTGTATTCTTGTGTTAAAAAAATATGTCATAAAACATCCAAACTTGTATGTTTAAAACAAACATTCACTAATGCCTCAGTCTCATATTATTATTTAAAGCACTGAACCAACAACTGCTGTTCCGTAACAATAATAATAATGATATCAGCAAAACCAGCAAATACACGTGAAGAAGGCTGAAATCTCTCCCCATTTAGATTTAAATCCTACCCTGGCTAGAAACAGAAATACTGGCATTGCTCCTTCTAGCATGAAGATCTCACTTATAAGGGCAGTGTTCCCTGAATGTCATTAGTTCCAGTTACTGGTTCCTGCTGAATAAGGAGCGCACAGAAGTTGTATATATCTGACTTGGTGCACAGATTAGTATATTATCAACTTGTCTCTGCTATTATTCCCAGACACTTGGTCAGTGCATCCTATCAGATGTCCTCAAATTCATGTGTCTGTCAGTACATCACCAATTAAACCTAGTGTCGCAGTGACCTTGATTTTTCCTGGTACTGAAAACCCTTTCGTAATCTTTCTGTAGTGTACGTAGATTAGGAATTCTGCTCTTTCGTAGCACACATCGCTTTCATATGGATACTATCATGAAGAAAATTTGCTTCATGACATACTGAAATAAGCATTTCATGACATGAAATAAGCATCTTGATTGCCACAGTTAAGAAGTCCTAGGAATATTCTGCATATACCATTCCTTGAATACACACTAGTCATTGCTAATGACTACATCGAATGAGACATTCCAGTTCATGAGGCTAAAGAAAGACATTCAATTTTTATCTCTCAAACCTGTGTGAAAGGTTTTACTATAGTATACTCACTGTAATCTGACACCAAACACAGTGAAGTCCAGTCAAGCCTTGGTAACACTTTATAGTTTTGTGACACTTATCGCATTTTGTTGGACAGTTTCCTTCTACCCAAAAATGGTGCATTACCTGCAAAAGAAAAATGTGGATATACACAGAGTTACTAAATTAACAGGTACGTGACAAAGTTATATGCTACCCCAAACTTACATCAGTATTCTTTTTAGACTTCACATATGTTTTGATGCAAGATGCAGGAGCTCTGGAGACACAGCGTTCGTGGACTGTATACTTGCAAACTGAAAAAAAGACACATGTTATTAGATGTTGAGGCAATGGTGTTTCTGACTACATTTATATGAAACAACATTACCAGCATGTCATCTCTAAATAATCAATCCAATCAGTCAATGAAAACTCAAACTAGACTGCTTTTTTCATGGAATACAAAAGGCCAATTAGAACAGGAAATATTATGCAAGTGAGAAATCCAAGAATGCACTATCATTGCATAACAGGAAATGCTTAATTAAATCAGACCTTACTAAATTTTTTCACAATAATTCCCAAATGACAAAAATATTAAAGACAAATTGGTGACTGCCAAATGGTTTTGTGTCATTTGGTAGTAGGAAGATATATCTATTTTATGAACTATAGGCATGAGAGCAGCTGGCAAGCACAAAAATAAAAGCCAAAGAATTTGTTGTTCCTATCACTGATTTACAAATCAGAAATGGCTGATTAGTCCATTTTTGAATAGCAATTGTTTTCACGCATTTCATGTAATCACCATAACTTTGACTCTTGTTTTACAAAATACCAACTCCCGAGACCCTTTGTTTTCCCCCCTAAGTCCTTCAACACCAGCTTTAGGTAACTGGTATTGCTGACAAGGTCTGTAAAGATCTCGCTAGCTGCATTTGGAAAACATACAATGCAGGGTACAATACAAAGCTCTCCTGTCTTCAATGATACAACTGTGCCAAGATCAGGAAATAATGCTACAGCTTATGCCTGCATTCAGTAGAGTCAACTATTAAAAACTGAGAATTAATTTCTCCCTGCATGGTATATGTCTCAGGCTTTTGACCTCGAGAGCAATTAAGCACAAAGTACTTCTAAACACCTTGCTTGCACCTATTACACAAACCCAGTGGGAGGCTCAGCCATTAATCAGACAAACTGCAGGGAGTAACATTGTTGATTGGACCATGGAGGGATGGTGAGGACCCCTGTGGTTCCTCCCCTATTTTTTTTTTCCTCCCACACAATCTAAAATGCAAATAATGAAATCTATAGCAATGCTTTGAAGATATACTGGAGAAAAAGGTTAGCTAAATAAGGAAATAGTGGAATAGTTTTGCAAGTAGACTCATGCCTCTTGCTGCATGAAGCAATTGAAAGGAGCATGTTCTTCAGATACTCTGAGACCATTGTTCTCACAAAATAAATGCCAAGCACATTAATAAATACATTCTCAAAAGACACTTCAGCAGAAGAAATTTACAGGTCTCATAAGGCTGGTCTTTTTGGGACAGTTTATGTAACTGGTCTACCCATTTCTGGTAACTACTGAAGGTGATCTACATTATTTGCTGAACGGAACCCTTTCCAACATATATGGGTCTTATTTCTTCACAATATCAGTCTGACAAAAAAAGAATATTAAAGAATGTAACATTTCAAGATCTAATAGTCAAATCGGTATTTTACGTATATTTCCAGTTACTGTAATTAGCATTTATTAATCTCAAGTTATGCAATTTCTATTTGTTTGAATTTTAATAAATGTATCTTTCCTGTTTCACAGTATGGTGAATGAAATTATATGATGTGAAAATGCATACCAGAATTTACATCTGAATTAGATTTCAGAGAGGTTTGTGGCCCCCAGAGGGGAGAAATGGTCAATTCAAAACCCTCATTCATTCAGACTAATCTCAAATTAAATCAATAGAACTGTACAGACAGAAAGATCCTCATCAACTGTAAGAGGCTATCTTTCATACCAAAAATGGTGAAAGTCAGACTAAGAAACAGATTATTTTACCAAAAAGGAAAATGAAAGGTAACTTGGTACCATCATGAGAAGAACACAGTTGTGTACTACAGATCTCATTAATCTAATGGAGTAGGGCATAACATGAACGAAGCATTGCAATCATCTACAAGACATATTCAAATAAGAAAAGAGGTCTTAAGAAAGAAAAAGGATTTATCATTGGAACACACCACAAAAGAAAGATACAGATCACCGATTTCTGGAAACTTTCAAATAGAGACAAGGTATCTTTCAGCAAGCCCTGGTTTCTCAAGAGATATGTTAGGTGGTCAAACACAGATTAACATATGATGAAATACATAGATACAGCTCAAGGAATTTAAGGGTAGTAAATGCAACCAATAGCCTAATGAAGGTCAAATTAGATGCAGTAGTTTTTCTATGTTCCTTTTCTTAAAAATCTATAATCAGTTAACACATGGATTGAGATTTATGACTACAAAACAACTGACTATACAAAACTTCAGAGCTTTTACAGAAACTTGACTTCTGAGAAACTGGGATTTTCACCTTCACAATTAATGAAACAATTCTGTGCAAAATCTAAATCAAAAAACACAGGACATAGATGTTTGTCAAGTTGATACCTACAGTAAAAGTATTAGCAAAAACAAAAGCAGAGTAACAAAAGTATAAAGTTAAAACTTATGTCTGATACCCTTTAATGAAAAAAAAAAAAAAGCAATAGCAGTAAAGAAAAAAAGAGCAATAGACTCCAAAAGGAACTAACAGTGATAACCCTTCGAAAGCAGAAAATTCCCTCAATCAGAATATTTTAAAGCCAAATATCCTGAAAAATTTAAAAAAGAACCATGAGCCACTCAAGTAGAGAAAAGGATGGGGAGACACTACTGTGGTGGCAATGCTTTTGTAAGAGGAAGCTACTAGTTCTTTGTTATGCAGCCAGAACAACATTGCTAGGAACTGACATGTAAGCAAATGGACACTGAAATGCTTATACTCACAAGAACAGCAGAGACCTTGCTTGCCTACTCCGATCAGCATGTTCAAACAAAGATTACAGTAGGCAGGCTTGTTGAAGTGTTTCAATCTCCATACATGCTGCCCATCATCTTTCACATTCTGCACAGGACATAAGAGAAACAGATTTCACTTAATAAAATAGTGAAAAGTCTAAGTGCCAATAAAAATTGGAGATTGACTCAAGAACATAAAAGACAAGCTGTTACTTCATTTTAGACTCCGCACCAGATCACAGCATAATCATTCTAAATACACAGGCAATGATATAATAAAAAAATTCTTCAGAAGCTCATGGACATACACGTGTTTTGAAAAGAACCCAGAAAAAGCCACCAGGCTGCTGTCACCACTACAACAGAACACTATCAATGTATCTAGGTCGGTATTAAATTACAACTGGTATTAAAAATAATTTTTTCCCTAGAAATAATGGTGCTGCAGGTCAGAAGATAAAGCTCCTCAAAACAAACAATGGAAAGGGTTTTCTAAATCCACATATATTCTTAATGACCGTCAGAATTAGTTACATATATCACATATGTGAAACAGGAAAACCAACCACACCACAATAACTATTCCCAGTCTTGAATGAAGTTAATCTATATTGCCAATTATCTATCAAAACGCATGTGTTTAAAGGTGAGATTTGCATCTTCGACCTCTTCTCCAAAAATGGAATTCCTTACATTTAAGGCCAAGTTTTTCAGTCAGCTGTTGCACTATACTCAAATATTTCATGAATAAACTGATCAACTCACTGGCATGTACTACTTAGGGGCCCCACTGTAGTTTATGTGAATCTCTAAAATATTATCAAATAATTTATTTTTATGAAACTAAGCTTTCTGTTGGATGATTCTCCTTTTCCTTCTTCATGGAATCATTCTGGAGCCTCTCTGTTTTTTGAAGGTTTACAGAATGATGTGCAGTTGATAGAGATGTTAAATTAATTCCCTAAATTCCTGGCTTCTTGGCAATACTGGCCATCAGGATTTTCCCTTTCTAAAATCATCAGAGGTTTTGATTCTAAAAAATCTAGATGAACCTAATGTAGTGTCACAAGATTAAAAAAAATAAAATTCTCTTTTACCAAATATAACATCCAATGGAACACAGGCAGTTAACGTCTATCAGCTGTTTCCTTGTGTATTGCTGAAAATCTATAGTCTTCTTGGTCATGTCATTGCCAAAAGACCACATATTGCCATATAGCTGAAGGAAGTCACACTAATCTCTGTTTCTCAGAAACCACATCAACAGCTGGTTCTTATCCAGTTTCTGATTTCTCACATCAAACTACTATTACTTGTCATCCCATATACACAATATTCCTGACTAGGTTTTCCATAATAAGATGGTTTTCACTGATGAGAATAGCCAATGTTCATTGGTGAGCACACATTTTAATAAAAATTAAGTTTTTTTCCTATATTAGCATATACTATATGAGTTATGTCCTTAAAAATCAGTATTGGTCTGTTCTAGAAGTTAGACGTTAATACAAATCAATTATGATGAAGACTTCGTCCTCCTTGTGGACAAATAAGAAAAATCCTGAAGCAAAATCAGCACTTTAAGAAATTAAGAATGTTTGGCTCAAAGGTGGGTCTCAGCCAGGACACAACTTTGAGTATTTCCCGCAAGTTACCTAGAAACAAAAAAAACAACCCTGAAGTCTATTTTTTTTTTTTTTTCTCTACTAAGATACCAGGATCAGAGCATAAATAAATAGCTCCCCCAATATTACCAGCAGGAGTTCAAATGCCATCTCTGACAGCTGGGCAATGTCAGGGTCCCCTTTCTGCAGCAAAAACACAGCAGATGCCTAATGCGGGATTCTCAGGCTGGCAAAGACTGTGGAAGTTTTCCAATTTCCCCTGAAGAAGCAGAAATAGATTGTGCAGCTGTGAAGCACTAGAAGCCTGTCAAGCTCCTTCATGACTGGCAGCTGAAGAGGATGTATTCCATTAAACAGAGCTCTCTAACTTCTATTTTTCTTCCCATCTTACTACCATATTCCACATATTTTTGAAGTATTGTTAAAGTACAATACAGTATGTGAATTTCAAGCCTCCTGAAAGTAGGCAATTACTCATTAGACAACAAAGACCATGTAAATCTTTCTGGAAAAAAAAACCAGCAAACAATTTACACTTCAATTTTAACATCACTCAGGTCATCAACACATACAGTTCATAAATCACAAGCACTTAAAATGTGAGCTCACCAGCCTCCCTTAGCAAAATACTTGCTCTTTATGAAAATTAACAGAAATTCAAATTTATGCATAAGCTTGCCCCTCTTCCACATTAATTTTTTATTAGTTTTTAATTTTAATTTTATTTTTAAAGAATGACCATTATATGTGAATATGTCACTTCTTATTTGAACAGAACATATGGTCTAACTTAGCTGGCATTTTCCTTATCAGAAAAACAAACAAGTCTTGATGTGGGTGTTTTGCCAATTAAAACACTTAGCTGTGTTACAGACTGCAACTGATGCAAATCCATTACATAAACACAATGCACTTTTGGAAAAGAGCAAATTAAATTTTTGCTCTTGTACACTGCCAAAAAAAAGCAATAAAGTGCTGCATATGATTATGCATGCACATAACTTTTTAAAACAGTGCCAAGAGAAAAAAAAAGACATGATATGAAACAAAGCCACCTCAATGCAAGTCTTTAAGTATGAATAAAATCCACAATTCTGACACATCAGTGCATTTACTGACGTTAACTCATTTTGTTTCCATATCCTGAGAAAGAGTTTAAAAACAAACAGACATTAAGAAGATCTCAAAGCAGGGCAGGTACAGTAAAAATGTCTTCCTCACTTCATTATACACATCACTGAAAATCAAGCTTCCATATGTCACACCCAGACTTTAAAACATAATGACAATAGTAACATTTATTTTGTTAACAACAGTCCTCTTAACTCGTGGTCCTGAACCTGCTACCATGGATTTGATTGCCAAAACTACCTGGCCTTAAAAAGCAAGTCAACCATAAAAGAGCCAACCTTAGAACTAGTGGAAAATTTTATGCTACCACAGACTTTAGCTACACATCCCTAACCTGGTTTAATATTAACTTATGTCAGCTTTTTAGATATTTGTGTATAAGGTAGACTAAGAGATCTTCAAGATTTTGAGGCTTAAGAAAGGTAATGAAAATCACTGATAAATTTTGATCCTAGGAAACATGTCCTCTTAAAATACCTACAGAGTGTCTAAAATACCAGAATATTCAGTTTTTTCTATGAGAAGAGTTAGTAACAAGGATCCAAGTGAGAAGGATGGTAAGGAGTAGCTGTTATTCTTTCACTGATTATTTTGTTTCCATTTATTTTAAAAATATTTACTTGACTTGTTCAAGACAATTTTATTACTGATCTTTAGGTATTGTTCTGTCAGTGGGAAGGTGAGAAGAGTTTCCATTAAACTATGCAGCAAACATAGTTCAAAACAGATATAGTTAGATTCTATACTCCTTTATTTGGCTCTCAGCAAAAATAATCCTATCATGTTTTGTTCAATTTCCTTTGGGAAGAAAGGGTTTTAAGCCTATTCTTGGTCAGGTGGAGAGGGAGTAACCTGACTCAAGGGACACTATTTGGGAGGGCTCCTCACTTCTAATTTCTGAGATATTGTATGTGCATGTGCACGTGTGAGAAATCAAAAAAATAATCTTCCACAGCCTTCATCCACACACTCATCCAGAAACAGAAAAGGGAGCACAAGAGGGAAAGTTAAATGGTTTTTAAAAGCTTCATAAATAGCCACAGTATGGAGTTTCCCTGTGCAAAATCTGTAACCATCTGTCATCTGCAGAGACGTCGATGCTGTGGAAATTAAATTGTAAATAATGGTCAATCTGTATACCTGCATGAGACACCTCTATTTTACACCTTATACACAGAAGAGTGCTACTCCTGACTTCTCCTGGACTGTTTTCCACGTGGAGATAAAAGGAGAAGCGGGGCTGTAGTAAGGAAAGGGAAATCGCGTTGGCAAAGCTGCCGCAGGGCAGCGGGAGCCAGCACAGCGAGGCCGGGCGGGCAAGGGTCAAGACGGCCAGGGCTGAGCAGGGCCGAACCGGGCTGGGCAGGGCCGGGCAGGGAAGGGCAGGGCTGAGCAGGGCTGAGCAGGGCCGGGCAGGGAAGGGCAGGGCTGAGCAGGGCAGGGCAGGGAAGGGCAGGGCTGAGCAGGGCAGGGCAAGGCCGGGCAGGGCAAGGCCGAGCCGAGCAGGGCAGGACAGGGCCGGGTCGAGCGGCCGTGCCGGCCACCGCAGCCTCCCTCACTCCGTTCCTGCCTCCCTCAGCAGCGACACCGCGCCCTCTGCGGGCCCTGCCACCACACCAGAACGCCACAACAGCTCCTTCATCCCTCACGGGGATAAACTCTGCTTCCAGCAGGGAACGAGCTGGCACAGGGGGAGCGAGCGAGCGACAGCCCAGGGGGCTCGAGTTTGCCCCCGGATGGATGGAAATAGCTGATGGGGCGCCGGAACTTCGGCCTTGCAGAAAACGCACACTTCAGAAAGGACTTACAGAAATGTCACTCAGGAAAATAAAAAGCCTGACTGCCCTTCTTCCTCGCTGAACAAAAGAAATAAAAGTCTATGAAACTGCCCAGGTGTTGAGCAGTCATTTCAAGCTTCGGCCTGAAGGGATTACTCACGGTACAGCAGACCCCGCTCTGGACTTGCAAATGTTTGCAAGTCTCAAGTTTGGTTCCATTTTAACATACAACTCAAAAAGTATGGCAAGAATAACGTTATACACACGATAAGAAGCCCTGCTACCAAGTGTGGACTCCCACTGAAGCATTCCATCCCACATTTAATCAAAAGAGTTTAAAAGTTGCTTTTTCAATTATTTGAGTGCATTCGCATAATATTTACTGCTTGGGGATAGAAAGTAAAATTTTAAGAGTATATACTTACGATTTAATTGAGACATGGTCTCAATTCAACACAAATGTTTGTCCCATCAAAAATTACCTTGATTTAAAAGGTGAACTGGGTTGAAAGTTACAACTATTAGTGATTTACAAGAAAGGCGTATTTACCTTATTTCAAAGTATTGATGCCCTTATGCAGCATTTACTGGTTTTAAACTTTTCTCTCACCTTAGGGCAGCTATTGAGCAACTGCACGGTTCCAGGTACAGTGCAACCCTGACATCTAGTGGCCAGTTGAGAGGGAATAAAATACTTCCCTAAAATACAGGATTTCTTTAAACACTAGCACTTATGAACTTGCAGTTTATACTTCCTCTTTGTGCAATCACTGTCAGAGGTAATAGTAATTATTTGTTACAGGAAAAGTGAGACCAAATATCTGGCATGCAATTAATTTAAAGAGAAATCAAGTGCTTCTATCAAACCATGGTGGAATAATATTGTACAATACCTACAAAAGAGCAGACTACAAACAAGGCTTATGGCTGACAAAACCCATCATTAAGAAGCCTTTTGGGCACAGATTACAAAATAAATTTTAAATGATGCTAGAAGAGTCAATGAGTTAACTCTCCATCTTCTTTTACAATGTTAATCTATTTAGTAATAAGGCAGAAGCAAATAAAAAGACTAGAAATTTCAAAGGTTTCTACCATGGAGAAGTACAATAGCCTAGTGGTCATTAATGTGCAATAGATCACTTCCCAAAAGAATGAGGAGTACTGTAGGGATATCTCTCTCCAATTTGTGTTTGGGCGGGAGACTACTGCCTTAAGATGTAAAAATAAATTTGGACAATTGATGAGAACTGTGAAAACTCCAGACTGAAGTGGACACTCAGCAAAAAATTATCTCATACATTTATTACTAAAAATTAAACCACAGAAATAACAATTTCCTACACAGTTGGCATTTTCTTTTTCTTCACAAAATTCTCATTTTATATTAGAGAATTTCTTGGAAAAAAAATCCATTAAATTGGAACAACTAAACATCAGAGTAAGAATTACTTTGTCTTAAATACAAAGGTTTCAGTAGATTCCATATAGAACACATTTAGACACTGCTAATTGGAAAAAGGGTAGTCACTCAATTAAATGGAATATACATGTATACAATTCCAAGATCTTTCCTTTTAAAACAAATTGCCAAATTGTACATGTATCTATCTCAGAACCCCTACAGAAAAAGAACCAATGAAGTTCTTATTTAAATTCCTTACCCAAATTGCTTGTTTAGAATATCAACTGCCTTCAAAAGCACCAAAAAAATCAAATATGTAATTTCTATCCTGGAACATTCTCAGAGACAGAACTCTGTATTTCTGAAGTCTACCTTCACAACAACTCCAAAATCAAATCTTAGGAGGAAACAGAACATAAAGCCCAGCAAAATAAAACGAACTGGATATTAAAGCTGATTTCCTAGGGAAATTAGACTTTTTTATGCTCTTTGTCCTATTATCTTCATCACTCTAAACTGCGCCAGCAACTTTTAAATTAGTTTAGTAATCTTAAATAAATTTGAAGGGCACTAGAAATTTTATGAAAGTCTAGGAAAAAGCAGGGGGGGAAGCAGAGAGAGAGAGCAAAAGGAAAATGAGGCAGATGTCCTTGTTACTTCTCTGACTTGGGAACAGGTGGCTGGCAAATGCGTGTAGTTACAGTCTAATACTCTTGTCTCTCTCAGAAAGGGATTACTGATGAGGCCAGAGGGCAAAGGCCACAAACGTGTAAGAGGTTAGGCTATCTCAACCCTACTGCTCATAAACACTGACTTGTTTATTCTTTTATTTTTAAATAATGTAGTTCCATACTTCACTTAAATGTTCCTTCTTTTTAAATTATTCAGACTAAATCATCATGTAATAAAAACTGATTGAAAGGCTTTAAATGTAATATAGAACTTTTACATGATATCTGACCTTTCTATATAGCTATTGCAGGAAACTAAGGATTAAGTACAAACAATGCAGCTGAATTCTGAAAGTACTATGACAAATCTGCAGCTGAAATAAATTATCATAGCTTCACTGATATTAGCATATCAAATGAGACCAGCTGAAAATCTTCTTCATACAAGCTCTATACAACAGTTAAGTACATTACAATGTTAATGGACCTAAACCCAAAACAAATTAAATATTTCATTTGTATCATAATTTATTTAAATAAACTATAGTGAGAATTCTTTGTCACTATCATCCTAGACAAACTCTGAACTTGATCTCTTGGGATTCAAAATTTCCTCATTGCTGAGCTCAGTACAGAACCAACACTCAAAAGAAGGCGACAGGATTGTTTGGTTGGTGGGTTCTTTGTTTGTGGGTTTTGTTTGGGGTTTTTGTGGTTTTGCTTTAGGGTTTGGGGGGAAGGGGGGGGGGCATGGGGGTGGTTTTGTTGGTTTTTTTCCCCTCTAATTTACAACATATGAAGATTACTTGGACATGTCTAAGCAGCATAATCCAGTAGGTTATGCCCCTTATTTTCACATACTAATTAGCTTGAGGAAAAGCTTACGATACTAGCACTTTTTTATTAGGGAGTCCAAAAGATTCTCATCTTATTTTTCATTACTATAACTAAAAGGAGAGAGGAAGACACCCAGAAAGCAGAGTCCTGAGCAGCTACGTTTGCAAAATCTAACAGTGGCATTCAAAAAGAAATAAGAGCCTCCCACTGATGGGATTGATGCACTAGAATGAAGACCTTGGATAATACATTAGCTGCTTCAAAACCTTCAAAATTATGCCATTAGTTTACACTAATTTGTTACTGCATGACACAGAAAGGCACTCACACTCAATCAGTTCGAGGAACCAAGCAGGAAAAAGAAGCAATTTATATACATTTCATGTTTATTTATAGAATTCCAACAGTGACCATGGATTGGACAGTGATCCCAGAGGTCCCATCAACAGTTTATCAATTTTCTCTTCCTCCAAACAGGAATGCAAAACATTCATTGTTTGCAAGAACAGAGTGCGAGAAACTGAAAAAAATATCTGTCAACAATCAGAAGGCTGAATACAAGGGCAACACTAATTAACAGACAGGCATTGGAGTTTTTTCTTTAGTGATTTCACTTTTCAATGTCCTAAAATATGATTTTATTTGAATTGTGTACAAATGGAAGTAGTATGTTTTTGCTGGTTTAATGAAAAATTTAAAAATTTCACTTTTCTCTACATATAATGTAGAGGGTTTAAAAATATAAGCAGTTTTAAACATAAAAAGAAAAATAGGAGGCCTTTTAAAGGGCAGCATCTTGTCCTAGTGAATCATTAGCAAACTATTAGCAAATCAGCTCATATGTAGGTAATGGACTTTACATAAACTATGCTTATTGATCATAGAGGTATTTTGCATGCTATTACAATATTTTTTCCACAACTGTACGTTTATGTCTGTTAAATGCATTAAATGCTAGGAATAGTCTTGATGACAGAAACACTGACCATGATGATAACAGGCTGTAGAATTTTGATCACTATTTATGTATTTTTAGTATTTTCATAGTACAGCTATGCACAGCAAGATAAATACCTAGTAACTGGTAAAAATACTGAAAAGGATAAAATGTTGGATAACATAGCTTCTTTCTAACAGCTTTTGCTTTAATATGAAAATAAACTCTACAGATTGATCTGCATTAATCTATGCCATAATTTAGGAGTTTCAAATTTAGAAAGAATGAAATGTAGATAGCAAAAACTACTCCCAGAACACCTATACTACCTGTCATAAAAGAAAAATCTGTACTGAAAATTACTGTTATTTGCTGTACTGGTTGCTTTAGAGAATTTGCTGGCCTTTGATTTGAGTAATTCTGTGGAAATAATGGAATTCAGCCTGACAAACATCTGTTGTTTGATGACAGTAATTTAACAGTTTTTCTTACTCTGTCTCACATATAGAATTAGGGAATTAGTACTACAGTGATCCAGATTCATTGAAAGTTATCTTCAATTCAGATATTTTAGTTGTAATTTAATTAATTAGATTTTTCAAGACTTCTATATCTTCTGTTCAATAAACTTGTTTGTTACATATTTCCCTGCACAAAGTATCAATCTGAGCATTTTTTGGTGCAAATAAAACAGCACAGAACAACTACAGCAGTCTAGATTGTACTAAATGGGGAAAATAAACATTATTTATTATTTTCAATATGTGAAAATTACTTAAGAGATTTAAAAAAATAAAAGGCTTTCTTTCAAATAACATAAAAGCATTTGAAACCTATGCTTCAATACATGAGTTAAAAATTAGCTCAAATATAGGACAGCAGGTGGCACTGACAACATGCCAGTCTTAAAACAGCTGTGTTGAACTGGTACAAAATGATCATACTACATCTGTATTACCTTTAATGTGAAGTTGTAAACGTAGAGAACATAAGCTCATCTTTCACTATACACTATCAGTTGGTGTAAGTGTTCCCCTTGATATTGCTTCTTACCATACTTTACTAACATAGTTACAGAGACAGAAGATCTTCACAGGGATGTATTACGACAGGACGAGAGCCAGCAATAATTGTTGCAGAAGAATTTCCATCTGCACACATGAACAAAAACTCTTCCCCTTGACAACAATTAACACAGGGAAAGTTTGCCCGCAGAACTGGTAGAATCCACCTCACTTGAATTATCCAGGCTTGACAGGGCCCTGGATAACTCAATCTGTGGTGCTCCTTTAATTAGAGACTGGAACAGAAGATCCCCAAGAAGTTCTTTCCAACCTAGATTGCTCTGTGACTCAGCACAGTTAGGCCACACACCCAGTACCATGCAGAGAAGCTTAGACACTACTCCAAGCCAGATGTAACATACACATATGGGCAGTAAAACACAAATAACAGATAATACTGCAGCTTCTAATTAACATGTTGTTAGCAGGGAAAATGATTCAGCTTTTTACAGCTTCCAGCTCCAGGGCCAGGTTATTAGATGGTGCTTCAAACTTGCCAATGTACCTGTGATGCTGAAGACATGCTTCTGTTCTTTGCACATCATTCAGCCATAGTAGAGAGGAGTAAAGCAAAGTCATTCTTTATACAGGCCACAGAGAAACTAACCTGAAGGCGCCACAGTCACACAAGCAGAAACTTGATGCTACTATCTAATACTTACATTTTCTAACCCAAGAAGGACCAAGAGTGGGATTGTTGTCATTCCTCCTTGGATCCACTCTTCTAGGGAAACAGTACCATCATGATCATAGTCAATTTCTTCCATCATTTCATGAAGAATCTACAGTTTAATGAAAAAAATCTCTTAAGTTCTAATTTATTATTACTATATTCTAATACAACAACTTGTTAGGACATGTGTGGATCTCCAATTCTCTCAAACAAAAAATAAGAAAAATATTCCTTGCATGGTAGATGCAGTCAAATGACTATGGACAGTTCAGACAATGAAGTGTCATGCTCCTATTTACATTTTATTAACACCTAAAGGTCCTAAATCAACCTGTGTCCTTTGTGCACACACTCTTAAGAAATTTTCAGAGACGAACCAGTTATGTTACAGAAGTTAATTATTCGATTTATTGAACCTTTCATAGATTAGATTTAAAAAGCAAAATACTGGTAGAAGTACTAATTTACAGTGCCACACTGGAACACAGACTGTCCTTATTTCTACCTTACTCACCTGTGGAATGGCATGTGGATACGAAATATCACAAAATTATGACAGCTGTCTCTTGTAACATTTAAAAATTGTCACAAATGGATACTTACTGGACTTAATTCAGTAATATCCCATTCAAGGTATTCTGCAACATGCATCATTTGAGCAATTATATTTTCCAGCTCCTAGAGATGAATGAAAAAGTATGACATTTAATGCAAGGTTATAAAGAAAAATTCTACTGCAAGCAACTAATAATTCAACCATATTGCATTCAGTGACACTATTTCATCAACATCCCTGATGAAGTGTACTTTACATTCAAAGCTGTATTCTCAAGCGAATCTGCTTACTAGCAAATCTTGTGTGGACTACAAAGCATTCAGGGAGGTGAAATACAGCCCCACAATCAAAATATTTGGAAGCAGTCATAGATTCTTTCCTTCCTTCCTAGTTATCTTTCAACCATCCATGTTTTCATGATCTGATTTCCACCGTGTGATAAGATCATGAAATGATCTTTAAATTCTATCACTGTAACAGATTATTTTTTGACAGTAATTGTATAAATCACAACTTTCTAATAGAAATAAAGATAAAATGGATTCTTTAAACTACTACAGATTTATTTTCTTACCACTACAGTATTGCAATTTCCCTTGATCACACATCGCTATGGTTTTTCTATACTTTATATATACATTTATGCTTTGTAAACATGCTCAAACGCTTATCTGGGACTATCCTAAATTCTCATTTGTATGCAGGCATCTAACTCAACTTGGTATTGCCTAAAATTTTGGTGCTGTATTTACTTTATACCCGTATATATTTTCCCATCTGTATTTCCCTGCAACTTATGGGAATCACCTCTTCTTCCCTACCAGTCCATTCTATGCTGTCTTGCTTCCAGCAGATACAAAAAAAGTGGAAAAAATCCCAAAGGGGGAAAAAAAAGAACAGCGCTAATAAAACACTTGTTTCTGTTAGCTATCAGAACAAAATAGTTACATCTTTTAAAATTATTTCCATATTTCTGACTTTTCTTCAAACACTTGGTTGGGCTATTCCTCAAAACTTTGCCGTTACTATTGTTCCTCCATTGCTAATAATAAAGTGGAAGTTACATTTCTCCACATAAATCCACTGTGTGACTCACACTTTTTAATGAAACCTTTACAAACAGTGCTTTCATACACATCTCCCAGCACATACTACAGTTATTGGAAACATATTAATGTTTCCCCTGCAGTAATATCATTAAAAATCAGAAGACTATAGAACGGGACTCCATGACAGCAGAGTCAGCAACTGAAAATTTATACAGTTGTAGAAGCAACATTTCTTATTGGAAAAGAAAACTCAAGCACTACTTTTCAGATGAATGAATTTTTATCTACTATATTTTATACTGCTTCTAATAATTCAGGATAAATATAAACTTGATTTGAATTAATGTAGTTTTGTATAGTGTTGCCATACTCTTCCAATGCAATACATAAAAAACATTACCGAACTATCCAGGTATCCATTCCCATCTGTATCATACAAGCGAAACATAACTGAAAAGAAAACAAAAAGAGAAGGAAACTCAGAAAATGCAACAAATACATCTCTTTTTCATTAGAAAAAACAACTCCAACCCAAAACACAGAACAGCTAAGCCTAAGTGTCAAAGAAAGGACAAAGACTAACATTTCTGTTTAATGACCAGACTAGCTGTAGACCCACCAAACAAGCTGTGTCATGTGAGAGGTTCACTCTGCAACTACCCTGCCACAGTGCCTCCAAGGAAACATACCAGCCAGAGAGTGCAATTGCACCTTTTCCACACCATCACCCTAACAGCTAACTTTATCTGTGAACTTGATTTTGCTTCCTTCTAGACATGATCTGTCTTCATGGTGAGTACTACCAGAAGGCCCTTCTCTGTCATCTCACCAAACATAGGATAACACACAATTGGTCACAAACATTGATAAGCCTGCTTAAGTTACAATGCTACTCCCCGACTGCAGCTAACACTATTCAAAAGTGATACTACTTTAGAAACTCTTTATTGACCGACTAAATGAAACACAAGATTAGCATTTTAAATGTCTAATCATCCAAATCTGACAATAAACATTCTTCACAAACTGCCAGCATGACTTCTTCCAGGACCATACTTGCTTTATCAATTTCAGAATGTATTTCCAACAGTCTCGTGAACCACACAGACAAAAAGGTACGTTTTAACAATATCTAGAAAAAATATGTACTTTCAAGATTGTATCATGACTTGATCCGTGCCGAAAGAAGGGGTACATTCACCATTACCAAGGTATTTGGAAGCAGCAAAGCATAAAGCTTTCATGCTTTCATAGGAATACTGCTAGAAGACTAAAAAGAAAATCCAGAAGCCTACAAATACCCCACTCCTTGTCCTTACTTTCAGGCACAGTTTGTCAGAGCTCTGAAATCCAAATACCCATCATGCTCTTCAAAAGTGCATTTTTTTTTTTACCCCTACACCTATTTTTTTGAGAGAAGAAGTCAGCCCATGTAGAGATGATTCCAGGACAACGTAATGCCTTCACCAACAGCAAAATACAAGTAATCTGTTGTCTAATCAGATGTCTCTGGAAACATAACATATGACCTATTTAACACTGAGGAATCCTACCACACTGGATCCATAGCAGATGCTGTTACAGTCCAATAAATTTCACATACAAGCTTGCCATACTTTTCAGGACACAATATCATGAGAAGTGAGAGGAAATTCTTACCAATTAGAGAATAAAGTTCAGAAAGTGTTGGGGGTTGGATTGTTCCCCTTTTCTTTCTGTGGAATTCCTCCCATTGTTATGCTAAGTAGTTGTGGCTACACCTTAAAACATAGATAATGTTCTCTCGTAGGGGGGTGGGTGGAGGGTGGGGGGGGAACCGGAAAAGGAAAGGTGGGAGAGGGGTCTGGAGCGGGGGCTCGCTCTCGCTTGGCTCGTGGAGTGGAAAGACAGCCTGGGCTCCGCTCTGGCATCTCCCCCTGCCACCCCAGCACTGAGATCCACGCTCCCTGCCTGGGACATCGCTCTGCTGCTCTCCCATCTCACCCTACTATCTCCGGACACTCTGCGGAGCACCACGACCGACACCGTGAGAGGGGGGAGTCACTTTCCCATCCCCGCTCACCTCTGGGCCGCGGCCGCCATCACTCCAGCCCTCTGCAACTGCGCGGGACCCGCCCTGCCCCCACAGCACCGGTAACTGAGCACAGGGACACGGCCTGAGGCCAAAGGGGACTGGAGCGGAGCTAGACTGTTCTGTTCTGTTGCCAATTTTCTTATAGCTGTTGTTGTTTTCTGCCTTGTTAAATACCAGTAAAGAACTGTTATTCTTATCCCCATATCTCCTGCCTGAAAGCATCTGATTTGGACCTAAAATAATTAAAAGGGAGGGGGGTTGCACTCTGCATTGCAGAAAAGGGGCTCTTGCCTTTCCTTAGACCATACCTGTCTTTTCTAACCAAGACAGAAAGAATTCGATCATTTTTGGACTTACAGCAAAACATGTGAACTGTTATATGTATTGGCTTGTTTTGCTTATATCCTCCATCTTGGGAATGAGTTGATCATCTAACTGTGTGGGAAAAAGGTAAACACTATACCTCTCTACCTCTATAAAAATATCCTTCTTTCCCTAGAGTTACCATAGCAAAAATGTTTCAGCATAAAACAACAGTTAATGCCAAAAGCCACCAGAGATTGGTACTGCCCCAGCTAGTACACCTTCCACCAAAGCTTCTCAGAGCCTGACAGCTAATACTGTCTGGCAAAGGTACCATCAGACATTCACAGTTTCCACAGGGATGAATTACTGACTCACGCAAAGATAAAGTTAAAATCATTTGGCTCTCCTTCCTCCTCCTCTGTGATTCTTAAGACACGAGGTGAGACAGTATTTTACAGCAAGTTTTAGCATCTCCATGACCTTTACCCACTCCAGAGCAGTAGTGCTTACAACTTTTTTTCTTTTAACATGAATCAGTTCTAATCAGTCGTTTAACACCACACATTAGCATAATTATAACTGTTTCACCTTTGTAGAAACAGTCTTTCCAATTACATATGTATAGGGTAGCAAAAAGGTTCAATCTGTGCTCTTGGCTAGATTCTGAAAACTATGCTACTGGTGTGGCATGCAATCTCTTTCTATTCATACACTGCTAAATATTCATGCTCTTGATTTACACATTCTAGGAGAAAAAAAAAAAAGCCAAAACCAAACCAAGAACGAAATGATAAGGACAACCAAACAGAAGTTCTGATGCAAACTACAGAGCTCAAGTCAAATTTTTATGTTTCTTTTCTCATCCCCTTACCTGATTACACTACCTGGGCACTCAATTTCTATTTCTAGATGGCAATTTAACCTTAAAAAGATGACTTATGCTCTCTCAAAGTATCTCTGTGAGGAATGCTTAAGATTTTCTTTATGTTCAGGTAATACATAGATTATAAATAACAGATATACTGAGCATGCCAAAGAGGTGAGGTTCACTCTATGCAAGACCTCTACACTCTTAATAGGCTAGAAAATCCATTTATTATCTGGGATTTTTATAAATCTATGAAAATCTCTAGGTCATATAGATCCAAAGACAAAACACTATTTTCTCTTAGTGTAGTTTATCCTCCAGCCTACATAAAATTTTAATTGAAAAACATCACTTTCACATTCTGCTTGTCCTGGATTAAGTTTCCAAACACTCAGCTATGACTCATTTTTTTCCAATTTCTGTCATCTGAAAAAAAAAAAAATTAGAATCACTGTTTGATATTGGTATTGATAATAATGTTGGCAACTCCAGAATAAGCCATATTTCTTTTCCCTCTTCATTGCTGCAAACTTATAGTTTACATTACAGCCACAGGACCTACTGCTTTCAAATTTCAAAAGACTTAAATTATACCATTAATTTATAATGAGAATTCAACTGAAATCAACATACAATGGTGCAGGTATAAGCTGAAATTTAGATATTAAAAAGTGAAATATGTGGTATAGTTCAGCTCTGTATGACAAAGAAGAAAATAAACCCATAAAACAATCATGCCCAGAATTATACGTATTAAATGCAATTGACTTTGAATACACGTATTAGGTCATGCTCTCTTGCTCTTAAATCGTATCGAACAGTCTTTTGCTTATGCAGCTCCTACTGCCACACTGGAAGTTCATGGAAAATCCCCACACTAATTATCATCTGCTCCTCTGTCTCTCCTCCTTTCCGTTGTACCAATTCCTGACACCAGGGGAGGCAGCTGATCTCCATTCCAAGCCACGGTTTGTGCATCGAGCTCCTCAGAGCTCTGGTAGGGCTTGCAGAACTTTCTAACATGCAGTAGTTATTACACTGCAAGTTAAATTCAGCCCTTGGATCTCAGTTTTTCTGTGCCTGTGTTCTGAATATGCATGCACACATACATCCTTATATTTTACTCGTATGATACCAAAACAGTATTACCAAATATGGGGGATTTGCTGTGACCTTGCAGTACAAAGTTGCAACTACAGGTAACAAAACATCAAGATACTTCAGCAACATGTAACCTTTTAATGAATTTCTTAGCCTGGCAGAAGCAGCCTACTGTTTGCACATCTTATCATATTCAATATTTACTTTTCACATGAGAGCCTGATCCCATACATCTTTTATAAACAGACCAGTCATGTATCTTGAAGTATATTTCATCTCAGTAAGAACAATATGATTGGTCTGTTTAGCCACATGAAAACTGGCTTCTAAAATTCCACAATAAGGAAACAGGTTTTCTTTTTTTTCTTTTTTCTCCAATTTATAGACCAAACTCACAGGGGTTTGTTTTTTGTTTTTGTTTTTTTTTTTTTAATTGGTAGTGGTGTTGCACCTTAATGACCCAGGCCCCTAATTAAAAACAAACAAACAAAACAACCAAACAAGCAATTTCTAACTTGCTGCGTCAAACACTCCTTCCCAACAGTGATACAGACTTGGATCATTCTTGGCTTTTCAGTATTCAGTAACAGTATAGAGCCCAAGCCTATACTAGCAACTATTCTTTGTTTTAATTAGGATGTTTAATGCAGGTTATTCACCCCATCTATAGATCTCTAAGTATACTCAGTATACTTCGTTTTTCTCAGATCTGACAGTAATCAAGAGAATACACTGTAGAGAGGATTACTGTTACTACAGAACGTACAATCCTTATTCATCACTTTAGCAAATGCTAGATAGACCAAATTTAATTTAAAATCTCATCAATAGCAAGAAAAAAAATCTTTTCTGCAGTAAGGGTCACCTAGAACCATATTTTTATAATCCATCTGCTCAAAACTGGTTTTTAAATTCAGAAACAGAATATTTGATGACTTATGGAAATAAATATTTAAAATTTTAAAAAGAGCATACATTCTAGCTTATCTTCAGGTCTTCCTCTTTCTAGCAGTGACAAATAGCAAACAATATCCTTCAGCTGGATCATGTCTGGTAAATGTGAGTTGGCAGGAGTAGGAGGTCTGGATGTAGAGGTACCCTTGTTAAGTCTCAGACCTGGAAATAACGCATAACCTTTGTTAGTCTGAACACACAATATAAGCAGGGAATGAAAACATAACTCTTGCATGCATTCATCTTTGTTTTCTGTGACTCTCAGATTACTTTTTAATTTAAAGCTTTAACCAATTAATGTTCATAGTTTATCCAGCAAAGGTAGAATTAAAATAAACTATCCAAAACCATCCCCCCCAATTATGGACGTGGCATAACCTTTTTTTAATTTGTGCTGATCTGATTTCATTTGACTACAAAACAATTTGGTGAATATTCTTATTCTGCCATACTAGATGCCAAGTATTAAAAACAATTCCTGCCCAAGTCTGCATCCACTTCCTTGTGCTTGTGGAAGCTTCATCTAATTTATAGACTGACAACAACTACACTAATTGAAGATGTTTTAGCGTCAACAAAAACTCTGCTAATACCCAAGTGTATTGTTATCCCAAAAACACAACCAGATATGTGTCAGTGAAGCACATATTTAAAACACAGAAGTCTCAGTGACAGACTACTGAGAAAATATATTCAGAATTTAAATAACAGGTATAATTGCTCAGTCATTGTGATTAATAGTAGTTCCAGTGTACCACTTGGAATTAAAGTTTCAAAATTACCAAACTTTTTGTTTCAGTACAACATTAGTATGACCAATCCTGATGATATTACTGGAATCTGCAGGACCAATATGGGGGAAAAATAGGAAGGACAGTAGAACACAGAAAAATGAGTAAGAAAACTTTCTTTACAAGTCTGTGACATTTCTCACTGACTGAGGGTTGTCCCCTCTCCCCCTCAATTTAGCTTGAAAAACTTCATTGCAATCCGGATACATCTTCAAAAGACTACATTTTAAAAGGTATGCCTACATGTTATGAGATACACATGTTAAAACAATAAAATAAGTTAAAAAAGAGCAAACTGTTGTGCAAAAATGTATCTTGGAATTAATTTCATTTTCATGGTTTCAGGCAAATAATAAACACTAAAAGTAAATATTAAATGAACAAAAATATTTAATAAGTCAATGTTCTATTTAATGACTTTGCATGTCAGTTAAGTGTAATTAAAATTAAGACATTATAATATTTCCTTCAGTTCAGTGCTAGCTTTAATCACACAACTCACACAAACAGTTCATATTCCAATCTTATATAAATCATATTCAAAGAATAGCAAGGATTATAAAACCTGGGATAATTCTTCTCAAAAATAAATAGTGCTGAAATCCAAATGAAAAGAAATACAAATGTTAAGGTATCTTTTAGCCTATCATCAGGTGCGAGGTACAGGTTAAATTATTACTTCTTAATCAGAGCTGGGAAGTGTTGGCTGCAATGTACTGACTTACAGATGACTTCCAGTCCTGCTGCTTACCTGGCATCTGTTTCCATCTCTCTTCAGACACCTTAACTGAAAATACAGTTTATAAACAGACATGAGTGGACCAAAAGAGACCACATGTTAAACAAGCACACACCTGACGGACTGATGAACCCTGCTACTTTCCTTGACATTTTCTCTAGCTCTCACTTATCCTTCCATTTTCCAGAAGAATGTAAAATATTCCTGACAAAGTTATTTTCCAGTACAGTCGGCTTTTTTTTTTTCACTACTGGTAATATTTAAAAATTACTAGATACCCAAAAACAAGGGTTTCTACAGTTTCCATGTGCACATCAAAACGTGCTAATGCACAGTTTTTCCCTTTAAAAGTTGCAAATTATCAGGACGTAACATTTAGTTTAAACAATTAAATTCGATTACAATATAAACCCACTACATTTTCAAGCCCAAACAATTCTTGCATGAAGTGAACTAAACTGCCTCTCTGAAAGTGTTTTGGATATAACAATTTATCAAAGAGTCCCTCTGGTATTATGCTAAAAACATACGGAAACCTCCTAAACTGATATTACATTTTACTATTTCTAAAGTCCTCAGTAACAAAAAAGGATAAAAACTCATGACAAACTTGGAAAAGTTAGTATAGGAAAAAAATGTTAGGAGGCAGTATTAGAATAAGAAACTTAACATGCAGTTTAAACAATAGTAATAACAGCACCATCCTTTACCATGTTAAAAATTTATCATTATTATAATTTTACCACACGTAGGAATAAAATATATCAAAGAGAACTACAATGAAAGTGAAAAAAGCTGAGTACAGCCTGTACAGGGTACAGGGCAGAATTTAGCTGTGTCCTCTGAAATCAGAATCACTTTTAGTGATATACTAACACTCAACATTTAAAATATCAGTAGCTGTTAAATTTGTAGGATTAATAACAACAGAATCACATAGACAGTTAAAAGAAACATCAACAACTGGCACAGAAATGGTTAAGCAGAAGCAGGTGCCTCCTGGATCAAGCTTAAAGGTTTTTAAATCTTTATAAAGGACAGAAGGAAACAAGATCATGTAACCATAGCAATCTGTTTAGCATTAACATGACAAAGAATGTCCACTTGGTGTCTCAGCTGCATCATTATTGTGAATGAAAAAGACAAAACCATTTAATTTCCATTCCTTTTCACAGTATTTCCTATTATAAGTTAGTTTCTCTAATTTCACACATACCAGAACAAAAATCCCTCAATATGTAGTTAAGAATTCCATATATTTACAGCTATTAGAAGTAAAATAGCAGGGTGAGGGAACCTTTAGCTCTTACATTACTGATTTTATTACTTACCTCCAGAAAGGTGCTGTGGTTTGTTTTTTATTAATGGGCTGCAGTGAGAGATTTTGTTCCTAAATGATGTAAAAAGGTGTTCAATGAAATCATCTGGTAACTCTGCCTCCAGAAAGGTCTTCATAAACAGCTTGAACCCCTCTAAATCAATTGTCTGCAGTGAAGGGGAAGAAAAAAGGAATAAAAATTTTTGAATGTTTTGTAAAAAAAGAAAACTCACACTAATCCATCAAAAAATATTCTGTTGAAAAAAGCTTTGGACTGTATTTGAATATATTGATTTCTGAAGATTTAGACTGGCACACCTATTCTTGAAAGCGGTTATTGAATTAAGTATTACTTTGAAAATTCACAGTATTGCTATAATACCTCAGAGTACTGCGTAAAACAGCCCAGAGTAAATTCAGAGCACTTATATCAGGACCCTGAAATCAAGTTCTATGCTCTCAAATTTCTTGATTAGCATCCAAAGGCACCTACAGAGCTCCTAGGGATGTACTTAGGATGTCTTAGCTTCTCCTGTAATTGGGCAGACAAAAAGCAGGGGATTTTTGGATGCCTAATTCAGGGAATTGAAGGCCTCCTGTCTTTTCTTACATGGCTATGTGCTTTGCTGGTGTTTGTCAGACTTAGTAATCATCCTGTCTCAAACAGATTTGAAGAGTCAAATGAGAATGCTCAGACATGCAGCATTACTTAGAGAGGAAAAAACAAAAGTTGTTGATCCAAAACATTTGTCATTTAGCTTAATTTTGTTTTGCTTTTGCCAGCAAGTTAAGAGCTAACTAATAAAATTCCAATGATGATTTCTTCTATTAAAACAGCATTGTCTGTTTTAAGTAATAAAATGAATCATAGATTATCTCAAGTTGGAAGGAATGCATAAGGATCATTGAGTTCAACTCCCTGCTCCTCACAGGACTACCTGCAACTAAACCACATAACTAAGAGCATCATCCATATGCTCCTTGACCTCTGATGGGATTGGTGCCATGACCAAGACATGCTCTGGGAAAGCCTCTCCCACTGACCAGCCAGCCTCCCAGTGAAGTGCCTTTCCCTGATGTCTGATCTGAACTTCCTCTGATGCAACGTCATTCTATTTCCTCATCTCCTGATGCTGGTCACTGGGGAGATATCAGCACCTCCCCCTCAAGGAAGGTGTAGGCTGCAATGGGATCACAGCAATGCAAAGCATTATGATCCCATTTTACCCTACTAATAGAGAATGAAGATAAAAGTATCCTGAAATGTACTGACACAACTGCATATTTATAATTACATTTGTGATTTTAAAATAGCTTATCAATTATTAATCTGATAAAACATAGTGTTACTTTCTTTATAGATCAAACAGAACAGCAACTTGTCATTGTTAAATAATTAAGGGATAAATTCACATGGTATCACAAAATTGACTTTGAGAAATTTCCCTATACATCAGGAATACTCCATTTGTCCATAGAAAAGTCTAGTGCAACTCCTTTAGCTCATCACAGTGAATGTGGAAGGATCCAAGAATCAGCCTGAAACCATGCCAGAAAAAAAGAAAATAGAAAACAAATTTTCAAAGGCCTCAGAGAATTTGGAATCTGAGTCCCAGTATAAATAATTTTTGCTATTATTTTAATATAATTTTAAGACTTAGGAGCAGAGATTTCTCTTTCCCTGACTTCTTTCACTTTAACTCTTTTAATGTATTTATGAGATATTGAAATTTTATGTGCATGTTAAATAAGTAGTTTCCCATTAAGATCAAGACCTAACTACTGAAGGATAATGTCTTAAATGTGTATCATTACCTTATGAGGGAACACGAACAACGCAAATTGTAAAATCTGACTACTCTTGTTCAAGTCATAATTATGAGGAATGCAAGATTGGCAAGAGGCTATTTCTGCTGAGCTTCTAATACAGAACACCTCATCTGAGAAAGAAGTGCAGTGAAACCAATAAAACTCACCTCTTGAAGATAAAAGTATCAGGGACTGAAAAAAATTGCTCACAATGCTCAAGATGAGTGTAAAATGGAAATAATCACCTCGGACACTGACTCTCTATCTCAGCAGACAGTTTCAGCCACACTCTTTTACTTTGACAAATCATACACTGTTTCATTCATGCCACAAACTAATTTTTTCCTCTCTAATAAAGCCACTGACATTTAATTCACTGTTTATAAACTATGAATCACAATAGCAAAAGGATTTGTATCAGCATCCAAGTAAATCAGTAGTTACACTAATATTCACTATATAAACGTATTTTTATCTACAAGCATAACAAATACATTAATCACTAAATCAACTGACTTTAACAAAGTGAAATTGCTTTGTTAAATTGTGCATTAATGAAATGTGTCTTAGCTATCTCACTAAATCATATACACAAAAAAACAGCTAAGTGAAAATAAAATGGAAACTAAACTAAAATTATAATCTCATTTAAACTTAGGTTTATGGATGGCCATGTAAATATCTTCACATTACATTAATCTTATCTTTATTTACATTGTCTGCTGATTTTATGTAAATATTGCAAAAAATATTCCCTGAGTTTAGAGCCACCTTAGATTTTTAAACTACTGTCTGAGTGGCATTGGTTCTCCAAGCTGCCAGCAGTAACTAAATCCCTAATGCTATGGTTTTTTTCACTTAATGGGTTCAGAATTATACCTGTGTAGAGAACTGGATAAATAAAATGTTTGAAATTATGTACTTCTTTCTTCCTGAAGACCCTCTTTGTCAAAGATGTTCAAACTTGTCAGTATTTTGTAAAGATGGTCAGACTATCAATTAAGCCAATATTGTCCAACACATGTTCCAAACTGCTAGAAAAGACAAGAGATACTAAAGTAACACATGGCTTGGTTGCCATGTCCGTTTATTATATTTGACATCCTGACTTCCAGCAATCAGGGCAGCTCAGCAAAGGACAAAATAGTATGTACTTGTTCTAAAGGTTGTTCTACAGCCAGATTTCTTCAGCTAAAAGTGCTTTATCCTCTGTCCTAACACGTTCTGAACCTGTATTCCCCCAGGGAAGCAGCAATATTCATACAACCACAGTTCAGATACTGTACACCCAAAAGCTTTCAAATTATAATGAAAGTTAGTCAGGAGCTGGCAAATTACTTGAATACCCATCAGGAAGGCTTAGAATGGCCAAAAATGCAGGTGCAAAATTACATTCTGTATGCAAAGAATGTATAACAAACCAGTCCTGCCTAAGGGAGATCTCTGTGTAGAGCCCTGTGATTAGGTTCTTGCCTAAAAACCCCAAAATCTGGGATTCTAATACTGCATAGCTGAAAAACATTCTAGAGGACCTAACATAATTGGTGTAGATTATCTTCTTAGAACTGAGCTCTAAAATGGTATAGTAATTCCATATACTGTAAATGTATATACAGTAAATTAGAGAACTAAGCTAGTCTACAGCAGCCCTGGGCATAGCTTGGACCACCCATCAAGCTTCCCAATGAGAAAGGCTGATCTTCCAAAAACAGGCTCACTTTTAAATTGTTTTCAGTGTCTTCTCTATAATCTCTCTCTCCTTGTAATACACAAAACTTATTACATGACTGTAGAAAAACTGAAGAATTTCTTAAAAGAAATCCTGAGAGGAGCACTGCACAGAGGTGTTAGAGCATTCTCACCAAACAGAGGTTTAAGTATTGAGTATAGTTCATTTAGAACAGAGCATGTAAAGATGTGAAATATTTGCTCAGCTTATAATTTAAAACGACTTTCATAATAGAGAAAACAACACACAATATTATAGTCATTGCTCTGTTCTGCAATTATAAACTACTTCTCTTTTTCCTCAGGGAACTTTACCCTTCTGAAATAGGGAAATGCTGCAGCAAGTACCCTTCCTTTAATTATCAGCATTTCCCCCCCACCCCAGCCACTTTTCAAACGTATTGCACGATGTTTCGGTAAGCAAAAAGAAGGAAAGCACAGAACAATAATTTTCCACCTTAACATATATCATGCTTGATCTCCCTTTTAAATCTCACTGTCATTACCAGAATTTCTCAGATGAAAAATTCAGAGAATTTTGGTATGGTTTGAAAACAATTTATTTATGCTAATGAATTCTCAAACATTAATTAAACAGTTCAGATCAATAACATCAGAATAATATATAAACCATAATGGTGGATGTGGTTTTCTTAAGCATGCAGGCTAATTGCTTAATTTTCAACAGTTGCTTGCCTTCCAGAAGCTCCAGCTGAATTTAAATGAACCTGAGAAAGAAGGATTTAGCATTTCAGAAAGCATTTTCCATGACGTTTCACAAGTGAGGGGGGGATAAGAGTGTGAGAGGATGTACCAAACTGACAACAATTAGCCTGGCACATTAATTAATGCATTCCATTTCACAAGAGACTATTAGGGCAAAGGGAGATTATGATCACAAGTTTAGGGATTTCAGGAAAATTTTCAACATAACAGAGATAAAATAGGACAGAGTTGAATCAGAAAAACATGAAAGAACTTTCAAATAATTTGGCCTAAATCTTCTGAGGGAGTCTAAAAGAAGAAAAAAAATCCGTGCAGTTTTAGCTTTGACTCTTATAAAAAGGGGTACCAAAATCCTTGCCTGTAGGTCACAGGAAAATAAAGGGGTTTATACTAATCATATAAAACTGAATTTCTATTTTTATATGTCAAACTGACTCACCAATTTTACTGGAGCTCCTTTTCTTGTATTTTACAAAAAGAAACTTCACAAAGTAAGATTTCATATTACTGGGTAATAAAATTTCATTTGGTAATGAAAAATTTTGCTGTAACTCCAGAGAAGTACACGTTGAAAAACATCACCGAGTTTCAGCTAGTTTAAACCATAAATTGCATATAAAATTAATTTTATTATATTTTTAGAAGTAGTTAATTCCTACTTACAGATTTTATCAATGTTTCTAAACACTTGAAATTAAGGAAAAAAACCCTAAAATTATACATTCACCTTGGAGAAAAGGAGAAGAAACATAAGACATGTGCAACTGCATAAATTATCTTTAAAATTATTTTTAGCAAAACAATGTATAAACCATTAAATAATTTTCATCTTTTCAGAAAGCAAACATGGAACTCGACTCACTATGACTCAATATATAAGGAAATTTAAAATGTACATCTTTTCCAACACAATAAATTCTTGGGGAATATCCGCAACATTTAATTAACCAGCCTCAAAATTTCAAAATTAATCCTAGCCCTAAACTTCCGTAAGTATTGGGTGTTGCCTTTTTTTCTCTAACTTTCTTTCAAACAGATAAAGAAGAAGCACACCAAAGCTTATAATGACATCAAAGTCACTGACTGGCCACAGAAAACAAAGTTCTCACTGTCAATGTTAACAGAAAAATAAAATCATCCACCAGAACAAAAAAAAAAATGCCCTATCCACCAAGTACAACGCAGACCATCACTTCCTTCTGAAAGCAGAGAAAAAAGTGACAGATTTTTCCTCTTGTGGGGAAAAAAAAAAATCTCCCGGTAGAGAGAAATCACCAGTGGGAATCACCTTGGTTCATTTCCCATTTGCCTGAGGAAATTCAAAACTGTGTCTATAAAGAGCATCTGGGAAAGAGGTGAAGAGGGACTAAAGGCAAAAATAAGGCTTCTGTATGTCTGTGCCAACAAAATTTTTAAATATTTATTTGCAAAAATGTGACTGAACAAATTACTGATTAACTCCTATGAATGAGGTGATCTGAGCAGGTACTAACAGAGATATATCAAAAAAGAGGCCAAAACGTTTCAGCTGTTAAGGTAATATTTCTGGACACATGCAAAAACTTAAGACACTTAGGAAAACTTCATAGAAAACAGATGAGACAAGATTTCTTTTTAAAATTGCCATACCAGAGTTGGATGCTATCTTTAATCAGAGAGGAAAAAATCCATTCAGGATCTACACCTATGCTGGAAAAAACAGAAAAAATATATGCACTGCATGCATATAAATAAATATTCATCCATACACACTATCATATATTAATGCTAAATGAAGCAGCAAACAGCAATTACAGATTGCTCAGTGAGGTACCTCAATGCCTCTGGGACCATAACATGTCATCTCACATCCTGCATATATTTTACAATTAAATTTTTGGATGTATGCATAAGTCCAAAAGATCTAACAGTTGTAGGGTTTTAAATGTAAATGCCATGAAAAGATTACATACAAAAAATTCCATTAGTGCAATAAACTCACTGTTACTTTCTTATGATTAAGAACAGAAGAAGTAGTTTTCATTCCAGTGAAACAAAGCAGACTTATCTGTCTTTATTTCCACATACTGTGAGAACATTCCTGCCATGATGTCTGACTAAGCAAATCTAGAGAGATTTTCCCAGTTCTGTAGTATCACAGAACTCTGTTATGCCTTATACATTCTTTTAAAATATGAATATATAAAACTAAAGCAACACTAGCTATAAGGATAAGAAGTGGCAACTGCAAAAGGTAATACCACATAGCACCTATTTTTCTTAAAATCGAAGTCTGGAAAGAGAGAGACAGAGACAATGCCATTTGTATACAGACTGAGTATGGGAGGAAGTAACATCTGGGCCAGCCAAGCACAGGCAGAAATTATCAGTCTTTCTTCCAAACTTTACAACCTCTACCTCCATTTCATCTTGACTATCAAGGAGGCATCACTGGGCAACTACTGTGTATGAGGTGGGGAAGAAGGGTGGAACTGAGCTGCAGAGCCCAGATTTGGAATCAGAGATTTCAACCACATCTGTAGGCAACCTACTTAGAGCAGCTGCCTGACACTCTTAAGGAAAATGGTGATGGAGCAGATAAAAGGAGGTTTTTTTCAGTTATAAAGAATAATGTGCACTCAGTGGAACAACTGAGATAAGATCTAAAAGTACATGCTCAGAAAACTGTAGTTCCTTCTACCCCAGCAGCTAAAAGCTCCTGGCAAGCTCTTTGACAGCTCACCAAGCATTCTGATATATTTACCTATTTTTCTATAATAATACATTAAAAAAGCCAATTATGTAGAAAATTCCTTAGCCTGGCCTTTTGTTGTCTTTCTATATCCCAGAAAACCTCTCCTATGAAGACAAGCTGAGAGAATTTGGGCTATTCAGGAGAAGAGAAGACTTTGGGGAGACCTTATAGCACCTTTCAGGCCCTAAAGGGGGCTGACAAGAAAGCTGGTGAGGGACATTTTACAAGGGCAGGTAGAGATAGGACAAGGTGTAATGGCTTTAAACAGAACAAGGGTAGGGTTAGGATAGATATTAGGAAGCTCTTTACAGTGAGGATGGTGAGGCACTGGACCAGCTTGCCCACAGAAGCTGTGGATGCCCCATCCCTGGCAGTTTTCAAGGGCTCTGAGCAACCTGGTCTAGTAGAAGGCGTCCGTGCCCATGGCAGGGGTCTTGGAACTACATGATCTTCCTGCCCAAACTATTAGCTGACACCGTTTCTCCCTAAATCTGAACACTAGTTTATCTTTTTTAAGATACCTCACAAAATCATACAGAAGATCATCAAGCACACATAAAAACACACATTTGAACAAATCAGTGAACTAAAAAAAAAAAAAAATTACTGAAGAATCTTAACTTTAAAGAAGTGGAAGTCACAAGGAAACTAAAGACCTGGCAACTGATCAAATAAAGTTTTCAGGATAAACTACATATTTCAAGAGTGCTTCCAGGATTACACTGATTACTTTGACTAAAGAATTCACAAATATGAAGAAACAAAACCATTAAAAATAGTTTTGGGGTTTTAGACGCAATAAAAATCTCACTTTAGTCATAGTAAAAAAGTAGTCTGGAATTTTATGCTTCTATTACTGCACAAAATACTACAAACCTGACATTAAAGCAACCACTCTTTTCTATAGTGTCATGACTATACGTGGATTCCTTCACAATGTATCTAATGTATCTCATAGATATGTGGTAAGATACTTTTTACCTAACATTACCAAGGAATGCACGTATCTTTTCTTTCTAGATTACACCAATGGCATAAAGCAAAGCTCTTGCTTCCCACACTTTAGTTTCCTTTGAATCCCAGATAAACAGAACAGGAGGGACTCCGAGGAAAAAGAAATGTGCATCAGTCTATGCTTAATATGCTTTAAAAAAATCTCCAATTACTATAAGAGTTCTGCTTCATCTCAAGCACTCACTGATAAGTACATTAGGCTAATTTAGTGCTAATTCACAGGGGGTGTCTCAGTCTCAGGAAGAACAGGAATTGAAGGTCTGGTTTCCAAGTAGTAGTTATGATTTTGCTTGGCAAAATAGCAGACAATTTTAGGTCTCTTCTAGTTTTGTGTCAGACATATATATGCCAATACTCAGCTAAAACCACAGGTCTTTATCTCCTGATTATGGCTAACACAAGCTATGGAGGTGCCTTAAAATGCCTGCATCTGTCCCAAGAAGCAGAATGGCTTCTAACACCTTGAGCAACATAGAGGAAGAGGCTGCACTCCATCTACAAACAGCATTTGTATTTGACTTTGTCCTTTCTCCTAGAGCAGTTAAGCAGCTCAATTTATAACTCACTTTTCTCTTTACTGACAGTAAACACAAATATGTAAGACCAAAAAAAATCCAAGTATGCAGATTTTGAAGAATTATGCATTTATATGTATGTTCTGCGTCAACACACAGAACTCTACAAGGTATAAACATCAAAAGTCAGTATATCCCAATATGGAGAAAACAGAAAACATGGTTCCTCAGTGAGAAATAGGATATGTACAAGGAAATCTTTGCATCTTTTTATATAGGAGTTTTTAAACTTTGCTACATAGTATTTTAACTATTACCATACTAATACATTTGAAGAAAACTAATGATTTATTAAGAAAATGGAAGCTCTTGACTCAAGATCCATCCTAACAACTGCAATAGAAGAGGTTTAACTCTCTCCTACATTTTCCCAGCTGGTGTAAATGCAACAACCAGTTCTTCTGGATGACATGTTGAAAGAAGGGAGAGAAGCTGTATCATTCTACTTTTTTTCTCCTCACAGGATACCAAAAAATTAATAGTCTCTTAACAAAAGAGTTGCCATTGTGGATGGAGCAGGACAGGAGGAGGTACAGTAATACTCCTTTTATTCCTCCCCACCAGACTGGCCACATAAATTGGAACAAGACATGATCTAGCATTTGAAATTAATCTCCACCCATAAATTCTTTTAAAATACCACATTCTCTTTGGTCTTTTCTTCTTTTAGATTTGTACAAAATATTTCAACATAAGCCACTACTTTCAGCATCTTGAAAAACAGAATGTAAGAGAGAAAAGAAAAAAAAAAATCATTCATTTCAAGAGACTTCCATGACATATGGTTTTCATTTATTAAAAAGAACATTTCACAGATAATGGAAAAATAATTATGTTGAAATGTAATTTTCAATTAAGCACTTTTTAATTTATGTTGTCTGATCTCCAAACGGTGCCAAAAATATAATCAGCTTTCATCTACTGACAGTAATTGCTCTGGGTTATTTTTTGGGGTTGGGTAAGTTCCTTTAACTGATTACTTCTTAAACTACTTATATTGACCCACTATGTGAAAAATGAACTGTTGAGTGAGAGTAGATATTACAGGGCCTTGATTCGCACATAGTGCTACAGCAATGGCAAACACTAATGCGAGTGCAGGAGTGACAAACACGTGATAAGGTGTGAATACCAGTGCTAAAGCAGTCCCACAAAACTCAAAAGTCTTGAAGATTCATCGATTATCCCATTTCAAAACCTGACATTGCCAAAAGCTGTGGAGAAAAAGTGGAGAGACTACATACAGAGGATTAACAAGCTAAAACCCATGAATCGCATGTGAATGTGTAAGCTCTCAGTGTTCAAAATGTATTTCAAATGTTCATAAAGCAGAAATTCAAACCAAATTTGAATTCCTCGTAAGACTGGCTTTGGGCATCAGGGTAAAATTTGGTTTAACTTCAAAGTCCTTAGTACTTTCTGATCTAAGTATTCCATTTAATACAGTTTCTACATAGCTAATTCTTAGAATTATGGTAGCCAAATAAAATAATTTCTTAGCTATATCAGCATTCAAATCCGTATCTACTGATATGAATGTTTAAAACAAAATTTTAAATACCCCACCTGCTCTCACAGGCTGCTCCTACCAAATACTCCATATGGACAAATAATATTTGGGTATTACCAATACACAGACATAAATTACTGCCAAAATTTTCCTCCAGCTCTTCAAAGAAGTGAGCTTAGCAAAACAGCTAAAATGGAAATGGGAAAACTCAAATTTTTATGCAATAATTAGATTTTTGAGCATAACATTCTCATGTTATTAAAATAAATTGATACTAATTACCAAAATAAGTCTGGAATGTATTCACCAGCTACTGCAATCTCATCCCAATCTTACATGCAGGTTAAAAAAAACCCAAAAACAAACTAAACATTTTTTTAATCAGCAGGTTTTCCTTAATACATAATTCTGTATGTGCGTGAGTTTGTATATCCTTAAGTACTACACACATAAGTACTTGTATTTAATACTTAATTCTTACTAATTATGCTACATTTACTATAAAAAAAGTGAGGGAGCAAGTTTTAAGAAGAGTGATAAATCACATACTTCTAGAAGGTTCCTGCAGGAGTTTATCATTCAGAGCCTATTTGAAATTATTGCATATCAAACAAAGTGACAAGTAGATAGTTTGCATTCTGTCCCAGAAGAATTTGTCAGGAAAAATGGGGTGGGTAGCACGGTTCAGACAAAAGCCAAATAAAATAGCAAAATTAATGAAGCCCTGGAAAACATCAGTTCTGACAAAAAATTCTGGCTGAAACAATTTATCTGTATGTGCAGCTTGTGTAAAAACCTACTCATGGATAAATGTTTGAATTGGTATTTTCATTATGTGCTTAAAATTAAGAAAATTAACACAAATTAATAAACTTTCACTTCATGGATGAACAGTTTGCTGAGATTTAACACAATCTGAGCCTAACTGGAGCCTTCACTTGGAATAAAAACATACACCAATAGAAAAAGGTTTAAAATGTCACGTTCCATTTGTCAAGTTACATTCACCTTATGCTAAGTAAATGTTCAGATTTTAGTAGAAGTGCAGCTATACTAATTGACCTAAGTTTCACCTTATAGCTTAGAAATAATTAAAAGGATATGAGCAGTGTCATCTGCTCAATTATACATTCGTATATATCAATATCTCTAATGCACAAGAAGACTTCAAGACATTTCCAGTTGTTGATTAATTCCTGCAATAAATTATGACTGTAAGTATTTTTGCTGTATTTTGTTTTCCTATGCAGCTTCATAAACATTATCTAGATGCCACCATGCCAGTGAATCAAGCACAGCTGAAGCCATCACATAAAAAAACATAAACCATAATATATTGTTCTTCATAATGAAAACAAACAAGTAACATCCCCCCAACATAATTAAATAGTCTGTCTAAAGCTCTTTAAGTTGTCTTTTTTAACATGTGGCATGTAAATGAAAGTGGCAATGGGCTCATAAAGTTTAAACATAAAGGTACTGTGCAATACAATAATGTAAAGGAAAAAAAGGATAAAAATAAGTTCTTAAGGCAGAGAAGTGTATCAAAAGGATAGGAGGATATCACAGAGGGAGATTAGCACTGGTAGCACAGACTGAAAAAAGGAGATAGAAACCAGTAAAGATAATAAAGAATGTTCAAAACAGAACGGTTTTGCAGCAGAAATTGACTATCTGAAATATTTACACCTCAATGCCCTCAAAATGCTCCACAGAAAGCAGGCTCACAGCCAGACTGCCAACATCTCTGCCTGGCAGGTTTCCCCACTCTCTAGGTATCCAGAAAGCTTTCCCTAGAAATTTTGCCCATGGAGCCAGAAAAACAAGAGTACCTAATGTCTGAAACCAGGAGTTTACTGCTGGTGATACACATAAGATATTACATTCTTTTCTTTTGTAGCTACAAAGATACAACTTAAGCATCTTACATGTGAGGGACAGACTTCTCTTACATTATATATGCTACAATTCTGCACATCCTACTAACCTTCTGTAAATTAGTTCCAATTTGAGTTCACTTCATCCCATCATTTAGACAAAAGTAGAAAGATGTGACTTCTGCAGTACCATTTTTAGAGAAAATTAAATCTTCCTATCTGTAGTAGAAATACTTCTCTTAATATATTATAATAAGGCAAGATCTTTACAGTAATTTAGTATCTTCTGTCACATCAAATAACATAGCTGAGGGAAAGAACACAAAATTTCAAACCATATTCCTGTGTGCTTGAAATTTTAACTCTTTTTCCACTGATGTCAATGGGCCTAAGATGCCACCTCTTTCACAAGTTTTGTCTTCTTCCCACACTGCCATGGCCAAAGGAACACTATTAGAACATCCCAGTAACATCCTTCTCCTCTTCATGACTAAACCACAGTGATACTTTGCATTCACCTTGTGATCAACTGCATACACATCACTTTATCTGAGAATGCCAGTTGGACCAGGGTACACTACACTCTGCTCTGCACACATCCATCTCATTCCATTTACTACAGTCCATTACAGCATCATTTTCCAGTGTGATATTAATTCCCAAATTTCATTTAGTTTGTTGATTCTATTATTATTCACCTACTCATTGGACAAAGTAATTAGCTAGATACTGACGAGATTATGCTCAAGATTGGTCACAGACTGCTTTAAAGTTGAAACCTTCTCTTTCAGGACCCTCTGAAGTCACTGAACTTATTTTAAAAAATAAATAATGTTGGTCATCTTAAGAAAGTCCTGTTGTGAATGGGGAGTTCTGCTCTTACTAACACATCTCCAAAAGCTCAACTGGCCTCTGACCCCACAAAGTGAGGGGTTCCTACAAAACTAATCCTTTCACTCTCGACTTGTTCTCATGTTCTGGCTGCCTCTTCCCAGAACAGCAGAGCTGCAGCTTTTAAACACCTTTGTGTTATAAAGAAAGAATAACTAGGTCACTTAAAAAACTAGTCCATTGGATTCATTTGATTAGTTCTTCTTCCCTTTTTTTTCCCCCCCATTTTACTTTTATACCTGGTTTTAGGCTACTGAAGTTCCTCAGGCGTAGCTCCTTGGGTTGATGATGAGCATTTTAACCATTTCTCTTGCAATTGCTGTATAGTCACAATTGCTTAAAGCACAGCACAAGCCTTATTCAAGTTATTAAATCTGCAATTTTAAGCCTGCTATGTATAAATGATATTATATGGTTACAGTATTTAATATTTTTAATATTTTTTTCCTGAGATGTGTTCTTGTCATTTCAGAGTAATAGAGACCATTATGAGACCTCACAGTAAAGAGAAATTTCTGTGACAAGTATGGAACAAGTCAATTACTTGCTCTTATTTTTCATATTCAACTCAATTAATGTTAGTAAAATTATGTACTGTGAATGACAAAAATGAAATTCACTCAGTGAAAAATTCTGCTAGCAGAAAAGGAATGCATTCTGGTTTCAGATTTAAATATTACTCTTTTATCTGAAAGAATAGCCACATGCAGTATTTATTAATAAGTACATCTCAATGAAAGCCTACAAAATAAAATATACTGCATCTATGCATAAAGAAAGAAAAAAATCAAATTAACATTACTTACTTGATTAAGTATATCTTGTTTCTGTAACACATGCAAGGAAAGAAAGAACATACATACGTTAGTGCAGTGTCATCAACACTCAAGCTTTTTTTAATGATATAAATATTTTTAGTGAAAGGTTAGTGATTTAGATGAGCAGGTTTAAGACATTAAATAGAGTATCCCATTTTCTTGCATTAGCACATAAGTCAAGAAAATGGTTCTAAGTCAGCTTTCTAGTCTTTATTAGACAGTGCAAGCAATTTATTTCTAAACATGCAATGACAGACAACCAAGAAAGATAAACAATTACAATGTTAGTCTTTCTTCTGTGTGTACTTTAAAAAAGCATAAAAAAATTGTTACCAAGAAGAGATGTAAATGAAACTGAATTCAGTTATCAGAACTGAATATTCTAAAATCCACATGGGAAGTTCATGGAGATGATCCTCAGTGCCACCACACGGCATATATAGTAACACCAGGGGATCAGGCCAGGCCTGCAGGAGTTTCATAAAGGCAGATCCTGCTTGACTCCTTCATCCTTGACACCTCAACTCCTTCCATGACAAGGTGACCCGCTTAGTTGACGAGGACATTGCCTACCTGGACTTCTGACGAATCGTTATCGTTAAGGTTGGAAAAGACCTCTGAGGTCTTTAGTACAGCCTTTAACACTGCATTCTCCTGGAGAAACTCTTTGCTCATGGCTTGGACAGGCATACCCTTTGCTGGGTAATGAACTGGACAGGTGGCTGGGATTAGGGAGCGAGGGCCAGTGGAGTTATATCCAATTAGTAGCCAGTCAGAAGTGCTGTTTCCCAGGACTCACCAAGTCCTGAACAGTATCTTTGCCAATGATCTGGACAAAGGTATGACTCGAACCTCACTCAGTCTGAAGATGATGCCCTGCTGGGCAAGAGCTTTGATTTCCTATTTGAGAGTAGGAAGGCTCTGCGCAGGGATCAGGACAGGCTGGATCAGTGGGCTAAGGTCAGTGATATGAGGTTTAACAAAGCCAAGTGCCAGCTCCTGCCCTTGGGCTACAGTGAGCCCAGGCACCTCCATAGGCTGGTGAAAAACTGTCTGGAAAGCTGCCCAGTAGAAAAGGAGCTGGGGATGCTGGTTGACAGCCAGTTGAATATGGGCCAGCACGTGCCCAGGTGGCCAAGAAAGCCAATGGACTCCTCCATAAACAAAAAATTAGGATGAACTCAAAAATGATGACAACACTAGGACTACAAGCACAAAATGCTGTGTACTTACTGCCCATGTAGATGCTGTCTTTAGCTCTATCTACTTCCCTAATTCCTGCCAACCTACTCAATGCTCCCCTCAAAGTGAAACAGATGAAATTAATTAACATAAATAGATCTGAAATGATTAAAAGAGTATTTATCAATCGCAGCTTTCCAAGATGCTTAGGTCTTAGACTATGTGTCTTATACCATATATAAAATCTATTCTTAATTATGTCTTTGATATTGACTTAGAGAAGAACATGAAAGGGCAGGTGTTCAATAGCATTTGCAGAAATTTTAAGCATCTCCCTTACACTGAAAGCAGAGTAAATTTTCCACAAATAAACTCCCTATAGTAGATAACCTTATGATAATTATATCCACCACTTTCCCTAATCCAAAAATCCACTCACTCAACAAGATATAAAATAATGTAAAAACAAGCCAGGTTATTTCAGGTAGCAAGTTTTGAATATCGATGGCTTTTCTTTTGCTATTTGTATGCCATTAGATAAGCTTGTGATGAAAAACTGCATTGTAGAACCAGTGGAGTGCAATAAATTCCTCAATTCTTTAAATATGTAATTAAATATTTAAATAAATACATAACTTTGCTGAATTTGCCATAGGTCTATTACCCATGTTTATTGGTAAAAAACTGGCATCATCTTTTGGCAGAACAAGACTTAAATAATTTGGAGTGTTCATAAGATAATGATCTAGGAAAGAGTGAAGTAAAATAAAAACATGATGGTATCCTTTACAAAACAAAACCACAAAACAAAAGCGCTGCCTAGAATATGTGAAAACAAATAGCTGCACTAAGATTGATGCCAGTTGGATCAGTTAATTTTTGTCATCTCACAGATAATAGTTAATTACTTAAACCCAATCCACAGAGTCCTCATCCAACCACATAAAATCAAGTGACAAATCATTCTGTAAAGAGTTCACCAACACAGCAGGCTGGATGTATGCCAGAAATACAGACACACCTGTGCAAAGGCAGTTCGCTTGTCAGAACAGAACATTCACTCAGTGCCAGAGGAAATTTCAGCCACTTTGCTTCCAGTTCAGCAGCTTATGGTATGAACCTCGAGCTAACAAATCTTAGTAGACCCAAAGTAGTTCGTTGCTAGCTATGTTTTCTGTATGTTGCACTCCCTGAAGTCTAAGTGCTGAGCAGCAAAGTAAAAAAGCTGTCAGGGTTAGCCTAGGTCCAGTACTGACCCAGGAGTAGTGAATAGCTTGATTCCTGCTGAAGACACTGAAGTTGTCACAGGGTGTCTTGTCTTGAATTTCTTCTTCCCCTACCTGTCCTGCCCTGCTGCTCTGCATGTTTTAATACCCTGCTAGAATCCTGCAAATGAATAGCACTGAAATGAAGAACAGGGAGACACCATGCAGAGTCACAGACTCATCTCAAGACCAACTGCTTATTAATTTTGGCTTTGCACAGATTTTGTCAAATCACCTGGCTCCAGGCAGAGCAGTCTTCCTGGGCACTCATCTTGCCATGACTCAACTCCCATGTAGTCCCAAATTGGAAGAATGACTTTATTAAAAGAGACTAATCACACCACTTTAGATAATCAAGTTTATATACAATTGACAATTTGAAAATATGTTACTCATATGGCAACATACTATTTAAATACACATAAAGTGCACAGATATTATTTACATTAACAGGGTACACTTCATCATGATGACTTCATAATGATGACTGAACACATGTGAAGAACACATAGAAGAAAAAAACATATAATAGATTAAGACCATTTTATCAGTTCACATTTTTTCTAAAAAAAAAAAAAAAAAAGAACAAAACCTGCAGTATGTATATACATTCTAACAAAAAGCAGGTAAAGGAGGTCCTACAGCCTATGGATGATCACAGCATTCCCATCCATTTATATTCTATGAATGTACCTAACTAGAAACCTGGAAATCTAAGATGATCATTTACAGGATCAACTCGCACTGTTTCACTGAATTATTAATTTTTTTCTTCAGAAACTGACTAAAATAACTACCATTATGCCTGGCCAAGTTCAAAAGCACCAAATGATTTTTCAATACTTAATAAGCTATAACTCATTAATTGACAATATTTGTATTATTGCTAATATGTTGTCAACAATTTTTTGCATTTTACATCCTGAAATGTAAGATCAAGTAATTTTCATAATGGTTAGCACATGTTTCTATCCTGAATTTCAAATAATGTAAGTACATTACTATTAGAAACATTACTGAAACAGGTTTTTATTTAGCTACATTCTGAATCACACTATTAGGATGTGCTAAGCAAATGCAAATTTCAATTGAGGATAAGAAAAGAAAAACAATCTGGCTTTTTCTTCCAGTCAAATCAGAATACTTTGTCTAGTGGTGAATCTGTAATGACAATGTGCACACACAGCTTTTTTTTCAGCTGAATTCTTTGTTTCATAACATCAGAAAATCTCACTACCAGAAACAACACAAGGAAAACAGAATTTTAAATGAAATCTTAATGGACTTCACTTTTATAACTTTTGAAATTATGCTTAACATTTTCAATCTTCAGCGACTTGAAAACCATATTAATCTTACCAGAAGGGTTGTAGAGGTGTTTTGGATGTTTGGTTCTATTTGGGGGGGGTCGGGAGGGGAAAGGGGATCTATGTGATGATTTTGGTTGAGATAGAGTTAATTTCCTTCAGAGTAGCTTGCACGGAGCTGTGTTTCAGATTTGTGCTGAAAACAGTGCTGGTAGCAGAGGGGTGTTTTAGATATATTCATCAAGGCCTTTTCTCAAGCCCACCAGCGAGGCAGCTGAAGGTACATAAGAATTTGGGATGGGGTACGGTTGGGATAATTGACCCCAACTGACTATAGAGAGATATTTCAGATCGTATGGCATCCTGTTATTTTGCTTTCCAAACGCTTTCAAATACCCCAAATACCTGATTTATAAACAATCTTCTATTTCAAATGCTTACAATGGCTACAGAATGTGCAAATTGTCCTCATCATCTCTGATCATTAAGAAATGAGAAAAATTACCCCTTCAGGATTATATTTTGCTAACACACCACTGCCATGGAATTCTTCTAAGACATCCTTAATTTTCTTGGTGGAATCTGGATAAAAAAAAATAAAGAGAGAGAAATTGAAAATACAGAACACTGATTTACATAATATGAACTGTAATTAAAAAAACAACAATCAAAATTGCTAATAGCTTTTCACAATGCACATTAGTAATTTTCTGTAGCTGTATGAGAGCTGTGGGCACAAAGAAAATGAGAACATACTTTACCTTCTTAACAAGTACTGCAAAAAGTAGCAAGTAAACACAAAATGCTCAGAAACACTCTTAGATCTAATTCTTAATTATGCTATTTAATAGTTGGTTTTTTCATGACTATTTCAAGTCACTTTTCTTGTCCTTGAGTCAACCACAAGACATGGTCATTTCCACCAGCACTATAAAATCTCCTTTGGCAGAGCTGCCAGTGAGTAGAGGAGCTGGACAATATCAAGATAAATAAGAACCTTCCAGAAAAAAAATCTCTTCAGTGGTCATGTCACAGAAAACAAATGCTGCTGTCAAAAACCTCGATTTTTGCAAATCTCTCAGGTATTCTAAAAACTATCAGCTTCAGTAACTTTTGTCTAACGGAATTCTACAAATCCCTGCAGTTCAGAATCAGGTAGATATATTTTTTTTCAATTTATTTTCACTACGTGTAGGATAACAAAGCAACTATTTCAGTAAGTTGTCATTACATAAAAGCCTTGAACTCAGATCCACTTAGAACTCATCATACACATAACCATCTTTTCCATATTAAATTATCTCAGCAATACATGGAAAATAATTGTAACTCATTTGTTTCTTTAAAATGCAGTAGTTGAGTGTACAATGGCCAAATGTGCACAATGGCCACAACATCTTGACCTAGTAGTGAGTACCAAAGCAGTGAATAAGAGAACAGATGAACTTTGCATCTGCAATTTCATTTCTACAGCAAAACCTGAGTAAAGTAGAGAAGCAAAGAGCGAACAAAGAACAGGACTCTCTAGAGCCATTATTTTGGCACTTAATATTACAAACATTAGGACCTAATATGGCTTCTATTAATTAAATCAACAAAACATGGCATTGTGATAGTTCTTAGACTTTAAAAACATCCAGCATCTTAAACCTGACTCTAAAATGTACATTTAGCAAATTATGTGACCTGAAAGGAGAAAATGCAGCAGCCAAGACTTGAACAACAGTTATGTAACAGTTCTGTACCAGTTCATAGCAGCTATTAACAGGATACAACACTGAAAAAAAAGTTTTAAGAGGTGTTGGAGGAGGTGTTTCCCTCCCACTTTCATACACAGTTTACACAGTAATAAGTATGGCTTTTGCAACGTTTTTCATTTACCAAATTTTCTTAAATAAAAAAACCTGAGACTATGTGTGGCTCAATAATTTTTTTTATTTTCACTAACTGCATGCATTTCAACTTTACTGTCAGCTATAAGCAATATCGTTTAGCAGGCCTCATGGCAGTCAATGCAAATTTTTATTGATAAAATCATCTATAATCTTATTGCTTTGTCATTTGAATAACAATAAAAAAAAAATCACAACTTTATGTAAAAAAAAAAAAAAAGAATAAATAAACACATATATTAAGCAACAAATTTTATTACCAGCTGTAATTAGAAGCTGGGTTAGATACTTACTGACCAGGAAAAGCACACAAACTGGTCCTGACAATTTTTTTTTCTATTATTTTAATATATTTTTCAGTATTCATATACCTGATTGCATATAAAAATCATGGCCTCTTATGATAATGCTGTCAATAACTACAAAAGCAGCAGTGTGAGATGAGCAGTTGTATGACAGAAGTGATTGAGCCTCATCCTAAAAAAGGATTTTTCTGAACTTTGGAGGAAAGTTTAAACACACATCAAACAGACAGACAGCAAGGTCTCTTCATACATCTTTTATTATCCAAATTAAAAAAAATAAATATAATAGAAATGTACTGCTTTCTATAGGTTTTAAAACAATGCCTTGAGGTTTTCTTTCAGCAATGACTATGCTTTCATCTCATATTTTGCCAGATAGCCTATTCATCTTTAAATCAGTATTTTGCCTATGCAACTGTAATTAAAAGCAAAATCTATGTTATGTTATTTATTGAAATTAAATTCTTGCTTTTCATTTTTTTTCACACTTTTCTTAGTCAAGTATCAAGAAGAAAATATGCTCTATTACAACAACAATGTAACTATTCCCCTTTTTCATGCATGAGTTTAAAAGAGTCACATCCAAAAAGCATTGTCTTCATGTTTGAAATCACAGTCAAGAACAAAAAGGTCTGCAGATGTAAATTCTGCTTTAGCTGTCCAGCAAAACTTTTGCAAAGATTTCTACATTCAGGTCAGGAGCTGTAATTATTTTCAGTACTACAGACAAGGCAGAATAATTTTTCACAATCTTTTGCTTATAGTCATTCAATCATTTTTTTCAGTTCATGTGACAGTATCCAAGCTAGAATAGAGACCTTTCAAAGTGTTCAAAATGACATATCGATATTTTGAGAAGAATGCCAGCACACCATCTTCTGCCTGCATACTCCTTAACAGTGCTGACAACCCTCAGAAAAAAATATTTCTTCTTTCTCAGCCTCGAGTAGGCAAACTAATACTGGGAACATGTCCCAGCTTTAATAAGTTGTCCTAAATGGATATGAAGAATAGGATCATGTTCTACCCTTTTTCAGGAATCACATTAAAAAACCAAAAAGCCAACAAAAAACTGTCCTAGAAAGCTATATGGAATAGAAACGCCAATAAAATGTTATTGACTCTACTTAAAAAATAATCAAGTACACGCTTTTCATCAAAAAATAAGCAAAAAAAAATCCAGAATATATATATAGAAGTAACTAGAAATTGTTCCTAAGATTGCTTTTTCTAAAAATAGGAAATAAATAGGAGGTAAAAACAATGGTATGGATTTCTTTACAGTTTTTTCTGACCCAAATCATCTAAATAATCACTGTAAAATGCCGGTGCAAACACAAATATCAGAACAGAACCTGTATTCTCTCTGTTTCCTCAAAGTACAGATGCTCTGCATGCCTCAGCATCTTAGTGCTCCAGAGCAATTTCAGTAAATACCTAAGTACCACTCATCTTAAAACACAAATATGGTTTTAAACTCTGTTGGAATAATGTAAGCTGTTTTTAAAATCAAGGACAAATTTCTTCTTTGTCTAAGTCTCTGAATTCCAAGCTCTCCTCAAGAGAGCTGGTTTCCAAATATGTGTATATATAGCCTGTCATGGCGGTGCTTAAACCCCATGTTATAGCTGGCACAGTACAAATTTAATGTAGCTTGAAATATAATGTTTGTTTCATGAAAAAACTCTCTTTTCTTTGCTTTTACTATTTTGCTATTTTTATTACCCACTAGGGCAGTGCTTTGGGTATTCAGTCAGAATACAGAAAAGCTTCAATTCTGTCCCCTGCCTGAATTGATTTCCACTCTTACTGTTCAACCCTTCTTCTGTTGCAATTTGCATTTAGTCAAAAGGGTGGAAGGAGAAAAAGGGAAACTGTGGCCCAGGATTCAGAGTTTGCCTAGGATGAGGTAAGATGTCGTTTCCTACCTCACACCCCAGTGAGTTTGGGTCAGAATAAACAGGCAAGGCATGGCATGGAAGACTGCTAACTGAAAAGCTATTACAAGTACATGGGAAAAAAGTAGGTGGATTCTACACCATGCTGCAGAAATTCTGTTTTAAATTAAGGCTCCAAAATTATAAATATATGACTTGGGATAACGTTGTATTGTTTTAGAATAAAAGTGAAAACAATAAAAATGACACTAGAAATGTGAAACCTGCATATATAAAAGCAAAAGTATCAAAGTGTCTGATTTTTTTCTTAGCTATCTTTCAGCCCTGACAAAGATACTTTTTATAACTGAATACAAATTTACATAGTAAGTTCAAAACCATTTGAGGTTTAGCCCACATTAAAAATTATTATTCATTTTTTAAAGTGACTCAAATTGAGATGAAGAAAATTGAGCACTCAGTTGAGACTGGAATTTTGTGTAGCATTTCTCCTACAATCAGAAAACACAAAATAGAAGGAAAATTTGTGCAGATCACATATTTTTCCTACATTTTCTCCTCATCCTCACAGAAAAATTTTTCAGAGGAATTTTTTCCTTAAATAAAAAGACTCACAATTTAGGTAAAACTTACATGCTATGTAGACAGAAATGTTTTTCAATTTAAAAGGAAATAAACATTAGAAAAAATATTGAATTATGAATTGTAATTCTCCACAGGAAGTCATAACAACCTGCATATTTATTGGGCCATAACTAATTTTAACACTTACAATATCATATAGAGTAATAACCATTTTCTACCTCCATATGCCGTTTGTAAACATATATTCACATCACAGGCATACAAAACATAAAAGCTTCACAGAAGCTTTTTATACACCTTATTACAATTTAGGAAAGCAAAAGGTCCAACCATATATATACAATCTTCTGCACGCCAACAAAGCCTAGCTCAAACTCAAAAGCTCTTCTTGACAGACAAACCAAAGAGAAGCATTGAGAGAAATCCAGCAATCAGTTGGCATTACAGTTTTTGTATTCTATGTATTCTAGTATTCTATGTATTCTAGGTATTCTATGGACTTTCCTTTCTCTTGTGAATGCAACAATACAAAAATGCGTGCGTATCTAAATTTATATGCAGAACTTTTTTTCTTTTTGCCTAGTTCATTTTATTCAGAGAACTGGACAATGCTTTTAGCATATTTAGTTTGAGCTATAGCTGTGCTTAATCTAAAGCTTTACTGGTCTAGAAATTCCAGTACATTAGAAAGGCCAAGCCTGCCAACAAACCTTTATGCAGCACCATTGAGTAAAAACTCTTCACCTTTCTACATAAAGGTTATTTCAGTAAGGATGTGGCTCATCAGGCATTACTCAGGGCTGCAGCATATCTGTGTTGGTAAGAGATGCCTGATGGCTGCTGCTGAACTCACAGAAGGCAGTGGCTTACATCTTCTCTGCTGCCCATTTGTATGGCTGCAGGCTCACTGCCAAAGCTTTCAATATAGGTCACACCGCAGTTTTGAGGTTCATGACTTCTAATTTGCATCTTTTGATGCAAATTTCACAAAGGAAACAAACATCTAAAACCTTTAATAGGATAAACACTTGATTTTGGCTTTCTTGTCATGAGAATTTAAAATCTATTGTGGCCTTGAAAAGAAGGGCCAAGGCAATCACTGTCCACTGGTCTAAAGGACACCTTCCCAAACCTGCTGCTACCAATGGTTTGGGTAACACTCTGTAATCAGAATTGAACTCCACCCTCCAAATTACATACTCATTGAATTCTATGACAATAACGAAAAATGCCTCTTAGAAACTCAGTCAGAATTGGAGGATGCTGCCTAAATAAATACACTATGACGCCAATGTAACTTTGATCTAAGTTACAAGGTGCTTTTATAGCTTGAGTTACATCACTATAACCTAAATCATTACTTTATTACATACCCATATAACCTGATACCTATATAACCTGAATCATAGCTTTTTATACAATGTAATGGCTAATATATGGTTAACTAGTTGCCTAATGCTGAACAGAAGAAAAGAAGAACAGAACTTGCCAGGTGGATAGCTTTAGAGAAGACAAGTATTAGTTCTGCTGAAAAATTGGCAAATGCAAAGTCAATTAGCCACAAAACAGAATTTAGGCCAGTTAAGACCACATAGACCAAGGAATGCCATAACTGCTCCGAAGACAAAGTTGAAAAGTTCAGATGTGAAGAAGACCTTGGAAGCCTTCATCAAAGACCCCTGACAGACCCCAAATTGTGGAGACTCAGGCACACTGCAAAAGAGCTATCTAATAACCACGAGCTCATACTGTGTAAATTAGTTCTGGCGTGTATGGGATGATGCTGTAGTGACATAATGATACTAAGCAATACTTACTTTATAAATATACCACAGCATTTGACAAGGGTGGGTGAGTTTGGTGGAGAACCCCCCCTCACCACCAGTGCTGCAATAAACAAATACCTGCTCGGTAGACATTGGTCTGTGGGGATTTATTGCCAACCTATCTTGCGGGCATCGAGTGGCAAATTACGTTTGCAACAGGGAATGGAGGAGGTAGAACAAGGGAGAGGTAGGAGCAGCAGCCCCTGCTGCAGAGGAAAACTTCCTCCTGACACCCAAAGCAGGAGCTGCCTCTTCTACCCATCCTCCTTGCTGGGGCTCAGCAACACAAGGAGCAAGACAGATTCATTTTACCCATCGCCATAAACTACTTAGACAAGGACTTCTTTGGGAAAAAAAAGCAATATTGACTGCATGTGCCAAAACCTCTTTAGTCCACATTAATAAAAAATGCCCACCAAATCCCTCTTCCCTAAGCAGATGTTCAAGTGAAAAGTATATGGCAAACAACAGGGAGTTGGGGAGGCTTAATTTTAGTCTGCTAGTGGGAAGAGCTTTCAAAGGGAGAAACAAGTAAAGGACAAAAACAGACTCCAGAACCTGAGCAGAACTGCAGCTAAGTCCTCAGTGTACTTAAAAACTGTTAAAAAAGAAAAAGAATGCATCAGATTTTCTACGTTTTAAAATTACTCCAGCTAACTTTCTCAGTGTCTTTTGGACTCCTTTATTTCCTGACATATTGAAAATTATGTCTTCAACACTCTGAAAGCTCCTCAGAGTGCATGTCTGACAGGAAAATTCAGGATATCAGGCTGCTGTGAGTATTTGGGCTCTGTGGGACCAGGACCCCATGGATCCTCTGGGTCAGCAGGGCAGGTCATGACCACCAGGGTCTGTCCCATCACCACAGCTGGCAGTGGGCAGCCCCAGAGCCAGGTGTTGGCCATCTCCCTGGGGTTAGGGCAAGTAAGAGGCTGTCAGTCCGTTAAAAAACACTGAGACCAGGAAGGATGAGCCTTGGGAGCTTCTCCAGTCCTCAGATCCCATGATCACAACTGAGTTTGAAAACTCATACAAACTTTTTCTCATTTCCTGTTTATTTTTTGATGGTCATTATCACCCAATAATGAGGCTCCCAGCTCAAAAGTCTTTCAGTTAGAATGATGATGAACAACTGTCTGTTGAAATAAGGAATGCTGTTGACAATATATTTCACTCCAAATACTAAATCTATGCACTAACTAGTAGTGAGGAGTCAAATCAGTTTGGTTAGAAATTTAGCAGGTGTTATTTCTGATTTTAAGTGGGAACAGGGAAATAGCATTCTAAGGTTGAGGATATTTCTACAGGTTTTGAAATATACGTTTTAAAAAATACACTAATTCACTTGTTTCTGTTTTTCCCAAAATGCCACACCTCAAATCCTGTGTTCACAACAAGAAAGATACAGACTTGCTAGAGTGTGTCCAGAGAAGGGCAATGGAGCTGGGGGATAGTCTGTCACAAGTGCTACAAGAAGCATCTGAGGGTACTAGGGTTGTCCAGACTGGAGGAAAGGAGAAGGCTCAGGGGAGACCTTATCACTCTTTACAACCCCCCTGAAAGGAGGCTGTAGCCAGGTGAGGGTTGGCCTCTTCTCCCAGACAACCAGCAACAGAACAAGGGGAAACAGCCCCAAGTTGCACCAGGGGAGGTTGAGGTTGTCTAGAAGGAAAAATGTCCAAAAAGTGACATGGTATTTCATTATATGTTTTAATGGGCACGGTGGCATTCAGTCAAAGGCAAGATTTAATGATTTTGAGGGCTTTTCCAACCTTATTGATTCTGTGATTCTCTGAATTTTTATACTTGTATACTTTCAACTCAACCTATTTAACCTAAACTTCAGTTATGGCTTCAAAAGTTACTGAAAAAGATATATTACAAGACAAAATTTCAAAGCTACATCTGGTTCTTCCATTCTGCCTCATAGCACAGACAGTTCTTGAAATTATTTTTTCCCTCTTCTTGAGTAGAATTTTTTCCCCCACTCTGCTTTATCATGTTTCTTGTTTCCAAAGTATTGAATTCATTTTACCCTTCCTCTTACAAAGTTTTAATGTTTATACAGTGGCGACTCTTGACATCACAAAATCTTTGTTCCTTGCAATCATGATTCTCTATTATACTTTCTCTTGGGACCAAAGCCTTTAAAGTCAAATACATAGCTAAACCATAAAACTGAGAAAATTAGCAATACAAGTACACATGAATCTGGATCTTGAACTACAAGTGATGAAGGCTCCTGCACTTGCTGTGAATATGTACCAGTATAAACTTCATTGCCCTTTCTCTGTCCTAAATACTATTTCTAAGCTTTTGTTCTTAGTGATCTCATGCTTGGTGCAGTGAGGAAGAGCAACTTAAAAAGAGATCACTAGAGCCTGTTCTCCCCAGGACTCAGGGAAACAAGCCTTGACAATGCTATCAAAAGCTTTCCAACATTTAGTGGCAATCAAAATCTATCAAACAGAGTAGTACAGAGTAGCAGTCCCATTGGTATTTTGGTATGTACAAAATTCTCTATTGCCTAACTACATTTGCATGGGGAGGCTTCACATGATGCAGATATACAGACCCTGTATACACACATACAGCGTTGCCAAGCCCTTGCATTTTACTTTATATATAAATAAACACATAGACACAATAAGCGCAATTGGATGAATTCAGACGAGTTTTTGCAATCAGCAAGGTATTACCAAATCTCTACAAAAAATTAGCGTAAGGTGGCCATATACAATCTGGGGAAGGGAAACAGAACATGTCTCCTTTACATTCTACACATCTTTGGATAGCATAAGCAGATTTGATCTCTTGGGGCAAGTATTTAATATTCTTTAAAACTGTGCTCCAGTTTACATAATAAGAAATTGCCTGAAAGTCCATAATGCAATACTCCTGACCAAAAATGATTTTTAAAAAATAAATCATTATTGCTTATATAAAGTTTCTCCAATTTCTATTTCCTTTGTAGAACATTTTTAAGTTTGTGTATGTTGAAAGTGTTGACACTGCAACAACAGTTCTCATTTATCACCATTTTGGCTGAGAACGTTGCTATATATATTTTGAAATCCATCTTTGAGTACTTATAGTATTACATGTGTTGAGCCTATGGAAACATTAATATTATAGTAAGTTTGAAGTTAGTCACTGAAAAAGTAGCAGCTTTGTTGTCCATAGGAATGGGCTGCTAGCAGACATTTGCCTACGAGCCACAGCCTCCCAACCATTGCTCAATTACAAAGGCATGGCATGAGGCAGAGATTGTTTCCACTGCCATATTTACACATTCAGCTACCTTTTAAGGCTACTGAAAACGTTTAATGCTAAACAGATAAAATTAAAATATAAAAGTCAAAGAAAAAATGCTACAGGCTGATCAGTAAAAAAAAAAAAAGTCAGTTTGAGTTCAAGACCTAACTTTTGGGATAATACTGTTTTCCTAATTGCTGTAACTTGAAATTTAATGAAATAAACAACTGGTAAGTGACTACAACTGTGCCTTAACTGTATGCTTGGAAGTTTTTGAGTTTTTCTATTTTCATTACTACAGCAAAGCAACTCAGTATTTATATTATACTTTCATGCATTAAATATTAATATATGCTCATTTATCTTAACAATTGTCATTTTAAATCTATCCTGGGAAATCTGCTTTATGTTCATTGCTCTGAGAAACGAATGTTTCAAGTACTACTTCCATACATTTTCTAGGTGTGGCCTTTCAAATTTTAAAAAATTCTGTTTCCATCTACCCAGCTGTTTTCAAGTTTGGTATAGTTAAACAACATTTTTAGTGTATTGCTATATAAAATATTTTAAATTTTTTTTCATTATTAAGTACTTTCTTCAGATAATTAACTGCTTTATCTCACTAATTTCTTATGTACCTTTATGGACAATATGGACCATAACAGATAATACTTGAGTTATTAGAGGATACAGAAGAAAGGTATCACACAAGAACATCAAGGAAAGGAAAGCCCTTAAGTTCAGGTCACACCCCTGGAGATCTGTTTTCTACTGATCCTTGCCTGATGCACCTCAAACCTTTTCCCTTTCTCTACAAAAACATTAGACCTGAATTTTGTATCTGCTTTATTACAAAGATTTCATCTTCTGCCTTTCCAATTTAATATCAAAGCTGGAACGGGTTAATTCTTTGTCATTCCAGGATTCTAAGGAGATGGCAAGCAAGAATAAACCTTGTAATATAGTACATTGACAAAGGCAGCATTAAACCCTACTGCCAGGACTATCTGTGATTTATCAAATGACATTTTGTGTCAGAGTATCAGGGAGACACACTCTAAGGAAGACTGCATTTTCACAGAAACTTACTTGGCAAGGTAATAACGTTATTCAGATAAATAGCTCCCACAAGTAAGCTTATAGAGATCTCTAATCATCCCAAACAATATCTGTTTGACTATTTAATTTAAGCAGTTTAATACACTTGGGCTACTTGTCCTCTACAGGCTTAGAAGCCAAAGCCCATTTGCTCACTTAAGCTTTATTTCTTACTCTCTTATCACTTCCTACAATTCCCTATTCACCTAATAAAAAAAGCGAATAAGAACACATAAATTCTCAGCCATTTCTCTTCAAGTATTCAGAAATAGATAGCTTCAATCCTAAAATTATCCTATAATCTGTTTTCTATGGTTTTATCCCATCAATCTGTTCTTCATTTATATTTTCTCACATTTCCTTCATTTTTCTCTGAGCTTATTCCCCAGGATAGATGCTTGCTCCTTTGTGCGCTACCTCTAATGACCAGTTTTTGTGTGACACATAGAGTAATATACAGCTTTCTATGTTTTAAAACTAGACTGTCCCTTCTGTAGCTGACCCCCTGGCCTTTTAAAGAACCACTTTGCTTGACTTCAGGGAAATGAAAAATTGATTGTTTTCAGCAAATATGAGTCACAGGGAGTCTGACAGGGAAAGAAAGAAGTACTACACATCTAGACTGATTTTTGCCTTCAAACAATAATGATGAACTATTGGATAAATACCCTTGAGTGAGTATTTAGGTAACTCTGCCTTGGCACGGGGGTTGGACTAGATAATCTTCAGATGTTCCTTCCAACCTTAACTATTCCGTGACTGTGTGAATGAGCTAAGACATAATTATGAAGATATTGTGCGAAAAGGATGGAAACCAAGCAACTCCTACTTACTGCAAAAGTTTAGTCACTGCGTGCACATGACAGATATACATGAAAGCATTATGAAATAAATCTGCCACCCAACAAACCAAAGACCCCATCAAATAAACTGTAAAATGCAGCTTGTATTACAGAAGCATATAATTTAACAGAAAGATGGGTAAAACAGAGTTCTATGAAATCTGAACTCATACACAGTAACAGTGCTTCTTGCCCACAAGAATGTCAAGAACTGTAACAAATAAGATAAAAGACTGCTTAAACATCAACAAATCTTTCAAAATTAAGTTGCATTAGCTTGAGGTTCATTCCTAATATTTCCAAGACAGTACGTCATCTTAAATGCATTTCTAACATTCACAAGGGTTTTTTAAATCCATCAAATAGTGATCTATGGATTTATTTGGATATTTAACCAACAGTTAGGAACAGGAGAGAAACAGTCCCCGTGTCAAAAACTGACTTGAGGTATAAAATGTAGCTAAATTAAGGCAGTTCTTTTAAAGATCTGTAAAATACACTCAATATTTGACTGCAATGTCAGCATACCCGGAGTTAGTTTTACAAATGTTTACTTGTATCATCCAACTTAGTATCTTCCTCCTCTATAGAAACTCATAGCCCTAATGAAAGGTCTATTATAAAATTACATGATACATATAGAAATATTTTAAAGAGTATAAATTGTACCGATTTATTCCATGGCCTCCTTAGAGGCCAGCACCCACTATGGACAGTTGCTGTAAGTACTATATTGATCTAAAAAAAAAAAAAAAAAAAAAAGGAATTTTACCACTGACTTGTCATTATAGTCACAACATCTTTTGGCAACTTTCAGGCAAGTTTACAACAAATTTCCTCAACAAACTGTTCCCAAGTAACAAATGCGTTCCCCACCTTTGAGTGAGTCCTTCCTTAAACCATTCCTGCCACAAATCCTGACAAAAATCAGTAACTTTTGCAGAAAGCAACATCTACCTTGTCAATCCATAATTTTAGGAGAGTAAAATAGAAATAAGATAAACAAATCAATTTAGTAAAGTATCTTTTCTGTCACCTATACTTCAAGCTAGAAAGATACACCCCTAAACCAAACTCAATGTATATTTAAAAGAAAAAGATAAATGTCTATTTATTGCAGGTTTAATATAAACTTAACATAAACGTATTCAAATGTTTTATGAATGTGTAGTTCTAAAATGCAGGTATTATAACAACATTAAGTTGTCTAATCTAGTAGAAAAACACCAATAACATGTCACTGGTATTCATCAACTTAATGTTCTCATGGACAAAAGACAACATAATGGTAATGAACTATCAACATTCTCAGGTCCCAGGATTCATACTTATTTCCTAATCCATCCAGTTCTATCTCAGTATGATCACACTGGGGATGTTTATTTAATTATATATTATTCAGTTTGGCAGATTAACAATTATAATCTCCACAGCATGTAAGATACAGATAATTAGAACAAAAGTAAGCAGAAAAGATATAAGAAGTAAAGAAGGATGAGGAGTTAATAATAAAAAAGGATAAAGGGAACAAGAGTGAAAAATAGGGAGAAGAGGAAACAGGAGGAGGCAGATGAACCTTGAAATGCAGCAAGATAAAAGAGAAGAAAGAGAAGCTCAATCTTCTGATCATCTTCCCTTATTTCGCATCTCTTCTTCTGCTCCTTCACATCTTTTTTTAAAAATAGTTGTAACTAATGTATCTTAAACAGAAAAACCTGAAAGTATGATCTCATAATTTTCTGAATTTCCAGAGACCTTAAATTTCCCATGATCTAAAAGGACAACTTCCATTTCAGAATAAATATATTCCATCTAATACTCTTTACATGAATAGAAAAACCCTAAAACACCAGAAGTTAATATTAGAACATTAAGAAATAGGAAATTACAGCCATAAACAGACCTTAACTTTTCCCAAACTTTCGTATTCATCATTAACTCACAGATGAACATTCTGAATGTTCCACATGCCTGATTATTAAAAGTATTTTAAAGTATTAATATATTAATAAAATAGTTCATTTTGAAGAAAAGCAAAAGAGGCAAGAATACAATTGGAAATAAATTCACCTAAACCCTAGGGAACAGACTAGCTGTGAGGGAGCTACATTCCAATTCCAATGGAGTTACATTTCAAATAAATGGAAGAGTAAACCATCCGTGAACTTTCTGACTCACCCACCTGATCAGGCTTAATAGACATAGCTTGTTTTGGTTGAGGAAAAATGAGAAAAAGGAAAGTTGGTTGATACAGCGAAAGACCTCTGGAGTGCAAAAGAAAACAAAACTTGAATTCAGAACTTTATCAAAGGATGGTACAGCAAACAATTTAGAGTTTTCCTTTGTTTTTGAAGATGGCTTTCCCTTTCCTCTTTTACATCCGGTTCCAGATTTAGACAAAGAAAAGTATTTGAATAACTATATTGCAAGAATACCGTTCTGGAACATTTTAACCCAAGGAATCTGCTCTTGTTAAAAAGACACTGGAAGTCCTGGAGCTTGCCAGGCATGCAGCAAGTGCAATACACAGTAGACAAGAACTTATGAAACGTTTTAAGACATTTCACCTCAATGAAAGATAAACTCTAATTAACAATGAATATAGGAGATATAATTTTTACTTCATGTCTAGGGATGATCCAACCTGGCCTCTTCCATTCCTTCTGCAGCCCCATATATTCTTCGTTCTCTCACAAAGTAAATTTTCTTACAAGGTAGTTTTTTCATCTTGGATATGTTATGTAATTAGACATATATGAAAACCGTCACTACATTTATGCTCAAGTCTCTTACAGAGGAAAGACCTGGCTTTGTTCTAATGCCTTCCAAACAATGTGTACCATCAGTGAAATAAAGCTTATCTCAGACTGTGCACTAAATCATCCTCAGAAAATAAATGGCCTACTAAATTTCAATATGTATGAGATCATGGCTTCAAGATAAGTTATGAAATAAAGACCCAGGCTCCTGAAAGTAGTGACGCACAATCCTCTGAACCATTAAGATATATGCCAGACCCTTGTCAGAATATCTCAATCTTAGTGCCACTCACAAATAGCAAGTAAGAGGTTATACTCAGAGAAGTTATCTAAAATAATGCACGATTTATCTCCCCTCTCTGCATCTTTTAACAAATTCTACATCTGAAAAAAAACCCCAAACAAGATACAGATATGAATAAAAATAAAATGGCTATCATAAAAATACCTTGTTTTAGACAACAGAGTAAATATTGCTGAGGTTGCCATCAGAAATCTGACTGCCCAAACCAAAATTCTAAGACAACACAGAAATCTCTCCATATTTATTTACTTTTAGTTAAACGTTGTATTTAGTATAAAGCTGTGCAAACTACTTGCTATTTCCCCACCAAAATGATAAATTTTCAGTTGAAATTTCCTTTGTTGAAAAGAGGAGCAAATGCTTCAGTAGATAACATATTCCAATAGACCTGATATTAATAGTCATAGAACATGAGAATGGCCTGTTTTGGAAGGGACCTTAAAGATCCTCTGGTTATCTCCCTGCTGTGGGTAAGGGACACCTTTCACTAGACTAGGCTGCTCAGAGCTCCATCCAACGTGGTCTTGAACACTTTCTGGGATGGGGTCCCCACAGCTTCTCTGGGCAATTTGTTCCTCACCACCCCCACAGTAAAGAACTTCATTCTAATATCTAATCTAAACCTCCTCTCATTCAGTTTGATGCCATTCCCCCTTGTCGTGTCACTACACACTCTTGCAAAAAGTCTCTCTTCATCTTTCATGTAGGCTCCCTTCAGGTACTGGAACACTGTGATAAGGTCATCCCAAAACTTTTTCCAGTTCCTTTTCCAGGAACAAACCAAATTCCCTCAGCTTTTCCTCAGAGGAGAGGTGTTCCATCCCTCTAAATAACTTGGTGACCCTCCTTTACATTCTTTCCAGCAGGTCAATGTCCTTCCTGTGCTGGGAATCCCAGAGCTGATGCAGGACTGCAACAAAGCTGAGGAGCAGAATCACCTCCCTTGACTTGCTGGCCACGCATTTGATGCAGCCCATGTTCTCTGACAACTACATTTAACTTTGCTTTGTCTTCTCTACCAAAATAAAATATTGAAATATTCAATTCTGTAAGCACCCAATGTTTCAAAAGGAACACCGCAGTGTTTTGCTTAAAAAAAAAAAAAAAAAAAAAAAAGTTGTTCTGTGTGCCTACAAATGGCACTATTATGTAAAGAGACTCTGATTAGCTTGAATCAGGCAGTGGAGGAATTCTAGAGCTCCTGAAATAAACTGAAAATAGACTCCAGCTGTGCTGCTGCACCACTTTACTGCTTATTTCTAGCTTAGGAATCTTTACACTACACTGCAAAGCACAGCACAAAGCACGTTGCTTCTCTGGAAAACTCCCAAACATAACAGGCTTTTATTCCCGTCAGACAGTCCAAGTCAGAGTCCCCAGCACAGGTACACACACAGAGCCCCTTCCAGCTCTGCACAAGATCTCAGTTCCACCATGAGCCTTCACCCCCTTGCCAAACAGCATCACAAGGATGGCCTTGAGCACAGCTGAGAGGGCCTTGTGTGGCACTGGACTGCTCCAGGAGGATGAAGAAGGAAGGGCATGAACCCCGTGAGGGAAAGGGGTGGCAATGGGGACACCATTGCAGGAGGCCAGCTGCTGACTGCTGCTGAGGCTGAGGAAGGAGGAAAAACAGCCTGCAGGTCACCAGAGCTTCCCAAAAGCTCAGCAAAGCATCCTGGCTGCCCATGCTGCACACAGAAAATACACCATGCTCCTGATAGCAGAAATAAAGTCATTCCTGGGAAACTTCAGTCACTGAGACAACAATGTGTATCATCTGGAGTTAATTGTAGCCATATAAAAGGTGGAAAATCAGAATGAAGGCTTCTCATTCTGCCTGCCGTGTCTCCTGTGAAGGCATTGAGCACTTTACAAAGATCAGGAACTGAGTTCTGTCCAATTTTAAAGGAAACTGCTAGAATTCAAGTTTTTTTAAAAGCCTGCATACAATTCAGTCGAAAAACTGAACACAGAAAAATAAAACAAAAAAAAATTTGATATTTAATTTTAACATCCCAACCTTTCTGGAAAAACAATGGAATACTTCCCCTGAAGAAATACTGCATACTTCTTTATTCTCACCTTGCTTTCTTCCTGGTTCTGTAGCTTTGCTCTTTATTTCATATAAACCCTTGATTATTTCACACATACTACCTTGCTTGCCATTAAAATTTCTTTCCTCTTTATTTTTGATTTTATCCAAAATTTCTCTGATGCTAATTGCCCCATTTTTCACCAGTACCTCCTAACTACTTTTCCTCTATTTCTGATGGCTACATACTTACAATAATGTATATTTATTATTTATTCAAAATAACTTTAAATAAGACCTTATCTGCCTCATTGTTCATTCTCTCCATGTTTATACTTGATCTGAATCATCTTTTAAGGCAAAGGTTTAATATAATTTTAAAAATCTACTATGTTCTCACTATGGTTAAAAATAGACAAAGCCTGATGAAATGAAATTAAAAGGTCTTTTCATAAATGCTGATAATGGATTAATTTCATAGAAAATAGTGATGCGCACACTGCACAAACTAACATTGTTAAAACAAAACGTAATTTGTGTGGTCATGAAGATTTAAAATTGTTTTTTTCAAAACTCAAGAAGCAGGCTCCTAAAAACTGCTTACAAGTTTTAAGACCCCATTTGAATTTCCAGACCTACAAGAGGAAAACACAGAACATTCTACATTCCCCTAAAATGACTATTACTAGTTCAACAGTATTAATGCATAAAATTTCAAAATGCAACTGAATGCTAACCAAAAATGCAGTTAGAAAAATCTCAGTTCTGACAGCAAGCTCCAAAGCTATCTACTCATGGTCATTTGGCAAGGGCTGGCTGAATTCTGGCAACTTTTACAAAGCTCATCAGTCACTGAAGTTGTGCAACATAAGCTAGTAGACTTTCCTCTAAGACTAAATATGTAAAATGGGGGAGAAAACAAAACACAGCTCTAGAATATGTATGCAAAGAAATTTTTTTTTTTCTGAATTATATGGAAGTCTACTCTTTATATTAGACTGAAAGCCTATCAATTAAAATGGGAATCTCTTCCGTCAAGTGTTCACGAAAGATTAGGACAAGACTGATATCCTGTGTAATTGTTAGCACTAAGAAATTCTTACAAAAATAAACCCATAGAAATAAACATCTGCTATGATAATGGACTTTATTCTCCTTTTGTGAAAGGGATGAAACTGTTTTCTATTTCTTCCACCTGTTTAATCATTATAAACCAATAATTATTGTAAAAAAATGAAACAGATGGAAGAAATGGGAAACAGTTTCATCCCTTTCACAAAAGGGAAAAGAAAATGAGGTAAAATCCACTTCCTAAGACAGAAAAAAGGGCATTGAGAGAGTGCTTCTGAGAAAGACTGCACAGTTAAACACAGACACTTAGTAAAACAATGCAGAAGTCAAATTCCCAGAGATGCTTCATGATCTTTAAAACAAATCAGGTGATCAATTCTTTCAAATGAAACCTGTTCGACAACTGTGGTATATGGGTTGTTTTTTTGTTATTATCATTCTTTATTTTTGGAAGATAGTTGTATAAGGTCTGTAAGAGTCTTGGTCTAAAAATACTAAAATGCTCTTAGAGATGTTTATAGTTATGTATTAGTGTTCTGAATAAGAGAAGAACTTACAAAAACTTACCTGCTGCTATGTACAGGAGTAATCAGAACTAAAAACCCTAACAATCTGCCTCAACCACTGAACACTACACATACTACCCTTTGGCACTGTATGTGCAGCAGACAGCAGCAAGAGAACACAACTTTTCTATCATGGGCAGCATGAAAACCAAATCCATATGAAAAGATCTCTTGCATATGCCTCAGTATGGTAACTCCCGTGGGGAAAAACAGGACATGACAAACTCTTTCTGCATGAGACAAAACAACTTACTGAATGTACAGGCGGGCATTCCCATCCAAGAAAATTATGGCATTTCTTACCTTAAATAACAATTTCCAGAATAAAACCTGAAGTATAACCAGGAAATTTAACATAATGAAAATGCAGTGACACAATATATTCCTTAAGTCAAGTTATTTAGAGCAGTTTACACAGCTTTTTTATTCACTAGATACAACACAACACTTAATGAGGTTTGACTCACTTTCAAGACAAAGACTTTCCGTAGTGCAGAGACCATATTTATTGCTAGTTTCCACTAAAATAACTAAAGAGATGGGACTATAATCCACTCTGTATAATCATACAAGGTTTAGATTTATTTTTTATGTCCAGACAGACCTTGAATAAAGATTGACATATTTGTGTCTGGAACACTTACAAAACTTTAGAGATGCATGCCTTCCAGGGATAGGATGCTAAGCTGTAGAGATGACTGGATTTGCTTGGGTATTTTTCCTTTGTTTTGTTTAGGTGGTTGAGAAGGTGTTGCAAGCCAAACTTGCTATGCAGGCTGTGTGGATAGATAACAAAGAAGGGATGAAAAAAAAACAGGGGGGAAACAAAAAAAAAGAAAACCAAGTTCTTCTGAAATGTGTTACTTGTAGAAAACCCTTAAGATTCAATGTAAACTTACTCAGGTTACTTTCATAAATGCAAGACTGGATAACTTTAAGCTGCAACAGCTACACAGAGCTACAAAGTATTTATCTTATTTATCTGCCTTGAAGAGTTTGTAGTCTGAAGAGCAGTTTAGTAGTCGTACATACTCAGTCATTACATCTCGAGATTGCTGTTAGAAGGAATAGCTCCTCTGACACTTCTTGAAACGAATCCAGCAAAACTGCAGCTCATGCTGTGATTTAGGCACATACACTGGGAAACACTTCAGAATGTGCTTTTGTACCATTTGAGACAACTTAATTGACATTCTTTCTGTGAATCCCTTAAACTCCCAGAGCTCAAAGTACCAATCATTTAAATTTATATCATAATGTCATATATCTTTAACAGCGTGGTCTTCTTTGAAGACATCACATGTTAGACCATAGATGAAAACAGCGAGCCTGGACTTGACAAGCAATGTGACAATGTTCATTGTGTCTGAAAGAAAATATAAAAATATGGTCCTATACTTACAGGAATATGAAATGGGTCATTACTCCTCTAAGTATCAGATAGACCCTAATTAACTAACTTCTTATCTACTAAAACAAATCTGAATGAATAAGAGCACCTCCAAAGGGACTGTGACTGTTTTCAAATTCCAGTTTGAGTCATTACTTGGATTCACCCTCACCCAAAATTAGCTAAATAAATACTCAAGCTTTCAAATCAAAAATAATAATGCGTGTATACATCTTCACAGATTTTAATAAAACAGAATTTATATTCAAAAACTTCTAAAGGGCCCTCTACAGAAGACAAAACAGTTAACATAAAGTAATTTAAACCATTTTCACAAGATAAATTTGGGCTAGCCAACAAGGTTCTGTGTGAATTCTTTTCCTTCTGCTGCAGGTAATTTCTTGCTATTTCATGATTATGTTTTTTCAGTATTATTATTATTTTTCATAATCAAACAGCAAACGTAAATCAAAACTTCCAAACATTCTGTTTTACGTATTTTCTATTTTGGCTCCTGTCTGCTGTTCTGTTTCTCTAAAAGCCAATTTTGATTTTGTCCTGATAAACTATTTCTAACATCTGTTCTTCTCTGTTTTCTTACATCACTCATGGCACTGCCTATGGGTTGGAGAAAATAGCACGAATACACGACCTTTGGTCTACCAAAACTTGGTGGACTCCAACTTTATTTGAAGCCATTTGTCTTGCTTTGTTTTTCCACACCTTTTTTTTTTTTTTTTTACATTTTAAAACATTTTTCCCTTTCAGGACTTTAATATTTTTATCCCAGGAACTCTTGTCACTCACTCATTTTCTCTAGTATAATTTCAGCAATTTATCAAACTCTTAAAGTCTATCCAGTACTGAAGTGCTGCTATTCAACAAAGAATTCAGACAGATAATTAGTACATAAACTATCTTCCCCTCCTCATCTCATAAACATCTACAAAATTTCCACTGTTTCCTTCTACTCATTTCATCTACTATTATCTTAAACAATATACAGCCCATGCTTTCTTTCACAGCAGTTAGAAGTATTGCCAAAGTGTTTATGTTGATACAGGTAAGGATACTGGAGTCTGTCCTATCTCTGTAGTGAATTTCAAACTAAAGAACATAACAAAAGTAGAAACAGCACTCTAAATTAAAAAAAAAAAAAAGCAAACCACAGACAAAACCAGAACCAACAACAAAGAAACAACAGTTAACAAAGCATTTAAAGCTCTTCAGAACGCCTTCATGAATGAAAACATCTACTACTGGGCCACTTAATTCTAGGAAATACATTCTTCGAAAGAAACCCTTTATCACTATTATTACTGCTACAATTAATTCAAGTATCTCAATATCAGAATTGAATTTTTAGGGTTGGAAGGGATTTCTCTAGACCATCTAGTACAACCCCTGTTCCAAGGCAGGTTCATCTGCAATAACAAAAAATTATTTGCAACTTTTATGTTTAAAATAAAATCAAGCATTTATATTTTCAGAATTAATATAAAAGCATATTATACTGGAATTAAATCAAAAGTTTTTTTGTTCATATTCTGTATTGCTTTTAATAAAATTATGACCCAAACAAAATCTGGACACTTCTAAATACACATTTAGCAGTATGTAATGTCCTCAATAAACCATTCAGTTTTGTAGTGCAGCCAACAAAACTATGCAGTGACATTGCACAGCATCCATTAAAAGTCTTCCAGAGCCACACAAAAAGCAATATATTTTTAGTGTCTAAAAACACAATGAAAACATATGTAATTATGAGCACATTTTAAATTTTTGCTTCTTTTAACTAGTAGAAAACAACATAGAGGAAGGCAGTCCAGGGCCCTTCATCCCAATTAATGGCAGATGGAGGGAAGTCGCCTGACACTATCAGACAGCCTTAATTCTCTTTTTCCAGCTGACACCTCTGATTCTTTATTTGAGCCATCAAGACCAACCTATTTTCTGTTCTCAGGAAGAACAAGGAAGGCAGCTTTGGCTCTCCTTTCTTCAGAAACCAGGAGAGAGAGAACAGCAGAAGTGCTAAAGCTAATAGCAAAGCATATTTTTTCAGTGGATAGGTTGGACAAGCAGCTTTCCCCTTCTCTCTTCAAGCATACAAAGCTTTGCTGGGCTTAAGGGACCTACGATGGGCTAGTGGTTCATTGAGTGTGAATCTGATGAAGGCAAATCCTTTCTCTCAGAGCTGTTTTTTTCAGTTTGTCTGATGAGTCATGGATTGTCACAATTTGAATTACACTTTCCAGCTCTTCTATAGAAACACAGTGACTAAAAATACACGCTTTTAATAAGAGCTGAGATTCTGCTAGAGTCACATGGCTCTCCAATTAGCCCATTCTCCCTTCATTTTGTTACTTAAAGGCTTGGTGAACTGTAACTGTTTGTGACATCAGGCTCATTTCCACAGCAACCAATTGAATTATCCCCCAAATCTTTATAATAAGAATAAGCAACAGGAACAGATGAACTCGTAAGAAACAAAGTCTTCTTACTGTTTACATGAAAATGTCCATAGAAACAACCAAACAATAAAGGAAAAGAAATAAGGAAGATATACAGAAACACGGGAAATATAACAAAGGCATAATCAATGTTTACATATTTTACAGTGTATAAATAGACATTCAGTAACTTGATGACCATATGTCAGATCTGTAATAGACACAATATATGTTTAATGCCAGTAACAGCTGATGCAGCAACACCAGGTGTTACTGACTGGCACCATGTACCTATGCAGCTTCAATTCTAGAAAATGTCATTATTTTTGACCAAGGAAATAAAGAGCAATGTGAGCTGACACCATTTGCCTCTCAGAACTCAAAGACCAGCTATTAGCTACCACACATCACAAAACCCTCAGCCACAGAAACCTGAAAACACCTCTTACAAGGAAAGACTAAAGGATCTGGTGCTGTTCAGCCTCATTCACCCATTTTGTGATTCTGCTAACAAGGGTTTCTGTTTTGGACTTTGTAAGAACTCTTTACACTTCTTGCAACAATACCCTTGAAAATGGAAATGCAAAGTCATTAACTTTTACTCTAAAGCCTTTCTCATAATTCCCTTCTATAACAACTATATTATTTAAGAACCATTAAATAATAATCTGTATGTCTAAGAGTTAAGCACAGGCCCTGATCCTACTGGCAGTGCTAGAGTTCACACTAACTTAATCTCCCCCAGGTACTGAAACAGCCACTGTGCCTTCAGCAGAAGCACTGGAAACTTAGTAGCATAATCTAGAAAATAATACGATTTTCCTGAAAATAGGGGCCTAACAATGCCCAGTCTCAGCACAACAAATTCAGCATCTGTACTGAAGTAGTATGTATTGAACTACTCTGTTTCACTGCCCAGCAAGACTGAGCAAACCTTGCAGTCTTCTCCAGATCTTGCTATTGCTGTCTCTTCCCCACTCTCCTAGATGCAGCCAATGTGCAAGAAGGTTGCAGGTAAATTATCATCTTGTAGTGAATCCACCAAATGCTTCTGATGATGGGACAGTGCCCTATTCATCACCCAGAAAGCATTTCCAGTGCCTCTCCATGCACTGATGTAATTACAGCCTTTTCTAACAGCATTTTCTCTCTGGATTCTGGGATCAATGCAACTCAGTAGTATCAAACACCCCGAATCAATTTTTTTCCTTCTTCAATTCCTTTAACGTTTCTTCCATGTGAGGCTTAAATACACAGCTTTGACACTTCCTCTAGCTTTCCTAAATAGATAAATCAAGTTTGTTAGCACTAGCACAACTGAGACCATTGGCTTCCTAATACTTTTGTTACCCCAAAATGAAAGTTACAATTTTTAGAGCCATTATAATTTTGATGCTACCAATCAATTACTCAGGAACCAGAGGCAGTTCTTTAGGAAGGAAACAGATGCTAAAAACAGCTGGTGCTTCATTGAACTGATCCAACTCTGGACCAATACGTCATCGTTTTTCAAAAACTTGGAATTATAGGTTTACTCTAACAGTCTACTGCCTTCCCTGGTTTTACTAAATTAACTAAGTCTCCATGTTATATGATCTCTTGTTAGCAGTCTCCAGTCAACAGCACACAGAAGCGACAGTAGTTTTGCATTTTGCTGACTATGATCCCTTCAATTGGAACCCCTGAATAAATCAGATACTCCAAGAGCATCTTATGTTCTGCAGAGGAAGAATCTTTTCCAGCCTTTACAATTCTATGATTCTGGGGGATTTATAAACAGGAGATTTGTCCCAATTTTGCCAGCTGATAGTAACAATTATAAATTCACTATGTTCAGCTCTTAAAACATGTCTCCCTGCTGCTGACATGAAGTTTCTTGCAGTTAAAAGACAGGAGAGGATCCCTGTAATTAGCTAAGACATGAACATAATACAATAACAATAATCCTAGTCACTCAGTGTGACTACTTTGTGCTGTTACTATGTACCATCCAAAGTTCTACAAAAGCCAGTATTTCCTAAAAGAATGCTTCAAATCAGAACATATAGCAGCCTGAGAGGGACAAAAATGTACTTAAGTACATCTGCATTTGTCACAAAAACTCCTGGATAATTTCATAGTCTCTTTACACAAAGCAAAAGATTTCAGAATTTTTCTACATTGTTCCTTTCCCTAAATAGTTTTTTTTTTCCCTTCCCCTAAACAGCTTATGCCTGAACTCGGATGCCCTTCTGTAGTATGGGTGTGGAAGCAGGAAACAAGCTCTGCATACACAAGTGTCCCACCTGACAGATACAGAAAGATTCCTCCTTACAACTGTGGACAAAGTCAATATGATATTGTTTACCACTGACAGGCTAACTGGATCAGCTTCTGTTTGGTTAAAAACACAACTGCTAGTCACCACTAGGCATTTATCATGGCAGAAACACTAAGCACTTTATCTCATTAGTACACCCACATCAAAGATCCAGATCATACTGTATTGTTGCATGTTTATCAGCTTTTTTTTCTTCAGAAATGCTCAGCTCATCACTCCTATCTTACATTCTCTTTAAGACCTAACACAGAAATCCTCACTGGAGAAAGGAAAGAAATCCACTAATATTTCTGCAGATTATATTGGTGCCCAGCTTTCAATCTCCCACAACTTTATCTATGGTATGATCTTCAGAGGTCAAGTCTCAACTATGACTGGTTAAATGAAAAATAAATTCACAACTTTGTATTTTCTCTTTTCTGGATTTCAGTCTAACACAGGTCAAAGTCGGATCTAATATTCCCATCAGTGAAGATTGTATGTCACGACCTCCCATTGAACAGAGTTCAGGGCTTTTTAAGAGTAAATCTGACTAGAGCCTAAAGAAATAATATGTAACATTCCTAACCCATTTTTCTAAATTGATGCAACACAGGAATGTGCACAAAGAATTTAAATTCACAGATCTGAATAATTACAGTGTTATATCAATATGCATAGTTCATAGTTCACCTCTCAGGAGAACTAAAGTAAGTGCCCCACCAAAGCATTGAGCAGTTTTCTCCACTCCTTTTTCTCCTACCTAGATTTGTATTTCCAATCACAGATTTAGGATAAGGATTCAGACTCGAAAAATTATCAACTGGTGCCTTTTTCTGGCCACTCTACGCCCAACAGGCCTTGCATGCAAAGACTGGATCTCTCACTAGACCCATTATCCTTCTCCATGAAGTTCTCCCAAGTGCATGGGATATCGTACAGGCAGAACTGGCAGACTCCACCTTTCAACCAGTCTAACAGATTCTGTCAAAACTTTTTGAGAACCTAGCCACCTCCATCCTTACTAATAGCAGCAAAAACACTATAATCCTAAAATCCAATACTTGGGGTAAAACTATTTTCAGTAATCACCAGTGATGTTCTCCCTCCACTTTCCACACAGTCAAAAATAGCTGGTTTTGTCAAATTGTATTTGATGACTTTCATTCCCTCATTAGAATTAGCACAATTCCACGTGGCACTAGAAGCCTGTGACCCTGGGATTGTGTAATGGCCCATAGCTGCTGGTGACCAGCTGCCACATATATGAAGTTTCCTGCAGGTTATCATTTATACCCATCGTAAAAGATAGTATTTCCCTCTCTGAGGATCACAGAGCCAAACCCACTTAAGAGTCTTTGAAAACTTAATTTTGAGCCAAAACTTTTGCTGACTTTCCCATTTTTCTTCAGTGATCTTTTTCACAAAATCCTTCTTCCTGTTCCCCTATAACATTGTTTCACTGTCTAGTTCTTGCAGTAGCTATTGATGCTACATCAAAAGACGCTGCAGCTGCTGATGCTGTTTCTGTTCTCACAGTCATTTCAGTAGCACTACAACATCTATTTCTATCTTCAGTCTGTGACAGTCTGCCCAAGTTTTCCTCCACCAGCCTGGGAAAAAAATCACTGCCAAAAGTTTTGCAAAAAAGTTTTTTTTCAGGCTTTCCTCAGGGCACATTTTGTTGACAAACTCAAAAGGACAACACAAAACCAAGCTATTTCCCCAGAGTGCACATGCTGCTGGAGCTCAGAAGTCTTTTTCTCTGCCTACTGAGGGCAGAGCTTCACTTTTTTTTTTCCTTTTTTAATGCTTAGCTGACTCATTAAATAGTCTTGTTTTAACTGTTTCAAATCCCTTCAATATTTCTCCACTTGCTTTTGGAGCAGGATCTCCTAAGCTCCTTTTAACATATAATTTGGACTGCAATAGCCATAAAACTTTGTTTAATAAAAAGGAGATACAAAATTCATTTAATAAAAAGGATTTAAAAAACCCTATCCAAACTAATCCAATTTAACATACAGATAATAATCACAATGAAGCTATTTATATTGCTTCTCTCTAATGCCCTTACAATTCAGGCTCCTGTTTGGAGTAGTACAGAATGGCACATACCAGTAAATCACAGAATCATTTAGGTTGAAAAAGATGTCAAGATCATCAAATCTCACCTTTGACTCATCACCACCTTGTCAACCAGACCATGGCACATCCATTCATTCCTTGAACGTTTCCAGGTGTGGTGATTCCATTACTGCCCTGGGCAGCCTATTCCAATGGTTAACAACCCTTCCCAGGAGGAAAATCTGACATCCAACCTGAACCTCCCCTGGAGCAGCTGGTGACTTTTAAGCTTTTGTCTTACTGACTGACAACTTTTATCCTATTGCTGATTGCCTGAGAGAAAAGGACAATCCCCACCTGACTAAAATCTCCTTTCAAGAAGTTGTAAAGAGTGATAAGGTCACCCCTGGACCTCCTTTTCTCCAGGCTAAACAACCGAAGCTCTCTCAGCTGCTCCCCATACAATTTACAAAGACGGATCTGGTACCATAGTTTAGAAGAAACTGTTTTTTGCCTGAAACCTGTATGTACCTTACTCTATGCAATGACAGTTTTATGCATCTTTTTTACTTTTCCTTCCCACAGCCAGCATTGATTATGAAATCTCAAGGAGAAAAAAAAAAATTTCTTCTGTCAAGTGCATTTACTTCCCTAGAATCTTCATCAGGATTTAGTGTGGGTTACATTATTGTTGTTGTCATTATTATTGCTATTATATAATAACTACACCAGTTATCCTAGGTTTTTTGTTTTTTTCTTCTCACCTATTCTTCAGAGGCAATTTAAAATCAGGCAAAGATGTAATGTAAAATATGTTCTACTGTTCTATCTTCGGAAAAAGAGGAGAGAATTTGACTGGGAAGAAGGACACAGAGGAACTGCCTTTGGAAATAATTATTCTTTCAAAACCATGCAGATGCATATTAACTTCAAAGTGCTGAGTATTAGGTAATATACTCTTTGGATTTTAGAAGTGCTTTTTTTTTTTTTTCTGTTAAGTAATATTTATACTGTTCCAAAAATTCACTGAAGCCCCAAATTATTTAATATGCAGGCAGACAAAGAAGGGTCCCACGGTGAAAGCATAACATTGCCTTGACTTGAGCTCAAAAGTAATTCAGTAAGAAAAAATTACACATACTCCTTGGATTAATTTACGAGAAGATACTCACTATTAAGTTCTGAGTATTGCTTAGAGGGAAGTATTTTGTGATTAGGAACAAGTGGTGGAGAACTCATTCTCCTTTGCTGTTCAGTTATATTCATGGAAATTGAGAAAAGCTATTATATATTCAAAAAAGACATTTTGCATTCAGGGTTTGGGTTCACCAAACAGTACAGTTGGATAAAGCACTGAATCATACTATAACTGTGTGAAGAAGAAAACAGACAGACAAGATGTGGTAAGAACTTCTCAAAGTGATTACTAGGACAGGACCTACACACAGAGCTAGGAGCAGACCTTGCTTAACAGCACTTGCCAGAGGTGAAAGACTATCATCAAGCTCACAGAAGATTAATAAAAAAAAAGAACTACACTGAACTAGAGCAAAGTGTCTTTCAGTCAGAAAATGAAAAAGCACATGTCCTTCTCAGAGCACTAAAATCCACAGGAGTAATTTAAACGGCTTTATACGGTGTAAGAGCCACACACCTACCTTGGTGACTAAAAAAGGAATTTATACTCCAAGTCCAAAACAGTTGTATCTATGATGTCCACACTTACATGAGTTATATATCCACATATGACTCAACTCTGGATGTATTTATTATCTGTGCAGTCTGTATCTAAATATAGTTTGAGATTTTCTTTGCATGACTGAAAGCAATTGATGCCAAGAGAAGCAGCCCATCTAGGTGCCACCTGAGCTCTATTTCAGTGTAAAGGTAAGAAGAGGCACTTAATCTGTCTCTTACAACCTGTGTGGACCCATTCCTCTGTTCTTCTTGGAAACTCTAACACTTGCAGGCGTGACTGATTTCAGTCAAGTTTGGCAGCAAATCTTCATAAAATAGGCAGAGGTGAGACAGCCTTGCTTCTCAGATAGGGGAAGAATCAAGGATATGGTTTCAGACTGAGCTTCAACCTCAAAAGACTCAAACCCAAATCCTTCATTCCTCCAAGTGTACCCTGTCTGCTATGCCTCAGAACAGTGTCACCCCTTCCTACACTGGATCCAAACTAAGGCTGTCAGACTTGTGAGGTGGTGTGTGCTTGTGCCCTGAGCAGAGGCTGTCACAGAAGTAAAACACTGTCTCACTCTGTATCCAGCTTAGGCTGAAGAGACTCAGCCTCAGAAGGGAACAGAGCAAGGAGTTTTTTACTCTTCAGAAAGTCAATGTGCAAAACACCAGCTAATGCATTTTAAAGAGAATACTTTCTGCATGAACAGACAAATGAAGTGCCTAAAATGGATAAGCAAACTTTCTTAACCAAATTTTTTTCAGAGAAAAGCAGAAATCGAAATCCCCTTGTACTTCAGAACTTCCCGCTGGTTCTACCACAAGGCAGCTCAGCACGCCTCCTCTTCCTATTCACCAGCTAAAGGTATCTGTTCTGTATCAACCAAGAACTGCACCTAGGGGAAAGGCTGGAGAAGTTTATGGAATGTCCCCAATGGAACGTACCCCACACCAGAATGTAGGGAGAGAGTGAGGATGATAGAACAGTTTGATGAGCAACTGGCATCCTGCCACAATCAACCCACCCCAGCTGTATAAAAGTAATATTCATTTCCTGTGATCTTATCAGGCAGAAGTGACTATTAGCCACTAAGAGTATGATCCAAGGCAGAGGGGTTTCTGGTAGACTATACTCTTTGTTCTAGTAGTCTAGTACTACAGCTTGATGCAAACTAAAAGAGAATTTATAAATAGGGTAATTTTTAAATTCAAGAAAGTTAAAAACTTCCACAGCAAAAATAATGTTACAATTTAGGTAAGATGAAGTAAAACCTCGACACTGAACTGAAAGGCAGAGCAAATGACAAGCCTGCATATCAGAGGGTGAAGGCAAAAAAACCCACCTCTATGAATTCCCTACTTATTCTGAAGTCCTGCAGTGAAACCCACTCATTAGCACAAGGCACAGCTGGGTGCTCAACACCATCACTTGTTGGCAGACACCTGCCACAAAGCCAACCCCCCCAGAGTGTCACCTTCTGACACCTGGATCAGCCTTCCATCCTGCAGAACCACTGGTACTTCAACTTCCATGCTGAAGAAAAATGAGTAATGCACTTTTTTAACTGAGGACTTTTGTTCTTTAGGGGTTTTTTATTAATATTATTTTTACTTTAAGTGTATCAAACTCTACCAAGCCACCAAATGAAATCTGATGATTTTCAGTTCATTGCCTTTCCAAGCTCAAAAAAGACAAAGAAATAGCAATTATATATTCAAGCTTTACAAAATTCCATATAATTTAATTATTATTTAGTAACGAGTAAAGATATCTGTTGTCACAACCTTTTGTATATTGACATGTTACAAAGAAAACATATCAAATTAAAAAATATTGGTTCCAGTTTGTTTTTTTTTTTTTTAATTGCATTTTAAAGTCTTAGATCACACACTTAAAGGTACTGTTATCCAGTCATTTGGTTAAATTAAAATTGGACAGCCCAGTGATGCCTTGAGGAGCTGAAACAGAGGCTACACACAGAGCTGAGGGGAATAAAACGAGTATTTATTGAGAGACCTATGAAAGACCTACAAAAGGTCACACCCTAGCAGGCCCCTGCCTGGATGGCTCCAAGATGGAAGCAAAGGAGAGGCTGATCACAAAATCTCACACTTTATAGGTTTTGGTTCATTTGCATGAACCCACCCTCCGCTTTTCCACGATGTTTGTGCTTAGGGCCTGAAGTTTGGAGAAATTTTCCTTGAGTTCTTAACTGGAATAGGACTGTTTTATCTTCATCACCCTAGCACATCAGAAAAGCACACCCAAGACAAATAAAAAAATTTAAAACTTAAGGCATCACCAGAAATTGAGATTAAGGTCCATACCTGCAGTTTATTCCTTTATACATGAAAAGTTATATTCTATTAACCTTTTTTCTACTAATTGCCTCAGAAATTGAACTATTTACACAAAAAAGTGCCACATTTCACTTTTACTAAAAACTAACATCCTATCAGAGGAGCAGAGGAAGCTTGAAAGAGAACATATCTTTCTTTAATGTACACACACAAACATATCCAAGCAGTTTCCCTGACACCAACAATTCTATTAAAACAGTGGCTCTAAACTACCGTGCGTGTGCAAAAAGTGCAAGAGGAGCAAAGGGAAGACAAAGGTAAAGAAATACTTAAATACCTTTTCTTCCCCACAAGGAAGGCAAATGTTTTGGCAAACGTTTTGGCAAACGTTGCACTGAGGCTTGAGTTATAAGAATGCATGGGGAAAAAAAAAATCACATAACTTTCTATCTCTACTAGAAATCTTCAAATACTGAAAAAAACTTAAAATAAATTGAACATATTTTCCTAGGAAGCAGTAAATATTATCAAAAGTTTTTTTTTTTTAAATTGCTCTGTTATGTTTACTGTTTATTTGGTGATGTAATTTAAACAAGATTATTCATACAAGAAGTGTGAAATACAGAGTTTTCTTAACAAAGGTCTCTGAAAGCAATGAATCATCAATACAAAACCTGAATGCATTCTTTCTAAGTTGTGAATAGTATCAACAATACAACAATTTTATATTTTACACTCAAAATACTCTTAATTTTTATTTAGCCGTAAAATTAAATATTTTTAAAATCACTTACATTCTGCATACTTCTGAAGCTGAGAGAACTCTCCAGGGCTAAGGTTAACCCACTTCTCCTGGCTCGTCATACTGGCAGTAAGGGTCCTCCTCGTATATCAGAAGAATATTCCTTTTGACCCAGGTGTTATAAACTCCATAAAGATTTGTAACTTCAGTTCACAGTGTCTGGAGAGTGCCAAGATGGCATTAGTTTATGTGGATGAAGTTTTTGATGCTATGAACTGTTCCAAATGCGTTGGTTCAGTGGTAAGTTACAGCACTGTTAAAAGAACAAATATTAAATACCAGAATAAATACCAAATATACCAGAATAAAATACAAAATATTAAATACCAGAATATACCAGTTTTCCTATTAGAATACTTGTAACTAGTAAATATTTTCTCATATATAGTTTTGTTCAAAATATTTTCCTATCGCATTTGTTTTTAAACAGTTATATGTATTTCCAAATTATATTCTTTTTTAAAATTCTAAACGCTTATGTGCAGAATTCATTAAAAATTATCAACTGTTTATGATCAAATGTATCTGGTCACACTTTATGGAGATGTTCCCGATTTAGTAACAACCACTGAAATAGTAGATACTATCTTATCAGTAAACTTAGTTCCTTATGATTTTAAAATTAAATTTCTGTAACTGGATTTGTATCCAATTATGTCGTTATACAGTACTGCATAGCCTTGTCAGAAATGCTATAAAGCTTCTAACTCTCCATGCCAAAAATAAAATGGATTCTGCAGTTTGCTGAGAAGTTCACGTAAGAGCTATACAAATATTAACTATTCTAACAAAACAGTAAGGGTTTGATTTCTAGAACATCACAACATTGCTGGTCACTAGTGAAAATCAAATATAACTGTTGGTACCATCACAAGTCAGTTCAGGGGAAAAAAAATCCAACTGTGGTTGCCTTCTCATTCCAATTTTATGCAGTTTCTACCTCTGTAGCATAGACTCTCTGAAAGCAATGCATTACCAACACCACTCCTGGAACAACAGGTAGGCTGCTTTTCATCTAATTTTAGCCATCTGAGAGCCAGGTACCTCATCTGAGATTGTCATCTCAGGCACTCCGTTTAATCATCACAAAGAGACAGGTGGCTCAGGCAGCAATTAATCCTTCCAGTTTCAACATAAAATGTGATGAATTTTCTCCTGTGGTATTTATCTTTTATTGATTAAAGAAGTTGACTAGAAGACCAGTTTAGACTAGAAAGCCAATTTTAGACAGTAAGTGGAATCTCTTCTTATGTCTAGCAATGTATCATTTATAAGGATTAAATTACAAAAAGAGCAAACAAAAAATTCAGATCAAAAGTGACAAATACAGCAATGGAATGAGTGCTAAGGAGAGAGATGTTGGTAGCTAAGAAAGAACAGAAAAAGGAGTCATGAGGGGAAAGAAACTCATGTTTACATACTTGTGTATGTAAAACAGGAAGAGAAAAAAAAAAAAGTCGTTGTGTGATTGGGTAAATGTGGGGGTTTTTTTAATGTGCTTCTGTTCCCAGTAATTTTTTTTTTCCTCTTTCTGCTTTACATACGTAAGAACCACCATCACTTGACAAAGAAATTCCTGCAGACTCTAAGGAAGACACCTCAGTCCCAGAGCTTTCATTGCTCTCAGACCCTTCCTTGTGAATGATTTGAATATGCATGGACTATACTATGAGCAAGTAAGTCTGTCTTAAGTACAATAACAGCTGTCTTGCCTTTTAAAAATCTGTACCAGAAGAGATTCCTCTGCTCTTCATTCCTCTCTCTGTTAGAAAAAAACTATGATGAGTTGGAAGATACCTAGAATGTGATTGAATATATAATACAATTGTATAATACAATTGAAAAAATAACAAAAACTAACAGGAGCATGGAGATTGGGATGAAAAATGTAACATTAATGTTAGTAATACTGGCCAAGTACAAGGCACATCAGCCCTCAAATCTCTGAATCAATGTCAGTGCCTGAAAAAGGTCAGCAACTATAAAAGTTAAATGTGTTATTTAGTAATTAAAGTTACCATTCTGTCTTGTGAACGTCAATATTTTTATTTATCTCAAAAAAAAATAACTATGGCCAACTGGGTCATTTTAATCAAATTAGGGAAGTTTCATTTCTGGCAATTGATTAGCTTGCATGGAAGACAGTTTTATATCTAGAAGTAGGTATATATTTTTTATAATCTTGACAACTGATTAGATTCTGCAGACTTTTAAAATTGTATTTGCCTAACTGATTTAACACAACCAAAGTTTTCTACCACAACTTAATCCAGTTTTACTATTTGCATCATCCTTAACTACATTAGCTTCATTACCTACAAAAGCTAACATTGCTGACTATAGTAAAGTTAGAGATTATATTAATTATTCAATATGTGTATTTATGATAAACATCTTACCATTAGAATTCCTACAGCTAGCAAGGTAATGATGCTGTGCACCTTGGTTTGATCAATCTAGTCATATGCAATGCCTTTAGCTGAGCGCTGTACACAAAGTCTGTTGCAACACAGCTCATCAGCAGGGAAAGCAGATCTAAATGACCAACTCTGATATCCTTTCCACCTTTACCAGACACCCAGGCTCTACAGCCTAGAGCCAGAGCTGTAACAAAATATGCACATCCTGAATGAGATGGGAGCAATGGAAAAAATGTAGTACGGGCATGGCAGCTCACAGGAAAGAAGATGTAGATGGTGCCTAAGACAGCAGCTATCATGGAGCATACAACAGAATACAAGGCTGCATTTTTATTCTGGACAACTCTCAAATGCAAGTTATGTCCTTTGAAAGGGAAGAATTTCCCTGTGAGGGACACAGTGGATCTAATTTGCCAAGTTCCTGGGAACAGAAAAGGAGAGGTAGGCAGTCCTCAGAGCAGTTCACTGATCTTGGACTGCAGCCTGGTCCTGACTCCACCTCAGTGTATGGGATGCAGAAATACACAGACACATAATGGGGAAGATTTCACCAAAATGAACCTTCTAGGTACTTCTTTTTTTCAGTTTCCTGTTAGGTTCTGCAACAGAGTCCTAAACAAGGGAAGATCCCTGCACTGCTTCGTTTTTCACAGTTAAATCTTTTACAGTGACATTTTCCCATTTTATGTAGATAATATCATGGTTATAAGAAAACAAACTCAGTATACAGATGATGATAACAAAAGACATCAATGCATACGTGTCTTATTTGTTAAGGTTTACACTGGAAGATCACCTATATACTATGTAAATATTCTAATTTCTGTAAAATAAAATATTAGTAAATTAGTATTATCTTTTACAGAAGTGTTTAATATAAATTCATTTCTTTACTCTTTATTTTAGTGCTCGTTAAGTACCTTCAGGAAGGTTATACAGTGAGAAACCTATTGATAAGTATATAAAGAGGAAAGTAGTATCAACAATAATACTATCACATAGAAAAAAAGAATCTTGAACTACAACAATAATCAAAAGTGCTTGCTGGTAGGCAAAATAAAGATCGGCAGCTCTAAACAGATCACACACAGTGATTTGACCTGTTCATGCAGAGATAAATTACTTTGAAGAATACAATACAGCATACAGTTAAAATACATACAAGGTCACATAAGGAACTTTCCAGCAATTCTCTAAGTTTGACCTATTCTGGGCAACTCAAATCTGTGCATACTTTTTGTTAATATACATTGAGGCAAGATTCACAGCCCTCTCAGTCAGATGCAAAGCAGACCTTAAAATTAAGAGAAACGAAAACACAACATTAATAAACCATTAATTTAATCACAAAAAGAATTCGAAAAAAAACCTTCCGCCTCTAGCCACTGACTATAATAAGTCTTAGAATTCCACTCTCCTTTTTATAACATGTTTTCCTTTCTGGATTTGAAAGTTTATTAAGTGTTCTGTCAGGATTCCTACCAGGCCACATATCCAAACTAGGAAGCAAAGCTTTGTTAAAAACTATACAAATCAAATTACTCAGCATTCAGCCAACATTGCTAACAAACTTAGATTTCCAGGAATTCCCCATGCCACCGAAATCCTCAGCTGCTCTACAGAAGCCTGCTGAGAAAAGAAAAATGAATATGTGATGGAGAAAAAAAAACATAAGCAAATTCCCTATATGCCAACCTCACAACTCAATCTCATTCCACCTCATATGCAAGGAAACATGAGTTTTCAGAGAGTATTCAGGGCAAAACAAACTATATCAGTCCCACAGACCTAATCAACAAAACCAATTTCAGCTTCAAACTTCAGCCCATGGAGACACGTCCAGTTTCTCAAGCAATCCAACACAACTCCCTGAAGGGCAGGGGAGATTCTTTTGAGGTCCAGCCTCACTGCCGTGTCTGAAAGCACGACACTCATCTTAATGCACGCCTTAAAGGACTTTTTTCTGTTTACTGTAACAGGAAAACTTAGCCTAGAAACTGGCTCTTGGACATGCTCAGCCTTCTTTTGCTTTCCACCAGCCCTTCCATAATGCCCATCTCACAATTTCAACAACCGCCAGTTACTCCATAAAGAGGGCATGGGGTAAAGTTTCTTTCCACAGAAACTACAGTCTTCCACAACAGGACAAATTAATGATTTTTGCCTGAACAATAGGAATAAATAACACAGAATATTTTATACCTTAATTATGCCTATCAAGAACATTTCTGTACAGAATGTTCTTGGTATTTCCTTCAGTGGGATCCTACACTTTTACCATGGTTAGCTAGATCCTGTGATTTTTACTGTGAGTGACATCATGGATTTTCCAAAAGACAATTTTTACCATTTTTATGTGTTACATGCTTACATGTGTGCCTGAAACTTTTCTCTGCTCTTCAAAAAAACCCAAAACATGCTAACAATTATTAATTTCTTTCCTGGAAATGCAGGCATTATGTACAGGTATACAAGACGTGTAGGTGTTCCTGTAGTTAATTTCACACCTTCTAGAGAACAATGTCTCTAATGTCAGAAGTACTCCAAATTTGCATAGTTTAAAGTTTAGTATGAAGACTTTGATGGGCAAGAAATCCAACCAGAATATCTGCTAATCACTATTCTGGTTTCTTTACTTTCAAATACAGAAGTAATGTAATTACTTATAATTGATGCCTGATTAATGGCATGAATGAAAAAAAATGAAGCCCCGTAACACAAACACAAAACACAACAGCTTCTTCCTACATAAATTGCATATTTTACATAATTACATTCCTTGTTTTAGCACTGTATTTAGTATAGAGTCTTTTCAGTAGTATACTTTTTTCCTTCAACTTAGTAAAGAATGTCTACTGATACAAATTAATACAATTCTGAAATTTAAACTATAAACACTGACATACTGAAATCAGTGACAGTTTCGGTAACAAGCTGAAAACCTCTCCCTTTAAAGTGACCAGCACAACTCAAAAGCACACTTGTTTTACTGACTACTTTATTCCCAGGTGTACTAGTCTGAGAGATGCAAAAATATCCATTTAAATTTTAATACAAAAGATATGGACTGTACTCCTCAGAGAAGCAATTTCTCAAATACACTTTCTTGAATTATTTATGTGGAATATATCAGGACATGCAACACAAACCCTATTGTGGCATGCTAAGCAGAATACTTAAATCTTTGTGAAAACATTTCTCCAATACTACTGTTTGTGACAGGGAAAAACATTAGCAACAATAACTGAGCACTGATAAAAACCAATCAGTATGCAAGATGGCAACATCACCGAGTACAGTTTGGATTGATTTAAGAGAAATTTAGTAATTGAAGCGGTTGTTAAGAGCAATGTTTTTAAAAAGGGAGATACTGAAAGGAGAGTGTGGATAAAAGCCAAGAGAAACAAGTGATGCACAATACAATTGCTCACCTGAAAAGCAATCGGCCTCTCCTGAGCAGCAATCAGCCAATTCCTCCCAGTTTATACCCTCGGCGTGACATTCCATGATATGGAATATCCCTTTGGCCAGCTGCCCTATGCTCCCTCCCTGCTCCTTGTGCAGCTCCTCACTGGCAGAGCATGGGAAACTGAAAAGTCCTTGACATAGGGTAAGCACTACTTAGCAACAACTAAACACTCTGTTATCAGCATAATTCTCATAGTAAATCCAAAACACAGCTCTGTACCAGCTAAGTTTAAAACTAACCCTATCCTAGCCAAAACCAGGGCACCCTCCATGCACCTTAACTTCATCAAATGAATTCCTTAAAAGCAACTTCTGATTGATCTTAAATTTTACATTTGCTAGGCTTGCTAGTTCCAGGTTGTTATATTAATTACCTACCAAGTAGAAGAACTATATTCATATATCTCAGTGTTTTCTTCACTAAAATAAATATTGAAATAAATGAAACCTGAGGAGAATCTGGGACAAGGAAATACTACAACATATTTTTGCTGATCCAGCAAAAGTATATAACAGCTTTTTTCTGTATTTAAAAAATACAGCTGCACAAACTAAAAAATAATAATAATAATAATAAAAACACTACTGGAATTTATTATATGATTATAAGAGAAGTAGTACATAATTCAAAAATCTCCAAGTGAGAGTCTGTTCCCAGCATTAAAACTGTCTCAGTAACAATTTTATGAAAACAGATCTAAAAAGTAAAAATTGGAAAAGTTGAGGACTTACTCATCCTTCTTAGTATTTCGTATCAATGACTAAACAAGAAAATTTTTCCATAGGACCACTAAAATTTGAAACCCTTTTTTTATGACTAAACTATCACATTGAATAACATTTTGATTCTATAAGTGACTAATTATAAACATATTAAAACTAGGAGGGATTAAAAAAAAAAAAGGAAAAAAGATGATCCAAACAAAATAAAATAAACTCAGATAAAAAGATTTCCAGACAGCTGGTAGTATTTTGAAATTGGTGAATCACTAAAGCTTAGACTGTTATTCTTTAATAAATAGAGAAAAGCAATCTGGAACAGAAAGCACTGGGTTTTATAGGTATATCTATGCAATCTATAATAAATTCTCTGGAACACAGCACATTAGGCTGTCTACTAGATAAGTCACTCTGATGAGAAGATGAATCAGTCTCTCAAACAATTCTTTCCATATCACCCACCACTATTTCTATATCCACCGAAACTCCTCCAAAAGCTAAAGCATCACGGATTAAACATCCTGAGGACAGCCTCTGCCTTCCAAATTATGCATCTGCCATCTTCCCCAGCAAAGTCAGCTCCAGAAGTGCCTCCCTCAATATGAGCCCTACATAGAACTCCCCACAACCAGCACCACAAGTATTTGAGCCCGTATGAACACAGGTTAAGGTCTTTGACTATTATCTGCCACATGTTCTTGCTCTTTTCTTTCATTTCCCTCTAATGGGACAACCTCTGAATTCTGCCTAACAATTAACTTTTGTTGGCAGTAAATTGGCAGGGATTTTTTTTTTGTTTAATTGTTGGACTTAATTAATCTCTCCATATTTAGGTGCTCCAGGGGTGATTATATTACAGGAGAGCAAAGCTGGAAAGTGTAATTTACAACTGGGGAAGAATTCTGATGATCCATAATTTCCTGGGGCAGAAATTCCTACTTCATGCTCAGAAACAAGCCTTTGAAGAGATGTTCTTTAGTCTTGTGACAAAAATGTTCCACAGCGCTAGAGGAAAAGATTTGTTAACTGCTGTCCTCATTGAAATGCTTTGCGTAATTTTAAAATAAACAGGGAACAGGGCAATGGAATTCCTCCTAAAGAACTTCTGAAAATATGAACCTGATTTAATCAATAGGAAATCTGTACAGAGAATCAAGACCAGGTTAGCAGGCAGGCTAAAGAATTTCACAGGGGAAGTTTATGCTAGACTGTTTTCTATTACGTGGATTTTTTTCCCCCCCCTAGGGAGAGGCCTGTAGGGAGAAGTTGATTAAATTTTTGCAGTCCTGGGATATGAATAGCTGGCACTGTCACTCTCTACTGGGATAATGTGGAGCATTCTAAACAACTACAAATGGTTTTGTATTTCTTCATTAGCTTTACTATAAAAGAGTTCAGTGATAGTGAGATACCAAAAAGAATTATCAAAGTAAGGCAGCCCCTTGCCTACAAGCATGCATATCTGCATCTGAAGTAAACTGTGGTGGCAGCAGCATCTCAAATTCCTTGTTCACCCAGAAAATTCCTGACCCATTCAAATCACTTAAAGGCAGCTTGGCCTCACACCCTTCTACAGTATAAAGACATGTTGAGTCTGTCTCTTTTTATATCCTTAATGATTTTCCTGAAGTTCATATCCTGCCACTGAGTAAACTGAGACAGAACTGACATTTGCAGTTCTAGAGACTCTAGAGATCTGGTTAGAGATGGAAGTGCATTTTCTGACTGAGAGTCCTTTATTTCTTTGTCCATCCCACCCAGACAGACTTAAAAGCATAAAGACTCTGACACATTGCCCCATCTTCCAGATAGGAAAACCCTACATCTTCTTTGTTAACTGGACTGATCTTTTTTCAGATGGGCAAGAGAAGACAACAGTGAAATTTATGTCCTCCACCTACTGGCATCAGTGTATTACCTCAGAATCTTTTGTAGCTAAGAAGTGACAATATTCCCATGGAATTTTTAACAGCTAAAAACTGGTATCTGATTTCACTTTTAATTGACAAAGCTACATAATTACACTTTTATACAATTTTAGTTTGTGTTATTTTTCCATGGTGCTCAGTTTTCAATTTGAAAGTTTACTTCTGTTAATTTGAGTTTCTCAGCGCTTCTTCCATCTTATGGGGAAGAAGGAAAAAAGTTCACCCTGTCTCCTTTTTCCCTTGGGAATCCTTTGTCTGAGCTAGCTTATATTATGCTTGCATTTTAAATATATTTTTTCTCTTGAGAGAAGCTCTGCATTTCTGTTATCCTTTTCTACCATGTTTTTCTCTGGAATTCTACCTAATTAGCTTCTCCTTTTATATGTTGCAATTAATTCTCCTTAGATTTAGCTTATGTTTTTACACAGTAGTCCTTGACATTGAAATTATTGCTACTGCATGTATGATTCTCTATAGATAGGAGAAGACTGGGAGTATTTCTAATATATGAAGCTTTCAGAAAAAAAACCTTTGTTCAAGTCTGAGAACAGAGGCAGGAAACTTCAAGCTAAGTGAAGGTTAAAGATCAATTTTAACTTATGCTACATTATTTTATGGCTTGAGAGAAAAGGGTAGCTGGTATCCTATTGCAAGTCTGGGATGCATACACGTATCCCTTCAGGATTTGGTTCGGGTTTTGCTTGCTTTGTCTATAGACTGCTAAATATAAGCTGGGGGGACACTGGTGGGACTTTGTCCCTCCTGACATCTTGAGGGCAACAGCACAGCCTGCCTTCACCAGCCTATGAAGAGAAACGCCCAATTTTGCCACATTCTACTTCCTTTTGCCTATAGGACTGAGAAACTTGGGAACAATCTGCTTACACACAGTAACAAACCACACCCACATAGACCTGAAAAGAGACACAGGATAAACACACGGGAAGTATCACTTCACTCCAGTGAGCTATTTGCCTTAAAAGTGCAGTTGTTGGATAAAAAAATCTGAACCTGCTTAGTAAGACTTTAGCTTGAAATTTGAAAGAATTTCCCCTGACTTGGCTGAATGTTGATACTTGTGTTTCCTCATCCTCTGCAATTTCCCTGGGGACCGACATTACTTTGCCCAAGGGAGTTTTAATCTTATCCACAAACTGTAGTCAAACACCAAACAATTACTAAATAATCTTCATATTGGAACACTTTTACAGTGCAGGTCAGCCTTTTTTGCTACTACTTTATTTGCCATAAACTAAAAATCATCTATATGTTTACTTCTGAATCATAAACATCATCACTTAAACCATTAATCATTTTTGTGCAATTCATTTTTACCATAGTTCAAAAATGAAAAACATAACCAATGTTTTATACATTGCCTTTCATTTTCTTTCAAAATAAACAAATACATCTACTGAGGAATTAAACATTATTTTGAATATATTTTTAAGCCTTAAATCAAAATGGCTTACACATTAGAACATAACTAATGAAAAGCCAGAAATCAAAGAGGGTAATAAAGTGAGGAAAGTAGTATGAATACACAAACTCAAAGAGAAACTCAATGATTGTTGTTTCTGTGCTTAAATTGTTGAATAATTCCTTTTCAATGACAAAGAAAAAAGTATAATAAAATGGATGGCAACTGGATAACACATTTGTGCTTCTGTACGAGGAGTAATTCAGTTTGTACTTAGCAACTACTGTAAGAGTTCTTCCATCTACTTGTACAAAGTCATCACTAAAGGTCTAGATTTATGAGAAGGCTGCATATGAAATATTTATATTACAGGGCTTGAATTCCATTGAAATCTTGCAAGAAAGGAATACAAAAACAATTTTTTTTAAAAGCAGATTTTGAAGGGGTTAAAAATTATTTTCTTTTCTATCTTCCCAATTCAATCCATGAAAGTTTTCAAACAAATAAATTTTCCAAAGTCCCTTGTGTTGTCTACTCTTACCAACAGGCAGAGGATGTACTTATATAACACTTCCCAGGAGCCACCCTTGGAAAACTCACTTTCATCAACTGGAGAATGTGTGAACTTTAAAAACAGTTATGTTCATAGAAATCATAGAGTAATAGAATGGTTTGGGTTGTAAGGAGCCTTAAAGATCATCTAGTTCCAACACCCCTGCCAAGGGCAGGGACTGCTTTCTAGACCAGACCAGGTTTCTAGACTAGACCAGGTTTCATAGAGCCCCATCCAAGCTGCCCTTGAACACTGCTAGGGATGGGGCATCTATAACTTTTCTGAGCAGCCCCCAGAGCCTCACCAGTTCCAGTGCCTCACCACCCTCACAGCAAGGAATATCTGATTAACTTTACTAAGTGATTTGTTCTTTATGAGTCATTCCTTTCACATGCCCTGTATTAAAATATGCACAATTGAATCCTTCTACATATGAAATAAGCCTGAAAGAGTTTGCAAGCCTGCTCTACTTGCTCCCTCTTTATGTCACAAGACTATCACAGCTCTGTAATCTGTAAGTCACTCAGTTTACTAATGTCCATTTTGGTATAGCTCATGTCATTATAAAAAGAGAGAAAAATTATGCTATTCAAATTTGTTATTTAAAACCATTTCATAAAAAGTTCTTTTTCCAAAGGTTGTGTTTTAAATGATAAAGTTATACTTCCTCAAAAAAAGAGAAGTTTTATTATTTGAGAACCTTGACCAAAGACCATCCAAAGCCTCATAAGAACTCCATCCTCAAAAATATAAGATTAAATTAAAATAAGCTTGCTTATATGTTCCAATGGATATTCATAGAACTGATTTTACTGTACCCCAGTAACTTTCATAGTTAAGAGCTTTTGCTTATATTTGCAGTAAATCAAGACACCTTCTCTATTTTCTCATTTGAGGCATGCCATGTAACATGGGGGTTTTACCCAAGAAAAAATGGGTATTAGCCACAAGAAGAAAAAGCAAACAAATAAAAATCATCATCAAGAAAAGTAATCCACTCTCAGGTGATGTGCATCCATACAAATCTGTGATTCAGAATTTGAGGTACTGCTGTTTATACTTAGCTGCTTAGACTGCACAGGCAGAAATCCCAGCACTAAAATGAACCGGGCAAGTGAAATTATGCCACCCTGGGGAATCTACTGCTATTGTGACCCAAACTACAGTGTCTGCACTCTGACATCCAGTGCCTAAATACATGTCATTTTTCTGCTCATTCTTTCCAACCTGGCCAGACCAATGGAATAGATGAAAAATGTCAAGTAATAACAACGTAATTAGTAGTTACGTGCTTGTACTATAAAAGCAGAAGCTGAGATAAGACTTACTCACTGGAGGGGAGAAATGACATCCAGGGGACCTTTGAAAGGTTTATGAGGTGGGTCCATGCAAACCACATCAAGACCAAGTACAAGGTCCCAAACCTAGGTCAGAGCAGTTCCAAGCACAAATACAGGATGGGTGGAGAATGGATTGAGAGCAGCCATGGGGATAAAGACTTCGGGTTTTCATGGACAAGCAGCAGAACATGACCCAACAATGTGCACCTGCAGCCCACAGAGCCAACTGCATCCTGGGCTGCATCCAGAGCAGCATGGCCAGCAGGGAAGGGAGAGATTTTCCCCTCTACTCCGGGGAGACCCCACCTGCAGTGCTGCATCCTGCTCCGAAGCCCCAAACATGGACATGGAACTACTGGAGTGAGTCCAGAGAAGGAACACAAAGATGATCAGAGGGCTGGAGTCCTTCTTCTATGAAGACAGAGAAAGTTGAGGCTGTTGGGTGAAGAAGGCTCCAGGGAAACCATGCAGCAGCATTCCAGTAACTAAAGGGGTCCTACAAGACAGATGGCTTTTTACACGTGCAGGTAGTGACAGGACAAGAGGAACTTGAAATTGACAGAGGGTGGGTTTAGGTCAGATATTAGGAAGAAATTTCTTAAAATGTGAATGGTGAAGCACTGGAACATGTTTCCCAGAGAGGTGATGGATGTCTCATTCCCAGAAACATTCAGGGTCAGGTTGGATGGGGCTTTGAGCAACTTGGTCTGGTGGAAGGCGCCCTTAACAATGGTTGGGGAGCTGGGGGTTGAGGGTTTGAAACTACATGGCCTATAAGGTCCTTTCCAACCCAAACCATTGTATGATTCTGGGACTGTATCACAGATGGGAGAATGGTACAGACCAGCTTTCTTTTAAGTACAAGGACTAGAAAATAAAATTTAAAAAAAAGAAATATTCCAATTTACACCAAGGAAGTGAGGAACTGAAAATCCTAAAAATTAATAGAGACCTAGTGGTGAATTTTAACAAGTGACTAGATCTCAACTGGCATTACTTATTGCATTTCAAAGTTATTAGACACACTGAAGCATTTGTTCTTAAATAATTTGCTTGCTATCACACAGAAAGCACATGTGGAAAAGTCAGGAACTGAACTGAGATTTGTAACTATATTTGAACACAAACTGTGCTAGTTTATGCAAGTCAATAAAACAGTTCTACTTCCTAACAGGTTTATTTTTGTCTATCATATCAAGTTGGAATTGGTAAATTTAAGTCTAAGTGCCTAAACAATATATTTAATAATTTAAAATAGATCTATAGATACAAAAGTTATCATGGATATCTCATTAACCAAGCCTCAGACTTTAATTAAAATTCCCTGTCTCTCATGTACAGCTAACTTTAGTTATTACATCATCAATTAACACATGGAGTAGCTCAAAGGAAGTAGATACTTTTGACGAAACCTTGTCATTTACAGATTTAACTACTTATACACAAGAACACCATTCCAGAAATCCAGGGCTCTTTTTAGATGAGGCTTATGCTGTAGTTTGCTTTAGAGTCCTGGTTTTGCAGTCACCCATGGTGGGGACCTGGTTAGAAAATGTCACAGCTACCATCCAGTTCCAGCAGCTCCATCCCTCTTCCTCAGCACAAGCCAAGCTCTATCCAAAACGGTGCCTAGGGCTGAGCCTACATCCCAAGGACCAGAAACACTCCTAATGTATCCAGTTGTTTGTCCCAGTAAAAGCACCCTAAAAAACAAAAAAAAGGAAGATGGCGATTCTGAACAATGTGCCAAAACCAAATACAGATCACTTTGTTTTGAATCTCAGCTGCTGGGTTGCCTTTCCCCGTGAGGGAAGAACAGCTACCTGAAGAAGAGTAAACAGAAATTATGAAAAAGCTGATGCTGCTTGGAATACAAAACTGCAAAATGCCAAATTCTCTGCTTGTGGAAGCAAAGGAAGACTCAGTGCATTTAGCCTTTTTCAGATTTTGGCCTTCTTAAATACACAAAACAAAAGATTATTCAAGAGATTATTATAGATGTCTAGTGTTTGCTAGCAGTTTCCAGTTCTCAAGGTTCCCAGGCACAAACTGCATCACTAGATTTAGCTTACATTTCTTAAATTGGCACAACTAAAATAAGAAAGTTATTTCTTCTGGCATCTTAGAAGAATTAAAAACATTGATTTAGTATACTTTAAAAATTCACTGTAAAATACACTGTTGTAAATATATGTACACCATATGTTTATGTTTTCTATTTTCACTTTTATTTAAGATACGTTTATTGAACATGACTGTTATCTTGTCATTGTTAGTATTTTGGAAACCTACCTATGATACAGATGAAATTATGAACATAAATATTTCTATAGAGATACATCAGAATATAAGTAACTTTTCTTCCGCATATTTCATCCCTACTTTAATTATTCACAAAATTGATCTAGCCTATTTAATAACAAGTATTAAAAATAAAAGCACCAGATCTCCTACAACAGTATTGCTTAATTACTAAGTCCAAGTTAGCACAGATAGTAGATGAGATAAATACTTCCACTGATTATTTGTGAACCAGAAAGATTACTCTATAGTATTTCTGTTTTGTTATCAATGCAGTATTCCTTTCCTTTATGGCCTTAAAATCTATACATATGAAATAAAATCTTCCAGTAAACAGTATTAACAAAAAATGTGTATTGTTTTTCTGCCAAAAGGTCAATCACAGAATCACAAGGTTGGAAGAGACCTTCAAGATCATCGAGTCCAAGGGGAAAAAGATCAAACATGTCTTCTTGACAGTCATAATTTCAGACAATACTGTATTTATTGCTGTTTAAAATTTTGGTTGTACTAAGTATTCCTGAACAGTCAGAGCAGTTACAGTACTAGCATTTTCAAAATACTCCAAAAGCCTCAAAATTACTGAAAATAGAAGACTTGCTTGCTTGGCAGAGTTGGCAGAGTTATGCATACTTTTCAGATCTATCAAATGTTGCAAAAATACATGTCTTCTCTTTTATTGGACATCACGATTGCTCCATTTGTGGTAAATTTGCCCTGAGACAAAGAATTTTCCAAAGAAAATTGCATTACAATGGCCCACATCATGCCATCTGTTTTAAAAACTCTCCAGTGATTTCTATGGAGGATAGTCTTAAAAAATAAATGGAACAACATGTCCCAAAGTACTTTTTTTTACCTAGCTTAAATACTTTTCATGAAAAATATTCTGAAAAATTTGGAAAGCTGTAACATTACCACTAAGTTATGCCCTTAATATTCGTCTATTCCTAAATGGGTGAGAAGGCTTGATGGAGTGACTATAACATATGGAAAAGAGCTCCATGGCTACAGAGCAGGTAATGATCCCCACAATGTAAGGGCTGCATGGGGAGTCCCAGCTTTTCCTGCTGGCTCCCTTCCCTGCCACTCACTTGGGATCTGACAGTCTAATGTTGCCCTCACATTTAACCATGCCATCTTAGTCCTTACAGAAGATACACTGCAAACAGTGCAGATGGCACAGCCATACAAAAGCCCATCGGGGGAGGGAGTGGGACAATTCTTTTAGCCTGTGTCAACATTCTGAACAAACTTCATCGTGCCAAATACCTTAAATGCACTTCACCTGCTCTACAGAACATCAAGAAAGGAAAAAATATTGTCACACCTTATTAGTTATTGTCTACTCTCTGTTAAGACTATTTCTCGGACACAGAGTGCAACTGTAAATTTTAATGCTGCAAAAACACCACGACTTTCCTTCTTTGCTTACGTTTGAAAATGAGATCTCTGTAAAACACCAAAGTATGCACAAAGTTAGATTTCTGATTATATAAACAAATACTTTATATAAAGAAGTATACTATCCTTATTTACACTGCACCAGAGCTGTTATTTTACAACAGATACACAGAGGAACATGCCCAGAAATTCTCTGGTGAAGTCATCTGAAATCCCTTTCAAAAGAACAATAACCTTCTGCATCAGTACAGCTTCATATTATCTCACGTCTGATTTACAAATAGAACAAAAGTTCCTATGAACTTCATTAAATGGCTGTTATCTAATAATTCCAATCTTTTCATAGCACAACCAGTGTTCTTAGATTATTAGTATTTGTTAGTCAAATTTTATAGATATAAATAGTAATTCTAAAACACCCAAGATGTATATTGAATCTAACTCCCACCCTTCACACAGCACACATAAATGTCACTGGCTTGGCAATATCACTTCACACGGGAGATCTGGGTTTGGGACTGGTCTGGTTTGGGTTTGTTTGAATATGAATGATGTAAGGCAGCATTTCTTTTTCATATTTAGAATGGCTTTAGTCATGCAGAAGATATGCCTGTCAAAATAGGTCCAAACTGGAATAGTAGCAATAAAAAAAGACACGCAAAACATAATAAAAAATTTCTAACAGCTTGATATGTAATCATAGTAATTGCAACATCAGCATGAAGACACATCTTTCTTTCCCTTGCCAAAGAACCTTTTATGCCCTTGACACCTTCCAGACATGATAGCCTCCAATTTATCCTGGATCCCAGTGTGCTTCCTTCTTCTGAGCACCACTTCACATCTCTCTAACTGGATGCTGCTCACTCACCACAAGAGTTTGTTTGTTCCTCTTGGGCTCTGGAATTCTCTAGGGGCTCAGTTTATGCCCTCAAAGATTCCTTGCTCTACCCATCCCAAAGCCAGAGCACATTGCCCCACGCACAGACTGTGAGCAGTCCTGGCTCCTTTCACCCTTTGGGAGGAATGTGACCACCTGGAATTTTCCACCTCCTATTCTCACATTCCTGTGATTCAAGAAGACCCATCAGCAGATGTAGTGCTTCTCTACCTGAGCAACGTGTGATCACTGATCCACCCCAGTCAACAGGTTTCTGAAAAAAACCCAACGGCATTTCCAGAGTATCTCTCAAACACACAACCATTTATCACTGTGTCTTAACCTATCAAGAGAAGGATTCTAAACACATCTCTCACACATACACACACAAAAGGGAGGGAGGAGGGAATGACAGATGATATTGGATTGTGCCTGGTTGTTCCTACCAATTTTTACTTCTGCTTTTCTCTGGCAATCAGTCTTCTCTCACAACCATCCTTAGCAGTAGCACTCTGGGTGTCTAAAGAAACAATCCTCAGAGTGCAACGCATACAAATAATACTGTCCATTCCTCTATTAAGACTCATTCAACTCCAAGCACCATTGCCTAAGACATGCCCACTTTTACACACTGCTAAATTTTAGCCACAGCCCTCAGTAAACAGGAAAGCAGAATGACTCTTCACATATCACTAACTGCTGTAATCATCCCAAGTAGAAAAGTAAATATTTTGATATGGAAATACAGCCAATTCACACTGAAAGAAAAGGTAAATCAAGTGTGACTGTGCAGAAGACAATCTGGGCAGTGACTGCCCACTGGTAAAAGGATACCAGCAAACTCACTATCCCCTCTATCAGGTCTGTAGTCACCAAAGTAGATGTAAAAATTGAAAAAAGACACAATTAAGTCAATCACATGAAAGGATCCTCAAGTTTTACTGGAATTCCACTTCAGAAGAGTGTGGTGGGGTGAGGTAGTAATTATTGAGGAAAAAATATTGTAATGCTTTCTCTTTTTCCCCTTCATTTCCTAGAAATGCCCGTTGTCCCCAGTCTTGGGACATTTCCTAGACATCCCAAGTTGTGTCCCCAATCTTGGGACATTTCCTAGACATCCTAAATTGTGTCCCCAGTCTTGGGACACAAACACATTCACAGCCAAATAAACCAACCTCATCAAAACCAAAGAACAATGACAGAAACAAAACAAAAAACCACACACATATTAAAAAAAAAAAACACAACCAAAAAAACCAACCAACCAACAATTAAAAAAAAACCCCAAAACAAACAAACAAACACAAAACCAGCACCACCAGAAAACCCCAAAAAACAGCTGACCTGGGGAATAGTTTCTCTCTGCTGTAGTTGCCTCCACCACAGCCACCACTCATCACTGTTGAGCCCCAAGCAGGTCTCAGTTTCACAGTTCCTAATCCCCCGAGTGCATTATCAACATCCAGTGGAAAAGAAAAGCAGAAACAACTCAAAGACATGGAAATGGAGGAGGCAGCAGCAGAGATGTAAAAAAAAAGGGCTGCAGGGGCAGTCAGAGCAGGTAAGATGGAGTCTAAGACAGGTACAACTTTCTTCAGCTGCTCCTTTGGGTCTATTTAGGGAAATGTAACAAGTATTTCTTACAAAATATTATTTAAAAGAATGGATAATAAGGGAATAACTCTGAGCTGAGCTGATCTGATGCACGTTTTACTGACTCCATGATTCTATGGTGTAGGAAAAGGCTTACACATAGAGATTAACATTTTTAATTTACAGACCTAGTTCTATGTATGACTGAATATGTATTTTCATGTAGTGTGAGAAATATATACTGTTACTAAAGAATTCTCTAGATTATATTGGTACGTGTTCATATTTCTAAGACTCTTACCATCATAGCATCTATAGAAGAGAAAAAAACCTATCATATAATGCACAGCTGATTAACAATGTAGAGCATGATACAGAAACAACAGTGGTCTAGGACAGAGGACTGCATCTGAGACCAATGACTGAAGTTCTAATTCTCTAAGAAGTAATGTATATATTTTATATATTTCTAGAAAACAGAATTTTAAACAGTTTCAATACATCAAGATCAAGACAAATGGAAAAATAATTTAAAAGTTCAAGCTCCAGAGGCAGCAATTCATCATAGTCTAATCTAACTCCCTCAAACTCAAAACTATGAGCAGGTTAGAAGCTATGTGCATATGCTTTCCATGCATCTGCTACAACGGCAATGACACAAATACAGCTTGAAGAAAATACACAGAAAATAAACTCACAACACTGGAGGTCACACCTCAATAGTAAGAATTATGATGCACTGATTTTAAACGATACAAAATCTTTTCACCAAAACTCTGAAGTTTAAGAAACACTGCTCATATCTCAGAATGTTTAGAATAAGTAAACTTTAAAAGGAGTAGGAACAAGAGTCTGACAGCATCAGCCTTCCTCATTTACCACTGCCTTGCTTTATCATATTTCCCCTCTTAAGTTCAGATCCACAGACTAATACAGTCATTTGATAACATTCAGTATTCATTAATTTCACTAGTCCAGAAACTTTTCAATAATTTATACTTTCTGAGCTAAAATTGTTTAGATTTCATTGTAATGTAAATTCTTTTACTGTATACACCTAACAAGGGGCACAGGTCTATCTCATTAGTTCAGACTATGAAATAACAGACAGTATTTCTCTTTGATTTATACAACATGTCACAGAACTGTAACTTTTACTAAAAGGATTTAAAAAATGATGTCATTCCAAGCTACGTACTTTATAAGCATTATATTTACAAGCATTATAAATAATGATGAGTAGTTCATACAGAATAATTTATGGGAAATATATCATTTTCAATTAAGTGTGATCATCAAATTCACAGAAGTGCAATCCTTGGAAACAGCCTCCCAGTGTGAATAGTCACATTTAAAATTAAGATGTAATGTTGTTTACACCTTCTTCAATATTTAAAATACAAGACCTCAAAAAATTATGACAGTAACAGCTTTGCTTAAGTATCTTCAGAGATGAGCACAGAAGGCAGACAGATGCAGTATTAGATTTTATTCTAAACTAAAATTATCTAAGTATTTAGTATTCTCTTCTTGTAACATTGGTTTTTTAATGACTTACTTGTGTATTATAAATCTTAGGTTATGTTTTTAGACTCCATAGGAACATCCTATGGCTTCTGGTAAGGGTGTGCAAAATTGAGGCTCAGTGAACCCCAATCTGCACAAGGCATCTAATGACGTGTTTCCTGAGGCTCTAAATTACAAGGCACAAAGGTCCATGTGATCAACTCCATGTTCCCATTGCTATATGAAAAGAGGATGATCACAGTGATGCTGATTTTTAAAAAAATAATAATAGAAATATTGCAATATAATGCCCAATATTTAGTAGTAATGCATACGCACATTTCCCCAGTTACAGAGCTGGCTTCTGTTGGGCATATGGTCAAAATAAAAACATTTGTCATGTACTGGACTTCATTCAGATCTAATGTGACCCCAGCCAGAGTTAGTCATTTGGGTAGGAACAGTTTCTCTAACTACCATGTTAAAGTGCAATTCCTGTAAGTAACTGAATTGTCAGATGGATTCTGACAGCTATAAATTTAATCATGTTTACAACTGCAATGAATATTTGCTGTCATATGCAGCATCAATAGAAATTTATATAGAAGGTATGCATACTTACATAAACACTCCCATGTTCTAAATTAACAAAGTCCAAGTTTTTATGGACTAGGCATCAGAATATTTTGTATTAGGTTAAGATGAGAAGATTGGAAAACAGAGAAAAGCAAAAAAGTAAACATTTCAAAAATATTTTTAAAATATTTTTGGTTTTAATAATTCTTAAATTAGTAAATTTATACAAGAAGTGTGACGAATTATATTGTTGCATAGGGTGTCTTTTAAAAAATTTAAAGTTCACTATGCATTATTCACAAAGAAAAATAACCTTTTTCCAATGGATTAATAAGTCATTATTCTAGTTGTTATTATATCCATACCAATGAAATATTTAACACCAATATCAAAATGTTTTTAATGATAGGTACAGGAAAAGATTCAGAGAGCTGAAACTGAATTTAGTTATGATATACGAACTAAATCCTCTAATAGTCTGGTTTTCCTTTTTCTTGCTTGCTAATACTATCCTCCACCTTCCACTGGAATAGATTTATATATCTCAGCATTGATAAATCTAAAGTAACGCACATTAAAAAAAATCGTAGCAATACACTTAAAGTGATGACCAGTGAGCTCATCACTGATGAGTTACCACTCAGAAATATAACAAAAAATTGGAATTATAATCAGAAAATATGAGCTCAGTGCTTGACAGCATTCAAAAAACACAAGTATTCAGAAAAAAAAACCAAACTCAGAATCAAACAATTTATTTCACTGTATAAATCTGTGGTACACTTGCATTCTGAATAACATGCAGAACTTCTTTGGATTTGCAAATTGATTACAGCAGAACTGCAAAAAGAGGACAAAAAAAGATGGAACATAAAAAAGAAGAGTACATTAGAATTCTTCCATCTTCAAAAATAAATAGGCCTATCTCAGATATCTGTGAAGTAATAAATGTGTACAGAGTGTTGGAACCTGAAGGAACACTCTGGACATCCTCTGCCTATTCTTCTGTTCTTTTCTTGATAATTACTGTTAGGAGACATCATACTAGTCCAGACAGACTTTCATCCAGTAAAGCTATTTTAATGCATTTTAAGGTATTTAGGAATATTATGAGGCTTTTAAAGTATTAACTCAGAAAGGTTATGCTGTCATGAACATTCTTTCCTTACCTCCTCTTCTTCCATTCTATCAGGCTATCTTAAAACAAGAAATATTCAGTGGAGTATGTGTTAAATCTGAAGAATCAATGACAACATTGTTGAAGACAAGGTACGACTCAGTATTATCTTCTCTTCTTCAACACCCACAGGTTGAAAATCATTACCACAACTGTTCTGCCTTCAAGTTGATTTTTTAACAGTTTTAAATCTCCAAACTATGTGCTTTGCACAAGGAACTTTCCTTTAAACAGCCACACCATTTCTTGCATATCCCTAAAACATTTCTATGGCTGTAGAAGACATTGGTTTAAAGTTTTTGAGACATTTAGGTTATATAAAGAAAGCAGACATACAGGTTCAATGCATCTCTGCACATTGTCTACATGTACCTCAAACACAGAATTGGATTAAATAAATTTTGATATTAACATGCAATAATGTGATTCATATTCATTTGTTATTATGAAGCATAGTTATCAACATACATGCTGACATGAAAACACAAGGCTCAGAAACAAATCTCATATTGGGATATGTGCATCAAGTTCCCTGGAGAGGAACAGCATTTTATTCCTTCATGGGTTAATAATTTGCTCTCAGCTTAAAAGACATGGCACCTGCTCTGTCAAATACATATTTGCATTTCCAAAGAATGAGAGCAGCAAACAAGACGAGGAGTAATGAAACTTTTCCCGAATAAATTAAAGAACTCTACATGGGGAAGGGATGAAGCATTTGAATCTGAATGAAAACTGCAGAACATGACAAGAAATATGTAGAAGAATTGGAAAACCTTTCCTGCTCGTGATGCTCTCCAGTGAAAACCAGCCAAGAGTGTAAATAATGGAAGACAAACTGGAGCTTGACCGAACAGCAAATCCAAGGAGTTGTAACTTGTCAGGATACATAGATTTTGACCTGATTTTAGTATAAATAAACAGAGCAAGAATGTCTCAGCTCTACAACTGCTGTCATTAAAAGTCCGTATTCCAGAGCAGTTTATTTTGGATTTTGAAAATGATGTCTTTATTTAATTTTACTTTAAGATGGTAGATGAATTATGGATGAATTACAGAAGCTTTCAAGGTTTCTAGATGATGAAAGCATTACTCCACCCCCAGAGGAGTTGTTATCCTTTTAGTTAGGGTCCTGGACTAATCATGCAGAACTCACAGTCTCAATATATCATCCTATTAGGATACTGAAGGGGTCATCTCTTCCTTCAGAAGGACAGCATTTTGAGTCACTAATGTAAGATCCAAAATGAAAAAGGTTCAAGGAATGAAGCACAGTTATCAGGTATGTGCCCTGAACTAAGGCCAGAGGGAATGTGGCCCTGAAGGAGTGTTCTTAAAAGTTTAAGATTTTTCTATAGCCCATATATTCTTATTAGTCTCCTTTAAGGCTACCTGCTTGTTAAACTACATTGAAATATGACTGAATACGGAAACATGACTGAAACATGACTGTCAGCTGGAAAACTGTACTTGAAAGATTCTACAAATTCTTTTGCCATTGACAGATGACCTACCCTGACTTCATCAGCTCATCAGACCTAAATAAGAACACACAAAAATTCTTAAAAGAGACTTGAGTAACTTCTTGTTCACTAAACAGGCAACTAGATATAAGTACTGGATCTTCATCAATACTCTTTTTCTCAACACCAACAGAGATATGTAAAAATCACTTCCCTGGTGTACTGTGCAGTACAGGGTAGAAAAATATGTTGAACACTCATATAAGCTGGTTTTGTAGTTTCTGGATGAATACTTATAGGAAACAGTCTGAGACAGAACATAGAGCTTTTCTATGAGTAATACTCTGAATTTACAAAAGCAAAACATTTCATAACTGAACATGGTATTTTACAATGTGAGGAAAACAAAATAACCACTTGGCATTTTAAATTTTAAGAGGAAGTAAAAGAACATTCTTATCAGAGTACTATACTGTTTTTAACAACATCTAATATTCAATGCTGGGAGTTTTCCCAGGATTCCTCCAGTCATTCTACTTTTTTGAAATAAGTTGTGTCAACAGCACTAAGCCTAACAAAGTGAAAATTTTTCTCTCTCTGCTATATAAGACCATTAGAAGGTTTGAAATCTTTGACACAGAAGTAGTCAGGCTCTTTAAACACAAACATCTTCATTGGGGCTTTTAAAGTAAAAACAGACAAAATGACCTACTATACTTCCTGAGCAGAAGCAGCTGCAGTACTACAAAATTTTAAATTTACAACAGCATATGAAGATAAACCTTATCACAGATGCAGTAGTTTTTCAATCTGTATGACATGTAGAACAAAGTAAATCTATATGCCTAAGGCTTCAGAGTTTCAAAGTTAATCCAGAATTTTCAGAAAAGCCTCTAATTTTATTTTTCATTAAAAAACATTATTGGAATATTTTATATCAACAACGAATTTAGACAGACATTTTGGTAAAAACATACCATAGTCATGTTTTTGGGATATGAAGAAAAATAGAAATGCTCCAGACTACTTGTTTATTTAGATATGTTTAAAAATAGGTCCTTTGATATTTAACTTCTGGTACGTGGCCCATTCTAATGAACTACTGTTTTCAGGCTATTTTACTTTGTGTTTATACAAATGCATGGAGAAGACTTGATACTTTCTTAGGAGTTCAATTCTTCCTTACCTTCCTAGCTGAGAAAATATCCAAAGCTATAATTTATCTCACACAAAGACAGATGTCTTAAAATTAGATTTTAAACTGTGAACAAGTCACACCAGCCAGGCAACCCTTTATAATGAATTAGGAGACCTGGATACATCCAGAATGTGCTTCAACTGACCTATAAAGGATGCTCACCTTAAAATTAAAATTTCTCCCAGCAGGTGCTTTTGACTTTCCATTAGTAATAATAGGGGAGACAGAAGGTAACCAGATGGTGTTTAGATATTGAATGGAAGACAGAACGGACCCATTAATGTATACTTTTAACATTTTTAAAGCTTTATTTCTAAATGATGACCAAGTTATCAAAATCTACAGAAATAGACAAAGAAAACGTATTGAGTAAAATATTCTAGGGCTATATGAAAGCAGCAGTCTGGTTACAGAAAGGAGTTTAAATCAAGTTTTGTAGTTCTAAACCTAAACCTTTCAACTGAATTCTTTTACATTTTAGAAAAAGGTTTTCACTGCAGACTAAAAAGAAGAAAAAAAAAAAAAAAAGGTAAGCATTCTATTTCCTATTTTTTGCTTAATTCACTCCTGCTTATAATCATATATCTTTCAGTTTTCATCTACTTCAGTATCAAATTCTTGCCTATAAATGTTACCTCTTTTTTTTTTTTTCTTTTTTCTCTTTTTGCCTTCTTCCCTTCTTAAAACCTATTTCTGGCATAATATTGCCTCCCATTCACCTGATTAATTCATAAATTCATACAGGAAACAGGAGAAAATCCACAATTAGAGAGGCAAAAGTCTCAGGACGCAGTAGTTCATATTCTTATGTCTAGGACATAATCTCTATAGTGTAGATATAGAAGAAAACACTACTCTTCCTTTCAGAAGACAAGGCAACAAAATTTGCTGATTTCACACTACCTGTGATTTTCTGCTAGGTTGATACAGCTGCCTTACTATTTGCCATTCCTCTATTTCACTTAAATTTAGCTTATCAGTTCTCTAAGACCACAAACATACAAATAAGTCACTGCATGGAAAAGCCACATATTCTTCAAGAGCATTCAGGACTGATTTCAGGTAATTTCCAAACTCGAACCAGTGTATAAATCAGAAGTGTCCACTTGGGGAAAAATTTAGACCGAAAAGAATAAATTTGACTCATTGCTTTTACTTTACACAATATGCTTTAAAAGACAAAGGAGAAAAGGAAGACATTTCTATCAACTGTGTGAGTTTTCCCAGTTCCCAGACTAAACCAACAATACATTGGAATGCTTCATAATATCCACAAGGCAACCCGAAAGGCAAGCAAAGCACCATGCCACAGCAGAGGGCTCACAGACTTGGATGCACCAACATAAACTTCTGTGAAAATTTTCATCACATCTCTGTTGAGATTGTTACTACTGCAAGGACTAGAGAGTGAGCTTCTTATTACAACTGCTGAGCACTAGACATCTCATTGAATGTCTAACAAAAAAAAAAAAAACCACAAAAATTTCAAACCAAGTAATCAAAATGTGGCTGTAAATCAACCTAAAGACAATTAAATAACTAATGGCATTTGTATTAACTAAATATTCCTACCACCATAAAAAGTCACTCTTAAAATCCTTATCAGAGAAGAAAAAAGTATCTAGAGGTCACTTTAGTCATGATTTACTATGGTAAACAACAAACATCTAAAAATAAAGAGCAAATTGGTCCCCAGAATTGGAAGTCTAATTAGTAACACTGAATTGACAAACATGTCTACAACTCTACTTGCCTTTGTTTTATTTACTTTTCAAAAATTCGTTTAGGGCAAAACAATAGTGTCAGAGTTGTACACTTACATTCCAAACTTGTATTAAGGGGCAGGACAAGAAATAATTAAACAGCCTCCAAATACTTACATTTGTTAAGCTTTTAAACTTGTGGCAAACTAACTATATCCCTTCAGGGCTAAACTGCTGCAAACATTATTCAGAGAAGTCTTTTATTTTCTTCAGAAACAATTAGAAAAGAAAATGTGTTCTACATTGCATAAAGCTGTTTTACAGGGTGTTTGGGGACAGTTACTCATCTCAATTCCAACTAAATAAATAAATATTTACTTCTCAACTTCCAAAACTAGCCTAAATACGTTACCTGCATCAGATAATTTCTATCCATAGCAAGAGCAGTGTTAGTGTACTGAAAACTAGGTCAAGTTGACAAAATCAAGATATCAGTTTCAAAGCTTAAGTTTTCAACTTTTTTTCACTCTTTTAGGCAAGATATTAAAAATAACTACAAACATCAAACTCCTCTCAGTGAGACCCAGCATGTCACTTCTTCAGCTTTCCAGTACTTTCCAGCATCAATTTGCTGGTTTAGCTACAAAAGTAGCCTCCAAAGAGAAAATTATTAATAAAGTACTGTTACAAAAAACTAAAATTATCGACAAGTAATTGCCTTAGGTTTTCTATTACTGTTTCTAATTACTTTGTAAGTGCCACAGAAAACAATAAACTGACTGAAGAAAATCACAACTGAAGGTCAAGAGATCCTTTATATGGAACTCTTGTCACAAAATGATTGTTTTTAACCTTTTATACCAGCTTCTATTGATTAAACTGGCTGTGAAATGGTATAATTCCTTCAGAGTAACACTTGGAACCTAATCTACACAAGTGTAAAAAAATCGGGTATTACATCCAGAGCAAGGTTTAGTCCATATTCTTGGTATCTTTTTCACTTTAGATAGTAATGCAAAGCTCAGTTGAGAATTCCTGGAGTAGGCTGCAAACTTTACTTGGTAACAACAAGCTTTCAGGAGCTTTTCATCCTTTTCTTCCACAGCACTGCACAGTATTGATGTCTCCCAGATATGACTGGGAGAACTTCATCATAACTTTAAAATGAACATAAATATCTTTCACAAGTACCTTCTCCCTTCTGCAGGTAGAAATCTGGCTGAAATTCTCTTGATCCAGCACACCAAACCACAAAACAAGACCATTTGTTTCTGTAACCCACTCCCTTATAATTGCCACCACTCATCCGAAATTTCAGATACAGATGAAAATGTTTTATCATCCACTTTTCATCGAGGCCTTAAAAGGAGTTGCTAAAAGAAATTAAAGACTTGCATACAGAAGGCTTAACTTATCAATGATCTGATAAACAATAACAATTACAACAATTCAAAGAGAATGAAACACCGTATATTATCTATACTCAAGGAGCCTCGGGCAATGCTCTTACACAGTTTAGCTTTAGGTAGTCCTGTGAGGAGCAGGGAATTGTACTCAATGATCTTTATGGATCACTTAAAACTTGAGATATTCCATGATTCTGTAATATATGCTGTTAGTTTTTATTACATTAAATACATAGCATGATTTCAAGCTGTTATCTTTCATTCTATATGAGCCATTCACAAGAACCCAGGGCTGCTGACATGCATGCACAAAACAAAAGAAGCCCAGTCCAGCTATCCAGCCAGCTGACTGAAGTTTTCCAGTATTAACCTATTACTGCCTTTACTCCCAAACGTGCTATTTACACTCTGCTTTAACAAAATGCCGCTCCAACAGGTTTCCTACAACTCTTATCATTTTCTTCATTCCTATTCCAGTGATCTCATTCCATAGGCAAGAGGTACCTAGTCCCATCCTATAGTGACACCCGAATGACAGTTCCAGAGCAGAAACAGTGCAGAACCTCCTTATAAGTAAAAACCTAACATAGGGCTCTTTAAAACAATTAACTTTATTACTTTCATTCTGCATGAACTCTTAAAAAAACATCTGTTCATTCATGTATTGCTACTGAATACTGTTCAAGACACCTACAGCTGTCTAGAAAAGAAGATTTCAACTGGTATGTAATAATTCATATATACTTCTTCCTTAAAAGTATAAGAGAGGTTTTCCTAAACCTGCCTAGGAACAGCAACTTCAGATGTTTGCAGGCCCCTAAATTAGATTGCACCCAAATATTTCAAATCCACAGCGTAAAACATATCACTCTACAAACATTTCAGACTGTTGAGTAATTGTTCCAGGCCTTCCCTGCCATAATAAACAACAAAGTCCTTCTACCTTGACAAATTAATGAGAGGCAAGAGAAGCCCCTGGAGGAAAGTGCTGCTTTGTGATGCCCCATGTTTCTGGATGCTTGTTTTCCTTCTGTACCAGATAGACATTTCAGGCTCTGAGTAATACTGGATTACCACTTCGGGGAGAAACAAGGGACTTATTTCCTGTCATGTTATCCATAAAGCATAGCACAAGTCCAGTCATTTGGGAATGCATATTAGGTTCTTGGTATGGATTTTTTTTTCCAGACACATAATGACTTTCTAAATTTGCGCATCATACCATTTAAGTGCAAAGGAAAACTATTACCTTGCTACATTAGGTCATTTAACCTAAATGGGAGTAGGAAATGTCAAGCTCTTAAAAAAACTTAAAAGACTACATCTCCTGCTACACTTACTGTTTTTCCCCATCCTGTTGCACTGCCTTTTTAATTTTATGATAGGGTTTTAGTTTCCCATTTTTTTTAAACTTACATCAACCAGATAAAACTGCTTTTGAAAATTAATAAAGTTCTACCTAAATTTATAGAAAAACAGTCAAAGAACGAATAACTAAAGACCCTAAAATCTGATTGTTTAGCTGTGGAAAAATAATACCGACGATATAGTAATCTTATGAGAAAACCTTTAATCCATCTCCAAAAGAGGACACTCACGATGAAAAATGTAATTACATTCACTTCTGACAAATAAAACTGTTCTTAAAAAAGAATCAGAACAACACTGGGCCACAGAACCAACAAACATAAACAAACAAACAAAAAAACCCACAACAAAACATACCCAAAACACAAGAATGAGCTTGTAACACCAACACGTAAAGTTTAAGAACACAAGCCTTTAAAGCCTAAGTTTGCAGCTGCATCTTTTGTTTCCTGCCCTCGCAGTGCTCGCATCTACACTGGATGCCTCAGCACTTCACCGTTCTGAACCCGGCTATCAGGGGCAGCATCAGGACACCGCCTGAGGTTGAGCAAAGTGATACAGGTCGACGAGACAAATTGGCAGTAACTAGAAATCAAAGCGACGCGTCGTGACAAATCCAACACAGCACGGCTAGCCACAACTTTCAGCTTAGCCCCTCCACTACGCCCAGACACACAGCCGTGCATCGCGGCCCCCCCAGTTCCGCGGCTCCCAGCGCTCCGGCCGCCCAGCGACTCGCGAACTTACTGCAGTGCGATGCGGGCGGAGGGAACGCTCGGCCCTGGGATGCGAGGGAGCCCGGCGCCCTGGGCAGCCGCGGGACCGGCCATCCAGCCGGGGCCCCGCCAGCCACGGCGGCGACACCGCCGCCAGCCCCCCCGCCCCGCCCCGCCGCGCCGCCGGATGCCGCAGCCCAGCGCGCCCGGCCCGGCCCCGCGGGGTCACCGCCGCCCTCGGCCCCGCTTCTCGCCGCCCTCCGCGGCTCAGCGCGGAGCCGGCAGCCGCCCTCCGCTCGGCAACGGGCAGGCGCCTCCGGGCGGCGCGGTTTTAAGCGGCGGTGCGCCAGCACATCTCCCACCCCCTTCCCGGCCGGGCGGGCGGGCGGCAGGGGGGAGGGGAGAAGCGACACACACACACACACACACACACACACACACAACACACGCTCTCACACACACACACAGACAGCCCCTCCGCAGCCCCTGCCGCCCCCGCGCAGCTGCCGTACCTGTTGTCCAGCGCCCGCATCCCCCGGGCGCCGCCCGCCCACTCCGCGCCGGGGCGCCGGTGCGGCAGGACCCGCGCCGCGCTCCGCCAAGCTCCGCTACCCCCTGCTCCACCCGCTGCCCCGCGCCGAGACGCGCTAAGCCCGCGCAACACTTACCCAAAGTTTACAGGGTCTCCCTGCCGGTGGCGACCGCGCAGGGCTGCCGGTCGCCCTCCGGGCTGCCCGCTGCGAGGGAGCGGGGCTGTGGCAGCGGGCGCACCCGCGCAGCCGCGGGGCGCGGAGGGGCCGAGCGCGGCCCGCCCCGCGCGTACCTGCCCGGCCGGCGCTGCCGGGAGGAGGCGGCGGCCGCGGAGCGGCTCCCACGCAGGTGCGCGGGCACCGCGCCGCCGAGTCCGCGGCTCAAGGAGCGGGGAGAGGCTGCGCCCTCCCTGCCACGGCACCGACCGGTCCTCGGCAGCCGCTGTCCCCCGGCAAGGCCGGCCCAGTGCCCGGCTCGGCGCCCGGCAGCCGCTTCAGCAGCAGCCCGCCGTGCCCGGCTCGCCAGCCTCCATCCGGCCGAGGCACCTTCGCGAACCTCGCTCCGAGCAGCGCTGCCCTGGGCGCCCGCTTTCCTCCAGCACCTGCTTCGGAACCTCTCCGAGGGTAGCAAGTACCCAGCTAGGGCCTGTAAGAATTTTCAGATTTACTTAAAAAGAAAAAAAGAGGGACAAGAGTAGCGATGGCATGGAAATTAATGTCTTTGTGCCAGTGCCTACCATTTAGCAAGACACAGAACTAGGGAGCTGATCAAACTTTCGCTAACAGGTTCCCCAGGGTGTTTAATGAGAGATTTTTATGCAGTACCAATTTCCATCTTCACCAAGTCTTGAGTGATCAGATAAGCCTCAGAACTTCAGCTGAGAACCTGATTTTATGTTTAATTATAATGGCATTAATTTCTGTTTATATTTATTTCTTGATATATGGCACTAAAAGACTAGCTTTGAAAGATGCTTTAAGCAATGTAGATGAGATTTAGCATATCGCTAATAATTTTATATAATAAATCCATTGAAGTTTGAAAATAAAAAACGTTTACCAGCATTTTTTGTTTGTTGTGTAAATGTATCCATTCTTCTTTTCCAAACTGTGCATTTAAAGGGTTTAATTTTCATAAGACACAAGTGCTAGAAATTCTTGGAATCCTCTTTATTTTAGGAACCATGCAAAACCATGCCAGCCTGATTTTGTTTATAGAGGTTTCTTAAAGGAGACTTCCTTAATTCACCTAGTGCACTAAATGTGGTTTTCTCAGCATAAATGGTACCTGATCTCTATAAATTAGCTTCTCCACAACACCATAAAAGACATTTAAGTATTTTGAATTAGCACATTTCCAAAACTCATTGACGTTCCAACTTTTTGTTTAACAATAGACTTTGAAAATTTAGATGAGCTTCCCGTGTACAAGTAAAATGCAATTTTATATTATATAATGCAATAACTACATATTTATACCATATACTCAGTGATACAAAGGCATTCATAATTAAAATTTCATTTTTATATAGTTTTGATTATCTTAAATTAACTCAGATTGTATTCTAAATAATCCATTCAATTCTCCTCATATTCTCACAAAACCAAAAGAAACAACAACTTCTCTGTAACTCTGGAAAAATATGTTCTCACATGCACATCATACACATTATAGCATCCTACACATTAGCCTTTAAATTCACATCCAGTAGTCACCTTTATAAATACCTTTCCAAATGCCAGCTTCATAGTAGCGCATGCCAAGTACTTGCCTTTAGTTCCCCTTGTCTAATCTATTGCTTTCCCTTTAAAACACTGATTTCAAGAGATTCTTTTTCTCCCAGTGAAGGAATTCAGTCCCAGTATATTTGAGCCTCAAGTCACTAAATATGGATCAAAACAGTGAAATACAGTGAGTAGTTACTTAATTGTGATAAATCATTCCAGTACAACACAAAATTTTTATAGGCCTTGCAATAAAGTGTTTTATATCATAGTATTTGGCAGAAGGCTGGTTTTGAATCACCATATTGCCTTAAAAATTGCTTTGAAGCACTCTCAGTTACACATGGTCATATAAAAAATAAAAATTGCTGCAAAAAAATACGATCACAATTAAAAATACATTTTTTTTAGTTGTGCAGAACTTCCATATATTCACTTAACTTAGGACTTAGGCCTTTACTGTTCTCTTCTGGTGTGTGTTTGAACAGGGTCCAGCTTCAGTTCCTGTTGAAATGGAAAAGGTCCCACAAGTTCATTTACAGTTTGGAATGACAACTCCATTGACACTAGCTTTAAAACTAGCTTTAAAACTCCAAAGAAAAATTTAGAGGTCTTACACATGGGAAGAAATATTTACCCCTTCATTAAACATTTCATTTGCCTTAGGAAACCAACAACCCTCACACAGGTAAAAGCCAACTCAGTACAGCTGAGCTGTGAAAGATCAATGTAAAAGATGTCAAAGTGAAGGACTCTAACATTAAGATTCTTTTTTCCACTGGAAAATACTTAGGAGATTGTTATCCACATGACTAGTTTTAGAAACACTGCTGTATCATGTGCTGTTTTGAGAATAGGTAGAGGATGGGGATCGATGGATTATGGCTTATGGCTAAGAGCTTCCTCAGCACAGAGCTCAGTGGCAGCATTTGTGCATAAGCATCTTTGTTCTGGTTTCAACACAAAGCTCCATCATCCTGTTCCAGAAGCAGGATGCTACCCAAACTGTATATGCTCCTGTCCTCCTCTCCTTTAATCAAGCTCCTACCATAAGCAGATTAAAATATGCAAAGAGTTTGTCTGTTAACAGCTCACTCCCTCACCACAAAGAAAATAACAGATGTCTAGAAGCCACAGCCAGAATTTTAAATACTAAATTTATAATACTATATACTTAGATATGGTGTTTGGATATTTAAATGAATTTTGTTGCTAAGCATGACTTTAAGTTGCTCATTTATGATGAACTTGGAGCCCTACATTTTTACATGATTCATGAAAGAAAAAAGCACCTAACTCAAGAATCCTAACAGAAAAATAATTCTCGGTTTCCAAGATGTTTTACTTGCTTTTAATGTATTGCAACAATACCAATCATCTGCAGTTATATCAGTATTTTTGAAAGATACAGGGTTCAGGCTTACAAATCTGACTTCAAAGGTGGGATTACTTTACAATGTCACAGGTACAAACTGTGACTACTAGACTACTATTGAAAAGTAATCTGACTCCATGTGAAATCAGCTGAGGTAACAGCAAGCTATAGACAAACAACTTTTTCTGAGTATGGGTTATTAAGAAACAAATGTAGTTCACCAAATTTGCCAAAGAAAAGAAATAATCTTCTCAATATTTGATTCATCTACTTTAGCACGTTTTTACACTACATGAAGAGCTTTGTGGAGAAAATGGAATTAAGTGGAAAAAACAAAACCTTTCTTCATAGTAATTCTGTACTTCATGTGTTTTCATCAGAAAATGTCAGCATAGAATAGACTACACTGCTCCCTCCTAGAAACAGCAAATTTACAAGCAATCAGTACTAGGGATCCAAAGGAATCAAACTATTTTGTCAGAAACAAGACCTTCCATAGATTATGCTGATATCACTTTACATTAATTATTGTAGTGATAACAATACACCATAGAATAGTACGTATAGTCCACCTGATCCATATACTTATTTACACAGTAATATACCTATTTACACAGTTGGGATGGGAAAAATTCTTGTGAAATACCCAAAATACCCAGAGGCATTTGTAGGTCTACTATCACTCACATATATATATATTTATATACATGTGTGTGTGTGTGCGTGTGTGTGTATAAAATCTAGGGTAGCTAAAAGAAAGTATGCCACAGAGTATACCTTTGTACTTGAGAAAACCAAGGACTGTTGACAAACTAAAGGAAATTACATTAATCTGCTGAACTATTTTTCTGGGCTTGTTATCCAGTATACCAGATACTCTTACAGAATCTTTAGCTATTCTTTCATTAATGTAATTAAGATTTAAGACTGAAAGCATTTAAATTCAGACCTGTTGAATTAACACTGGCACACAAGATTATTTGCTTGATCCAAGGGCTACAGATCAGTCAGTCTTCTTTCTGCCCTGGGAGAATCCTAGGCTGACTCCTCTTGGAATACATTCTGAGTCATATGAAGGACAGCAGGATGCGTGGGAACAATCTACATGAATTTTCTAAGGGTAAATCTAGCCTGATCAATTTGACTGTCCTCTGTGATGGACTGACTTGAGAGGAAAATGCAAGTACCAGTGGATGGTACTTATCTTGACTTTTGCAAGGCTTCCTATGCTTATTCCCACAACATTCTCCTGCCCAAGCTGGGACATAACAGACTGGATTGGTGGTGTAAAACCAGTTGGACAGTTGGGCTGAGAGGGTAGTGGTTAATGGGCTGTACTCTAATTGCCAATAGGAAGTGTCATTACCCAGGAATATATATTTACATCTTTAAGGATAAAGGATATGTCCTTACATCGTTATCAGTGACCTGAAGGACACACAGGAATACTCGTTCTTAAAGACTGCACGTGAGAGAATTAATTAACCCCTGCCAAGAGTAGGAATGCCATCCAGAGGGACCTAGATATGCTGGAGGAAAGGTCTGACAGGAACCTTATGAAATGCAAAGCCCTGCACTAGGAAAATAAAAACTCTCAGTGATGGGGCCTGGCTGGGCACCAACTCTGTTGAAAAAGCCATGGGAGTTTTGTCAGACAGCAAGCTGAGCATGAGCATTGAGTCCTGGCAGAAAAGAAAGCCAATGCCATCCTGGGCAGCAACAAGGGGTGTTATTAGCCCCTTCCAAACAGTACTTTACAGATCACACCTTGAATAATGGATCATAGGATAATTCTGGCTGAAAAGATTTTCAGGACATCTCTGGTTAGGATCGAATCAGATCAGAGTAAGGGGCTTTATTCAAAAGACAGAGACAGCATAACTTCTGTGGGCAACCCGATTAGTGCTGGAGCATCCTCATGGGGAAGCTGTTTTTCCATATATCAAGTCGGAACCTCTCATTTCCTCTTATGCCCATATCCCATGTCTTCCCACCATGCATAACTGTGAAGAACACATCCCTGCCTCCTTCTTAGACACCTCATGCATTTAATTCCGTGGGTTACTGTTGGGTGTCCCGAAATCCTTTCTTTCCAGGCTGGACAATCCTAGATGAGCCAGTGGTTACACAGATTGTCACATAGGTGTAAAAATGCTCTAATTACTAATGGATTTGTCTGTACTCTGGCTTCATAATATTATTTCTAGTGTTTTAAAGGAAGAAATTACAAGTACAAAAGAAGTAAGGACAAAGGCTATATAATAGAGTACCTTTCAGTGAATTTAAAGCTTTTTTTCCCCTCACAATTTACTCTCATCTTTACCTTCCATGTACATATGCAGGTTTTTTCCCCTCTGTTATTCCTACTTCAAAGAGGGACCTTGGACAAACCTTAGGTCAGTGGGAGGATTTTCAGAGATATGATGGGGCAATGGGTTAACAAGCTCCTAAAATCTACATGAAAAATATTTGTTTCAACTGGATTCAGAGATGAGCCCTTAGCCATACTAAACGAGACATGTTTGCTCAGTCTGAAAAGAAATTATTTAGTTAAAGATTACTTAAGAAGTAGATGTCTAACAGCTCACTCATTCTCAAACCTAAAATATCAAGACTACTAAGCTCTATGCAAATAGTATAGTACCTAACTGGGGCAAGAGGTAAGGGGCAAAATGTGCTTATTTCTGGATGTAGCATTATAAGAGTTATTTCATTTTATATATATATATATAAAAGAAGCATATGGCTAGCAGACATCAAAAAAGAGAGATTTATATATCTCAAATATGCATTTAATTTTAAATGATGATTTTAAGATTAATTACCATATGTATGTTTACTGAACTGTCTTAACTGTCTGAAAAGATAGAACATGTCCTTAAACATTTGTTGAATTTAAACACATATTTCAGAATCACTATTTAACATTCAATGACCAGTGTAATTGTTACAGGAAGGCTTTTTGTTAAACTTAGTTCAAGAACAATTGAAGCATAATATATTATCTGTAACTGTTAAAAGAACTGATGGACAAAATTACTAAAGTTAGATGATTTTAGTTAATTCACAGTAATCCTCTAGTGCAGACATCATTCCCATCACTAAAATACAAAATGAAAGATATTGAGGGACTCCTCTGAGTGTAGCGTCTTTCTTCATCTGTTTTCTAAATTTCTTCTAAATGTGGCTGTGCTCATGTTGGTTATGTTAAATATCATGCCTGCACATGTGCTTCGCACAGGTAGATTAATGAAAGGTCAACAGCAGGATGTCATGTCTTAAAAAATAAATATGCAGCAGAAATTTGTAAGAATCATCTCCCTGCATTATTTCTGATGAGAAAAACAGAAGTTAGCATAGCTATTCTTCCCTAGATTCATGAATTGACAGAGCTAACTTAGAACAAAATGTATGTCTGCCACAGAGGCAATATAAAACTTTTGTGGATTATAAGTAAACAAGTATCAGTACAGACATAGCTGATTAAAGAACTAATGGATCAATAATGAAGGGAAAAATGGGTTTAATTTAATCTAGAAATTTCCATGAGAATGGAAAGCATTTAGTGTAAACTGTAAAAGAAAATGGCAACATTTTCCTGGTTGATGCAGCATAAGGAAAGTGCAGAAAGGAAAAGGAACATAGGAGCAAACTAATGGTTTTCCTTAGCTTGAAAAAGCACCCTACAAAAATTCAGCATCAGAAAAATAACAAGAATGATAAGAAATTATTTTAAAATAGGGTTGAAATTAAAAAATACACATATGCCTGTTATTCACAATATTTGATTATTACTTGTCATAAAACCATCAAGTGAACTAAAAGTATTCAAAACTTGCATTTCTAACTAGTTAGACCTAACTAATTAGCCCTACTTCATTTGAATTTTCATTAAATGTGTCCAAAATAATTTTTTTTTTTAAAATCCCAACGGATAGGATATATACTATGTTAGTAAGCTAGAGTTATATATCAAGCTATATTAGATGAGTATACCTGACTGGTGAGAATAATTAACAACATAATCAGCATTATGACTTAGGGTTTGGGTACTATCGTTCTACATATTCAAGAGGTATGTGTATTATTATGGCTGAAAGTGAACAGAACTTAAAAGCTGAATAAATTAGAAATAGTTAAGAAGAATTATCTCTAAAAGGAAATTGAAAAAAAATTAGTAAGAAGAGAAGTGAGAACTAATTACATTTAATTACTTTAAAAGAAAGGTTTTCCAGAGGGCTGATGGAATGAATTTGGAAGAACATCTCCAAAAATGGCTTGTATCAGTGAAATTTAAGTAAGGAAAGCAGAAAAGGTGGGCTGAACAATGAAAATAAATTAAGAGTACTTTTTCTTCAAGATAGTAACAAGGAAGCCACTACCAGTCTTCAAAAAGAAACTTTTGGTGGATTCAAGGCAATCAGAAAAAGAAGAGAAAACAGCAGTGGCAAATAGGGGCTAGTTAGCACCTATTCTATATATAGCCCTCAAATCTCAGCTTCTTATATAGAAGCACTGCTACTGGTCCATTATTTGACATTGACATCCAAGATCTACGCATGTAAAATCAGCTCTGTGATTTAAGACTGCAATTTTTTAAATCTTCCTTTAACACAACAAACCTCAAGTATTCAGTCAGAAAGAAAGAAAAAACTCAAGTAACTAAAGTTCTACTTTCAAAGATGTCCAAAAATTTCTTATTTTTGTTGATACTTAATAGATCAATGCCTAGGCCACCAGTGGGCCATTTTCTTTCATATATCCTTCAGGAGACTAAATATAATACAAATTTCAATCATTCCCACTGTTAATACTCAATCGAGGTCTGTACAAACCACAGGGAAATTGATTTTTCACTCAGAAATAACCCCAGAAGTCAAAGAGGTAACATTCCATAAACTTAGCAGAATGTCAGGATGGTTGAGGTTGGAAGGGAGCTCTGGAGGTCATCTGGCCCAACCCTCCTGGCTCAGTCAGCATCACCAAGAGCAGATTGCCCAGGGTTGCCCAGTGGTCATGACCTGAGTGGCCTAGTTCAGACTTCTCTTCCTGAAGGCTCAAAAATCTACAAATCTTCCTACCTGTGAATGCCAGTCAATACAGAAAAGATGAATTGGACAAAACACAGGAATGGTGCTGTACTGATACTCCTACTGAGGGTGAAGAACTTGATTCCCCCTTCTGTTTCTTCTGGATTCCAAGATGCTTTTCCACCTAGGGGGTCTATAGAGCCATGTTTTGAACTGAATTTTGATACAATAACATTTATTTAAATCATAACAAGTGACAGAGATAGATTCCACCAAGACCAGACTGAATGTTAAAATTCTGGCAAAGCTCAGAGCCCCATCCAGCCTGACCTTGGACACTTCCAAATATTAACTCATAGTGAAGGACTTTGAACCCCTTCGGAAAATGTTTGAAACAACAACTTATAATTTTGATGTTGTAACTTTCTCATTCTCCTGAGAAATTTTAAAAAAGAAATGGTGACACTTTGAAGATGATGTCAATACCTGTTGGAGATGCCCTGAAATGTCTATTAGATAAAGTTGTTCAGATGACTGTGCTTTGAATTTGCTGTTGACTCTAGTTCAACTTTTCCATAAACTACCATGATGTCTCAACCACGAAGACTAGATTCATTTTGGATATGTGAATATGTGCAACACCAGGTTTCCAGGTTTCAAAGAAAAAGAGATATATTGAATTTAGCATTAAGCAACAAGAGGGAAGAACCACATACTTGGAACTTGATTTTAAGTGTATGCCTAGATAATCTAATCAGTCATTCATACCATTTTACAGCAAACCTTTTAACTACTTACATATGTTTTATTTCTGTTGACTAAAATTATCTGGAGCAAGAAGTTTCTCTGATGTGAATACTTATACAGTGCCAGCACAATGGAGTAGCAAATTTGATTTGATCTCTAACATAAACTGAGTCCATGAAACTATGTATATTCACCTGGCTTATAGGAACTACAACATTATAGCTGTGTATATATGTTTGCATCTAAAAGCTAAATGAAACCAAAACCAGGAAACCAAACAATAAATACAAAGTATGCATTTGATACTTTCTTAGTTAAACTTTTTAGGCCAATTTTTTTTGCACTAAGATTTTGAGTATACCAACTAATTTAATGCTTCTTCTGTTTTCTTTAATTGCTTTAACAGTTTTTATAATATTTTAGTTTTAATAGCTTTGCAATTCTGAGTCTGTTTCAATGTATAACAAACACTTTGATTAGCCCTTATTTTCAAAACTGTCTTGAATGGAATTACTTCTGTCTGTCTGCTAATATGAATAAACATGCACACTCTCTTTCAGAACAAAAACCAATTCTGGTGCTGAAAATTGTGCTAATTTCTATCACTTATATATTCAGGCTTATTATCTGGAAACTATCTCCTTGATATTGTGCATTTGCATATGCATGAATAGTCATCCACCTGCATACAGTTATTCTTGGTGCAGTGTTTTAGCATTTGCGAGTTGGAATTTCAGACATTATGCTCCACTTCTACTCTTTATTGATTGATGCCTGATTCTTCTGTAGGAGGCTTCACTTGACATAGATACTGAGGGAAGTAGGACTGGTGGAAGGGAAAGGGAGATATCTTGTTCAAATAGTGCTGCAACCAAATAGTGCTGCAACCATCAGAATTGCTATGGTGTATGGAGTTCTGGAGTAGGATATACATAGGGACTTCTCCAGCTCCTCACCACCTTCACAAATAGACACACAGCTTGCAATTGTCAAAGTTCAACAATCTCCTGTTTTATTGTATTTGGTTTGTTGTTTTAGTTTTTAATTCTATGATGGTTATCATAAAGCTACAACTCTATTTTTAGAGACGACTGCAAATTCAGGTCTTATCCAAATGGCAGACTGCTTTTAAAAACAACTTTCAGCTATTAACAAAGGTGACAAAATGCAAAGCTGATTTTACTGCTAGAAAACTAAGACATATATCAGGCTGAGAAAGTTGAGACTGTTCAGCCTGGAGAAGATTGCATGGAGACCTCATATCAACTTTAATGACACCTACAGGGAATACAAAGAAGGACTTGTAGTCACGAACTGCAGTGATGGGACAAGGAGTAAGGGGTAAAAATTGAAAGAAGGGACATTTAGGTTAGCTATTAGGAAGAAATTTGTTAATGTGAGGGTGATGAAGCAGTGGAACAGGTTGCCCAGAGAGGCTGTGAATGTCCCAACCCTGGTCGTGTTCAAGGCCAGGCTAGATGGTGCTTTGAGCAACCTGGTCTAAAGAGAGGTGTCCCTGCTTAAAGCAGAGGGGCTTGGAACTAGAAAGCCTTAAAGGTCTCTTCTAAACCCTTACCTTTCTATAATTCTATGATATAACAGCATTTCAACTAATCCCCATTAGATTTTTGTGGAAAAGCTTAAAATAGCTGGTACTATATACAAATGCATCCATGCTCCTTCGTACTGTATTCTTAGGATGGGCAGAAATCTCCAGGATGATAAATTCTTGTAAACTTTATGAAAGCCTCTGGCTAAGTAGATAAGAGACATTTTAGCAACTTGGCTGGGAAAAAGGTTTCAGCATAAGGGAAGCAGCTACCTATTCTGTTTGGTCTGTCAGCTGACTCACATGCACACAGTGGGAAGCAGGGACAATTTGGGTCACTTCCACAAAAGAATAAGGACTGCAATTTACAAAGAGCCAGTGCAAGGTCTCTTTGAGACTGAAAGCTCTAAGAGAGGTAATGCTTGGCATGAAGCACCTGGAAAGAGACAGGAAAGAAGAATTTGTGAGACTTATGCTGTACAAACACTCTGTCCCTGTAAGGATCCAGTATGGTATTGTACAGTTACAGTACAGCCCCTTCCAGAGACTCAGATCTTTGCAGGTTTTTCATGATACCACTAAGGACTTGTGGCAAAGTTGGCCATGCAATGACACATTTCCATTTTAAATAGAAATGTTTTCAGCAAAACAATTTTAGTATGCAGATACAGCCACTAATTGCTCAAAGCTACTTCTTAAATAACTGAGCTACTTCCTCAGCTTGAGGGATCAGTCTATTCCCAGAATGGCAAATTTTGCAAATTTTATCAGAATCAAAAGTACACGAGAGCTGCTGCTCTCCTTTCTAAGGAAAAAGTGCCCTGCATTTAGGACAAAATGCTGAGCTTTGACTAGACTGAAAACCACAGCAAATGAAAAGACCTCACAGTTTTAAAATCCTTCACATTATTTTAAATTTTTAATTAGATGTCACAACTGTAGTCAATTAGAAGTTATTAAATTACACCATTCAGGATACATTGGGAGGAATTAGTTCATATTAGTGAATATTCATTAAAAAGGTGGTGGAATTTTCTTTTCCCAGCATTAGAGGCTACAGATGAGATCCTAGATATATGAAAACGAAGAGATCTTTGTTAGTTACTATTATGAAAGTGTATTTTGTTCTTGCTTTAAGAAAAAAAAATTAAAGCAATGAACTATATGCAAAGGGTAGAAAGACAACATTAAATAAAGAGGTCAGAGAAAAACTGGTGGATGCATACAGTTAAAATTATAGATTACAGAATGGCTTGGTTTGAAAGGGACCTTAAAGATCAACTGTTTCCAACCTCCTGCCATGGGCAGGGACATCTTCCACCAGACCAGGTTGCTCAGAGCCCAGTCCAGCCTGACCTTGGACACTCCCAAATATTAACTCATACTAACTTTCAATATTTTTAGGAAATTAAATAATGACAAAAGAAAAGAGAAAAATGTTCTGGAAGCACAAGAGAAATTGAAAGTTTGCTTAGTGAGCTATAAATTAAGGAGAATACATAATATATATAATATGGAAAGCAAGAACAAAGAGAAGTTCCCCACATTATTATGCTCTCAGTATGTAATCCTTTTTCCTACTAATCGCATCTCAACTAGAAAAAAACGTAACAGTGGCCTAGATATTTGCTTTAAAAATCTGTAAGGCCCATATGCTATTTTTGTAATATACAGCATTAAATGCAGCAAAAATAAAAAAAAGTGATGATACACAGTTTTCAGGAAGCAGATAGCAAGATTTTAGTGATCCTGAGATTAACAGTGCAGAAAATTAAACTATAGTAACTTGTCAGAATCATAGATACTACATCTGCATAAAAATGATGCACCTAAATAAGAACTGTTTAATATTAATTCCTAAGAAAAATGTATCTGAAAAACACCTTCATACTAAAAGGCATTCAGAATAATTGCCAAGCCTAGGAAACAGTAAATGATGCTACAGTTAGAAACCTTCCAGATTTCCCAGCTGAACTGATTGAATAGATCAAAAATCAAGAAAGTTGCCTAATTCACAAAAAAATAACAAAATCATTAGCACTCACTGTAAAATCCCTTGCAAAGAAGCAACACTTTGGTTTGCTGATGCTCTAGTATTGCATTACTTTATAATGGCACAATGAGCTGTCAATTGAGATTAAGTTCCTTGAAAAGGTCTTTTAATTGAATGAAGCTTCTTAATAAAAGTAATTGCTTTTCTAATTCCCCACTGGGCTACTGAAGCATAATCCAGTACCTACTACATAAAAAGAAGAGTTTCAATCACTTCAATTGATATTTGGACTGGAACAATAGCATCAAGACCAAAGCCTTGGCAAAATAATATATAAGCAAGAATGGGACTGAATGTGTTGCAGAAAATAAGTAGATGTGCTTAATAATTTTAATGCAGAAAAAGTTATTTCAATGTTTAGTTATATTTAGGCTTCCTTTAACTGATGTATTTTCATAAGCAAAGAAAATATAGGAATAGAAAGAGCAGCAGCTTTCCCTTGCAATAGATAGATCAGATACCTAAGGGAAATTGTATTCTACCAACACAGCTAAGAGAAAAGCATATGAAAGGAAGTTTAATGAATAGTCTTACTGAAATGTTGAGATTTTTATTCATGTAATAGTCAGCGCTTTCTGAAATTTACACTTTGTAACAGAGATTATGTCTGGGCAAAGACTACTCTGAATGTATAGCAGCTTTTATAGATCTATCCCCAGTTGCAAATTTGGTGCTGTGTAATAAAAGAGGTTTTTTTGGTTGGTTGTTTTTTTTTTACTCTATGGAACTAGCATGTGGAATTAGTTGGTCTGCACAGCAGATAACCAAATGATTTCTGCTGGGAAAACATATCCTCAGAAAACACAATGGACACTGATTCATACTGCACCACCATGGAATATTTGTTTCTTTTCCCAGATTCTCCAAGTTGATCAAAGGACTGTAGATACTCAGATCCTGTGGAACAATCAGCTGCTGCATTAAAATGAAAAATAGATATGTTGAAAAAAAAAAAAAAAGGAACTTTTCAGGGTGTTTCTTTAACTATACTAGTTATTTGTTTTTATTAAGAACCACAAAGATTTTGTTACCTAAACCCCATGATATTACAGTGAGAATCAAAAGATCCTTTCTCTTCCTGGTGCCGATGCTGACTAGCAGGATAACTCCGAGATTCCCCTTTCTTTTGAGTTCTGCTTTTCCACTCATTTCTCTTGTCTAAATGTGAATCAGTTATAATGCCTTCTTTTTGTATAGCACTTGGTATAGATGCAGTACAATTCCCTATAGGCTGTCCCTATGACATGGTAGTGAGGCAACTGAGAGATATTTTAGAAATAGCAGTGAGAAAACTAAAAATCAGTCTTTTGGATGTGTATACCTCCACAGAAGCCAGAGGGGCTGGTCTCTTAAGTTTTTTCTGGCTTTTTCTTTACAAAAAGAAAAGTGCTTATTTTTCAGCAGAAACACTGAAAATGGTGAGTATGAAATTAAATACTTAATTAGCTTTTCATCTACACCTAACTAAAACTCCTGTAGATTATAGTGAAATTTCCTTTCACAGAATAGTAACAAAGAGTTAATTGAACAAACTAGTCAAAAACACAGCAAGATTTTTTTGTCTATTTACATTTTATTTGGTTTTTTAAATTTTGTTTTGTAGCAGGATGCCTTAAATATTTATATTTTGCCCCAATTTTTATAATTAGAAACCATATCTGTTTCTCTATAGCTCATAAGTAACGAGTAGATTTTCTGCAGTAAGCCAATCATCTCTCAGAATCGGGGACACAGAAAAAGTGAAGCATACTTAAATACAGTAACAGACCCCTTCTTCCTTGGATCATGTAAAAAATGCTCTCTTTAGTTGTCCTAGCTTTTACTAAGTTTTAGTTGCAAACAACACAGAAGAATATTAAGCAATGCAGAGGTTTAACTAGAGACTTCTGATGAATGATTTGCAAAGGACTGACTGAAGGCTGCTTGGAATTCAAGCAATAAAATTGCTTTGGGGAAGTGAACATAAAGTAACCTGTATTGTATATTAGATGATCACAGCTTCACTGATACCTTGTTACCCCACGACAGCTGTGTGAAAATAGTTTTTATCTTGCAAAATCAATCCTCAGCCTTGAAGAAGCAAATGAAAGTCCAGCTTTCTAATTGAATTAAAAATAAAAAATAGTTTGTAGCTATGGGAAACAATGCCCACCTTCATTAAAAAGTAACTTCAGAAATTGATTTGAAATGTGCTTGTCTATATGTAAATAGTCTGTTATGCCAAATGATTCATCAGAAGTGCTACACAGGGTATCAACAGAAACAGGCAAGCGCCTGTGAGATATTAAGTTCTCCTACTTTACTGTGTGTACAGCCTGATCTTGAAGATAAACTTCCTGCAATGCTAGTAGTTAATGTTATTCTGAAGACCAGTCATTATAGCTTTTTATTATTTTTAACCTGTTTCTAAATAGGGAGATACTGAAGGATCCTTTTAATATCTTTTATGGATTTCATTCAATTTCTGCATGTTTTCACTTGACTGACAATAAATATTTTGTATTTTACATATATACAAAGATATACAATTAAACTGATATAGTCTGTGAAGTTACATTACTTAGAGGCATTAAGATAATTGCCACTGTTCAAGAACTACCTCCTGTTCAAAATATACCTGTTTACTCCTAAAAGTCTGAGCAGATGTTTTTCTCTTTTTAAAGTGTACTGTTCATCCCCCCAAAATTAAATAAAATACAGAACATCACCATCACACACCAAATTAAGGGGAAGTTCATGAACACACAATAACATTAAAGTTATTCTGTCAAAATAATTTATAGACATATAGAATTATTGCAAAAAGACCCCCTTTTTTTTTTTTTCAAATCAGCAACAAAAGCAGAACAAATAAACTAATGAATTTGATAAGAAATGCTTCTTCAGATAGACATGGCCTTTAAAGATCATTTAAAAGTTAAAATGCATTATCAGCCCACTGAAGCAGAAATTAGTGAAAAAACCCTTCTTCTTTCTAATATTAATTTATCTCAAGTTCTTGGACATCTGTAGTAATTTCTGGATCCAGCACTGAAGCTGGAAAACAGGTTTGTTCACACCCCACAATATCATAAAAAGTGGTTTTAGAAACCCACAACAAGCTTATAACATAAACCCTGAGGGTTCTTTAAGTAAGTATTAGCTCACACTTTAAGATGACTGGTTGTCCATTACTGGCAGTGAAAATCAATGCAGTTTGTAGAATCTAGAGATGCTCAGCAGCCCCAGTGTGTGTGTCCTTGTGGAACTGAGCTGCCAGGGCTGCTTCTGTCTAGGCTGCACCAAATAGCTCCTTATCAGCTACACTGAGTGTGTATTTTTTTCCACGTAGACACCCATACATGGGCATTTCAGTTCCAGTGTCACAATCTGCTAGCTGAATTTTGCTGCTGTCAACGAGCTCTTCTTTAAAATAGTGTTTAAGATAAAGTAAGATTTCTGGGGCTTTTTTTTTCTTATTTTAAAGGATTATTTGACTTGCATTTTTAAAGTAATATTCAGAGTTCATTAATTAAAATGGAGTATGCAGCCTTGACCTCCCTGTAATTGACTCTTCTTTTTTGCAAATCAGTAGCAATTTCTTTTAAATCAATGGGCTTGTTCTGTCTCTGTGGAAATACTGCTAAACTTCCAGCTTAAAAACCTGTATCAGACAATGGTACTTTTGCCAGACCAGCTCTGACAAACAAGATGTGTTTTTAAGATGTCATGGCTACACAGTTCTCTGCAATTCTCTGACCTGAGAGATCTCGACTGGGTTCTGACACTTTGGTGTCTCATTAAGTTGGTATTTCATATTCACATTTTTCTTACACCCAAGCAGCCCAGTCTGACTTCAGAAGAGCTCTTGAGGCAAATACCTTTGGGACAGGCAACAGGGCCCTTGTAGGATCATTTCTGATCTCCTCTGCTCTTAGGTGAACCCCAAGAGCAGCAGGCAGGATGTGTCACAGTCAGATGGGACAAGCTTGAAATGCCTATGGCACAGGCTGCACCATGAGACTCTCATAAGGCCAGGAGAAATACTCTCTGCATTGTTTCACAGATGCTACAAAGAATTTTCCAGAAGATAAATATTTTGAGTTGGCAGAAAATGTACCCTTTAATAGCCTTGTCAGGAGCTGGCTCCTACACAGCAGTATAGAGACAAGAGCTTGCCTCCTCCTGGAGCAGCATCAGTTAGGGATTAAGTTGGTATAAATTCATTATATTAAAAAAAAGAAAAGAAAAATAAAGCATATTACCATAAAAATGTAAACTAAAAGTAAACTGTCTTATGAAGGGAATTATCAATTTTGGTTTTTTATTAAGAACTTAGCTTACCATGTGTTCTGATTTAACATGGCTGTTTGAACAAGAGCCCTGAGCAGCAAGAATACTACCAGGGGCTACTGTTTATTCCAAACATGCTTATCACCTGTGGCTCTGCATATCTTCTATTCATTTACAAATGTGGATCAGGAGAAGAACAGAACAATTTGATTACCTGACAGGTTTGAGCTGGGCAGTAAAAAATTTCAAAACCCATCCTTGTTTTTGGGTTCAGTTTCCATTAACTATAAAGTTAAAATATTTGAAATGCATTTACACAGGAAGAATAACACTGAATAACAGTAAAGCAACTGTAACTTTGTTAAAAGATCCCACTTTTAGTAATATTTTGGTTCAACTGTGTTTTCATCAACCAAGTAATTTTGCTTTTCAAGTCTGCACTTTTGGGGGCAGTTATAAAAAAGAAAATAAATCAGCCTTGCATTGTCATAACCAAGATTGATGGAGTAAGTACTCTAGGCTGACTATAAAAAAGACAGAAATGTGTAAAGTACAGCAAACTGAACTTCTGTGAAGTTGCAGTAAACTAAACCAGTTGGTATAGCGTGGAAGAGTGAAAACATGCAGTAGGGAAGTCAGAGATGACAGTTTCTCTAATGCTATCCCACATATCACTTGATATTCCTGCTAAACTCAGTCTTTGCAAATCAGGCATACTTGCAAATAAATTTGGTAGAAACATATTCATGTATGCTTGGTGTCTGAATACATATTGTACCCCAAGGAATGGCATACAATTTATGTTATTCTACCAATAACACTTTTTTAGTGTACACAGCTGAAAATGTCTTTGTCTGCATCTTCAATAATGTGTACTACCTCAGATCAGCAGTTTTCCATTCAAGCTTTAATCAAAACAATACTGAGCTTTCACATGGGGCAGTAGATAAGCCTTTTGCTAGAAGCTGGCTCAGAATCTCCCCGTTGATTCAAACGTTTCTGGAAAGTTCATTTTAACTAAATGTACACATTTTTGCTTCGCAGTGAGAAAGTTTATTCTCTGAAGGGAGACTTGCTGCAAGAGTGCAAAGCTTTGTTTAAATAGCTAACTGAAGCAGAAAAAAAGCATAGCAATATCAGAAAAAAGTTATATTTTTGTCGTGGTAAGTCTATTTTACTGATGACACTAAAGCTTACTTTCTAATGATTCACATACAATTTATTTCCTTCCACTTTATACTTCTTTGGTCAAGAGACTTTTCAAATGCACCCAGCTGAACTAGAGACTGGGTTTTGTTTAAGTAGAAACTAATAAAGGTTACTCTTATAAGGGCAATCTGTAACTCTTTATCTTTTTACATGCTACTAATAAGCATTTAACAGATTTGTTTTACAAAATGTTTCAGGAAGTCAATGGAATAGAAAATTATTTGAGTTCCATGCACAACATGAATAACATAAAAAATGTATACCCTTGGTATCAGCATTGCCCTTATAAAACTACCATCTAGAGCAGTTTTAGGATTGTATTATTGATAGTATCTAAGAACTATAGCTTGACAATAAAAAAACAAAAAGGAAAGAGCAAAAAATCTTATATTTTTACTAAACATAGTCATATTCTTTGCAGTTGAAAAAAATCAGGCTGGAAAAAAATCAGTGCATGGAAAAACCTCTTATTAGCAAACTCATTTATGATTTTCACAGCCAAAATAAAAAAGCAAATTATACCACATGCCAGACTAAAACTGTGGCTCTGCAGTTAAAATTTTGACAATGGCTATTGAAATGGTAAATAATAAATACTATTTTTTACAGGGAAAAGATCTAATCATATTAAATAAAAAGAGTGCAAAGTGATGTTCTATGTGGCATGGAATATTTGTCTTGTTCTCCTAGTACTTGGAATAAAGAGGAATATTTGCTTACAGGGCAGAACAAGACAAACATTTGAAATTTCAGACATGAGTTACAGCTATTATAAATTATTATTCTTTGTTGTTTACAGGTTGGGGTTTCTTTAATTAGGTAAAAAAGCCCCAAACAAACAGGTATAATTTTAAAGTAGTGAAATAATATCCCTTTTACCATTAAAATTGTGTTTATCCTCAGCTGTAAATTTGCCAGATCAATGAGATGAAATATAACTGCATCTCAAAAAAGGGCATGAAATATTTCTTCCAGGGTACTTAAAATAGAAAAGTGAATATAATTTTCAACAACAAAGAAAATCAAACCTTGGGTTGCAGGAAGGGCAGTCTGAATCTCAGAACAATAATTATATTAGGACATGGTGTTGGAGAACTTATAAAGTGTCTGGAGCCCTACTATAGCAAATAAATTGCAAAAGAAAGTAGTGCTCCAATTATCTGTGCTAGGCATGTACAGGTTCTGCATCATCCCTGATTTAGGCACGTGTTCAGCACTATCACAAATGCTTACAGACACATCTACTGTGACTTAGCACTCTTAAAGCTCCATATGGTGAAGTAGGTGGCAGGATAAATTTCTTGAGCAGAAGTCTGTATGATGAGAAAGTTGTTCCTAAGTGAATCATTACATAATGGAATAAAACACTTTCTGCTATGTTGCTATTTCAGAAGATATTTCGCTCTATTTACACACAGGTACACAAAAGCTATTTCTTAATTTATTCTTAAAATGAAACTAATATGCCTAATAAATTGTTGAAAGATTAGAAATTAAAATAGCAAAAGCATTGAAAGGGTAAGGGGACATGGACATACACAACATAAAAGTTACGGTTCTACTTTTGTTCCTTTAAAAAAGCTCCTATGAAAATTCACTTTCAACAAGATTTGTAGGATCTGATCTCTGGAGAATAAATAAGCCTCAGGGTAATGAAAGTAGTATCAGTTCAAGGTTTACCTTCCACCCTTTAATTTATTCCTTATCTTCCTCCCACATTCCCTCTCAACCTTGCCTCAACTCCCCAGAATTTCAATTGGAAGAACAGTGCTGGCAAAGTTGAACTGAGGCTGCACAGAATCTGTTTGAATGTCTATACACACATAATGTAATAAACCCACAACTGGAAAAACCTACATGTGCATAACTGCCAACCACTTAATTTCTGGATGAATTGTAAATAATGTATTCAAAATCCAATTACTAATATTTCACATGCTAAAAGAAGCTGGCCTATGTTTAGCTCCTCAGTCTTTTAAATCTTGATTCATAATTGTTGTAGAAATCTGTCCTTAGTGTAACCCACTTAAGCTCAGCATAACCCATTTAAGCACAGTCCTTCTAGATGCTAAAAGCCTTCTGGGACTGTAGTTTGCAGCTTAAGAAGGAATACAAAATTGCCTGCACAAAATAAGAAAATAACACTTAGAATATACACTTGTCTGTAAATAGATTTTTTGATGGTGCTATTTGATTTCTATTTGGAGGATGAACACCACAATACTGGCTACAATACCAGTTCTCCATACATAAATCTTGGCTTCAGAGGCTAGGTTTCATTTTTTTTTATGACCCAGAACTAAATACAACAGCTGCTATTTAGCAAACATAGAATCATCTCATGTCTGATAAAAATAACATACTTATTAATGTTGCATTGCAATAGATTTGTTGATAATACTCTTTATTTCAAATGACTGTGCAATGCTGGAAAACGGAAAAATAATGAAAGGCTGAAAAAGAAGTTTTCCCCCAAAGGAAAACCCAGGGGTTTTCAGTTTCCCACTGCAGACAGGCAAAGGCTCATGCTCCAAGGCTGCACATGCCAAATTATAAAACCAGAGCTCTTGAGAATCAGAGTGAGCAGTTTCAGAGACATCAGAAGATGGTCTCTGTATGGCTCACTTTTGGGGTGCAAACAGCAGTGTCAAGGCTGAGCAAGAGATTTGTTGCATTCCCAAGTGAAAGCATAGAAGCATTTTGTGCACTAGTGAAATCCATCTTGTGAATAGCTGGGAGGTACAAATTATCATAAATAAATCATAAATGTGCTGAGAATCTTAATTTTAATTTTATACAAACATGGAATCTGTGCTCTTGCATATTTTCCATGAATATAATCAAATAGTAGCCTAGAAACAACCTTTAAAAATGAGAATTGGAAACTAGTTTGCATGAACTTGTTAAGCTAGGTTGCACTAACACTAACTGTAATGAAATTTTAAATGAGAGCCTTGCCACTAAAGATTTGCTTTCCCTTGCTTTGCCAGCTGATGCTACCATACCCAAGGAAGCTTTTAAAATGTAAACATGAAATACATAGCCAAAGAAATGTATAAACAGCCCCTTAAGATCGATCTTTAACCCCAGAGAGAGATAGATAAAGAAATGTAAAACAAATCCCTGTAGGTTTGTGAAGAATTTTTCTACAAGAATAAGAGTGAGACTGACATATTTGCATTTCCCTAATGGGAGCCTACATGACATTGTTCTGCACAGCATTTTTTGGACATATTCTGAGTCTTAAACTTCTTATTCAAACTTGAATATGTGAAAATTAATAAGAAAATACTGTCTTCAGCAAAGGCAGCTTCATCAACAGAACTCCAATTTTCTGTAACCTTATTTATTGAAAAACAATTAGATTGTACGCATTACTGCTCAGAGTGTATGTTCTTCTTAAAAGAATTTTGATGGATATCATTTCACACCATTTCCATAGCTAAAGTTGAACTTGAGAGCAGTGGAACAGATTTTGGCATTACTATACGACATTTGTAAATGAGGAATCTGCCAAAGTAATTGGAGTTTTATTTTCATGGGTGACTCATTACTTAGCTGAAAGCAGCTTGGGTAGCAAACATGTTTTCCAAAATTTCATCTGAGAATATCAGAGATGATTTTTTCATGCATCTTTGAAAGTACTTGTTCTGACAACCAATTTTGTGATTGATTTTAACTTGTTAAATCAGATGTTAAAAGTTTACTCATTTTTAACAATTCCTGAACTACTTCAGAGTTCCTAAAAGGCTTAGGATGACAGTTTTTGTGTGATGCCAAACATCATAAAAACTATGTGTCAGAGCTAGAAGATTTAAGAGACTTCGAATGGGTTTTTTCTATTAATGTTTTAGATGCATTTTTGAATACTTTTATAAATTAAAAAGTGAAGATAAAAGTAGAGGATTTTATCTATAATAATTTATTTCATAATTATCTTGTGCCTTCAAGATGGTTACAGCTACATTTCTTTGACTTTTTAAAAGAAAAATAAAGCAAAAGAAATTAGCAGCTGACCACCTGTGAAGAAACCATTGCCTCCAGCAACACCCAAGTATAATAATTTACCCCTCCTGAGGCAAAAGTTAAGACAAAACAGCTTTTAACTGAAGAGCAATTTAATGCTTCTAATCATGCAAGTTCAAAAACCTATATTTTTATTTAACCAAAAGTCTTGTTTCTTAGATTTTGCCTAAAAAATTCAGGTTCCATTAATCCCAAATTTCAAAGTGAAAAGATGCCTTTGGATAACTAAGACATCATATACAATTTCAGGTCCTTCCTTCTTCTGATTAAACTTGATTTGGTAAACTACTGTAAAATTGAACTATTTCTTAGCTTTCCAAAAATTAATTACATCATATACTCTTTTAACATGATTTTTTTGTTCCGTCAGAAATTGCTGTATCATATGGCAGTGAAATAATATTTTTGAGAATGCTTAATATTTTTGAGAATGCTTATCAAGAAAATCCCTTTTGAGATTTTTTTTTACTGTTTTGCTTTTAAGTCTGAAGAACAGTGTCTAGTGTTTAAGAAAATGCCATTCCAGTTTACTTTCAGAAGCTCTAAACTTAGCCTCAAGGTGTTTTTGTTGTTTTTTTCCCACTCCTTGATATATTTTGTAGAGACAGTAAAGTTTTCAAATTTATTGCAAGTTGTTTTAATCAAGATCTGTCATTTAGTGGCTGAAGATAAGAGCTCTTAAATTAAATTGTATTTCCTGTTCTCTTAATGATGAAAACAAAATCTATAATTTGTAAATGCATTTGTTAATACATACTTTGGCACTCAGAGATTATTTAATTTTGTTCCCACTAAACTTCATGCAGGTTTTGCCATCTCCTAGACCAGATTTAGGTAAATTCTTACTGCATATTCTTATTTTGTTTTAGAGGGTACCATGAAGTCATGCTCCATGGCCCTACTGAGGCTGTGCCAGGAATGCCTCAAACACTTCACAGTCAGATAACTCTGACCCTGAAGTCTTTTATTTGTGACACAACCACTGGTCTACTCAGAACTTGTGGGCACGTCACTAGAATAGAAGACTTATTTTTATTTTAACAGAAGAGGACAGAAGTCTTAGAAGCTTCTTAAAATGTCATGGAATCATAGAATGGTTTTAGTTGGAAGGGACCTTAAAGATCACTTAGTTCCAAATCCTCTGCCATGGGCAGACACCTTTCACTAGAGCAGGTTGCTGAAATCCTCACACAACCTGGCCTTGAACACTGCAGGGATGAGGCATCCACAACCCTGGTCAAAACTCCTCCTGTTCCAGTGCCTCACCACCCTCACAGTAAAGAATTTCTTTCTAATATCTAGTCAGTATCTAATCTAAACCTACCTTCCTTCATCTCAAGGCCATTCCCCCTTGTTCTGTTGCTACATGCCCTTTTGAAATCCCTCTCCATTAGCAGAGTGCTCTTCCAGGTACTGTGGGGTTGTTCCAAGGTCTTCCTGGCACCTCCTCTTCTCCAGGCTGAAAAACCCAAACTCTCTCAGGCTGCAGTGCTGTAGTCATAGGAGAGGTGCTCCAGCCACCTCTAGGTCATTAAAGATCATCACATGAAAGAAGAACAATATGAACAATTTAAAAATGCCCTAAAAATAAGAGGTGTGGTGGGGTTGGGTAAATAAAACATGGTCAAAAATTCAAGGAGTTTTACAAAGAGTGAGAACTAATTCATACAAGTAAAACTGAGAACTGAGGAATATCCAAATGTGTGGAGACAAAGACTTTAAGGGATAGACACTATTCTAAAAAGTCATGGAGAGGTTGCTAGCAGAAGTCTACATAAATACTACTGGGCATTTTCATAAAAGGCTCAGTAGTGAGGTGATGATGTGGTTGGTGACAATAAATTAGTCATGATTGTAAAGTCAAAAACTTATTACAAGGAATTGCAAAAGTACCTGAAAAATAATTGATTAATTAGCAAAACAAACAAACAAGAAACAAAAAACAAACAAAAAAAAGAGAGAGATTTTACAGTTAAACATTAGGATGCATACTGAGAACTTTTTTGTAGAAAGTATACAGAATAATAAGAATTTGTCAAAATTCTACCAACTTACTGCTGGAAATTTTTGTTTCAGTTTTCATTCAAAAGGGATTGCTCAGCTGAGCAAGTCACAGGCTACTGGAACCAATTCAGGAATGAAATGAAAAAAGGTTAGCATTTATCTTTCCTCTGAGAATAGGGAGGACAGCAGGATCAAAAGATGTAAACAGCTGTGCTTAAATTTGAAAAAAATAGAATAGAAGGATACAGAGAATAACAGTCTAATTCCAATTCTCACAGAAATGATGGAATAGTTGTCTTTGGGTAAAGACTACAGACAATCTAGAGCAGATATCCACTTGGCAAGAGAAAACATCTATCATCTACTTCCTCACAGTGACCAGGCCTTACTGACAGGTGGAAAGAGTAGATATAATACATGTTAATTGCCTTCAAGCATTTGCCAGTTTTATGTACCATATTCATAAATAAACTAGGAATTAAATAATCTGGATTACACTATTGTGACTGCAGTGCACCATGAATGTGAAGCTATAATTAGAGCAGTTACTGCCTGTCAAGCTGGAAGGAAATACTGAGTGGGATTTCACAGGGCCTGTCCTGAATCCAGTATTATTCAATATTTTCATTAAGGGTCTGGATGATGGAATAGAGAGTGCATTTATTAAATTTGCAGAGAATACTAAGCTGAAAGCATCTGCAAGCACTTTACTGAATAGGATTTGAATTGAAAGTAACCTTGACAAATTGAAAAAGTAATCTAAAATTTAAAAAAAAAAAAAAAAGCAAGAAAAAATTCAATTCAATAAAGTACAACGTATCACACATAGGAATAATCTCCAGCTGGGAAAAATACAAGAGGAGAAACAACTGACTATGCATCAAATTTAAAGAGGGTAATGTACCACAGTGACACTAAGAGTCAAGAACATTGTACTATACATGCAGAGCCATTTGATATAGGAAATGTGGACTAATCTTGTTTGACACGAGTGCATCTCAGTCTCAACAATTGCCATGGACAAAGCAGCCTGCTTAGCTAAAGTGCTACATGAATTTTAGCTACATCAGAAAATTTTAATGGCAAAAAATAAAGGACATCATCTTGCCTTTTGGACTGCTTGAAAAATTAGAAGTAATAATTGCCTTGGAAGTAATAATTGTGTAGAATGTGCAAGCGTGGTGTTCTTTGCAATATTCTGTGCCAATTGATTTTAAAGTTATAGCACTGCTATATCTTCAGGTAGGAGAAGTATACAAACTAAATTGAAGGTGTTGAACAATACTTACAAAACTTTTGATTGCAAAGATTACAGTTTTTAATTAAGTATGAAGCACCCCGGGGAATTCTGTACCAAGTACAGCTATAAACAAAAGACATATTTGAATAATGGAGGTTACCTTCCAATTTTGTTAGGAAGGTGGGGAGGTTTTTCTGTGTTTTCCCAAATGAGAATCTGCATCCATAATATGCGTTTTTAATGCTATGTGTGTTACACAGCTAATTCACACAAACCCCATATATTGTTAATATTTATGGACACAATAGTTTTCCTTTTCTATTATCCTTTATATAATGTAGTTTCAGCAGATCTACTTCATCTATAGCATGGGGAATAAATAGCTGCATCAGAGATTTGGAGAGGTTAATGAATTTCGAAGAGGAGTCAAAACCAGCATGCTATTGTAACATATGTAAGCAAAATCTATGGAGGACATGTGCAGTAATTATTCTGTGCAATATTCACCAACATTTTTTACAGTTACCAGTGTGCCTGTTTTCACAAGTCTATTAAATACATTCGTGAAAGATAGGATAGTCATGATTCCAGCGTTTGGGATCTGACTGATCAGAAATAATATTCACTGGTAAAAATAATTAGACACAAAAAAATTAATAAGTTTTCAGAAAATTTCTAGAGGATTGGTTATTTTTATGCATCATCTAAAGAGTTGTTGAAATAATTAGAACAAATAAAAGTTCCTTGCATTCCTATCATTAGGATCATTTAAATATCCTTTACTCCTCACTATCTAAGCTATTTATTTATTTCCCCTTCATCCTGCTTGGGCAATGAAATTAGAAAAAATAAACACACACTTAACAATCAGTGATTTTTGATCTACAGCCTCTGCTCTGGAAAGTGAAGAGGCCTATATTTCAGTCCATAAGTTATGTATATTTTCATGTGTAGTGAGCAATGGAAAACATGTTCCCGTAAGTGATTATAAGCATTGATACTGGATGAAGCTGCTATTTTACTCCAGTTGATTTGGGAGCCATTATAGTCATAATCTGAAATCACACCATCCATGTTTGTATGACTATGAAGTCTTTTCCTTACTTCTTGCTCCCTATGGATTTATGGATTCAGTCAGAAGGCAATAAAAAAGTGTGAAGCAAATACTCTGGTCTTAAAGCCAGAAAACAGCAAAGCATGCATAGTACTGGATAAATAATGTCAGCAACCTTTAGATAACTGTAGTGCTTTTAATGGAATGAGTCTAGTAGTAAAGCCCAGCTCAGTATGGAAAAATCTGAATTCACTTTAAATAATAATCATATTAATTGGAAAGGAAGTTGAGGAAGTGAATTCGATTCTAAAAATCTCCTGTTGATTTTAACAGTGATAGTCAATCAGAAATTTCATGACTTTCTGATGCTACCCAGAAAAGGGAAGAGAAAATCAGAAACAACAGCTTCTTGTCTAGTAGAAAATACAGTGAGAGGTAGAAATATTTCCAAAGCACTTAACTATTGTCATTCCTTAATTAGGGAAATATAATTTCATTATTTAAATTACTTTATTTAACCATGCTGGTTAAAATATTATGTATTCATCATATTTGCATTTTTGTAAGAGTAAACGTGTATCACCTGCTACTGTGAGGCATTACTACAAATTCTATTATTCGTGCTCATTTAATTAAATAAATTAAAGAAAATTAGTGGTACATTCTATGAAGTACTGCTTTAATCTTCTAAACTTGTTGTCAGGATGAGGCATGGCGATGTTAAAATTAATTGTGTATACTCTAAGAATGACAGAAAAGGTCACCAGGCTCTGCTCATGGCGAAGTTTTGTTTCTGCTCTTTTCTTGAGATCCAGACTGAAACTGAGAGAGAAGATAGGAGACAGTCAAGTCTTCAGACAGTAATTCATACAGATATGGGAAATGTGTCTTCAGCTTTCCTACCAGACTTTAGATACCTGCAATTTTAAATTGTTATTAATAAATGAGATACAAATAAGAGTTATGCCAAGTTGCCTCAGAAGTAGATAAATATAGGGAAGGCATCATAGGCCAGAGTATACCAGACATTCAATGTATCATCGGAATGGAAGAAGTTGCTTTCTAAAGCAGAAGAACTAATACTGATGATTTCTTAAAGGAAGTTCTATCTTCTACTAGCATTTGATATTCTTCTGGAATATTTTATTCAAAGGACACAGCAAAGGGCACCGGTTAAAAAAAAACCTCAGTGCACAAGTCCTGTAAAAGAACTCAGATGCAGGATAAGAGATATTCCTGTTTCACTTACCTTCTGAATGACACTAATGGTAGAGGTCTTCCTACATAAAAGACAGAGAAAGTGAAACCAAGAGGGATAAAATGTCGACATTTTATTGGGCTCTATCTAAAAACACCTACTCTTTTTGAAATAACCTAACTTTGGCTTGTTGTTCTTCCTTGCTTTGCCCTCAAGCCATTCCAGGATAGAGGATTACCTGGAATATGAGATATTTCTAATGTGAGGGATTAGCATCCCCTAATAGCTGACCTTTACCTATCAATTCATTAATTTTTTCTTAATCATCATAGTGCCTACAATGAAAATTATTCTTCTATATGTAAATTAACTGAAGAAATAGCACCTCCTGACTTTCTGCCCAGATGTTAACATGGTAATTTTTTTTTCATTTATTCATGGCAAGTTATTTTTAGAATAGGCAAATAAGATTGCAGTGATTTCAAGTCACGATCAAATTCTCATATTTCTTTTTTTTTTACTTTTAAAAAGTTACAATTGATACAACCCACTCACTGCCATTTACCATCATTAATGATTCCAGCAAGAGTGAATAAGTAAAAATTACCTCCAAGCCAAAGGCAGCTGCCAAGGTTCAAAAGCACAAAAAATTATTTCGCTAAAACTTTTATGCCTAAACATGGATCTAGAAGTTTGCCAAGTGTGAGCATCTTGCTGTCTGCCAAACTGTCTATATGGGTCAAAATGGATTGATATTTGATATGCTAGTACAGATGGGAACTAGGAACACACTTCAGAGAATTTATTAGCGTCTTTACTACCCTATGCCTTGCCATAAGTATAGGCTTCACAATGGAACATGCCATTTTCCACATCACAGAGTATGGGGTGGTCATATTTAATGTTTCCCCCCAACCCCAGCAACAATATAACCTCTGGAAATTGCCTCTTGGAAATGGTGATATAAAAAAATTTACAAGTATTAACAGGAAAAGAAGAATGAAGCTGAAATAAGCCTGGGTACTATTTCCTTTCAGCACAATTGTGCTTCTCTAAAGCCATTGAACCTGGTATCATCAAAAGAAAATGTCACAGACTCTCAAAAGCAAAGGACAGACAATTCTACAGATTATTGGATCATGTCCTATTTATAGAAATCTAACCTTTTCAGCCCCAAAGAAAGGCAAACAGAAAAGTGGAGACATGTCATAGATCCAAGTCCCAAATTACAGTAATTTTGTACCATTATTGTATTTTGCTAATCACAGAGACTCAGCAAAACACTAAGTGAGTCACCATTAGTATGAGCAACCTTTCATAGTTGGTAAATACAGCCACCATACTTAAATATCCTAAAAAACAGAAAATGGGGAGAAAAAAATCTGAAAGGTTTTTGCATTGTATGTGCTTTTTTCATCTTTGTACACCGACAACATATTTTTTCAAATCAATTGTTTAAATAACAAGCTACACTTTGGATAATAAGTGGGGGGGGGGTGTTAGGGGAGGGGAGAAAATAAGTAAATTCTGCAATTTCAAAGTCAATCAATTATAATAGAAAATTCATGTCCTAATTTGCAATTAATCCAGAAAAAAAAAATCACAGACAAAACATAAAGTGCAAGATAAATAGCTGTAGGTCCATGTACACAATCAATCTGAATTCCATGTGAATGAAAATGGAGCCAGGTTATGCAGTAGAACAAAGAAATCCAGAAGGCATAATCTTTTGCATAATCTAATTGCAACTGGCAGCAAAAACTCTGAAAACCTTTCCATACTTGGACCTAGCGTCAGGTGAAACAGAAAGAAACTGATTTTGGTTTTAGATTCTTTCCAAGGCTTCAAAAGATAAATTTTACTACAGGATCTGTTTTTAACTTCCCAGCTAAAGTATGGAATGAAGTATTCTGTACCTTAGAACAACAATCTCCTCGAAAAGAAAAAACTACCTTTAATAGTTTTTGTTCATTATATTCCTAATCTTCAGCATAGTTCTATAAATTAGCATTGTATCTCTCTTAAAATAAAAAAGAGGGAGATTTGATATCTCCCTCCCACCCCAAAACTGAATGCAGATTGCCACATGTCTATGATTGCAAATAAATCATTGCTATTTCAAACACTGAGAATTGGTTTTGAAATTCAGTCACTCCTACATTTCTCCATATTATTGAAATTATCACCATATTCAATGGGCTCACAGCTATAGCCCTTTCATAGCAAAAACGTGTGTTTAAATGAGTGCCTAAGACTCACCACATATATTGAATTAAAACACTCTAAGGGTAGTGCCAACCATCCCTAAATTTTAGGTGGAAAAGGGTTAGCTGTGTTAACTATCAAGTCATGGCATAAGCTTCTTTACAATACTCTCACTAAGCTATAACTATGGTGTGACAAGGAAAACATACTTCTGCTCCCAGTTCAGAACTAAATGTGTATATATATTACTTTCTATTTTAGTAATTTAGCCTTCATCTCTCATAATTTGGTGGTGTCATCTCCAAATAAAGAATACATTTATTGGTTTGCTGAAGCAAGATTTTCCCACCTGATAGCAGGACAGCATTGTGATTTCCAGCACTGCCAGCTTGGCAGAAATGATAGCATATGTGAGATATAATAGCAGGTGATGTAGGAGTTATGACACCAGGATTCTAGCCCTGGTCTCTTAAGAAAAGCAAAAATATAACAAAAATAAATTATTTTTCAAGAAACATGTGATCTTCAAATATTAAGATTGGAACAGCTAGGATATCAATACTGTCCTGTTGTGGTCTGATTTCAAAACTATCTTGGAAATTTCTTATGTTGACTTACATGAGTCAATACTCTATGCAAAAGGAAAAATATATGGATTTTGGTCTCCACACTATTCTACACTAAGAATATATCAGAAGCTAATTACAGTCTCGAAGAATTTATATTACCATCATCAAATGGCCAAGAATTGATGCATACACTTCACTAAATCAACCTGGTTTCTCACTCAAAGACTGGAAAACAACATTTTTCACAGAGTGGAACATGCTCATGTGAGGAATTCCAGTGACATGAGTGAAACAGCTCAGGTGAGAAAATCCTCATGTGTGTAAATAAGTTTTGCACAAAGTAGCCTCTGGCAAATTTGTAACCCATGAATTTGTTATTACAAACCAATGAAAAAGGCCTTGATACTGGCATGAGAAAACCTTGCAACAACAGTGTCATCACAATTTAAGCATTGTTTAAATAGTCAATTTATATAAATAAAAGTATATACCAATACAATCTAACTATTAGAAATTATTTTCATCACTTGTCTGCATGATCTGAAGCTCATTCACTTGTAATTTTTCTCACAGTCCAAACTGCTTATTTAATCTATTTGTTCAGTTATGTAGATTCACATGCACTAGAACAGCATTTAATGCATTTGAAATAAACTACATTACCACGAGTAAGTTTATATTTTTGATAAGCATCTTCAAAACCTGTTTGTGAACCTTCTTCTTCCATGAAGCTTCCTCTCTGCCATAAACAATGGCAGAGGCTCAGTCACCTGGCCTTTTCCAGGACAGTGAGTTGTCCCCATGGGTTGCATTTTCATCTTGATTGAGTACAGGGGAGGCTATGGTAGCATGTTATAAACACCTACATTTTTAACATGTGATATAAATCATGGGAGGAGGAAGGGAGGAAGGGAGGGAGGGAGGGAGGGAGGGAGGGAGGGAGGAAGGAAGGAAGGAAGGAAGGAAGGAAGGAAGGAAGGAAGGAAGGAAGGAAGGAAGGAAGGAAGGAAGGAAGGAAGGAAGGAAGGAAGGAAGGAAGGAAGGAAGGAAGGAAGGAAGGAAGGAAGGAAGGAAGGAAGGAAGGAAGGAAGGAAGGAAGGAAGGAAGGAAGGAAGGAAGGAAGGAAGGACCTCAAACTTATTTAAGTTCACTTATTTTAGTCATTAAAACTCCTTCTTCAGCTGTCCATTACAAGAATTAATCAAAACATATAACAATGTTTTACTTGTAACAGTATAATATCTTGCAAATACTTACAGAAGTCAGGAACTTAGGAGTTGAAGCCTGATGCTGAACTTAACATTATAAGAAAAGTATTAGCAGCTACATGTGAAAATCGTTTCATTTAAAAAAACAAAACATTATATGAAATAATTCTACTCTGGTTTTAAGCAATAAATAAACTTTTTATTGCATTTGTAAGCAGTTCAGGTTTGAAAGCAAGACATAATATATCACAGAACTTTATGTAGTACTTAGGTCTGTGTCCTGAAATCTTCAGCAATTATTAATGTAACACGAGAAACAATTGTAACAGGTTAGTTTTTCGGAATTCCAGCTGACTACCCGTAATCAAAAAATTTCCATACAGTGGTGGAAAGTACCTATATGGCAGGATTCATTTGATCAGTCTATACTATACTATACTATGCAATTATTTATAGACAATTGTTTCTGTAATTATAAGGGATGGGACAGTAAATATGCTGAAATCACTTTCTAGAACCCATTATCATTAATTAAATATATAAATAAATTAAGATATTAATATGTCCTTTAGTTTAATTTAAAAATATACTCAGTGTGACTAAACGCTTATATATAAAGTATATATTCCAGCAACTATCAAACACAAAGTAATGTTTTTGTTTGCAATCACTGCTGTAATGTTCGTTAAAATAACTGTCAAAATAAAGATCAGAGAACCAATTAATTCAAAATTTCTAATGAGAGAGAACTCACTGGAGTCTTTTCCACTGCTCTCTCTTGAAATCTCATTTACATATTAGATCTATACCATGGGATGAAACAGTTCATCCATATTTCACACAATACTCTCAGTCAAACTCCTGGTAAAAGCCTCTATAATTTTGACAGAAAGAAAGAAGCCATGTAGAAAGAATGCTTCTATAATTGCACTCAACAACCAATCTGACTCTACTGTTTGTCAGACAGGACAAAAATGGCATTCATTTTTCACCTTGCAGAGTTTCTAGCCTTCACTGGTAGTTAACAAATAATACGCATAGCTGTATATTTCATAAAATGGATGTGCAGAAGTTTCCAAAATAATTGGATCCAAAGTTAGTGTAGTATTGACACATAATTTATTTTCCTTCTTCATCTAATTTTGTGTTTCTCTACACGCACTGTAGTTACAGTGCTGATGGAAAATAGTCTACATAATACTGTAAAAAACACTTGAAGAATAGGCTGTGTAATAACTAAAAATAAATAAAATCTTTCTCAAAACCGAGGATAAATAAATAAATGCATCAAGAACATACGATTCTCAGAATTGAGAGCTTTTGAAAGGTGAAGCAATTAAATACCACAACTGAATACCTCAATTAAGGTTCTCCAGGATTGAAATAATCTTGTTTCTTATGCCTACCAATCCTTGGTGAAGTTTATAAACAGTTAGGTAACATTCAACCCATTTTTTCTACAAGAGCATCAAAACAATTTTTAACTAGGAGATGCTACCAAATGAATTATTGTTAGCTCTTTGGAATGACATTTTGACACAAAAGCAGAAGCAGCTTTGGAAGCTCTCAAAAGCATCTGTGAAGATATTTTTTATGCTATCAATCACAATCAATCTATTTTAAAAAAGTCTAACATCCTTCAGTTAGATAAGAAGAGAGAAATATTTAGTTGGTGATATGAATGCTACTGGACACTGAATAGCAAACTGCCACACAATTTCACAACTATTAAGGAAACGTGAACTTCATATAGGAAAACATTAGTATTCCACTGATAGTGTTTTTCCTCCATTTCAGTGGTTTTGTCTGACAAGGTTGCAGCCAGAATATGTCTCTCAGACCTGTCAACCCTGAAAAGCAACTCCAGTGACATGAATCATCAAAAATTGACTTTTCTATTATATGAGGGCCTTATTTTCTGACTTTGACTGAAGCGGTTTTATACCTGTAAAATTTTAAACAGAATTCATTATATAACTTGCTGTTTGTGCTATTCAGAACATACAACTCAGCCTTTTCTTTTACAAGGTATATCCCTTGAATAAAAATATACATTTCTTACTGGGAGAGCGTAGTCAAAGACAGATAATCTGACAACATTAAAACCAAGGTGCTGTGAAGCTCTTTTTTTTTTGGCTTTTCAGCTGTTCTCCAGTGCTTTGTTCCTCTTTTTGCTGTCTCTCTAGTTTTCTAATCTCTTTTACCCCATACATTTTAACCATTAGTATTTCTCACACTGAAGTTAACATCGAGGATAAAATATACAGTATCAGCAGGAAGATTAAAGTTCTTAAAGCATAAAGCAAGAGGATCATCTGTTTCTGTATTCTGAGACCCAGAGGCCAGAGCTAGCTGAAGAAAATAGGCTGATTGAAGAAAAAATAATGCTTCAACTTCTTTTGAACATATCTTCCTCTCCACAAACCCAGTAAAATTTTTAACTTGCCCCCTCTGTCTCTCCTTGCAGTAGCGTCCAGGAGTTTAATTTTCCAGTGCCAGCAGTGTCAGTATTGCAGAGAGTGCTCACTGTGTCCATCAACCCAGCTGGTGCCAAGATCTGGGAAAAGGCAAGTTTATCCTGCTGCCTGAACTACCAAGTACTAGCTGATATAATCCTCCTTCTGAAACGACTCTTGGTATGCAGAGGGCATCTTTTGTGGAGAAACATGATAAACTGACCGGAAAAGCAGCCCTGTTTGGTGAGCAGCAATCCTCTACCCTACATCTGAAATATCTGTGCTACATCTGTGTAGTACAAAAAGTGGGATGAAAAGCACATCTTCATTTTTTCTTTTCCAACACAAAACTTTTGAGGAAGTCTCTTTGCTGGACTCTGCTTATACTTACAGAGACATGCAGCTGTTATTAACAGCCAAATTATTTTGAGCAGTCATTTAGTTTCTAGATTAAAAAAATTAATGTAAAGACTTTTTTCCCACTGCAAGACTGATTTAGATTTTTTATTTTTGCTTTTAAGGGATACGTCTTTGGAATGTTTAACATTTTTTTCCATGGAGTTCTTCCTTTGATTCAGAGAATTATGCAGTATACCAAAATGCACAACTAGAAAAATACCTGGTTTTACCACAATGCAATCAGCAAAAGACATCTTAAATTCCATAGAGTCTAAGCCTTCATTTTTCCTGTCAAATAACATATTTTAATCTAAAAGAAGAGAAACATTTTCTACTTTACAATATCTATTTACTTCTGACTACGTCCAGGCTCCTCTGTATGTCACAAACACTGATGTCATCTTTGTTTATTTGGAGTATGCATGCATCCAGATAAATGTATAACTTTAAAAAGCCACAGACATTTTCAGGGCAAACTATTAATTGCTGCCTGGGAAGAGCATAAAAACATGTTTGTAGAGGGCAGAAAATCCTGCTCATTTATTCTACCATTTTACCCCTCAGATACCCATAGAGTACAGGACTGTAAGTTGCATATCACTGTGGCTAACACACGGTATTTAGATTTAGAGCCCTTTAATTTTCTCTCATCAATATTTGGAGAAAAGTGGATTGCAGTTCTATGCAATGACAAATAGTGAATCAAATTTCAGTTTGTTTTTCACAGCTCGTTTTGTTTAATGAAATAATTCACTTGTTAAAGCTACTGATGCACAAACACTATTGAAAATCTATCTCTTTTGTTTGCTCTGTTTGTGAAAAAACCCTAAAACCTAAGGGAATATTCAAGAATCTAGTATGTTTAACTGGCCTAGGTAATGTGCTGTAAAAATATTGAACTTGTTCCAATTCCTCACCAATATGCATACTGGAAATTAACACACTTCTAAAATAATGTTACTGCATCCTGTAGTTTTTGAGGATAAATTTTCAGTATGTTTCTGGGTGTTTTTAATTGAAATCCTTATAATGTTAATTGAAATTCTATAGATATTGTTTTGGATTAAATGTTATAAGGTTCTGTTACCTCTATGCCTTGAAAAAGAATTAAACATTTAAAGCTACCTCTAAATATTACTAAGGTTCTATGCTCTTTCTTCTTGTACACTTTTTTTCTCATTTCTGATTTACACAATTTCTCTCTGAAGAAATATCTTGGTTAAAATATCTCAAGTATGTGAATGATTCACCTCTAATGCCACCTGTCATTTCACTGTGTGAGATCTTGTGAAATTCTTGTCAGATAGTGTTTCTTACTCTTTCCTCTATACATGATTAAATTCTGTCTACTCTAGGAGCATAAGGCAACACAAAACCCAGAAGTGCAGGGTGACTGAAACAGGGAGGCATCCCTGGAGGTTATCTAGCCCAACATCCTGCTCAAACAGGATTGCTGAAACTATGATAGGTTACTGAAGGCTGTGTCCACTGGAGTTTTGGCTCTCTCTGAAGATTCCACAAACTCCCTGGTCAAGCCATACCAATGTTTACAACCCTGAGAGGAAAGAATCTTCTTAAACAGAATTTCTGCTATTTCAGTTGTGTCCATTGCACCTTGACATAGGAGAGTTATGTCCCTAAGCACTTCAACTCAAATCACTGCCTTTTTGGAGCCATGTTATCTTCATTAGAATCAGCCTAAAGCTGTTTAGGATCTAAACACCATGCAGTTAAGCCTCTTAGAGATGTACCCAGCATAGTCTGGCCTTGGTGAAGTTACTTTAAAACACTCAGCTAAGAAAATACAAAAGGAGGGTTTAACTTCAATCTTTCACAGCAGCTTAGCATTAAGAGAACTAACTTTCCTAAGAAAAAACTCTAAAAACCTCCTAGGCTCAAGGCAGTCTTCCCACAATGCCACCCTATTCTGTGCAAAAGTCCACTTTTTCCTTGCTTGGAATTGGAGCCCAGTGCCACCAAAAATAACTAAGTATTTTCAATTCCTCTGCAACCACCAGATGCACTGAGCATCACCATATATGTATTCACACTTATCCTTGCTTAAAACTTGGGGGACTGGGGGGGGTTGTGTATTTAATTTTTTACCTTTTGTACTGCTGGACATTTATTCTTATATGCAGGTTGCATACTGGTTGAGCTTCTGTCTATCAGGCCTAGAGCATCAGCAAGGTTTACAAACTGAACACAGTGCAACATCCAGACTGTTTACACCAATCCACATATTCTGTCATAATGAAATTTATTTCAGTGCAAAACATATGAGGGAAAACAACTGACTGGATCTGACAATAGTACCTATGGTAAACACTGTTTTCTCAAGTTCACTCAGGTTTTGCTTATTTTAATTTTTCAGTTCTTCCTCGTTTAAGCTGTCAAGATGTTAACTATTCATGTTGGCAGACAGCAACACCTGAAGCTATCCAAAACCAACTGTGGAGGAGGATGTTGTATGTTTGTTTTCTCTGTGAATTGAAGGGGGTTCGTTAGGTTTATTTTTACTACTATTTTTCATTTCAATGGCTGTTTTAGCAATATAAACTCCTAAATCAAAACAAAATAAAGAAAACATGCTCTTCTTTTTATAAATTTGATGAGCCAAAAAACCCCTCAAAACTTTAGCCATTAAATATAATATAAATACAAATAAAATATAATCTAATGAATATTACAATCAGAGTTACTCTATTTTTCTTACTTTGTAGATGGCTGACATTTTGATAATGCTGTGGCTTTATAATTGTTTTTAAGATTCTATGTTTATTTAAGAGCCCATATATTATGTCAACCTATTGTAATTTTGACATATGCTTTATAATCAGAATTCATAAAATTAAAGCTCTATGTATTTCACAGATTTTACAGTCCATATTTAAATTGTACGCTTCTAATTACATAAATTTCAAAGATTCTTCCAACATTCCTTTATCACCATCATTTCTGTAGAAAACAAAATATTTCTTTAAGCCTAATAAAACCACACACTATTATTATTTTTTATATCGAGGTCAATGCTACCTCATTATTCTCATTCTCAAATATCTGAGTAAGTGTATTTCTGAGTGATATTTTTACCTTTTTTTCTTTTATGCTCTTCCATCTGATACTACTTTTACCCTTTTATTTTTCTCTTGCCAACACATTTTGGAATTTATCAATTTCTTGTGAGCAAGAAATTGCCAAAAGAAGCAGCACAACTAAAAATTGCATGCAATTGTCTCAATTTTCTTCAGTTTTCATTTCTGAGCCTTCAGTAAGAAATGCCATGAAGAACTTGGATCTCAGAACATCAGGCAAGCCTTAGGTCTTACTTTTATGGAGAAAAAATGAAAGCGACATTGAAGTGATCATGTGTGCCGTATTTTATTCTGTACTTTACCTTTGTGGGTTCCTATAATCTGCAATGAAAAGGTTGGTTTCTTTCTGTGTGGGTTGTGGTTCAAATCTTCCTCTGGTATTTTCACTTTGTTGCTGGGACTTTGTCCAATATTGCAGAACTCTCATAACAGTTTTAGAGAAGATGTATTGACCATGTCATGGTAGTGCAAACCTTTATGAGATTTATTTTTCCATTTTCTAGCGGAAAAGATATTTGGTCATGCATATACAAGAATTATTTCTACTTTAAAACTCCCATCAAGTTTTTATTGACTACATCATATTTTGAGATATTTTGAGGCCTTTCAATTTGGAGTTATGCTTATTTATCTGGTGCTTTTGCCGTGTATTTTTCTTTTTCAAAGGTGAAGAATACTTTATTTACTGACCAGAGGTTTTCCCTAATTAGTTTACTCAATCCAGCTGCATCCATTCACCCAATTTTTAGTATTTTATTTAATCTCTAAATACTGACGTTCTTCTGTCACAAAGAATGTATTACATGCCATATTAATATACATTCAATCCACTATTATTCTCTCTGCTTTTGCAGCAGAAGAGGGAAGCTCAGAACCCTCTGAAAGACACCTGTCAGTTTAGATAAGTCATACTCCAATCAAAACTCCCATCTCAAAACAGGTTTTCCCTTAAAATTTATTTTTGGATTTCACTGGAATTTCATGAAATAAAAGTTGTCAAAACACAGCAAGATAGAGAGAGCACTGTAATCCCATAATCTTGCAATTTCCAAGATCCTTACTTTTGCAAAGGTCTGCTTGGAAGAAGGTCTGTTTAAGTGCCCCAAAGCCACTCAATGCAGCAATCACAGCAGCTGCTACAGCCCCTTCTTCAGCCAGGCAGCACCTGAGGGCAACACAGCAGCTAACATCTGCAGTGCCTGGATGCTTCCCTAACAAAGCACAGCTCTCCAAGGAGACTACTCTGTGTGATACCAGCTCAGAGGAAACCTTCCAGCAGTAATCCCCATGGGAAGCAGGAGGGATGCAGATCAGAAGTTACCGGTATTTACCTGTTTCAACTAAAGACTTTAATGTGCTTCACTACATTTTTTCCCCATAGATTATATATAGGATAAAATTATACCATAGGAGTTGCTGTGATGAATGACTTTGTTAAAAGAGACTGGCTCATGACATAATGCAAGTCTTAATGGAAAATGGCAAAGCTTAACTCTTCTCAGTAGTTTCATTCACCAACTGTAACTAAACAGGCAAAACTGGAAACATTGAGCATGTAATTCATAGACACCTGCATTATGAACTAAGGTGTTAATTTACCATTACATTTAAAATATACTAACATTAAATTAATGTACTTAAATGTGTAAGATAACTGAATGTATTATAACATAGTTTTCATGTATATATAAACAGCATAAATTACAGAAAATATGTATATTTTTAGATAGTTAAGGGACTTACAAGAGCTGCCACCATGTAGCTGTGATACGGGTGGGAAAGACTGTAGTAATGTTCTCCTGTGAGAGGGAAAGGTTGGAGCAGGGGTGAGATATGTTGCAACTTGATGGATCACAAACTTGAGCATCCATTATTGACCACAGTTTGGATACCCCTACTTCCTGATATAGTTTTTCAACACAGAAAGCAAATGTGTTCACAATGAATCTGTTGTTAGCAATGAGATAATTTAATAAGTGACTTGTACACTGTTCAGTAATTTCCAGATTCTTGGTTTTAGACAACCAAGCTGAAATATAGTGCAGTAGAAATGTATCCTACCTAGTAAAATTTTAGAGAAAAAACAAACAAACAAAAATCAAATTAAAAAAAAAAGAAAATTCAAGCTGAAAGAGGCTTTCCTTTGGAAAAAAAAGTCAGTTAATTATGGCTTATTTTTACAACAACTCTGTAAAAATATTTTCACAGATGAAAAAATTGCATGTAGCTAAAGTTTTAAAAAAGTCTCCTTAACAATTCAGAGAAATTGATATATATAAAGTTGACTGAACATGGAAAAATATCTAGCAGCCTGCCTGGCTAGCAAGCTCATGTTTAAACAGAAATCCCTAAAAGTTTATGCATTAAATCAATCAGGAATTTAACTCACATTTACAGTAATTAGACCATCCAAAGACCTTTGTATCCACTTAGAAAGAAATCCTGAAAGATAGTACACCGAACACAGTCACTCTTATTATTTATTTATTATCATGTTATGCCATTGATTAAACTGATGAAATGATGTTATTTCAATAATCAGAAAAAAATCCTCAAAAAACCCAAACCACACAAATAACCAGCCCACATAGCTCACAACACAGAATAGATTATAAGTGTTCCCTTACAACTAACAATTCCTAGAAGGAATGCTAAATATTTTATACCATTTCTGCTTCAGTTCCTTTATAGCAAGACTATAGTCAAAATTGTAATCTAAGAATCAGTGTATGGCTGGTGAAAGCTTTGGGAACACATTTCTTAAAATTGTGTCTGGAATGTTACACTACATTGTTAATCCTTGCTCTCCCACTTTTCCATATCATAAAATTGGTGTATTGTTCAGCTACAAGCTAGAAGTGAAAAACTAATTAGTACTTACACAGTGCTTTAAACCTGTAAGGCACCATATGAATTTTAAGTTATCAGATATTTTCAAAACACAATCTATTTCAAAATACATTTTTCATTGCTATTATTTAAAAATTGTATTCATCTCAACATTTCTTAAAGTGGGAAAAATACTGGATTTAAGTAATGTTAATAAGTACATATCTCTAAAAAGGCAATAATATCAAGAGGCCAGTGTCGGCAGGACTGAGTTATGGGAAGGCTCTTTATGATTTCTGTCATGTGTCATGTGGCAGATTTTGCACTGATTGATCAGTAGCAATATAGCTTACATCAATCATTATTTTTCAGATTTGGAGGAGACATAAATATTGGGGAAGACTTCTGCTTATATGCACTGAGACAAGAGGAATCAGAAAATTATTAAAAAAATAAAAGGACTTATTTGTTTTCTTTGTTTTATTTATGAATGCCTTTATATCTACTGTCAGTATTACTGATGTTACCTGGATATTTTCTCTCGAGAAAGGGAGAGTGTGTGATGTGATTTATACCACAAAATAATTGTGCTGCAGAAATAATTATTTAAACCTGGCTGAGCAACCTTTTCACACTTCACAAGCAGTGCTGGAGAGACAAACCACCAAGGGACCCACCCTCTGGATGAGGGCTGTATACAGGCACACCACCACACCAAAGGGCTGAGGAACAGATGCACAGTGACAGTGTTCAACATTATCTCAGGCTTTAACTACTCCTTACAATGACATTTCAAGACAACACAAGCTTGGAGGCTTTGACAACACAGGCTTTGAGACAGAAGCAATAAAAGAAGGGACTGTACAAAGCAGACAAGCAGCAGTCTACCAGTGTAGCTATTGACCATTTGTTCTGACTTTCCCATAATTACTAACCCTCCAATACCTAGAATAACTGTTCTTCCTTTCTAAAGAAAATTTGTCTAACAATACTACATATCCACATTCTGATTAAATGCAAAGTTCACTGGGATCTTTTATCTGATCTCATCTGTCTGTACTTCCCAGCAGGCAGCAACAGTCTCAGTATTCCTGCAGCACACAAAACATTTGTGTCACAAAGGCCTTTGTTTGTAACCAGAACAACAGATAATTTATCTATTATTTCTGATTTTTCAGATTTTCCATTACACATTGCAAATGTTTTTTAAATGCTCAGTTTTGCTCGCCTCCATCTCATCATGGAGGAGATGTCAGATCAAAACATAATATAATAACACAAGGAAAAATACTTTCTCTTTTAGCCACTCAGTTATTTCAGAAAAAAAAGAACACTAGAAGCAAATCTGTCATCTGTAAAAGAAATGTCATGCCTTTCTCAACTACTTCTCTGAAAAAGTGCAGATTTGTCTGAAGTATCCACCATGTTGAAAGAATCTACTCCAGGGCTGAGTGGGAAATTGAAATAGAGGATCATCTTCCCATTTGTTTTTGAAGAGGCAATCATGGAAGAGTATTAAAAGCAATCTGAAAGGGAACTTGCAATTTCCCCTTTGTGGGTGATTGTTATGTGAGGGCTGATCCAAGCTAATGCCAAGATGTGATTAACTTAAAATTGAAGTTGCCACACAAAAAAATCAAATTCCAAATAAAACTGTTATTTTAAAACATTCCTCAGCAGCAAAAAGTATAAAAATAACAAAATACATAAATATATAATTCATAATCAGCAAGACATATGTCACGAAAGTTAAATCTAAACTCCTCGACAAAAACAACAAAAAACCCCCAAAACCAGCCAGCATCAAAAGAGCAAAAAAAAACCACCAAAAAAGCACAATGCAAAAAACCCCCACCACTTACCAACTATTCATAGAAAGAGATGTCCCACAGAATAAGCATAAATAAACGTGGCTGGCTGTACAAAAGCATGATTGTAAATGCAGAAAAAATTCTGTTATTATTCCACTTTTTAAAACTGTCAAACCAGTGTTTTTATTGGTGTAATTCATGTACTGAGGTTTCTCCCCTCTTCTTATTTGGGGTTTTTAATTTGCTTTTTTTTTTGTTTGGGGTATTTTTAAGTTTGTTTTTATTATTATGCAAGATGTTTACCTATAGGTTACTGAAGTTCAGACTGATTCTTCATAAACTTCTCACAGCTTGCAGCAGTATCTACAGAATCTGTATGATGTCCTTGCTTAAAACTTTGCTATTTAGCGGTTTTGGGATTCACGAATTCCCCTGAAGTGTGAAAGAAATAACAGAATCAGCTTCATTCCCTCATGCGCATTCACTTACATGATTAAAAGCAGTAAATCATCTTTTCTGGGAGGAACATAAACTACCATTTAGAGGATACTCAGCAGGTGAAAATGCTCGCTAAAAAGGCACCAGTCCTACAGTGGTGCTGTTCAGAATTATGCTGTTTTACACACTCATACCTCTTAATATGATCTTAAAATATGAAATTGAAGAAATGGAGAATAACGTTATTCAAAACAATGCAAAATCAGCTTATTTTGAAACACTACTGAAGGAATTAGCTTCACATTTGTGTTATATTCTAAAAGCACATGGTTAATATTAATTAATCTGAATATCAATCCTTTTTGCATTGTTTACAAAATATTTTTAAGTAACTGAATATACAATATAACTAATCATCAGCGTGAGTGCTGACTACAACTTGTTCTTTATATTTTCCAAAACAGCTAACTGCTTACACTACTATAAATTGATAGGTATAGTTACTTAAATCTGGGTCTGAAAATGCTGGGCTCTTCCACATTTTTTTGCAAATATTTATTCTTTTCTAAAGTACTGAAGATTCCAGTATCTAAGTCATGAAAATGTTATAAGCTCTAACAGAATTCAAAACGAGCAGAATCTGAGATCACACAGCTGTATAATGCAGTCATTCCACTAATGTAACTATTTTTCAAAAATCAAAATTTATACTTGCACATGAAGTACATTATTTTCTCATTTATACTGATCATGAAAAAGCTAATAAATTATCTTTTTTAGTGGTCAGAAAGCAAAGCAAGTTTTTAAAAGGATTTAAATTTTAATAAGGCCTCAATCCCACTGCCTGTCAGTTGCAACCAGATATGATTTGTCAAACTTGATATAGCAAAGGATCATCAGAGTTAAACTAACCTCTTTCAAAAGTAAAATCACAGAGTGATAGAACTAGTTCTGGGTTTTTCAACAACACGGTCAAAACTACATTTTCTTGTCGAAAGGACACACGGCTTGAATACAGCTGAAAGGGAACATGGTTCACCTAGGATGGAGCACAAGGAAATTGGACTTGGAAACTTCTGAAGCCAGAAATAGAAGATGGCAACTTGTCCTGTCAGAGGGAGCAGTCCCTCTGCCCTGTACCTGCCAATGTACCCCCCAGCCTCTGCTGGCTGCAGAATGGTTTTCTACAGAAATACAGAATCATTAAGGTTGAAAAACACCTCCAAGGTCATTGAATCCAACCTGTGACTGATCACCATCTTGTCAGCTCGACCATGGCACAAAGTGCCACATACAGTCATTTCTTGAACACTTCCAGGGATGGTGACTCCACCACCTCCCTGGGAAGCCCATTCCAATATTTAACAATACTTTACATGAAGAAATTCTTCCTGATATTCAACCTGAACCCCCCTGTGCGGCTTGAGGCTGTGTCCTCATATCCTGTCTCTGGTTGCCTGGGAAAAGAAAACAACACCCTGGCTACAGCCTCCTTTCAGGCAGTGTAAAGAGCAATAAGCTCTTTCCTGAGCATTCTTTTCTCCAGGACAAACACCCCCAGCTCCCTCAGCTGCTCCTCACAGGGCTTGTGCTCCAGACCTTCTCCAGCTCTGTCGTCCTTCTCCAGACACTCTCCAGCACCTCAATATTTTTCTTGACGTGAAGGGCCCAGAACTGGACATGGGATTCGAGGTGTGGCCTCCCCAATGCTCATTACAGTGTGTCCTGGTCCTGATGGCTACACTATTTTTGATACAAGCCAGGCTGCCATTGGCCTTCTTGGCCACCTGGGAACACTGGGAGCTCATGTTCAGATGTCTGTCCACCAGTAACCCCATGTCACTTTCTCCTAGTGTCTGGAAAGCTTTCCAGATACTCTTCCCTGAGGCAGTAGGACTGCCTCGGGTTGTTATGACCCAAGTGCAGGACCCAGCATCTGGCCTTGGTGAACCTCATACAACTGACCTCAGCCCATCGATCCAGCCTGCCCAGACCTCTCTGCTGAGCCTTCCTGCCCTCCAGCAGATCAACACTCCCACCCAACAGTGTCATTCACAAACGTACTGAGGGTGCACTCAATCCCTTGTCCAGATCATCAATAGAGATATTAAACAGGACTGTTCCCAACACTGAGCCCTAGGGAAGCCCACTAGAGACCATCTGCCAACTGGATGTGGCAACATTCACCATCCCTCTCTGGGCCCTGCCTTCCAGCCTGCTTTTAACTCAGGTTCTTAATGGGAAAAGCCAGCTCCTGCAGTATCATGCCTTCCTACCTCACTTGCACCTAGAATCCATCTGCTGAGCATATACCCATCTTCTGCTCTTACTGTACTGGGATAAGATCTTTCAGCTAAAGCCAAGCCTTAAGTGCATTTGGGAAGAGGAGAAGTTTTCTTCTAACTCACTTCTAGATAGACACAAGGCATTTTAGTGTGATCTGATACAGTACAGAGGGAAAGAGAGCCAAAGGACCACACCATCTCCCTTCTTGGTTGCTACTTGATCCCTTTATGCAAAGGGTGTATGTTCATATGAATGACATTGCACTGCACTGTTAAATGAAATTATGGTGTGAAAATTTACAGCTCTTCAACATGTATTTTTCAAGAGAAATTTCACCCAAGCTTAAAATGCTTTTAAAGTAAGTAATCTAACACTTTGCAATTGAGAAAACCTAAATGAACTTATATGGCTTGGAAGATAACAGCTAACTTGCTCAAGATCTCAGGACAATTATTTTAAAAGCAGATGACCTATTCCCTTTTTTGATGGATGTAGAGGAGGAAAGTTTTTGTTTGCTTGTTTTGGTGTTTGTTTTTTTGAGAGCATGTGCATTGGGCTCCACAACATTACAGAAACTTTTCAAGCCTCTGTTTAGGTGATAAAATTCACTCTGGTTTTTTGACCTTAGTATAATAAGTACTGAGGGTATAATGACTACTGCTGTTAACCTGATAACTTTTCCCCTCGCATGGGATTGCTTTTTAACTCCTGAACACATACTCCTGTCCTCAAACTTTACATGCAAAATCTTGCTTCAACATTGTATTTTTTGTTATGTCCCAGGAATATATATTAGCTAAATAATAACGTTTTTATTTATCCAGTTTTCCAATCAAATTAGTCTGACTTGGTGAGCAATTGAAGAACAAAATAATTATCAATGTGAAAAGGAAACCTACAAAGTCGTCATTGTTCTTATTGATATCTGGATGTTGTATTTGATAAATGACTAAAATGTTATTTTGAAGTAATGACGATTTCAAGATGAGTGTTTGTCTTAAATGGTATCTTATCAATGTTTAGAAATCAAGAACAGCTAATAGTTTTAACTGAAATCAAGATCAAGAGAGCCAGCCCTTAATAAATGTTCTCATTTAGACTTGCATAGTTAAACGATAGCAAAGCAAACATGAAAACTTCCCATAGGAGTTTATGGTCTGCTTAGGAATTACTAGAAATTCAAATATTTATGAGAAAAATTTATCTAGGTGTTTTTCCATGTTGATATCATGTTGGTTTAAACTGCTAAATAAATAAATAAATAAATAAATAAGCATCAACTATAGTTGATGACCATATTAAAAAAAAAAAAAAAAGTAACATGTAGATTAACACAGGAAATATTGTTAATATTGTAATATTTCCAGAGAGTGCAATTTTCTCAAGCTGTTATGCTGACACCAAGTAATACCTCTGATGTGGGAAGACACAAACATTAAAATCAGTGAGGCAGTAGAGATCACAGATACACAATGAGAAAATAAACTATATCTGTGGGTGATAAAATATAGTTTAAAAAAAAAGGAAAGAAAAAGTGCAGCACACCACAGATTCTGTGGTTTCATTAAAATAACATAAAACCAGAATTACATAAAGTTGGAGAGATTGTTTTAAATTAAAAGAGCAGAAAGAATCGCATATTAAAAAAACCCCATCCTTTTCATAAGTTACATTACACACACACTACTTCCAAATGTTTCCTACATCCTTGGATATAAAATCATGCCATACTTTTGTGAAATATATAAAAACATTAGTTTTCTGCATACAAATATTTCTATTTGAGAGAATAATTTTTTTTTCTTCTTTTTACTAGTTGAAAAGTAAGAGCATATTATATTTGAAATATGTTGTTCTTACCTGTCTTGAAAAGCTAGCTTGTCACTTGTTCAGGAATACCTTGATCCGATGCCTGTAACAATTCATCTAACCTTAAATGAAACCCTGTGCTGGGGGGAGGTTCTCATTTCTATTACTTTAAAAAAAAAAAAAATAGATGACAGATCCTTTTTACAAGGTAGCCTAGAGTGTCTAGTTCTTGTCACAATGTTGTCATAGTGACAGTGACATCAATATACTTCATGACAATCAGTACAGCAATTTTTCTGGAGACAACAACAGCGTTGATTCCTGAGTGTATTTTGTATTGACTTCCTTTTCAAGTCTCATTAGATAATTTATTTTTGCACTATTCTTTAATTCAAATGTGACTGCACTAATTATTGTGGTTGTAAACAGCCTAGTCAAAAAAAGCAAACAAACAAAAAATATTGAAACAAAAATATGACAAAACTAAAAGAATACAAAACAAGAAAGTTTGACTACAAAATTTCTTTCTACAAATTAAAGTCTCTGTTATTTGTTAGTAGAACAGAGAGACCTCCTAGATATGATTCTGTGACTCTATACTAATTTTTTTTTTTTTTCAAATAAGCATTATTTACAGTATAAAGTACTATACATACATACAAAAGGAAAAGAAAATGGTTGCCTAGAAAAAGGTGATATATTCTCAGTCTCAAGTATATTTTTCTGGGAAAATTCTGTATGTTCACTAAAATCCTGCTGTTTCATGATAATTCTTCACATTATTATAGCAGCCATTTTCAACCCACAACTTGTCACCTTCCTGAAACTTCACATTTTCTGTTATTGCTACATGATATACAATCATATAAGTTCCCAAGACATGAAGTGTATACTCCACATTTTTTTCACTAAAAGTAAGAAAAAGCTGCAGTTCACCTCTGATCAATCCAATCTGCCAAGGCAGCAAACTACTAGTGCTAATTGTTGTGTTCTTTATTGACAATATAAATAATTTTCAGACAATAAATGACAAACTTTGCTGTTAATTTCAAATTCTTCCTTCAAGTGGAATGACTGTAAAAAAATGTTTTCTGATGTTAACATTCACAAACAATAGCTTGAATCCTGAACCACACCACCTGTTTTTCCTTTTTTATTCAACACATTAAGTGGGAATTAATCCAATACATCTCTCTAGTTTCTAAATAAAAAAGAAATAACATTCTACTACTAAATTAACCCAGTATGTTCCCATATGAGCATTTGATGTATTTGTAATTGCTAACATTTGAAATAAAAGCCACAATTGAGAAAAGAGAAATACAGAAAACTGTGATAACTTTTAGAAACAAGCTTCATTTCCTATCACTTAATATTAGCCACACTAGGTCTGTAGTTCAGGTTAGTCAGCTGTACTTCACACAGCCTGAAAAGGTAATTCACTTTGCCATACAAACATCTTTGTGATCACTCATCCTCCAAAGGTGCTGCCCATTAACTACCACCTACATTAGTTATTTCTACCATTATCTATAGTTATCTCAAACAGACAAATTATTTAGCCCGGGTCTCTTAAAAAGCTCAGCCTGTCATAAATAAATATGGATTCATATATACTACACTCAGTCAAATGTTCAGGTAGTAGATTTAGAGGAGAAAAGTTACTACTATCTATAATTAGCCAAATAAATGTAACCAAAGACTTCGTAAGCAATAAATGTTTTTTTAAACTAAGAATATAGATGTTCACAAAGGAACAGTGGCAACTCTCAATACTTCCTTCAATAGCTACTCTCGAGTGGTCAAACCACAGCCTTTTTCTCAGGGTGTTCCTAAATAAAGACACACAGAACAGTTTGAGTTTCAGTGGTTTGGTTGCCACATTTAATTTTAAGGTTATACTCAGCAGAAAGGCTACCCTTTATTCTGAAATGCAATTATTGCACTACCCGATAAACAAGACTTAGGCTCTTTGCTATCAGCAGCAGTTAATGGGAGGCCTGACTGCCTCAGGCATTTTATGACTATCCCTAAATTATTATATTATAGGCTTTGAAAAATTTGACCAGAATTATATTATAAAGGTTAAGCAATAGATCAGTCTTGTCCTGTGAGTTGGTACTTGGCACAAAGTCAGGTGTATTTACATCATAGTATTCATATGCTTAAGTAGAAAACCAGCCACACTGATTCAACCATGCAAATTGTGAAAAAATATTCTAAGGAGTGCATTAAAGATTCAAAACAACAACAAAAAAGTTTTATTTCCTTATAAAGTAAACTGACAAGAGAAAAAACATAATTTAAAATTTTCAAAATTACTAAATTGTAAAACGTTGATAGCATTATAAATATTCGAATATTTTAGTAGTTATTTTTAAAGTTGTTCTTCAAAGCTGATACCTTCCTTTGCCAATTACTCATCCAGAAGGCCAACAGAGAGACAACATCTACCAGCTGCTCCTCTTAATCATCTGACACTGAGTTCTTCATTGTTATCATTATATAACATGCCATTCCTTTACAGAACAATACAAGACAGAGGCTCAGTATTGACCTGAAATTATTCTGACTGCTTTAAAAGTCAAATGATCTCGTTTAAACACTATGTGATATTAGAAAAAAATTTTCTTCAAAGTAATAAGAACAACTGTGAAAATAATAGGAAACCTAAACACACAGGACAACATAAGTTCCCTGAGCTTTCACTGATACTTTAATACTTAAATCTTTGGCATGTCTTCCTTGCTGAAACCGCTTGCTTTCTATGTAACAAGCACATCTAAACGGACTTGTTCAGAATAAATTACATTAGTTGAAATAAAATTGACTTGTGTTTCAAGAGTACATAGAAGTATCAGATAGCAAGCCTCCTAGGCGACCAGAGTAAGAAAAAACCCAGTTTATAAAGAATTGTTACAACTTAGCTTAGCATTCAGGTTAAGCAAGGTGCTAAAGCAACAAAATGCAGAAGCTCAGAAATAGTTGTGGCATATTTTATTACAGTAAAACCAGAAGTGCCTAAGTTTTCTTCACATGGCATGTTTCATCTCTTTCTGTCCATATTGTTAGTTTGGGTATCGCTATTGTAAATGAGGATCATTATCAAGTTTTAATACAAAACTAAGTGTAGTGGAAGAGACGTTCTGTTCTCAATTTAATCATAGAGCAGTCCTTCTACCAGTCCTGTTTTGGGATACTCTTAATTATCTTTTGGGAAAAAGAAAAAGCTATTTATTGCAGGCTCCAGAACTCTAATTATAAACCATTAGCAATATCTGAAAAAAAACAAACAACCCAACAAAACCCTTGAAGATCATTAATGTGCTGCAATTTTGCAAGAAACAAATGTGGGACGATCATATACATCTTTTTATAACACAAAGGTAACTTGAATGCACTTTTTAATGTGGAGATATATTTTCTTATTCCTTTTTAAACTCAAGTAAGCTTTATATCCACAGTTTTGCAAGCAGACATTTGTGAATGGGTATATATTTTGGTTATATAGAAGTGTCTATTTTCAAATAATAAAGTTGGACATTTCTTAAGCAATATATATATTTAAGAACCTAAATAATAGCTTTTGCAATAGGGAATAATGAAGCAGAGCAGAGAAGGTACCTGCTCTCCTAGATATTCATAATGTCTATAATTAAAGAATAGATAGAGAACATGGAGCTTTTTCCTCACAGCCTTTTATTTACCTTCATGACCTTATAATTTTTATTAAATCATAATATTAAAACATTATATAAGAACCTCTTACAAAAAAGCTGATATTATTAAAGATGATAAGTCTAAAATAAATTAATCAAAACAAGTCCACTTAAGAAATCTCATTGGACAGAAATAAATGGCATAGGAAAACAAATGAAGAAATTGCAGTACAAGTCAGCTCTGTTTCAATGAAAATTCCCCATCGATGTCATATAATTTTATATCACTGATCCCCAAGAAAGTCATCCAGAATTGGAAACTGATATTGCACATCCATATGAATCCACTTACCTTACATACAACTTTTTTTTTTTTTTATTATCTTATACAGCATTCTAAGCCCACTGGGCTACACTCTGGTCAGTGTGCTGAAAAAGAGAATCTATCTGCTTGGGGTTTATAATAGCTATGAAAGGCCAGATTTTTAGCTTTCAAAAGGTGAAATTGCTCTTGTCATCTTGCTCACTGCAAAACATCTCAATAACGAAATAAAATGCTTACCATCCCATGGTTTATTTCAACAATCGGGGCATATACAGAATGGCCAGAACTAATTTATTTTAGATAAATTCCTTTCTAGTCCATGGCTAAATAGTTCAGGTGTGACAGTGTGCATAATTATTGTTGATAAGGACGCTGAACAGCATCTCCCTGAAATTGCTCAACATACCACACCACAGCAAATACTTACAGGGTCCATGTAGCTTCTTTAAAATACACAGCTAATGCACTACTATTTTTGTGTTAGGTATATAACCTGATTTAGACTGTTCCTTGCAGAAAATTTCTATTTACAACATTGTATCATAGACATGAATGACTTACATTTAGTTTTTAAAACATATTATTTCCTCCTCAAGCTCAGTGAAGATATGCAGGTATCTTCAAATCCCTGCCTTATGTTCCAGAGGCCTCTGACACCAGCCAGCTAACCTGTACTTGGATGTAACCTCTCTCCTATACATTTGAGTTTTTACATGATAAGAAGGAATTCTCTAGTCAAATGTTGGACTAGAGATAACTACAAGACTAGAGAAAATAGATAGTAGATAAAAAATCTTGTAGGGAAAAGATGAATCTATGGGAATATTATCTTAAGGTAGATCCAGCTGCTTCTTGTAACTATAGGTTTAAAACAGACTATTCCAGGTCTCTTAAAATGACTAAATATTCTTGTGTACCCACTAGATCATTTCAATTACTAATGTTGCTGTTGAGTAACAGGATTACTAGACTTTTCCACTGTTTATGTTTAATTTAGTACCTATATCTGAAGAGAGGAATTTATTCCAAACTAACATATTTTCAGTTGTGATTCAATTTAAATGATAAGCCAGACATAACATGATGAAGCTTGTCAGGTTTTTGTTGCTGGGATGCAAGAAAACAACACTGACAAACACTGGCTCCTTGCAGTCCTAGTACATTTAGGCTGGTTTTATTTGTGCTATACTGCCTTTAGTGCTCACTATTGTTACCATTTCTAGACCAAATGTAAGACCTGAGTAACGAAGTACACGAAGACAAACGGCTTCTGGGTCTGGGACCAGTTCTTTAACCATCATGATGGTTCCTTCCCCTCATGAATCAATGGATACACTGCCAAGAACACACGCAAAGCAACATGAGAGTTCAGGACAGGTATCTCAGACTATAAAGATCAGCCTAACAGCAGTTCATGCTCACAAAACACTCTGTGTGGGGGAAGCTTGAGAAACTGGAAAGAGTCAGAACTGACAAGCAGAGTATAAGACAGCAACCTAAAGACTCATCTTCTAAATGGAGGACTGAAAACCAGATTTTTTTGTTCAGTCTTCTCTGCTAGTGTTCAGAGTGACAATCAAGCATATCTTTCTATTGAAATTTTGTGTGCAGCATACTTGAGAACACCTATGGTGTTTCCCTACTGTTTTATTAAAGCTTGAAGTATGAACACATGCACACATCAGACAGCTGACTGCTTTTCCTGCTGTAACCACTGATTCTAACCCACCATTCAATCCTTTCAATTATACTCCAGTGCATCACACACGACAGCTTCACTTCCAACTCCAGCTTTAACCACGCTCATTGTGATGCACATACTAACAAAAAAGTTGAACTAAATTTCAAATCTGGTCCTTTTTTATTTTCTGATGACTGCCTATGATTTCGGGTATCTCAGATGTTTTCTTTGTTATGTTATGTTATGTAGAAGTTTAGTTATTTACTAAACTCAAACCTGACATTTAGATTTAAATTGTTTTAATCCTTTTAAGGCTTCCATTCCCAGTGCTTGTTTTACTCATGTTCATATGAAAAGATACTTAAGTTATTTTTTCTCTTCCTTCTGATGCATTTCATAAGAGAGCTTTTATCTTCTTTTAGTCTACTACTAGTAGTGACAGAGACAAAAGTGGTATTTCTGACAATATGGAAGTTGGGGAAGTACAGTATAAACGAACTGGTGAAAGTGGCTCATCTGAAAAGTAATCCTACCCACTGCTGCAATTACAGAAGGAAGTTTTGGCTGTGTAAAATAACAGTGAGTCATCATATATTAGTACTCTATATTAATATAATTTGAAGAGCTAAGGTGTCCTATTTGGCTCAAGGACACAAGGGTTCTTTGCCCTTCTAATTAATTAGGAGTTTCAGAATGCAAAAATAGATGAGCATTAGGAAATTCATCTAATCATTGTTACAGTTACACTATAAGCCAACAGAAAAACAAATAGCCAATTAAAAAAAAAACAAAATCAAGGAGCTGTAGAGACCCTTACCCTAACTAAGTAATAAGACAGAATGATAGTAAATAGCTCTTGAGGCAGTATATTCACAGAATCAGATGAATTGGAAGGGACCTTCAAGGATCACTGAGCCCAGCTCCTGGCCTGGCAACAGGACCATCTCCAAGAGTCACACCATGAGCCTGAGAGTGTTGTCCAAATGCTTCTTGAGCTCTGTCAGGCTTGGTGCTGTGACGACTTCCCTGGGGAGTCTGTTCTAGTGTCCAATCACCCTCTGGATGAGGAGCCTCTTCCTAATACTCAGCCTAAAACTCTTCTGATACACGTCAGGCTATTCCCACAGTTTTTGTCACTGGTCATCACAGAGCAGAGATCAGTGTCTGCCCCTCCTCTTCCCTTCATGAGGAAGTTGTGACTGCAGTGAGATCTCCCCTCAGTCTCCTCCAGGCTGAACAGACCAAGTGTCCACAGCCACTCCTCACACAGCTTCTCCTCAAGGCCCTTCACCATCTTCCTTGCCCTTCTTTGGATGCTCTCTAACAACTCAATGACTTTTTTATATTGTGGCACCCAAAACTGCCCCCAGAACTGGAGGTGAGGCTGCCCCAGCTCAGAGCAGAGCAGGACAATCCCCTCCCTTGCCTGGCTGTGATGCTGTGCCTGATGTCCCCAGGACAGGGTTGGCCCTCCTGGCTCCACGTCACTGCTGGCTCCTGTTCAATCTGCAAATGACCAGGATCCCCCAGGTCCCTTTCTGTGGCACTGTTCTCCACCTTTTCACTCCCCAGTCTGTCCATACATCCAGGGTTGTCCCATGCTAGATGCAGAATCTGGCATTTTCCCCTGTTGAACTTAATATGGTTGGTGATTGTCCAGCAGGACCAGGGCTAAGTATCTTAACTCTACAACTATGAGTGATTTTTAGACTCAAAACACGGTAATCTATTGAGAGTGTGACAACATGCTAGATATTAAGATGTAAAATAAGGAATAGTAAATAAAACTGAGATTAATATGATGTTAGTCAATGGTATAATATTCAGTCCACCTGTTTAACATGTTTATATGTTTATATGGCTAGCGTCCAACAAATATCCAAAAAACATATTCCATCTAGACTAAAATTATTTAATAAAAGTAGGGAAATATTTTCTTATTGGGAGAGTGCTAAGTATATTTGGACTTTACTGTAGAACAGTACGGCAAAACAGAATAGAAGATACATAAAAATGTACAAATATTGAAAGCTGTATACTTCTGTTTTATAAAACAAAACTATGTGCTTAAAAGAACAAAAAGGAGAAATGCTCATTCCCCCTCACCTAAATTTAGAAGTGGAATCCATTGCTTCAATATATGACTTCAGGGAAGAATTTATGACAGAAGAAAAGAAAGGAGGTTGATATATACAATAAGAAAAAGACTATTTAAAAATTTAGAAGGAAACTGAAGTGTCATGTTTGAAGGGTTAGTTACTAAAAGCAATTTTCTATTTTGGAGTATCTTGTGGCTGCTTTTTAAGTAGCTAGTACAGCCAATAATGAAATGCATTTGTCTTTGGGCTTCTTGAGTATGACAAGGTTTCAACTACTTTAGTTGCTCAGTTAACAAGCAGGGTTATAAATTGTATAAGGTTGCACTAACTCAACGAGAGCACAATCCAGATATAGATATTTAACTTAGGACTCTCTCAGAATGCAGCTTATAAACTCATGTTATCAGTTTGCTTTCAAGAGGTTTTATGTTTGTTTGAAGACTGCCTCATTTTGTGTTCCTCTCTATGCTGGTAAAACCACCACAGTAGAGATATTAGAGGATAAAGAGCTATAATTAGCTATTTTTCTTTTCCAAACAATGAATATGCAAAGAGAATACTCCTGCTGAGAAGCCAGCATATTCAATTCTGTTTGATGGAGGATTTTTGAGGTTGGTTGAGGAAGCATTTTAAAACCTGGTATAGAGAGATCAACGGGTTTTTATAGCTGAAGAATCTAGTTTAACTCAAGGGTCGCTTTAGCCAAAGTTAAAGAAAGATGACCAGGATCGAAAAGTAAGCAAGCATGTACTGGAATGAGCACTACTCCTGAAAACCCTCAAATGGTGAGTGGATTGCTACTACTCCCAGAAACTTTACAAGGAAGCATTCATAAGGATACACAGCCATCTAGTGAGTGCTGAAGGATGCTGGTGAAATGGAGCAGATGGCCAGAACTGTCTAATTCTGTTCTGCTGGAGGTAGCTACCCCGAGATCCTGAAAGTTCATAAAAGTCAACAACTGTAAGCACCTTTGTGTGCTTTCTTATGTATGGAATGACTTAATAATTTAGGACATTTTTAGACATGAAACTACTATATTGAAGAACCAGCATTTTGAGGAGAAAAAACGTAATCAAGTACAGAAGAAGACTGTTCTTGATATCAAAGTAATATTTCTGATGACAGCATGCATGTTCATGCAGAGATTGCAACACTAGCGCACTTGAGTAGTAAAAATAGTTTTCACTATATGTGTGTAAATCAGACACGTGGTTTGTGAGCGGCTGCAACACCAACACAAACATTTCTGTCATGCAAGTGCCCTTTAAAATGACTAAACGTGCAAATGCTTTTCAACCATGCTTAACTAGGGGATTAAAGTTAAATAGGGCTGAACGTTACAGTACTAAAAAAAAAAAAATCATAGTAGAACTGAAGGTTCACAAACACAATTTCTGACTGCCTACGTGTGCTACCCTGCCTTTATCAAACTGAAAATAAAAAGACTCATTTACAGCAGGAGATGACAGGTTCATAGCCTATGCACATAACAAATTACTACAGCTCAATTAGTGGTCTATTTAATAAGCCGTGCTTAATCATTGAGATTCCTGGGAACTTTTCTCTCCATTACTCACTGTGTATTTGAATTGGTTATAATCTATGTTTTGAAGATGCATCTATGTGTTTAAAAATCTGTCATGTAGTTTAGACGAATTTAATTTATAATAACTGGTTGGGAAACTAATCTTGATAGTTATCAGATTCATTTTCAGACCAAAAAGCTTTGTTGAATCAAATTTCTTACAGATATGTCCTGACTTTCATTCTGCTCAAAATTATTACAGAAAATATTCAATAGTGACAAGAATTTTGGCATCACTCAATGTTTTGGTCAACAGAGTAGAAAAAATCCCTTTTCTCTGCAGAAAACACCATGCTAGGAGAAGCCTAAGACTTGTTGTAAAATGATTTTAAGATGGAAAAAGCATCAAAAGAAACCTGAACAAGCTGTCTAAAAGAACATAATCAGCTTAAGACTCCACATGCATATATTTCTGCCCAGGCAAAAGAAAAAACTGGTAAGGCAGTTCTGTGTATTTTCAACAGCTGTGGTATTGACAAGGTAAAAGGGCATTGAAAGATGAAAAAGTAATTTACAAAACATCAATGTGAAATAGTATGGCAGTAGACCTACAAGCTGCAGCTTCAGGTAAGCATACTTACCTTTGTTTATCCTTAATTTATCCTTGATTTATATCAAGTTTACCTTCTTTCAACCACACTCAGAATGACTCACTACAGTGAATTTACTCACTTTTTATTTTTTAAATTCATCTCTACTCAGGCAATGGAAGAAACACTGAAACTATCCCTAGCAGGTATAAAAACTGTCTCATGACAGCCTTTGGCTCCTCTGAAAAGCAGATGCTTAACTAGAATGTTTCTGTGAAGGCATACTTGCCTCAACTAAGCAGCCATCCCTTCAGAAAAAAATTATCTAGAGAACAGCTAATTTCATTCAGCCAAAGCCACTGTGACCTTTAATTGCATATTAACACCTCTGATTTGAGCTGATGACCATTTCCCGGATATGCTTCTGAGACATAGTGCTAGCAGTGAGTAATTCCTGACCTTTAGCTGTTGAATTAACACCTCTAATTGTAAATGAGAGAGCATTTAAACCAACACTCTTTCTAATCAAGTAGCTTATAAGACTATTATTTGGCTGGTCTGCTGCAGAATATCAAATCCCTTAGACATTGTGAAGGCAATTTTTTTTTTTCTCTGAGGCTTTCCTAATTTAAATCCCACAGCAGTTGCTCTGACTGTTTGTGCTTTACAAAGCTGTAGTGGGGAAGGTTGTGTCTATGATATTTCTTACCTGCAGAAAGAGTGGATATATATCAGTGCTACTTGAATTTTTTGCTATTTATCACATTTCTCCGTGTATATCCAGATGCAAAGTCTCAGCCTGTAACCAAACCACAGCGGGCTGTGGTCTTAACCAATCTCACAGAGGAAGTAAGTCTAGGCAGGCAAATTTGCATATGGCAGAGATGGGAGATATTAATATTGCATAGATACTAATAATAATTTTTACTTTTTTACTAATAATAATTTTTTACTTTCTTGCAATATTTCTGATTTTCACTCTTGTAGATCTATAAGTTTAATCTTGAAGCTACACGGGAAAGATGTAAAACACAATCTCTATGACCTAAGACTATTGATGACTTAGTCAAAGCACAAATAGCATGTCCACGGGCATTGTCCATGAAAGACTTGTGTCTCTATGACATCATGATATTGCCCAGGAATGCACAGTTACTAAAAATGGAAGTATTAAGATCTTTAGTCTCATGACCAACTAGAAAAAGGTGTAGCAACATTTTTGATTTTCAATTTAACAGAAATTTCTGTTGCCTTTCCTAGAAATGCCAAATATTCTTTTGATAGTGTCTCTCTTCCTATCTGCCATAGGTCTCTACAGGATGTTCAGTACAGGCTAAATCCTATTAGTATCTTCTTCCAAAAAACTCCTTCTAGGCTTGCTCAGCTACTGTTAGCTTCCCTGCCCCCCCTTCTCCTGGTAAAAATCTTGAGACAAATCAATTTTCCCTGCAGGAATTATAAATGCTACCAGATTCATTAAAAGGAGTCCACATCTTAGAAGTTTAAACTCCAGTAATAAACTCATAAATGTATTTAAAGAAAACTGCAAACTCATAAATGTTAGGGGATTTTTTATAATAAAACTAGAACACATTTTTTGAGTTTTAGTAATAGTCATGTTCTGTTGCAGCCTTCGAAAGGATCTGAAGTGAAAAAAAAATAATTACTTCTAATATATTAATATACTAATTGAAATTATCAAAACTCATTTTTTGGTAAAAGAAATATATGTGAACTAGTAAGCTCCCTAAAGGAAATGTTTGCCCCTGCCTTCCACTTGTAGCCTTAGCTCCAGCCTATCCACATCTCCAAAACTATTGAACCAGCATGCTGAGCATAGTTACATGGGAGAAGAAATTGCTGCTCTCTAATCTGCCTAACGTAATTGGGTTTGCTTCCTTAAGACCATTACAACAGCTTGCTGCCATTTTTTTTTTCTTTCCTAGGCTGTAAGGATAGGGTGAGGTTTTCAGATCTGTTTATTTTAAAATTATCATACTAGGTAATCAGTTTTGCTAACTGTATTTTTAGCCCAGATATACCAATCATATGAGGCACTTAGACAGCTGAATTTCTGCCATTTTTTTTTTTTATGCTGCACTCTCCAGGTAAGAAAATAAATGAGCAGTGCCAAATGAATATTTTCATTAAGGGAACTAAATCACCTAGAGGCTGAAAAAAAGGCATTAGTTAGTTATTTTTGGTCATATACTGGAATACAAGGAAGAATTTAACAGAAATTACCACAATTTTGACATTCTTCAAAAATATACTCCAGATTTTTTTTCAAAAACACCCTTCTGTATGTTCTGTTGAACAAATATTCTATTCAAAGCAGTGTAATTGTGTTAACAATAGAAGACATCTATTAGAAGTGTAGAAAGCCAAAATATAGAGGAGATGAATGGAAAACAAAGGCTCACAAGACTTGATGTAAGTCATAATATTTTAAACATCAGTCAAAAATCACAGCAAGAAACACTGTATAAAACCCAGATATACGAAAGTTTTTCTCAGGTAAGAGCTGAAATACTAAGGTCTACCTGCATACCCAAGTAGCTAAAACCCTATAATATAGACTCTGAATACCCTCAAAGAAATTCACATGAAGACCAAAAATTACCATCATGAACAAGGCTTCAAAGTCAGAGACTGTGAACTTAAATGGCTTCTATTTTGAGTACAAAAAAAAATCTGCAGCTGTTAATGACTAGTGATTTTTGTTTGCTTTATTTGTGATATATATATAGATATGCGTGTGTGTTAGAAATTGTGATTGAAACACTCGATTCAGTGGTATCTCAGCCTAGATAAAGACCCTTGCAATCAAACCAGCTATTATGGGTGTAGGCTTTAAACACCTAAGTTGTTTTGAGGATTTCTTAATGACTTACCCACAGAAAATAAGACACAAAGTCTTTGCTTCTCAAAGACCAGACTGGGTGCTACCACTGGATCTCCCTGCTCTTACATTAGCAAGTGAAGCACAAACTCACACTAGGGAAATAATTTCTTTCACATCAAATACACTGATAATCTACATAGACAAAAGAGGAAACAGCATTATTCAAGCCAGCTACAGCAATTCCGAAAACTATCATATAACAAACCTTATTTTCAGCCCTTTTATTCAAAAGGGCTTATTAAAATGACACAGAATAAAACTGGCCTGGTTTATGCTCCCTTCCCATCCTATTTTCCTCAATGTCAGCACAACTTACAAATGTTTTCTGTCAGCTTTTTCTCTTCATGCCTGTTTTCCACTGTCATCATGCACTTTGTTTTCATCAGTCTCTCTGCCCTTCTCTGACTGTGGTAACTAGATTTCTCCAGCTCCAGCATTCTATTAACTACGTGTCCAAAATACTTATGATGTTTATTTGCCTGCACTCCTGAAGCACAGGCAGTGCACTTGTTTAAAGCCTAGATCACCCACTGAATATTTTTCAGGCACTTTCTCAGCTTCCCAGATAAAATTTTCAATGCCCTGGTCCTAGCCCTAGAAATTGGAAGGCAAATCATTTGTTTTTGAAAAGGATGAGAAGTCATTCCTTAACTGCAGTTACTCAGACTCCAAAGCCTTAAGAGAAATTAGGGCAAAAAGTTTATTTTATCTGTCTGCCTTCAAATAATCTTAGTCCAGGAGCTGCTTGTATGTATATACTCAGCAAGGCTGCATGGTGTTAATCTGGTTGAAGTGTTAAAATCTCATGAGCAGCTACAGAAACAGAGCTGGGGGGATTGAAACCTTCCTTTGTGGAAGTGGAACCTTGCCTGCATGCTGAACCCTTTTATTTCACTCCTCACCCTTACAATGTGGTCAATAGCAATGAAATATCTTTGCTTTCAGTAAGTTAATTCCAAAAAAGCACTGATAAAATAGGGGGATATTACAGAACTGGAAAAAAACCCTGGACTCCTCACCAGGCCTGAGAAGTATGACAGTAACCTCAAAGCAGAACCAGTTTATATCTGAAAAGTGTCAGACAATTTGTCAATAGGGGAAGAATGGCTATAGCTGACTGCAGGCAGAAGAATGTAGCTGAGGATCTTTTATTAAAGCTGTGGCCTCTATTCACTTCATTCATTTTGTCCACAGTCCACAGCTTGATGTTGGCAGAATGTTGTTGCCTGACCTCTATAGTGCACAAATTTTAGCATCAAAATACCCTGACGAAAGCACTTTTAGGCCAGGTTCCTAAGAAACTGAGGTTTGTACAGTAAGACATAAATATACATAGGTTTTTCTTTTACTCGCAGCTGAATATATGGGTTGATTTACACCAAAGAATTGCAAACTCTAATAATATTGTATGCATAAAAGGTTTGTGAAATTCATGGTTAATTACACTCCCTAATGTCTCCCACTGAGCTCAACTCCCATTAGAAAACAGAAAGACAGAAAGAATATGAAAACTCCAACCATGGGGCAGGGGGAGGAACAGAGACAGTCACCCTTTAATGATAGTTTTTCAGTATATTAAATGTGAGATAATTCAACCAAGAGACAGGTTTTCATGAAACCATGCTTAATTCATTTCGCTGCCAACAGAACTCCTGTTAACGTCTCTGTGCTGTGTCACCCAGTGCTGAAAAATGCTTCTGTCACACTGAAGGGCACTTTAGCGTAGCTCAGGCTTTCTGACAAACATTGTTCTCACAAAGAAAATACGTCATCCTTTCTTATGCAGCTCTTTGAAATCAAATTTCAGGGCAAAAATCACTCAAGAGGAAAGAGAAAGTTGAATGCAAGAACTTTGGTGAATGGAAATAGGAAGATAAAAACAAGTTAAGCAAAGAAAACTTAGCCAATTGCAATTCAAAATTATTTGCTTCACTTTCGAAAGCATAATGTGAAGAAAAATGTTTGGTACTCATTTGAGGCTATTAACATGAAAGTATAATCAATAAAACCTTCTTTGTTTTACTAAATTAGTTATAAAAGCCTCAGTGTTACTATTTTTTATTGACATATTTTTCTTCCTTGCATACTTGTTGGATCTGACCTTATAGTCTAACCAAAAGTATGTAAAACAAATGATCTTCCAGGAAAGCTCAGAAATTCAGTTAAGTGGAGGGGATTTAATAAATAAGGTAGCATTCTACTTTTGTAACAGTTCTTCAAGTGTTTGCACTTGAAGATTTGCATGTATTTCAAATTACTTCTGTAGTTCCAAAAATGTGTCAGAACCGGTAAACAAAATGTTGCTGCTACCTAATGCATTCCAACACTTTCAAGAAACACTTTCTTACTACAATTTGGTCAGATTCTAAACTAAAATGTTATTTCAAAATGAGTTTAAAAGTGAACTAGAAAATATCTCAATGCTTTTTTATTTAGGCTAATTCTTGATTGCTCAAAACCAGTATCTGTTTGGTGCTCTATTAAAAACATTTTTTCTAACTGACTTTGTCATCAATCAATGTGTTCCATTTACAAAAAGAGTAAAGATTAAATTTTAATCTCATTAAACTCACCATGTAAGTGATTCCAATGCATACTGTAAGTTTCTTCCTGAAATTCTATTTCTGTGTACGTCTTGTTTTCCTCATGTTTTTGTGGTTGGCTCCTTATTTATCTGACTAGGTGTGAGTCACTTTAATATACATATATTTAGTACTTTGGATTTTATGAAGCATTTGTTTGTGCAGATGTCTGAACATATTGCTGTACAAGTACAAATATCAATATGGTACAGGGTTCTTCGGAATTTTTAAATTAATAGGTTTCTGTTTAGGATATTATGTAACTGATAAAAATTACTTATACTCAGTACTGAAATACAAAAGAACTCTCTGACTATGACTCCAACAGTATTTCATTAGTATTACACTGAATAGATCTGTAAATTCATACTGGTTCAGGCAATAGGAAGAAAATCAATATAAAGAAGGAAGCAAAAGGAGAAGAAAGTTAAATAAGTTATAGCAATGAAGGAAAAAAATGGAAAAGGGAAAAAGAAAAGGAAAGGAAAAAATCAGTCAGGGAAGCAGAACATTTTATATATATATCTATACAAACATGCAAAAATTTATTAGCAAATCCCTGAAGCATCTGGCATTTGAAACAAGAACTTAGAAATTCACTAAATCATTTGAGCATATTTGCATCCAAAATTTTTCAATGGGTGCAGATGCTGACCCTCTCAATATATCATAAATTTACTAATTCTGAAACTCTCTAAACACAAACTAAGAGTCAGTTTTCGAAAGCAGACATTTCCTATTCTGCACAGGATGCAAGGTGGAGATTTTCCACAAATCAATCACACCAAAGAATAAAAAGCAAGTGAATTTATATACGGAAATCTATATAAACCTGCCTATCTAGTACAGTTACCACCTACGTATTGCACAATTGTTAAGCTTCTGCAGCCTTATGTATTACTTGTCACTGCACCTTTGGGGGTCTCTAGTGGTCATTTGGGGAGCTGCCCCCTTTCTAGTTTAAAGCAAAGTTCACCTCAGGATGAGCATAACCCAAGGCTGAGTGACAGAGGAAATATCATCTACAGCTCAGAGACATGTTCTTAAACAAGTCCCATGCAAGACATGAAATGCAAAAGATTTCCATAAGCATTAATCGACACCTGCTTAACACACCTGACAACCTCTATTTGCATTCAGAAGACGGGTTAAAGGTGAGAATGATACTATTGACTTCCATCCACAGCACAGATCAAAGGAATCTGCATAAAGATTCAGAAAGTTCTGCCTAAAGATATCACATATATACTGCCTGAGCTATAACTGAGCAGTCACATTAGGCTAATGCTTGGCAGGGAAAGCTCCACTTTAATCTTTCGTGTGTGTGTCTTCAATTGCTGTTATTTTTACCCAAATGTGTGTCATACACAACACACACATACAAAAAGAAAATAAGTAATTCTGATGTCATGTTAGGAGGACAAAATCATAAAGGAAGTCTGGACATGGAAATTCCTTTTACATCATCTCTGGCCAATAGAGAACCAGCCTTATTCACCTAAACTTTCATTCAAATGAAGCAAACATGACTCACTCATATGTCTCAGACATAGAATACATTGCTGGTAAGTATTTGATAATGGCAAGTTATGATAATGGAAACTTATGTCCTGTTTCTTCTTCTGGTATTTGTAAGAGAAAAAAATCCCAACTTGCATCAAAACAACACCAGAGTCCCAATACATATTTTCAATGCAAAGGGCTAGAGGCTAAATACTTTCACAAGAAGTAGTCTTGAATTCTAATCTGTAGTTGGAGATTTAAACTCATATTTTTCACATCCTAGAGTTTTTCATTATCCAGGCTTTGACATGTTATGAATAAAAGCAACCTCTTTTTTTCAGTTCAAGCTGAGCCCCTGTTCTCTAAGGATACAAAGGGCAAAGCAAGTTTGTTTCTAATGCACTTTAGATTTCTGATCATGCTGAAGTGCAAAATGTTTTTGCCTTTTACTTTAGAGTCAGGAAAGGGGAAGAAGAACAAAACAACCAATAAACTACCCATAAATATCACAAACCACAAGGAAATAATAGTTCAGTGAGGAACACTGCATTAGACAGGAAATTGCCTGCTTTACGCTCAGCCAAATAAATTAGTATCCATTGCCTCTTAGCTTCAAGAGCAAAGGAAAGAACTTCACCTAACGATGCCTCATGATTAGAGTAGGTCTTTTACTACAGGATCTCTAGGTTCAGGGCCTTTGAGGTGAAGAACAGGTAGAAGGGTTTTTTGAATTGAATTTGTTTCTTGAATTCACAAGGCAAGGTTACAGCATAAAAAACAACAAGTATTTCCTCCCTGGTCGCATTTTCAGAAGATACCTCCATCTTTGAACTCAGGCAAAGAGGTTTCAAAAGAAAAGCTTCAAGAGGTACTTGCCCTTTTACAACTGCTGTTCTCTACTAGATGGCTAAGCATGCTTACCCTCCTTGAGACCCAAAGTAATTTGTTTGCCTTTTTGATTGTTTTTTGTTTGTCTGTTTTGGGGAGTTTTTTTTCGTTTGGTTTGGTTTTTTTGGGGGGGGAGGTTGCTGTTTGGTTCTTTTTCTGTTTTTAGGGGGCAAGGTGGGGAATGGGATTTTTGTTTTGTCACAGGAACATGGCAACCTATTTCTGCCATCTGAACACCTCTCTCTGTTACTCCACAATGAATCTATTTTTTTAATTTCAGTTCACAGTCTACAAGGCTATTCAATATACTTAATCCTTGCTCAGCTGTAAGAATGACTGCTGTTAAATCTCTAACATTTCCTTTGCCCAAATGATCAGAGAAGCCCATTAGGTGAATTGGACACACCTCACTTTGGCCAAAAGGCACTATCCATCAGTTCATAAATGATAGCAATTTGATCTGTTTTTCTTTCTTTTGAAGTTTGATCCTTGAACATTGTTAGTTTTAAGTCAGATTGGTAAACATAGTTGTGTGGATGGCATTTTTTGATTTTTGAAATTAATGGATTACAAATCACAGAACGGTTAAGGCTGGAAGGGACCACAATTGGTCATCTGGTCCAACCTCCCTGCTCAAGCAAAGGTCATCCTGGAGCACATGGCACAGGATTGCATCCAGACAGCTCTTGAATACCTCCAGTGAGGGAGGTTCCTCAGTCTCTCTGGAAAATCTATTTTTATATTTTGTTCACAAATTATTCAATATACTACTTTCATAGTAGCATACTATGAAAGTATACTACTAGTACAGTAGAAAATATAGCAGCCCACATTCTAGAGAGGTCTTAAAGTAAGGGAGCCAGATGAACAAAAAAATCTTGGGTCTTCTAGGTTCTGTGCCCTCAATCTCATGTACAATCACCAGCCCACCTGCACCTCTGGGCTCAAAATTACTCTCCTTAACTGAATTCTGACTGAAGTAAGGCAATTAACTACACTAAGGTGGTTTGATATGCACGTTTGCTCACTTTAGTTAAAATTACAGCAGAGGCTTTTGTCAGTCATGGCTATTTTAATATACTAATTGCATCAGTAGTCACTCAAGATTAAAAATTTAATAGCTAAAACAATTATTGAAGATGGAGTAACAAAAAAACCCCACAGAATTTGCCGAAGAATAGCTGTCTCTTCTTTCATGCATTTTAATTTGAGGCTTCAGTGCCAAAACATATTAAAAGCACTGAGCCACCTGCTTTATTTTCTCCTTATCATTAGGCTTACTCTGAATATTCATAGTTCTCAACATGTTATCTTTCATCATTGATCTCTCTCTGAAATAAATGAAAACAGAACATCTAGCACTTCCTAGATTGTGGTCTTCTGTCCTGTAAATATATTAAACCTAAAGTTAACGTTGAAGACTGTATATTAACCAAACAAATTTTTTTTTTTTGCTTTTAAAAATGAAATTTCTGTGGTTGCTATGAATAAATCATGAATAAGTTTAAAGCTTCTTTTAAACACTAAAACAGCTTTACTTAGGTCAGGTAGTTTTCGGGGGAGGCTTAGCCCTGAATCAAAACCATAACACTGCAGTGCTGAGATCCAAATAAAAGATTCAAAACAAAAATTGACAGTACTTGTATTTTTTATTGCCCTGAAAATGGTGCCGCATGGGACTATAACACAATTAGCCACCCATGAATAAAAAGAATCATTCATAAAGCAGCAATGCAAAAATTCAGATTTAATGAGAAAGATTTGCAGTCTCATCTTGAATGAAATAATATTACTTGTGTATATTTTAAAAAATAGTCAGCATGCAGCTGTCTGAACAGTTTCTTAATATTCAGTATTTGCAAAGGAAATTCTGCACACCTTTTCTCAAACATCTAAAAAGTTTCGGAAAGTTGTGAATCTGCTAGTCTGCTTGACTAATATCTTTCTCTGTACTGAATTCTCCAGAAACACCTAGTACTGCTGTTGATAGGTGTCCCAGCAGCTGAAGGAACCAGGGTCACAGAAAGTCACACAGCCAGTCTGAGAGATCACTGAAGATTATAATTAAAATTGTAAATGTATAGACTTTATTTCTGATATAAATTCACATTTTCTGACTTGTTACCACCTTCCTAAAACCCTAGATAAAGGCCTGCCTTTATGGTGGTATTCATGGAGGGAAAAGCCACTTCTTTCATGGGAATGGACATGAGAAGTAATAAATGTATTAAAAACATGTTATTACAGCACTTTAGCGTTTAAGAGCTTCTATTTTTTTTTTTTACTTTGGTTGCTAAACTGGAAATATAAACCTCCAGCTTGGGCACCCAGCTTGTAAATAACTGATTTCCAAGTGGTATTTAAAGACAGTCAGTAAGAAATACCAAAGAAAAATCGCACACCAAAACCAATGACCTCTTTGGATCATATATGCTCTATTAATTACAAAGACACATTGTCTTCCAGGAGTAACATAAATGAAGAAGCCAGAGGAAAACAGAACCTTATGTTTGGGAACTGCGAAGAAATTATTATTTAGTCAGGAGATGCATCCATGCTGACAAATAGGTAGATAGATCCTGAAACTGGTAGACAATTTCAATGAAGAATAAAACAGCCAGAACCAACAAAAAATGTTTAAACAAACAGTTAATTACTTGTTAACACATTAACCAATTAACATTAGGGAAAAGATAAGCCAAACTGCTGATCAACTGGAAAGATCAAAATGCGTTAGTGTTTTTTAATACATAGATTCCTACTCTTCCCTTTCAAAAAAGCAAATACTGACTAGTTTGAATTTAAGTTTTCAGGACAGAGAAAGTTCTCTTTCTCTGAAAAGACCATTACCTGTACACTAACAAGGTTAATAGATGGTCCCCTGCAGCATTAGAGCGAGCCTTCCCTTTTGGGAACAGAATTAGAGAAATATTTAGACAGTACTACCACTGAAGCATTTATAATCAAATGACAGTGAAGGTGGACTGGCTGCAGCAGGAGCAACAATTTGTTTCGGTTGGTGGTTTAGAGCCTATTGAGAAAATTTGGAAACTGAATTAAGAGATGAAAGCATTTGGAAGAGCAGTTTTGTAACCACTCTAAAAGAAAAGTGAGCTTTATTGCCAAAGAAGCAAGTCATTTTAAATGAAAAATAACCCCAAATAATTTCATTCTACCATGACTAAAGACTAAAAATATAATCTTTGTCTCCTTTCTTGTAAGTAAAAACCTATTTATCAGTTTAGTAACTTAAATATATTAAAATTATCCTATTTTGGTTGCATCAGAAACAAAAGGCATCAAAGACAAAAAAAGTGAAGGAAGTTGTCTGGCTGCACTTTGGTTTGGGCTTGATACATAGATTTCCAGTCAAATGAAATAATTTATATTTTATGAAGGAGAATTTTTACTAAGGAGTTACCCTGAGTCTTTGGCATGTCATGAAACAGTAGAGAGGAAAAAAAACTTAGAGTCTGCTCTCATTTTTATGGGAGCCAAAACTCCCTTGCAGATATATCATAGGAAAACATCCTTGCCATTTTATTCTTTATTGCTTTAGTGCATGAGTCACCATTGTTTTTAAATTATAGGGAATTTTAAAGGACACATGACTACGTGCACATATGAATAAATGATGCCTTTGAAGGTTATACTTCACAAGAAGTTGTAGCCTAATATAACACTTAAGATATGTAAGAGTATGCATCATTGTTGGCTAAAATAAATATCGCAGCAGTCAAAAAGCAGAGTTCCTACAACAGTCAGTGGAAGCTGCTTATCAAATTATGTATCCCACATGGCCTAAATAATAGGATTCTCCACATTGTATAAGTGGAAATGTTAGTAAATCCAAAGACAAAGCAATAAATTACTATATTTAAGAAGTACTCTTTTTTCCCAGTAAATACTATACCTTCTTCACACAAAAAGTATGCCAGTTGCTTTCATTTTTTTAACACTTGCTATACCACTGATGAAAGAAGACACATTTAGCCTGTGTTAGCATTGAAAAAAAAATACCCCAACCATCTTACTTCTTATGTGTTCTTTTTCCTGTTTCAGATCAGAACTTTCTATAATCATGCTGCACAGTAAGCTGGATAACATAACAAGGAGAAGTATTTTTTAGTGGTCATTTCCCTCCATCAATAGGTATGGAAACAATCAAAGCTGAATTAAACAAAAGAACAGGCAGCTGAGGAGAGCAAGAAGCGTCAGCAATGTTTCTCATCATTGGGATTCCATAGCAACTACAGTTAGCTTATACAACAAATTACTGTGTATTTCTACATCAAAGCCCATAGAAAGCTTTGGCACATAGGAAGTGTGCAGGGGATCTATCAGTGGCAAGGTGAAAAGTGGTCATGCCCACGGTGCTGGGAAGGCATCTCAAAAGACACACACCCCTGGAATCCAGCTGTGTTTGCTTTGAATTGTGCCTTCACACACTCGGCAAGCAGGATCAGTAAACCTCAGATAAAACACCCAAGGAAGAGAACCTATGTAGCTTTGTCATGCCACTTCCATTCTTGGGGTTTCCCCCCCACCTCAGATTCTGCCATATTAATTCTCCTTGAAAGGAAGACCTTTTTCTCAAAAAGGCTTATCCCCGCATTTTTGTCATTACAAAGTAGCTGTTATTAGCCACGGTGCATGCACACGTGGGAAATTACAGGCCTTTCTTTGGGTTTGAGCAAAGGCCAAGGTAGCTGCTGCCACTTACTGCAATCCCAAATTCCTCATGCCCTTATTGCCCATTTAAGAAGACATAAAAATGCTGATTTCCCACATCACAACCAGAATTTTATTCTGGTCTTCTGTGATCCCATAGGGTTTTCAGAGTAACATTAAAGATGACAGACTGAAATTGTCTGTAAAATGTTACTTCAATAAATTCTTCAGGCCCACCACCAAGGAACAGAACTCTTTTCTGGTGAGCCTAATGGCAATATCTTGTGAAAATAATCAAGGAAGTAATTAGATTAATTTGTTATCTTCATCTGATGCCACAAAGTTTTACAGTGAAGGAAAATTTTATATATTGTTTATATATTTATATATATTGAGTTCTACCCAGTTACAGTTTGTCTGATTGATGAACTACCTGCAATCTATGAGTTATTGTATTTATAAAGGAGAATTGAGTGTTTTCACTTGGTGAATCATAATTCTTTCACATCCTCTATTCTTTCTAGGATGAAGTAGACTGTTTTTAGCATTAATTATTTCAACATTCTGCTTAGCCCAGTAAGATATTTTCCCTGTATTACAATAGCTTATATGAGCATACTGCTTATATAGCAAAACTTTCTAAATAGCTCTGTCAGTCTGCAGTTATTTGGCATTCAGAAACACCCTGAGGAAAAGATGTTCATATTTAGCAACACTTTCTTATCAAAAGAATTAAAACAAAACTTCTATTTTATTGATTTTTTTCATTGTTTTCATTGTTTTCTAATCTAATTTTCTAAATAATTTCTAGCATCCACAGTAGTCAAGAGACAAGTACTGCGGAATCCATAAGTCAAGGCATTAATAGAAATTCAGGTGTAATTCCTGCTGGTACCTCAGCTAGAGGGAGAAGAAAAATAAAGCACATTTGGATAGCCTCCTCTTGTCCTTTTAGATAATTTAGTGCATATTTAGACAGAGTCTCTTTAAAATCCCTGGAATACAAAAACAATGCCTGCTTCATCTTTTATTAACTGTGATGATGACCTGTTTAATAGCATAAAAACATTTCCAGTTTAAACTGATAAAGTGGTTACTCTGCTTGCCTACAGTCTATTTTAGGATTCATCTTCATGGACGCCCTAGCACTCAAGGTGCTTTGAATGTTTCACAGCGTTTTGCAAACCAAGTATTTAAGTAAATAAAATTTAACATAAGTAGCACTTATTTTTCATTCTTCATTGCACCAGTAATGTCTGTTACATAGAATTCTCCCTTCCCACTATGTTTCCTCTCAGAAGAGCCATTGGTCACGTATATTGAAGGATAACAAATTCTTACTTTTCCTATTTTGTGCAATCAGCTGAGCGCACCCAGCAGAAATCAAGCCTCGAGCTAAAGCTGTACTATTGCACCAGTAAACACTAAGTGTTATTTGAACTGCAGATGCTGGAAAATACCAGTGCTATTTCTTCTGAGAGATTTGTAATCTAATGAATTAAAGTAATTTTATTATTCGGCAGCCACACGTGCAATTTATGTGCTGCAGAATGATAGCCTCTAATAGCAACCTCAGTAAAGAGAAACTAATAAAAAGCTCTGCTTTATGCTTTCCAGAAAGCAGACACTACATTGACATCAAAACAGCAAGTTTAAAACTAGAGGGCAAGGGGTTTATTGTGTAATCTTCCATCAAGCTAAACACTGTCTGGGTGCACCATATGATTTTTCTTCATCAAGACTGTTGTCATTTTGCTATGCTTTCCACTACTTTCCCCTTTAAAGTGGTTAATTTCATTACACTCCAGAAGCGAGGGTTAGGGAGTAGGAGTTTGAGGAGGTGGCATGAAGATAATTTTAGAAAACAAACAGTTTTCTCGTGACAGATTTTGGCAGCAAAAATTAAGAAACCAGGTTCGCTTATGACAAATTGACCCCATTTTCCAACTCAAATACAACTTTATGTTAACCTCAAAACAGAGTCATTAGGAAAAAAAAAAACATAATTACTTTTCCATAGCAAAAACGAGAAACATCAAAACGCTTGCAGATTTACTCCTTTTAGAAATAAACATTTCTCAGTAAAGGCTGGGAAAGGGCACAAAAGTTGTTAGAACTTCTGTTACAAGTATTTTGCCATACTTGGGTGATAAAAGAGGTTTGCATTTTAGGAAATTATGTTTATAGCAGTTTCACCAGAAAAAGGATCATAAATTCTTATTGGCACCCCATCTGCACCCACTTACAGCTTTTTATAGGGAAATTATCTGGAAAAGAAGATTTATAGGGTCAAGATAGTGTACCTGAACATCAATCCACTCAGTAAATAACTTACTCCCAGGATGCTACTCCTTTTTAAAAATAGTCAAATCATTCAGGTTTCTTTCAGGGCTTGTTTGCCACATCTATCACTTTTTCCCATCAAGTCCAACACTGACTCTGCTTTTGTTGTTATCACCTGTTTCCTGATAGAGGAGAATCATGGGGGAGAAATCCAAAAACACACTAAAGAACCACAAAAACCCAAACTCCTCATAAAACTCAGCCATCTCACTTGTTTAAATATTCATTGAAATGAACAAAACCTAAAATTTCTCTTTTTTATTGTACAAGTATGACCCATGCAACTTCTTTTATAGCTTCAGTGAAGCCTCTCTGGTATGGTATCTTCATGTTTATTAATTATGTCTGTAGACTGTGCATAGTTGGTGAGATTTGAATAATGACAGCCTATGACAAAACTAGTAGGCAAGTCACTGTTTTTGAAAAATATCATTTATGTTTCTTTAACAACTTCTGCTCCCTACTAAACTTTATATATCCTTTTTTTTTTTCATTTCTCTATCATACATATCCAGCAAAACAAGATAATATTTTCTGTTATTATTTCTACTGATGTACTTTAAAAAATTCAGTGTTTCTAGTATTTGGTACATAAAAAAACTCCCAAACATTAAATAATTTACAGTCCTTAAACAGGGAAATATACTCACTGCTTTGTCCTATAGCTCATCATCTCTTCCTTTGTCATCATACTCTGCTAATTTTCCTTTTAGCCAATTTCCTTGGGTACTTAAGAGAAAAGAGCTGCCAATAATGGCAAAATAGCCATAAATCCTTACCAAATTCGAGCCAAACCTGAACCACACTTAAAATCAAGCATTTCTCTCGGCCTTTACAATGTAAGTGAAGTTCCAGTTACCAGCAGGTGAATAAGTATCCTGTAAAACAAGTAGTAAAATAGGTTCAATCTTTAATCTCCTTTGAGAAATCCCTGCAGAAAATAGTGACCTTCATGTTTAAGACTTTATTTTTAAAGCATTTTATATAATTTCAGTAGAATTTAAATTCACACACTTAGAATTCTAGTGCATTAGGAAGAATCTTGGTGACCCCTAACAGTCTCAAACTGTTAGACTATAAAATTAACCAACTTCTAGTGTGTTTCAATAGGATTCATTTGATTTCATTTGTCTTGCATCAAAATCTGCCTTCCACCCTAGCAGCCACAACTTGGGCTGCTAAACACTACAAAAGACACTTCCTCAGAGAAAGAGACTTTTAGAAAAAAGTCAACAATCAACATTATGAATTTCTAACTACATATGTGCACAATGTAGAAGATCACTGGTAGCGTAGAAACATTCTGTGGGTCTCATCCTGAGGAACTATCCATAAATTTCACAGTAAGTATTGTTGAAGTTAAATTTGAAGTTATACAGATATATAAAGAAGTCACACAATACAAAATAATAGCTACCCTAACAGTAGTTAATGTTGTCTAATGCTGTCTAATATTTTGGAGTGCCAAAGTCTTGAAAATTTCAAGTAAGTTAAATTTAACATCTTCACCCTGCCCAGCAAGCCACCGAATTTTATGAGCTTTTTCAGCATGTATTCTCAGCGTGAAGTTCCTTTTAAAAAGCAGGCAGACATATGTACCAGCTTAAACTAACAGAAGGATACACTTCTCTGTTTCACAAGAAAGTTCAGCTGCTGACAAACAAGGTGACAGGGATAAGGTCTTAATTTGAGTAAGACAGCGTCTTTCCCATAGCCTTCCCCTCAGGCTGGAAACGTGAGTAACCTGTAACAATCAGCAGCACCTTCACAGTAAGTTTGTGCTGAGTTCCAGTTGCACTCAGCAGTTACAGAAAGAAATATATAAGACAGGCTATTAATTTATCTAAAGGAGATAAAGACAAATCTGAGCCTCAGACGGATAATATTCAGTAATATTCCCTCTCTCCTGGACACAGTGTTATTGATTCTTGGGGGCATGAGAGCAGTGCTGTCAAGTGGACAGAAAATGACTCAAGGCTATTTTTGCACTAGAGACACAGACTTGTGCCTTTTGAGAGCCTTAAATAGTTTACATAGGCAAAACACCCAGAGAGGATATTGTTCTGCCTGTAATAAGTACATTTGTGACACACAAGCTATACTCCTCACATATGCTCCCTTTATGTATATTCCTTCATTTTTCACGATTGTCTCATTAAAAACACTTCTACTGAAACCATATCTGGAAATTTCTACAATCCAAAGCGACATAATATTTTTTCCTTGTTTGTTTGGGTTTTTTTATTATTTTATTTTTCTCCCCCCTGCTTTTTTCTTTTTCTCCCCTGTTTGCCATCTAGAGATCACAGAGACCTGGACTAAAATACTTATTATGCATGCTGATCCAAATGTGCATTTGTGTCCTCAACAGGCTGTTGTAACTACCTCAGTAAAGACATGGCTTAGCACATGACAGTACATTTTCCCTCTGTAGCCTCTCACCAGTGGACAAGCTATGGCCTATACTGCAGAACAAAAATAACGTGGAAACCTTGACCAGTAAGTGACTGTGGAGGGATACTTGCAGCACTTCAGTGTTACTGCAATTGCTATCAGTAATATTTGTTTGAACCTTGTGCCAAAGCCTTGAGTGCACCAAGAGTACACAAGACTTCAACTGTCCCTGTTTCACCTGAGACCTCCACCCACTTGGTCTAAGTTCACACCAATTCCATGATTAGAAAAAAAACCCCAAAAAATAAAACTAACCAACCAAAAAAGCCCTAATGAAGAAACTCCAAACCACACTGGAAAGTCGTGACAGGTGACTGATCAGCTACACATGCACCATTTACCAGGCAGTACTAATTAAGAAAAGCAAATTCTTCTGTGACAAATGTACTCAAGAATAACTACATTGAAATAAATCTTCCAGAAAGCTGAGTTGTCAGAAGAGAACAAAACAACTCAAATCATATTAAATTTTCAGCATACAACTATAAAGAGAGCATTTTGTGACAAGGAGTTTGCAACCTCAGGATAAGAGAAATAAACATATTTAACAAAGAAAAGGTGTAAGAAAGGTGCCAAGGATCGAAAAAAGGCAGGTACAATCTGGGCAATAAGCAATTTTCACAGCATATGCCTACTTTTCATCTAGTACATAACTTAATTGCTTCAAAACTACCGTTACAGTGGAAAAGAAAAGCTCCTTTGAAGCTCTCCTGCTAAGCCTTCTTTTAGTCCTTCTGCAGCCATCCTCTCTTCAAAGGGGTTTTCCTCAGGGGTTTGGCTAAACAATGCAAACACTTTGGTGTAATTTATTCTACCTGACAGAGTTTTTACACATAACTGCAAATAAGAGTCTGAAGCACTGCTAAGCCTCCAACTACAACCTCAAGTGTTCAAGTCCTTTAAATTCTGGCCCAGGAACAGAGACTCTTAAACTTGAACTGGACTAAATTACCAAAAGTGATATTTAGCATATCAAACGACTGAATTGTCCTTCACCCACAGGTTCTACTGCCCCCATTCTCTAAGCTCAAAATTTGTCTCAGTTTTTCTTTATCTCTATGAATTTTAGCTATAAAATGAGAACCAATCTTACCTATAAGAAACCTAATCCTGAAGTAATGTTCTATGGGTTATAGAATATATATATATATATGTCTTTAAACTTCAACTGTCTTCAAGACACCTTTGAAACTAACAAGACATCAGTAAAAGGTAAGCTAAAAAGTGCTCAAGATATACTAAGTATATTGAAGCATTTATTAAAGCAATATAACTAGGAATTTAATTTCAACTGTTTTTTAGTGTAACATTATAGATTTTTACACACTGAAGTTTAAGTTTAATGGGCTATATTTTTTCTTTTTCCCTCTGTTTTAAAAGAAGAAATAACCACTTGATTCCCCCCCATCCCCCCCAAAAAAAATTGCCAATTTCGACAGTAGTAAGCTGTGGAAAAGCTCTTCCAACTCTGGTATGCAGGCAGAAAAGGATGGTCAGTATCCACACCAATTCTGCATTGCTCAGCTCATGTCAGTACGTCTTTTTATTTATCGTAGTTAAACTACAGCAAGAGTACCTGATCTTTGCAAAAGATGCACCATATATCTTCTTGAGATCTGCAGCTGCTCATCACATCCAAAAACATCAGGTACAGGTAAGTCCATAATTCCATCAGTAGGAGACTCTGAACCCTGGTTTGAGGAACATCTGGCAATATCAGTATCTGAAGGAGACCCAGAGGGCCCTAGGCCACCACTGGCATACTGCTTTGAATAACTCTTCTGTCCCAGAGAGGAAGGAAATTACAGATAACTCTAAGTTATACAGAAATCCAGGATGCCTTAAGTCCTGGCATCCTTGCTACTTTGTGACTTCAGAAGTAAACTGAATCAGTCCAAAAACCTCCTCTCTCTGAAAAGAAGACCAAAATCTGAATTAGACCTTAGCAACTACTCTTCCCTATCACCTTCCTAAGTTAACTGCCTGCCCTGCTAGAATACCTTCCATGACTCCTCCACAAATGCTCCTCAGCTGGTACCAGAACATCTCCTTTTACAGCAGCTGCTTCCTGGACTCTTCATCACAGCAGGAGATCATGAAGCTCTTTATTAATCCTGCTATCCTGTCCTTCTGAAAGAAAGAGTCCAATGGCTTAGGAACACAATATACAGCTTTTTGCAGATCCTGAGGAATCGAAATTAATTTCTCATGTGGTCATGTGAAAAATAGTTTTAAAAGTTAATTTAAGCTTTCATCAGAGTGATTTAATGTTTCACCTCCTGAATTTGTGAAGACCACAAAATAATTTTTTCAATTGTTGGAGGATTAGACTTTGTTTCCATTTTCTTAGAGGATGTGCAGCTAGATAACCTATGAAATGTAAACAGATTTTGTGCCCTTAACTGCTGTTAAAGGGCTTTACGTATTTTTATGCAATTAAAGAAAACATTTATGCAACAGAAAAAATTGCAGCATTTAAAAAAAAAATGTTTAAAATTATTTACAAATACATGACATGAAAATATGTGAATTGTTTAGTATAACTTCAAACAAATAGTATTTTCCTGATATGAATGACAATGCACTAAGCAATGAAATGATACATAGATATACCTTACATCAAAAGTAGTTTGTCTTCTAGAAATTCAGTTTCACATCCTTGAAACCTTTACCTTCAATTTAACAGTTGCTGCCATACATACAATAAAGTTTTGATGATAGATTATCCAATTAAAATTTGTAAAGGTACAAATACATTAACAATCAGAGCACTAAGCTGAGTTTTCCCTAGCTTTACTAGGCCCTATTTTTTATATTTCTTTTCAAATAATCACCTCAGAGAAATTAACCGATAGACTGCTAACCTTTTGTCACTTCTGAAATATCATTCTGGAAGTAATCACAAATCTTTGTGATCTATCTTTCTTCAGCATTCCTCTTCACATGTTCATGTCTTTCTTCTTCCCCTGAAACAGACATGAAATCATGAAACATACAAAGGCAATCGTTATTCATAAACACTCATTAGCTAATTAATTCCAGATAGTTCATGATCATTCATCAACAAATCATGAACTGAAGTGAAATGAACTATTCACAATTAGTTTATGTCTTCAGCATCTTGCATTAATTATTACAGGGTTGATTCCTTTTGAGTCATTCAGGTTAGCCTCTGTCATGATTAACAAGGATAGCATGCACTGTTACACAAATCACAGAGTTCCAGAGAGTGAGAAGCAGAATGAATAACTTTAAGTTGCTTATTTTATCCTTAATCACTTATATATCATTATTTATAAGCTAAAAATTCACCAGTATGAGAATGGTAGGGACAATTTCCCATTCTAAAATTCATACAAGAGAAAAACATTAAAATATTGTAGGAAATTATAGTTTTTAGTTCCGCCTCTCTTTCTTAAAGGAGAAGTAAAATTATGTTTGAGGGTTTTCTTTACAAGCATCTTAGTAAAAACACAAATGCCTAAATATAGGTGTATTTTTCTTTCTGAAAAGTACAGCCCACCAGCTGATATTTTGTATTTACATGGCATATAAAGGAGAAAATGGAAAAAATATAAATGGAATACAGTATACATTTTTTCTAATTATATTAAAACTCAGCTATTCTATGGTTTGGCTTTTCTATTTCTTTCCTTCTCCACAAAATATGTCCATCATAATTTACTTCCTACATACTTATGGAAAAGCAGGTGGATTATACAAGGAAATAGAATCCCATATGTGCTATAAAGACCAGCCTAAACAGTGTGACCAGAGTTAAAAAATACCTCAGGTTATGAAGCCACTTAAAAAAAAAATATACAATAAGTATCTTTTCTGATAAGAGTTTGGGGACAGTGGTGAAATTTATTATCAAAAATTGCGAATCTTTTTCCCTGTTTTATATAACCATAGCAAGATTATCTTCAATACAATGATCTGTCCCTTCCACATATACAGCAAAAATGGCCTTTTATTGTATCCCTATTTTCACTTATTTACCTTATTCATGTATACCAAACTGGGAATGGATAAAATCCTCTTTTATGGCCCTAAATATCCTCAGATTAAAATTCCCTAGAAATTATTTTTTTTTTCTGACTAAGTTATTGCTCCTTGTAATTTTAAAGGCTGCTAACAAAATATTTTCTTGCGTCCTTTAGGAGCTACAGCTGTCTTTTCTGGGTACTGCCTGGAAATATTTTGCATGTTTAGAGCAATGTCTAGTTAGAGTCCTTCCTTGGTTAGAGAAGTTTTCAGATTTTATATAACTTAAGGCCCTTAAAGGCTTCCAAGTCAGAAGTGGGAAAGGCAGAACATCTCACTGAGTTGAATCCCTGCTGTTTGAATTGTTGCCTTGTCTTGATGGCTTATTGAGGCAAAAGTGGGTGTGAAGCACTGCTGAGTGCATGCTGCTTTTCACTGTGAGGAAAACCAGAGTGGAAAGGAAAATACAAGAGGGCATGTTCTGCATATTGCAATACGAGGGGATCAGGACTCTAATGTACCTCATGGAAGGCATCACTCCACTTGAGAAAGCACTTGAAAGAAACCTCTCCTGTGCTTCTCATAGAAACAACTCATACATTTAAGATTAGAAATATATATTAGATTTTTCCAGAGATACAACAAAGCAGATTTTGACATGGAGTTTTCATGGAATCTATGTAATAAAGAAATTATAGATATTGTTGTTCTCAGATAAATAAAAATACTTGCAATTGCTACAACCAGAGAATTACCATTAGTAGTCACTAAATGTCAATATCATTAGAGAGCAGGGCCGTGGGCATGTAACATATTTTGATTATTGAAAAAGATATGGAAAGAGTTCCTACAGATATCCCAACTTAAAGCAAAAGTTAGGTAATTTGGCTTGTTATAAATACCTTGCACCACAGGGTAAACTAAGCAAAATTGCTTTGCTGAAGACTAAGGTTTCTTGTTTGCTGTTCCACAATCTGGTTTTCTATTAGTCAGGCTTTAAAGATATCTGCAAGTTTGCCTCTGTTATAAACTCCAAATGCAATTGCTCTTGCTTCTGTTATGAACCCCTACTCTTTTCCTCTGTCACCTTTTATATTTCTAAAACTTTAAACAAAATGTATGTGAAACTCATGTAAGAGGAAGTATGAGTTTCTAACCAGACAAGTGAGAAGTGTTGCTATAGTATTTACAAATATGCATACATACAGAGGCAGGTGGCACAGATCATGCAAATCTTAAAATCAAGAATTCTATGTGTCACCTAGATAATTTGTTTTTTAGCTTATGAAATCAGATGCACACAAAAAATCATCAAAGGATGAGCTAGAAGAGAGCATAGTTTAATCCTAAATATCCAGTTTACACTTATTATAGCAATGATTTAATTATAAAAAAGATATATGTGTGCAAAAGTAGCCTTGCATTCTGTTGTCTTCATCAACACAGTTGCAACTTGGTATTTTTACCATTTTCACAATTTTATTCCACAGACATTTTATTTATAATATCTGCACTGCTCTAAGAATTCCACATCACTATTTATTTAAATAAGAATACGGGAAAATAGGGAATTGTTGCTTGGACTGTTCTAACACCTTTGTGTCACAGTGAAAACTCAATAATGTCAAATTAGGAGAGAGTAACTCTTCCAGATTTAAGGCCTAACGCTGACCTGTTGAGATGGAGCAGAATCTATGTGTCTTCATGAAAAAAACAAACAGGGCTACTTGTTATTGGAAATATACCCTACCCAGAATGCTGCAAACAGGCAAGGCCAGGAAACTAGGTGGAAATCCCAAAGGAGCATTCCATGCTTTATGTGCATTCTATGTTTTCTGAAACAATGCTTGATGCTTTTCTGTGACAATCTTGACTCTGATAGGCTTACAGATAGAAAAATTATATGCTGAATTGTGCACTTCTGACATAAGGAAAAATACATAGGTTATTAAGACAGGTTAAACCGATTCAGAAGTTATCTATATGCTAAAGAGGATCCCTTGATTCGCTTGAAATCTGACATTTTCAGGTCTTCAAATGTTTATAGCTCACTGATAGCTCCGTTTCTTACATATTCAAGTTTGGTTATGAAATATTAATTCTATCATTTTGCTTATAATTCCTAGTTGTAAAGCAGGATCCCCATAAATATTGTAGATAGATATAAAAAACAACCCCTGCCCCAGAGACCTTACAGGCCAACCATAAGAGAAAACAAATGGACAGAGACAGATGGGGAAAGAGAAGAAAATAATGAGATTTCTATGATGGATATAAGAAATGTAATCAGGTTGATCATTTACCCATCATTTGCCATGAATATGATGTCACAGTCAGATTTTTCAGAGAAGGTCTGCATTACAGACCTTTTCTGTCTCCTGCTGTAACAAGGGCACTTCTGCCACTCAGAGGAACACAATTCAGAAGTTACCTGCTCATTAATTGCTTACTCATGTACACTTTGCTTAAGTGTCTCTTGGAAATTAGCCAACTTCTGAGCACTCTCACAGTGGGAAGATAAGGCAGAGATAGTGTTTAAAGCTTTTCCTACAATTCCGTTTTGTTAATGAAGCATCATCAGTTTGGTAACATTCTGATGACCGTGCTTCCTAAAAAGGAAAAGAGAGATAACAAAAGCATGGTATTTATATATAAATACATTATTATTTCATAAGTACTTTTCTCCTCCCTACATTGTTACTTTAGTTGCAGAAGGCTGAAATTATCTCCTGACTGAAATAAATTTACAGGTCTTCATTTGTTCACTTATATCTAGTTATGTTTACAAAAATTTGCTTTACTAGAAACTGAAGTTCTAATGATTTTGTGGTGTACTGAAGAAAATACACGAAGGATGGTTACGTCATCTTTGGTTTTGAGCATGAATCAAACTTAATCTCCACAGAAGAAACAATGATTAGGTTAAACAAGACAAAATATATTTGTCTTGTTTGTTTCATACTACATGCATAGGACATCTGCTCATCTAGAAAAAAAGACAGTATTTTTTAAGATTAACAAAAATGCCATCAGGTGTCCAAATTAATCTACTGTGGTTTTTTGCCAAGCAGGAATAAATTTTTCTTATCAAACACAGACATCTGGGCCTGTAGTATGAATATGGTAAATCAAATAAATGGTTAAGCATATTTTCTCTCTAGAATTCAGATGTCTCTTGCACCTTAAAACATATATGAAACTCTCATTGCTTCCCAGAAGAGGAAAAAGCAACACACATATGCAAATATAAATCAATAAATAATGAAGGTTATTGATCATTCAATTAAAAACAACTTCACTCTGGATAAAACAGAATAATACGCTGGAAAGAAGATAGAGTCTTCGGTTATACAATCAGACACAGGCACAACAGTTTTTGATGGTCAACAACTACCAATTCCCATGGAAAGGAATATAGGAATGGAATGATGACACTACTCAACCTTACATTAAACTCCTTCTATGTTCAATCTCCTAGTAGTCACAAAAGTACCTGGAATTTTTCATAGAAGTTACATGAACCAGTGAATTGTTCTTTTCATGCACAAACCCGTAGTGTTGCTTCTCTTTGCACCAACTGAGAAAAAGGATCAATTCACATCTGGCTGCACTGAATTAAATGTAAAACTACTAGTGCATTCAGTTGAAGATGTTTCACTTTAAAATGCATTTTCTTTTTTTTTTTCCTCCTCACAGAAGAGCTGTCAAGTGTCTGAGAATAAAAATAATCCATATGTTTCATGTGAAGGAGCTAGAGCTAAGGTGGTGCAAATTGGGTAGCACCTTAGGTGCAATATCAACTGCAGGAAACATTCCTCTTGAAACATGCTCTCAAGCCACATTCAGTTTTTCTTCAGCTTCAATTATAACTTCAGATTTGAACTACATAGGTACAGAAAATGCTTCTGACAGTTATTATTAAAACTAATGTTCCTTTAGAATAGCCATAAATTACAGCCCAGCCATATTTCTAGTTTATTTTTCAGCAATTTCCCCTCTCCCTTTTCTTCCCATATTTTTCTTCTTTTCCTATTTTATCTGATGCTACCCAGAGGTGGGCTGGTCAAATTCACTTTTGCTGTGATATTCCTCTCTACACTGAAATGCCTGGCTAGCTGGCAAGCACCTTATATGTCTTGGCAAGGACAGCTTCACCAGGCAAGATAACTAGGAATTTGATGATTTCAATCTCACTGCAGGCTACTTAGTCCAGATTCAAACAGCATTTATATTTATTCTTTTATAATTTTTTATATTCTTCACAGTTTTGCTTGTTACCTCTTAACCCATACTTCTCATTGTCAGAGACAGAATTAAAACATAGTACTACTGTCATGTCCTCTGGAAACAGTTGGTGAGTGACAGATAACCTCTGTGTGAATTGAATTTCTGGATAGTGAAAAAAATGTTATTATTTCCATTAAATCAACAAATAACCTTGGGAAAGAGAAAGGTGTGAGAACTTGGTCCTTAATAATACAGCCATTTTGCTGAGTTGCAGCTAACTTTGTGTCCTTGCAGAGAAGTAGCTGTTCTGAGAAGAAAGTGGAAAGGCAGTATTGAGCATTTCTTTAGTACTTATAGAAAATGCTCCCAAATTATGTTTTCTTGTGAAGAACGGAGGTAAGATACATAATGTCTCTTTGCTTTCTCAGACACATTTTTTTCATCACATTTTGTACTTCCTCTGATGCTGTCAAATGTGTTAGGTGTGTTTGCATTTTGGATGTCTCACAAGACTATAAAATGCTTAACAAACAGCTTTCTTTTTGTGCTTCAAGCCTTGACTTTGATACTTAGGAAAGTGCCCATAATTCAGAACTGGCTACCATCTGGGCTACCTAAACTCAGAAAAACCTGTATTTAGCAGCTTTTTTTAAAATTAAGAGTTTTGGAAGGCTAAATGGCAGGCAAAACAGAGCTTTTGTTTCTATAATGAGAACCTCTGAGACAATAGTGCAGTACAAAATGGACAATACAGTAACAAATTTTTATTACTGCAACACTTCATGGATTGATTCATGTCACAATTATACAGTGTACAATGCAATACAGTCCAATGGAGCATAAAGTGTCCACAAATTCTGAAATATTTTGCTCTTACTAAATACAAACTATAAATTTCCCTGTATTTTACAAGTATTTAAATCAGTAATATACAGAAACATTTAAAAAAACCCTAAATTTATTATTGGTGTGATTTTCAGGGATGACTTTAACTCTGTTTTCCAGTAAGGAATGGTGGAAATATATTTTTCAATAATACATGGTTTTCAAACAGGCTATTGTTCTACATGTCCTTGCAGACATTTGAAAGGTTACAAGATTTTACTAATTTAATTTTAGAGAGATCAATTTTATATCAGAATGTATTCTGAAGTATTTGGAATCGGTTCCATTTATCTTCTGATTTTATAGGTACTATCCAGCTGTGTTATGTAGGGCTCAAATGGCTTCAAGTGCTTCAAGAAATCTAATAAAAATTGAGCCGTTTCAAAGGAAAAGTAGATCTTACAAATGTGTCATGTACTTAATCTTAAGAGCCTCTAAATGTTTCACATTCTGAGTTGCTTGCTTCTAAAAACCTAAAAGAGAACATAATGCCATCAAGATTTGCATCCAAAAGACATAAACTATAAAATCAGACTAGGGAAAAAGAAATAAGCTCTTATTGATAGTGCTCATTGATATAAAACACTGAGGATCATAAAGGGCATGAAACTGACTTTCAGCTATCAGGTCAATAAGATATATTTCAGTAATTCAAAGTGAAATAGTGATAGAAAGAAAAATGTACATGAGTAATCTCCAACAGTCACGAACAAGTGAACTCGTCTGTAGGCTGGAAAACCAGCACCTGCTTGTACTTAAGTCTCATTATCTGATTGAATTTGGGAAAGTCCCTGAGCTAAAAGGTGTGGTCTTTTTCTCAGAGTGTGAGAAGGAATTCAGACATTCAAAAGAAACTTACTGTAATTGCTATGTGGAAACAAAGCAGATAGGCAGCAAGAAATCATTCCCAAGAGCACTATATACCAGGCTCTCTGGACAACATATCCATTTCACTCTGGGGTTTTCTGAACATGATCTCTCATCTGTATGGTGAGTGGTGTATACAACCAACATGCCCAAATTCAGTGACAGTCTGGTGTTTGCATATGTCTCCACCTTTGTCACACAGCAAGATGTTCTGATGAAGAGTTAACCTGTCTTAGGGAAATAGATGGTAGAAAGGACAAGGAAGAAAATGAAAAAGGACAGAACTATCAAGTAAAATACGGCACACAGAGGTAGTGCTGACAGGTGATAGGAGTGAAGAGATATTGAGATTGGTGCTGCTAAAAAAATAAAATAGAAAAAAATAGAACTAGCAGAACCTGGTACTTAGGCATACTCTTCTTGTTTTCTTTTTTACTCGCCTTTCCTTATTCTGCTGCCGTCTCTTGATTTTAGCTTCTGTCTCCTTTTTCCACTGTCTTTATGTTTTCTCTTACGAGTACCTCCCTCTTTTCAATCTCCATTTACTTAACTCCCTTACAAACACGCATGGTTCCACCTCTTCTCACCTTCTCCTTGTCCAGGAGTGATAAAACATGTTTCCTAAAGAAAATTGCAGACATTAAATGTCAATAAAGACATTTAATTAGAGTCATAAATTTAGGTTTAATAGTTACCCTTAAAAGCATTCGAGTTGAAAACTTAGACATTTTCATAAAGAATCAGTGTTTTGAATATACAGAAATCAAGGCTGTGTCTGACAGCATGTTTGACACAAAAGGATTTAAAAGGAATGGAATGACATATTGTGATGGGAAGATATTATTTATTTGAAGATTTCAGTCATAATATATTAATGAAAATAAGAATGACTGTTCTTAACAGTGATGATTACCTGGTTGACAACATGTTCAGGAGCTGTCCAACAGCACCATGGACAGTGACAAACAAGCTCCTGCACCAAAGTTCAGCTGTGGCCACATTTCATCACTTCAAGCTCTTGACAGAAGCCTGGATGACTCAAGATATACTGAGCCTTTCACTTCTGTCATGGTCTATCCTCTAGCCTTTAATATATGAAACATTTTATTTGCACCAGAAGAATATTCTAAATTTATTCTTGGATCAGGTTTACCTTCTGCTTGTAAAAATGCAGCTTTTTTTTTTTTTCCTTCTCATACTAACTCTTGAAGTTCCCTCTAAAATCTATCTAGTTATCTTCAGCTCACATTAATCTCCTACTCCCTGGTGAACCTCAGATTTCACCAGGAAAAAGTATATATGAGAATTACATTGTTTTACAGAAACCTGAGCTTTCCTAACAGTTTTCAGTCAGGTAAAAGAGGTTTCTTAAAGTATCATCATTTCAGACCTTGAACAGTAATTGAATTGTGAAACAAGACTTCATATTTTCATATTTTAAAAGAAATCTTACAAGATGGAAGAAATTTGTTTAAAGTTAAATTTGTTTAAAAAGCACAGAGGGATCTTGTGTGGAATGCTCAAAATGACATAAAAATGACATTCCAATCACATATCTAAACTGCCATTCTATCTGTGCTATTATTTTTGGAGGCAAATGCAAAAGACCCTCTTCAATGCACTGACTCTGATACTCAGTCAGACTACTAGACAGTTCTAAAGCTGCCACTTCAGAATCACACACTGTAAAATGAAGCCACCCAAGTTTTATTCCATCAGTTCAACCTACATCATAAAAAAATGTTCAAAGTTCTTCTATCTTACCCCTGAAGAATTTTCAGCAAAGACTTATACTACTGTTTATGAATTGATTTCATATAAAAACAAAAACTCTTTACAGTGAAAATACTATTCTTATATTTAGCTCTTTGGGAATAAAAGCAACACTGACATATACAATATTGCTATCTTCTCCAAAAGACGTGATTTTAAAATCACTGTGTCATCCCACAAAACAGGCAAATGTTTTCTGTAACTCTTTTTTAATCTCACATTACAGAACACAGGATAAATCACTGAAGTGCTTTCCCCACATTACTTTGCATGTATACTGCTGTTCATTGAAAGATTAAGTACAAGTGGAACATCAAGAGGAGCAATCAAGAGTTGATTTTGTATGCTAGCAGCAAGCTTGAAAACAAAAAGCCTTTAAACAATCAGCAGTGATTTTCCTGTAGTTTGACTTACACAGCCTGCAAATGCAAATCAATATAGTGTATCTTCAATGCTGCATATTTTACTCTAAAATTTGAGGCTTGTCATATTGATTGTCTACAGATTTGTAGACCACTACTCCACATCTACAGAATCTGTAATTGTTATATCTGTGCTTTGAGTTTTTAGTGTTTACTTGTCAAATTAAAGCTTTATATTTACCTGAAGATCTATTTGTTAAGGATGTGACCATAATCTTGGATATAACCACCTAAATCAGGATTAAAAAAACAGACAACCAATATACTTGTGCTGGTTAGAAACAGTGAATTCAGCATGAATTTATCTTCTCCCACGGGAAAAGGGCATCCTTAATGCCTATGAGTTTTCAGTAAAATTAAGCCATCATTTAAAAAGCACATTTCTATTACAATTTGAAAATACTTAGTTTTAAATCTTAGTTTTCTCACATAGATTGAGAACAAGTTGGAAAAAAACCCAGCCAAAACAGATAATCATACAGACCCAAACAAATTCCTGCCCTGTAAACCATTATTCCTGTTTTTAGATGTTTCTTGAGGGGTATTAGTTTGTTTCACAAAAGGATCAAAATCCTTATGTAAAGAAGCACTTCTGTATCGGACTTGGTTTTTTTTGTTTTTTTTATTGCACCAGATCGGACCCTTACAAATTCTTACTCACAGAATGAAAACACACTGACACATTATTTCTGAAAACAGACTTCTGAGGATCTACTCTAAATCCACAGATTCTTAGGTGCTCCTGGACCATGTCTGAAATCCATAAACCTGCACTTTTATTGTTCCCATTAGCAACTAGATACATTAAATACTATTTTGGTATTTCATGGAAACAAAGGTTCATATCCATAAGCATTTTCTACTTTATCCATTGCATCCCTCTCTGGGACACTGTATCCTTATTTCAAATGTACTGATGCCTTTTTCTCAGGGAAATTCTGCAGAAAAAGAAGAGTCTGAACTTTTGAGACAAGAGTGCGTGGGAGACAAACTGGTCAACTTCAATAGCTGCAGCAAAGTTATTTGTAGTCTAAAATCAGCCAGACGGGCTTAGATGTGCAAAGAAAAAAGTGTTTGCTGAGGTGTTATAACAGCAGTAAAATCGCTATATATAGCTTGCACAGCCTGTGAATGAACAGTCTTGCAAAAAACCCACTCCCTAAAATGAAAAAAAAAAAAAAGAAGAAGAAATATTCACAGAAAATATCTAAGGAGTTCTTTCACCTTTTCTCGGGGGTGCTGTGTCTCCTTACTTGCTATTATTGGCGTTTTTATGAAATCTTGCATTTTTGGTTTATTGTAATTGAGAAAGTGAGTGAATCATGCTCTGAAACCATAAAGTTTCATATACTGTGAGTGGATAATAATTAACTTTAATTAAAAATGGTTCATATAGTACCTCATGAGTCAGCTTGTGCGTAATATGATGCCAAGTCATCATGTGCAGCGTTTAGCTCTTGAACTCCATTTTTCTCCTTTTGTAAAAAAAAAAAAAAAAAAATGAGCCTTATGCCAGCTTCCCAAACCATGCAGAAATTTGAGAGCCCAACCTTGTTTTTTCTCCCCAAATCCCTTGTGCAACATGGCCCATTTTTGGTGCTATCCTTTCCAATTGCTAAATTATGTTAAATAACATTCCTGTGGATAAAACAATGCTGGAAGTTCTTTAAATCATTCTTTACCAGCCCAGAGGATAGCAAGTTTATTAACCACAGTAAGTATCATGTTTTACTCACTAACTCCAAAAGGCTGCACTTCCAAAGTGGAAAGAAACATGACAAACCCTGTATCCATTGGCAGATCCAATTTTAGTACATGTCTTTCAAAACTGTCATAGTGTCAGACAAAAATGTCTCACCTAAAATTTTTTCATCACAAGATGCTTCATTTCCAAATGAATATCTGTTCTGTCTTTTCTGAAAGCCAAATATGTACAATATACAGGTGTAGTCATAGAGTGAGCTGAACAAGTTACATTTTTGTAAGCTTCATGTTAAAGCATTCACAACCTATCATTATATACATTATCTGAGGTGTAATTATCTTTTATGACCTTTTCAGTGTATTCCTGTTATATCTTTTAATACAGAACAATTACTGTTAATTAATGGTTGCTGATGCAACAGGGAAGCCATGTTAGATTGCAAGTATCAATGCAAGGAACCTTGTTACTTTAAGCACAGATCCAGATGAGTCATTAAAAAGTTCCAAAGAATAAGAAGGCAATAAGCAGGAATTTCTACATAGAATGGTGTAGTACTCAGGAAGCTACACTACTAATGATCCATGTTATCCTTAAATTCTCTGACTGCATGAATCATTTTACTCAGAAACAGCAAGAGAAAAACTGCACTTCACTTTTGTGAAATGGCTCTATGGCAACTGAGCAGGGAATATTTGTGTTAATTCTTCTACTGAATTTACTATTGAGAACCACAAGAGTTATTTCATCATCCTTTCAATGTTCTTAATCTCATTAGAATTGCCTAAGAAGCTGCATGATGGAACAGTTTGAAAGTGAATTTGTTCTCCCTACACAGAACATACGTGAGTGAGATGGGTTATTTTAATTTATAAAAGAAAATCAGTAATTTGGAGGTAAAAGCAGCGGTACTCTCTCTGCTTAAGCATCTCAGAACAACAGCAATACAATTCTTACTGTGAATTCTTTATGCACTGCTATTTTGAGATTCGAAGAGTTGCAGTACATTTTTTTTTGTGACAGCTTAGTTCACAGTATTATATCTTGCCACAGAAATTTAGGACTTGAGCCAAAATGGAGGCAGTGGAAACGTTCCCATTGACGTCAGTGAGCCTTGGATAAGGCCCCAGACGGCTAAGGACTAGGATTGTCAACTTACAATTAATGTAATTAATGCATCTACACTGGCCCTAGGGCAGCCCAGGCATAAAATTCCTCTTCTGCTGTTAGAATTTAGCATCTTTTACTAGTAACTTTGAGAAAACACAAGTTAAAAAGGGAAGAAAAAAAAAGGGGGTGGGGAGAGGGAGAAGATAAAGGAGGAAAACATCTACAGGTTTTTGAAGGTAAACCAGAAGCTTATACTCAAACCTCTGTATAAACTGTTAATTGTTGATCTCTAATACAACAGAATAATAATATTCAGCAACACAATGCCAGTAGATACAAACAAGTTTCCATTCACAGTTCAAGGCTGTTGCCTTTACAGGTCTGAAACCTTTCTCAATTAAACTAAGGTGTCTAAAAAGAGAGGATGAGTCTGACTGAAATACAGTGATGACAATAAAATAAACATTTCAGTTTGTAAAAGTTGTTTCTGATATTTTGATGTGTTTATGACTAGTATTTTTGAGGGGTTGAAATAGGTAACTAATGCAGTGTGTCTTACAGAGGATCACTAGCTAATATTGCAGGCAACAGCTTCAGTAAAATTAACAAAGTGAACAGTGACAAAACTTATTACACTATTTCCTTATTGTTTTTATATTCTAAACATTTCTCTTTTTATATAGTAACATGTTTTGGCTCTCTTTTTCATAATATGAGCTTCCACTTATTTCTTCTTGTGATGTTTTATATCACTTATGTTTAATTCTGAAAAAAATGCACTTATTTTTCACTTAATTAAATATTATATCTTTGTGGGAAAGACACATTGCTTCGATGGGTTGCAACTCATAAGTATCTAGTACCCATACTGAGATCAATCACAGTTACATGTCACAAGAATGTCATGTATGATTAAAGCTGAATGATTAGTTCATAGGTTCATTTCAGTGAAATTTTCCAAATACAAATGATAGGGTCTCATATTCTAGTACTTCCTCAGACACTTATGAAATTTAAAAAAACCCAACTCATTAGTAAATATCAAAGCCATAGTAGGAAAGTTGATGTGATAAAAGCATTTAATCAGATGTTCACATAAACAAGCTAATGAACATCTGAGCCATTTTCATGGTTGCAATAACTTTTAGTTTCAAGGAACAAGTGTCTTCTGTACATTAATTACTCATTTAATATAGAAGGTAATTTTATTTTACTGTGTTGCACCGAAAATAATACTGGTAGTAATATCCATTTCAAAGAAATAGTTGGTTTTGTAAAGTCTTTACTTACCCTGTGGAGACTAGCAACACTTTCAGGAAATGTTTTAGGCTCCTGAGGAATCTGAGAAGCATCTGCTTCAATGAAAATATTTTCCTTCTGAAATGCTGAATATTTAGCACTTACTCATAGGCATTTCATAGCTGTAAAAGAGAGTGCATGATAAAAATCAGTCTGAACTTGGGAAAAATAGTTTGACTTATTGTTCTTGACTATAGAAAATTAGAGTGCAAATGTAGCAAAAAAGTGCATGTTGCAAAATGGGATAGTGTTAGAATTAGGATACTTAGGAGTACATCACTACATACCTATTTCAGTAGTACAGGACATTATGTATGTCACTAAATTCATCCACAATGCCTTTGACAACATAATGGGAGAAATAGAGTTACTTTCGTCATTTTGTCTGTGGATGATTCAGCCAACTAGCTTCCAACACTACCAGCAAAACCAGTTGGAATTAATAACTTCTGTAAGAAAAGTGATTTCCTGAATTTGGGTATCTTTTTAGCGAATTCAAAGTTTTAAAAAATAAGGGGGGGAGGGAAAGAAAAAAAAAATAAGCCAAGTAGGTAGGTGAGTTTAAAATATTTTTTTATTGGACATTTTCAAAAGGAAATATTTGAACTTAAGTATGTTTTTATTTCAAAACAGTTTTTAACTTCTGAAGTATATTAGAAATTATCAAAACAAAAGTAAATATTCCCACTCTATCTGAAAAAGATGCCCATCTATAACTGTAACCTTTCCTTCTTCACCATGCAACATTTCTGGACCAGCCACTGAACCAAAACAGCTGTCATCTGAACAGAACATCCCTTCAGTTTCTCTAGGGACTATTATCCAGGAGTGGTATGATCACACCCCCACTATCTGAACTAGGCTGAAATACCAAAGTAGTGATACAGCCACTCATAAAACAAGGAATTGTCTACCTTTTAAGAAAAATAGCTGGACGTTTCTCTGAAGTGTTTATAATAGCACAAGCGAAGACAGAGTGTGTTCACTTTGCTGTATTCATCCTTCTCATTGTCTCTCAGTTTTGTCTCTCTACTGGGCTGATAGGTGATTTTGCTATGTGAAAGGCACAATACTTTTCAAATATGATGGAAGAATTAAAAAAAAATACCCAAAAACCAAAAGCAAAACAACTGAACAAAACAAAACCAAACCAAAATAAAACAAAATAAACCCAAAGTATTTCTAGAAGTATGGATATTAAGAACCAAGTATGCTCTTTTACTGTCTGATATCCAGCTGAAAAACCCCTCTATGTGAGTTTATAAACAAGCGTGAATATATGGACACATTTTGGGAAACCAAGAAAAGCTAGAATGCATGTAGAAAACAGCAAAGCAGTTTTAAATATCTAAGGGACACAAGCAATATATTTTGCATGATGATGACTGCACTGACACCTTAGAGCAATTTAGAAAATTACTGCCTATATAATTATTTTGAGAGAAGTTGGTTTTTTTGTTTTGTTTTTTTGGTAATGTTGAATTAATCCTATGAAATATTATTTATGTATATAAAAAACGACTAAATGGCTCACTGATGAAAATGAGTGGTTCACTACTTCCAATAGAGTGAAGAAGATATTAAAGAAAATGCATTAATACATTAACAATGTCATTTTAAGCTCCTTACGAAAAGGGCAAAAGAGAGAGAAAATTTTTGCAGCTGGGGAATGGGAATACCAACAGCCCTCTTCCAACTAATACTACTGCATCAATCAGGAAAGAAAAGGGATCTCCTCTCAAATACAAGAGTTAGGAAACCTGAAAAAGGATGAAGCATCTCCCCAAACAGAAACTGAAGCATAGTATTTCTCAGCAATAATATCTATTCAATGATCTGAGACAGGATTTATCAAGGACCTGCTTCCCACCTGAAGAATGAATCTGGTGAAGAGAAACATGTTCAACCAAATGTCTTCTTTTGGGCTACTAGCCATTGACTCAGCCCCTGTTCATATGAGTGCAGTGGTTAGGTATCTCAGAAATATTGTATGTTCCATAGCCAGAGTGTAAAAACAGTAAAAGAAGAGTAATTAAAAAGCTTTTAGAAACATGGGTCATGCCAATTTATTTAGAATCTTTGTCTTGCTTTCTTTACTTTTTTCAAAATAGAATTTTAACTTCCACCATTAAAAACAAAAATATAACAAGGGTCCTCCTAAACTGACCATGATCAAAATATCAGGTTATGTACAGGTATTTTAGCATATACAACAGGCATTTTGATGATTACTTTTAAATGTCTTGAGCATATTTTTTGCTGCAGACATGACTGACTTCAGCATTGATTGTCTGATTGTACTTGTTTTTAGAGTGAAACTGCTGTTTAGCAGCTCTAAATTCCCTTTAAAAAGGGATTCAGAAAAGATTTCCATAAAGCTACTTTAATTCCATTCACTCTCATTACTAGACACTTCCCATAATCTATCTGACAGTGTCCTTGCATTCTGTTACCATTCTTAACACGTAAAATCATTATAAAACCTGGATGTTCAAACTGATCTGAACCCTGTTGTTAAGGTCAGCTGAAAACAGAGGAAATCAATAAAAAACAAATGATGAAGACACGGATTTTGCCTAATTGGCTCATGTTTCTGCAGTATGCGGTAGCATGTTCTTGAAAATGAAAAAAACAGTTACAAATGGTTTCTTTTTCTGGTGTAAAAAAACCCAAAAAAACCTGGCTCCATAGTAACATTAAAAAAAAAAAAAAAACAAAACAAGCAAGAGAGAGCTGAAGGAGATTAGGCAGAAGAAAACATTATATTTTCTTGGGAAAAAAGTTATTATATTGTATTTGATATTTCATGCTCAGTGAAAGAGTGATTGTAGCAAATTCCTCAGAATTAAATTAACTGAGTTCTGTGAACTGACTGCTACAGATGAGAGAATCTGACACTTACTAATATATGAAACGGGAGTAGTCATTAAGATATGTAAGGATTTGAGTTCAGAACTCCAGGAGAAGAAACAATAGGAGTGCACCACACCTCAGTCAATGACTTTGGATGTGTTACTGTGCTTTAGTTTCTTTAGCAAAGGGCACTAAAGCCCTGAGAGGCAATACATTTTTATACACTTAGTAATTATGTGGGATTTTGCAGGTTTTTCAATTATTATTTTTCATGAATAAAGTGGAGAAGCCCAGTTATATTGTCAAATCTTCAACACCTTTAGAGACTTCACTTTGTTGCCTACTAAACCTTGACCACTTGAACTGGGATTTTTGTCTTTTCTCCTTTGCTCTCATGCATGACATTATGATATCACTGACCAAAAATTTGGACCCATCTGCAAAAGGACATTTAGTAAAGTTAAAATTAACTAATTGAAGGTGTTAACTGAGCTGCATCATCCAATTCTTGCACTGTTGTTTGTTTCACACAAAGGTTTATTTGACTAAAATAACTCAAGGGCATGCTTCTGAAAAGGAATGTCCATTCAGATGTAACATGCTGCAGTCCAACTTCACACCTTCGGCTAATTCTTCCTAATTTCCCCAGTGTCTCTGTTTGGAAAAATATCCTGGAGGCACACTAATCCTTGAATCAGCTACACAATCTCTGTAATACAAAATTGGCTACATGCCTGGAACTTCTGGTCTCTGATTTTCTCTTTCATCCAGCATTTTTTCTTCTTATATTCCAGACAAGTAAAGTCCAGATGTTTTCTGCTGTTTAAGAAAGCAAACACAGGGCCACCTTTAGGCATTCAGTCCTTTACTTACAAAAGCCCTATTAAATTTGGTGTATTTCATTTGACAATCATAGATACTGTTTGTCTTTGATTTGCTTTTCAAATAGTAATTATTGTTTAGTACCCTAGGGCTTCCCAGTTCTTGCATACCTTTAAATGGAATAGGGCACTGAATTACCACATTCTCCATCAGTGATTTGTATTTCTAGAGCATGCAGGGCTTGAAACAGTTAAACTGCTTACCCAGCTAGTCAAACTGACTATTTGTTCTACAAATATAGGTACAGATCTCTATTACAATAAATACTGGGTCCAAGTAATTATTTTTTCTAAAAGTTACTGCTACCTATAGTAATTTATCAATTACATATTTTAAAACAAGAAACTCTCAGAAAAAAAAAATTAAAACTGACTTTAATACTTGTACAGCATTATAGTCACTTCTTCACTCTCCAACCCAGCCTTCTTCATATTTCTCTGGATGCATCTAAATTTCTTGAGACATTTCCTGAATAAATACTTTTACCTATCACTCCAACTTATTTTTATCCCAGCCCTACATTTCTCAGTGAAAAATAGTAGCTTTTTTGATCCTACAGGGCATATTTATTAAATAGGAAGAAAGAAATTCTACTACCAAGTATGCCAATGCCACTATTTCATGCATCCTTTCTCTGCACAGTTTTTCTCCTTGCCCACTTGTATATTAACTAACAACACTTAGGGAAACTAGTTTATTATCAATATTTTAAAATTTGTCTCGAATGTAATTTTGTTTCACACTTAATTACATTTGAACTATAACTTAATAATTTTTATTTCCTTCCTTCCTTCCTTCCTTCCTTCCTTCCTTCCTTCCTTCCTTCCTTCCTTCCTTCCTTCCTTCCTTCCTTCCTTCCTTCCTTCCTTCCTTCCTTCCTTCCTTCCTTCCTTCCTTCTCTCCCTTTCTTCCTTCCTTCCTCTCCCAGCTCCCTCGAGCACAGCTCTGACACAGACAGCACAGCCATCGTCACTTTGCTACTGCACTTCTTGGTACCATTTTAGACAACTCTGCAACTTCTCTCTCTACTTGTGTGCCACCGTTCCAGCTCGATATAAGTACAAATGCCTGCACAGGAAAAAATAAAGGGTCTCCTGTTTCTAGGAAGTAAGAGACTTATAACACATACATTACTACCCTGGTGACATTACTTGTTATGCACTTATTTCACATATTCTGATACTTTATCTCTGAGAAGAATACCAGAAAACTATCATAGTGTCTTTCATTGTTGAAATGTCCCTTAATTTTTTGACTCATTTTCTTAGTGCCTTGTTGCCATACAGATTTATAATCACTGGTCATGTAATTAACTGAAATTTGAAGTAGGAATCAGCAGATCAAAAAAAAAAAAAAAAAAGATAAATATATTCTTTATAATTTTTTAGACAACATTCAGCCATCCTGTATCTGAAAATACTACTTTCCAGCACAACTTTAAATTTTTACAATTAAATGTGTGTCAGTCAGATCATTTGTGATTAAGTGTACAAGTTTCACCAGCATGATCTCTGAAAATCCTCATGTTCCACAGAGTCCAGTTATCAAAATGTAATTTGCATTAGCTTTAGATATTTGAATAATATTCCAGAACCCTGAGAACATTCATGTGAAAATGTTCTCAAGAACATGCAAGATAAATCCCTCCCAGTGTATCTACATCTATCTATTACATTGACAATACATTGAAATTAAGCAGATAAAAATAATTTAAGAGAAATGCTCAGTTTCTCCTGGACTGAGAAAGAAACTGAATTATTGACAGCAAAAGGAGCTTCAAAGACCAGAAAATTTTACAAAACCCAAAGGCTGAAACTTGAACTTTTCAACAGTTTAACCAAGATGATAATTAGAAATTTTAAATTATAGATCAAGCTTTTAAAATATTACCTTACCACTTATGAATCAGGTGAGAATTACAGACTCTTTAAATTATTTCTGTATTTTCTTTCATTTTATTTCTTACCAAGTTTTAACAATAATTGTAGTAAGTGCATTTCTAATCACAACCAAATTTTACAGTTTAAATCACAAGACAGGCAGTTTCAACAAGAGCAAAAAAAAAAATTCCTGTCTAGCATACTAGAATCTCCTTGTTCTTTCATCTTATTCTAGTGTCCCTAATAAAGTACTGTTAATATTCCTGTAACATCACCATTGCAAATTACAGGATTCTTATCAGGTCACTTTATGGAGAAGAAATACTCGAGAGGACTCTCACTTTCTAGGATTGTCTATGTTATCCTGAGAGCAAATCGACCCTGAAGCCAGGCAAGCTCTAAAGACAATAAAAGTAAATATCTCTATGCCTTTTAACATTTTCCCTCCCTTTTATATTGCCTTCATAAATTCTACTTGATGCTTCAAGACTGAAAACACATCCCATTCTCTAAGAACACAGGTATGTCTTCTTTGAATGCAATTATTTCCATTTGCATAAAATTTTCTGTCTTACTGATCTTACCACAGAAATTTTCCCCCTTTAGGGTAACCACTGCAACCACAAACTTCCATCTGCAACTCCCTAGGAAATAAAGAGTAGCATGAAATAAATGCTAATAAAATCCCGAATATAAAAACAAAACTCTAAGATTTCTAATTTGATATATTCGAGCATCAGCAAATCTCTGTCAAGTGATTTTATCTATTCCTGCAGCAAAGGAACTGAAATGGCATAAAAAAACTCAGTAAGATCCTATATAGAAACAAAATTGGACAGCAGCCCACTATTCCTCAAGAGTTCTTTTTTTCCCCCCTTCCTACCCTCTCTTTTTAAAGCCACCATCTGGGGTAGACGCTTGTGTGAAACTTCTGTAGAAGATGCAAACTAGGAATGTGTTGCTGGAAAGCCACTGGGGAGTTCTACCATCAATAAACAAAGTGGAAAAGGTGCTCTCTTTCTTTGACCCTCCAGAGAAACCAAAGCATCATTTGTACAAATTGGTTTAAAGCTAGTATGTTTCCCCCCTTTTCCTCACTGAGTATTGCTGAAGTGATGTATGGTTTCCTCCTGAAAATTCACAGACCTCAGCTGGGGATTTAGAGGGATGGATTCTGCCCATGTGTGTGCAGGCTTGCCTATGTCCGTTTGGGCTTCAGAGGATAATTGCTCATTTTTACAAATGTTTTAAGGTCCAGTCAAAATAATAACTGAAAATAATTTTTGATTCTGTAATAATTTTAAGGTTAGTGTAGTTTTTGCAGCTGAATTTGTTTTATTTATATGTTCCATTAAAAGAGAAAACCTTCTGCCTCTTCTAAGAAAACATCATTAGCTCACTGACACAACCATATATCACCAGCTAGGGAAGAAAGGATAAAATATGGCATTGCATGAGCAAGCCATGGGTTAGAAAACAGATTTTATTTCTAGTTGGTAAGCATGTACAGGCTATTTTTTCAGTGCTTTAGTATCATATGTTTTTAGGGCAAAGACATTGCAATATAAATATTTTTCACTGAAATATTTGACTTAATTTTATAGTTATTTTCTCTTCTGCTAGATAGTTTCCCATTTTAAGCACTTTTTTCTTAACTTTATTCTTAGAGAAGTGTGCAGCAATGTGGACCAAACCTTACATTACACCTATACAGTGCAATGACACTCGGAAAACATTTTGCAATTGAAAAAAGCTTGCTAACCTACTTTTGGCATGCAACAACTATTCTGTACTGATTTCCTATATTGCTACTGCAAATTCCCTGACCTTCAATTTTTGTAGGGAAACCATGTCATTTTACTCAATTTCTTAAAAAATTGAAGCTGTGTATCTACCATATATTCATATTACTTTAGGGGTTACATGTTTGAGCTGAAAAAGACTGGAACCAAACTGTTAAAAACTATTACATCATATATAAGACTTTGGCAGGCTGTGCTATATGTTGGATTTAGTTGCAATTATAATGTTCTTAGAAATATAAAACTGCAAAAAATCACTCTGTGTCTTTGTCAAAGGCAAAAAATCAGAATTAGCTTTTACACACTGAGCAAACAAATGTTATCTGCACTACAAAAGTTGTGTACTTACATTTTTTCTTCCATGAAACTGAAAAGTCTCAATTCTATCACATCTCATAATTATCTTCTGATTAAGATTTTCCTCAAACTATACTTGTTTAAAATGAAAAAAAAAGTTACCTTCTCCTAACTTTACCTTTTTCTCTCTTCTTCTGATGCTAAAGGGTCACATTAATTTTTGAAAAAAAAATTGAAAACGAACAAAAAAAAACCCAGTGAAAAGCACCCTTGAAGTTTATCCAGTCCAACCTCCTGTTCCATGACAGAATGAATTATCTGTAAATCCTTCACAGTATGTTTGACCAATTGGTGTAAACTATCAGTTAAACTTCTGTGTTCTTCCCATTCTTCATGGTCCTTACAGTTATATTTGATGCTTATCTAAACTGCTACAATGTGCTTTATTTTAGCATTCTGCTGCCTATTGTTTATTCTTCCTCAGAACTAGAACTGAGAGAAAATGTTCTTGTCCTTTCCTTTTTGTAGATAACACTATGATGTTGGAAGACTTCTGGCACTCCATAGTTTTTTAATCTTCAAACTGAATTTCTTTCAACTTTTCATCTGAGGTCATGTTTTCAAAGTTTCCAACACATTTCTCTGTTCTCTTCTCTAAAATTTCCAATGGCGTTTCTTCAATGGGATACTCAAAAGGAGACAAAATACTCCAGGTGTTACTAATTCTGTAGTACTAGGTAGAATAGACATGTTACACTGAATGTGCTACTTTATCCAGTTCCTAAAATGTTTAGTTTATCACCAGTCTCAAGTTTTTGGTTCACTTTCAGTTAGAATTCACAGTAAGTAAGATCCTTTTCTCAGGAACTAGTACTATTTAGGAGTAATTCTCCAACCTGTGTTTCCACATTTGAAGATTGCTGCCAAGAACAGAACTTTGCACATATTTAAAAGACAGAAAACTCCAGGAATTTCAACAAGAGTGTCAATAATACTGGTACTACTACTACTAATAATACCAACTATTCTTATTTCTTCAATTTACCAAGATACTTTGAATTTACAAATCTATCTCCTGAAAAAGTTGTAGCTACTATTCACTTGCAAATGCTGAACAGTTCAGTGAACATATAATTTATTCTAATTGTCCTTATTGAAATACAGAAAAGTACCAGAATCAAAGATCACTAAAAGCCTCCAATGAACACATTCTTTCAGTGGGACAGAGAGCAATTGATTCCTATCCTCAATACAGTTACCCCATCAGCTTTTCACCCACCTTAAAGCATGTTTCCATAACTTACTTGGAAGCTCCTTAAACAAAAGGACGTATTAAGGAAGACACTGTCTGAAATAATGTATTCATTGACGTCATCCTGTTTAAGTTCACTCTAAGTGCTAACTCCCTCACTGGAACATAAAATTAATTTGAAACACCACAGTGCATCTGAATAGTTGACAAATAAGTTGAAAAGCTGTAAAACTTTTTCCTAAATTGATACTTATTTGAATGGGATATAAGCCTATGCTACCTAGTACCCAGATATTATCATCATTATAACAGAGTCCAGAATAGCATAAAGAAAATACACAAGTGAGAGAACAAGGTGCAGAAAAGTATTCCAAGTTAGAGCTACATCACCAGGTTGTATAATGGAATTTTCCTGTACTATGGCTTAGAATATAACTCGAAAGAAATACTAAAGACTATTAGATACATTTCTAAAAAGTGTACAGATCAAGTCTAGTTTTCAATGGAAATGTCTACACATAGATATAGCACAACTCACACTAAGGTTTTAAGTAAAGATAGAAGCAGTCAGCTGAAATAAAGGTCAAGAAATAGCTCTGGAAAAAGCATAGCTTATTTTATCCTCTGTTTTGATATTGAACACAAGTTCACTGCCTTCCCTAGTGCACCACAGTAGGATAATTGAGATTACTCAGGCTAAAGGAAAAGTTTATGACATAGTGTGGACAGGGACACCCTGTGGGCTCTTTGAAAGCACAGGAGCAATATCAAAACAATCTCTCTCATCTTCCTCAGTCCATTTGCCTTTAAAACCTCGCAAGAACTATTGTGATCCTCTTATATAGTCAAATAACTTTAATTTTGTCAGAGGGGCTCTTTTGCTAATTTATAAATTTAATTATCTTTTAAGAGGTTCACCTCCTGTAATTAAGAAATAGCACAGAAGAATAATTATGTACAGAATAGTATTCACTAGATCTCAAACTATGCAGAGACATACTTACAAGGAAGCAGAATTTCATCTCAGCAATTAGTTTTGCCTGAGTTTGAAATGTATTGCTTGTGTCTTTAGACACCATCTTGTGTGTAACAGAGCTGGCACATGCTGTTTGTGTTACAATGCTAAACTGTTTAAGGACAGTTCAAAAGTATAATAAATTAGCTTTTTAAACATAAAGTACGTTGTAAATTGAGACATTTCTTTCTTCAAGTCCTGCAATGCAGGAAATACATTACAAATAACTCTGCTTTTAAGCACCCTTTGCTAAGGAAACCAACCATCAAAGCAGCATGGCTGAGGATTTTTGGAACAGCTAGAAATGCTTTGCTCTGCTGGAGAGCTGAAAGTCTAGTCACAGCCTTGGGACATACAAGCACTGGAGAAGAACTCCCCACAAAGTTTTGAAAAGTCCCTTCTCTCTTCTTCTGCAAGCCAGTCTGCAAAACTTAACCTTCGATTTGAAAAAACCTGAATGTGCACAGAGAGACCTCTGATTGTCATGCCTAGTATCACTTCTCTGTTCATCCTGTTCCTGCATCACTCTCTACCCATCTCATGTCTCTCTTTTCACTATTCTGTGCATCAGTGCAGTCAGGCAGAGACCCTTTCTATTCTGTAATTGTTTGCTCTGTAGCATCAAGGAATCTCAGGCTTGATTATGGCTCCAAGGTGCTGCTGTAGCAGAAATAATTATGTAGTAGAAAAGGAGAACAGGATGATCTTAGAGCTTTATCTCTGCCTAGGGCCATGGTCCCAAATTGGAAAAAGCAATTCATTATGTCTGCTGAGTTTTCAATTGCCAGGTCTTCTGCAGAAGGCTGGTAATCACAACAATTCCCATTTAATGCAGGTAGACATAAAGGACAGAGAATAAGACCAGAGAGGTATGTTGTGGAGGGCTTTTTTTGCTTTGCTTAGTGTTTTTTGGGCACGGGTTATAATCAGATTATAATTTGTTATAATTGAGGCTTGTAGTTATAATTAACTACATGTGAATAAACAGAATACAATAATTCCTTTGACTGTATTTTTGAACACAGCTGTCTAAAAATGTCATTGCTATCTTAAGTTCTCTTCTTAACACAGAAAAGATGGTAACCAAGCCTCACTATTTACTGATATCTTAGTGAAGTGCTTCAAGGAACTTTCCCTAGCAAGGCATTGTTGCTTACTAAATTAAAAGCCTTTATGATAAATTTAAGTAAATCCTAGTGTTATGTATTTTCTACAGTAAAGTCCATTCATTATGAGTGAGATTACAGATAGCATGTTGCAAGCTCATAATGTAGAATCAAAAAATGCAAATGGGACTTGCATAGACTTGCAAAACTGTGTCCTGAACTGCCTCAGATGAGGTTTTAGGAATGAGTAACATCACTTCTTTGCAGTCATTTCAACCCTTATAGAGCTTTAAAACCTTATGGGCTTTGTAAGAATCGTAGAGATAATAGAAAATAAAAATTTCTATAAAGTTTGCAGGTAAAATATTACCTGCAAATAAGTTTTTAATAATACTTGCTAGCTTATTAGCATAGGAAGAAAATGCTCAAACTTTGGAGTGAAGCTTCAAGTTTAAAAAACAGTTAGTATAGTTTTCAAATAAATTATAGATGAGTCTACAGAAATATCTTGCAATTCACATTAAGTACAGTATAGTTTTTACACAACTATTACTACAGAGAAGAATTCGTATTCATTACTTCAAATTGTTTACATGTAGTAGATGCAAAAGCAATTAATCCACTTCATGACATAAAACATCAGTTGGTAACCTAATGAAAACAAAAAGTTAAGAAAGATTAAGCTAAATGATAAAAATTCACACATGGGCAAATGAGACTTCCAGGAAATGAGAGAAGCCAGAGGCAAGGAGAGTTGCATTTCAAGAGCTGTCTTCAGTGAATTCACAATAAAATTTTAAAAAACACACCTACAATTTCACAGGAGATCTGTGACAAGTAATATTTTCCAGTTGCCCAAGTCTGACACTGTGTAACTCACAGTTTACCACACACACATGTTTTCTGAATAGAAGAGAAATAGATAAATCAATGAACCTAGAGAGGTATTAAAGTTAAAATTGTTAGGAAAACTTGAATTTTTGCATTTAACAAATACTAATAAAAAAAGATGTTTCAGAGTAACATGGGATACATAATGTTATACTATTAATATTGCACTACTTTTGTTGCCCATTGCTAACAGTGGTGAAATGGTTGAAGAACATAAGATGGACCAGAATCCTTGTATAAATCTCACACTGAATGACTCCAGTTCTTTTGTAAGACTTTCTTATATTATCCTCCTTATGTAACTATCATTAGCTTATGTTTAATATAATAAAATGTTATCCAAAGGTTTATGTAAGGACTGGAATATAGATGCTCCTGTTTCTCATTTGTTGACTCAGAGTTGTAATTTCTGCAATACTGAACTTATGAAATTCATTTATTTATTTATTAATAAAAAGCCCAGAGCCTGAGCCATACTAAAAATGACCAATTCCCATATTTGGCACAAAATCTGGAATTCCAGCCAAATGTAAGGAAGAGCTTTTCTGAAATGGAGCTTGATTTCAATCATATGTGAGTGAATGATGTGGTAAGGTGCTTGTTTCAAGGCTGTCCCCAGGTCATAAGAAAAGCATTTGGAGTTTTATGGAGATATCTCATCATTATCTCTTTCAAAACCTCATCAACTCTACAGGACAAATCTGTCTCAGCCAAGCTGGCACTAAAAAGAAGATGTTCATCTAGTCTAACTTAATCTTTTTTTCTTCTCAACGTAGGGCAGAAGGGCTTTTTTTTCCATAGTTACTAGGGTATTTCCTTTGAACTTCTTCCAGAATACTTTTATCTTTTCCACATGCACTGACAGACAATCCTATGAAGTATGTATGTATTTGTGAAACATTCTGTGCTTCATTACCAATTCTTTGCTGGATATAACACAGGAAATTGAGCCCATTGTAAAAGCCAAATTTTTGACTTGCTGATTTAGGTGTTTTAATATCCAGTAATGTATAAATAGACTTCAGAATATTACAAGTGAAAGATAAAATCAAGAACACTAATTCTGAGAGTTTTTCAAAGTTATTATTGTGCAAAGCCGATTCATTGTTATTAGATATTCTGAGTCAATATAGCTGCATGCTTTCTAAATTGAAGAGAGCATTTTTAAAAAAATTAAAGTATGTGCTTCTTTTAAAAAGTTGTATCAGTAAGTGTTTATGAGCGATAAGAACCTCATGAAAGAGGTTGCTGGTTGAGGATTTCTGAGGTTGCTTTTTGATGGCTTTTTGTGTTTTTTTTGTTTTAAAGACAGAAAAATCTGAACTTTAATTGAGTGTATCTAGTTTTTATCCTTGAAAACATTGATATCACTTTAAAAAAGTATTTCCATTGTGGCCTTCAGGATGGAACCATTTTAGCATTTCCTCCAAAACCCTTCCCTTGCAATTCAAAGATCAAGACTTCAGCAAAAGAAAAACATCTAATCTCTATACCTAGACACTTAATCCATTCTAAACTGATATCAAACGCTCATAAAAAAAGGCAAACCAAATTTCAAAGAGTTTCTTTTCTTAAAAGATTATTTTAAAAAGCTATTACATAGAAATACATACAAACAGTTCCACAGAAGTATATAAAACCAGTTCCATGGACTATATCAGTGGTCCACAAAGTAGAATTCTCTTAGAATTCTAAAGCAGTAAGAAGAGAGCTGCCTTTGCAATACAAACCACTGCTCAAACCTTGCCTTTTTACTCTGAGGGCTTGTGCTCCTCGTGCAGCTTGTAGTGCAACTCCTTTCATTTCTCCCTGGGTAGCTCACTAAAAAACAGTGGCTGTACTGGGGCTCTCCAACACTGGACACCAGCACTGGGACAAAAGCTATGCCGAAGTGCTTCTATTTGGGCTGCCATCTTCTCTTTAAGGGAAGGAGACAATGAGTGGACTGCTTGTTAAACAGTCAAAGAACTGACACCCCAAAGTGAAAAAGGACATCATGCTGGATTGTGCCTCCTTCCTTGCATGAATGTGATGAGTGATAGAAAGATGAAAAGAAAGAAATTTCTTGTATTGATCCAATTACTCTATTGTACAAAAAGCTTTCTAAGAGAAGCAGAAAACTCAACAAAAACAAACCAAAAAAACAAACTAGGTTCTCACTAAGACAGTAAAGTTATTGCAAATGTTGTCTTTTTATTTTTTGGAGAAAACATAAATGCTAGCTTATTCTGACAAATGATTAAGGCAACACAGTGTCCAGAAAATTTCACAGAAGACTGTAGAGAAGCATAGTCTACATTACAGATCTCCCCTAACTTTAAGACACAAAATTCCAACCACCTTAACCATAAATAGCAGCCTCATTTACGTTCTTTTATTTTTATAGTCAGAAAACTCATAATTCAAAAAATGTTGAATTCAAGACTCCCTATCACATGTTCTGCTACCATTAAAGATTGTTAGCAAACAACTGTCAATAAACTACTAGGAATTGCAGGTATTCTTCTAATGAACAAAAATAAGTAGGTTGATCTTTCTATTAGCAATTGTCTAAAGACAGTTAAATAAATATTGGCTTAATATCACAATGTGTTGATTGATCTTTTGCTCAGGGAATGTGAATCTTGTAAACAAAAGTTTCACTGACCACTCAAGAAATAAATACACATTATTAGTGCTCTTTCTGATAGGAAAGATGATTCAAAGGAAGTGTTTTACTTCTCTTAGAAAGTAAAGTGGTTTCAATAAAGACTTGTCTAAAATTATACTTGAATGCATTATATGCCTTGTATCTCTAATTATCTGATATCTGTTGCTAAACATTGTGGGAGTGGACATTATAGGGACAGACGTCTAGATGATTAGGTTATTCTTGATTCTACTGACTCAAGAATAGTAGTGAGCACTGAGCCTAGTTTCTTTCTGATTCATCTGTTACAGCAGCTATGTGAATTTGGATGAAGTCCACATAATTCATCTTGACATAAGTAAGATTTTCTTTACAGTGAGAACAATCCATACCTAGAAGAAGGTATTCTGTGTTATGACTGAGTCCCTATCACTGGAGGTTTCCAGGGTGCAATTGGACAGGGTGCTACATCATCTCATTTAGAGTCTCTTTCCTATGAAAGGTCGGATCAAGTGATCTTTCAAGGTCCCTTCCAAACTGGGCTGTTCAATAATTCCGAGTTTGTGTTAGTAGGGATCTGGTAAAAAATCTGATAGAAGTTTCTTTGCTGCATGTTATTTAACTTTAGTTAACTATCTATACCCATGAGATACGTGGAGAAGGCATAAAATAAGTATAGTGACAGTGGTGTCTTCTCCAGATGCCTCATTGCTCTGAAGTGTCATTTCACTCATGTGTGCAATGTGACTACATTGGCCCCAGAAGACTTCAAAACAGGATCAAAATTACTCTTTGCAGCCAAATTATAAGTCCATTCGACCATTACAACAGATCCTAGTATATCTCATTTATTAAAAGGGCGGCAATGTTTGTGAAAAATAGCTCCTTTTTCCCAGATGGAATAAGAGCTGCTCTCTGCAGTCACAGAGACATTTGGCAGTTACATGATGTTGACACAGCTGCAGACCCTGGTTGCTGCATCAGTTTCACATGGCTCTGCTCTTTCTTTCCTCCCTCTTAAAATCTACAGAAAAGTATTGGACAGCTTCTCACCTAGTTGGTTTTGTGCTTGAGTTGTGCTTGAGTGATGGAGATGAGACTGCATCATTGTCTCTCTTGATGTAGGCACGTTTGGCTTTGGTATTTTCAGTAGGGTTATGAAGTCAGCTCAATGCCTGTCTGAATACAAAGTTGGCTGCTGGTATGACAGGGTCAAGAGTTAAATGGGGACAGAGCAACAAAGACAAAACACAGATGAATTAACTCACATGGGCGGAAGTGAACCACACAAAATAAATTCATATTGTCTGTGTTTAGTCAGGTGTCTTACTGGATCCTTTGGTTTTCCTAAATGTGAAACACTTTTGTGTCTAACTTATCATACAACTAAAAAAAAAAAAAATCTGAAAAGAGAAGGCAGAAAGGAAAAAGATATTAATATTTCAACATTATGACCCACTGGGATTGTGAAATATTTCTGCTTTAAATCACTGAATAGTGATCCACTGCTACAAATTTTTCCTGGAAAATACTAGATGAAATGTAGATAACACAGCACAGATTTCTAAGACACAAATCTCTACTTTCTCTTCCTTTTTTTTTTTTTTTGATTGATGAGTAACTGTTTTTTATGACAAGCTCATGCTGTTAAGTTAAATAAAGAGACTCTGATACAGTCAGATTTGTCCCTAACACAAAGTTTAGCGTTCACACACTCCTTTTTTTAAACTCCTCCAAACATTTAATGTTCTTTTGGCAATTGCTTCTCTTGGAAGTGTTTCTAGAAGCTTCTTCAGAAAAAAATTTCATTGTCATTATATGGGGTAAAGGGCAGAGAAAAGGGAGTTTTATTCTTGCACCTTTTCAAGTTTTAAGCTGTTTCTAAATGGGAGCTACTGTGAGAGATACAGATACATTATAATTAAAAGTAAGAACATCTTACTCCTTATTTTGAGAACTGGCTTATCAATTATCCATCTGTGAACTACTAGGAGAAAAAAAACCTGTGCTTTCTATTAATTATTTAAGTGCAATTTTTTCCCATGGAGAGCCAGGTGTTAGGAATAAATAAAATGGGGTTTAGAACTACTCTTTGTGTAGCAATTAGCAAATTTTTGCATCAAAATTTTATTGACTGCCATTTAAAAATAATATTATTTGAAATATTTTTTCTTCCATCACCCTAGATTCAACTAATTTTTGCATTCTGTACTGGTGCTAAATTATTTGCTTCATATTCTTTGACAAATCTTAGGCCAATTAAATTCAATTTAGCAAGAGTGACTACAGATCCAAAAGTTTAACTGGTGACATATCTTGATATTTTTTATACTCCACTTATATAATAATAATTTTATATATTTTAAACACTATTATATAAGCTTCTTACTGTATAGTACTCCTTTATAAAGCAACTTTTGCCACAAAAAGAAAAAAAAAAATTGACAGTTCTCCACTAGCTTTTAAACTGTTTTACAAAAGAAATATTCCACATATGCCGCATTACCAAAGGCAAATGGATTACATTTTCTCCATGCTCAGCAACACTGGAATTCCTGGAAGTTGAGTCATAAGGGATGAGAAATGCAAAAGTGCCTTCTGGGATCAAGATAACAGGCCTGTCTGGTATACCTAATGTTTTATACACAGCCACTGAGAGTTAAATGTCACTGAAAACTTTTGAAGCAAAGTCCTGTATGAGTAAATTAGGTGTGTCCTTCCTCCACTGATGGGCACAGAATTGAACCTTGCCAGGCAGTTTGCTGTAAATCACTCTGAGGCTCAGGTACATCTATGTGGCTCACTAAAATGCAACATAACTACTCCCTCAGGCTCCTCCAACATCGTGGTCGGTCTAAGATGAGGGTAAAACAGATAGAATTGCTTGCTTCAAACATTGACATTAGTTAGATGAAAGAAGACAAGTATTTCCAGTTTCCAACAGTGCCCTCTAATCTAGTTTTTGCAATCCCATCACAATAAAAGCAATTAGATTAGCAGGAGAAAGATCACCATCTTCTTTCCAATGACCAACTGAAGCCCTAAAATGCTGACGTTTTCTAAGAAATTGAAATGTATGGAATTGGATCAGAACAGGCTGTACACATCTCTCTCTCTAAACAGGCATTAAAAAACCCACCCCAAAACCCAAACAAACAAAAAAAAAAATCTCACAACAGCTAAAGTTGAATACCTGGGGGATTTGCATACTTTATAGTGCCTAATGACTTTATATACAAAAGATTAACTATCTGGATTTCTGCCTGGTATTTATGTTCTATACTTGCAATTATTCTTAGTGCCCAACTGGGATGGGATCACAAAATACTTGGCTCTTGATTTAAGTGATATATCAACATTCCGAAGATATTAGAAAGTCATTGTACTTCACAGACTTCAAAAACAAAACAAAATTTAAATAACCAGAGAGAGACATTTTTTTTGAGCTTATGGAAGATGGAGAACATACCCGATTTTAATTTAATAGATGGGCTCAAAAAGTCCTAAATAAGAATAATATTTTTTAAAAGTTGCTTCTTATAACTGGGTTTATTTTTGGAAGAATTGCTGTGTTTTGTCCCATGAGAACTGAAGCTCTGATGTTTCCTGAATAGATCTTGACCTCCTCAAGTGCTCTTTGCTAAAGAAGTTACAGTGGAGATTACACACCCTAAAAATAGTAATTCAAATTATACTTATGAATTTTAATCCCTTTTTGATTCCTTCTCAAGGCAGTTAGCAGGCAAGAGGCCTCTCCTCTCCTTGGAGTGATGTGAAGCTACCCCCACCAAAGCTTGTAGCTGGATAGAATAATAATCCTGCAATTACTCGCTGTATCTAATTAACTGGATATAGCTTTTGTCATGCTTTAAGTCAGAACTGAGGCATCAGTTAAGACTTGTGCAAATCCTCAATTCCATCCATCAAAATATCTTGCCACTTCTTTGGTAGGGGCCTGAATGCTTGGCATAATACACAAACCACCTTCGGAGACATCATTAATGAGCTGTAATATGGATCAAACATGGTCCCTAAAATTGTGAAAAACTCTGAAATTAGAAATTTCATGCATATTTTTCCAGATTCGTTTTTTAATCAAAGAATGAATCACTCAGAACAGTAGTTACTACTCAGGTTAGCTAAAAGGACAGATTCCTCAATTCAAAAGTCTGAGGAACGAACACTACTCAAATAGATCTAAACTATTTCATTCTATTTTATCTGTATCTGCTGTTTACGCAATACAGAATCTATTTCTCTCTCTGCATCTTCAGACAGGAGCTCAGATGATTAGATGGTTTGGTTTGGTTATGTTTCATTTGATTTTGAGGGTTTGTGGTTTGTTCTTATCTTAAATCCATACTTTCTGTACTTCTAACATAAATAGCAGTCTTCTAGCTGCCCTTTAGTAGCTGTAAGTCTAAGATGACAGATTCAAGACAACTACATGCTGTGTCTGGAGATATACCAATCACCACAGTGAGAAAGATAAGCTTGGATCAGAGATACAAGAGCCTGAAAAAGTATTAATTCATGGAGATCATCTGAAATTTTGTCTGGTGGCTTCCAAATGCTTCCCGAGGAAGAGTTTGATGCCTAAATATGGAGCAATTAATCTGTCAAAGCTGTTGATGAAGTCACAGTGTCCTGGAACATGCAGTTCTTGGAAAGGATGCTCCATTTTGGTTACTTCTTGACACTTGGGTCTGCTTTTTCCAATGTCCGCAGCAAACATGTCAACAATTGAACCACTATGGATCCACTACGGTGATTGAATTAGAGAAAAATGGTTCCTGGACCAATCACAGATCACATTTGTTCAGCTGTCCTTAAGGTTCTGCCTTTAGCCACTGGGTTCCTTCTTCACACATGACAAAGAATAAGAATAGCCCTATGCACTGGGTCCAAACACCACAAGGTACTACCTCTCCTGCAGCTTGAATAAAAAGTATCAAAGCCACAGCTCTATTTCATAAACAAGGAATCATGATGACTGTTTTTTACTGGATGTAATCAGGCAACTGTTAAGATTTAAGAATTGACTTCTCTGCTTTACCTATGTGCTAAATACAGTGTCATTTTAGTCTTTTGTCAGAACCGCATGGGCTGTTTATGACATATCTTCAAATGTTATTTTTGGACCTTTTCCAGTCTAACTGTCTTGCTTTTACAATTACACTGTTGCTTTATATAGATCTCATTTAGTCCTTGATGGACTACAGACATCCTGTTTGCTGGCCTATTATCCAACTTCTTATCAGTTCCACTCTAAACCATTATTTCAGAAAGTATCTGTTGTAGTTGTGCAACTTTCTCAAACAGTGTTTTAATCTACTCTTTCTAAAAAAAACTTTTCCTTTTCCACGTACTTGAAAAACTTTTTCTAACTAAAGAAAATACAGCACATTTTAAGACAACCACACAAGAAAAAGCAAATAGACTAAAATATAACAATATTATTACTTTTAGCATATGAAACAGAAATATCTCTTGCATAAGTCCAATGCCTGCACAAATTATCATACTTCAAGCAAAAGCGTCTAACAAATTAAGTTCTCCTTTTGGACATTTCTGAAGCATTGGAATTTATTTTCAATATGTCATCAGAGCTTCAAGAGGGATCTGACCAATAACCTTAGACTAGGAATAAACCTCCTTGTAAATGCACTTACTCAAGCACAAGACAGGTTATGATTTTAATTTTTTTCCTGAAGAGAAATGTTTTCTCAGGCTGAAGCAAAAGGTCTGTTTGCAGGCACTATGCTGCATGACAGGAGAAAGCAGACACAGCATATATAGCTCTGGAATTACATTTAATGTTCAAGGGATAAACTAAGCTAACTACGTTGTAAATTTTCTAAAAACACCCTGTTGTTTCAAAATGCCAAGGTTTAGCACCAGCTATTTGGAGAGCTGATCATAAGAATCATTGTTATTACATTACATTACATGCAGCCTCAGGCCAGACACAAGTGGTTGATGTCAACTGGTCACTGAGAAGTATCTCCACTTGGGAAAGGAACATTTGTAAATATGCTGTTCCCACCAGCTAAGACAAAGTTACCCCACCATCCTCATCAGAACACTTTGCCTCACCTTAATGACATGCATTTTGCTGATGGAATTACACCAAGGGGTGCAATTCCCATTAAATAAGGAGGATGTGAGGAATGAGAATTAAAGACAGCCCCATTTAATGATCACTCATTACAGACCAATGGCAACTTCCAAACTAGTTCATAGCAGAATATTTTTTCCTGAAAAAATTCTTATTGTGAGAGGCGTGGAGAAAATTGGAAATCCAGAATGGTTGGCACTTTCAGCTTCTATGTACAATTAGATAAAAAGATCCCCTTTTAAAATATTTATTAAAAGTACCTAAAAAATTTGTATCATAATAAGAATAATAACAAAAATAAGACTAAGAATACCACCAATATCTCAATCACTGAATTTCTAAAAGCAGTCAGCAAAAAGATTGCTCTGCAATTTTACCAGAGGAAGTAGAGAAGGAAATGGAGAATTATTCACGGATGGTGAAAAGTGGTCTTAATGGAAATCTTCAAGAACATCATCTTGAATGATGACCTACACCTCACAGAACCATCACAAGAGAACTAACACTGTTTATGTTAACACCCCAAAAATATAAGCAAGGCACTTCGTAGCTGTGATTGCTTACTTTGCAAATCTGTGCCAGTTTTCCAAGGAGTGAATCAAGTAAAACAGTCTCCAAATTTTTGTAACTCCTTTCACCAAAAAGACTGAACTGGGATTTCAGCAGCAGAGAATTACAATCAGCTTCTGCCTCAGAGCTCCCATGAGCTAAGTAGACTAAAAGCCCAAAATAATCAGTTTTCTGACTAAGCATTTTGTTTTCTAGTTGCTTGAAGATGTTTAGAAATATCTCGCAGTGCTTGTCAGAACTTTCCTGAGTGGCTGGAAGGCCTTGATGCATGGCTGTTCTTACAATGCCGTGGCTGATGAGATCTACAAACAATGTAATGAATCTCTGCATCTCCTCCATGAAAAGTAAACAGTATCAAGCTTACAATTTTTGTCCTCTTCATTAAGAAGGTCCTTCTAGAAATTTCTGTATTTCTATCCTTTTTCCAGCACAAAACCAATTGCACATTAACTAACATTGTAATTCACTAATTTCATTGAATGATATGAGGCAAATTAGCAGTATTGCATTATTGTTTTCCAAAGTAAAAATTTAAGCTATCAGCTGCCGTAGCATTGCATATGGACTGACCTTTGAGTGCTACAACAGATGGTTCATTGGTCTATGTTACTGTTATAATTCTAAATATCAGCTCCTACCTTCTGCTATTATGAACCCAGATCTTGATTGTACCAATGCATTTTTAGAATACTGTATTTTGATGTGCTATGCTGCTCCTACTGTTTTCATTAGCTACAGATAGTCTACCAGTCTACTAAGTACTAAGTAGGTTAAATTAATTGCAAGAAGTGTATTATATAGTCCTTTGTCCAAAGCTCATGATTTTTATCAATGGTCCATCCAAGACTGGAAAAGGACATTATGAAAAAAATATAGAGCATTTTCTAACCAGGACATGTTAATATCAAGTGTGAATGTACAAGAAACGAAATCTTATAACTTATTTTTCTCCTCTTCTTTAGGATTTACACTTTTTTCCTCCATAGCGACTTAAAAATGTTGTTGTGTTGATAAAAATATAAGATTAATCATCTGTGTATCATGTAACTTAATAGAATTGTTTTTCTACCTAATAATTGGGAAACAGTGAAAGCAGAGTTGAATTTTTCCACCTCATTCTTTGATTTGAAACTGAACCTAAAAGAGATACACTTTCACCCCCTTGGGGGAAAGAAATAGAAAATTAATCTTCCATTGCTGTTCTGCCTCTGTTAGCAGCGGGGTATGAGGTCACACTGCTGCCTCAGTAAAGATTGCTCAACCTCCTACGCCAAGTGATGTGATCCTGCAGAGTATGAACAGCTTGTCTATGAAAGGAACTCTGGATGCAGCGGCTCTATAAATACCTAGCCTTTGCTGTTAATAAGGTATATCAGCTGGGAAAATGTCCTGCAGATGACTAAAGGCTATTGAACAGCAGTTTTCCAGCCTTGTAAAATTGCCCTCCCACACCTTCTCCTTAGAGTTCACCCATGCACAGGCATAAATCTGGACAGAACTGTAAGTTCCCAAGTGCAAGACATAAATACAGGGATTTAATGCCCACTTTCTTCCCATGCCATCACCCTCCAAGATGGAGGATACAAAAGAAGGGGTGGGTGGTGTGGTGGTGGTTCCTGAAAAGCAAATACTGCAGCTACTGACTACCTAAAAAGGCTGGAAGTGGCTGGATCATATTTTCAGCATCACCCTCTACATTACCTGTGTTTTTTTCCTTTTCTGCTCTATTCTATTGAGTTGTATTTGTGAAAGAATCATAGAATATCCTGAACTGGAAGGGACCTACAAGGATCATAAAGTTCAACTCCTGGCCCGGCAAAGGACAATCCCAAGAATTACACCAGTGTGTCCAAGACTGTTGTCCAAATGCTTTTTGAACTCTGTCAGGCTGTGCTGTGACCACTTCCCTGAGGAGCCTCTTCCAGTGCCCAATCACTCTCTGGGTGAAGAACCTTTTCTTAATATCCATCCTAAACTTCCCCTGATACAATTTCATGCCATTCCCTCAAATCCCATCATTTGTCACCAGAGAGATCAGTACCTGCCCCTCGTCTTCCCCTCATGAGGAAGCTGTAACTGCAATGAGGTCTCTCCTCAGTCTCCTCCAGGCTGAACAGACCAAGTGACCTCAGCCATTCCTCATACAACTTCCCCTCCATACCCTTTGCCATCTGCTTTGCCCTCCCCTTTGGATGCTCTCCAGTACCTTTATAACCTTCTTATATCATGGTGCCTAGAACTGCACACACTATTTGAGGTAAAAGACTAGTACCAGGAAAGACAAGGAAAAGGAAGCCTAGGACAGCAGCTGCAAGAATTTGAAATACATGCAGTTCTAGTTCTTTCTCCCTTTAAAGGGTTTCCACTTACCAATCTCACTAGAAGATTACAACTAATGAACCTCATCAAATATTGGCAATTTCTAACACCAGCAGTATACAATATTCACTTGCATGGTTTTAATGCACATCTTGTAGGTCATGTCAAACAAGAAAGTGGAACAGATCAATATATGAAGTCACCAGATCTGTCCTCCCCACAGCCAAGACAATAGGTATGCTGCGGCTTTTTGCAGCTGAATACAACACAAAACCAACTACTCCTGCTAAGGGGGGAAAAAGGTCAATGATAAAGGAGGAAATAAAAGAACAAGGAATTTAGCTTTCCACCAGCCTCCAACCTCTTCATTGTAAGCCCCTCCCAAGACACAATTTCTTCCTTTCCTCCAGACACCAAGCTCGTGGAGGAGACATTCATTGTTAGTGCCTAATATGAGTTTTCAGGACATAGCGTATTCTTTGACTAGAGGTTCTACAGACCAGCTACATATTGTATACAACTGTTGTTTTGTTTTGAACCTGGCTCTGACTACATAATGGCTACTTGTTAATTTCTGCCATTGATTATTTGCTCCTCCTCTCCCCACAATGAAGAAATACGGCAGCAATTTTCAGCTCAGAGCCTGTGTGCTACAAATGCATCACTGCTAAGTCTCCTCTCCAAGTTGTCTTCTTTCCCTCAGTCATTTGATTGAACACTTCAGCTCCCTAGGTTTTTACTATTTGTAACAGAAAATAACTCAGACACTTGTAATTGAAAGGTGGAAGTATAGTACTAAAAATTCCCCAAATAGACAATAAAGCATCCTCAAAAGCCCCACCACATCCTGACCAGAATGCATGATATTTTTAGAAATTATGCATGCTTTTGTGCACTACTGTTCTAGTTATTAGGAACAATATGATTTATTACACCACCTAGTCAGATTTACAATCGAACCTACAGTGGTCATATTTTACAATATTTCATTATTGACTCCAAAAATGAAGGCAAGCTTTAAGCCCTGACTTTCGGGCATATACATTTCAGGGAACATTTTGGGGGAAAATTAAAACCCCCACATCTTTATATTAATTTACTCATATTCACCCCTTCAGCTTCCCTTTTTCTTGGTGTGATAATACAGTTTACTTACACAAACACCCAGGCTTCCCTAGCTCTTGCTCACCAAACTGGTGGCCAGTATAGTTCCCCCAGGCTCCAGCTCCAAGGCCTGTTGGCTTTTTTAATTTGCCTGTGATTACACGTCTCTGCTTGTCACATAAAAATACTTCACACAGCACCTTCTCACAGTTTGTACACTCACAAACCAAGTTGACTCTCAGCTCTTGAATCTATAAGTATCGTATTGTCTACTACTCCAATAATAATGGAAGTCCCCTCCAGTACCAAGTTTCAAACCTTTTTTCCAGAGCTGTCAGTCTCTTGCCTAATTCTGCTGTGAACACCTTTAGCATTTTATCTCCAGAGATAAATCAAGGAAGTTTTATTCCTCAGAGTCTGATCTTTAAGAAAGAGATGTTACATTTATAGATCATTTTAGGATATAATTATATAAGCACAATTTAATAATTATGAGTCATTGTGGATATGGAAAGAGTAAATCATGTTAAAGAAATCTGGTTACTTTTAAAAATGAAAAATGTTATTAGCCTAGATAAACCAAGAGTCCTGACTTAGCTGGGGTCTTAAAAAGGTTCAGAGGAAAGTCAAAATGATGGATCATTGTTATCATTAAGAAAGCTTTGTTGTGGATGGAGTAAATCTTTATTAAAATTTTTCTCCCAATATCAAGCACTTGTGACCCAGCATTCACATCTGAAAGTCTGTATCCTGAAGTCCCGAATTCTTGATCGGTTTGGGTTTTTTAGGCCATCTGCTTTTCCTGTAAGACTGTGATACATTCAATTGACTCCAGATCTGATACAGTTGCCTGCCTTCAGGTTTGAGCAGTACCAAGGTATCATTTACTACCTAGAAAAACAGGGGATTGGATGGAAAATGGAAAAGCAGCTGCTGAGAGGTGAAGTCTCACAGGACTGCAGATTAATACCAGCAGATTTTCATATTTTATTCAATAGACTACATAAAGCTGTAATAAGTCAGATCATTAAATTTGTAGACGATACTAAAATAAGCAGAGTATTCAAGACTCAGAGGGATGCAAGAATAATTCTAACTTTAACAAAATGGGCTCAGAGGTGGGATAGGAAATTAAATAAGTATTCATTTAATGTAATGAAAATTGACACACTTCAGTAAAAATAATGTTCAGGACACATACTGAGACACAACTTATATTATACTAAGGTATTTAATACGTAAAGAGAGAGAAAGTTATGAGCTATTCTTACACTGCCATTCATAGTTTTAAATTCTAAGAAGACATGACCCCTGTCCTAAAGAGATAACAGATTGGCACAGACAAAACAACACACTGTCATTTAATACAGTAAGAAAGAGTGTCTGCCAGTACAGTCTAGAAAAGCGAAGGAGAGCCCTCTGGACTTGCTAGTTACTAAGATGGCTCAGAAGAGTGACTGTGATGGGCATCACCACATTTGCTATTTTCTTCTCTACAAATTTATGTCTGACTAAAGGCTACTTCAAAGTTACACAAAACATTTTAAGAAAAGAGTCCTCAGGTATGAAAATAGAAATGTATTACCAGTTATCTGAATAACAGTCAAGAAAATTAAATACCTATTTCTAAGAGGAGGCAAAAACACCCCAGCTGGCAAACAAAAAAAATCCCCATATCCCAACCACTAAAAGTAGGCCTTTAACTCTCTCTTAAGGTTGATGAAGGAAAAAGGTCTGAGAATAAATCAAGCAGAAAGTGAGCAAGATGTATAGGCAATGGTAAAAAATAGAAAAAACAAAATCAAGAACATAATAAACCTACAGGCAAGCTAAATACAAAGATCCTTTGCCCTGATTCACACCAGAAAAAAAAGCAACCCCAAAAATATCATAAGAAGCACCAAAACGCTTTTAAAGTATATAGTAAAAAGACTGTAACAGCCCAAGTTGTTCTTTATTAATACTACTACAGCTTGTCATGACACATACCTCCAGAGTGGAATACCTTTTTTCATTATACTAGTGAAAAGTCTGATAAAGACTGAAAAAAACTCCTCACGATTTCCCCACTGAACCATCTATATTAAGGGAAGCAGAGTCTCCTGCTGTACTTGGTTTAGCCAAATTTCCCCACCTAGTCTACTAGCAGCCCAAATTAACTACAAGCATCTACAAACATGTAGAGAGTTAGTTAGACCTATTGTTTGTTTCAATTTGAAGAGCAAAATTTGAAGGAAAAATAACAGCAGTGCTAACAGAGGGAAACTGCCAAGGTCATATGATTCATTTATGTAGGAGCTTAGCAACAAAGGAGAGCTGTGAAATACTGCAATAGTAATAAACCAATGGATTAACACAGCATCAAGCAACATCTTGAAGGGGATCAAAGTAGTAAACAAAATGAAATGCAGTGACAAGAATGAAACAAGAGTGTTCAGTTTTTAGCAGCATGAAAGACTGAATGAATTGCAAAGGATCCATATCTTACAGAAATATAAACAAGAGGAGGAGAAAAGATGCTAGCGTTACCTCAGGTAAAAAAAAACTGAAATAATTTTCTATTCCTTCCTTAATGAAATATTTTGTTGATGTCTTTCCTAAATAAAGGACAAGAACTGATTTTTATAAAATAATGTTATTCTAAAATATTTAAACAAAAAGTAGAACAGTTACAGGACATAACTAAGTACTATTTAAGATTCCCAGGAAACAAAATAATTCATCTAGGATACACTGCAGCGTAAAAAAACCCCAAAAAACAGTGACTCATACTGATAAGTAAGCACTCTGTTTCTCTGATTTAAGTTTAAAAAACATAGTTTGATAAGTTTGTGAAAGAATTACAGTAAGACGAGAATCAATATCAATCAAGTCAGAATATATATAAAAAATATACTGTATCATTGCTCCACACAAATAAAGGGCACAGTCTGCGATACAATTGGAATAAAATCTGTTAAAACACCACAAATTCTGATTAGCAAAGACAAGACCTAATTTAAATATAAACTTACCAGATAACAAACCTATTGTGAATGAAGAGCATGCTAGGTGACAGGATGATGGAATCACCTTGTAAATATGAGTGCATCATCTGTCAGTCACATCTCCTTGCTGCAAGACCAAATTACATCTGCAAAATATTTTATCTTGATCACATCTGCTGTTAAATATCAAGGTCTAAGATTGTACATGAATGTATACAAGTGATGACATTAAAAAGTCTAATTTAGCAATAATATTTCCTGTGCAAATCTCTGTAATGCCTCAAATACAGTAACAAACGTGGAAATACTTCTTAATAGCAAATGCCACAATTATGGGTTCAGTCCCTGTATGACCCATTCATATTCAAGAGTGGTACTCCATGATCCTTGTGGGCAGCTTCTAACTTAGAATATTCTGTGATTCATCTGTGATTCAATTCTTCTAGAAGATGGAAGACACACAAAAGCTGAAATCTTTATTCCCCACTATTTTTGTGGTTTTTGTCTCCTCTAGCAGTCTCCCTCACCCTATCAAGTCATTCAACCCCACAGTTGGGCCTTCAAGGTGTCTGCACTTAATGACAGTCAGTCTTGGTGAGTTTTTACTTAGTTTAATAATTCTGCTTTTCTTTTTGCAAGAGATGACAAGAAAAGAAGGGTCTACTTCCCTTCTTTCTCTCACTTTATACCATAAGAATGCATGTATTACTCTGTTTAGGACAGGAAGGGTAAGGAACTCTGAAACTACAGTCTACTACTGATACTCCTACCAGCAGTGTTAGGAAGCACTTCCAAAACATCTACTTCCAAATTTTTATTCTAAATTAACTGATGACTACTTTTCCCACTGTATCCTAAGGCTTCCTTGCCAATTAGTTTACCAGGTTTGGTTTGTAATGTTTAATCCCTGAAAACTCAAAAGTTATACGCAAATGGACCTTTTATTCTCTCAGGTTCTGGTGTGCACCCCAGTTGTGTTTGTAGTACCCGCTGGCAGACAGCAAGAACTTTCCACTCCTTCCCTCACTGTGACAGGTGATTATCCCAGTCTGAAAGCAGTATTGTGTCCTCTCTGAACAAGAGGAATTCCCTGTTAATTCCAGCTACCATGCAATCCATAGACAGTCCGGGAAAAGCAATATTAATGCCTCTTAGATTTTGGTTTAATTCTTATAAAGATGACTCCTTTTACAGTTTTCAAATAGCCTTTTTCACCTGCTTTTACACATAGGTGACTGGAACTGAATCTAATTTTGTAGGAATATAGAGATGGTCTCGTTGGCATCTTGCAAAAATAGCATTAAGCCTTTTCCCTCTAACAAGGAATTTCTCATTGCACACCACCTCTTTTCTCAATCCTTTAGAGATCCCTGGAACTGACTAGCAAACCCAGATATTCCTTCTCAATTACACTTAGTCACTTGTGCTTTGAGTTAGCAGCAGGTTTTTGTCATTAACCTTCAGTGAATGACATCGTTATTCACATTATGAGAGTTCATTAAATTCTTGTTATTCTATTTATTTAAGATTATACTATATCCAGATCTGTCTGTCCCGATATCTTTCAGCTTTATCAGCTAATTTTCATTTCTGCACTCAAACATTCTGTGCCAAGGTAATTAGAGAAAAGTTAAATAATAATAACCCCAAGACTGAGTCTCTAAGAGTCTAATATTAACTCCCACGGTGTTCTTTATCAGCTTCATCCAAGAAAATTAGAACAGGTGAACTGCACGAGATCAGAATTTCCCTTTTACCTAATTGCTTATGGAAAGTATACGATTTTTGTGTTGAATAGCCCACGAAAGATTTTTTTTTAATTATTCCATAAATTCGAGTATTTTTGAACTACATAACGATTTTTTGCATTGGTAATATTCTACAGCTGTAAAGTTCACAGTTTAATTATGCAATAGGTGAACTCCATTTTCTTTTGAACCTAACATCCTATAACTTCATTCGATGACAGTAAATTTTTCAATATTAAAGGAAGTTGATGAGCATCCCTTTCAACTTTTGATTTTATAAAACACATATTCCTTTTACTGAGGGTAAAAAGACCTATTGTATTTAGTAATCAATTTTTTCTGTTTCCTTACATACTTTCTTATTACTGCATTTATCACAATCTCTCTCAAACTTTGCAATAATTGTTAAAGTAATGATAAATAATAGCATATACTGTTCTTGTCTAAAAAAAATCACTTACCCCATGGAGAAATGGCAGCGATTTAATATGCAATGACCTTGCTTTTGTTAACCATGCTGCATTTTATTGTTTTGCCTATTTACCTGAGCACTTTAAATTTTTCTTCACTTCTTAAATGCCTTTGAATTCTACTAAGGTCAGATTAATGAGCATCAAATTGCTTTAATTATTTTCTCTTTTTATCTAATAGAAATGCAGTATCTGTTGTTCTCTAGGGATGAAAGTACCCTTATTATTTCATTATTTTGGAACACTAAATAATGGGTGCCCAAAGCTGAACTCATTAAGCTTACCTAGTTTTGTTTCCAAGAGTTATTTCCTTTTTATATATTCAAACTCATGAATCATCCTCATTTTGCTTTCACATTCTATGTCTTCCACCTAATTTAAAACTGGAACAAGGCATTCATTTGGATATGTAGACATATTTTTAAAATTTATTTTTCCATTCCTTTTACAGCTTCTGAGCTCAATGTTTTGAAGTTCTCAACTGCAAGAGGTATTTACTAGTGTAAAGCTTCCTAGGTAAAGTTTTCTTTGATGATGAGTTATTTTTTTCAATTCTTTCAGATTTACTCCTAGTATATTTTTAACACAACTATTCATTTTGTTAGGTTTAGACCTTTCCCTGTGTATTTATGTTCTTTATTCTGTTTATATTAATAATAACTTGTTTTATCTTTGTACAAGCTGTTTAGGTGCCATTGGGAGGGATCATTTCTTCAAAGCAGTGCCTTTCTACTAGCCTGTATCACCATGGATCTAGTGATGTACCTGAACGAGCATGCTACCCCTACAGTCTGAGCAGAGGAGACAGTGATGTAGCAGGCATCCAGGTGGCTCTGCTCTGTCACAGCTGAGATGAAGGTGGATTTTAATAAGACAGGACAGTCTCAGTCAGGATGTCTCTGTTCTGTGCTCTCAGTACACAATGTTCCCAAGGAGCTTATCAGCACAGCACTGTGCAAATCAGGCTGGAGCCTTTCTGAGCTTAATGGACCCAATTGCATGATAAAAGAGCAGAGGTCTAAATACCTTTTCAGATCTGGTTGAGAATAGTCAGGTATACTAGAATCTCCTGGCCATATCAGAAAACAGATACAGATACATATATAAAACTCCCTTGTGATATCTCTATCCCTCTGTTCCTTGTGATCTTACCTGCTAAGAACCCTGCAGAGATATTAGTGAGTTTTACTCCTTTAAATTAAATAAATTTCTCCCTGAACATGTATTTTCAAGCTTAGAAAATGAAACTTTATGCTTCTAGTATTGACTCCATATATTCATTGTGCAACCGATCATCTTGAAAGCACTGTTCAGCAGAGAGAAGTGACTCTGCAGTGCTTGCTCACCTGAACTATGCCATAAAAATTGTCCATAAAAGTGAAATGGACACAGTACCAAACCAGGATTATTTTTATGTAGCAATATTTGCACAGAAAAGTCACAATATGCTAATTAAACTACTTAATTACTTCCTATTTTATTCTTTTACAGACAATCTGAAACTACCAAAGAGTATGATAGAATTCCTCTTGAATAAATGAAAGGTGTGATTAATTTCGATATATTTTCATTATAAAAAGTGTCTTTACAACATCATTAACATTTAATTTCTCCCGCAGGCTGTGTAAAGGCTGAATAAGAATGGAGAACATACCACTGGCTGTAAAAATTGAACATTTCTCACTTAGCAGCAAGAGAAATGGATATGTGATTTATATAAAAACAATAATTGCATTATAAATTATTGTATGTGGTTTATTCTAGGGTTTAGACATAGAAATCTGCAAAACAAGCAGTTCAGAAAAGTAATTTGAGGCTTTGTCAAGTACTTTTGCACTAAGATTGTTTGAGTCAATTACGTTTGCTATTCTAAGATCATACTTCACCTTTTCATTTCATAGTAAATTCCCTGTCTGACTCGTTCCCTGACTGATGTGTGGGTTTATTATCATAATGGAGTGAATAGGATATAGCCATGTTACTACTGGGGAAGACATACTAGAATAAATAAAAGTAAAACCAAATTTTAAGATATGTGAAACAATATCAATAAGTACAATCCCATTTAAACCTTTGGTTTCTTGAGAAAAGAAATTTTCTTTAAAAATCAGAATTAACTGAAATCAAATCATATGGGAAAAAACCAAACCAAAATAAAACCCTACCAGAATCTATAATCTGATGCAAGGAGGAAACCTTCTGATTCTTTTACAGGGAATTCTTGATCATATTTTTGTAGAAAAGAAGAAACCAGGAATAAGCCCCAAAGTCACAACTTGTAGCAAATGGAAATGAAACTTTCATATGAAAATATTCATCATGACCCAGATGTGGAGGAAGAGAGGTGGCTTGAGGAAAATTTGCATTTCTCTGGTAAGCGTTATGGGACTTTGAGAGTTCTCAGGCGAATAAGGAGCAAACAGAAAGGAAAGGTCCTGAAAAAATCCTGAGGACTTGCCACAGCACACTCTCCTTGCACATTTCCCATCTCCTAATTTCCCCTAGAGATTTTGTGAGGTAGCTCAATACTGCTTACTCTTGACACTGAGGACTGACTGCTAGAGCTGTTTCACAGTGCATATGTATTTGAAAAAATGTAAAAACATTGGGTAATTTAGTGCAACATAAATGCACTGGCCACACTTACTAATTGTTTTTCAGTCTTACATTTCTGGAAAAGTCTACGACCCTTGTAAGCTCTAAACAGACACAAGCCCTATTCTCAGTATAATCTATTAAGATGTCTTGCTTATTCAAAGCAAAACTGATTTCCTCCCAGATACTCTGGATGGCTGTGTCCCTTTGACAGCAGAGACATCAGACATCATTGCCCATGAGGAAGGCCTGTCAGGTCTTTGCTGACTGGCTGACTGCCACTGTACCCACTCTGTTAGATTTGGTTCTGTTAATACTTGTCAAAGTCTTGTGTGTATCTACAGAGAATTCAATCAAATATTCTATATATTTCACTTTGAGGTTACAGCTTTAGTTGATAAGTTTGTTCTAAACAAACTTCAGACATCCGAGGAAGCTTCTAAGTTCACCTATCATCAAAAAAGAGAAAGGCACATTTTTCTTCCTGAATCTGATTTGAACTGCTGCTACTTTTTTTTTTCTTTTTTTGCATCAGTATTTTCATTCTTGTGTATGTTTTGATGACAGATATGTATCTGCTTTTGTTTGAACTGAAAATTTTATTGTCCAACAATTTTGCTTTTACTAATATACATTTGTATTTTTTTTCCCAAATATTATTCTTCAAAGCTCCAATAGATGTCACTATCAAAATATAAAAGAGAGCTGGTTGTGTAATGCAGTCAAAGAGAAACAGCAGGGAAGCCTCACTTGCTGGACTGCATCAAATGCCAGCATGAGAGCATAACTCATTAAGCTAGACATCGAAGTGAGCAGCTGCCAGCCAGAGAGTGCACGTCTTCATTCTTTAAACCCTCACCGTTAGATCAAGACTATCTAATAGTTTCACTGAACATGAAAGTAACACTGAACCTACTGGGTGTTTGGGCTAATAAGCAGTTTCCTGTTAGGTTTTTTGCTCTCTGCCCATTCAACTTCAAAAAAATGACCTATCTTTTCTTTAGCCCACTTTGCACATTACTGTGCTGTGTTTTACAAATGCTCGTTTCTCCTGTTGGTTCGGATCACATCTGGAGTAAGTCTGCTGTGAAGCTTTACTACTACTTTTGGAATGACATGTCAAAACATGACAGCACTACTTGAAATGGATAAGTAAAGCTTATAAGTAAAATGATTTCAGAGCTATTTGCCCATATAGAAATCTAAGCTTTTGTACTGACCAAGAAGATACTTTGTTCTTTTATCTAACCCTTAAGTTTTCCATATGCTTTCCGTATGCATATTAGAACTCTTTCACTTTTCTGAACAATCTCTTTTTTATACTGCTTGAAAGAGGAGGTAAACTCTATACCTTTACTATATGATGTTGAGATGGGTCTACTAGCTCTCCTGCCTTGGAAAACTAGCTACTTTAAAAATTAAAACAAATTACTTATTTGTTTTTAAATAAATAAAAAATGTGTAGCCCCTACTTCTTGGGGACACACCTGGAAATAGGAAGCTTTCCATGTTTAAAAAACTTTGGGGCTTTTTATATAAATCTCTGCAAGCTTGTTTGGTGAATGTAATTTTGAACAAGTAGTAAAGTATTTTCATTGGTGCAAGTTTGTCAAGTTTGTCGTTGCATCAGGACCCACCCCAAACTAAATTGTACCACAAGATGTCAGTGCAAACAATTTCCATACTGGTGGTTCCATATGATTTGCCTGTGAACTTTGTTCCAGTTTGAAGTTATTTTGAGCAACAAATATGCCCAAAAAGTTGTTAGTCTATTTACCAGCAAGTAGCTGAAGGACAAAAGAGAAGAATTGAATGATTTGTAGCAGGATGACCTGTCCAGCCTAGACACTGCTTATGTAGGAAATCTTGCTTTGTCTAGATCCCCAGACCCGCACATTAGTTTGAAGACACAGACACCTAAAAAATTCTGCTGAAGAGAAGTCTGTGGCTACAGTCTAGAGAATCTTTGAGTTAGAATACAAATGTCTTTGTAAAAAAATTATGCCTGAAGCTACAGAATTTACAATATGCTACTGCACTTACCTTTTAGACCATGTTTTAAAACAATTTGGCTGAGCCAAGTTTAATGAGCTTAGGATGTGAGGGAATTCAATGAGACCAAAGAAAAAACAACCAAACACAAAGGTCAGCACAGCTACCCAGTTTATGTCAGCCAAAGATCAGGCTCTTTTCAGCAAAACATAGTAGAAATAAGACCAAGCTACTGCTTCTCTCTCACCTACCTATTTCCATTTTTTTTTTTCCAAGACCAGCTTTGATCTAGGATGATGGGAACCTCCAAAAGGTTGGGGCATGCTGGAGACCACCAAGTATAAGCACACGCTACAGGTTGCAAGGTTTCTTCCCACCAGTAATGACATGACCTGAGTACATATAATCTAAAATTAGCTCTTAGGGAACACAGCAAGTACCTTTCCCATTTGCTTTTTACCTGCTGTTTCTTGTGAGGAGGAGTTATTCTTTCATCTCTTATTCATCTTCTCTGACGTGCTACTGACAGCAGGAAATTTATCTGCAAGACTGTCTTCATGTTAGACTCAGCTCATTAGAGAAAAGTAGACTCCAGGTACTCACACATGGTGTCTAAGCAGTTTACTTGAGTGACTACCTGTAAAATGGGAAGAGAGAAAGCAGGCTTAAAATGTGCAGTATCTCTCTTGACTCTTAAGACAATCTTCCATAGGTAACACATTCACAGGAGATGAGTCCTCAGCCTAGCTGCCTTTCCCCATTTGTGTGCCTTCCCAGTAGGAGGTGTAAGAAAGCAGTGAGACCTTTCAAAAAATCCAGGTGAAGCAAAGCCAAAAGCAGCATCCTCCAATAGCAATTGCCATAGCACAGAAAATCATTAACGGGATTTTAATAATAAGATTTTCTCAAACATCTGGAGTACAGGATTTTACCTAGCTATTATGGTGAGGGGCCTTGAGGGGAAGCTGTAGGAGGAGCAGCTGAGGGCACTTGGTCTGTTCAGCCTGGTGGAGACTGAGAGGAGACCTGATTGCAGTCACAACTTCTTTGTGAGGGGGAGAGGAGGGGCAGACACTGATCTCTTCTCTGGGTGTCTGTGACAAGACCCAAGGGAGTGGCCTGAAGCTTTGTCGGGGAAGGTTTAGTTAGAATATAAGAAAAAGGTTCTTCACCCAGAGGGTGGTTGGGGACTGGAACAGGCTCCCCAGAGAAATGGTCACAGCACCAGCCTGATAGAGCTCAAGAAGCATTTAGACAATACCCTTGGGCAGCTGGTGTGACTTTGCAGGGCCAGGAGCTGGCTCTGATGATCCTTGTGGATCCCTTCCAATTAAGCATATTCTGTGACTCTGTGATTCCATACTTGCTATAGAGACAAAGCAAATAAAATATCAACTTCACAATGATCACAGCCATGAAAGGCTGAAAATTTTAGCAGGACTTTTAATACATAGATAAAAAAAATTAACATACCTTCTCCATACAACAGAACCCATGAAACAAAAATATTTTTCAACGTAATTTTAACTCACTTCTCCTAAGAAGCTGTTTCCTAGGTGAACCAAACGCAAAAACAACGCCATGAAGTGTTATTATTTTTTAACCTTACTGTCGGCTGAATATGTAGTCAGTAAAAACATGGAGGTTATGGTACCCAGAAATTACTGCAGTTACTAGTGATCAGTTACCTTCTGGAAAATACAAATCTGCATCTACATATCCCATTCTGTCAGAATTCAGACATAAATCTCTACATCTTAGAAACCAAATGCATATCTGCTAACCAGACACGCTCAAGGACTCAGGCACTATTATTCTGTTTCCCTGAGATCTCCTCAACAGGAAAATGGACCATATAGTTGAATATTTTCCACAGAGTATATTTAGACTACATAACTACATTTTCCATAAGTTCCAGAAAATCTTCCAGAAAAAACAAAAACATCCCAGTGCACATTTTTGGCAAATTTGACTGAGCTCAGACTGTACAACTGAACCTAAAAAGCTGAATTGCTTTTACATATATTAATAGTATATTGATTAATATTTTATAAGACTTTTAAACACTTATATGTATTTACTACTGTTTCCCTCTAAAATCTGATGAGAGGACATCTCTAATAATTTCTTCAACATACCTACAAAAATTAACTTTATAGCTACTACTCTATGTTAAACTGCCTATAACTTTATTGTTTGTAAAAGACTATCTAGAGGCAATATTACCTGAACTTTTGTTCATTCTGAAAATTCAAAAGAAATAAATTTTTTAAAATACTGGACTTCAGCATGCACTGTGTTTTCTGATGGTGATTCACAATCATTGTATACAACCCTGTATATTCAGCCTTCTAGAAGAGAAAATTACAGTAGGAAATGTACTAAATTACCCTTTTTAACTGATGTATTTATCACAGCTCCAAAGTATAGCGGTCTATCTTGTTCAATTTCATTATCTTGCATATAAGTGCAATAGAATCTGACAGGATCATAAATATTTGCATTGTGACTGTATGTCAAATCCTCAAATGCACCAGCATACCATTTCATCCTCTTTATTCAAATATTGTTAGAAAAATCTCTGATATGTAGAAGACACATTTGCTTTGCACTTATCCAAAGCACAGTGTAACAGAGAAATTCCTAAACAGGAAAAGCCCAAAGAAAATATAATAACAGCCATCACCACGAACAGGCCACAGGAAGTCTTTGTGGACCATCTCCTCTGTCATATCTGTTCTTATTAAATTCCTGTTTTGAATGACAGTGACTTTGAGCTGTTCACTTCTGAGCCTGGCAGGCTTACTGTAATTGTGATAGGCTTGTAGCTGCCCCTGTGCCAGGGCACACGCCCCTGGCTGCCCCAGCAGAGACTGCTGTAACCTGGGCTCCTTTCTTGCTCTGTAAGTTTTGCTGCTCAAGTCCATCTAAGCTTCCCTGCCTGGAAATGCTGAGGAAAGGAGACTGTTCACCTCACCTTGATTAGGTGGCTTGACACTGTACAATGCCCATTTCTGCTCAGGTGTCTCTCAGCCATACTCAGAGATTAATATTTTGCATGTAGCATCTTAAGAGCTGGTTAACTCCTCAGGAAAAATACCACAGGTTTCCATAAAGAGGTGCAGGGGGGAAGCCATTAGTAGAATACAGCAAGTTTTCATGATCCTATAACACCCAAGACTATGTTAGCTAAATTCCAACTCTACCACCAGTCTTTCTTGCAAGGAGAAAACCTTGGGAAAATAATAGTGAAGAGTAATTCTTCTCCTCTAGCACAAATCCTTGATAATTGTTCTTCATTAATAAGGTCATTTACACACATACTACAGTCCAATTATCAGGCATAACTAACCATAATAAACTACAGGCATGAGATACTCATTGATTTTCTCATGAATAATAGGAATATTGTTAGAAAAGAAAAAAATGTATTCAAGTATATATCTTATTATTGGTCATGAAGTCATGAAGACATTACTTTTCTCTTACAGCTGTATTTCAGATAAAATAATTAATATATAAAATAAAACTAAGGGTGATCTGACCTTCAATGATAGAGTTCTCAGAATCTCAGAAACTTGCCTTTAATTTCTTCCACCAGTCCCTGATCATCAGGCTTTCCTCTGTTAGACATTACTGCGAAATCTAGTTTACGGTGATGGAGAGAAAACTGGAAATACTTGAGATTTTACAAAAATAAGTACATTGGTACATACCTACAATGCTGCAGTATGTAACACTCTACCTTCCCTCAAAGTATTTCTTTTTTTTTGCACTGTGATTAAAAGAAGAGCAAAAATAAAATCTTTGCTTTCAGAATGATTAAAGGTAGTGAGTCAGCCATGAGTCATGAGCGGAGAGAAGGTAAAGGGCTGTTAGATCTGAGATCACAAATGCTGCTACGTGAAGCAAAAGAGTAATGCCATTATCTTCAAATAACAGGCTCATAACCTCAATGCAGACAGACAGCAGCAAAAGACATGATCACACTCAGTAAGTTAGTAAGCTATTCTTTGATCTAAAAATTGTAGTTCAATTGTCTTACTGTATTTTTCTTTCCTGGCAAACATCTATAATTGTAATTTATGTGCTGATAAGTACTTGCATTCAAGGATTGGGGAAAAAATGTAAGTAGCAGAAAACACCACAAATTCCATAGTGTTTAAAATGTTCCATGATTTTCTTTATTAATTTAATCTCTTTTTAATCAAACATTGCTATTACTGGGCTGTCTGTCTCTGCCATATTAAAATCAGCAGGTTAGAAAATGAGCCACAAAAACTGCAGTGGTACATCCTGGAGCAAAGAGACAGTGACAGCTAAAGCATGGTGCTGAAGGGACAAAAAGTAACTACAAGGAATTAATAATACGGAAGCAGAAGAGGGAGTAGGAACTGGGAAAAGGACAGTGCCATGTTACTGGAATATAAATAGAAAATGAATCATTAGAGGTAACTAGGCAAATACAAGTGAAATAAATAGTAGCAACGTATGAGCAGTGTATTTTGTTTTTTGAATATTAGAAGATATCAGCCTGTTGACTGATAGGAACAGTAAAACAAGTAGGCACCTTTAGGTAAGTATTGGCTCTCATCAAACAAAAAATAAAAAATAAAAGTTTAAATAAAGTACAATAAAAATAAAACAATAGAGTAAAATGTTGTGGATATGGAATATACCGCTATGTACCTCCACACATAACAAACCTCAAGAAAGGAGAGGATATTTTAGAAAGATGAATAAACAGTAGAGTGAGAAAGAGAAAAATGGGGAGAAAGAATAAAGGAGGAAGCAGTAAAAATATAGCAAGGGGTGGGGTGGAGAGAATTCATTTTGTATCGGTTTTCTGTGCCAAACCATAAACACAAGGACACTCAGCAGTTCATTCTTACTCAATGTTTCCACATTTTTCTGCTGTTTTCCATAGGTGGGGCAAAAAAGACAAAGAGCGGAGCCAAGCTTTCCATTGGCCTTGATATTAAAATGGAAGTGCTTCTCTAGCACGAGAGACATCTTATTTTTGCTTTATGTTGTGGTTTGTACCTAAGTTTCAAATGTGGCATTTTAATGCTTGTTTTCTCTATAGAAAGAGAAAATCCTGAAGTCCACAGTACATCTCTTGTTTGCTTTGCCCTATCTGCTGGGGCAGGAAGGCACCAGGGCACATGGTGGTGAGGTCTGCGGGTGCTGAGAGTTACTGCAGGTCAGGTCCCTCAGAGAGGCAGCTTGTGGCCTGCTTTGTTTGAATTCCAAACTGAATTGCTGCTCACACACCAGCAGGGAACCAGGAAACCCATCAAAACTCTGCCTCATAGGCACTGTATATGCCTGTGCCGGAAACAGAGGTTTTATGGAAAAAGGGTAGACCAAGAATAGTTTTTTCCCATTCAGCATTAGCAACCCCAAGTGCTTAAAAACTATGAGTCAAGCCTCTTGTAATCGCTGGGTGTTTTAAAAGGGAAAATGTATTAAAATATTACTGATTAAAATCTTGTTTATCTTTTAGATTTTGAATTTTCTATAGGTCTTGTTTTCAGGAGGCAAAAATATTTCTTCATTCACACAATTTCAGGAGCCAGAGTTTTAAGAAAAACTTCCACTAAGAGCAACATAGTTGACATAATAGGCAATGCTTTGAGTATTCTCTGAGAGTTACTATTGTTCTTGATCAACTACATTGCTAAGACTTTGCTTTTTTGGTCACAAATTAAAGAGCAAATAAGAAAAATCCAAACTCTTACCTTTAGTGCCATGCAGTTTATCACACTGCATAGATTCCTGAAAGCTCACATGCATTTAGCTGTAAAAAGTTTTAAAATAACTGATCAATTACCTCCTTTAGGTAATGGTTTAAGCAATGTCCTTAATTCCACAAATCTGAGAGAAAACTGAAGACAACAAAGACAAGAGAAAGTGCCCTGGGTCCTTTATATCTGGTAAGTATAGGTTACAGCTGTAACTGTCAGCATTTATCCAATAAAGTGCTCTGATTTTATTATCCCAGAAAGGATATGAGGTTAGCCACTCTCAGGAATAAGCAATCGTGTAACTCTTTTGCTTTTAATCAATGCATCTCACCAATGCTCGAGTTGCAGTAAATATTCCTGTTTTCATACTCTGCCCTGATTCTGAGGTCAGCAGCAAGTTTTTCGGTGACTTGAATGGTGCAGGGTCAGGTCTCAAGTGACACAGGCTTCAGCTGCTTACTTCTGGGTTTTCAGTAACTTGATATTGCTGTGCACATAGTCCAGGAAAGGCCATGTGTAGGGCTGTGACATTACAACAGCTGGTAGAAGCAGGGGAATCGCTTTTTAACAGTCTTGATGAAAAAAAGTTCTGTTTATCCACATTTTTCTCCTAAGGTGTATCACTGGGGAGTTTAATAACAAACAAGACCAAAAGGAAGTCTTATGCAATAGTGCAAATTATAAATGTTATTTATAAAGTTTCTTGCTTGGAGATGTGAGGCTAGGCTGTTAGTCTCTAGAATATTTTTCTTTCTAGAGACCTGAAAGGTCAAAGGAAAGAAAGTTACTCATACAATATCTATTTGTTCTTCATCAATATTTTGTTCACTACTGTCCGCACATAATTCACATTATTTCACTTGATCCCATATGACTGTTCAAACCACACGACATGGTCAAATTCTAAAGAAATAAGTAATGGAATATTTAAAAACTGAGGGGAGAAGGCTGGCTTATCAAAATATCATTATGGCAATGAGCATTGTTTTCAGTTTGCTTTAAATTAATTGAATTAAATGCATGATACATATTAACTGCACATAATTCAGCGGCCAATCAGTCTTCAAAGTCTCCTGATTACTCCCACCCAGATACCTTTGGGATTATTATTTTACTCTTTGCAGTGGATATAAAGACAACATAAACTAGATCCAGTAGTGATGTTAGGTACCAAAGATACGATATAATTTGTATTTTAAAAAAATTGTGACAAGCAAGTTGACAAGGATATAGTTACCTACCACACAGCTACTGAAATAATGGTGCAAAGGTGCTTCTAAGAGCTTGTCCCTGAAACTCTCTTCTCCAAGAATGGCAAATCCTTGTTTTCAGTCTGTGGCCAAAGGATTGCTTATAGGTGATGTTATTGTAAAGCACGTGAGTCTTGGGACAGCCACCAGGAGCCTGTTCAAGCCTTCAGGAGCTGTTCTCAGACCCTCCTGATCAGTAGGCAATGGAAGAATGTTGTCCCTCTCCTGCACTTTGCTTTCTAACAACCTATATACAATGGCAAGTCCCTGGAAGCAGAACATATGGGATCTAAAAACCCTTGAAAAAGTAGAAATTTGTTTGGCCTCTGCTTTAATCACTAGGTTGTCCTCATCAGACGTGCTGTATACTTACCCTTGAAATCACATTCCCTTCCTCTTGTAAATACATGACATTCATTAGGACAGCTTTAAAATTAATTTAATTTTACCGAATTCTTCACAGTTGCTCCTCCAAAACTACCAGTTTTCAAATGCAGAAAATGTTATTTTTTATCCTGTTCCTGTCTCTTTGAAGGATTTATTTTGATAAGGAAACTAACTTTCAATATGATTCTTTGTTATGTCATATTAAACTGACCATGTCAGCATTACAGATTTGGAAAATATAGGCACACTAGCTCAAAGGGCCACATAAGAAGTTTGTAGATTTTCTTGTACTTCTGCAATCAGATTCTGTTATTTTTTAAATGATATATTAAATAACCTACCAGTAAGGTTCCTTGCAATTCAAGCATTTTGATGACTCTGTTTTACAATTTAGATGATACTATCGCTAGATATTGCAACAATTTTATATAAATAACATTACTGTGTTTCTGAAAATTTATTGGAAACATCTCATTCCATAGACAGTGGCATCTGTTATATCTAGAGACTGAAAATAAGGGTTAATTAAAAGTAGGCTGTCTAAATCTGAGATGTCTGAATGAAATGGGTAAAAAAACAGATCACAAACTTAAACTAGTTTTTAAATCTAGGTATTATTACTAGTTTGAAGCATCTAAGACAGACTCCATTTTTTAGCTACTTGACTTTAAGCACTTCTAAAAGGCTTGGAGCCAAAAGAAAAGTTGGATGAGTGTGAGGAAAGAAAAACAACCTAGACCCAGTATTTTTGCCAGTCCTGCTGTTTGGAGACTCCCTCTACCATTTGTATTTAATTTTCCTATCTTAGTACACACCATCTTTCCAACAGCTTCTGAAAGACAAGACATGCATCTCCCCTGACATCACCCTGCAAGAAATTACCAGAAATTAAGGGCTCAGCCTTGCAAATATTTTGTCACGTGAGTGTCAGTGGGATACCCACGTGTACATCCTGGTTTGATCACCATCTAAAGCTGCCAACACAGGTGTATTCTGTAAATAACTCAGCCTAAACTGCGTGTCTGCATTATACAACACATATATCAGCCAATTTTATTGAAGATGTTTCAACTCATACTAGGTTGAGTTATTTTATCATGCTGTTTTTAATCATTTTCTTGCCTGAACTACTCATCCTCATGTAGCTGTATGTTATGAACACTGAATTGGGCATGACATGGAGATTCTAGTGTAATTCAATCATTACAGAAAAAATTACATTCACATATGTTTATCTTTAGCCTCAATAAGAAAACAGTCAATCACTTTATACCAGGTTACATCAGATATGATTTTAATTAGACCTCTTTTGAAAAACATTTTTCATGTATTATTACAACCAAAATCATTGCAAAAATGAAATTAGTTTTACATGATTTCTAAGAATTTTTAATCCTATGAATGTAAAAATCTGTGCTGTGAATGAATATTTGATTTAAAATTGATTTGATTTTTTTTGAGAAGCAATTGAGTATTCCTTTAAAAAATCAAATAAAAATTAATATAGCCCCTTAGGAATCTTTCAAACCTCCATACAAAAATCACAAATCTCTCATAAGTGAACTGATTGCAATTCAGCGTGATTCATGGTTGATTAATTCCAAGGAACTTAGAAGGTTATTCTAAAGTGCTGTTTCCATATTTAAGGAGATAGATCTGCTCTTTCAGTGGTGTTTATCTTTCAGTGAAGTGATCCGCTTCATAATTTGGATTCCCCAGAATGCAGCACAGAGGGAAAACAAGACCTATAACACAGAATTTACAATAAGAATGAGAAACATTTTAGGAGGTTGAGGTTTTGTTCTTTTGGGGTTTTTTGTTTGAGTTTTTTGGGTTTTTTTTCTAGTTCTATTGATCTGTAAACATAATGAATGGGTGAAAACAGAAGTTGAGAAAAAAACCCCAAGAGTTCTAGGTATACCAATAAATTCACTTCAGAAAAATATGTTTTCTTTTTTGTACTACTCTTTACCGTGGATATTCCTGTTTAATTTTGACAAATGATCTGAAGAATGCTGACACTAAGTTGCATGATAGGATATAAATAACCTTAAACTAGATCTCTAGCAAAAGAAGTGTTCTAACTGCAATACAGCACATAGGTACTTATTCTCCTACCTGCTGTTAGGATGAGCTATAAGGGAGATTGAAAACAACTTAAAAGTGCAATACTTTTTATCTTGTCCTTAGCTCTTTGCAATTTTACTTTTTTTATCTGGTGAATTTATTGAGAGATCTAATTATTTTTTTCAAAAGTTAATGTGCTGAAAACTGCACTAGGATGAGTAGGAAAGATTTCAGAGTAAAGTCTAAATTAGGTAATAGTTCTGTTTAGAACCCACAATGAAGCAAGATAAAAAGTGTATGCACACGTGCACATGTGATATTTTGTATTTAAAATTTTCTGAAAGAAACCTTTGTCTTTCACATAGAAAAATTTCTCTAACTTGGAAAATTGCAAAATTAAGATAGTTTTTATTGGTTACTGAAGTCAATTTCTTTTCTGTGAGTAAAACAAAACAATTTGTTTATACTGAAAGATATTTTAATAATGTCATTTTTTGCTTGTTAAAAGAAACAGAAAATTTTGACAGGTCAATCTGCAATCTAAAGGTGCTGATTAGGAGAGCTCTAATTTTGACATTAACATAATTTAACATTCAACATTTAATAATGCATGGCCCAAAGGTCTACTTCTGTCTTTACCTACATAGTCACTCACTAAAATACATGGGATCAGAATATCCAACATCAATAATAAATTACCATAATACCCAAAGGTACTAATTTTTCACTTAGTACATTAGGTGTATATGTTATGCATGCATAGTAGCACAAGATGAAAATAGCACAACATAAGAGTAAGTAAAACTCAAATAAAATAAAATTAAAATCCCCCAATTTTCATTCAATTTTTATGAATTTCAATTATTTTCATTGAATACTTTAATTCTATTTGAGCAGGGGCAGGCTGTCTACTGTGTTTAAAACCTCTGATGACACTGTTGGCACTGTACTTGTGGTCCTAGTTGTAGGAAAGACTCAAAGTGCTCACCAAAAGATTGTTTTGTAAGAGTTTCCAACTTTAGGTATTAAAGATTTAACTTCTTTTAATTTTCTTGCATTATCACAAACACCTTGTAAAGCTGTATAGCTCTATTTTTACAGTTATGGAAAGTCTTTTAAAGCGATACTGCTTAAAACTGCAGTCACACACTGCATGTTTTGTGAGATTTTTCTATGCTGAGATGCTCTGCAGAAGCAATCTAACTACAAATAACTATCTGTATTTCTGATCTGGCTGTTATGCAATTGAGTGTAAATCGTGATGTACATAAAAGGATGACTTGCATACAACATGCTCTTATACTGTGGAAAAATTCTTTGCCGTGCTATCTCCAGAAACAGAACTTATCCACTTGTCATAATTAATACTTCTTTGACACATTAATAAACTTTCATTCCTCACCTCAGAAAGATTATTCCTATTCCTGGAAGATGCATTAAATATAGAACTATTTCATTTTCAGAAGAAGCACATTTAAGCACATTTAATGACTGAGGTGCAGGGCATTCGTAGGGGATTAATGACTGTTGGGAGATGATGATGATCACTTGAAGAAGCACACAGCCATGGGCCATTAAGCCCCAGGAAATGTCCTCAGCTAAAGATGGTTATTACTATTATAGTCTGAAAATGAACAAAAATATCTCGGGTGAACTTCTCTTTTTTAAATTAAGTGATGCAGTTTCTTCTTTCTTAATTAAATTCTTTACTGTGAACTTCCTAAAGCATGCAATCAATGCTTGTGGGGGAGTATTTTGAATTGCAGTTATTATATCCAGAATGGAAAATCACATACTGCACACTGTGGATCTGCAAAACTAGTTTGGCTTCACAATTCTATAAAAGTATTGATTCACTGCCTATCAATGTCAGGACTGCCAGTACTTGATGGAAATAACGCATTCAGGAAACAATAATGCTGCAAGGTTCTGGGAGGTGGAGGGGGTAAGAAAAACCCAAACATCAGGATAAAAAATTAAGGGGCCACAGCCTTGCTTGCATGACAGCATTTCTGGCTGTCTGCATTGCTGTAATGCTGAGCTGCCCTGAACAGAGCCAGCTGTATGGGGCTACCAAGCAGAAACTTGCTGTGTAGATTGGATTTCAGTTTCTTTTGATTGCTGCTACATATTTTGGAGTTACAAGGCTTGATCCACTTGAATGAATCGTGCAATCAGGTGATGTCAGGAATGGAAAGCTGAGACAATACGTGCCAGAACTCTGAGCAGACAATAGTGTGGGCAGCAGGAAGCAGCAAGAGCATTCCACCAGGCAAGCTGACCTACAGTTGACCAGTATTTTTCTAATGCCCTTGGGAAAACATATTTCCTGAATCCTATGTGAAGATATTTTGTCTTTTCTACTCAACACTCTCACATGCTAATGGATTAGGTTTTTTCTTGCTTGTTTGGTTTTGGGTTATTTCACTTTCTAAATTATTTTCACAGAAATTCTCATTCCTTCTCATACTATCCAAACCCACTATTATATGTCCTTTGATAAAAATATTCATATATTGGTTTCATAATTCAGCTGGTTCTGAAACGAGAGAATTTAGTATTATACCTTTTTCTTTTAACACTGCGCAAAGTTCCCCTACCAACAATATGATGTAAGAACAATAGTTTCATTTCTGACTTAAAATGAAAAATTATTGTGGACAGTAGTTATATATGAAAGAAATCTAAAAGCAGGATTTCTCACAACTCTATATTTAGCCAAGTTAATGCAAACCTTTTGCCATCTTAATATAAACACTTGTTACATTTACCTGTTCAAGTAACTACAGATTAATTATACACTGTCCTTTAGACTACTGGATGGGTACAAATATTTACATTACCTCCTTTCATACAGTCTATTTCCATACAGCCCATGCTCTCTCCCTGAGTTGCAGAAATGCAAATAACATTATTCACAAGAACAAAGATGGCTTAACTAATGGATTGACTCAATCTGCTCTTCACAGGAAATTCCCATTGGAGCAATCGTAGTTTATTACCCTGTAAAGTACTTTAAAATCATTAGCTAAATTCAGGCACCCACTTCTCTATGATTAGCTTTGTTGCTGAACACTAATGTTGTTTTCTGACATTTTCTCTTTTGTAATGTCTTTGTACATCTGAGATGCCTAGACATGATGTCTTTCTTTCCTCCTGCAGATTTCATCTGGACAGAATTAGAAGGCTTTAGACATTGGTCTAAAAATGTAGACAAATGTCCAAAGATAGTTCTGCTTTAAGGAGGGGGAAGAGTCTCAAACCACACCACCTCAGATCCTTTCCAAAAATCATTCAATGATTGTCTGACATTTCTCAGATTCTGCCCAGACATGTTCACTCCGAATTTTGCTGCAGAGACAATCTGCAACTGTTATTCACAGCTTCTGGGGTGCAACATCATGTGAATGGGCATACTTATTATATTGAATTCTCTGAACACCTCTGTGCTGGATAATGTATTCTTAGCCCTGGAGAAGGCTTAGGAAAATCAGCACATCCATATACTTCACTAAGTTTGCTGTTCACACCATATAGTGGACCAGGTACTGGCAAATATGATAAAGAATTAGTCTTCTCAAAGTGATGCTGAGCATTGTCAATGTGATGTTTGTTTGTGACTACAAAACAAACATGATTAAGGCTCTGTGTCCTTTATATACAAATTTGGACATGGCTTCTTCACAGGTACTAGAGAACTTCATACCATCAATAGTAATGAGAGTGTAATTTTTAGACTTTGTCTGAGAAGGCTGTGTCTGGGTAATGTCACTGTCCTCTCCAATTAAAGATGGAGATCATAAATTGATACAAAGGCTGAAAAAAATGTTAATATATGTTATAATATATTATAATATATAATATATTGTTAATATATGTTATAACAAAATGATCGAACAAACTACTCCAGATTTCACAAGTATCCAAATGATGCATTTTTCACCAATACCATATTTTTTTTTCCCCATTTCTAAACAGATGACTGTTACAGGTGCTGAAATATAGCGAGGAGATAGAAAATTTTCATCTCGTAAGTGGGGGAAGAGGTTTACTATTTCTGGAAGTCAGAATTTGGATAACAAATGCATGGATCTTCATTCTCAGTACAATGTTTGGAGACAAGCAGTCTGAGGCTAGTAAAGAAATGCCATAACATTAGCAGCAAATCCAGAAATCACTAATGTACAGTGCACAGACCAAGAAGACTGCACTTTAAAAAAAGTTGCCATAAAAATAGATGGAAAGAGAAGCTAGGAAACAGGAAGGTTCCTTCTCTGTGTGATGACTCCCTTAAACTTGGAAATATATGCAGAAGAAAGTGAGAAGCCGATTTTTCTTTTTTTTTTGATGAAGGAACTGTGGATACGGGGGAATAGGAGCAGCTACAATAATAGTCAAAGCTTTTGTTCAGTATTTCTGTAAAAGTAGCAGATGTTTGGAAATTCTCCATAAGGGTTTGTGACACACCTTTGGACTCCTGGTACAGCAGGTCTCACAGATCCAGCACACCCCTGACCTAGAACAAGGTGTGCACCTGATGTCCCTGCTCATTGCAGGGAAGGTGGAACCAGATTATTTCCAGAGGTCCCTTCCAAACCTAACTATTCTATGAGTCTGAGATTAAGACTCCATTGGCACATACAGGATTTAGCCAAATATCTTCAACACCCTCAAAGCATATTGATAGTTCACTCACAGTAGTTTGTTCTTTTATGACATACTCATTGGTTTTATTACTTCACCATTAACAAATAATGAGAAAACAATAGGGAAGAGATATATACACCTCCTTTTTATTCTGTTAAATGTTTTAAACATTCCTTCTCTTATTAAAATATGGTCTGAGACTCTAAAGCTAGATAATGCATGAAAACATAGGCTGCAAAAGCCCAAATATCTTAAAAGGCTTATATTACCTACCCGGGAAAGACAAAGAAAGGTTTGGAGAAAGAATATCTATTTCTCTCCGTTGCTTTCACAGCTGGACACATCCCCAGTATAAAATCAAGTGCACTGCAGAGATGCCTGAGCTAGCAAGCACATAAGCTGCTAAATCTCAACACAGCACCAGCTTGACTCTGTCTTTCCTGGCATTGCACACAAGCTAGTAAGTCACATTCCTCAGTTAAATACGTGGGGATTTCTGCATAGGCAGTGTTATTGCAGTTATATTTAGACCTAAAATGGCTTATGTGCAAGCAGCATGTTATCTGGCATCATGTCCTTCACTCAGGAGAAGCCAGTCCATTGCCTCTCAAATCATTTGTGCAGATAAATGCATCCTATTGAACTGTTACCTGCGAAATACCTTCTCTCTTGAGTCACAGAATAATTCACAACCTAAGCACTAGGATTAGGCAGATTTTATCTCATTCCCCAAAAGACAAAAATAGTTACTGAAGCGGGAAGCTTTCCTGTCAGTCATATGAACAGGAATTCCAAAATATGCTAATAATTATTAAATCTTCACCTCGTGATGAGCTAATGCAAGCTGGAGACAGTATCAACATCATACTCATTAACATGTATATAAACTCTTTATCTTTTCAGCATAAAATTTGTCATATAGTATTTTACTGAAACATCTGAGAATACTTTCCACAGTGTTATCTAATTCCATCTATAAATTTCTAGATCATCCTAAAATGTTTATCCATCTCAAGCTGGCCCCAAAGTAAAACCATGTTAAAGAGAAAAATACTTTTTATAAATTAAAAACATTTAAAAATAACTTCTGAACCAAGTCTGTTTCATAATTTTGCAATTAATTTCCAAAAGAAGGAAATTAGTGTTTAGAGTATATCTATCATCATCTGAGCTTAAAAATTTCATAAAACCTGTAACCAAAATTTACAATTTACAATTCTAGAGCACTACAATATTTTAGAGTTTCTTTCATACTTTAGTTTTATTTCTGACACAACAGTTCTGAAAAACAAATTCAAAGATCAACAGTTTCAGAAGACCTTAATTCTGAATGTCACCTCTTGTATTTTAAATGTTATTAATTTTTTCAGCCTCAATTTAACTCCAAATTTGAGAAACAAGAGCCATGGAAATTTTCTCAATTATTATATGATAAATCAACAATTAAAAACAAGGCATTCAGAAAAGTTAACAAAATTGATGGTAAAACGAAACAGAAAATTTAGACAACCAGTAAACGTACCAGTATAATCTGTTGCAGGCTAACAGGCCAAATGATATTGAGAGAGTTATTAAGAGTAGTTCATTGAAGAAATTAAATATTTGAGAAAGTTGTGTCTCAGTTTGGCTAAAGTTGTTGAGTTTATTAGCTTAAACATTTAAATGGGAGTTGTATCCATTTAGATGAAACATCCCATTTACTTTTACACCTGCCAACAGCTGTAGCATAACTGCATGCACCCTGCTGCATCACTTCTAGCTCAAACACAACTTGGAAGGGTAAACAGACATCTGCAAAGAAGCATTTCACTTTAAAAGATATTTCATTTATATGTAAAGAACAGTTTAATCTTCCTTATTAAAAAAAATGAAACTCATTTTACTTTAACTGATAAATTACTGCACAGATCTTATATTTTATAAAATTTATATCGTTCTCCTAGGCTTAAAGAATTGACTGCTTTTAAATTCAGTATTTTAAGTGAGAAAGGCTGTATATACATATAAGAGTAAGGGCATGCTTCTTCTATGGTCATGGCTGTAAGAAATGTTTAGGTACCATACTGCTTAATCCTGCTTTGAAGAAAGTTTAGCTTAAAAGATGGGACACATTCATTTAAAGGAGCAATGCAGATGGGAGCTCTCTTTTATGCCTTCATACTTGCTTGAAAATACAGAAAAATTACAGCTACAGGAACAAAAAACAAATGTAGTTTGTACATGGAAGGAAAATTGCTAAACATAACACTTCAGAATTTGGACAAGATAGTCCCTGGCTGTTTTATATTTTTCCAAAGAGGCATCTACAGACATATTTCAATCTCTTAAATTCTTTAAATTTTATTTCAGTTTAATACAATACTGTATTACTGAAGCGATTCAAAGTCCAATCTCTCCATCATTAGCAGACATAAAATATTCTTTGTTTCTATACGGCTGCCTTCATTTCAGAGTGTAGCTGTAGTGCATAATCACCCTGGCAAGTGGTGAAGAGAACCAGAGTGCTCTGTCAGCCTAAAGAGCTCTGACAAAGGTGCTGCAAAGTGATCTCCACTCACTGGTATACTAAATATCCTCTTGAGAGAAGGCCAACTAGCTATGAGCTCCAAAATGGAAAATTTTTCCATTGTATGTGGGGAAAAAATATTTAAAAAAGTAATCCCAGCCTTTAAGCATAACCCACAGACATTAGATCACTGATGGGAAAAACTTTGCTGCAGATGTTGAAAAGATGTGATGGGGAAAAGCTGGCTACTGTGACTAATGGCAAACGTGAAAAAAAGGATTAAGAATGTGCAGAGAGGGATAAAACAATTGAGTGACAAGCAAAAGGGATTTCCAGTACAGTGAAGAAACACCAGAAAAGTATTCAAGACAGTGGAAGATCAAGGCTAAAAGTCACTCTAGATGAAGATTGCTCTTAAAGCCAACATGTCGTAAGGAGAAATGAATCCTTTAATTGAAAAATGGAGAACACAGAAGGCTGTCCTCAGCATTAAAAAAATCAAATCAAGTCAACAAACTTCTCAATTAAGGAAATGGGTCAATATTCATTGATACCATAAAGGAAAAAGCTTGCCATAGAATACACATGTCTATGTTAAAGAGGGAACACAGCCATCCTGCTGGTCAGCCCTCTTTTGAGGCCAAAGGCAGTAAACTGCCACTGTTTCTAAGTTTTTAATTTCAAGGAGAATAAAAATATGCTGAAGTTGATCCAGCCCTCTGTCCATTCCTTTACATGGAAAAGTAGATGTCCTGGCTGTTGGTTTCTCTCTTCTCTGCTCTCAAGCCACTTCCTGTGGTGTGGTTTGCTGCTTCTATCCTTGCCTGGGGAAACTCCCATTTATTTAAAAAAACTCATAATCTTTCAATTATATAAAATAAATTATTATTGGCATTAGCCACAGATGTATTCAAATGAGCTAGATCATTCATATTTCCACTTATTATATAAATACAATATAGTTGTATTGTTTGATTAGGTTAGAGAAAAAAAAATGACATGGAAGTAATCTATGTGACTTTTTACTAGGTAAACTAGGGGAATATGGTCCAAATAAAACTTGTGCAGAGAAAGTGCAGAGCTGAGTTGGAGAACAAACACCCAGAAAGGAAGAATCACAGACTATATCACAAAATGAAAGAGAAACCAGAATTTTGATGAAAAAGCAGGCACTTGCATTATAACATTTCTAAAATATAAAAGAAAAACAAAACAACTCTCTTTTCCTGGAAAATGTGAGACTCATAATAGTTTTTTAAAAAATCTGGATATGCTGAGGAAAGCATGTAATTACGTAGACATGAGAGATACTAGAGAGAAATCAAATACACAAATATCCCGTGAGGAATAATAATTAAGGAGAAATACATCAGAAAAAATTTGAGTTAGAGTAGTTCACAAGCAAAACATGTCTCAAATTAACAGTGCTGATACAAAAAGATGTCAGTATCAATATGAAAGATATTAACAGAAGGATTTATATATAACTATTTTATAACATATATATATGCTTTATTACGTTTTATATATAAATTGTATAGAAGAAGCATTTAACGTATTGATCCAACCTACTGAATGATGGTGAAGTCTTTAAGGAAAACACAGATAAGCTGGATATAGTCATGAAATAGACTACAAGAATTATAGAAAGATTTAGAAAAATGGACTTGTAGGAAAGCTTGAAGCAATTCTGCCCTGTGTTCTTGAGAACACAAAAATACTCGGGAGGGGAATAAAATCAATCTTTTTACATGTAAAAGACTAATACAAAAAGAAAAGATGATAAGCTAGTGCTTAGGGTAATGGAAAACAAAATCCAAACCTAGCTAAAATTTTCATTAGATAATGAATGGTTTAAAGATGGTATAGCATTGGAATCAGCTATGTATGGAAGTTGATCTGTAAATGGTTAGACAGGCATGTGTCTATTGTGTAGCTGTACTCAATCCTTCTCCAGTGCAGGATCTCTGCCAGTCTGGTATTTCTGTTTATTCACACTGAATACAAAAGCACTCTCCACCTCTAAATAACTTTTTTTTCAGATCTACTTTGCCAACAGTGGTTAATAAAGATATTTCTGCTCAGCACAGGGAGCAGTCATGACTTAGCAACTATTTTTTTGCAATAACCAACCTTGTGCAAGACTTCATCAATTTCAGTCTCAGATGTGGTTGTCACCTCAGTAAAAGTATGAAAAGCAGAATCTGATGCTTCTTTCCCACCTTATTTCTGGCATTGAATGTAGCTGAACCTACTTCCTATCAGAGAAGTCATAGGACTATTACATTCAGAGATCAGTTTGCTTTGCCTCTTCAGACAAGACCTGCAAAGCCTGATGGCAGAAGCATGAGCTAATTCACTCCTATTTTACACTCAGCATACTCTACACTAAAGCCACAGGACTGCATAGCAAAAATCATTTGCCTTTAAGACTGACAAAGTAATCAAGTAGTTATGGCAAAAGCCCAGAATGCTGGGCTATTCAATCTGCATACTTTGCCACAAATTATGCAGCATAGAGAAAGAGTTTCTTAGCTAAAAAGTGACTCTGTTTCCCCAAAAAAGAGTTCATTTCCAATCTCTGTTTTACTAAAATCCAGGATAGAAAATACTGTAGTAAATTAAATGGAGAAGCCAAAGACATTTCAAAAAGACATGGATTTGGCCTTCTGTGGTTTTTTTCTGACAACCTTCATACCAATAATTATGAATCTTTTTTTATCTCAACAATGTACTTAGATAAATACAACAGATGCTTAAAAATCAGATAATTGCATGCATTTCTTATGTCACTCCACCTATTGTGCAATCTTAGGTCCATAAATCATGGCATTGACCACATGAAGAGCTAAAAATGGTGTGAGAATTTGCTTCAGTCTCATGATTATATTGGTTTTTAAAAGTCACAAATCACAGTAATATGAATAACAGCAGAATGCTGGAAAAATACCAATCCAGGCTTCAGTTTTATAGCAACATATCCTTTCTAATTTTAAGTTTTTGGGCTGGGTTTTTGTTTTGGCTTGGTTTTTGCTTCTCCTCCCTACACTGAACCCTGCATTAAAAAGCATGTTGTGCCCTGAATATGTTCATCTTGGAAAGGCTATTTGGTATTGTTGTATTTGTATGTCAAAGGGAGGACTGAAGTCTCAACAATTGTTAACCTCTCCCATGGTGAGCTAATAAAAGGTCAGAGACCCACATGTGGCTTGCAGCCTGGGGAATTTCTCTCAGCGTTCTGCCAAGGATGGGACTGCCTGAATGATTTCTCCCATAAGTTTTAAGCCATAAACTGCATCCTACTTGGCTTGCTGTGCCAAAACTGGACCCAAGGGTATCCAGAGTCTTTGCTGATGGGAAAAAATGAGTGCTTCCTATGGAAGCCACAGATGTTTTCCTGAGAGAGAGACCACAGATGCTCAAATATTTCTCTACTTTCCATTTCTGACTACCTGTTCTGGCAGCAGTTCCAAGAAAGGGGGAGGATAGAAGCAGGCATCCAGCTGCTTTCAATAAACCTTGGCAGCACAGGTAGTGAATGCCTAAACACTAAAAGTGTCCAAGAGAAATTTTTTTTCTCTATTTCAAACTATGAAAAGGTGAAAGCATGTATTAGTGCTGCTCATCTTGTCATTTTGAGCAGAAACTTAGTGCTCAGGATAATTACCCTAGATTTGAAAGTAGAGAATTTTTAACTCTTGAAAAGATGTCACTCAAAGAAGTGGATGTCTGTATGAATATAAATATATACATACATAGACATTCAAGAGGATATATAAAATACATATATCCTATGCATTTTCTAGAAAGATTTGTTTCTTGCATCAGGCAGAAGGCTGATGGTCACATTATGGATTTGACTTTGCATTGTGAGGCCATAGTTATCTCCAGTGCAACTGAAGTCAAAGGAAACTTATGCAAAGTCATGGTATAAATTGATTTGACTCAGAATTGTATCTACATCAGCTACCTCAGAAATTTAATTGAATTTTAATTACATTAGGATGAGGCTTATGATATTGTTTTGTAACTGTTTAGTAATTATTCATACCTGCCATTTTTTTGCTTATACATGTAGATGTCCAAAGATCATTTCGTAGATACACTTGATCAAAAGTCTGTGTTTCTGTTCTGGACAAGTTACATAGCTGGTTTGAAACCTTTATACTACCTACCACTGTTCAACACTTTTCTCCAGTTCTACCTTTCGAAGTATTGTGTATTTCTTAAATGGGATTAATTAGTCCAGTTAAAATTCATTCAAGTGGAAACTGAATAGCAGATAGCTATAGCTGATAAGTAAATAGCAGAACAGCACATATTTAAGATTGCAACCCTCCTGGATTTAATGGCTATTCATTGCTCAATTAATCGGCAGAAGCACTCTGAGTTAAAATTACAGCTCAGCAGTTAATTTGCTTATTTTAAGGACAGCTCTGTCCATCTCGTTCATAGTTGAACCCGTTTGCTACCTGCCAAGAGTACCTGTCCCTCCTGTTACAGCCTTTTTTCCTATGAAATGGAAAAACATCTGTCTATCAACAAGGGAAGTAAGCAGATGAACGCTGATGTCTGCAAAATCTTTGGGAAAGAGTAGCTCTATAAAAGTTCTCATTTTCCCGACAAACAATCAAAAGGGCATCATCTCCACAAGACATCTGAATGATGTTCACTTCAAGACACATCAGGCTGCTTGAACAGCCACTGACCACTCTACCTCAGAGCAATCCCTCTCCACCCAATTGCTCATCAAGACCTTTCCCTTATATTCAATCCCTCATATTGTTTTGGGTTTTATGTCTCGACTGCTACCTAGACACCAGACATCCTTTTCTACATCAGCTCAGGGACCAAAATACATTGCAATGCTCTTGTTCTAAAAGACAAGCTGCTCTCCTAGCCAGTACAGTGCAATAGCTTTGGCTTGACAGTTTCCACAAAGGTACCGTTGTTGAGTGTCTGAGCGCTCCTTCAAACCAGAGAAGTTTTAAAGCTGGTTAAGCAAAGTCCAGCATGGAAGATAAAATATAAGAAGTTAGATCTTCTCTAGGTGGTGATTTCATAGCTTAGCCATGTAGCCTTCTGCTCCCCTCTTAGAGATAGAAACCACCAGCAAGATGGACCATGTATGAATCCTTCTAGGAAAGAAAAAGAGGAAGAAAGTGGTTTCACTTGACCAAGCCATGAGACGTCAGCAAGTCTGAGATTTTAAGAAAGTTATGAATTCAGAAAAAGAACTACGTATCTAAGCCACACCTTGCCTAAAACCTCTTCAAACAGGGAAAGGTGTGGGAATTTTGCTGCCTGTATTATACACTAGAGTTTTATTCTACCATGTCTCACTCCTTTGCAACTCATGTATTGCACTTCCAAAAGCATCAGTGCCTGACCTTTCTACTTTCTTGTCCCATTATTTTTCAAATAGAAAGTAATACTCTAGCACCTAAAAAATGAGCAATCCTCCCTTTTTTCTTCAAACTAATTGACAGAGGTCTTTAAAAATGTAAGGTGTGTGCCCAAGATTAAGTGTTCCTTTGTGACAATAAGAATCAATCCCTAACTACCTATTTAAATGCAAGAATGAAACCATTTTCAATTGTTTGTTAAGAATCAAAGAGGTTTTCCTGATGACTTATTAATCTAGGTAATAGCACGTTTATCTCTAGTTTTAGTTTAATATTTGAAATATTTTGCTGTGCTAGGTCTTTTAACTTTTTTCTTCTCTTAAACACATTCATAATGAATCCTTTCATATTTACTGAAATTATCCCCTTTTTTTACATCCTTCAAGCTCTCTCAGAATAGAAGCTTTTTGCAGTTACATATCAACCATATCATTCTTTCATAAGTACTATAAAAACACAGCTCTGACAAATTAATATATATATGTGTTTATATATGTGTGTGTGTGATGTAAGAACTAACATTACAACCCTTACACACAAAATACTCTTGCAGAAGTCTATAGGAGGACACATTAAAAAAAAACAGCATTAAGCATGAAAACTTGAAAGAAATCCACTGTTCTTTTCATCAATAAGAACAAATATTGTATCATAAAGAAATGATACCCAAAGAGTTAAATAGCTCAGCAACAAAATAATCTTATAGAATAATCATAGGCACATCTGTAGTGATGTCAGATAACAGAATCTGAGGAGAGGCTATTACAGACAACTTGGAAAATGGCATTGAGTCTTACGATTGTTAAAGAAAATACTGTCAGATACCACAAGATTAGTCTAAGGAATTTACTACTGATATCATATGACACCAGAGAACAGCTCCTTTATTTCTGAATAAAGGAGAAGCTAAATGGTTAAAAAAGTTACTTAAAAGCACCTCCACCTGCCACTAACCAGAGAGAAAGAAATTAACAAGCTACCTATAGATTAAAAAAGGCTTATTGCAGTTTACAGTTCTATGGAAATGCATTTAGGAATAGAGACAAAAGTGAAGAAGAACCAAACAAGTCTGAACACAAACACTGTATTTTTGAATAGACAACCACGAGTTTTTCATTAAGTAAACCCACGCAATTATCTAATTTAGATGCACAGGTTTGTTCTATCCATTACTAGCAGGTTTTCCGTGAGACTCTCTCACAGGGCTGACTCTAATCCAGATCCAGATGAGGAACTGATCAATTTGCTTTACTGTGCTAATCAGACTATGAGCCATGCTAAAATACTGAGCAACTGGAGCATGAGGAGTCACTCCTTTGATGTTCTCTTCATCCACAGAGGGTGAGCTGGACCTAGGATCTTCCAAAAGGCTGCAACAATGGTAAAGACCACTTTCTGATGGTATTTGCTTTCCAAAACAGGCCTCAAATGGGCTTCTTGTTGTTTTCCCACATATTCATAACAAGAACATGCAATAATTGAAAAGTGAAACATTTACTCTTTGCCCAGTGGTTTGTCAGTTTTATGAATTCCGTGTCTGTTGACTGCTATATGAATTTATATTCAGAACTGAAATATAATTGTCTGGAATATAGAGATAGAAAGAACTAGCATTTATTTACATATCTTTAATATAGCTGACCAATTTTAGAGTAAAAAGACATATGCAAAACCAATTAGACCTATATTCATGATTTTATCTCCATAGCCTCATATTCTCGTTATGAAGCACTGCACTGGAACATAATTTAAAAACCAAATCAAGTAAGAGTTCCATTCTGACGGTGTAAAACCCATCAAAATTAACCAGGGAGTTGTGCAGAGTATGTGGTTCATTAAAAATGAAATAAAATTTGTAGTATGACACATATATCTGGAATTAGGAAATAATGGTAAAGACATATATCTGTCATTATTCTGTCAAAATGCACTGAGACTCATGTGGGATTGAAACAACTGAAGCCTATTACTGAGATAATGAGAGGAAGAGTTTAGCAACCTAAAAGATCTAACTCTGGATTTGAGTATGCTTTCTTGGGTGTTTTAGCATTTTTAAAAAAGCAGTTGAAAATGATTTATCTCCATAAAAAGCTTTGCTGTTTATGGAAGGTATGTTTAGATTTACAAAACTAATTCCATTCAATACATTTTATCCCTTCTGCTATACAAAATTCTTAGGCAATAGATTTATTAATCAAAAGTAATTGGCTATTTCTGTATGGACTTCCCTTTTCCTGCAGATCACGTCTTATTACAAATCCTTGATGTGCCCGCATCATACTATTAACTCGATTTTATCTTTGTTAAACACATGTCTAACCTTATATGAAGACATCCTATTGTATTCCAGACATCTACTCTGTAAAAACCTGACGACAACTCTTGGCAAGGCAGTACCTGAGAAGCCTCCAAGAACAGCCTCTCCTCTCTTGAGTCCAGTTGAGCTCATCTGGTCCATCAAGTCTAATAGAATACTTTTTATATACTGGCAACTAGGCAAAACCACACACAGGTTAACAGTACCCAACCATGCTGATTCTCCAGCTGATATAATCAGATGGAAATTTACAGCTTTGTTGACTGGGAACATTCTTTGGCATAAATACTGAATTCTCTTGGAAAAACAGGCTGCTCATGGCTTAGATAGATATACTCTTTTCTTGGTAAGAACACCTGTCTGAATGACTAGTCACAAAAAAAAAAATGGTGGAGTATGGAGAGATATCCAGCTGGCAGACAGTCACAAGGGGTGTTTCTCAGGGCTCAGTCTTAGGATCAATTTCAATCCTTACCTTTATCTGGGTGAGGGGAGCAAGTGTACCCTCTGTCACTTTGCAGATGACACCAAGATTAAAGGCAACATTTGATCTGTTTGAAGGCAGGAAGGCTCTGCAGAAGGATTTGGACATAGTTGACTGATGGGATGAGATCAGCTGCATGAGACTAAGGAAGCAAAGTGCCAGATCCTGCACCTGAGTCACAACAACTCCAGGAAGCACTACAGGCTGAGGGCACAGTGCCTGGAAACTTGCCCAGTGGAAAAGGACCTGGGAGTGTTGCTCAACAGCTGGTTGAGCATGAGCTATCAGTGTGTCCAGGCAGCCAAGAAGGCCAATGGCATCCTGGCCTGTAACAGCAACAATGTGATCAGCAGGACTGGGGCAGTGATTGTCCCTCAGTACTCAGCACTAGTCAGGCCACACCTTAAATACTATGTCCAGTTTTGGGCTCTTCTCTACGTGAAAGATAGTGAGGTGCTGGAGCGAGTCCAGAGAAGGGCAACAGAGCTGCTGAAGGGTCTGGAGCCAAGTCCTAGAGGAGAAGCTGAGGGAGTTGACAGTGTTTTGGTTTGGAGGAAGAAGAGGCTCACGGGGGACCTCATCACTCTCTACAACTGAAAGGAGGATGTAATAAAGCATGGGATCAGTCTCTTCTCCCAATAAACAAGCAGTAAGACAAGAGGAAATGGCTTCAAGCTTTGCCAGAGGAGGTTTAGATTGGATATTAGGAAAAATGTCTTCACCAAAAGGATTGTCAAGCATTGGAATAGCCTGCTCAGGAAAGTGGTGTAGTCACCATCCATGAAGATATTTAAAAGGTATGATGTGATATTTAAAAGATAAGATGTGATGCTTACAACTGGGGTTTAGTGTTGGACTTAGCAGTGCTGCATTAACAGCACGACCCTGGACAGTTTTTCCAACCTAACTGATTCTATGATTTTATGGACTGAGACTAAATTCCCATTTCTCAGGAAATAACAAGCAGGCAAACCACTGTACCAGTGCTCCATCAAATATAGCTCTGAATTCAAGGAGTGTTAGGTTGCCATACAGACGAAAGAGAAGACCTGCAATCTGCCATCACCAGTCTACAATATGGTAGAAGCAGCATCATTCAGAAAGAATCATCTCTTATCTCACAGATGAAGAACAGCACAAGGAATCTCATTTACTCATATTGAGTCAGTAATATCTTCTTAATGTTAAAGAGATAACAAAAGGCTAACAGGTCAGCAACATCTGCACGTTGGTATAAAACCCCTGTTAAGCTTACAGAAACTTATAAAGATATAAAGAAACCTATAAAGATAGGCTCTTGGAACACATGACAAATAAACATATAAAGCTCACTTGCCTCTTCCCCAGAACAGCAGTAGAACTCTCATAATTTCATTTTTGCTGCTCTCCAAAGGAAAATGCTCCTGAAATACTGATGGTTATGACTCCCTTCATAGTTCTTTTTATTTTTTTCTTTTCATTGTTACACTTGACATCTTGCTCTTGCACCAAAAATTGCACCATCAACAGCCTTAAAATAAACAATAACTCCCTGCTGGTTTTAGTTAGTCCCTCTTCAATCACTTTATCTTGTCACTCAGCCTCTGCTGGTACTTGTGTACTAAAGCCTGGCCTGGCATGTCACCTGCTGTAGGAACTACATGCATGTACATATCCTATATGAGACTCTTACCCCTCAAATACCCAGTTCCCATCTTGGACAGCTCACACTAGACCAAATCTATGAATATATGGATAGTGGTAATACACCAGAATGAATTATGGGGCAAAAGGTCAGAAAAAATTTTAGCCAATGAAAACAGTATTAAGGATTTATATACTCATATCATTAAACTGCTTTATAAGTGATATATTGTCTTTAAATAGGGAAAATGATACCTTTACTTTATATTGGTATGCCATTGAAAGCCTGGTAGAAAACTGTGACTAAAAACTCAAGTTGTGTCAAAAGACCAAACCAAACCAAAATAAAATCTTGGACAGAGAATGAATTGCAAATGAGGAGCTTACCGGTAGGGTGTAATTTTCTCTAACTAGGGCATTAAAGGACAAATATGAGTATTACAAGTCCTCTGCATGCAAATGGGAACATGATGGATCAGTTTGAAACTTGGATTGTTCTCCTTCTCAGCTATTGCAATGATGAGAACCTTATATACACACACTCTAGAAATCCATTACCTATATCAATTCCACAATAAGAAACACAAATGTAGAGGAGTTTCATGAGATAAGGGTAATAGAAACATGACTGAAAGAACTTATTGAAACAAGTTTGGTTCCTACAGTGATAAGAAAACATACAAATATTTTGTCCAGAAAAACCTACAGAACACAAAAGAAGCTAAAATATTTCTTCAAGTGCTGCGCTAAACTTTAGTCTGTAATAAAATCACAAAATCTACAACACCTATATATAACAGAAATATCAGGGAAGTCATGATGACACTCACAGAAGTACACATACAATGGGATCACACTTCCTAAAATTTATAGGTGTATAAACCAGCTTTTCTCTTTATGTTCGTGCTATAATCTAATAACGTACTGCTAAATAGAAATATATTTTCCATATCAGAGTTTCTGAAGTGACTAATGTAGTCCAGAGTGTGCCTTGGAATTTTCTAGAAGGAATATATTCTGACTTACACAGCATTATAGTTGACTTTTGTCTTTTTTTATTTGCATAAATTAATTACTCCTTGAATCATTTGTGTTGTTTCTGTAAATAACTGTGTGGCCTGGTAATCTGTCTCAAAAGATTTATTGTGTATATTTGCTTATGGAACGCTTAGCTGAAGCAGCATTTATATTAAAGAACGCAGAAAAAACCCAAACAAAACATATATGTCAATAATATTTCCTTTAAAGGTTTTCTGCATAGATAGAATAACAGTGGGGCATGGAACTACAAATAAAAGTGAAATACAAACAAATGAACTGACACAAGCAAGTACAATATACCCAGAAAAATGAAATGCATGTAGTAAACTTCAGCTATAAATCCTAAATTTTGCAACTTAGCAGAAAAAAAAAAAAAACAACATATCTCCAAATCAGAAAAGTGGTATGGAGGTTTATCAGTATCAACCATCTGAATGGCCAATTCAAACTGGACACTCAGATATTTGTTCCTTTCATGAAAGAACTCAGTAGTGCAGTTCAAACAGATAGTGGATCAGGTTGAAAAAATATTCTTTAAGAAATCAGGTATGTGTCCATAAAACTCCTGAAGATACTTTCTGAAAAAAGTTGACAAGTAGCTTCAAATCGGTGCACCTGGCAAATCAGTTTCATTGAGATGATTAAGCCCCCTTAAAGTTATTTTCCCTGGCAAAGCAATCTTACCAGGTTGGTATGCTAAGGAATGGACATTGAGACATCTTGCAAAAGTTAATCCCCTTTGCACGTAATCACAAAAATAACAGTAATTTAAGTAATCATTTCCTGAAGGTTGGCACCAGGAGCTTGTCTTCATTTTTGTTTGCTGTTGCAAATCCTCTGTAACAAGTATAGAGAAAAATCTTATTCAAAACTTTCACGTAACTTAGGGCTGAGCTTTTGTTTTCTTACTGAGACTTTGGTTTTGGCTTTCTTGCACGTTAAAGATCAAGAATTTGGACAAGAATCATCACCATTAGACATTTTTGATAAATAATTTGCAATATATACACACACTGAAATTCATTGTCTGAAAATCTCAAGTTTTAAACATATAATCTGTCTTTTATTTCCTGATGGTTAATATTTTTAAAATCACCTACATGTTCTATGTCTGTCTTTTATAACTATAAACATATTTTTGACTTTGCAAAATTGGTATAAGTAACATGAAATCATAAATAGTATTTTGCATTCATTCCTCAAGGAATAAGTGGCTACCAATATGCATGGCTCTAGAGAATGAAGAACCAATAGTAAAAATCAAACTGACTAATTTTAGCGTCTTTAAATGTTGCATCTTAATTTTTTTTAACATCTTTATCCGAATCTTCTAATCTTAGTAACGAACAATGTTAATGGAATTACATAGACCAAATTTATCCCTTTTGGTTTTTGCCCAGTTGTTATTTAAGTGAACTTATCAGTCTTGTCCAAATGATGAATAACTTAGATTAAACACAAATAAAACGACCACTTTGGCAATCTAAACTTTGGATCTTCTCAGTTCAGTATTTCCATGCTGTCCCTCTGACCTGTTAGTTTGTCTGCATTGCCACCTGGAGGGCCTCTCAGCAAAGTCAGGTTGAAATCCTCGGGTGAGATTCCGTGTTAAGACTCCAGGACTAAAAGCAGCCTCTGGTGCTGCAGGAGGAGATCCCACCGTGGCTTCCCACTGCCCCCCACAAGAGGCAGCCCTGGAAAGTGCTGAGATAGCCTGGAAAATGTCTAGAAGCCTCACCAGGTGTTTGGTAATTAATGCAAATAGGAGATAGACTTCCCTAACTTCCCTCCACACTTTTACATTAGTGTACATACTAATGATTAAATTAGTTGTCTTATTCGTGAAGGTCTGACATCAGCTCAGTTAGAAACCATATATGAGATGCTGAGGAAATGAGACTACAGCTTCTTGAAAGCCAAAGCAAAATGAAGAATTTAAATTCTCCAGTTCGGTTGCACTACCTAAAATTGTGGCAAATAATTAGAAAAAAAAGTCATTTGAAATGTAGGACTATTTAAAAAAAAGACAAATAAAAAAACCCCGACTGATTAAATATAGAGCAAATGGTACCCACAAGACATCATAATTGGAAGGAAAATAAGATTATGCTACCCTCAATGACTGTAAAGACAAGTCCTTTATAACAAGTAGAGTTAGAAAACTGGTTTTACAATAATGCAAACACAGTAACTTTGTAGAAAATGAGAATAATATGTGATAGTAAGAAAAAATAACGTTTTTCTCCAAAATGATATATTTGCAAGAAGCAAAACTTTTCAGAAAAAGAATTTAAACCTTTTCCATGTGTCCCCTGAAGAAACATAATATTCCAGGCTAATTTTGGTTGCAAGTCTAGCTGGTCAAGCAGTTACATGCTAGTCAGAGCAGATCAGAGTCTTCCCACAGATCCAAGTCATGGTGCATTCATGAAAGAAGCAGATGCTACCTTACAGAAGAGATGACCCTGCTTTACTAGGAAAGAAAAGCTGCTTCTGCAGAAGTGGGATCAGCAGGAATCCAGAAGATAACTACAGCTAGTGGTTGGATTATTACTTCAAATGCAAGGAATTGTTATAAATTAGAGAGATTCAAACCTTACCCTATACACAATGGGTGAGTGTGCACCACATACAACAAGGAGGAAAATCTTGAAAAGTCACAACAGTAGGCTTTGGCAGAAAATACCATCTGTTACGGGTATGAAAATAATATCCTAGGTACAGCTGGGTGTATCACAATAGCCTAAGGACATTGAAATGGAAGTGGAAACAGAAAAAGAGAGGGAAAATCCGTAATTTTAATAAAGCTGAACTTTCAGAAATTAGAAAAATCACATGGAATTACTGACAGAGCTTTATTACAGAAGTTACTTCTGCAAGAGGACAGTGTTTTGGCTGCCTTTCACAGCACCTGGATATGAAGAACAGGACCTTCTGCTGCTCTTATTCAGAGTGGAAGGCCTCAGTTCTTGATCTTACCTCTCTTCTAAAGCTAACTAAAGATGGATGCTATTACTGAGCTGCATCTTAGTGCCTGGATTGAAGATCTCTTGCAATAAGTGAATGAAAGCATTAGTTGGAAGCAATTGCTGCTAAGCTCCTTGTGTTTCCATTGTGTTTAAGGAAGAAATAATTAATCTGGATGTAAATATTTGTATGCTAATGTAAGCATACCATTTCATTGTCCCAAAGCCTCATGTTAACGGATGTGAAGGAAATCCTTAAAAAATACTCTGTAGACTTAAAGGCCTATGACTAGAATATAAAACACGAAGGATGAAAAATAAGAAAATCTTCATGCTCTGACAGAAAAATAGAGGACCCTGACATGGAGGTGGGCAGGGTAGACACAGCACGCAATAAAGCATATAGTCTCCAAAACAGTAAGAGCTTATTTTAGCATGCTTTACCATGCCAAAACTGCTAATCTGGTTTAGTATTATGCTGGATACTGCTTATATTTATTTCTTCTACAGATTTCTACACAGGAAATTAAAGTCTGTACTTACTGTATGGCTGTTACTTAACTGTAACTGTTAGGCTTCAGTTAAAGTCTCTTTCTTTAGCAAAAGCATGCTAAAAATTAACAAATCAATAAGCTGCTTGAAACATGTCGTGAAGGATTGATTTGGAAGCCAAAGATTGCTTCCTACTGATGGGAACAGGCTTACTGTAAATTAAGTGTTTCTTTTAAATAAATGCCAAATCTATGGAAAAAGGAAATTCTTTAAAAAAAAAAAAACACAGCAAAGAATATGCAGTGTATATAATAGGAAAGAGAAGCAGTGAAGGGACAATCCCTCAGAGCAACTTATGTACTAGTGACAAAAGAAAACAATATGGGGGAGCACAGAAAAGAAAGAGAGTAGAGCCAGGAAAAGGAAAAGAGAGTTAAGAAGAGAGGCTACGTCAGGCTTCATCAGAGAGGCTTCATCAGGACTTTGATGAACATCATATACAAACAGAAGAAAGGGAGAAAAATTAAGGGAAGAAAAAATTCAATAATAATAGAAAAATCAAAAAAGGAAGGTAACAAGTATGAAAAAAATTTGCAATTACTCATTCTAAAGGTGTGCAACAAAAGGGAAAACATCTCCAGGTACTCCCTTTATATAGTGCATATGCCTTTCCTCTGCAACCTTTGCAGGCAAAAAGGCTTGCTGCTATTTCATGAAGTCCAGGTGTATGGAGTGACTACACTGTCACCCAGTGGCAGACTCTGCCATCGTTAGTGCTGTTCTCATGGAGAGGACAAAGGTTATCACAACACCCTCTAACTTGGGTAGTTCTGCAAGAGCACCAAACTGTTTGGCTGCCATTTCATAAGGCAAAATTCATTTGACAGAAAAAGGGTTAAATTTAATACAGCTGGACAGCTGAGCAGCTGCTTTCATGATTTAAATAAAAATAAGCTGAAATCCTCGCTGTCAGCTCAATGATATATGACTTGTAATGGGATGTTTCCAACCTTTTCTTCCATATGGTCGCCTACGTTAGGTAATACACACAGCCTGCAGTGCAACCAGCTTCTCAGAAAACATCTGGGTCCCATTCCTGCTCTGTTAGCTTCAGTGTTGCCTCCCACAAACACAGATGATTCATAGGAAAACATCCCTTTGGTTAAGGATCAAATTAGGACATTTCATTGATAATTTTATCATGCATCCCAACTGGAGTTATGGGAAAATGGAACTAATTCAAACAAGAATTTCTCCACACATACTTCCACCCTCCTATCTGCAGTTGATAAAGTTAAGATTTCAGAAACAGATTTTAATGACTGCTTAGGAAAAAAAGAAAAGGAGAAAAAAACTAGCATATCTCCTGGGAGGAATGCATTTCCGCTTGATTTCATCTTCTCTCTCGCCTAGTTTTAGAGTATTTCCCCCTTTAAAAATGTGTTTGCTGACAGGAAAATCATAACATTGTACTTATTTCTATAAGCTGAAATCAAAGTCAATTATTTCTTCTATTGATAAAGAGATTAGGATCTGCTTCAAGTAAATTTTTTCATGTTTAAAAAATATAATGGAACAAAAAGGAAATGGACAATCTGCCCTGGAGCTCATGTGGTGAGTGACACAGGCTGGCTGCTTGGGGTTCTGCTAAGGAAAGATGAAGTTTGCAAATATCAGCCAGTCATTTCTTTATCATAGGTCCCCAAAATATTAACTCAGTAGGCTTCTGCTGTTCCATTACTTCAGTTTTTGTGGTCATGCCTTTGAACAAGGACTGACAATGCCAGAATTTATGCAGCAATTCACTGATTTGCACAGTTGGTTGCCCATAGCAATTGGTGGTTTTGTGTGACTGTCTCTCAGTCATGTTTTCCAACACACTTTGACATCACCATGAGTTGCTTTGGTGTGATGCACTATCCCATTAATACTAAACCAACTACTGATCTAGAGCACTTTCTATCTACTCAGTTTTTCAAAATTCTCTTTTCCCCTCCCTCACAATTTTAGTGAATGACAGAAAGTGGATTAGGGACAGAATTTAATCAGTTAACCACTATTAAATAATATGACCGTAGCTTGCAAATGCATCTCTAATATAATTTGATATTAAAGCTTAACTCCATTAATTCAGATAAGTCAAAACAGTATAAGGATAACAAATGAATACCATGTTAAGAACTCATCAGAATGACTCTGCTTTTTTCTTTAGTACATGTATACTTTGCTATGTTCAAACATAAAATTTAAAATGCTAAAAAAAGCATCAGATTCTTGTTCACTCTACATCCCAAGTATAAAATAAGATAAAACATAAGTCAGCAATAGTCTCCCAGGGACAGATGCATACAAATTCACTCCTAAACTATTTTTCCAAGAATCATGCAGGGTAGTGCTGGGCCACCACCATGTACATCAAGATGATCTGCTCATACCACAGACAAACTGGGTCATGACCCTGCCCATAAGAAGACAGAGATAAGCTGCTCTAGGGCAGAATGAATATGGCTTTCAAGACTTTCTAAATCATGCCAGGATTGTCAGTGCAGGTCCCAGAGCAGACCAGATTCAGTGCTATCAAAGACTTCCAGCTGCCAGTCCTGTGATGTGCTCACATCACATACAGCACACATTCTCACCCAGTGTGTTACAAGGATTTACTGGAAGGAAAAAAATCAAGGGTCACCTCTGTTTCAGAAATTCTGTCTACATTTTTGTGCAAAGACCTGCTGGTGCTTTTGTTTTCCTGACACTTAGAAATTAATGAAAAGCAAAAATTGTGATTAGCTCTGCTATAAAATCTGTCTGACAAAGTGGCATGCTCTGGAATGATTGAAAAAATATGTAAAAGGACATACACAAGGCTAGCTAGAAATATGTTGGGTTTACTACTAACTTACTTAAGGAATTTTTCCCCCACTGAGTAATGATTTTTCTGTCAATTGAAACAGTGTTCTGTTGACTTGCTGGGAAACAAACTCAAATTTAACAGCTTATACTCAGTAACTCAACAAACTGATATCAAAAGTCATTGACAGGCTGAGCTGGGGATTGTTCTGCCTGGAGAAGAGAAGGCTCTGGGAAGACTTCCAGTACCTAAAAGGGAGGCTACAATAAAGCTGGAGAGGCTACAAAGCCTTTACAAGGCAACACAGAGATTGGACAAGGGGTAGTAGGTTTAAACTGAAAGAGAGTAAGATTGGGTTAGATATAAGGAAGAAATTCTTTACTATGAGAGTCGTGAGGCACTGGAACAGGTTTTCATTTTAAAGTTTCACCAAGAAGTGGTGAATGCCCCATCCCTGGAGGTGTTCAAGAACAGGCTGGATGGGGATCTGAGTAATCTGATCTAGTGGAAGGTATCCCTGCCTATGGCAGGGGGGTTGGAACTAGAGGATCTCTAGAGTTCCTTCCAACCTAAACATTTCTACAATTCCCTGACACATACTAGACCATTTAACTCAAACAGAAATGCTAGGAATGCTTTTCAGAATTAAGCTGAAGTGCAATAGAATTTTCCACATTATATAGTCTGCTATAAATACCAGAATTCATGGAAATCTTTAATTTTTCAGTTTTGCAGAAAAGTATTTCATGTTTTCTCTAACAGGTCATTCACCACTGGAGACAAAAGGCAATTTAAATTACTTTTCCTCTATGTGATATCAATTAGTAGTAATTTTGGATGTATTTCTCTTCTTAATAAAATGCAACACAGTAGAAAAATTTTTAAAAATTACAAAGCTTAATTTGAGTGTTCATAATCAAATTTTAGCACTGATGTAACATCAAAACATCATCTACAGCAGAAGTGATTTATGTGGAATGCTATAATGCACAGAGGAATTCTGCTCAGTGAATGTTTCCTTCTGTGCACTAAATGACTAAACTTCTGTGCACTTTATCTGGAGATTGAAAGTGGTGGAAATAGAGAGCAGAGTGCTCATACCACTAGTAGTGGAAACACCAAAAGACAAAGCAATCAGCTACCAGTGCACATGAGAATATCCTTGCATAAGGCACACATGCTCATTCCTTTGCTGCTGATGCTTAGAACTGTAAATATTATAAAATTCCATGGAAAGAAGGTGGCTGAACTGAGGCAAAGAGGTTTTGGTTGAGAAGAAAAGAAGATCACAGAAATAGTACATCTTCCTTGTTTTTTTCGTTTTTTTTTTTTCTTTCTTACTCATAATTAGATTTGAGAGAATTTGAAAAGGTGTAGAGGACAAAGACAATACATGACGACAATGTATGCAAAATGCCAGCTACCTGCTGAATACTGGAGAAGCTGCACTAAACCACAATATATTTGTAGCCAAATTCGCAGCTTCCCAAAACCTGCATCAATGACTGAGGGGCTTAATGGTTAGCCTCTTTCAGTTTCATTTCACTTGTACTTTATGAATCTGAGTAAAATAATAGAAACTTAATGCTTTAATAAGTACTGAATTCAGAGCTTGATACCTACAATACAGCATTTTTGCTGCCAAAACTAAAACCATAAAAGGATTAGAGACTGCATTCAACTCTAAATAGGAAAGAATAATGCTATCATCAAATTTCACATAAGTATCTACAATATGTTAAAATGGGGCTAATTCCAAGCAGGTGATATACTTAGGTTTTAGTTTTCCTTTCTCATGACTGCTTCATTCTCTCATTTAATTTTGTTCTTCCCCATGCATCTTTTTGATGGTGTTATGCCTATGAATCAGCCATGACAGAAGCTCAGAAAACAAAACAAAATGCAGAATGATATAAACAACAAAAGCAGAATCATGAATTTATCTAAGCATGCTTTCCACTAGAAAGTCAAGCCAGTAGAGTTGTGTGTAGACTACAACAGCATGCATTCAGTGAACAGAATGTATGAAACAAAAAGTTTATCAAGGTGATCTATTTTCTTTCCACATAGCAGGGAATCCAACATATCATATATACAGAATTTTTCTTAAAATTTCTAAGACTATTTAACTAAGAATTAGCAATACTACAACTATGACCTATCTTGACAAAAGAAATACTCTCACGCAGCAAAAAGACTTTCGATGAAGAAAAATATGTATTTGAAGGATATTTGAAAAACCCTTTAACTCAAAGAGGAATGATAGGCATGCCTTTCTCAAAAATACACATACATATGCAATTCTTTAAGAATCAGCTAGATGCACATAAGCACTCACAAAACTGTAAGCAGATGACAGATTTATAGTGTAGAAGAGTAACCAGAAGGACCAGCAAACTAGAGAAAATTCCATTTTCTCTTGTGAAAAATAGCATGTTTCAATGGGTGAAATCCCGAGCTGACTCATGTCCACACTCCTATCCTCTCCTTAATGAAACAGCTCAATGAAGTAACACAGGAAGCTGCAGCTTCTGAACAATATTCCCAATATCTTGTTATTGTGTACTGAGGTAACCAATTAAAGTGAAAAAATGTAAAGAAACTCTAGTAAAATGAGTTCCAGCAACTTTTCTTCATCTGCTTAACAGACACTCTGGTGCAAGAGATTTCAGCAGGAAGAGTTTCCTAATCTAAAACATTCAATTTCTGCCTGAACTGATTACATGGATATTCCCAGGTCATATCCCCTCATTTCTATTTCTTGAGATAAACATCAATTTTTGTAATTTTTTTTTTTTTTTTTTTTTTTTTTTTTAGGACAAAGAGCTACTTAGGATGATTATTTTTGTCCCTAACAAAGTTCTCAGATTGAATATAGGTATTTTTCACCACTTAACAACCATAATTCACTATTAACCTTTGGACTTCCCACCCAGCCCTGAAAAGTGATTCCTGAAATGTCCAGGGCCACAGCAATATCATTCTGCTATACACTGCTCTAACAGTTATATGTGCACTCACTTAAAAAACAGTTATACTTCAAGACATTCTGGTCATATTCCCTTCTCTAAGGGAAAAGCTTTATTAACACTGTGGAGATTTTGAAGATGGCCTTGAGTCGTTTATCATTAGCCTGTGATTCAAGGAAATGTTCACTTATGTTTGCTTTTGTTGGTGAAACACAAAAGGCTTGAAAGTCCTCTGAAATCAGACTAATGTTCAGTAATCTGTTCCATTAATTCCATCATGAAAGTCTAATTATAGAATAGGATATTGAATTTCATCATCTTCCTTTTCTCTCAACACAGATATTTTCTTTCAGGACTCATTCAGCACATATTATCATAAGCAAGATCCAGAATATATGAATTATTTTTTTCCTTACCAGGCTTAATAATAATCACGATTCTTACTTTAAAGAAAATGATAACAAAATTATCACAGAATAACATTGAATAATAAGAGTAAACTATGTACCCAGAATTGATGTTAATGATACATGGAAAGAGAATGTGCCCTGAAGCCCAGGAGTTCATAACATTGCTGGGTGGGGGACCAGGATGGTTACAGGAGGGATTGAAGCCCAGAACGTGGGAGATAATGCACGTCCAGGGACCTGCAAGCTTTTTCGAGGGTGGATAAAGGCTTCAACAGGAAGGTCAGAAAGAAACAGTTGGCAAATAGGTGTGGAATAGCATTCTTGAGGAAGACTTATGTCAGAGATCTGGGTTTGAACTAATGCTAGCTGGGGAATTCTGTTAATCAAGCTAGAAGCATAGTACTGCCAAGAATATGATGCTTCAGTGATAAAAAGTGAACTTTAAGAATACATAAAGTCATGGGACTAAACACTTTTCTGATGTCTAAGAGAACTTTAAAAATTGCAAAGTCTGGACATAAACAAACAAGCAAAAAACTTGTAAACCTTATTTTGACTTTTCAGGTGGTCAAGATCTAACCTTTCCAGGCAAACACCTGAAGAAAAATACACGTTCAGATACTCTGCCTCAGTTGCGCAGCTCCATGAAGAACACAAACAGCTTTAAAATTACCAAAAACCCCAGTTCATAAATACAGGCAAATGGAGGAGAGATCCACCTAAGATACTTAATAGGCGTCTTAGGCCTGTCTCTCAAAGATATAGGAGTGAAGAAAATTCTTTCCTACCATTTTCACCTCTTCTTTGGATCTGAGTACCTCAAAACGTTATTGATTTTAAAGTAAAAACTGGAGGAGTCTTGCACCTTCTGTATGTCCAGTATGACCATTGAACCAAAGAGACAAAGAGTACAGCTTTGTGGTTTGATCACTCAGTTTTTAGTCCTCACAACTGAGTTCAATTTCTTCACAGGATGTTGAAAATGTTGGTACAAAATTGAGAGCGTCAACCAAAAGTGCCAGAATGCAAGCATCCCCAAAAGGCACCTTGGCCCTCTCCTTACCACGGGAAGCCCTACTTTTAAAAGCATGGGCAAAATCAAACAGCAGAAAAGCATGGTGAACTTAAATCTTCCTTCTAAGTCCCAGACAGATTTGAGAAGGGCATTGCAGCTGCTACCCTTGGTCTATGTTCCATGGGTAAAAACAGTGACACCAGTAGTAGCTAGGCTCACTTCACTGACACATCTAAGAAATGGGCAGAGTTGATGCTGACCAGATTAGGAGAGCTGTAAATCAATTTACTTATGATGATCCTTGATGCAGTATTTAGATAACTGTGCTCTGAACCTTGCCAAATTAGTATTCCTCAGCAGAGTAAAAGAGAAATAACATGTCTGAGACTCTTGTGTGCAGCCTGACCAGCAGAGCTGTATCTGAACTTGTCTAGTCTGAAATAATAACTTGTCTAATGCTGAAATACTGGTGACTTAGGCCATCTCCAGAGCTGGCTACCTCAGAGCTTTTAGGGACAATTTTTTTTTTTTGCAGCATCAAGTGTAATGAACAGCAGAGGGGAAAAGGAAGAATTTTGGTATGATGAAGAAATTGGATGTAGTTGCATAAAAGGTAGTCAAGTAGGTATCTATCTCCATTGAACTCTGAAATTATTACTAGTGACAGTTTGCACATGAATGAATTTGAATACCCTTAGACACCTGATAAAAGTATCTTGTGGAAAGAATACATTAAGTGATCTTCTTTTAGGTGAAAAATAGTCCTTTAGAAAGTATTACTGCTTATAAGGATAACTCCACCATCCAAAACTTCCCATATGTGCATGCTCCTCTGGATACAAGTTACATTGATTTATTTCAAACACACTTAAATGAAAATTGTCCAGGAAACAAACTCAGCAAAATGCATGATTAAGCATAAGAACAAACTGAAAATAAATTTCAAGAAAATAATTAATGAACATGTAATGGAAAGAAAATATTTGAATCAACTTTTATTTTGCATATGAATCAAAAGTATTGGTTTCAACAAGTTTGACTGGATGAAGAGTAACTATTAAATTTTAAATGCTATTAATTGCCCCTGGGTAATTATGAGGTAGGTAGCATATCTTATTTTTAAATGCAAAATGTATTGTAGAATGGTACAGTTTGCATTCAATATACTAATATTAAAAATAATAGAAACTGTATGACTGCAGCATGGTGGAATTTGGCTCAGAATTTAAAAGAGAAACTCTTTCCATAAGACATAGTAAAGAATATCATATTTAAATAAGTTTAAGATGTTTTCAGTCTATTCTGTTTTACTCAAGATGACATTTTCTTCTCTAAAACAGCATAAAAAGAGTTATATTTAAATAAGTTTAAGATGTTATCCAGTCCATTCTTTTTTCCTTAAAAAATATAATTCATCTGTCAATGAAGACAATTAAATTGTTTCTCAAAGTTTCCTTCCACAAGTATGATGAAAATACCATTCCTATATAACCTATCAAAAGAAAGGAAAAAAACCCACATTCTAACATGACAGACAAAATTGCCTTTAAAAATAAAATTAAAAGGAGGAAGCAATATGATAGCTTCACAGGTTTTGCTGACCATCAATAAATGTCAAATGAAATACAGTTTTTAAATCATCCATTTTGAGATATATAGCAGAATGACTCAGCAGAGTAACACCTTTCCTATTGTTAAAAATACAAAGAACACCTGCCATTAGTACCCTCCTCCATTCTCTCGCCCACACAATATTTTTCTATAGCTTCTTTTTTAATTTATAATCATGATTTGACATAGCAGTGTATTTTGTTACTCTGCCTAGAATGAAAATGTAATTATCATTCCCTGTTTCATATCTCCTTGCAAAATTAAAAAAACCCACACATACACAAAAAACTCAAAAAGGACAAAAAACCCACACATACACACAAAAAAAAAAAAAAAAAAAGGACAAAAACCCCTGAAACAACACAAAAATTATTAGGCTAAATAAGACCAAGATGAAAATTTCTGACATACAGGATATTCTTTCTGTTTTGTCAGTCATCTTAAGTGTGATCATTAAAGTTCACATACCTTAAGGTAATGTCATGATACATTTAGACTACAGCAATAGTCTTTCAGAGCACAGAGGTGCTTCTAAGGAGAGAAAAAAAAAATAAAGAAAAGGAGAAGATTTCTGAAGTTCCCTGGTGACGTCTGGTTCCACTGAAAGTAGAATATTTGAACCCGCAGAGAACCCAGTCATCCATCATAGCTGCTAGCCCCAGCCACAGGGACTCAACAGGACACCAACATCACCTCCACCTCATTCACCACCATCTATTTGTTTAAACACTTTGTATATCCACAAATCGTCCCTAATCATCTGATGTGCACAATGATTTTGTCTTTTATTCTCCATTTGCTTGCAAAGTACATTTGCTATGCAGCACTTTCACCTTCTGAGACAACCCAAATCTACAAAAGTTCCCAAGATTTTTTTTTTCATTTAGCATAAAGAGAATTTGTAATATTTCTTTCTCCTCAAACCTCTGAATTGGAAGAAAAGTTGTTCCCATAGAAAAAGATACTTTGGCACATCTTCTCTTAAAGTTAAGAAAAGGAAAACAAAAATATTTCTCAAGAAGCAGAAAAACTAGGAAATCTTGAAGGAAATGCCCTTTTTAGTCTATTAAATCTAAATCCTACAAAACTGTTTCACAATATGCAAGCCTTGTGTGTACATGCCTTTTACTTATTGACTTGGGGGAGTGGGGGGTGGGGGGAGGGACACAAACCAACTACACAAACCAACTGATTACTTCTATTTTTCACCTGGGAAATTGAGTCAAGTTAGAGGGAAATTTGAAGTCTACGATGGTTGCATGCTGCTCTCCACAGTGTTGGCAAGGGTTGGGTTTTTTTGTAATTCTATGCTAATAAAGTGATTTAGGTGTTCTATCAATGCTGTTTGACTTGACAGCACCGTAATTCAGTGACTAGGGACAATCCTGTTGATTCTGAATAAGTGCTGATGCAGAATGAGCACGTACAGATGCTCTTGAGACTTATAGAGGAGACTAGGTTTGAATGCATTAAAATAAAGAAATTCTCCCTGCAGAAGAAATGAAAGGGGTTTCTGAGGGAAGTTACAGTGTCTGTATCTTGCAATCTGAGAAAGAGTAGGCATGCCCCACCTTCAGATTGAGGGACGATTTACAGACATCTTTGCAAACCTGAATGAACAAAGAAATTCAGAGGATTATATTAAAAAACTCACTATCCCAGCAGAGGCATGGAACCTTCTGCTGCACTGCTAGAACTCGGGTCATTTGGAAATAGTTTGATAGACTGAATGATAGATTAGAAAGAAACATGGATTTATTTCATGCTCCTGCAGTGCTGAAACAGCGAATGGTTTTGTTAAGTAGGTGATTTTTCTACTTTAAAAGCCCAGTTTCATACCAAAAAGGACCCTTTTATGAACTCAGTTATACAGTCACAGACTCATTTCCTGTCTTTATATTTCCAGTTTGCTTTCAAAGTTATTCCCTTCTTCAATTTGCCTTTTAAAGGAATAAACTGCTATTGAAATTGTGGGGGCAGAAAAAAAAATCACATTTCCTCCAATGCACTTGTGAATTTCATTATATGTAAAAAGCAGTTTTTAGTTGCAGAAGCCAATATTGCTCAGAGGAAGTTGAGTGGAGGGGCAGCTGGAGGTGAATGGCTGGTCTATACTTTCTGTGACCTGTCAAGCTGAAGCACACCCATGTGTAGGCCACTGACAACAGAATGAACCTAAAAAAGTGGAAAATTCTTCTGGTGTCAAGGGAAAAGCCTTGGAGGATTACTTGAAAACATTTGCAACAAATTGCCGAAGTCATTTCAGTTCAATTTATGTCTTGTTGTGTTGCAAAGTGTGACAAAAGTTTCCTACACCCCACATCTTTAATTTCCTTTCTCTTCCCCTGAAAATGAGCATCAATAATGATGTGAGGGAAGAGGAACAAAGTGAAAGGGACTGTGTTTTTCTTCCAAAGACACTAAGGGAAAAACCTCCTGCACTCCAAACAAACACCACCCTATTAGAAGAATGCTAAACCTCAAAACTATTAAATTTTCCAAACATTCCACTGGTAAAAAATTTACTTCTAAAGTATCTGATGTTAAATTAATTTATATCAGAAAGCAAAGTGTTAGCATTCTACCTTTCCAGCAATTAATGAACAATGTGATACTTAATAGTTAGCAATATTGCCTTTTATGCCATTTAATTTGAAGGAGAATTAGACTAGCATACATTTATTGTTTTTAATTCAGTGTGTTTTTCAATTGCTACCACAAGACCATTTGCCAATTTTTCCATTCTCTTCCCCTATTTTGCTTTTTTTTTCTGTGACAAAAGGACCTCTGAAATACCTTGATAACCTCCAATTTGCAAAGGTTACATATTATCTTGCAGATGAAATTTCACCGTGTGACAATTTTTGTGGCACTGAATTGTAAACAAAAACTAAACTCCACATAAGTAAAAGATTAAAAGCCAATCTGTTTGCTCTTCTGTACCATCATATCTCTGTGGATAGCTCTACCTGAAATGGTAAGACAGATTCTTCTGTGGTTAAGCTGTCTGCATTAACAGATTGCCTTTCTACAGCCTTCAAAGCCATTTCTGAAATGCTTCATAACATATAACATGAAGAAGATATTCTCAAAAATATAGCAAATAAGAGCTCTGCAACTTTTGGATTTGGAATGTGTATCTTCATAAATTAATTTAAATATTTCTTGCAGAGCAAGTATAAAAATAAGGAGATAAGAGGCTTCCCTTAACAATATATCTATTTGCACAATACATTTATATTTTCAGCAGAGTTAGTTACACTGTGACAAACTTAATCCACACATACTGACTCAGTATCTGATTATAACTGGGTTATTAATGCTCAACTGTACATCTGCATATTTTATGAAAATTTTTCCACTCAGAATAAATGCTCAGGTGCTGAGAAAACTGATGGGGTGGAACAAAGTTTACTTCTGATAAGCATCAGCATTTTGGAAAAATTTAGGCTTGTTTTGTTAATTAGGATGAAATAGTAATAAGAGATGGAGATGTCCATGGTAATGCCAACTTAACCACTCGTTTGTTAAGAATAACAAACGAGATATACCCAGAGAAGTAGAGCTAGGCTTAAGGAACTGCTTCATAATGCCTTTAGTGATATGCAAAAGATGCTAAGTGAAAATAGGATCTGATTCCAGCCTCGGAGAAAAAGAAAATATGAGCCCTATGCACACAAGAAAATAAAAAAGAGTGTATAAAAATCTTGAAAATAGGGCCAGAAATGTCAGGTAATGGAGCAGCAACATGCTTTTGCAGATCTCTGAGTACCAGAGTTTTGGCTTAGCTCCCAGCTTTAGAAGTTGGATCAAGCTAATCTTCATTTTGCCAAGGCTGATGGAAGCTCTAAAATTGTAAATCTGAGCTACAGCTTAAAACTGAAAGAATATTTTTTGCCTTATACAATTTTTCAAAGCACATAAATTTTAAAATTAAATACCGGAACTCTGCAAGGATTGGACAATACGACAGCCAAAATAAGTTACCAAAATTAATGGAAATAAGGCAGTAAGCTTTTTCAGTATTATAATGTGATGCAAGTGTTGAGCGGAGTGATGACAAGTCTTCTGCTCCTATAGATATGTGTTTTTCATAATTTGTGCTCAATGGTTGCACTAAGCTAATATATTTAAAGAAATCAACAAATTCTTAGATTTTCACCAAACAAAATGATTTGTCAATCTATCCCAGCATTAATCACGTACCAAAACTCCACAATAAATTTTGATTTATATGAAAAAAAAGTATTAAACATATTATGAACCATTATCTCTTCAAAACTATAGAAAAATGATATGCATATACACCTTAAACCTTGGGATTAAAAAAAAATATTAGAAGATTTGGAGTTGAAATACAAATTGATTGCTTACACTTAGATATCGCATTCAGGTGCAAAACCTGGGCTGAAGCAAAATGGCACTATTGGGAGAGCTCAATCCCTTTGTAACTTTTTGGGTCAAGTTAAAGAAATGTTAAGCAATAAAGGAAGTCATACACAAGTATTTGTCCAGGAAGCACATATGTGAAGTAAGTATGCTATATGGTACTGCTGTGAACATCCTAGATAATTAATACAGGGTTTATCTGCACTGTCTTATGAAGTGACCAGTTATATAAGAACAGCTGATAGTTCACTTAAATGGTAATCTCCATTAACTGTGTCTAAACTGATAACCCAATTCCAGCAAGACAGCTGTTCTGCTATGGAACACCCCTGAAACACATGAAAATACTCGGTTTGAACAAAAAGAGTAACTTTCAGAATGTATCCATGCAAATACTGTTTGCCTGGTATTAGTTATTTCAACTACCCTAACACCTAACCTGTTCCAACACCTTACCAATGCATTGTAACATAACTGCTGTGTAGTTTCTAAAATGAATTGGGATTTTTTTTTTTTTTTTTTGGTTGACTATTTTTCCTTTTGTCTTACCTAGAAGTTCTGTCCTGACCCTGGGCTGTGGAAAACAGACTCTTTCTAGCATAATGGAATGGTTAAACTTAAAAGAAACCTAGGAATTACTGCAAGACAAACAGTAATAACATAAGGTGGTGCTGTTAAGTCAGTGAACTGACTTTACCTAATTATTCTTATATGAGTCAGTAATTTTTAGATGTGGGCTCGGCTGCACTGTTGTTCTCATTTTTTTTTCCCATAAGGAACATCAGCCTCACGTGATCCTTATCTTTCTCCTTTTTCACTTGCTTTGCCTGGGAATACCCAGTTAAAGGACAAAAATCCTGGCTCACTCAAAATGTAAACCAAACCCCTCAACTTGCTTGACATAGCCTTTAAAAGAGCATAAGGAACAGAGTTCCTCATCTCCTGATCACAAGCAGGGACAAACCAACCTGGAGACAGAACATATGAGAATGCGAGGTGGATGTTGACAAGGGAAAAATAAATGAACTCTGTTCTCAGTATAAATTCCAAATTTTGACTAGGAAGATTCTAAGGTGCAAGGATGTTTACTGCAGTGTTTTATTTGAGATCATAATTCAAAACTAAAACTCCCGATTTAGTCATCCCCACTTCCTGAGCTTTGGTTCACATTGCAGCTCTGAAGTGTTAGAATTGGATTCCCTTGGGGTGAATTACAACTGGAAGATGCCTTCTGGCAGCTCTCCTGATGCTCTCCAGCTGCTGCTGGGCATTCAGTCTGAAGGACAGGCCCAAGTAAAACATTCTCACTGTAGACTGAGGTCCTTGGCACCAACCATTTCTCTCTAGAGATCAGCTTCTCTTGTGTTGTGCAACTTTTTTGGTGGAGCCAGAGTTGTATCACACAGGCACTCAAGAGAAAACCAGAAAGGTCCAATAATTGTACAGATGCCTCGAAACAAGTAAGAAATATTGCTTCCTGAAGCAAGGGTACACAAGAGCTAGGAACATTTATTGTTTTTGAAATGCAACAAAAACAATCACTTTTTAAAAAGTGGAAGGAAGCATCTGAAATTATGAAACTTCTCAGAAAAGATGTGTTGTGGATTTGGTTGGTAGATTGGGGTTTGTTTAGTTTCTTATTGCAACCATTTTTGAGAAAAAGGTAACCTGCAAGCATGGAGTAAAAAGAATAAAGAATGACATATGTTCTAGGAAATTCTCATGACGTAAAACTACCTAGAAGTGAGATGTTGCTGACATGTACTGGCAAAAATTTCAGTCACAAATGGGAAGATTACCAAGACAATTTTTTCTGTGTTACCTCATTCTTCCATGAAAGATAAATACTTGGTGGTGAAAGCATAATTAATACCCTATTTTCTTTTAGGGTCAGTAAAACAGAAGAATAATAAGAAATACTGATAACACTGCATTTCTATAGCTGAAAAAATAGCAAAATAACTTTGTTTACCTAGAGAAAAATCATCACAAAAATCTGTAGACATTTTAACCAGAATAATTTAATTTAAATGTTATGATCTTGCTCAAGAATTGAAAAAGAAAGAAATAAAAAGGGCATTTATAATATTAAATCAAGTTATATTAAGAAATATGAAATCATATGCAACAAAAATGTTCATGTCTCTATGAAAATCCAGATATAACCACTTTGAGTATTTTATAAATATTTCCTGTAAGTACCGGAGGTATCTTAAAATTCAAGTTAAAAAAAAATGGAATTAACTTTTACATACATCACAAGTGTATTTAAATACAGTGTGAAGTTACTTTGCTGTTTGAATAATGAATATAACAAATAGGATAAGCTATGGGTGATTCATGCCTTGTTGTTTTGCAAGTTTACATGAAAAATGATGGCAGGCCATGCAGCAGAAATCCTGAACAAGGAGTGGTGAACATCTGTGGTGTTTCCTGTCTGAGAAAAAGAAAAGTTCACATCCCACCCAGGGAGAAGAAATGATCCTGATAAAGAATGTAAGTGATCTTGTCTGACCTGTGACACAACACTAGTGCTGACCTCTGTGCCTAACCACAATGCATGTTTTTTGTTATAAGAGTGAGCAAGTGTGCATTGCTAAAAAAGAATGCAAGGAGTATGAATGATGCTGAAAGTCAGAATGAATTATTGATTGTGGAAGTTAAAGTATGTTTGTTCAGGTAGGTATGAAAGGCTAAATGGAGGAGGAAGCGGAAGAAATGCAAGAAGAAAATTAAATAAACTTACTCATAACCAAGCCATTTCTATTCTAGAAACATATTAAAGAATTTACCATTTCCTTGACTCCACAGACCAATACTGTGCTTAAAAACATACTAGAACTTCTACTTATAAAACTTTAAAGCAATAAATAACTCTAATATTGTCCCATATGGTTTTAAAAGTACCAAAATGTTAATCCAACTCTATTTGGGAATGTTATTCATCAGCATTCTATATCATCCATATAAATTTTCAAATTAGAAATTTAGGACTCTTAACTCATCCGATGGAGAGCATGATTAATCATTCTCATCCAGAAACCATCCACCTCATAATCTTTTTCTTTAAAATAAGCAAACACCCTTATTTTCCAATAGCTGGATGTATAAATATTTCTAATATCAGTATAAATATAACACACTGTTCCTGAAAAATGAGCACATGAGAGATTTTAACTGTCAGACTTCCCATGTGGCAACACTAAAGTAAAATAAAATACAATTGGCTGTTTACTGACAATGTCTGCTATGTACAGTTCAGGAAACAGCCCACTTAACATTCAGTCCTTATAAACATTTTGTCTCTGTAGGTCTTTTGTTACATATGATCAATGCAACAGATGAAAAGCTGAAGTCAAAGTTAATCCATGCAACCTCAAAGCACAAATCAATGCATTTCTTTTCACTTTCAAGAAAAAGGAAAATTTATTAAGGAATGCTGGAAGGAAAGGAATTTATTAAAGGAATTTACTCCAGCTGAAAATTTGGCTTTCAATTATGAAAGTGAGTAATAGAAAAAGTAGAAAACACAACAATAAATCTAATTCTATTGCAGCCACTTTCCTCGCAAAAGACAGTAACTGTAACACAGAATTTTACATCCCTAAGTCTCAAGTTCCAGGGCAAGACCCACAGTACAATGCTTAAAGTTTAGGCACCTGCTAAAAAATTGTAATCCAGATTCCACTCACTCTGCACAGATGCTAAGATGCCTTAAAAATGTACATGGAAAATAAACATTTTTAAAATTATGTCCAAGAGGATTAGGACACCAAACAGAGAACCCCAATCAATACTCCCACAAAAATACCTTTTCTCCACAGAGAATATGCACTCCAATTTATAGTGCAATTGAAGACTACTGGATCTAACTGGTCAATTTATAGTACAAGTCTATCTTCAGGGTTGGGTTTTCAAGCCTAAATTGAGACATCCAAAATTACAGGTGCCTCAAAGACCTGAACAAGATTCCCCTTTTTAAAAATGTAAGCAGAGAGGCAGATGCTGATATTTGCATCAGCCTTTTACAACATTGCACCCCCTTCCAAAATAATTTATTATAAAGTAATTCAGTAAGTTGTTCAGGATGATTACATCAATATTCTCCTTAGTCCAAGGGAGTTTGCACCCACATCCATTGTTTTGCATGCTCCAACTGTCATACTAAAAATCTATACTGGAAAAGGTAAATCATGGTTCCACTTCTGTTGAAATTATACCCAAGAAGACAATAAAAGACTTAAGAACTGAGAGAAATGTCAACAAAAAAGGCAAGCATAATTCTACAGACCTGACTTGAGAACTTCTACTCCATGCTTTTATTGCTTTTTATGCAACATCAACATGAAACTTTGCATAAAAAGGACAGTCAGCAGATAAAATAATAGAATCTGGAATGGTTTGATTTGGAAGTGGCCTTAGAGATCGTCTAGTTCCATCCCTACTGCGAGGGGACAGGGACGTCTTCCACTAGATCAGGTTGCTCAAAGTGCCATCCAACACTGACCTTGAACACTTCCAAGGGATGGGAATGTCTGCTGATTCAGATACTGCTCAGGAAGGTATAAAATGTCATGGCACTTGCAGGTTCAAGCTCCCGTCAAGATGCAGCAGCTGTTTAGTTAAAGTGAGAGGAAAGCAGCTGAAATCTGGGCACTTTTATTGTAAGGAAGAACTTTTTAATGACAATCTTAAGTGCTTCAAATAGTCTCTCCTGAGGCTGTAAATCCTTCAGCTACCAGATTAGTCTAGCTATAAATCAGCGTGTTTGGGTTTGCTGCCAGTTGATGAAACACTGGCAATGCATGATATGAACATACTTGTATTTGCAAAACATCTTCATCAGCTGGCATCTTTTATTCCAAAACAGAGTCTAAGCAGTGAGCAGTGGAATAAAGGAATACTTTCATCTGGCCAAAAATGAGGCACACTGGCTAACCTAAGAATGTTTATTAAACATCATTTATTTCAGTATCATCACCCAAAAGGTAGTCCCACCATAAATATGCACACACTAAAGGGAAGGTAAGTAAATATTTCTATTGTATTTGATGGATTTCCTTACAGCTTTTCTGATTAAATGAATTCCTTAACTACTATAGGTTTATGCTGTATTAAAACACAGATTTATAATATATTAATACCACCTGTTAGACATCAGAAGTTCTAGTCAGTAGACTGGTTTCAGAAAAAAAAATTCAATTTAAAGAATATAAGTCCTTAGAATTTGTAGGTACCCGTAATTGAGGGATTAATATTTCATCAGCAATTATAAATGACTATTATTAAATTTAAATGGATGGCTGATTTGTGAGCACATTTGAACTCTCAGATGTCCAAGAGACATCAGTTCTCCCCTCACAACACACATCCCACTTTCTTTTTCTATCTACAAATCACTAAGCACACACAAGAATACAGGAGTAAATTTTCAGAAGTTAGAATGTGGCAATATTTTCCCCTTTTTGAAGTCACAGACAGAGGTAGACTAGAGAGGACATTGTTCTTCATAATCCCAAAGCAGGTCCTAATAAAGCATTGTATCATTTTAATTGAATCTAAAATAAAGAAAAGGCTTCTTAAGACCGTAACATGCTACCTTTTCCAATAAATAGATATTTTCAATATCATTCTTATAGTAATAGCAGTGGCCCACTTCTTATAATTAATCAGTGTTCTTACTGTGCTAAGGAGTGTATTACTAACAGGAGTGCTAGAGACTTGAAGGATTTCTTCTGATTTTATTAATTCCATCATCATTCAATCTTCAGTATAAAGCAACATGTCTTTTTACATCATATTTTGTGGAGCATTAATTTTTCTGCCCTGGGGACTTGCACAGAAAACTCAGGCTCATCTCCAACAACTGCAATCAAAACTCTTGACATGTCCTGAGGTTGAATCCATTAAAGGGTAAAGGCTCTGACATTTTGGAGCATTCTCTTTATGTTACATTGACAAATCCAGGGGTTTTGTGTTTCATTGGTTAAGAAGGAGTCAGGTTTTAGTTATTTGAACCTAGGGTAGCTTCATTCATGGATCAAAAAAGACCTCTTGGGGCTTCCAAAGTCTTAATTATTTTAGAGCTACAAGGCATGATTTGGTAGAGATTTGGGTAATGGGAAACATATTCTTCTGGGATCACTTCACTTTGGGGAGCTTTCCAGCTGTGAAACAGGCTCTCGAACTTAAAAGCTCTCCAAAGCTCTACCTGGCCCCAGGCCCAAATTTCCCTGTAACAAAAGTTGACTCACAGAACTAGTGTAATATATGCAACCAAAAAACTGCAACATTAAAGACCTGGAAAGATTTATGATAACACTAAAAGTTGTTAAAGTGTTTTTAAAAGGTCAGCTTTTCACATTTAGAAGCAGAAGAATATTCTTTTTTATATAATCACCACGGATCTAATTCCACAAGCAGAAGTGACAGCTATTTTATTATCCAAGGTATCTAAGGAGGCTTGTACATGACAGTATTAACTTATTAAAGTGAATGTTCCATTTGTTGTCATTCAGAATCACAACAATCATGTCTCTTTTTTATTTTAGAACTGGTTTTCTGGAAGATATATGATGATGCTGTCTCATTTATAAGTTAATGTAGGCATAAATAAATAAAAAATCAGTTGAAATGTCTGTATGTCTGACATTACCCTGCACCATTTAATCAAAATGTATCATTTTCAAGGCATATTTAACAACAAAATACATGTAAGTCAGGCTACTATTAAGCCCGTTAACAGTAATTTTATGTTGCATGTACAAGCAATGGTAGATAAGAGCTGTCCTATACAGTTTAGGATCTGAAAAAAGTGTAATTTTCATTCACAATTATATATATCACAATATTTTCTATTGCTATCCATATGAAAAATAGTAACTTGCATACTACAATAGGAACTTGAAAACTAGACACTTTCAAAAGTAAATTGAAAAATCTAAAACCTGCAATTTTATACACTCAAATCCATACAAAAGTGTACAGAAAACCTTAGGTTCCAGAACAGACCTTCTGCATAAAGTTCAGTTTCTACACCAGTATGATGGTTTCTTACATAGGTCAAACTGAAAACGTCCTCTTAACATGAGGACACTTATAAAAAAGTGAAGGAATTATGTATACCATTAAAGAAAGCCATTAAGCTCGAGGAAATGACACATGCACAGAAATCACACACAGCAGCCACTGCAATTCCCAACCATATCAAAACATCAGAAAAGCGTGCCATGAGAAAAAAACTCTTCCTCTGTTGAAGTGTAAGGAAAAGCTCTTTCATGTTTATGGGCTCCATTTGAAGTCTGGAACCCACAAATCTCCTCTATTTGAGAAAAAAGACTGGAGATCAAGTGTCTTTCGGGGTCTCTATGGTCTCTCCTCTAGTCCTGACCCAGAAAATCTTGTGCATCCTGTGTTTTATTCTGCAATCGTGATATTTCTTTTTAAAAGTTCTGAAGAGAAACTATGATTACAGCTTCAATTCTATACCATAAGTGACTTTGAATAATGTGCTTTAGCACATATTATCGCTTCATTCTGTCATGATCCCTCTGTTTATGTATTTATGTCTCTTCCTTACATTACAAATTCTTCACATCTCTGAGAGAGCATTCCAATTGTCTAACTGAAGAGCAACACAAACACCATCACCTTTCTGGTATATATGATAATGCTGGCCATCTGGAATACCATCTGGAACAGAGAAATGTAGAGAAGTAGAAGACGGAGGCAAGCTCAGTCCAGGTGAAATCTGGTCTGTCTTTAGCCAGAAAAAAAAAAAAAAAAAGAAAAATTCTCTTTGATCAGCTCTTTGCAGAGAGCATGGTACTTTGAGATTGTTTCACCAAAAGCAGCATTTTGGGATGAGACAGTTTTGTCAACATAGGCACAAATTGAGATGTGAGCCATCCCTTTGCGAAACAATAAGGTAACACTCCAAATAACAAGTGTTCCTGGAATTAGTAGCATTACAGAATCTTACAGGCAGCTCCACTGGCTGGGCACATGGGCAGGGAGATCTCAGATGGTCATGTGTGATTCACTGTGCAATCCATGTCTCACTGGGTTCACTAGTTTATTATCTTTTCTGAGCAAAAACTAGTAGCCTGCTCTTGGACAAAAACTCTGTAGAAAAGCCAAGACTGGGCTAATAATACAGTTGCAGTCATCAATCTCAGCATCTCTGTATTTATCTAGGATGTGCACATATAGCTTAGATAAGTTGCCACAGATTGCAAAAAGTTGCCAAAGCAGACTGTCATAATAATTAATTAATATTAATTAATTAATATTTATTAATCAATAAAAGCAAAATCTCAAAACAGTAATGTGTGGCTTTCTAATAAAGTTTTAAGTGGATGACTATTCATTAAGTTTTTTTATTCAAGCATGTCTTTAGACACTAGGAATGAAGAAACTTGGAATGTATTTTCAGAAGGGAGACAAGTTCAGAATAAATTTGAGAGTCTTTGACAAGTATAATATAGAGCTTGGAAAAAAGAATAAAAAGCACTTCAAAGTGATTTTCTTTGGGGGGGTTATCCTTATGTAGTAGCATTGCCTGAGCATTTGTGTAGACTGAAAGACCACACTAAACACACAATATATGTAAAATGACATAAAAATATTTGCATCCTTGGAATTAACTTACCTGGAAAAAAACAAACCAAAACAAAAAATCTCAACCAGCCAGGTTTCTTTTTGTACTGTTCATTTCTTCAGATTATTATGAAGGAAATACTTAGCAAAATCAAAAAGGCTGTTTATCTCAGTATCCACTTCACAACAGAGCCAAAAGTAAATACCTAAGAAAAAATGCTAGTACAGGGCAAGCATGCAGTGATACCTTTCCAGAACACCCTCCCAGTCTCCAGTGATTTCCAATTCACTAAATTAAGGGAAAGATTTATCTGAAAGAAGACTATGCACAAAGCCTAGAGGCAACAGCCCTTACTCAATACATCAGATAAATTCTATTCATTCAGTAAAAATGAATATGTTAATAAATCTTATTTCAGTGGTTGCACTGCTTGAAGCCTAAAATGTCTGTGCTGCATACCCCAACCCACTGGGCATGTTTTATATCTTCACTTACAGCCTCCTCAAAGGCTCACTGCCTGCAGGGTGGGTGGGTCTGGCAAGGAGCCTCAGTTGCCCACAGCCAGCAGAGGTGCAGTTCTTGTCAGGGCTCACAGTGACAATCAAGAGTGACCCTGAAGCTGCTTTTCACACAGAATGGACTTGCCTGTAACATGGAAAAAGGGCCTGTTAAAATGCACTTAAGCCTCACTAAAACATCCATTATCTGAGTTCTAGGAGTGAAACTGTGCACACACAGGATTCCTGCAGCCTGCCACCAAGCCAGCAGCAAAACTGGAAGGTCTAGCAGAGCATCTGCCCCTCTTGCTCTTCACAGCCACCCTTTTGAGTGCTTCTTCCCTCCAATCTGTGGAGTTATCCTAAACATTATGAAACTGTTGGTAATGAGATTAACAAGCTCTTCAGACTATTTCCCAATGCCTCAAAACCCTGTGGTTTTAAGTATTTCCAAGGAATTAAGCTAGCAATACAATTCCACAAACTAACAGTTCTTGCCCTGAAAGAGACATGGCAGAGCTGCTGGACAGGCACTGTTCACATTGAGCTGTCACAGCTGGTGCAAGGGAAGAGTACAGCCTGGGCTGCTGGATAGTGCTTCTGACCCTCCAGCAATTAACAGAGCATCAGCAAAAGAAGATCTCCAGGAAAGAGAAAATGGACAGGCTGCCTTTTTTGGTGGAAGTAGTTAAACCCATAGACTTGTTTAGGCAATGGGTGGTTAGTTAGGCAATGAGTGTACCGACTCAATTACTCCTTTCTACTAAAGGAGTGCTATGACTTAGCACTCAAATGTTCGCAAGTTGAAGAGGGTTAAGGCAGATTGTGTCAGTGTGCCCATGAATTTATTCATTAACAAGTCACTACAATGTAATACAGTAACTGAGAGAATGGAAATAAAAACCAAAAAACAACAAACTAACCAACCCACCCCTACTCTTAAAAAAAAAAAAAAAAAAAAAAAGACAAAGACAAATAGTGCAAGAGGCTGCTGGGCTGCTGTCTCATCTCTGAATAAGGCATATTTGATATCATGCTGTAAAGGTACATATTTCAAACTCTATAAAAATTATACCATGACTTGAACTAGGCTTAGATCAGTGGCTGCAACTTCTTGATGCAAAGAAGTTCTAAACCTCAATCTAATACTCAGTTACCAAATGAGGTTTAACCTTTGGCCATGCACATCAGCTTTATGTTCACAATCTGGCAGATATTATCAGACAACAGTACTCCCTCACCTTGAAAGACAATTGCTTGAAAATTTCTCTCGAGTTTTGTTTCAGTAGCTATAAGCAGGAGACACAAGATCAGGTTCCACCCTCAGGACTTCCTCCCATCACAGGCAATCCCAGCAGGAATCTTACAGACCTCCTGCTTCCTGATGCTCTGCTGTGCTCTATGACTGCCCTACTTGAAGGGTTAGCAAATAAATTATTTTACCTTATCCACAACATCCATGTAATATAATTCGGGTAAGAAGTCTTGAATATCATAATTTAGGTATTTGAAATCAGTTTTTTACCAAGAACATGTGGACAGCAAATTACACTATTCTGACAAAAATATTTTTCTGTGCTATTCATCGTTTGGTACAGCTCAAGTCCTCCAAGAATACAGACACAGACATACAGAATACATATACAGACTCATACACCCACTTCCTCCCAGATGTAAGAAAAATTTCATTTAAATCATGTTTATTGGTAGTTATCTTGGGCATATGAATGCTTCCACTGTACCCTTTTTATACTAAAAACTGCAAATCATCTTCTACACTTAAGTAAGTTATCACTCATCAGTTACATGTCACAGTAAAATTCTAACTCTGCTCTTTCTCAAGGTAATTATTTCAGAAGTATCTGCAATAGGGAGCAGCTATGTATCTGAACAACCTGGCCCATGTTTGGTGGCTCAGATTTGGTTTTCATTTAAAGAAATGTCCATAATGCTACATAAATAAACATTAAAAGCTTTTAAAAAAGCCAGAACTGCTGCAGTAAGCGATCAAAGCTGTGGTTATTTAGGTTCTCTTTTCTTACAGGACGGTTATAACCACATTAGCAATGGTTTTCATTCTTTTGTTTTCCCCCATTACAGTTGGATAGCACTCTCCAAGTCATTAGGGTGTGAATGACCTCTGCCCCAGCAGTCATGGCAGAACAGGTTAGTCTTTGCCCATTTATCATCTCAACACCTTTCAGCCATCATGATCTACTTATTAAGATGATGCTGCATATAGACTTTCCATTTTCTTTTTTCTCTTTCTGTTCCCACCTGATTTCCCATTTGTCACCTAGACCTAGGAACTGTAATTACCTTATTTTGATGATTTATGAGACAACTTTAGGTCTTCTAACTGAAAGAATTATTAAATTTTGGGTTAGGAACTATTTTGGATTTTCAGCATAATGGTTAAAGCATACCAGTGACAAGGAAGTCTAAATCATGGACTCAAATGTGTAACTGTGCAGAGATGAGACTGTCAAATGAAGGAAAATGTTGTGGCATTAAGAAAACAAATACAAGAACATTATAATAAACAAACAGCAATGTGGTTGTTGCAGATCTTTGAAATTGATTGTGCTTTCATTCTTTCTGATAAGCAAGCTGAGATGTGCAGTCATAAACATGTTCAAATAATAGTGACTTGAGACTTACAGAATCTAATCCACCAGGAATTACTCACGTACATAATGTTAATAACGTATGTAAACTTTTGCAGCACCAGAACCTCAGCTTGTACATTATGCACATCACATCATAAATTGTGTTATGCAAGCACCATTTCCAGTATTTTCACATCTTATTTTCTGTCAGTCTGTTAATACACATTTTTGTTGGTATCTGATACAGACACTATTAAAAGAAAAAAGAGACAGACATTCACTTGCAATGAAGTGTAGGCTCCTAGGACTCTGCTGGTCTGCAATTTCCTTGGTTCAGTATGGAAAATCTGGCTGGGTTAAAAAAATTTCATTTGGACTTCAGCCTGAGAAGGCTTGGCAAAATTCCTGGTTTATAGAATTTCTGCTGCCTGCTGCTTGTCTTCCAGGTAGTGCAATGCTTTTGCTTTAGTAATTATTTTTACAGACTTCTTGAAAATGCCAATTAATTGATTCGCATGTGAAATAGTTCTTACTGCTCATAGCATGTCACTCATAATTAAGTTCAAAATCACATGTTAATAGTGCTGCTTTGAATAATATTTGATTTAGTCTATTCTACATATTTAACTTATAGATAATGCTAAAAATAATAATACCTGCCAATGTTTGGAACATATGAAAATCTACTGCCTCTTCTCAAGAAGACTAGAAAAATATTCACTGTGATACCAAATCTTCATAAAAGTCCGCATTTCCATTTTGAGTCAATTTTATTTGACAAGATGTGACAAGTCCAAGCTAATGTTACTGAAGATCATATTCAAAATCTCGGCTGCTTAATAATTTATTTTATTGAGCATGAGGTTTTCTGTGAGCAACTGGCAAAATCGATAATATGAATCATGGTAATAATGCAAAAATGTAACTGTGCTGACATTTTGTTCAGGGAAAAAGAAATTAATCACTACCTAGCTTGTCCTTTAAACTTTTTAACTACCATATGATTTCTTGAGACAGAAAGTATAAAAGCAGTAAGAAGGAATGACCCCCTGTATTTGGTTCTTACTTTCAGGAGTAATGCAATGAAAATATCAAAACATAATCTGACAACTGAGGTCCAGTGATCATGAATATTACCTTTAGGTATTGGAAGGATTAGGATAGAAAGAAGGACTAAGAAAGAAATGAAACCAATGAATTTCACTTCAGCAATGAAATTGTCGATCAATTTACATAATTGGTTGTATGTTTTAAGGAAAACTTATCTAAGGTGAAAAGGAATTAAGGAGTGTTCATAATACCTTAAAAAAAGCCCCATATAAAAGAGGTAAATCATAAAAAGAACCCCATCACACCAACACAGCAAAACAACAAAATCATCATTAGTAAGAAAGAGTAGTAAGTTGCCCCAAATTTTGTATTTCTCCTGGTTTTAAAGACAAGATAGAATGTACAGTAAATACTTGAAACATGCTGTAATGAAAGGTCAAATAAACTATTTATAAATAGAGACGTTTGTATGAAAATATTCTCACAAATATATGTGTAAAGCATAAAGACTAACATAATTATATGAAAACCAAATTGAGTAAAAATATATCCACATTAGACAGGACAAGAGACAGCAAGCATGATTCAGGCTTATTAATTTTTTTAATTGCAAGAACAATTAAATACTGAAATATATTGCCTGGGGAATGACCATTGTTCAAAGTGCCTGTAATAGATTAGAAATCCATCTGCCAGAAGGGCTGTTAGGAAGTATTACTGACCCTGACTGAGGGAGGGAGAAGGATTAGAGGCTTTTTATGTGTGAGTGTTTCAGCCGTACAGTTCAGTGTCCATTGTCACTAACTCTATCAGTTTTGTGTGGCATTCTGTGCCCTTCAGAGCACTAACCATTATCTCACTTATCCTGTTTCTATGAACCTGTGACTCTCCATCACATTAGTCTCAGTATTATTTATACCAAGGGTGAAACTGGACCATCTCCTCAGTAGCTGATAGCACTGTTGGTATGTTAGGGAAAGAACTGGGCAGAGGATGAGAAAGACACAGTTTACTACAGTCAGGGTCTGGCGAGAATTTCCAGTGGGAGGGCAAACAAGGAGGGAGTTGAGTTTCTGTGTTTTGTATAAGGGTAAAGAAGACACAAATGCTTGGGAAATGCATTCATTGGTGCAATATCACTGCTCACTAAAGGACTGTGCATCTTGTTCACTGAGCAGTGACTTCCTTTTCAAATATCTGATCAAAAGCTTTAATAAAAGTTAGATTTCTGCTGGAATAACTATGAAACATGTGAAGGGTTTTAAAATTACTATTTTCCTGAAGTAAATGCTTCTTTCAGTTTTTAAAAAGTTGTCACTAAATAGAGAGCTTGCACACAATGGTAAAGACCATGACCAGCCTGAGAAAACTCAAGCATATTAGCTTAGGCACAAAAGCAACATAGCCCTGACTACGCCACATTATCATAACATTCCACCAAGACAACAAGCCTTGCAAATCGTTGTGCTTCATGTACCTGGAGGTTTTTATTAGTTTTTAATACTTTTCAGGGAGGAAAAAAAAAAGTTGATTGCCAGGCAAAAGAATTTTAAAAAGTATCAATATTTAGCTGATGGTTTTTGATCTGGCTGGGGGCTCTTACTAAAAGGCAAGTAAATAATGAAGAGACAAAATATCCCACTTATTTTTGTAATGTTTTGTATTTTGCTGACTGTTTACAATGAAGTTTAGATGCCCTTGAAGAGTACAGCTGCTAAAATAGCAACTCACTTCTTGATTAATGCAAGTGCAAGGCCAGAGGGGCAATCCCAAATTCCTTGCATTTCCCTTATCTTATCTTTCATCTGCTGAGCACAGTGGTGGCCCTAGTGCATTTTAGCCAAGGAAGAGAGCCAAGGCTGAAACTGCCAAGTCCCCCTGTGATAAAACTACTAAACAGCCTAAACTGTCTAGCCCTGGAGCAGCAGGGCCCTGGAAACCAGTAGAATTTTTTGTCTTGCCTCACCTTCCCTTACTCTGAGCTCTCTGAAGGTTATGGAAAATATCTCAAGACAATCAGCCACATAAAGATTTTGGAACAGTCACAGAATCATTACTGTCACTATTTCCTAAACCATTTGCAGCTTGACAACACTCCTACAGTACCTATAACTACACTTAATTATGTGCAAACTCATAAAAGTTTCTTTCACATGGCTGTCATTGCTGACTTCAGGACAAGACCTTCATAATCTAAAAGATCCTTCCAATAACATCACAGCCTCTTACTCCATAATGAAAGCTTCTTATATGTTACATATGCATTTGAAAGATGAAGTACTTCATATATCTATATTCACCTGTGTACCTACCATAAAATTTACTGTAAACATGCATGTATGTGAAAATTCACATTTCTGCCTGAAAAGTGGGCTGTTTGGATACAAAAGAAAAAGACAATAGTAAGTTTTTGTTTCTCTCAGTTTTTTACTATTTCTCACTATTCTTTGAAAAGTCTTTCAGGTACAAATCTCAGAGTCCTTACCCAAAATCAGTGACGCATTTTGTGCTAATGTCAATAGCTAAATCTGCCCATGCGTGTAAGTTGGGCTCTATCACTATGACAATTAGACAATAATTTCCTAAAGAAATCAGGTTTGCTTTTTTTTTTCCTCAATCACTAAGTAATTTCCAGTTTCTTTTTAGGTGTGATCCCTGATCATTGATTGAAAATCAGCACTTTTCATAGAATCACTGTACTACCAGCAGGTACTACTAGGATTTAACCATGCCACTCATGACCACAAACCTATAAAGTCAAAACAGCCAAGTTTCAGGGAAAGATGATACTTAAGAGTTCAAATAAAAAGAACACTGCAGTCCTCTAAATCCAGAGCTTTCTTAGTTTTGCACTGGTATAAAAATAATTATCAGATATTACACAGAAGAATTCAAATGAAATTTAACATCCTATCTTAAACTGTCAAAGTCATGATTTCTATAGAAAAATCTGCTTAAACAGATGTGTGAACTTTTTGTTTTTACAACATGATTCTCGTGAGAAGTTCAAGGCCAAACCAAATTTTGTCAGCATTCTGTTTTGCATGTCATATTAGCTTCAGTTTATGTTAAGCAGTCTAGCACTTTTTCCTTTGTGTTCCCATGAAAGCAGTGCACAACAAGCTGCATCAATGAAGCAGGGGTCCATTGTGAAACCTGGTAATGAAAACATGCACAAACTGCATAAGTAGGTATTTCTCATTGCTACATTGAGCTAACACACGTTCCTCAGCTGTGGATTCCCTATAAATCAATATCTTTGTAAAGGGACTTTATAAAATAATCAGTTTGTGAATTTGACTTAGGAGTAGCAGGGAGTAATGAATTGTTTTAAAATACCATCAATTACAATGCACCAAGTATCACTTCAGGTCTTCATCTTTTCTTATTTCTTATTGGAATACTATTCAGATTTCTCATCTGTGAAGTCTAAAGGACATTCCCCAGTAGAAAAGCATACTATAATGTGTTACTATTCCTGGCTGAACCATTCTCAGTTCTGTTAGTTTTTATGCCCCATCACTAAATCCAAGCAAGCACATGGTTCAGTCTGTACTTCTATGCACCTGTCACCAGATTGGTTAAAGACAACTTAGGATGTATTCAGAGACTCTCAGTATTTCAATATGCTCTTTACTAGGGCCCTTTTAAGAAGCCAGCCAAATATATAGAGGTTGAACTTAATTCTTGTCAATTTATTAATTATCCTGTGTTTCCTGAACATACTGAAGCTGATGGTTACAGCACAGAGAAGTGCTGCAGGTGAATTTAGAATCTAGAAGTATGAATCTAAAAGGCCAAATCAAAAATGCAATGAAATTTTGCTATTTAAGAATATTCCCTCTTGAGCAGCTCGGTACAAGAACAATATATGCATAACAATAAATGAGTAGCTCAGTACAAGAACAATATATCCATAACAATAACAATTAAAAAAATGGTGTTGGATGGTAGTGTAAGCACTTTGTGGGTAGTCATTAAGAAAGGAGTGATGTCTAGCAAATTATGGGTTAGACAGGAGCAGTAACAAGAAAAACCCTAAACATGAGACAAAGCAGAACAGCCAAATTTGCACATAAATTATTCAATATTAGTTTACCTGGATGACAAAATAGAACAGAACAGCTGGTGATTTCAGGCTCACTTTGAGCAATTTTTTTTTTTTGCATTTAAAGGATTTTGCTTTCTCAGTCATAATATTGATGAAAAAAAACACTTTAGTGCCAAACAACATATCAAAAAACACCAATGCATCTCTAAGTACTGGCAAGTTGTGACCTCACCTCTGTTACTGTATTTTTGATAAGCAAAACCAAACTCAAAATATTTCAGAAAAAAGTCTAGGGGCAAGAAAAACGATGACTGATGATCTGGCTTATCATTATGAAGATAAACACTAATTCTTTTTTTATGCATTTCCTACCATATATTGTACGTTATATTGCATCCTCTAATAATATATAGAAAGCTTGTGCATGTGTATTACTCTGTGTGTTCAATAAATACATGTGTATTTTTATTTATGTATACATGAACACATATATGTTAATCCCATTTCTAAATTAATGTCTGAGTCCTCTTGTTTTCTCCATTTATCTCTTTTAAAAAATGGACAAAAGTGGAATTTCATGACAAATAGTATTCTTTCATATTCATTTCAGTGGGGAGCAAATAGCCATGAATGACCTTCTTGTCTTTACCTTTGATTTTTAAACTTTTTCTTGGCACTTTAACAAATGGTTCACCACACTTCAACTGAAAGGGAAGAAGATGTCAGTGACCTGATGGATGTTTTTTACTATAATTGTGAGTAGAAATAATAAATTTAGCACCATACAGTCTCCTTATTTTTTAATACTACTCCTGAATATTGAATAAGTAGAATATATTGCTAAGAATACAGATTTCAAACAGAAATAGTTAACAGTAAGGTGAAAAAGGTTCTGAAAAGATATATAGCATTCTCCCTGAAAAGTTTATAATGAAGTAAGTCTGACAAGACTCTGTTCCTAAATTTGTATTGGAATTTGCTCTTAGGCTTGGATACAAAAATTAGTGAGTTTCCTGATATTTTTAGGGAATACATGTTATGCTGCAGCATTCAAAACTTCCCGGTGACGACAACATGAAACAGTTATTGACAGAAAGGGTTATCTATAAGGAAGTGTCATTAAGTTTGTATGCACTAAATCATATTTTAAAAAATAGGTTTATAATAATGGCATAAGCTAATGGCTAAGAAATATTTTGGGAGTGGGAAAGAAGGGTTTGATTTTTTAGCGGAAGGACCTTCTGGCAGTTGGAAGCATTTCCTTTATTTTAGATCCAAGCTTCATTAAATATTTAATCGGTTGTTTTTTCCCACATCCTTTTGCAACTAGCACACGCTAATGGGACATGATAGACACACTTATATAAGTCACTTGGGGACAGCTCCAAAACAAACTTTGATGCCTTAAATTCGATGCCACTACAACAAACCATACTCAACAATCCCTCAGAGATGTATGTGTCATTTTTTTCCCTTTTTTACCTCAAACCACATCTGTCATTATGTCTTTTGGCATTGATGCATTTGAAATTTCTCATCTTTCTATAAGGTAGCTAATTAATTTCCACAAATCAAATAAATATAGGACTTCTCTGAAAGCAATATTTTACTAGAATAAGACACTAAGGCTTCCAGTATTGTCAAACCAGTATTAGTATGCAAAGAACACAAAGAGACCTGATAGAATGAGCCAATTCACAAGTGAAAGTTGACCCATATTTCTTTGCTACAGAAGAAGTGTTACATTCCCTGTTCCCTTCCCTGCTTTTCTTACCAAAAAGGTCTTTGCACAAGTTCATTCTCCCATTTTGTTCCTTGTTTAGTCAGTTCTATCTGTGCAAGTAAAGCACAGGCAGGTAAGAGTGCTACCAAACCATCGTGGTGACCATTAGTGACACGTAGTTGACAAGGAGAGTATGAGGGACTATTACGTGTAAGTTCTGTGAAAGTAACTCCTATGGTGTTCTTTCACATTTGCATTCTGTTCTCAGTTCATAGGACCTAATACAAGGCTGCAACACATTCCAAATCCTCTATGAAGCCATTCCAAAATAGAGACTGGCATTTTCAAAGAAGGCCCTATTTCTAGAGGTAAAATACCCCAGGTTACCCATTTTTCCTGCTATATTGTCAAAGTAAGATAGGCACACAGCTACACACATCACAGGTTTACATTCAAAACCATACCTTTTCCACCCTTTGCATTCTGCTGCTTATGGAAAGTGAAAGGATTAGCTTAGCTTGCCCTGCAGTGCTGTCCACTTTCTCCTTTCAACTCTACTCACAAGCACTTTGACTTTATTGCTAATTTCCTGTTGAACTATAAATATTATATTTTGGAACGTTTTGACACTTTTTTCTTTTCTTGTTTCCTTTGCTGGCCTGTTCCACAGCTCCCCACCCTTTCATACTTGTCTCCTAATTGTGGCTAGCCTTAAAAATATTTTTGAAAGTAGCTGCTTTTATCCAAATGCGTGTGGGTATTTTCCCCCTGAATATACACTCTTCACTGACCTTCCCCTCCTTTCTTTCCTTACAGCTAGCTTTAAAAAGTTTGACCAATCCTTCTGTTGCATTCAGTGGATGTACTCTTTTCAAATAAGCACATTGCAGGAGTACTATCACGGCAATTCTCAGATGAGGACATGCAAATTCTTTAATTCTTTTATTCTACATTTTTCAGATTGACAATCTGTTTTGATTTTTCCAACATGGACACAAACAGTGTACTTTCAGATTACAGAAATATTTTGCAAATTCTCCCACATTAACACAGAGATTTTTAGTTTCAATATGTAGGATGTCCTAACCATAAAAATGTAAAAACCTTTGTAATTAATTTTTATTCATAAATTAGTTTACTAACCCAACGCTTTGATTTTCCAATCTATAAAATAAATAGTGGCATAGAGATTGAGAGATAAAATAAGTGGGGAAAAATATTTTTTCCACTTTGATCAAGAGAGAAAAAGACACCAGACCTTTGTCTCCATGGACTCACTGTAACTCTAGTTCAATGGGATTCCAAGGAATATGGGAAGACTTATTAATCCCCCAAGGCCTGTAAACTGGCTATTTTTCCCTTTTTCAGCCTCTCTTGTAGGCAGGGTTCTTAATTTTCTACAATTCTCTCAAGAGCTGAGGCAGTGGAATTTTAGGCTTCAGTCTTAATAAAGGAATTTTTTCCCTTGGGTAGGCAGCAGTGGGAAGAAGTATAAAAAAAGTTCAAATTCAAAATTAATAGAATCATTTCACGTATTTTTTGATTGTTATCTAGTGCAGGTGACTGGAGAACACTGACAGTTAATTCAATAACATGGCATCAATACAAGAATAAATGCATTTCTGATATTGAGGTGTATATTCTATCTCGCTAATGAGACTTTAATTTAAAATGACAATTTACTTCCATACTGCCAAAGTGTATTGAAAAGATTTATTTATACACCTAATGAACCATAACGTAGAGAAATATAAAGTAGTACATTACTCTGTGGAGCTCCTATGAGTTCCACATCCCTGTCTAATTTTTACTTTACTGAATGGTAATTAATTCTGGTCATTTACTTTGACAGCTTTCGGTCAAACTGCCAGGTGCAATCAGCAAAATACACAGAAAAACGACAACACTGAGATTCATGCCACTTTACATGTAAAACAGTAAAGTAAATAACTGAAAATCTATTTGATCTATGACTGAAAATGCAAAAATAGAGGGTGTTTTTTTCCCCCATGGACTTATGCCTAGATTAAACTGATTTGGACACATAAATGGCAGTGGTTTTATTAGGCAGATCCAAGAAAATTCAGTGATTAAAGACGCTCAAGTTTAGTGGCTATCATTCTGTGCTAGAAGTTAGCTATACACATAAAATTGCAAGCACATTTCTTTACCAAAAGTAGCAAAATTCTTATTTGGCTAACTGGTTAATGCTTAGTCATTGGCTATCAATTACACAATTTTCAATATACAAGTTGCCTTCCTTAGTGTTGGCAGCTATAAGTTATACCTCAAAGGAACTTGCAGAGTGTCCATATACTTCATCATGACATTTCACTTTAAAAAAAAAAAAAACAACTCAGTACGTGTATATGGCTGCATTATTTCCTCTTCAGAAAATCTGGTCTAATTTATATGATCATAATCCAACTCTCTGCTCAAATCTTCCATCAGATGGCTCTATCAGGAAGCCTGAATTTGTCTCAGTGGTGATGTAAAATCTTTTAGTCTGGAAACACTGATTTAACACCTCTGCTTGAGGCCATGATTCTGAGCATGAAAGGTCTGTGCCCCTGGGCTGTTATCTACAACTCTTTTCTGTCCTCCCAACATAAATTCAGCCACATGCTTCCCTCTGAGCTTCTAGTTTCCATTTCTAGTCTTGTACAGAGATTCACAGGTTTCATTACAATAATGCTCTCTAATACTACTTGAAGGATTCCCTGATGATTTCCAGGACAAAGTATACTCTGTAATTGCTTTCAGGGTTTCTTCCTGTCAGCCACCCCAACACATCTGCTGCATGGCCCAGGACAGGGCCCTCAGAGAGGTCACATTAATAATGTACCTTTGGCTGAAAATCGCCTACTAACAGCACTAACAATGCCTATTGACCTGCAATTCAGCAATTCATTTAGGATAGCCTTGTAATTTTACTATTTCAACAAAGTCAACTTCTGCAGCTGAAATCAGGATCACAGTTTCAGTAGGTGAAGGGTTACAAGCAAGTCTTAATCTGCCTTTTTTCTTACGAGTTTATAAACCATAATGACAAACAAGAGCTCACAGATAAGAGAGATAATTGTGAGGGATGCTTGTACCAAGTACCACCTTGAGCCAGTAGCCATCTAAAGGGGTATTTTGGACAACATTAACATACTGGTTCCTGTCTTTCAGAAGTCCTCAAATAAGCAGATCCTGAGAGAAAATTTGAGGGAGACATGAGTAAATAGTAACTTAAGAAATCAGCTCAACAAATGAGAGGAGCAACAAGATAGACATTTATACCAATAGGTATGGGCTCAGGATTGACCTTCCCAATGAAATGGGAGGTGATGGGAGAAAACTGCATGCAGTCAGGAGCATGGAGGAGAGTGGGAATTTGCATGGAAGATCTGAAGATTAAGACAAGAAATTTGAACTCACTAGGAGTGGAGCTGGCGAAAGTTCAAGAAAAATGTGGGATGATCAAGTTATCTGTCAGGCATTATTATGTAGCACTTTTTTCCCTTTGAGGAACAATAAAAAAATTGTAATCTTTTTTGATCTGGATTGGGGACTTGGGTTTATAGGACCACAAGTATGAAGGACTCACCAAGCTAATGACAAGAGCATTTTTTTCCCCTCTCACATTCTCCCTTTCATCTTCTAAAAAATAAGCCTATCAACACAGCAAAAAAATTAATACTAAATTGTATACATTCTCCAGCTGAAAATATGTGCTTAATATGTGTGATTACAACCATCTTTGTTTTAATACATTATTTTTGTAGGGGTTATCTGATTACTATACTTCTCAGTCCAGATCCACTAAAGTTGGTTATACATGGTATACCTACACATGGAACTGATAAATATGCTTCATGAGGCAAGGAGGTTTCCTGATAGTTAAGAATAAATGAGAAATGACCATGCACATTAATAAAATCCCAATATAAAAAATTATTTCCCTGGATATTACACTCCATTCATCTGAAACAAGTGGGAGTTATCCAGAACTAGTCAGGGTCAGAACCTAGCTTCTACTGTGTTTAAGCACTGTGCAACTTTAAGTTCATGTAAATTTAGCTTTTGTCTCAGCTTGGAAATAATGGAGGGTAGGGGAATTTTAGCTTCAGAGTTCTTGTCTGACTTGGTCCACTTAATCCCTTAATTGGATATTGAATTTTCTAAGTATAAAACCAGAAACTGTCCATGCTTCTCAAAGAAACACATGGAAAAAACTGTGTGTGTGCGCAGAATTGATAAAAATCAGGGGACTTAACTCTAGAAAATAATTTTGAAGTACAGAAAAGCAGTCATAAAGAGTTTTACCTATTTTTTTAGTAGAAAACAGAATCCAGAAACACTTAGTTATATTATTTTATGCTAACACAGATGACACAGCTGAGAACATTTAATGAGTTTCCCAATATTTATTTCAAGTAGTGCTTTGAAATGAATACCAGTGCTGGCAGGTGTCAAGACTCAATAGCAATTTACTTTCAGAGTAGCAATGCAAAATACACACTTGAATTTTACAAAGAAAAGAACAGCAGCAAAATATGTAGTGACAGTAGTATGAAGTTTGTAGGAAGTGTAACAGCTCAGCTTCCTGATATATGTGGTTTACCCAGCAAAATAAAACTTTTGGGACTAGCACTGGCTGCAGAGTATATTTAAATTTAGCTCCAGGATTCAACATTGTATTGGCTTAAAAGCTCACTGTGTTCCAGAGCCTAAATATTTTGCCCTGGTTCAGCATTTCTCTACATTCTTTTTACTAAACTGAACATTATTATTCTTCCAATTGCAGCACAGGTTCGCTCACTCCCAAAATCATAAAACAGAAATAATTAAAACAGATAATTCCCTCAGTTATTTATATATCAGTGTTGAGAGAAATTAAAGCCCACATTTACGAGTATAAACTAGTACAAAAGTTAGAAGCCTGTATCATTATTAATAGTACTTTTAATTAAAAAAGAGTAATTATTTTGGGTTTTTATTTGAAATGCAATTATATGTATATTTGCTATGAAGAAGTAGCAAGTCTATGCAAGATATTTGAAATGTGTAAAATGTAGTAACCCTAAATAAAAAAATAGAAACCACAGACACAGCAAGATTAAAATCCTAAGGCCACTAGGGATGATCTAAAACTGAATTCAGACATAAAAATCTTCTTCACAGGCAGAGAGAATTTTTGGCATTTCAGACCAGTAAGGTAACTACCCTGCGTAAAGGCTCAGGTTAGTGGAAAGGGAAATACAGGCTACAATCCAGCAAAGATTTAAAACACATGCTCAACTTCATGCACCTAAATAGTCCCATTAACGTGAAGTTAAGCATGTGTGCATGTTTTTGTAGGATCATTCTCCAGTGATATCCCTTTGATGAATGTTTCTTCCTGTGTTAGCAGGGAATGGTGTTTGATCAGACCAGCATGGGGTTAAGCGCCCTTTATCTTTCTGTTCTCCACTTAGAGGACCCTACTATGTTGGTGAGTGTGAGGATGAGAGGCAACGTCCAGCCCTGAAGGCATACAAATTCTGGTTATTTTAAGAGGAACCTCTAATACAGCTGAAACTGGAGGTCTGATTGTAGGATTTGTATCCTGTGAGTTCCTGAGCTGCTACAGGTTGCAGAAAAAATCCTGACAAAATGCTCTAGATTTTTTTTTTAGAAATTACATCTAGTGATTAATATGGAAGCAGCTCTGCTGATCTCCTGATTAATCTTCTTGTACTAAGAATACACCAATCATTTTCATTTCTTAGCCACTCTTACTACAATAGGAGGACCATTTGTTTATATACTTATACAAGTGTTTTTGCAGTTTGGATTTTAATTTCAACAACAGTGATTGCGAAATAGCTGTATAATATATCACACGGAACAACTGCAAGCCTAAGCTGAGGTCTAACTATACATGTCTGACTTGAAGTTTCTTTAGGCATGCTCACCACAGTAAGACCAGTACAGCCATCTGCATGATAAGACCAGTGTGTCACAACAGGCAACAGAGTTTTGTGCAGAAAAAAACCAAACCAAGGACACAAGGAACCGATTTCCTTTGACAGTGTAACTTCCAGTTGCTTAAGACTCTTTGATAGGGTAATTCTAGAGCCTCTTTGATACCAGAGTAATCATAACTAATAGATTCATTAGAATGTGGGCATCCTTGAATTCATTTTCCACTCTGTTAAACCAGCACAAAGAAAGGTTCTGCCATTTGCTCAAGCTGTCACTAATTTAGCAATAGGCAGGAATGGATCCTCCACGTTCCAATTCTCATTTTAGAAGCAGTTAAGGAGGTAGCATTTTTCCTCATCATTTATTGAAAATCTACTTTGTTACACTTCTCCCAAGCAGAAGTTTATAACTGCCTATAACTACTGCATTATGGACTGCCTAGAATGACACGTAGCTTGACTGTATATGCCACAAAGAGGTAACCACTAATGCTTCCTATAATGAAGAATTCAAAACATATGAACTATATAAGGATAGAAAATAGAAGAAAACATAACAAAAAGACAAAAGGAATTCACCCTAGATCTTTTGGTCAAGAAAATAAACTGAGGATTATTAATGGCTGTAAACAGCCAGTGGCTGAGTAAAAACCTTGTCAAAAGCTAAACTGATCCAGAATACACAGCTGAGAATTTTTCTGAAAAAAAATCTTTTCCATAAATGCTGTTTTAATATTCCATAGATTGTTTCAACAAAAAGTAGATTTGGATATATTTAAGTAAGGAATTGCATTAAAACTAACTGAATCATTGAACAACTGATCAGCATCCCTGAATTATGGTTCGGGAATGTTTTGCAAATTCCAAATTTTAGAGCTAACAACCCTTCCAATTTTTATTATCACCTTGTTATTTCCATTTTTCCTTCACAATGTTATGGTGACTAAAAAATATGTGACTAGAAAATAGCAGCCTTTCATATTTCAATCCCCTGACTTCCCCTGGGGGAGTGGATTACTGCATCATAATACTGGTATCTTTTAGTTAATGCTGTGGGCTTCATTCGACTTCAAAGCAAAGATATTAAAGGCTCGTTTTCCACTACAAGGCAGGTGTATTTTTATTAGCTCCTTCTCAAAATTGCTATGACTTCACTTGTGGATATCCCGCCAACAGCCATTATTGAAAGCTGGACTATAATTGCTACGGAACATGCAACGTCTGAAGCACTAAACCAGTGTTACTGCAATCCTCCAACGACTGACTGAAACCAAGTGTTACATCATTAAAGCTGAATTACAACACACCCATGGCGTGTTTTCCATGTGTGCTATTTTAAACAATAGTAGAGAAAAACCTGGCTATAAATTCACAGATCCCCAATTTGTTCAAAATCCATGAACAATGAAGGCTGTCTGACAGGATCTGTTGGCTTTATTTTAGTCAGAAACGTCACGCACCATAATTAAATGTCTGTTTGGTTTTTATTGGAGATGGAAATGCTAGCTTTAGTTATAAATTTAAACAACCTGTCACAAGGGGAGACTCCACATTTATATAGTTTAGGAAAGTTTAGGAATTGTAATTGCTCCAGGAAAGACAAATAAACTAATGGAAACTGTTCTATTTTTTAATTGGCTTTGCATCAGAAAAAAAAAAAAAAAGCTAATGAGATTATGGTATAGCTTTCATCTGCTTTGAATAGCATTCTTCGCTTTGGTAGACAGTTCATGCACTAGTACTTTCCAATGCTTAATTTTCATGCAGAAATTAGCTGAAGAGTACAGTGATCACAGCTTCTAGGTTAGGAGAAGATGCCACTGAGAAGTGGCAACAAAATACAACCAGTATTCCAGAAAAAATGTTTAGTTCAATTCTGCACTGTTCACCCTGATGTTGTCCAAGTGGAAATATTTTGCCGTCACCTTGGTATGCAGAGACTATTATAGTTTAAGCAAATCCTTCAATTTTTCTACTCAGCTTCAGATATTTTACAGTGCCCAGATTCCAGTGGAAAATATTTGATCACTCATATGCTTGGATAGAAATTTGTCACCTGGAATAGAAATCAGGATAAACCCGCCAGCATCCTTATGCAGACAGGCTCTGCAAATATATACTAGGCAAGATCTCTGCCAAATAACTTGTGTCTGGCCAATACCGCCTTTCAAATAGTCTGTGAATGCCAGTTGCCAATAAAGATTCATTATACCACGTATAGTTAAATATTATTTTAGCTTTTGCATCTACAGTTTAAAACTTACACAGTAGCAATTCATTTGCTCTCCACATACTACCTGTCTGAAAGTTTCTGTGCAGTAGCCAATCACAATATTCACACTTCTCACTAGCACCTAAACAATATATGTCTTTTACTTAAAATAGATCAGTCAGATGTAAACATTTCCAAGTTATGTTTTTCACTCACACACAAAGTATGTATTATAGCTATTTTAAATAGCAATATCAAATGCAAAACTTCACAGTAGATGTTATATTTATCTAAGACTTTCCCCACTGCACTGCTTTTCAAGAAGCTAACAATTTCTTCTGGGTTCTAGAATCTATTTAAATGTATATCAAAGTGTAATGTCTTCTACTCCTGAAAATGCATGCGTATATTAAATCAAAAAAATTAAAGCAAAAAAAAAAAAAAAATTAGTAGCAATCATAGTGAAAAAAATCATAGTGAAACTTTAGAGCCATTCTCTTAGGTGTGGTAAATCATCCAGAATAGTCCCAAATCATGCAGAGTGTTAAAGTTGTTAAAAATAAAAATATTTTTAAAGGGAGTGCGTACCACTTTCACCATAAATACTCGACTATACATCATCATTCTCTCTCTTTTAGAAAAAGCCCAACAACTCAGATTATCTCAATTCAGGATGCTATTTACTTTTTCAAAATGGCACCAAACTTGCTGCTATGAGATTTCTCAAGCATTTGTGTTGATTTGATTTTAACTTTCATTTTACCCCTGTTTTCACCTATTAGAACTATATGAGAACATTTCAGTGAATAGATACTAACTTTTGATTCTTAGAAACAAATGATAGCAATACTATTTATTATAATAATAATATTTTTCCATACTTTTTAAAATTTACCTGAGAAACCATGTTGTTTTCTCTTTTCCTTCCTTTCATTGTATTTCATCCTTTTACACAACTTCATTACTATTTTTCTTCACCTCTTTCCATCCTAGAGTCTTCCAGTGTCCTTATGTCTCACTAGCACTTGAGTTATTTGAAGTTCTCCCCTAAAATCTTTCTTTATTATTGTTCATATATTATGTCAGATTTTCTATGGAATTAATTACTTCCTTCTTTCTGGAAATATTTTAAAATACTAAAGTTTATTTCAGAGGGCCCTTTTCCATATGAAGATAGCTAATAACATTTTCCACAAATTAAAGGGAAAAATCTATATATTTTTGCATGCACCAGACAGGATAGTTAATGGCAAATATTTAAATCCTATTTAGCATCCTCATATTTAATTATTCTGGCTATTGATATGTCGTAAACATTATTTACTAAGTTCTCAACACTACAGTCCATTTCTGCTCTTGCGGAAGACATTGGTGGCTGAACAATCACTATATCACAGATGAATCCTCTCTGGCAATAGTAGTCTGTGGTGACAGAACACTCTGCTGCTGCATAGCAGGGAACATGTTTGGTGCCAGTTTCCAGAAAATTTAACTTTCATATATTCAAAAAAACAAACAAAAAAGTTTCACTGCCATGAATAAAAGGATAAATCTATTCTTCCGTTGTGTATCTGAACAGTCTTCTTTAATTAACATATTTCTATATCTATATAATAAAATATATTTCTATAATAATTTCTATAATTTTTGCTTTTATGCAAAAAGATCCATTTGTAGATCTCTTATAAAGTTTATTCTAAGCCATTATGAAGGGGTCAGTAACATCAAGTTTTTATGCCATCTTGTGTAGCTCAGATACACCATTCTTGTGTAATATTTTTCCCTCTTCTGTGCTTCTCTCGATATTACTAGTCCCAGCACAAATTCTATCAGCTCTATGATTATCCCATTCTTTTCTTCAAGTCTCGTCCCACCACAGAAATTCCATCTGTCTCAATATAGTTGTGTGTTTGAATGTTAGCTTAAGTTAAATATACTTTAAAATATTTATCTCCTCTATTTTCAAATAAATCTTCTCTCCTTTTCCCATAATTCTGGATATCATCACTGTTTATATGTTATCTTCAAATCACACCTGTCTTGAGAGTCCCCATATTCACACCCACAGATTAATTTCTATCAGACATAATTAGTCTTATTCATTCATGGATCTAGAATTCTCATCCAGGCCCTTGTCTTCTCATATCTTCCACACAGAAATCCTGTCTGCCAAAACCTTTACACCTCACTGATGTCCACCCACAGTGCTACTGAAATAAATGGGTCTTAGACTGTCCCTTTGGATAAATGATTATTTTCTATGTACATTAGGTCCCTTTACAAAAGTAAGATAGTTTTCAGCATCTGAAGGATCTTTTCAGCACATTTCTTCTCTAAGTTACTTCTAGTATCTTTCACTACAAACAGGCTCAATTTTTAGACAAATACGTTCTGATTGGTCCATAATAGTTGCCTATTGGTCTAAAATTTGTCTATTTTCATCTGCTGCCATTCATCTCATGTTTATATTGTACATACCTGGAAATAGGACTGTTGCTTCGTTGTGGGACTTGACAATAACTTGTACAACTATTAGAATGCCTGGATGCCAACTAGTTTGACTTCAGGGTTAATAAATTTTATTCTTGAGTAGCACATTGCAAGCAAAGAATTTAGTGATGAAGTGCTTTGCTACTTTCAGACCGGCCTCTCATTAGTACATTAAAATCCTCATTTACCACTGTAGAGTCAATGGACAGCATGATGCTTCAGGACTTCCTTAATACAGCAAAGATCAAAACCACACAGATATTTTAAATGAGATTCCTAAAGCACTAAAACAATTGAAAAGTATTTTCTTTTCTAAATACCATGAGTCAGAAGGAATAAAAAAAATTCATATTTGGAAAGCATTTTTTAAACCACATTGGTCAGAAGAACATCTTGGAGGTATTTCTCTTTGCATGTAATAACACATGTAAAGTAAATATAATTGCTTTTCCTGCTGGAAAGATTTGTTTACACTGACAACTCCACAGTTTTTTTCAATTATCTTATCAGGGAGTGTAAATAAAACTATGAAAGCAAGTCACTAAACTACCAAATTGCATATATTAACAAGACAATCTATTCTTTTGGTCAGCAACATACTTCAAAGTGCATATTCAACCAGAATTTTTCAATTTTTAGCTCCCATTAAAATAAAACAATGAGGTGTTTCATGTGTTTCATGCAATGCTAAGTGTTATTTTTAAATTAAGCAGTAAGAAAATGCTGGAGCTCCAGAGAGCTGGCATTACTTAAAAATTACTGTACATGAATAGTTACACATGTATAATTACATAATTGCACTTGATGGCAGCAATAGCACATAGAGAAGACTATTATTAGTATGTAAAACCTGCAGCAATCTTGTGAGGACAAATATCCTCCAGAAGCATGAAAAGGTGGCTCTTGGTACAGAATATATTTTAGTTTTACCTTTCAGTATGACAATTACCATGAAAGAAAGGATCAAAGGCAAATGGCACAGCTGGCAGCTTGAGAATAATTTAAGAGGTGTACTGGCAATAGCTTTTTGGTTTCAGTGAGATGGACTGCATTAGCTGTAATAGGGAAATGATGCTGGAGTCATGCAGTCATACAGCATTCTTGACTGGCATTAATACAGCATTAGCTGAACCTCCAATTTTGACATCTTCATAAAAATTCAAGAAAGAAAACTTATGCTAATGAATATTAACAATAGCAATGTCTCCTCTATAATTCAGGACAGAAAACCTAACACCACATTTAGGCTTAAATCACTGATTCAGCAACTCATCACCACTGAGAAAATAAGGTTAGCATGTGCCTGTATATGTGACCATGATTCCATGACCTTGACACCAAACTACAAAGAGATAATCTGCATGCAAGGACTTGTCTAAAGACTTTAGAAATCAGGGCATGTGGACTGGAAAGATGTAAAATAATTAATAATTGCAGATAATGCCATACAAACCCAAGGTTCTCTCATTTCCCACTCTCCTTGAAAAATATGATTTCTACAGTATTGTAGGGGTGAGTTCACATAAGCAACTTCTAATCATTCACATCCTTAACAAATGAAGTAACAGAGTTTGAGAGAATGTTCAGCTTTTCCCTGCTTTCCATTCTACCTTCTCTCCCAGACCATTATAGGTACTCTTTTGACAAGGTATGCCCTGCATTGTCTGGGAAAAGTCTGTGCTTGCTATCCCTCATGCCATTTCCTTTCCATTACAATTTTAATTTCTCCATTTGATAATATACTTGATAGGCAAAAATTTTCATGTCCTTCTCCCAAAGGACCACACTTAAGACTCCTTTTTTTTCTGAGTTTTCCTTCAAACAGGTCGATATTCAGCAGAATTTTCAAGGGTATCAACCTTAGCTTGTTTCTTAGCAATTAAACTAACAACACAGTTCCCTTTCAACAACAGTTTTCCAAAAATTACTTACATTCCAAAGACTCTGTCTAAGCCAAGAGGCAAACATTTGTCCACACATGTACAGTTCTGAAAAGCAGAATCTCCACTGCCAAATCTATTATGGGTTTTCTGAAACTACTGGCATATATGCCCAAATATGCTTCTGTGTATCATTTATTAGTATGGATTACTGCACAAAGCAAAATAAAATCATTGAAGATCATGCAATTTAGTCTCCAAAAAGATCAAAATAAAACAGTAGAGGATTCAAAGTAGTTAGGCAGATTTTATTTGGACTGTCTAGGAAAAATGGTCCAGTTTTGCCTGCATGCTGCCTTAACAGTTATTATTTTGGTTACTTTTGCAATCTGATGCTTTTGATTTTTATTTGATTCTATTAAGTTGTGAAAGCCAGAGACCTTGCAAAGCCAGAAAAATAAACCTGGATCCACTAAAGAACCTGATTCCTCCTTCTTAACTCTCCACTAGTCAGAAGTTCACTGGAATGAACAGATTTGATTCATTTAGTGAATTGAGACTTTTTCTAAGAACTTGGAAGAAATTAGCGATTATTTAGAAGGTGATAAGTAGTCTAATAAGAGACCTGAAAACATCAAATTATGATTGCACCAATTTATATAAAAATTAAGGCTATACAACAATAGCCTTATAACAATAACTATTCTTAATCAGAGTACTCTAGAATTCTTTATCTGTTTTAAGTGAGCTACCCTTGGGTAATATAACAAAAAAAAGCGGAGTGTGAAAAAGCTGACATGAATCCAAGGCACTAATGTTCTACCAATACTCAGGACTGTGTTAAAACGAGACAGTGTTTGCTTTTTCCAATATCCAGTTTCCCTCTGTTAATGAAAAGCTTATTACTTTCAACAGTGAGATGCTCAGATAGCCACCTAGACGAAACACTCACTTATCTCTCTCTGCTCTTAGAAGCAGAGATAGGACAACTAAAACAAAGAAGTTTTTTTCTTGGAATATGTTGTTACAAGATTAATGAACTCATAGCAAGTTGAAGAGTTTTTACTTTATTTTATACCAAGAAGTTTGAGTGAGATGCTTTTGTTTCAGGCAATAATTTGTTCTGCTATTTGACTGTAGCTATTTTTAAGAGTGGGGTGAAAAAAAACCCCGAAAAAACAAAGTGAAATAAAAGTGTATCAACCCAGGTAGGATGAAACATTCTAACTACCCACTTCAAATCTCCCATCTGTTTGTGCTTGTCTCAGTATTTTGCAAAATGCGATTTCCAATTTTCGTGGACCTCAAAGTATTTTATAGGTTTTATTTTATTTTGATTTGGTTAGAGAACTAGAAAAGGTTTCCCTAATCCTCTCTATTTTCCTTTACTATCTTTACCTTTCCCACACATAAAAAAAAAAAAAAAAGTAATAAAAGAGAAGAGAAGGAGTAAGGAGTTCGGTATCCTTTTATTTAGAAAAGTCTCAACTTTTTTTTTTTTCAGTGCTTGTTAAAACATATCAAAGCATATACCATGGTTCTTTATTGAACTGTACATTTTAGACTGGTATCCAGAAGGCAAGTCAAATTCTAGCAAGTTGCTTCTAGCAAGAAGCTCTTCTCTGTTGTTGGTATCTTGGTAAGACATTTTTAGTTCCAATTCATAAGTCTGACAGATGAATTCCTCTTTTTACATGTTTTATGGTCTGAGGATGCAGTTTAATAAGCCTCAGATAACCCCAGGAGCTAATTAATGCCCATGTACATAGTATGGAAAGATTAATTTGGAATGGATTCATGTCAGGGCAACACTTTTCTTAGAAGCAAAGATAGCCCCAAAATATTAGAATTATACCCCTGAACAGTTCTCATCCTGTGCTAGAATAGTCTCAGCTGAAAACGACAAAGAACTTTAAAAAATATGTATACATCAACCCCCCCCCGACTTTTCTAAATAAGGCAACTGTTTCACTAATAAGTTTCACTTCTAAGCCTGGAAAAAAATTGACCAGGAATTCATCCACGATGATGGAAACTACTCTATTCACTGCTTACACAGCAACCAGAAGTGGGACAGGCCCTTTAATGTATATGCAATGACACGTGTCTTCCCTAAAGAGTTATAAACTAACTAGGTTGGTCTCATAAGGAAGTGGAAAGAGCTATGAAGTAGGTATAAAACAATGCAGTCAATGGCTGGACTCTGCCTCTTAGTGTCCTGCTTCACTACCACTTCTAGCTGTTTCCTAATATCTGACCATTCTTTGTAGGCAAACTACATGAAGCCAAAAAGAGGAGAAATTAATAGATCTAGAGAGTTATAGTCCTACACAGATGTGCAATGAATTCAGGTAATAGCTAAGGACAAAATATAGCACCCCTTTCTCCATAAAACAAAATCTAAAATGTTTAAACTGAAACCAGGCATCTTCAAATGTATTAGCTTTCAATCAGCGAAATAAACAACCTATTCAAACATTTCATGGTTTCCACATGAAGATAAACCAAACAAATTCTGTCAGGACAGATGTGATCACTCCCAGACTCTATAGGGGGTTGCTGTATTATTTTGCCTTGGTTTCAAGTGATAACTAGAGCTTTACATTTACTTTTTTCTCATAACACCTATTTCCAACTTTTAAACATACAAAGTGTTTTGTGTGTTCTGCATTTAGTAATCAGTTGTTAAACACAGCATTTGCTAATCTTCTTTCATCAGGCCATTTTTATTTGGCACTGGCAGAGGAAAGAAATTTTAAAACATTCTCTTTGTCCTGCATAATACCCAAATATAAAATCAAATATAGCTTCGTTGCTTTCTCCATATTCCCCTATTCCCCGACTCTAAATATCATAGAAAACAGAACTTGTACAGGAGAATGACATAACAAGGCAGTAATAAAGGACATAAATCACGGCACAGATAATGGCTTGATTTTATCTTACTGATCTATTGCCCACTTTAGACAAAAGGCCCTGGCTGGTTAGAATTTAGCATGCAATCGCCCAGATGTCATGAACTAGTTTTCAGTCTCTGTAGTTATTTCAGGTGCTGCTAGTAGGAAAACAGAGGCTCAACTTTTACTGTGCTTTTCTTTCATTGTTGTTCACAAGAAGCTGAAAAAAACAGACTGAGCAAAAGCTAGCATCTATGATTTTTAAAAAGCAATAAAACATATTCTAGAACATCTTGAATTAGTTTCTGCCTTCCTACAGAAATGTATTAATTTAGATTTCCAATGGCCTAAATTACAGTCCAAATCTGTGTGTCCTACACAGACGTTCTGTTGCAGAAATGTTTTTATAGCTTCCACGCTCTGCTCACTGTTACAGAGAGGGAAGGGACATTTATGGAAAGAAGAGTCTTATACTGTTTCCCTTGAAAGATGGAAATATTGAGTAACTCTGGACTGTATGTATTTTTAGTGTTTGGAGTTTCTCTATTTAAATTGTAAGATATATAAATATCCAAAATATTTTAAATACTAAGTCGGTTCTTTGTGGTCACCTTGCATGTGCCAAACCCAGATCTTTTCCGCACCAGAAACAGCTTGTTTCATTACAGCTTTTATCTCTTAAAAGTTAATTCAATCCCTCTGCCTATCATGTTTGAAGATAAAATTCAAACTAAGTCATTTGTATATGTGGTGCTGGGAACACAGACACAACTCTTCTCTCTTTAGGATAATTCCCACCTGCCTGTCAAAATAGTTTTGGAGGTAAGCTATCTAGTTTTGGAAGTCTACTGATTTTGTATATCAGGCTGTGCTGACAAGCACATACATATGGGCGAGCTTGACAGGCTAAAGACAGCCCAGAGAACACACACATACTGGCCATGCACAGTGATGCTGGAAGGTTCCCCACTATGGGTGTTCTTCATGGCTGGGATATACCTCCTGCATTCTTCAGACTGCATCCTGCTTCTCCCTACACGACCTGTGTGGAAGGGAAATTTCTACAAGTAAGCCAATGTCTTTCATTCAGGACACATGAACTGCCCACCTCACTCTGCCTTTGACTCTCAGACATGGCAATGTACTTCACATCCTAGAATTAACTTTGAATATAAAATTTACAAGAGTGTAAAGTGATCAATAAGCAATGGCTCTGTCAAGAGTAGGAAACATGTGTCTTCCACGTCTGTGGAAAAACCGGGTATAAAACAAATTTATGCATTTGTGCATTAACAAAAAAAAAACAAACAAAAAACAAAAAACCAAAAACCCAACCAAATAAAAATCCGAAAAAACAAAAAAAAACCACCAAAAAACTCTAGTACTGCAACTACAGTTACACAGACAAACATCAACCCATGTGGAATATGTCAGTTTTCACTAGGGACTAATATTAGTGAAGTGATTCGCTAGTATGGTGATCTCTATCATTATCCATGTGTTATTATGATGTAGAATAGAATGCAGTTTGACAGGGTTTGTAGCATTACTGGTTTATAGAAAAATTGTGCTTTGACTTACAAACCAAATCAGATCAGTAACAAGACTGTGAAATAGCAGAGCTTCATTTTTGCAGACACCCTCAGATATAAACTGAACATTAATAATCTCACTGGCACAGCTGTTAACTTTAAAATGCAAACACTGCATACAGCTACATGCCAATTACTATCTGCTTTGGGATAAAAAGGGTTAGAAAATTAACTTTATATCTCTGAGTGAAAGTGTTGACAGAAGAAAACACAAAATTTCAGTCAGTATATGTGAACATGTATTTTCTATGTTCAGAGTACTACCTTTGCTTTATCTTTGAATAGAAGCTTTATCATGCTTCTGATTTCTATTAAGTATGACTACCTCCTTGTCTTGTCAAACAATTAAAGTGACAAAAGTAATAGCAGATGCTTCTTTCATAGGTAAAACTACAGCAAGCAGACCATAGCTTGCATTTTACTACAGCTGCTCTATACAGCCTAGTAATTGCAAGGTAATTGAAAAGATCCTGATAATAAACTGCCAGTTTACATTTTTTTTCAGACAAAATAAATATATAACCCAATTCAGGCTTCATTTTAACAACATATTAGATGGTTTCCAACTTGTCTTGATTTTTGTTTTATTTTATGATTGTAAATAAACCCTGGAAAATTCCTTCCCCGATTTTACCACCTGAAACTGCAGCTGTTGGCTGACACTATCAAAGCCTCGCAATTCCGAACTCACGTGCAAATCTCATCAAGTGCAGACACTTCTAATTGATTCCAGAAGTTTTTCTTTTGCTAAGATCAGCGGGCAGAAGAAGAATAATGAGCAGCTTTTAAGCAGAGGGGGAAGGGTGTTGAGCTCAGGGAGTGGAGATTTTAAAAGCTCCAGCTCAACTGCTCTGCCAGAAACGCAGAGCAATTTTACGGTCAATTGGCCAGAGCATCTGGAACTATACATCATAGTCCTTAGTTGATGGTGGTGAAGCCGACTCTCAAACTGGCTAAGTCTAAAATCAGTAATGACTCTGCTGTCACACCTAAGTGGAAACCAACTTAATCTACTGCCAGATTTTACTGTGACTTTTTCTAAGGGACATTATTCCCCTTAGGGCAGTTGTCAAGAATATTAAAAGTCCAGTCCCTGGGATACACTGCATGGCATAGCAAACTTTTCTGAATGAAGCTAACACAGAAAAAACCGATTACAACGTGTGTTTGTTTAATTCCATGTGTGTTGACAAGGCTTTTTATCATAGGCAGCAGAGTTTCCTTCCATCCCCAGTTTCATTTCTAAAATATATTTGAAATACACCAGCCAATCTAGTTAGGGCACAGAGACTGCATAAATGCTGAGGTCATAAATCATAGCACAGGGCATGGGGCTTTCACCTTAATGGAAACCAAATATGGGATACGCGGCTCTTTGAAATGTGGCACAGATGATCTTAACGAGGGACCAAGAAAAAATGCTACAGAGCAGAAAACTATCGTTGATGTGGAAATAAGTTCTTATGAGTAAATGTTTGTTTTATGTCTGTACTCATAAGTCAGTATTCCAACACTGGTAAATTATACTAAGAAACAAGTGAGGTAACAGCAACTCTTTGTATGATGAAAGGAGAAACAAGTAGTGTGATAATATATCACATTAAAAGGAACTTCTGTGAAACACAGGATACAGTGTAAATCAGTTCTTTAATAAAGAGATATTTCATATTTTAGCCAGACCAATTAGATCCTATGCCATAAGAAATACTAGAATTGCATCAAAGATCAGAGAAGCAGTCCATTTGATACAGAATACTGTCTCCAAAAGTTTTTGGAACAGCTGCCTCTACCAAGTTTAGACACTCTGGAGGAGTAAATAAGCAATTTTACCACAATAAAGCTCATTTCTACCTACATTAGTTAAGGGCTGAATCACACCCTGCAGGACAGGATTCTGTATATCTTCCAAAGCTGGTTATATTTCTAACATACCACATGCCCATATAAAGCAGAAAAGAAAACAAGTTATTAATTTAAAACTTCACACATGTATAAAACAACCCTTTTTCTCTCTTTTCCACCATGAAGGTTGCCCTAGATTTTTTTGTCCTTCATACCTGTAAATTAATACATGGCAGCCAACGTGGCAGCTCATTAAGTAGCAATGCAGAAGTCAGGAAGAAAAGATTTACTCTCAGATACAATGCCTTAGCTACAACAAAGGTAGAAGATAAATACATCACGACAGACATCTATTTCCTCCTCCCTCTTCCTCACTCCTAGCCCCTTAGTTTAAGAGTCTGAGTTGTAGCTACTATGAGAGTTGGTGAAAATATTTAAAACAAGAGCTCCAACAACATGTCAATGGCTCTCATTTCTACTTGCTCCTCATTAGTACTACTGTCAAATAACAGCCAGTGCTTGACCAAATTCAGCTCATGGAATATGCTGGCTGACGCCAAACCAGAGCAGTTGGATGGAAACACTTTAAAGAGGTGGGCCATCATCACAGATTTATTTTTACATATCGTGCCTGCTGAATAGTCACATAACTGAACACACAAGGAATGTTTTCTGCTACCTCCAGGTGGTTAGGAGGCTCCAGGCCCAGTCTGAGAGAAAATGATTTGGCTTTAGCAATACACACAATCATCACATTACGCAGGCATGAAGTAATCAGCCTAAAGAAAGCTAACTAGTATAGGATGTGGCAGCACAGATTCTCAGAAGAGACACACCAGCTCTTCAAACCAGTCAAATATATTCCCTCTCACCGAGGTTTTCACTGACCTCCACCCAAGAAATAATTTTCTTATGATATAAAAATTTCCTCATACACCATCACTTTTTTCTTAAATAAATAAATAAAACATAAAACCTCAAACAAAGAAACAACAACAAAAAATTTCACTACCTCCCCCTCCACATTCACCTAATCATCCATATGAAATACATACAGGAAAAGGAATAGAAAATGCATGCTAAGGAATGTACACTGGTCCACCTCCTGTGGTCATTTTTGTAGTGATGATAGCTTCAAATTATTTTCTTGGAGAAGAAAAGGACACTGGGAGAGACCCCCATGGATATATCATAGAATGAATTCAAATAGAATAGCAGGAAGGAGGACAATGTATTTAAATTATCAGAAAAATGACATAATTTTTATAAGGAACCAAATCTCATAACACAGCACTTCAAAGTGTCCACGGAGCCAACGCTATTTTTACTTGGTTGCGGACACAGAAAATAACATACTAAGATTGCAGCTTTACCAAAAGCAGAAGTCTTTCTTTCCTCCTTACACACCTATAATATCATTTAGCTTCCTCCTTCCCTGAGCCTTAGCATTTAGAAACTTCCTTGCTCCACAGCAGTTGCATCACTTACCTGAGAAAAGTCTTCATCTGGCTAAGTCAGCCAGCTAGCAAAGCCAGTTAGCAGGGCAGCAAGGAGGGTAGGAAGATAGAATCAGAAAGCAGGACTGCTCGTTCTGCTCAAATTGCCATCTTCAGCTGTTTTTTTCATGCCCACCTGAGCTAATCTAATGGCAAAGTGGGAAAGGCTTGCTCCTTGTTTCCTCTGTTCTTCTCCCTTTTCTCATTGACCCCCTAATTTTCTCTCCTTTCTTATTTCCCATTTAGTTTCCCACCAGAAGGCGTTCTTCCAATGCAGTAATTCTGATAACTGTCATGAGCCAAACAATCTCTTATGAGCCAAACAATCATTTTCACTTTAAAGGTATTTCTGGTAGGTAGAATACCCTTCAAACAGTAATGCAAGGATATATTCTTTAGAAATCCTATCTACTGGTTCTAAAACAGTCTTGAGATAAACATAGTAGCAGAAAATCCCACACACATATGAAAATAGTAACATACTTTTTCACTAATGATTGAACATACTGTTGGTAAATCAGTCTTGCACTATATGCTGCAATGTGCACCATTAACTTAAGAATTATGAGAAAGAATTATCTGTTAAATTCTTGAAACACTTCTTCATCCTTAATTATGCCTTTGAAGGCATAATTTATAGAAAAAGTCAACACTAACTCTTTTACATGATGTACTTTCATTCTTGAACACCAGATTAATAAAGAAATGTTAATTTGGTAACACATAAAGATGAAGACATAAAGAGAACATTTTTGAGCATATTACAGGTTGTGATTACTAGAAATATTATATTAAAAGATCATAGTCAGCTAAATCTAGGTGTATGTTAAAGAGGGCATATTTAGATGAGCAAACCAAAATGATTAAATAAATGTTTTAGTTTATGTCTCTTAAAACTTATAAGAGAATATGAAAGTGAAACAGAGCAAAAGAAGTTTAAAATCAAGCAGACTACCTATGTTATTACATCATGAAGGATAAACAACTTGGAATGATGAACAGAAACATTTTTTAGGATAAATTTTAGACCTGATTTCTGGGGAAACTATCTGTTTACATATTTCTTATACCTTCTGGTATTGCTGTTTCAAAATGATCATGTCAATACTGAGGTAAAACATGAATGTTTGAAAAGTTAGCAACATGAATTGACAAATCTCCAGTAATGTCTCAGATATATTTTTTTACATAAATTCCATTAGACCCATAAGAACATGCCTACCATGTGTATAATGTGTTGGGAGCAAAAGTGGATAATTTATTTTAAAATGGGTCATTTGTTTTAAAATGGGGAATACTTTGAAGTTCATTACAAATATTCAGACTACAAAAAGGAAAACGTTTTTTATTGTGAAAAGGGTGAAACATCTTGTGAAGATGGGGGAACAAATTGTCCAGTGAGGTGGTAGTTGCCTCATCCCTGGAAATTTTCAAGATCAGGTTGATCGGGGCTCAGAGCAACCTGATATAGTTGAAGATGTCTCTGCTAATTGCAACGGATTGGACTCGAGGATCTTTATACTTCATACCCAAACTATTCTATTATTCTATGATTATAAAAGCTATTAATATAATAAAATAGTTGATTTGTGATAAAATATCATGTGTGGAAATACTGACATCACTCAGAAACATTATCTATTCTGGTCTGCTCAAGAGCACATTATTTGAAAGACATCTGTTCAGTATTTTCAAAGAAAAATTGTGATCAAGGTAGTCCTGTCTCTTGTTAAAAATGGACTACATAGTCAGTGTCAAAGGACTAAAAAAAGAACAACAAAACTGTATATATGAAGGTTAAAAGAATAAAGAAAAGGAAGAAAGTATAGGAAAGTATAATAGAGAAGAACTCAAGATGACAATACAGTTTTTCTTTTAATGAATGACACAAACATGCCAAGAACAGAGTAAGAACCACTTTATTTTATTTTCTTCTTCATGGAAGAAAAAGAAGCTATAGAATTCCGTATAAACAATTGGAATAATAATCTAATCTTTTACTTCTACTCATTTCTTAGTAAGAGACACTTTTATATATGAATAAATAACTCAGCAGGGCAGGTATTGAGGGTGTATATTATATTATAAGTCTCCCAGAGTTGAGTTAGAACACCCAAATAATTCAAGTCTGAAAGCTATGTCTTTTGATAGTTTGAAAATTTTAGAATTTGTTACTTCAAGCCTTTCTACTGTATTAGGCTACTCAGGAAATTTGACAAACATTTTCCAAATTGTGTTTAAGTAAACCTCTTAAAATACCTTCTGAATTCTTGCAGACTGTTATCAAAGGAATTCAAGAACCATTTGACTTATACACCAAAGCTTTGACAATTTAACAAGGGGGCAAGGGGGAAATTAAACAATTCTCCATTAGTGGCATTTATCTAGCTTTAAAAATTGTCTAATACCTATTGTTTTCCAGCTCAGGCAGAAAATAAAACAAAACAAACAGGAAAACCTCCCAGACCCACAGTAGCAGTAGATTTTTTTTTTAAATTCCTTTTCCCTTAGAAAAGCAGGAAAAGCAAGACCACTACCAGGAACTCCCAACTGGGAAAGATGCTATAAATTTTGCATATGTTTGAAGTCAAAGGAACCATTTCGAACTTTTTTGAGTCTCAGTTCCTACTGTTTTATTTGATTTTTTTTTTTTTCTGATTTTAAGGCAAAGAGTAACTTTCTGATGAGGTTTTACTAATCCAGCCATCCTTTCATAAACTTGTTGGTTATGAATAACCATTATTTTCTGGTAAGCAACAGTAGGTAGCTTGGTAATGTGGTTCACATAGGAATACTAACAGTGACTTTTGCTATTTTATTGTGATAATATTAAGAGATATGAAATACCAACTTAATGAAAAGGAAAATAATGAAAAGCAAAAGGCATGAAAAGGATAAAAGCAAATGATAAGAACACAAAAGTAACCACATATAATCAGACCATAGGCCTATTTAATTCTGTATACACTCCTTGTCAATGGCTAAAAAGTCCGTTTCTGAGGCACAAGATTAACACAGAGCAAAATGTTGTATATTTAAGTCTTCCAGCCTCCAAGAATTTTCACATTTCTCCAATAAAAGGAGAATTACACAATTCAAATTCAGCAATGCATTAATATTACTCACTTCAAAAGATGTGGCCACAAGTAAATTATTTTTGCAAGAAGTGGTAAATGTACTCTTTCATTACTTTTTTTTCAAGGAAAACTGGCATCTCAGTAGCAAGCCTGAATAATTTTCTTACAAAATAATCACAAAAAGTGAAAATAAAGAGACAAGAAAAAAATAATTCTCTATTCAAATAGCATAATGAAAAATAAGAAAGCAAACTGTAAACGTTTAGTGTTTCTTTTTTGGAAAAAGATAAAAAATCTAGAATAATCAGCATAGATATAGAAATGTCTTACCTCATATGCATAGCCCAAGAAGGAAAACTGACTCCTAAAATAGCCAAGTTTGTAAACACCTATGAAGACTAAACAGCGGATGATTTCCAAAGTTCCTGCTTTGGACCTAGAAAAGGGAATCAATTCAGATTAACATTCAATATTTTCTTCTTTGCTAAATTCAGTGAAAAAGAGAAAATAGAATTAGTTTATGATGTCCTGCACTTACAGCAAGTCATCTTTCTTAAATTCATCTTTCTTAAATTCTCTTTATAACTAAATTTTTATGGTATATACCTTACATGGACCCACAATCATGAATTTGCTGGTGGCGCGAATGCCCATACTTGAACAATATATTTGAACTAACACAAATGGAGCTGTATATTTAGTTACTGCCCTTTGATCTCAAAAATGACAACAAAATTCTGAAAACTGCTACGTAAGTAGTTCAGAATCTTTCCAGTGGTTTACTTCTGTAAATTTTTACTAATTCCTCTTTATTAACTCCCAGGTCATTCATGTCTGGCATGTTGACAGATTTTTACCCATCCTGAATTAAACTGTTCAGTCCGTAAAAGTGAAAGGTATTCCTTTCTGAAAACAAAATGAACAGCAGGTGCAAAGCAGTACTGGCACCTCAGTCTCAAAGGAAACTTCTATTCCACATTTCTTCTCTGTCACGGCAAATAACTCCTTTGTAAGAAGCTGTGGATGCTACTTACTCTTCTTTAGGGCCACAGTGCCCACTACTTCATAATGTATCTCACTGGCCTGATGTATTCAAGATCCAATTCCATTTGAATCCATACTGATTAAGTTTAGTCTCAAGTCTACACCAGTTTTCACAACGATTTTGAGCCTAGACTGAGCTACACTGTGTGCTCTTCATATACCATGGCTGTATCTGGCACCTATGGTGAACTACACAGGGCTCACATAATCTGACCTGGAACAGCCTTGGACAGCTGGCAGGTCCCACTCACATGCCATTGTCCCAAATACAAAGAAGTGAACCCAATCAATGCAAGCACAGAGGAAGACGTGACAAACCCATCCCAAAACACTTCTGCAAGGGGATAGAGATGTAGTCACTACTTGCTATGGAATAATCCTGGATTTAGGTGCTAGCTAGTCACGTTTTATTTTCTAGGCAACAGACAGACACATGTGGATCTGGATAATTATATTTCTTTATCGATATATTTTCTGAGATTTACATATAAATAATCCATAATGAAAGAATAAAAACCTCACATATTTTGTATCTTACTTGTTCTCTATAAGTAGTCCAAAAGATACCAGGGACAGAATGATAAAGCCAATTCTCAGGAAAACTGTTCCCTGTGACAGCATCTGTTAAAAGGTAAGACAAAAAATTCATTTAGAGTAATTTTCCTGAGAGAAATTGAGTTTTTACAGAACAGTAGCTTCAACTTACTCACTGAGTGAAGCTAGTGTCCCCTTTAAAAGTAATTTGCTACTTTAAATTTTAGAAAAAAAAATCTGCTACGGATAGCACTCATATCTGCAGTAACCACCTTCACAGTTGTTTCCTGAATGCTGTATTTTCAGAATAATATTTAATATTATCCCCTTCTGTCATATGTGGTTTTTTTCCTAAAGTTATTTGATTTTCTTTTGACTCTATTCAAGAGGGAAGAAACTTATTTCTAGATAAAAATCCCAGCAGCCCTGTTCTTTAAATTTCATATTATGTTAGCAGATAACAGCCATCTTTGAGTCCAAATGGATACAAAAGCCAATGTACTAGTGAGACTAACAACTCGCATGACATGGTCATGTTTAAGAAGAAACAAAATTAATGTTTTCCCTTCATGACAACTCAACACTTGGTTCCCAAGTCATCAAAACCTTTTAGCTCACATCATTAACTTCAATCAGACTTTAAACATTTTAAACTTTTAAACATTAACAAGTGCATGACAGTACTTGGATGAATCGCAGCATGAGGACTCCTGTCCTTAAAATTTGTATCAAAATGACATAAACAAAATTCAGACAAACAGAAATTATTTTGATTATAAAGTTTGAATTTTTAAAATTTATTAAATATTTATTTTGCATTCTACACAGCTGCCTTTGAAAATCAAATATTTAATCAGTTTTCTTTTTCCCTCTGTGATTTTGTTTCAAATATTAGTTTTGAAAATCTTTCGGTTTTTTATTAAAACAAAACAAAACACAAGTGGTGGATCTGACTGAGTTATAGAAATCCTTTCTAGCTTCAGCAGCAAAAGAGTTTATGAACAGCATCTTGTGCTTCATTTGCAGGCATTGGAAAAATAAAACTACACAAATGTCTGCCTTGATTTCAATAAATCCCATTCAGTGACATGCCCAACTTCCTTCGGTCGTGGCCCCAACCCCTCAAAGAGATCCAAGGTAAGTATTTGTGAGCATGGGAGGCCACAGGAGGATATTCTCAAGTTTTACAGCTGTGTGAACTTAGAGTGCCCATGTTTGCAAAACACATCAAACCACACAGTCAGTCTGGGCGGGTTTCTGTTGTTTTACTGAAGCATCACAAACACCTACTTAGATATCCTCAACAGTTATTGAACAAAGAAAACTCAATCCCAGCAATGAGCAAGCTCAACAGCAGCCTCACCAGTTTACAAGCCAGAACACAATTCTCACAAATGACACCTGTCAAGCCACTCTGTTGCACAGATTTGTACCAAGTGAGAATCAAACTTACTACTGCATTTCCACATTACCAATCTGTTCCATACCTCCCTATGATAAACTTTTCATCATTAGTAATAGGAGAAATTTGTTTTGAAGTGATAAAATGTTTTGACAGACCTTTTTTGTAAAACATCAGGCATGGATTCTATTTGAATTTAATTAAATGAGTACTACTTTAACTGCTCATCTAGCCCTACTGTGTTCCACTTCAGCTTCTTGTACAAACTGGGTCATAGAAAAATTCAAGAAGTGAGCAAAGAAAAATATGATTTGGCACAGGCATAAGGGAACTCGCCCATAAATTTCTTAGAAATGTTTTGATAGGCTTTTCAATGATTGTTACTTGTCTAATAAAGGAGTTTTCCAGGGAACAAAGACTGAAATTCAAGACTTTTCTCCTTAAAGACTATCCTCACTTTTAAGTTGAAAAATTGCACCTTTTCTAAAATCTAGTCATTCTTGCCAGGTGGGTCTCATTTTTCTTTGTCTCCATTGTGATGGACCAGGTTCTGCAGACTGCCTTAAAAATGCTTCCACAGTGGCACAGCACTATTCTGAGAAGCAAGGTTTTGTATCTTCTTAGGCAGGAAGGAGAACTAAATATCAAATTCAGATTTCCATCAAGTCATGGAATTGCTACATTACAATATAGGGCCAAAATCACACTTTGTGAAAAATGAATGAAGCTGCAATGGTTTTCATACAACTGCTAATACTTGTCTTCAGGAAGGATTCCACAGTACACGTTATACATGAGCAAGGGTATCCCTAGTTTCCAGTTTTAAGGAGCTGCATGGTTTCAAACTTTTCTGCCTTTCCTGTGCTCCCAAGCTGGCTAGCTTGTCCCAGGCATCTGGGTTTCCATGTGACTCCAGCTGCAGAAAAATGATGCCATCAGATAAAATAATGTGGATTCATTCTACCTGCCTTTAAGTTCACTGAAGTGCCTTAAAACCTGTTATTAACCTAAGCTTTTGCTGAAACTTGTGGGGAAAGCACACTGGGAATGTGGAAATAACCTAAGCATTTTGGGAATTCCATTTCTTGCCATTAGCTTGACTGCAAGCCTAAAGACTACATTTGGTGTACTGCATTAAGAGTTGTATTTGAGTGGATGATGGAAACACTTCCCAAAAGCAGACAATTTCGGGTCATGTTTTAGTGGTGGTTTTACCCATAACTTCTATCAAGGACTTTTTCCTTAGCTTAATGATATATTTTAATTTACATTACTAGACTAGGAAAAAGAATTAAAATTATCCCCCACATTTACCTAACATAGAAGAATAAAATACAGACTAAGAACTTGAAAGGAAATTAGTAAATTTCAGATCAGTTTTAAACATGGAGTTCCAGCAAAAAAAAATGGGAATAGAAATATATTTTAATGTCTGTTTGTAAATCAGAAGAACTGAAGCAACCTTATGATTTTTTTAAAAATCAAATTCAAATGTAAACAAGGTCTTATTTTTAAATGGTTAAAATGTTATGAGGTTCTTTGGCATAATAACTACCTGAGCCAGGTGTGATGATACTGTACAGACTTGTTTCTTTCAGGCCAATTTCCATCTTCAGACACACTCCTACTTGAACTATACTATTTTGAACACTAACTATTTGTAAAACTCATTATGGTCAATATGCGCTGTGGCCCAGAATGTGAAGGACTGGAGGACTTTAAAGCACAGCCTGCAGATCCTGGTTAATTCCAAATTGGCACTATCATCAGATTCATGAAAAAACATTGCACTGTAATGCCTGAGCACAGTGTGGCAGCTTTCCACTTCAAAAAACATCAGCCTTTGAAGTGGCAAAGGGTGAGGCAGAAAGCCTTACTAGGAATCATGAAGGTAGAAGGTGCAAGTTACCCTTCACTGTAGGTACACACTGCATTCACATACAACTAAAAAAAAGTCCCTCATTTGTACTTCTAGTCAAGGATTACCAAGAAATTTTCAGTGAAATACACCATGATGCCATTGGGAATAATAGCTTTTAGAAAACCAGCCATATAGCATAATTTTTACCACTGTTAGTTTGCTTCCCTAACTTTCTCTTACAGTTTCAGTGGTATAGTAATATGCTGCCTTGATTCTTTTATTTGCTTTCAAACATGTATCACCCCTATGAAGGGGATGCTGGCAGCTGAGGCATCCATTTTCTAGGCACTACTCTACCAAAATCAACAAAATAGTCAGTGGGTTATATCACTAAACTAACATCATATATTAAATCTATGCACTGAAAGCAGCAGTGCAAAAAGAATGTGTCTTTTACACCTTCGTTAGTGTTAGCATCCTTGTTCCACTTAAACATAGTATGTATAGATGTATACACAATGTATATATAAAACATATAAATAAAATATATATGTATATAAAATAAATGAGTATTTATATACTGGAGTATTTGTATAAACAGAGAAGCATGTGGGATCACAGCAGGTTCCCCAATTACAAGTCAGCCACAACTTTGCAATGTGGTTATTGGCTGCAATCAAACAGAAAAAAATATTTCTGTTGGATTTTCATTACATTTAAAGCTTTAAAAATATCTCTGAGCCTTAAAAAATGGGGGAGAAGGGGATTACAGAATTTAGCAAGATGTTTACATGGCTTTTGATCAACAGAATGCCATAGCATTATCACTTTCTCGTTTTTCAGTAATCAAAAAAAAAATTCATTTAAACAAAGGAAGTGTTATTCCAAATCTGTATTTAGATGAGCATTCAAATATTCAAAGTTGACTTTTATATTGCAAAGAACCAGTTATTTTTATTCCTTTGGAAGAATAACATGGATGCATTTTCTCATTCTGATTTGTCAGTGGTTCAGAAGAACTTCTAGGAACAATATCAGCACATTTCGTAATTTATCAGTTGCCCTCCTCTCATGTATCAGATGATCAGATACATTCAAATTAGGAATGCTAATATGAGGCTATGAATTTTCTATTGTTAGCTGTCTTTGGTATGAATTTATTTTAACTTAGAATTCCTACGAAAAAATTGTTAATTCTTAGCAATATCACATACACTGTATTTGGTGATGCCCTACTGAATGGATAAATTTATTGTGTTCTTAACTTTCAAGAGATCTATCTTACTAACTTTCATCTAATTGAAACTGCTCACATATTCATATAATTACAAGCACAGTTAATGTTATAGTATCTTCTAACAATAAAAAAAGACACTGCAAAATGCGTTTAAGGTGCACTTTGATTTATATGAGACCTGAAGTTCTGGAGCTATGAGACTTTTGCTTTGAATGTACTGCAGTTTTACACTCCTAGCACTCTCTCTGGGACTGATCCAAATCCCATTTCTTCCAGGAGCTTTGGATCAGATCTAGATGTGCAGAGCTCAGAAAGCAATTTTTATTCACTGGATGTAGTGCAGATCACTATATAGAAAACAAACACTGTATGCTCTCTCCTGTGGAAAATATATATTTGTTCTTTCCTGTTTTGCTCTTTTCATAAGTTAAATGTAGGTCATTCAGACAGAAGGTATACGGTTGCTCTTTATGGATAGAGAAATTTAACACTTCTACAGGGCGTGAGACCAAACACTGAGCAACTGTAATCACTTGAGAAATGTAATAGCTGTGTGCTGTGTCTTATGGCTGTTATGAAATGGAACTTATACCTAAAGATGAGGAAAACAGTTAGTTTTCTCCATTTATGGAGCTATGCCACAGTTATGACATAATTCATAGCCAGACAGAACGTTCCAGTTGTATCCATAGACATTTCATAACTCAGTGTAGTGGAAAACTGATATTGAAGAAAGATTTTTGCCAAGTAAAGTTATTCATACACAAGCTTCCTTCTCATGACAGCTTCCCCACTGTACTGCAGAGCGATGCTGGAACTCTGCCTTGGGACCAGCACTTTCTACACCCACGCTGAAGGTTTATGTCCTGAGATGAGGTGCTTCCAGGCCCCTGTGCTCTCCTTATCCTTACTACCTTATTACCCTGAAGTTTTGTGCAGAGAATTTTCTAGCTCCTTTTCTACAATAAGTTCATAAATGGTGGATCTTCAGGATGTTTTCTCCATGACTGAAAGAATTTAGTGTTTATCTGGGGCTTGGGTGCATTTTTCAACTTTCTTTATTACTCATTCTTAAACAGCTGCAGTTACCAGCAGATAAAATAATGTGGACCATCGATTTTTCCTTCCAGGACCAGAAAAAGGCCAAAAGAAAAAAGAATAAAGTAGAAAAACATCAGACTCCTTAATTCTGGCTGTTGAAAGCAACAGAGTAAAAAAAACCCAACAGCAGAATGAAACAAATGAAAAAACTCAAAGACAGTTTGATTCCTATGCAAATGTAGGAATCTAGAAGTATATTGGAAAATCTTGCAAAGGTTTTTCTCAATATAGGAACATTGGCAATCATGTATACTGTTTGACTTGAATATTTTGGAGGTAGTTATTCATACCTTTGCCTTAATTTCCTGTCTTTAAAATAGACTAAACCTCAGATGATTTAGTAATCTCCTAATTCCCTGCAACTGCAGTGTGACCCTTTACAGAGGTAAACACGGTACATAGAATAACTCCATACTAATCCAAAGAGTATGCCTGAGGTAGCTTTTATATTATACCAGGAATGCTATGTACTGCAGTGTCCAGTAAGGTGGGCAGGGAACAGTGACCACTGTTGGCCAAGGGTTGGAGATTGCCAGGTGAGCATGCCAGCACAAGGCTGAAGAGCCCGAGGGGCCCTTTGCAAGCTTACAGCCTGCCGATGGCAACGTGGGTGACACAAACACAGCAAGAACACTGCTGTTTTACTAGTGGGGTCTTAGAAAGGGTTTAAGAAGAAGACCAAAGGGCGTTTTATCAAACTAATAGAGTTTTGTGGTGTTTTTGTAGGCCTTGAGAGGTCTTTGACTTATTTGTGGGAATATTATATGTATTAAATCCTGCTTCATAACTATGAAAATTTAACTTTAGTACATGAGAGAGAGTTATAAAGACAGGAAGAAAGAAAAGGAGCTTGGAAGGATGTGAAACCTTGGAAGCAGTTAATGTCTCTCATTTCTTTTGGGCTGACATGGCCTTGTAGTTGACCTTTACAGGCTGCCAGCTATCCATAAAGGAACTAGTCACCAAGGAGATCCCATTAGGCTAAGCCATGGTGATAAATACATGCCCCTCCTTGCTGTGCTTTCATCAATGCTGTTGTAAGTCGAAGACTGGAAGAAAGATTTGTCCTGACTTTATGCTCTTCCAGCTCTGAACTCATGCTGACACCAACCTACCCATCTGCAAGCACTGCAGCACTATGGCAATCTTCCTTCTAAAGCCTGGCCATGTAATGGTGTGACCAACCTTAACATCTTAAAACTCTCTAGTTTCAAGCCCCATGAGGTTCTAAAAACTGAAGCAGACATATACATCTTCTAGGCAAATTATTTATATTAAGTAAATAACTGACACAGTTATTAAAATCTGTTTAGTAAACAATATCAAATGTATATTTAATAGCATAGAATCATATACTTAGCCATTTATGCAAATTCTTTTTACCGAATTTAGTTATTATTTTAACAGTTCAAATAAGATATGAGTTGGCTGTGGAGCCACTGCCCAGTCCTTTAATATTTAAACATGTTGTGTGTCATGGCTATATTATTTCAGAAAGGAAGGAATTACTTACAGTCACAGAAGCAAGAAGTTCGGTGTACAAGTCCACTATTACAGCAAAATGTACAAGTGCGTAGCAATTAAGATAAGCTGGTACATGTGGATTGAAGGGAACTTCTTTTCCAGTGATCTGTATAAAGCAAAATAGTTACTTGCCTTCAAGAGTGACTTGCTCTGGCCTGATGCTTCTTAATATTCTTTACACTTACAAACTTACAAAAGGGGAAGCAGTTAATTGAAGAAAGATAATCTACTGCCAAACTTATGCACTACCTAGTTTGAGACAGAGTTTAATTTTGTGTGTTTGTGCATGTCCACAGCTGAAAACAAAAAGAGAAATTACTGTACTCCATAGAAAAAATTTGAAAATCTCTTCAGGAAATGAATAATGAAAAAAAACATGCTTTTTCCTTCAAATAAAAAGAAAAACAACCCCACAGCTAAAACATTCATTTCCTTCAGTTTCTTTTCCCAATTCATCTTCCCCCATGCTTTATGACTGCTAATTTGCTAATTTGAACTAGCATGTGTAGAGTTTTTAACATTGATCCAGTAGCATTAAGAGGTCCAAGTAAATTACACACAACTGAAAGCCTGTGCATGTTCTATTTACCTCTGGGATTTCCTCAGGAAGGCCAAGTCTAGGTTTGCCTGGTCCCCAGCCTGGCCCTTTGAATATGACAGAAAGCTTATTGCAGAATCCAGGTGTGGCCCAAAACGTGTTCCAAATATGAGCCAAGGGACGTAACTGGAAAAAAAAGAGTAAGTAATTTTTCATTGTTCGCAAAATAAAGATTAATAAAACATTGCATTTTATTAATTTTTCGTTTTCAAATAAATGATTTTTCAAACTCCGTAAAGAGAATAAATTAGGAATAGATGAAGACAGTTCAGAAAACCTGGCTGAAATAGGCAAAAGCAATATGAAGGCCTTGGTTAATTTGGTGAGGATTAAAACGACTTCTGCTCAGAGGAAAATCTGTTTTCCCATCTGTGCCTCCTGTAATCACTCTTGAGTATTTAGTGGTATATCATATAGCTATATTTATGCTGTATGATTTGGTTACTGGGACCTTGAAGTGATATACTCTCAATAACCAAATTACTAGGATCTAACTGAAATGGATATAATTGCACATCCTCACACTTTACAGCCCTGACAGTAAAATTTCTCTTTCCTTGAGATTCCTCCTTGGATGAGGATTTGAAAAACAAATATGGACTCCAATGCTTCTCATGTTCTTTGCAGAGAATTTTTACCTAGCTTAAGTGAAACCTGGAGCAATAAATCTAAGAAGCACCACACTAATTAGTTTTCTTTTTTTTTTTTATTATATACTTTTGTCTGTGCTTCACTATGCATTGCAGTGAAAAACACATCTTATTCAGTCCAACACCTTATATATCACTGTTCTAATTATTTGTTAATTTTACTGTAATATATTTTCATGACTACTATAAGTTCTGCATATACTCAATGCAGTAAGTAAAAATGGCTGTCTCATAATGAAATACTGAAGAAATTGTAGAAAATGTAATTGACTGGTCAACAATGCAAGGATGGCCTCAACTGTGCCTAAGAGAGGCATTTCTTTTGAATATGACTGAAGGTTGAAGATATCAGAATCAGTGATACAAACTATAGCACCTGGAGCATGATGGGATCAAATGAATTTACTGGATGTGTTAAGCCATATACAACTTTTGCATCTTCAGCCTCAAACGTTCCTGATGGAAGAAGAAAAAAAAAGAATGACAAACAATCAAAATCAAAAGTATATATATTTTTGCCATACTGACTAAATATGACAGAGAACACCTTCTGTTACTTACCAAATATCCTGTCCCAGATAATGAGCGTGCCACCATAATTCTTGTCAATGCAGTAAGGATTTCTACCTATAATAAAAATCAATTATGAGACAAGTAATAGGATAAAGAAGAATATTAGGAACTGAATTATGAAGGAAAATCATCATTTTCATCACTTCATAATCTAAAAATAACTTTAAAATATAGCTAACCCACCACTCCTCATACTTATATACATATTTCTTTCTTCCTTAATAGCCTTATTCAAACATAGAGATTCATACATACAAATCCAATGTGTCATGCCCAAAATTTCTGTGAAATTATGAGAATAAAACCAGGTTAAAATATATTTATAAAAGACAAACTAAAAAGCAAATAAAAATTATTCTACCAGTTTATATCTAAGGAAATGTATGCAAAAGACATATATGTGTAGTCATCTCATTAATATCTGTCAGGTATCTCTATGTCATGTGTCTGATCCTGCACTATTAATCTCAGTGTGAGGAAAACTGATCCTTCTAAGTTTTCTAGGGAATGTATTTGTATATAAGCAGTTCTCTCAGAGTTATGAGTGAAAAAACATTGGTTACACATCCCTAAGTTCGTGGAGATAATCTGGAGCAACTCTACAGCCCCTGATCAGCTCCATAATGATTCAGTGTAACCCCAATCCGGATGAGAGCATTATTTCAGATTCACAACTGAGCAAGTAAGAGCAGAGTGTCTCCCTGAGGATTACCAGTAGTTGTGCAAATTTTAAGGACTAGACACTTACAGCACCACCACTGTGGATACAGTCATTGTGGGGGTACAATAAACATTAGTAACATCCTCTGTACGTGTAACTCCATTTGAGTCTGTTTCAAATTGTTCTTCCATTCCTCTAATTTTTTTTAAACTTACTATCTACACATTGAATGAGCTAAGGACAGTGAAATCCATTTCTATTTCTCAGATACGTTCATTTTCCAGTATGCAGTGAAGTTATTAATACAATTTACATATGCAATTTACATATGCAGTACAGTCTTGAAGACCTCTGAATAATGATTAAAAATCAATCATTATTGATTTCTGTGAATCATCATTCTCTGAAGTGATAATTACCAAATATTCAAACAGGTGAAATCAAATTCCACTAAAATATTTAAATGGTCTTCTAAAACCTAGCCATGTTTTTCACATATACAGTGCTCGAATTTGAGTTCAAAGTATGTATGTTGATGATTCAGTAGTCAGGGAAGGATGAGATGCTTTTCTATCACGCTTCATACTTAAAAACATTGAATTTTTTTGCTCAAAGTCTTCAAATTATTTAATGTTATCCCGACTTAGTTTCTTCTCAATAATTAATCTTAAACATAAAAATGTTTAAATTAAACATAAGTTCTGAATATATTTCTTTTAAAAATATGAAATTTCTAGCTAAACAAGGAGCAGTTCTGAAGTAGAGTTCCAAATTTAAATCTTTCTGTAAAACTGATTTTACACTACAACTTTACTATATATACTATTACTATACAAATAGTGACCCTGAGGAAAAAAAAACGAGTAAGAGGCTCCACTTTTATCTTACCATGATGAACTCTGTGATGACTGGGAGTATTAAGTATCCATTCCAGAGGCCCAAGTTTGGTGATAACCTTAAAAAATGTAATTTGAAATATTGTATAAGACCAAGAAGAAGTAGAGAAATGAAAAGGAGGAAAAGCTAAAGAGAGGATGCTTATCTTCTGGAGAACTGCATAAAAAGACAGAAGTGCAATATTTTTTTCTGAACCATTTCACTGTATTACACTTACAAAATTTTTCATTTAAAAAATATTAAAATACAAGTTATAAATTAAATTTCTTTTGATCAGGAAGCTAATTTATTTTGATCTAGAAGTGAATTTTTTTCTTATTGTTTTTATCATTATTCCATGAGAATCTTTTAGAGAACTGGCAATCATGAACTGATAATAAGATGGAATTACAGGGAAGTGATTTTCCCAGTGTACTAAGCATTGGTGAGGCTGCACCTTGAGTACTGTGCTCAGTTTTGGGCCTCTCACTTCAAGAAAGGACATGGAGGTGCTGGAGCATGTCCAGAGAAGGGCAATGGAGCTGGTGAAGGGTCTAGAAAACACGTCAGGTGAGGAGTGACCGAGGGAACTGGGATTGTTTAGAAATCTAGTAAAAAGGAGGCTTGGAAAGACTTCACTGCTCTCTACCTCCCTGAAAGGAGGATGAAGTGAGGTGTGGGTTGGTTTCTTCTGTCATGTCCCAAATGGAAGGACAAGAGTAAACAGCTTTAAGTTGTGTCAGAGGAGGTTCACACTGCATATTAGAAAAAAAAATCACTGAAAGAGTGATTAAGCATTGGAATAAGTTGCCCAGGGAGGTGGTGGAGTCACCATCTCTGGAAAGTTCCTGAGGATCTAGATGTGGCACCTGGGGGATATGGCTTAGGTGTGATTCTGGTGATGTTGGGTTGATGGTTGGACCTACTGGTCTTGAAGATCACTTACAACCTTGATGATTCTGTGAGTCCATACAAATTGTTTCACTCATTTTTCTTATCCACATCCAGTGACACTGCTTGGGATTCAGTGCAACTCTATGACACCAGTTATGGAAACATTTTATGTCAGCAAATAGCTGGCATTGACCCAGAACAAAGTATTCCTTCCCCCTTCAGTACATTTGACCGCTTGTTTCTTCTACCAGTAACTTCCTTTAACCCCAGCACAAATTCATTAACACAACAAACCTGATTCGGTAACTGATGCAAATCAAAACTGCTTTTGTTTTGTTTTTCTAAATTAGTTTAATTGGATCAGTTCCTGATTTTGGTCCAACATATGGTCACAAATACACTGTCATGAGCCGGAGACATGAAAAGTCAGTAGATCAGCAAAAATTCAGAGCTACAGTCTAAGACAATGACTCAACAGTACAGAAAGGCAGCCTTGATCATTTTAGTACCAAACCAAAAATTATAGGAAATATCTATTGCCAAAAGACCACTCTAGTATTTCAGGTTTTGTCAGAAAATGCTGACGAATTAATTTTACGTCAGCAGAATTTCTGCTAAATTAGGTACTCTCAGCTACTATGGATTTAGAGGAAAGCCAGCACTGACTTCAAATCTGGTGCTTTGGTCAGCTAAACAGAAATGTGTGGACACCTGAACACAGCAACCATTCTCTAATCCCAAACACAAATCCATCTATCACAAATTGATGCAATGACTGGATGACCAAAAGGACACCTATTCACAATATATTCTGGAACAGTATCTATTCACATCTGATTATGGCCACAATGTCTTGCAAATAAAAGGGAACAGGGGGCATTAAACCAGCTAAATAAAAATGCTTAGACCTTAAGAAATAAATCCAAGAATCTATAATTCTTTTCCTTTTAGAGAATTTAATTAGTAAATTAATACTCATACTGCCAAAAGGGGTGATCTGTTATACAATAATAAAGAAAAGATAATAATGGCAAAAAAACACCAAAACATTTAGAGGGCCAATCATTACTCATGAGAGTGGGTCCATTCATCTAAAAAGGATTTTCATTCCTTTAAGGTTTACAGAACAAAGTCGTGAAATATGGCAGTTCCATGTCTGTTTAAATTACAGTTCTGCAAGTGCAAGAAGATTTAGATTCGAAAAGCAAATTTAAGATATTCCTTATATGTATTTAAATTGTTATGAATCAGGTAAATATAATAAAAGGGAAAAATAACATTTTTTTCATTTTTTTCTCTGCAGTAACAGCAAAAAGAATATCTACTTAATTGGTTAAGTAGAGAATTTCTGTAATTAAAGGAGTATAGAAATATGAAAATTCTTCATGTACAGAGAATTGTAATACTTGGACCATCTTTCTCAAAATCCTTCTCACACTTGACTAGAAAAACAGAATCCTGAGACAAGTTTGTTTTGTTTCATTTAACTCAGAAGCCAATGACAACATAAGCAGGATCAGCTCTCCCTCAATCAGTTCAAGTCTGAAAAGACCACCTAAAGGTAAGAAACGATCCATCATTCGTGCTAGTTCCATTTTCTGCCTTTCTCAAGCAGAACATCTCACTGTTTCAATATATGTGAGATGTGACCATTAAATTAATTTAATCTGAGACAAATGTTTTGAATTGAATTGCAGCCCAGCACCTGAGAGAGCACTGATTTATCTAATGGACCACAACTAACTTTGACAGAGTTGGTTTTAATACATTTTTAGCTCAGTATTTTAACAGTTTTTGTAAAAATAAACCAAGTGTGCACTAGGAGAGCAGGGAATCAGTAAAGATTAGCAATCTTCACCTTTATCCTACAGGTGGATTATAACAAAATGTCCTCAGAATGAATGCCTTCAGGTCTCAATATCCAGCTGTTGAATTAAAATTTTAAAACTAAAATTCATCCTTTTGAAAGTCTACATAGTGCATCCTTATGCTAAAGCAGAACTTTTTGTCTTGGGACTCTCTAAGGACCTTAGGGTAAAACCTTTTATAAATTTATATATAAAACTTTAAGTAAATTTTTCTGACTAATAGTATTGAAAGCATTTTCTTTGGATAATGAAACTGCTCACATCTTTTAAAAGTCTTTCTTTGAGTGATGACATTTAAAAATCTACTGAAATATCTTCTCCATGGCATAATCAGTGATTGAGATCCAAGTCTACTTTGATTCATTTTTCAATCAAGGTCACCTCCATTGCAAAGACATTTTAGCCCCACTCTGATGAAAATATCATCCGAGACAACAATTATAACCACGTGACTTTAAAACTCAGAAGGGGTGCAGAACTCTGTGCCTGACAAAGCCAAAATCTAGTGTGGTGACATTAGCAATCCATAAATCAATGCTTTGTCTAAAACACATCAAAAATATTTTACCACCAGATAGTCAAAATAGTACAGGGAGCTACTTCTAGAAACTTCCTTTGCTATCAGCAAGTTCACTTGTAGCTATTTAGCTCATTCCTAAAAAAAAACCCCAAAACTGCTGTAGGAGGAAAAACTTTGGTGCCAAAAAATTTATAAATATATAAACACTATAAATATAACTTTTCAGGAAACAGAAATATATCACCAATGAAAAGCTGAATTTTGAAGGCTCTTGCAGCACATACATGACAAACAACATAGCTCTTTTGTAAAATTTGTTGAATTTTTCTATATTCTGCTATCTTACCTGGGGCAAAACTCCTACAAGCAGATTTTTCACCGAAGTAAATTGGATAGGATAGTAAGACAATTTTTGCCAGACAAGATTCTGACATGGTCATGTCAAGCTGACAGGAACTTAGTGTAGTCACATTGAAAGAAATTAATTTTGTAAGAATTGACTCATAACAAAATTTAATGTGGTGTAACAACATCCCTGGTTCAAAAGAATATCCAGAGAGAAGAAAGGCAGTGGCAGGTATTCCACCTACCCATCTACCTTTCATCTGTCACTCTATCCTCATTTCTGTCTCTTTCTTATGTCCAGACATTTTCCTTGGAGAATGGCAATTTCAAAGCAGCTCATAAGCATTCTTTGTAGCAGTAACCTGGCTTACTGCAACTGCAGCTGCAACCAGCCACCAAAGCACAAAGATCACTAAGTTTCATCCATACAGATAGAAAAAGATTTTCAGCTTACAGTATCATTGTATTCAAATTGGTTTCTTAGAGCAAGAGCTCCACGATGTTCACATATCCAGAAAAAAAAAAAAATAAACCTTTTAAGGAACACCAAATAAATCTGATAAGAAAATCAGCTTAGCTTTTGATGCTTGTAATTGGGATTTTAATATTTTTAAATCTGCTACTCTAATTTTTGTATCTGACCTTTTTATTGGAAAGTGTTCTAAAAAGCAAAACAACAGTAGTTGTAATGTCATTGTTCAATAACCCTACCATCAGTACTTCAAACCTTATTAGTCAAAAGAAAAAGGTCTGCTCCTGCACATAAAATATTCTTATTCTACATATCATCAACTTAAAGTGATTTGGGGAGTACAGAAAAATAGCTACCAATCCCCTAAAAGTTGAAATTGTTGCCCAAAGATAACCTTATCTGTATTTTGACCAATATAACTGGGGGTTTACATTTGTGTTTGTTTCCCTGATACAGACACATACTGTTCTAAATCAACTCCAGTCTCAAATTTTTCCTTTCTCAATTAACACATCATGTGCACCTAAACTCCCATGCCAGTGACCCATAGATGAACTGCAACATTCCAACAAAACTCTTTTCCTGTTTCCGTTAATTTTTAACATCCCATTGCCACAAAAAAACTTTTTCACTTGTCAAAATCCTTACAAATGGACTCAATAAACTACCTGCATATCAAATATGTAGGCATCTCATACACATAGTTTATAAAAATTTTGGCCACAAAACATGCATTCTTCTTTCTTTCTTTAAAAACTAACATATTTCCTCTGTTATACTTGGGTATCACTAAACAAAAAAGCAGAATTATTGATGATAATTGAAGCAACTCCAAAAGCAGTGTAATAAATAAGGCATGCTTAGAAATACTTTTCATACGTTACTGAATAAAATATCCTGGAACTGAAATCTTCAAATATAATGAGAACTAAATGTTTTTTTCCTACAACAGTTCTTATATAAAGATGTTTCCTTTGTGACAGCAATCCCTCGCCTAAAGGGAAAGAACATTATGCAATATCTCTTGTGGCATGTAAGCACCTCCGTTTGTGGTCTCAGAGTTTGTCAGCACCAAGGGAAATCTTTATTGCCTGGTACCTGCACCACTTCAATGCAGTTCTTGTTTAAGTAATGAGAAAAAATCGTGACATGAAATCCAAGGGAAACTTTACATCTTGTGTAACAACTCCTCCTGTCACCACTACCACATGAATCTTTACTTAGCTCTGTTTCAACGTCAATGTTAGGAAGGAATGTCAAGTGAGTAAAGCAGGCAACCTTACAGTAAAACCATCCGCATATAAAAAGTTCTGGGTTGATTTTTTTTCCTTTGAGCATAAGGAAAGCTGTTTGTAGCACAGCATTATTTTCAATATCATAGTGTTACTGATCTGCAGGACAGGAGAGGGTAAATTCATCCCTGGAGCATCACTAAGGAACACTCTGAACTTAACTGTGGGCTTTCTGTTAAACTAGTTGGTAGTAAAACACATATTACAAGTCATATCCTCATCAAAATCAAGGTAAGATTCTCATTCCTGGTATATAAATCTGTATTTCAGACAATCTGGTGGGGAAATTCTAAAATATGACCTTAATTACATTCCCCAGTAGAGCTGCTGTGTTAATTCAGGACAACATACCCATGTATTTATACAGATGGCTCTGGTGACCAGATTTGCCATGTAAAATCTCTACAGGGAAGCTGAGGAAAGGCAGAACTCGTAGGATATGTGCTCGTCTGCCAGTTTCACACTTTGAAATCCTTGGCAAACTCTGATTTATACACTGCCAACTGTTTTCCTATCTGATTAGGCAGTTTTCTACTCCAGTAAGCATGTAAAATGGATATAGCCGAATTTCCACACTGAGGAGTGAAAAAACAATATTTATAGTTTGGAAATAAAACAAGTGAGAGGAATCAGGCCTGTTGGGTTCATAAAGAGTTTTATAGAGGGTGAATTTCTGATAAATCTGGATTGTAGGAATGGGAGGTGAAAGCCTAGTTTTAATGGACAGTCTGGTTCAGGGCATATTTATATAATAAACATGCAGACTTAAGAAATGTGTCTATAATAAATTATTTTGAAGACAGGCTGTTGTCACTTTTCATTGTTTTACACCTCAGCCAGGAGACAAGGTTGAATCAAGTTGGCATCTTACATGACTATTTAAGTTAACTGTTTCAACAAGTGGATGCAACCTTTTTGTTTTCTTTATAGGTCCAATTAAGCCTTGTGGGAAAGGCAGGCACATATAGGAAATTTCAATCAAGTTTTTCCACTAAAAAAGAAAAAAACTTACAGTAACTGATTGGTTTAATTGCAGCATTACAAATAGCAGAGCATGGAGCAAGTCACACTTTCAGTCATATATCAAGTTAAGCATTTTAAATAAACTCCAGGAGAAAAATTGCTTTACAATTTCAGTATTTTTCAGCAGCCTGACAAATACATTCTGGCAATTGCAGGAAAAAAGTCCAAAAGCCATAAATCAGTATGCCAGCCCTGAAATAAACTAAAATGTAGCCAAGTGAGGCTCTTCATCTTCCTTTTTAAACAGATCAAAAAATAGTCAGCAGCCTATACATTGTGATTTTAACAAAGAAGGATCTTTCAAATTTTCTGTTGGCTTTGAAGCTATAATTAATTTAAATAGATTCTCAATGAGTACAAGCTATGAGAAAAACTCAAGAGCATTATGTCTAATATGTTAAGATGGAAAAATAGGGGTTTTATTTGCAAAGAACAGTAACATTATTAATGTGGCATTCTTTCATTATTACATTAAATTTATTTGGTAAATGAGTTGCTCAGATTCCTTTTCCAGTATGCAGAATGTACTGAACTGTGTTACATCTTTAAGTATCTCATTTCACTTTTATCTTGACAGTTCTCCAGGGACATAATATATAGAAGTAACTTAAATAAAATTCTTTAAGTACAATCTTTAGTTTTAGGGTTTCTGCAGGCAGATTAGCAATAGTCAGGGCCCACTGTTGCTCAAGTAAACATTTCACAGCTGTTGCTTGCAAAAAGTCTTTGGTGCAAAGAACAGCAACCAACACTCAAACTCGAGGACTTAACTATTAGGATCCAAATTGAAGTTACTGATTATGTTCTTGTCCCATAAACTTTTTATTTGTGGCCTCAATAGTGACCCAGCTTCAACAGGGATAGGGGAGGATTCTTCTGTCTGGATTATTGCCCATCAAATGCGAACCACCAACATAACCCTATTATCGTGGGACAGCCACTTTTAAATGAAAAAGATCATGGCTCCTGTGCTACATGAATTCAGAGCTATTGGGTGCACAGCATAGTTAAAATAGGATTTGGCACACAGTTAAAATAAGAGGCTCATCCTGACACTACTAAAGTGTAGCACAGGCATTCTGAATTATCACTGAGCTTTTAGATGCCAAGGAAGGAACTCAGACTTTATCCTGCTACATTTTTCCTGATTATACTGTGTTTAAGTGCAGCCTACACTTAGCAGGACAGGAACAGTGTGCTCTCTTATGAATGTTTTATTTTCTCTCTCTTTTGTTATTCTTTTTCTTTAAAACAGAAAGCAGAGTTATATGCCTTATATATCTAGAAAGACAATACTTTTCTCCCCTCATGGGGCAAGTGAAACATGGAAAACTGGAACATATTTTACAGTTATTGCAAGTATTTGTGTTTAATGATAGCGTTGTCAGCTTTGCTCTTTTCTCAGTTCTGGCAAGTGCAATGATGACAAGACTTTGATCCTACAGGTTGGTCAGAAAATCTAATAAGCCATTTTGGCAGACAGGCTGGATTGAAGCAGTGAGATCTCTTTGTTTCTTGGATTTATGCTTAAGCTTTAATGTCTGTGTCCTATCTGGACCTACAAAGTCACTGTCTGCATTAAAGAATGTATGGTTACCTTCCTGGTGTTTTTTGAATTTGTTCTCTTTGTCTCCAGAATAAGCATGTGATTTGAGAGTTTGCAGCAGACGAATAATGAATTTACGAATGATAAAAGCATTCATATCAAGGAATGGGGCAAGAACTTTGTTTTGTAAGCCAAAGTTCGGTTCTTTATACAAATCAGCAAATAACTCTTTCCCTATTGTTTTTAAAATAATTTCTTGCATCTTTATTACAGTGAGAAAGTATGCAATAGGCTGTCAGATGATGTCCCCTGTTTCTAGGAATTCCAGTTAAATCATCACATCATTGAATGTTCACTGACACAACCTTGAACATCAGACTACGAGAATGGCTGTAATCACCTCTAATTATCTTCATCCCTTTGATTACTTTTAGCAAAAGTCTTCTGAATGGTAAGTTTCTGATTCTTTGTAACCCGACAGGGACAGATGTGTGTGTTTCTAATTTGAAAGGGAACATCAGACAGAGCTGTGTCTATTTTTGGCTAACATGGCCAAATGAAAGGAAATCAATTCATTATTTCATTAAACGAAGCAATGTACTAGAATGAAGAAAAATAAAGGTTTACTTGGCATTTCATATTTTAATTCAAAGTGACCTTCTAAAAATTCAACAGATACTGCAGTTTCACAATTACACTCAATACATTGGATTATTACTGATTTCACCTTTTACTGATGATACTTTTCAGATTAAGAAAAAAACAACAAAAAACCCCTAACAAACAAAAACCAAAACACCAGCAGCAAAACATAGGCCAAACAATGTTTCTTATCCTGGCCAGAAAATCAGATCAGTCCACCATACGCTATTTCCACTGTGATCCATTCAATACCACCTGTATGTCATGATTTTGCAACACTTTCATGCATTAAATTTGACTCATATCTTACTGACCTTATAGGAAATATTCACAGTCCAGTAAACTAAGAATAAATATATTACTTTGTAAACCAGACCCAGAGATAATTTTAGTTCCCAACAAGGCATCTCCTTTTTTATCTGCAAACTATCCAATACTTTTGGTCTTCACCAAACCTTCCTTCAACTCCACAAATCAACCACAAGAACAGAACTATCTTCTTTCCGAAACAAACACTAAAACATGTAACAGTCAAGTAAGTTTTGTAATAGTCAAATAAGTTTTGTTAAAATGCTTTTTAAATTCTAAGTCTTATTTCCTGATCAAATTTACTTTTCAGTTTTGAGAAACAGATTAAAAACCTACTGCAAGTACTTGAAATAGATAAAACAGACTTTGTAACATTAGTTTTTTGCTCCTGAAATCTCTTCTTGCTTATTTAAATGAGACTACAGCACACAATGCAGAGAAAATAGGTCTAGGAAAACTGAAAAATAAAATTTGCAAAGAAATAGACCAGTCTTAATTGTTAGGACCTGGAAAATAATAACTGAATATTTTATCTATTGTTTCATGCTGTCACTTATTTATCTCAGTGTCCTAAATATGATTCTTTCATCCAATTCTTTCATCATCCAATAGATTTTTGTCTCAAATAGCTTCTCCTTAAAAAGACAAATATGTCCTCTAGAATTTCGAGAATAGCTTTTGCTATTGATATGATAGTAATCACAGGTGTACTGCTACTTAGAAAAACTTATATATACTTTAATGTATTTTCCTTAATTTTACCTGGTTCCTCAATCTGCTTGATTAATTTCCTTATTGGAAAATAAAGTCAAAACAAAACAGGTTTCTTTTTCTGAATCTGGCCATCTTCCTAGGTATGATCTGACTGATGTAAGAATTTAAGGACTGGGCCACAAGAGCTCACCTGAACTCAGATGGGCTGTGCAGGGCATGAAACCATGAAGAATTCCCAGTTTCTCTCTTTCAAAGTTTTTCGTTAAAGAAAATTGAGCAGAAGCCAAAGGTAAAAAAAGACAAAAACTTAGACCAGTACAAACTGTGCGTGCACACATGAAAAATATCCTTTTGACAAATACCAAATACTTCCTCAGTAAGTTTCAGTTTTACTGATGGTTTTTTTTCTGATAAAAAACAATTGTATTTTTCCCTGTATCTGTAGCAATTTTATGCCTCTCTTTCCAGTCTGCATGAGGTGTTGCTAAAATTATTCCCATTCCCCACCTGTTTTCACCCATGTTACTCCTGGTTAATAGTCGTGGCTCACCTTTTTCTGCTCCCAGAGCTGGATGAGGTAGAAAGACTTACACAAGGTGAAAAGAGATGCCTTAGAAAAACTGACTTCTGTGAGTATGGTAAGGGGCAGATCATATTCTTTCCTTAAATTAGAAAATTAAACAGAAACCAATACATGTCAAAGATCAAATAGGCAAGGAATAATCTGCTGCTGTAATTATTACCATCAGGGATTGGATCAGTTGATACTTTCTAAATACAGTTTGACATCTCATAAAAATTACAGCTAAACCAACAGAAACTAATTTCTGTTTTTCACAGGTGTCTATCAGGTTATAAACACACCTAACTTATTGGTTGTAATAAATGTATAATGGAAGGATATAGTTTAATATAAGCCATAGACCTTCTGAATCACCTGCAAAAATAAACTGAAATGGAGTATTTCTGTCTGTCACTAACCGTCCTGAAACATTTTGTGGCTTTTGAAAAATTAGTTTTTTAGTGCCCTTTGACTGAAGTATTTTTTTACTTCCCTTATAATCTAGATGAGAATGGTCTGTCTGGTCATAGAAGCATTTTTCCTAGACTATTTAGGAGCAGATCTCAGTCATTCAATTGACATGAACAGTACAGGATAGAACAAAATATTCTTTTTCTCTTGATTTATTGAGATCACAGAACCATATAATAATTTAGATTGGAAAATAAGTTTAAGATCATCAAGTCCAATAGTTAACCCATCACTGTCAAATGTTTTCCTCAGGGGTTTTCTTGGGCTGATTTTTTTTTTTTCATTTTTGTTGAAATAAATTTTTAAGAGTTTATTTCAATGCATTGGTGCTACTTAGAGATTTATTTTAAATCCTTGAAAAAATCCTGATATAATTTCAGATTGTCACGTACTTGGTACAATATTCATAGAATTATTAAGGTATGAAAAGACCTACAAGACCATCAACTCTTACCTTTGACTACCATATCACTAAACAATAGCATGAAGTGTTATGTCCAGTCATTTCTTGAACACTTCCAGGGATGGTGACTCCATCACTTCCCTGGGAAGCCCATTCCAACGTTTAATCACACTTTCAATTGATAAATTTTTCATGTTGTTCAACCTGAACCTCCTCTAGTCTAGCTTGAGGCCATTTCCTCTGGTGCTGCCACTGGCTGCCCTGGAGAAGCAAGCAGCCCCTACAAGGCTGCAGCTTCCTTTCAGGCAGCTGTAGAGAGTGATAAGGCCCCCTTGAGCCTCCTTTCCTCCAGGTAATCCACCCCCAGCTCCCTCAGTCACTCCTGTAAGACTTGTGCTCCAGACCCTTCACCAATTCCTTTGTCCTTCTCTGGACACACTCCAGTACCTCAATGTCTTGTAGTGAGGGGCCCAGAACTGGACACAAGATTTGAGGTGTGGCCTCACCAGGGCCAAGCACAGGGGAACAATCCCTGCTCTGGTCCTGTTGGCCACACTATTGCTGATACAAGCCAGGATGCCATTGGCCTTCTTGGCCACCTGAGCACACACTAGCTCATGTTCAGCTCCTGTCAACCAGCACCCCCACATTCTTCTCTGTTTGGCTGCTTTCCAGCCATTCTTCCCCCAGCCTGTAGCTCTCCATGGGGTTGTTGTGATCAAAATGCAAGACCTGGCACTCAGCTTTGAATCTATTATTTCTGGTCTTGGCCCACTGATGCAGGATGCAGAGAAAAAAAAAATTAGTTGAACACAAACGCATGTCATAAGTCACTAAATTATATTTTCACTCTAGCATACCCAACTTTATTTATCTCAGGCATGCCTTTCCTGTACTAATAGTCCATTCTAATAATAAACAATAGTAAAAGAATCCAGCACCACAATAATAGTGTAATTTTTATATAAGATTTATAGTGCTTAAAATGCTGTACTATTCTATATAAAATGACAAAAACTAATGCATACCAAGCATGTAGGAAATACAGAAGTCTAAATGAGGTAGAACGAATATGTACTTTTGATCTTTATGATACTGTACTTACAAGAATATACAAGTCACTTGAGTTAAAATAAAATAGACCATGTCTGATCTGCTGGTAGTAAAGCTGGACAAAAAACTGACATAACAAATAATGAGACAGGTCAAAGTTATAACACAGGAAACATCTCTTAATATTGTTTGAAACAACACCGGACACATCTAAAATTTAAGTAGAGGAAAATATCAGGGATTGGTTTTGGCTATAAACTTTTGCTCTAGGCTGAAACATGGCATAGAAAGTTTCAGCACAGCATGATTCTTCTGTAATACTGAATTCAATTTAAATTACTCAAACATCTTCCCTCAGAAACTTTCATGTACTTGAATTCTTTCGTATTACTTCAATACACTTTTTTCTTCTATAAAAGAATAAATTCTGCATGTACTTTCCTTTTCAGTCCAATGTTAAAAAAAAAACAAAAACAAAAACAAAACATCTTTTGAAGAAAAGAGATTTTTCACCCCGCTGTATCTTACTAGATTTTATTTTTCTTAAAGAGAAAGATGTGCACTCAAAAGTTCTGAAGTGACAATTTCTAAACATCTTTGACTAGTCAATATGGGGCCAAACTGTATCTCAGGAAATTGATACTGATGAAAAGCAATAGAAATCTGGGGGGGAAAAGTTATCAATTGCTCTTTCATTTTAGAAGCAAACTATTCCATTACTATAATATTGCACTGGCAGAATGGAAATAATGAAGTTTATCTCCCCTAGACCCCTAATGACATGTAACAGCACCCTCCATGAGTTCCCAGAGGACATCAGAGCTGCTGGGGGATGATAAATATATGCTGTTAGAGCAAAGGCTAGCAGCACTTACTGAGATAGGATGCTGTTTGCTACAGAACTCCAGGCTACAGCCCCGAACAAACTTTGTATGTTAGTAAACTGACAGAAACAGAGACTTGAAGAAAGGATTTTCATATTAATATAATCTGTGTAAGATAATTAAGATGATTAAAATTCAGAAAAGGACTGTCAGGAAAAAAAAGAGCAACAATAGCTTTAAACAGTTAAATTGTAATAGTTGTTGCAAAGAAAACCCATATAATGGTGAAGCATCATATTAATTTCACAAAAAATATAGGGTAACATAAACCTGAATGGCTGATACCATTTCCCTTCCTTTTCTTACTTTTTTCTGTCAAAGCCTTGCCCCTGAGAGCAGGAAATCTGCTAATACATGGTGTAACCCTATTTCTATTTCGACATAATTTTTGACCTTAGAGCATTACTTCAACATATTTCAACCGATTTCAGCTGTGCTATAAAATCAACAATATCAACATTAAGAATAACTTCCCTTGTAAGCAAAGTTCTATGAGTGGATCAACTGGATTAATACAAAAATACAAAAGATCCACTGTTTTTCTACTGGCACAATAATTTAATAGTGAGGAGTGCTTATCTTTTCATTGAGACTGAAATTCATTCTTGTTTAGGCTAATGTCTAAACTTGGCACATTGCACATATGCTATGGAAATTCCTTTTAAGCCCTATGCAGGATTTAGCACTTTAGAGGGATGTAGGCAATTCATAAGCCTCTGAAATTCACTTTAGAAACTTTAGATGTGCACTGTGGCATCAGTGCTGATTCATTGAGTTACTGCTACACAGCAGAATGTTAGAAACCTCTCAGCCAAGGAAGACATGGCTTCAAACACCAGAGAAGACATAGATGAGGCGTATCATAATTTTTTTACCAAACTAAAACTAATTTGTAGAACCTGAAGCATGGTCAAAGAAATTTTGCTACCACAGTAGTCCTAATGTTCATTCAGTATAGTTTCAAAGAGTGCTTGAATTTTTAAAAACAGCTTAAATGTGTATTTCATCTAAGCCTTCCCTATTCACATGGTGTTTCACATCATCAGATATATGTTAAAAATGATTTATAAATGTGTCCAACAGAAACAAAATGTCAACAAAGTTTGCTATTGGTCCACTATAACGATCTTGTTTTATTTTTAATTTTCTTGATTCTTTTTTAATGAAACACACAGAAAAGATAAAAGTCTCCAATTTAAACAACATAATCACCAAAAATAGCAGATCAAGAAAATAAAATTCCTTTTCCAAAGAACTGTCCTATATATTGCATCATGAAATTAGAGAGGAAAAGTCATCTGTCTGGGCAGAAAAAAACAGACTGTGTCATAGAAATAATTAGATCACAGCCCACCTGGAGCTACTGAGAAATATGCTACTGACTTATAAAATAAAGTACCTTTAAATCCCTTTGTTGTAATCTAAGGAAGAAGGCAAAGGCCACTGAACTACCTTAGAAGTATGGGAAACATCTTGCTAATTACAGTGTGTTATTAACCATATACGTATGTAAACTAGATATGGTCTATGCACTTACAAAACAGAAGTGAAGTGGTGTAGTCATAAACAAATAGCCATCAGATAATCATAAAGCATTTTTCATTTGAGAATTACTTGCATTAAGAAAGAAACAATGTCTGACTTTAGTTACAACTCTAAATGATCTTTAAGAAACGCTGGCTTTTGGGTATTTTTCCCTAAAATATTTATCTTAGAAATGAAATCAGTTTCCATATCTGCCAAAAATGTTTAACAGGCTGTAAGATAGGAAAATACAGTATTAAAATAGCAAAAAGTTTCTATTCCTTACAGTTACTTTTTTTTTTTAAATCTAATTGGGACCAACTGGCCTCATTGCTTCTTATAAACTTAGCAATATATATTCAGAAAAAGGAATAAAAATGAACAGATGTTTCTCCTTAAAGAAGTCAGACAAAGATTTTTCTTACACAATAAATCAGCTGCTAGTGGATTTCCAAGACACTGCTCCAGGCTAACTGTTTAGGTATGGCTTAAAAATCTGGTTTACCTCTGTATGTATCCAAAACTGGTAAAGTAGATTAAACTGTAAATGAACAGCAAACACCGAAGGGGGAATGAAAAAAGCCATGGGCAAGTTGAACATCTGAAATAATGAGAAAGAAAACATACATTAGATATATAATTCTAAATTCATGATGATATAATGAAGTACTATCAGAAGCTCAAAGCACTGCACAATATACTTGCTTCTAATACATCCATAATACAGACATTACATAGCATACATAGATAGTGATTATTATGTTACTACTGGATGTGCTATAGCAAATGAGACATAAATTGATCAAAAGTGATTTCCCACAAGCCAAACTGAGCAAGTAGAAAATTCAACATAAGAATTCATAAATTCTGGTATTAAATGCTTTTGCTGTGTACTATATGGAACAGACAGCAACACAGTATTGACATTACAGGTTCCCATACAGGGAAGAATTATCACAGATTAAGCAAGGTGCGAATTTATAACACTATAGCTTTTCCATCCAAACTTCCTGCATAGGCACCATGAGGCTAAGGCAGCTTACTTGACTTTCCAAGTTAATTATAATTCTCACCTTAACTTTCTCATGGCATCTCCCATAAATTCCCAGTATAGAGTACTGTTTTAGAGAACTTAAAACATGCTAGCATGAAAAAAATATCAGAACAGTGCTTACTTGGGAAATCGTGGTATCTTAGATACAGATGAAATCTTAGGAATTTCACGATTAATTGCTTAACTGGCTGAGCAATAGAGTAAAATTCTAAGACTTTCATATGTTAAAAAAGTCACTCTGCTTTCTTCAGAAAAAGGCTTATCTTTTTCTTTGCTCTTCTACCTGGCACTGTGTTATATCACCTGAATTGGAAAGTTAATACTTCTCTAAAATACAGAGATATTTTCTAAACTAAACAGTTACAGAGGTATCTTCAAAACTTTAAATCTCTTTAGGACTGGGAATATCTGTTTGGGTGACAAGAGCTCCCTGCGAAGCACAGGAAAATCAGAAAAATCCATTTCCAAATTCCTATTGACCTTTTCACAAAAATCAAATCTTTTAACATCCAAAAAGGCAGTCCTATAGCCATGACAAGCCTCCTGGATCAGAAATTCCTTTAGTGTAGGTCTGGACATAGCATGTAAAACCAGTATTCTCTCAGTTTTAGTCAAAAGGGCCACCCAATAGATTAGAAAGCACACTGAGGCTGTGAAACAACTATACTTTCACCCCAGTGATATGACTGATGTGCTCAAGAAAGTCACCACAGACATATCACACTGTGACAAACCAGGACTAGGACCTTGCAATATCAGCTTAGTCTGCTGGCTTCAACACCAGACAATGTCTGAAACACTAGGACAAAACCCTGAAGCCATTGCAGTATCACCTGGCAGGGCTGGGACACCTGGGATTTCAAAATCGACATTTAAAGGCTTCATGGATCACAGCTGCCCCACAAATTACCTAAGGAGTGTTTCTGTTTCTGTCTCGGAAGCTGCTTTCCAAGAAGTAAAGGAATTAAAAGGTAGTAGAGGGGGACTAAAAGTTTCTGTCTAATGGCATGATAACAGCAGGATTTTCTTAAAAAAAGGAATGGAGAGGAAATTGATTAAAAAAAAAACCAAAAAACCAGAAAACCAAACCAGATGGTTTTCAGATTATTCATGGAAATGGTTACAGGATTGAAAGCAGGGTTAAAAAATTATATGCTTTTTCCTTAAAAGTATCAGAAGCAATTTGGTGGTATTTACAGATGACTTCAAAGGGGAAAGAAGGATCATCTTCATATTTATTTCCTAACTTACTTTTCACAAGAGTACTAGGATTTCCCTGCTAAGTGGTGGGATGAAGGAAATTTTATAAAAATATACAGGTAAATTTGAAACTGTCAAAGAAGAGTTCTTTACTAATGTGTTCTTGCAATGTAATCTTTATTTTTCACAGGAAGGATTTTAAAGATCATTTACAGAAGTGGAACTCATAGGGAGAAATGAAAACTTCTCCGATACCAAGATCTGACTTTTCCTATTTGTGGTTCCACTGAAACAAGAAGAGCAATCTCAGGGGGAAAAAAAAAAAAAATCATTAAATAGTTCTTTACTGGAAATGCCAATTTACCAAATCAAAAGATTTCATGGCAATGTACCAGCTTTAAGAAATTTGTAGAGGACAAGCTTTCCTGGCTCCAGAAAAGAATTTCTGGTCAAAACTGCAGGAAAACTTTCATCACGCTGACAGATCTTTTCTCACTTGTGGATTCAGCAGCAGAGAGAGATTGGGAAAGCGCTAGAGTAGCTGATGGGAAAAGCACCAAGAGAGGGGGTGCAGAGACACTAACATCCAGGGCTGCTGCGCTGCAGCTGTTTGCCCTCACGCCGAAGGCACTGCCCCTTTGGAAGGTCCTTTGCCCACTCTCCCACGTGGGCATCTCTACCTTTCTCCTTCCCATTGGTAAGTAAAAGCTTATAACCACTTCCACCACAGAAAGGGAGTGCACTGAAGCTCCTGAGGTTTATCAGGAGCTCTGAGTTTCTGTGCTGGGTCTCTGGGGCCACCTGCTGATGCGGCTGCAGAGGGGCTGCGGGCCATGGGGGGCGGCAGGACAGCAAGTTTGTGTGGGCAGGAACTCGTGTGAGGACTCTGCAGGAGCTAAAGGCAAGATAAAATAAAAAAATATGAAAAAAGCCTACCCATTTTTGACAGATCCCAAACCTGGCAATTCCTCAGTAGACAAGAAGTGACTAACTGCTGAAAACTGTTACCTATTCCCTTTCAGGACTTGTATGTAGATGTTTCCACTGCTTTTATACCAAGGCATAGTTCAACACTTTATCTAAAATACCGTCTAAAGTGATCAAATTATTATGGATTTAATGTTTGCAATTAAATATTACCCTTAGAGGAACGTTGAGAATGGTACTCAAAGCATTAAATCATAACTTTTCAAAGTGTATGTGCAAATCTCTCACAACTGCACTTTGACTGTTACATCACTTATATATTCGTTTATATAGCATTATCTTGCTTTAGCTTGCTGTTTTCCTCTTAAAAATTAATACCTTTTTTTAACACCTTTTTCTCACTAAATGGGCCTCAAACAGTATCTCTCAGTCTTCATAGTAGATTTGCTTCTCTATGGCCCCTCCAGTTGAGAAACAGAAACACTGTGTATGCAAACAACATGAAGTACTATACGTTTGGTTCCAAAATCAGGAGTATATCTCATACCACTCATTGTCAAGCATGTTTTTCTATTCTCTTTCATTTCATATCTTTTCAATCATAGATTAACATGCTGATTTATTTATCTTACAATGTTTAACTTAAAACACAACAGAGCTGGCAGCAGAACAGTCACATAATCCCACGCCATCCACTCTAAGTTTCTCACAGTCTCCAGAATATTGGATGTCAAACTCATTGAACAATACAGTACAGTACACATTCAACAGGATCAGATCACTCTAACTAAGGATTTCACTGAGTTTCAGCTTCAAGGCAGATCATCCACGGTTCTGGACAAGACTGTCAGTCCAAAAAAATAGCAGTTCTGCAAGAATTAGCAAAAATTGTGATCATGCATGGTAAGGCGCTGCAGAAAGAAAACTGGTGTTGGTCTGAAAAGTTCAAGGAGGAGACAAAACACTATTTACATTAACCATATGTTTTGGCTAATATAAAATATTTGGCGAAAAAAACCTGGTACACAAAAGTACCATGTATTCCTAGATTCATTCCCCTTTGCACAAAGCATATGAATTTTAAATGCACATAGATTATTTGCCAAGTGATACCAGTGTGGTCCTGAGGATGGTCTTTGGAATCCAAGGTGGCCGGATGTCTTGGTCTTCCAAGCATTTTATGCTCTCTGAGGTATCATCCTCAAAATCATGCCAGCAGGCAAAGTTCTCATATGCACACCCATATGTGCACACAGGCTTTTTGTCTTTTTTGAATTATTGTTTTTGTTAAGCATTTGCACATACGGTCCCAATGGGTAAATGGGCAAAGGTTAAATCTTTAACATAGCAGTATTTACAGAGGAAGCACAGTTGTCACAGACAGACATCCCTTCCACTACTGTTTGTTATAGTAATTTAAATTCTAGGTAATCTTGCTAACATAAAATGATTATTTTCTTAATAAATATACAATAAGAATTTATATAGAAGACATCAAGAGAAAGATCTAAGAAATAGTACTGCTTCGTGATTTTCAGAAGAAAATTTCCCTGGAATGTAGCACTTTAACTAATTTAATGTCATGCACTTAAAACAGCTAAAAACTAGAGACTAAATCCATGTTCAGTTACATAAGCACAAATCCACTTTGCCAAAATTAATGGAGTTATACTGGATTTGCATGGGTGAGCATACTCTCTTGACTTTGAGTCATTCACTCACAGGCTGGATAGAGAGATTCCCAAAGGACTGTGGGTTTCGTTCACCACCCATATTATACCTCATTGGAGAATATATATGTATGTATTTATATATGCAAATACATTTAATATCCCTTTTGTACTCTAATTCTGAAAATTAAATTTTGAAGTTATTAATTTTGAATAACACGCAGCTGGACAAACTACAATCTGTTTTTTAAAAAAGCAAGTCAAAAGAGAAAATTAGGGCTCAACATAGGAAATCAGTGGTTACCCTGGGTGCAGAACTAAACCCTAAATATTATGTTACATTTATGAATGCATTAGGAAATATACTTTTTAAAATCTGTATATAAATACTGAATATGTACAGAGCTCACCATTTCAAATTAATTTTATCTGAAATAACACTAGGTAACATAGTGCTTTTATCTACAAGGGTACTGATATGACATGAATGAGCAGAGACAAATAAATCCATTTGCACGTCCAAAGCAAATTTTAATAATGATTTCTCTCCCTGCTCATTTTAGCTAGACAGACATATTCTGAAACAGTTGAATTATACCCTGCTCCTTTTCTGTACTCATGCATGAATAATTGAATGAAAATTCTCCATTCTACTCAAAAAGTTGTGAAAATATAAATGCAGGGTTACATAGTTAGTCTTCCTTAACTTTTGCAGCTATTTTCATGCTTGCTGTACAACAGTGAATATATTTTAAAACTTATGATTATCAGTTTAATCTTCTGCACTTTCAGCGTCAAACATCTTTAAAAAATTGTTTTTCTTTGAAGGGACATGAAAAGTGTCTTCACTTTTACTGAACCTTGTTGATATTAAATTGTTTGTCAAATCTTGTGCAACTTACCCAGGAGGTGTATTTCTGCAATATAGATTGTCTCAAAGCTGTGAATAAGTTGTAATCTTCTGAACTATGGTGTACTTGGTGTGCAGCCCACAGTATATTAATCTCTGCAAAACACAAAATTTATAATGAGGTTTGTGCTAGAGAAGCAACGTTTCCCAAGGGCCTTTTTTCTTAAGCTAGAAGCAACTAATCCTCCAATTTACACTTTGCTATTTTACATTAACATAAAAAAATAAAATCTAATGCTCAAAGCTGAGTTTGTATGGGCATGGTTACACGTCTGTCAGTGCACACAAGTCAGTGTAAATTTCATGCTGAAGTCAGGCGAGGCTGTAGCAGGATCTAAAATCAATATTGGAAGAGCAGAAGGATGTGTGAGGTGAGAATTAAACAGACAAAAAGCCTCATCTGAGTTCAGGTAACATGAGTCAGTAGGAGCTCTGCATGGGCTTCAGAGGGACAAAGACAGAGGATGCTCTCACGCTTGCACTTAAAGACTAGAAGAGGACACAAAGTGTTCCACAAATCTTATGTATCAAATTTAAACAAACAACTGGTGTCAGCTTTTATGCTTACATTTTTCTGGAATGCGTGAATCTTCAACCCACTTGTGCCACAGACCACAAAACACAGCCATTTCCCGCCCACTAGTGACAAATGGAAAAACAAACCGATGCTTGCTGGGAAGCCTTGACCCAGCCAAAGGAGAGCTGTGGGTCTTATTGTTACAGTTCAAAAAAAAAATTGGCTGGAATAAGAGCAAAACCAGTGTCAGTCATGTCCTCGGAAGGCATGATACCTCTAATGCACTGAAATGAAGAATACTTCAAAATCCTGATTATATTTCAAGGCATTTTCTCACTCAAGTGCAGATCTGGGTAGCCCGTCTGCACTGTATCTGGCCAGTGTGAAGTGGGATCTTAAAACAGAAGTATTCATGGCCACCAGATATATAGCTATAAGGATTACCTCAATTACAGGAAAAAAGGAAAAAGCACGTGGCCAATGCAGCCCAAATAATGCCTATCTATCACAACCCTTAATTTAAGGTCTCATGTATTTCAAGGGATGAAGTATACACAAAGCCTCAGCTGATTACAGAAATTAAAAGTTCACTGGCTGTTCGCCAGCTGCACACTCCCATTGCCACTGACCTTGCTTCACCAGAGCCATTAGAGAAGTGCCTTTGGCAGATATTAGAATCACATTCAGAAAACGATTTTATAATGGCTGTCTAAAGTCCTGCAATTATTAGCACCCAAGCTTACATCAAACAGTTTAGTCTAGTGATTAACATGTACTTCCAATGTAAAATAAAGAAAAAAAGTCCTCTTAATGAATCTGAAAATATCTGTACCATTTAGGGGACTAGATGGTCTTGTAAGAGGAGGTAACAGTCTTGTAAGCTAGCAACTGGGACTTTTAAACCTAATTAATTTTGACAATTTGGTAATTAACATCACAATATCATTTTAAAATTAGCTCTAAGGCCTTAAAAATATTGAAATTGCTGAAATAAATCTGTAATTTCAACTATCAAAAACACTTAACACTGAGTCTAAGAATTTTTTGTTCTTTAAATGCATTTTGAAATTCGCTATATCAATAATTAGTGATGTCTCTCAAAAAAAACCCCAAAAAAACCCAACCAACCAACCTTATCTCAATGCATCTCTGCCTAATAAACATACTAGGAAATGAATTATTCAGGGGAGCTTCAGTATCCAATAATAATTGTGTTTGAAATGTTTCTCAAGACCTCAACAGAAGCTAAATGAGTGAAAAAAGCATCTGAAAAGGTGGAGGTTAAAGACCTGTCTCCTTAGTTGTTTTAAAAGCATTTACTTCCTATCACAAACTGTGTGTAACACAAGCCTCTACTCAATGAAGTACAGCTGTGCAAACAGGGTACAGTAACTGGATCTTTCTTCTTTCCCTCAGTCATTTTTCAGCATTATGAAAAGTTCAAGGAAGGGAATCTATGATGATTTTTACAGTCTACTTTCATTGTAGTTAAGGTCAAATGGTTTTCAAAATAAATTACTGAAAAGGCATTTTATTAGGATTCATTTTTCAGTTAAACTGCCTCTTACACTAACAATTATATACAGAATAAGGTAACAAAATATTGGTAAAATGTTAGTTATTCAGTTGTGCGAGCCAGCTTAAATGATCTATCATTCAAAAACGCACCACAGGAATATTGGGAAGATAAACAAGCAATTCTTCCACAAGCAATTTACCTGCTACAGCTATTTATGATTTCTGTTATAGGTAAGTAAATGAAATCCTGCTCCTTAATCCTATTGCTGATGACACCAATGGCACAGACTACGTTAAATACCTTTGAGAAATAGGCAGACTCAATCGGAAAAAAAAATGTATTAAAAATGAATCTGAAGAAACTCATAATCAAGAACTTTTTAACTGAAACAAAAGAATAACATGAATAGGTGAAATAGATCATCCTAAAACTCAGTTTTTAAGCATTAGTACATTTAAAATATTACAACCTTAATGCCAAAACGACATCTCTCAAATCTAAAAACCAGACATTTTCATGGACTAAAACTGACTGCTCACCAACTGCACGCAAGAGAAATGAAACTGTATGTGTCTACAGAAGACTTGTGGTTTCACTTTTTCATTTCTAATGATGATAACTTGAAAGAAAATGAGAAAAATTATTTGAATGAGGATAAAATTATAAAAAACTCTCTCACATGGACTTTCTCATATGTATTATTACATAATGACCAATAAAGAAAGCAAGGCTGAGCCAATTCCAACACAGATTTAAAAAAAAATTATGCAGAAAACAGGAAGTATTACTGCATTTTATAAAATTATCAAATCCTACTGTGAAGCCACAGGAAAAAAGTAGGCGATGGAATTGGAGAAGCCACTGAGACAATGCTCTAATGGAATTTTTGACGTTTCATAATTCAAACGTGATTGTTAAATATAATTTTAAAAATAGATAACTTCAATATGGTTATACACAAACCTCCTATTTTTGACTGAGGAGAGTGAACCTCATGGAATCATAGGATAAATCAGACAGGAGAGAAACACCGAAGGTCTCTAGTCCAACCTTGCGCTCACAGCAGGACCAGCTTTAACTTCCTGAGACTCAGCTGGGTCTCAGAAAACCTCTGCATCTGGTGCTATTATGAAGAACTACCTCTAAGTGAAGATAAAGGTAGCATTTCCTTTTCATGTAGTTGTGAGGAAAGTTATATAAGTTATAACCCAGCACAGCAAGGGCCTACTTTCCTGTTGTGGCTTTCCCCAGCTTCCTCTTAATGGATGGAGATGTGATGAGCTATTCTCATCTGAGGAACAACAGAGCAACTGAATCTTAGTATTGGAGTTAATAATTGTTGAATTTATTATTCTTGTTGCTATTATTATTATTGTTATTATTGTTACTACTACCACCATCTACTGAATAAATTAATATTTTCATCCATCACTCAATTTAATTTAAGAATCGGCATGTAATCCCAACAGAGAATAAATGAGGCCATGTAGCTAGGTGACGAAGGAAAACTGGTGCTACACAGAAACTGACAAATGAAGGACAGGTTATGATTTGACCCTCAGTTTTCATTCTAGTTCTAAGTCTCTGTGATGTCATCTCAGAAACAGACCCACACTTACTAAACTCAGTGGACTACGAGCAGCTGAGAGGTTTGTATTCTACAAGTTATTCCAAAAGAAAATGAAGATTTGTCATTTTAGCATTAGTTCAGTGTATAAATTCTGTTCTTACAAGAAAGAAAATGAGAAGCTGGAGGAACTGGCCTGGAGAAGCACAGGCTTTGAGGGAACTTACTAGTAGCCTTGTAACAGCAAAGAAGCACTAGCTAACAAGAACCTGAAGCCAGGCTTTTTTCAGGAGTCCCATATATCTTCTTTTCTGAATTTTCCAAAATGAAGAAAGATTATTGATATTATCCTTCTTTTGTACTTCTTCCTTCCTTCCTCCTCCTAATTAATTCATAAAATGTAATGTTTCACACACTTTCAAGATCATATTGGTAAAGCGACCAATGATTTTAATTAGGCTTAATTTTTTTATTTAAAAATAATTTTTCACTACTAACAAGTTCCTTTGTATGAATCTCTAAGACAGATCCAATGCCTGGGCCATATTTTACTACTTCTGAAGTATTTCTTCTTTAGTAGTAGGAAGTGTTCATTGTGCACATAAGATTCCTCTTAAAGAATACATAATACAGAAGTGTCAAAACGAGATTTTTTTCTTGTTAATTTCGGTAACTTTAAGTGATTTTCATAGCCCAACACATTTTGATTAACAACAAGAGAAAACACGTATGCCAAAAAAAAACCCAACAACCTGTAGTCATTTTAAAGAGTGATTTCAATGAAACCAGTCGTTTTATGAAATCCTCAGAATCAGTGAAATGGAAAAGATTTAATGAATCTTGAGTAAATAAAAAAGATATGAACTTTTAATGAAAATATGCATACATGCTTTATGAGACCTGGATCTTAAGTAACACGGAAAAAAATAACATGATGAGTCATGTAAAGCTTTCATTCTCTCACAGTCAACACTGACTGTGGCTAGGAGAACAGGTGAAAGTTTCCCTTCAGCACCTAGTTAAATTTAAACAGAGCCTTCAGTTTTGCTATGCCAGCCACCTTTTAGAAGATGGCATGGTCCCAACTGAACCCAGTGTGGAATATGTTGGTTCCTAAAGCAGGTGTAACCCACAGGGCTTCAGAGGCAGGTACTCTGTGTTGCATTCGCCTACAAGCTACCAAAAAAGGATCATCTCCTAGGTCTACCACTCTCTAGTCAGAATCAGTAGAAATCCCAGGATGACTGAGGAAAAAAAAATGGCCTGGAAGGGAGAAATGTAAGTCACTCCTTTTCTATGCGTTTCAACCCTACCAACAAAGATAAAAGAGAAGAAAACACATAGCATTTAAATAATTTATCTGCTAAATTATTGCCTTTTCTGATTCACAAAAAATACCCCAACTGTTTGATTACTCACTACCTTTCTGCCTTCTTCTAACTGGTCTGTTCATATAATCATAGAACCATAGAATATGCTGAGTTGGAAGGGACCCACGAGGATTATCAAGTCCAACTCCTGGCCCGTTACAGGACAGCACCAAGAATCATTCCATGTGCCTGAGAGCATTGCTGAAATGCTTCTTGAACTCCGTCAAGCTTGGTGCTGTGACCACTTTCCTGGGAAGTCTGTTCCAGTGCCCAAACACCCTCTGGGTGAAGAACCTTTTCCTGATATCCAATCTAAACCTCCTCTATGCAGCTTCATGACTGGTGACCAAAAGGAAGAGATAGGTGTCTGCTTCTCCACTTCCCCTTATGAGGAAGTTGTAACTGCAGTGAGGTCTCCCCTCAGCCTCCTCTTCTCCAGGCTGAACAGACCAAGTGACCTAAGCTGCTCCTAATATAATTTCCCCTCAAGGTCTCTCACCATCTTTGTTGCCCTCGTTTGGACACTCTCTAACATTTGATGTCTTTTTTATATTGTGACACCCAGAACTGCCCTCAGCACTCGAGTGAGGCTGCCCCAGCTCAGAGCAGAGCAGGACAATCCCCTCCCTTGCCTGGCTGGAGATGCTGAGCCTGATGTCCCCCAGCACAGGGTTGGCCCTCCTGACTCCTGTTCAACCTGACAATGACCAGGACCTCCAGGTCCCTTTCCTCAGCACTGCTCACCATCATCTCATTCTCCACTCTGTCTGTACATCCAGGGTTGTTCTGGTCCAGGTATAGAAACTAGCACTTGTCTTTGTTAAACTTCCTGTAGCTGGTGATCACCCACGCCTTTAATTTGATGAGGTCTCTCTGCAGAGCCTCTGCCTTCAAGGGAGACAACACCTCCTCCCAATTTAGTGTACTACTGATGCTTTTTAAGAATTTGAATAAATCCCTTCTCATGCAGAGCTTTATTAATAGAATCTTATTCCCTGTTCCCTGCTCCCTACACTTGCATTGGATGAGCAACCCCTGAGATATAGTACCACTCAAATTTTGTTACTGGAAAAGACAATTACCAGATTTTTTTGGGATCCACCTCACATAAAAGCAGAAATCTAACAGATTAGCTGTCATCTCCACAACAGAAGTAGATATGAACTGTGTGCAAATCTCCTGTTCAGTCTGTTATGATGTAGCCCCTATTTTGTGACTCTTCTGAGCAAATTTTGCTTTATGTTTTTTGTTTTAGTGTTGTTCAGGCAGAGTTGCAGGACAGGTGATTTGCCAAAAGGCTCTGCTTCCTGCTTAGTAGAAATATAATTCTTATAGGAAAAATTCTTTCCTCGGTTACGTTAGTGTTAGCACAGAGCTGTGCGGGTTTAATGAGAACAGGACTAGATCCAAGGAATTTATCTGGAAGGCTCTGTTATATACCACACACTAAGAAGCATGCATACAGGGAAATGTACACTTTTTTTGTTTGTTTTGTTTGGATTTTTTTAAATAAGACACATTTTTCTTAAATTGTGGCCTTGGCTACACTGAGTTTCAGCAGTTTGTATTCTCAAGATAATCACATTTATAAATCAAAAGACTGGCTGTAAGGAGATCTGAATTCAAATGGTGAACTAGACTTGATTTACTATAGACCTTCAAACAATTTTCTTAACCTTTCTCTTCCCGTTTTTTTGATAAGCGCTTATCTGTGCATGTACCTAACCCAGATCAGTTCTCAGTCTTCAGCTCTTCTTAGGAAGTAGGAGTTCCACCACTGCTTAAAATATTAGCCATTGCTCATCGAGTTGGTGTGTCAGGAGAAGGGGAACAACTCAGAAGCATCTTTTCAGCCCCAGTATGATTTAGTCCTCCTTGGTAATTTTGAAATGAAATACATATTGTGCTACCAAGGTAATACCAGGACAGGCAATCACACAGCATGTCACAAGCCAGTATCGAAAGAAAATGATACCACCAAGAGACACTCTGTGGTCCATATAAGCACAATACAGCAGTTTAATTAGTAAATTTCACTTGGTTCAGCATCTGATCCTTCTGTGATGTGAGATATGCTCTTTCTGAGCTTTGCTCAGGATTATCTCTGTTTTTCAGGCTTCTTCTTATGTTACTCTATGTGGTCAGCAAACTATTTAGTGAGTGGGCTAACTTGTAATCAAGTAATACGTGGTATAAACTCCCATGGTTTGTAAGCCAAAAATTGGAGCAACCTTCTACAAAACCTGCCTCCAGAATGTGTGCACAGGCCAAAACCTCCTGCTTGATCTGCTGCCATACCAGTTGAAAACACAAATCTGCTCCCACACAAAAAAATCCACAATAAGATCTGCAAAACTTAAGATGCAGAATGGTCTGGGGAAACGTGGGAAGAATCAAGATAAGGCAAAGTATTACACATGCTACCCAGAAAAAACAACAGGCGAGATCCTATCGCCTTCTAGCAAGAATCCAGGGGACTATGAACTATACTCAGATACACTTCTGAATCTGTAAAATATTTAAGAGATCATGTGGTTAGGAAAGCAGAGACTGGCCAGGTCAAAAATAATGGTCCTCTCAACCCATATGTGCCTTATGTTATTTCCTGGCGTCCTCATAAGCACAGGACATCAATGGAAAGGCTAGAAAAAGCCACAGCAGACCCAAAGATTCAGTCTCCCCTAGTAGGAGCAGTTCTCTTGGAAATTAAGCTGCACGAGTCAAACTTCACGCAGCATTGTTACATCCATGTAAACCAGAGTAAGAATCTCAGTTATTACATTAGGATAGTGTTAACCCATGGCCTGTGAGCTTTTCATACAGTTTCCAGGAACTGAACAGTCTGTTTCCACATACACCATGGAAAGCCACAAAGGAATAAAGGTTATCAGGTAAGATTCAGAAACAAATAACAGTGACTCAATCTCTGACTTCATTCATAATTCTGGCAGAAAATGAACATGCATTCCTTTGTGCAAAAAGATACTGAGAAGGTAAATGATCCAAAACAATTTTAGGATGCAATTGTTGGATTTGGACACTTCTACAAAGACAAATAGAAAAAATTCAAAAAAATCAAGAAAAATACAGAAAGGATGACGTTTTAGTACTGTGTATACAAGTTAACTCTGAAAACAGTGCTCCATTTGCCAAGCCTTTCAGTCCACAGTAGGTCTCTCACAAAAATTCTGCTACAGCAACTTGCCTGACCAGCCTGTTTCTCACACCTTCCTGAAGCCAATTTTCAAGTGCTCTAGTTGTCTGGAGCAGCTCTGCAGCTGGTCAAAGCTTTGTTTGCCTGAGCTCTGGACATTCTCTGTAACAAAGATAGGAGTCTCTAGGCCATCAGGAACCATGATGGCAGCATCTGTTGCACTTTCACTTTTCTCTTTCACATGTGTATTATGCTTGATTCAGGTATTCTGTTTTCCCGTTGTTGAGGATTTCATAACAGATTCTTTATGTGCAAAAGTGTTAAAACAGCTCTGATTTGTTTAAAAAAATAAAATAAAATGCTGCCATGGCAGTTTCAAGGATATCCAGACTATAGCATAAAATCCTCTTTGTGAATCAAGTCCCAAGCCCTGTTAAGCCTTTCCCACAAATATTGGCCTCAAGTTTTCTCAAATACCCTTTCTTTAGTGAGGGTTCCTCCTGGTTATAGCAAGGTTTATACACCTTACACCTCACAGCCTCCTGACTGAGTGACACACCGTATTTTAACTTCTGAAATTCATTGATGTATAAACGTTTTGCAGCACTTTGCTCTTTCTGCACCTTTTTTACTACAAAGAGGAGAATATGGCTCATTAATTTCACAACTCTAAATCATCACGTTAGTGAAGTTACATTTATATATTAAAATAAAACCTAAAACAAATTTCTGTGAAAAGAAGATCCCCAGCAACTGGTTCAAAATGACCTCTATAAGCCTGTACCACTTTATACAAGCTGCAGACTACTACTGACTCAAGCTTCTCCCAGTATGGCCAATTACAGCACTGACAGTCTTTAGCTCTGAGCACTTGCCAACCTGTATATTGTAACAGTGTTACTGAATACTGAGGTCAAACTGAGGTATAAACGTGTGAATCACATTAACTGTGACAAAATTAGCACTGTATTCATTAGCCTGATGATAAAGAGAACTGAGACAAAATAAAATCTTAAAAGGAAAAAAAGGTACTTAAAAAAACCTAAAAACCAATATTTACTTCAGTTCTTTCCATTTATTTTTTTCTTCTTTCCCCAAACCAGGCTCAGGCACTGAAATGTCAGCTTATGCAATTTGAGAATATATTCATCTTGGAGGATCTTAGAAGGAAATTGCTGAAATGAAATGGGAAAAAAATAGAAGATAATTCTCCTTTTGTTTTTTTGTGTGGGGGAGTGAGGGTGAGAGCTCTCCTTCTGTATTCTGGGCTGTCTTTACAAAAGATTGATGTCTGGTGTCACCGTTAGGAAGTGCAAACTGTTCAGCTTCATTGCAATCTATGTCCTCATCCTCTTGCTCTGCAGGACACCACATAATTTGGCAGGCAATATTCAGAAGGGAAGCACTTTAATGGCAAGAATGGATACCAGTGAAACCTTTTCCCACAATGTTCAAAACTCTAAATGTGCATACGTTAAAGTAACATAAAGCTGGAGGATATTAGGAAGAAAACAATAACTGATAGTAACCCAGACACATTAATCTTACCTTTTTGCCCCTCAGAACAATACATTCAATAAATGCTAGAGAAATACATACACAAGGGTGAAAAAAAAGGAAAAAAAAAATAAAAGAGAAGGATGAACTGGAATTATTTCAGGTTTTTTTCAACCTAAAAGCCCAAACATAAACATACTTTTTCAAAGGAAAGATCCATGGCTCATTCATGTATCTTTTATCTTTTAGGCTGAATTCCTGCATTCATTCATTTTTTTTCAAACTAGATACAGTAAGAATTAACACTGATAAGTCAATTTATTCTGGTAGTAAAGAGTAATTGGCTCTCCAGTTTTCTCTTTCAAAGTGTTTTAAACGACTTATTAAGCCAAGTTCCTGAATGATAGATGTGTGGAAATGCAGAATATATTTGCAAAAATCTATAGAAATTTACAGAGATATTGGGAAAGCCTTGCGCTTATTAAACAGTGGCAGTACCATTGTATTTGGTAGCTATCCAGTTTATTTATACGTGTGATGTGTGCTAAAAGAGACCTGCACTTCCACAAACTACATTTGGACCAGTGTTGTCAATACTTATTTTATGCTCCCATTCCTAGGAGCATATAGTTGCCATAGATCCTCTGTATCCATCAAGTAATTACTTATGGCTGCATCTGTTATGGATGCTCTGGACACTCTTAAGCAATGCTAAAACTCTAATAGCATTTTCCATTTTTCATTCTAACAAGAAGGACATGGAAGACATTTAGACAGATAAGATAAAGAGAGCACAACACAGTCAATTGTCAAAGCAGGCAGCCTCAATTTAAATGTGAAGAAGAAAGGTACAAGTTTGCCTCCATACTCCACCGAGCTGGGATCTACCTGGTAGAGTGCACCCCCAAGTGTGTCAGCTGGGATTATATAGAGGATGCCTCTAGCACCAGAATGTTATCTTCAAGGGTTTGTCTCCCATCACTCCCTGTCCTGTCTCTTCAGCAGGGAACAGACATGAGCCTAAATTATGACTACACAAATAGGTCTTCACATTGGAGCCATCCACAGGGATAGAAGTACTGGCAGAATGCTCACATTTAGCCAAAAGGCATGAAACAGCCTTTAAGAAAGCCTTTTACATGGGTGCCCCTTGCTACTAGTGCTAACTCTTGAACTCCAATATCAGAGGAGGAGTATCAGTACAAGTATCCAAATATCAGTCAGACGAGTAACTTTATATTACATTTCCTCTTTCCCCAAAATACTGATAAATGATTACTAGCTGAAGACAGGTGAAGCCACATGGAGTTCATTTCAACATGTGCCATAAGTTTTGGTAGCAAGTTTGGAGAGCTGAAGGTGCTCCTGCACTACCAGCAAGCACTGAAACAGATTGAAGGTCTGGGAATGCAAAACAATGGCTGGCAACACCAGCAGCTAACAGATGAAGCCAGAGGTGCGGGGGAGCAGGAATACCAACAGACTCCTATGATGCTAATTCAGACTGATTTGTCAAAGAGCAGCTATAGCACTTGACCTGTAAAGGCACTCCTCCTACATGCTCACTGGGTTTGGCAGCCACATGTCTCCTGAATGATGTTGCATTTTCTGCCTTTAAAGGCCAATAGCTAGTGGCTGGATAATTAGTACCAGAGCTAACAGAAAGGAAAAGATTTCAGAGACAGAAAATAGCAAGTATGGAAAAAAAAAAGATTTTTAGCTGATTAATTATGACATTTTTTACACATACCCCTGTAAATTAATTCAATTTGTATCCTATATCTGTTTACTCTAAGCTACAGAACAAGCTAAAACCGAAAGCTCAATCCAGGATGCAACAGTTGTATTTTGTACTTTCCAATCACACGAAAGTCAGCATTAAAGCTATGAAGTGCAGGATACTAGACTGCAGGCTTACCTCAACCATTAAAGCTGTATATAGGAAACAGATCTGCCAAAGAAAAATAGGCTTCTCTACTCTGTATAGTGTGATTATTATCTGGCAAGGGTAGTGTATTCAATTTTCAATATAAAAATAGAAGGGTTTTTTTCTGCTTTGAGATCTCTGGTTAAAATTCATTGCTAGACAAAAGAACTGACCCAAAGCAAGTGTGCTGTTGGCTTTTTTACGGAGATTGAGCCAACCTCAACTCTAGTCTACCAAAAAAGTCCTATTACTCCACAGCCAATCTCCATCTCCTATTAGCAGGGGAGGAGAGGGAAACAGAATCTTTATCTGAAAAGTGTTGATTTTTTTATGGAAAACATACTTGTAAGTGCAAATTTTTAGAGTGTGTTAAGACATATTGAACAGTAAGAATTTAAGTATAATTTCATACAGTATTTTATATGCACCCCAGTAGCTATTATCTCTATACTCATCATGGGAGCTTTCAAACCCTCTAAGTTAACTTAAGGGACTAACCACTATTCATCTCACCACTAAACTAGTCTTTCATAGAAGACCCCAGCAATGGATAATTTATTTTTTTCAACTTCCCAGCCAAGAGACACTCAGTAGCACCAAAACAGTGGCCAGAGGGAAGCAGAGCACAGCTGTGCCAGTCCAGGCTAAGAATATCCTTTAGCCAAAACTCCAGAGGAATTGCTAGGAGCTTACAGTAGGGAATCAGGACCTAGATAATCAAATCAGTATAACTGGCAGGTTCCAATATCACAACATCTTAAGATAGTGGCTATAGCACAGGAACCTCCGTTATTTCACTCCAGCCAGAGAAAATCAGGGTAAAAGAAGAATTAAAAAAAAAAGTGCGGGGACATTATAGAAACGCAGAAACACAATCTTTATAAAGAACTTGAAGGATATGAAGATAGACATGATCTTTCAGAAGCAGATCAAAAATTTAAGTGATTGTTTAAATAATTTTAATACCACTTCAACAACATTCCAAATATTTAATCACTGCCATAGGGAAGAAACATGTCTGATAAAGCAAGTGGGAATTGAAAGACACGGTCAGAATAGTAAATTTCTTTGTTCTTCAGTTTATAGAAAGAAAATTTCACTTCACAGGCCTGTTGTTTACTTCCTCTGCTACTAGCTAAAAAAAGAACTGTAGTTTAAGAGTACTAAATACTGTACTTAGTTCCCCACCAACACTGCAAGAAAGACAGTATTGTCTTGATAAAATTTGGATACAATAATAAATGTTTTGGCAGAATGTCAGTACAGATTATAAACGGTACAGGTGTCTGCTTCCAAATCTAAAAGCAACACAAACATCTGCATTTTGCTAGGGCAATCATACCACCACATAGATGTTAATCTAATTCTATTACACTAGGCTTCTCATCATCCACGTATTTCCTCTGAAACTCGATTACAAACCCTTAGATCAGGAGCACTTCTTTCTGTCTATATATTGAGCATACAGAACCTAACAGGCTCTGATCTCTTTGGAGACTTTGTGGATCTTCTGTGCCATAAGACCACATAAGGTCTGAATATTCAAAGTTATAAGGAAAGATTTATAAAGGTGTACAAGAGACAGATACATTTGTTTCTGGAATTAGATAGGGCTGGTGAAGTAGAGCTCAGTGGAAAAGCAGGTGGTTGAGATTATGATCAACCAGGCAAACAAACTCAGGCAAGCTGGACCAGATGGCCTTCTTTCTGTTACTAATATTACTTATGTTCCTATTCAGCTGTAAGAAGTTACAAATAGTTTACCTGTTCAGATTTTTCTGACTTAAATTACATAAGATCAATGCTCTCACTTCATTGTCACAATAAAACTTATCATGACACCGTCTGTAATTTTATTTAATAATTTACAGTGCTGCCAACCCAGAGGAGAAACTGGTAGGTGTAATAGTTTTGCCTTTAACAACACCAATTACATCTCAAACCACATAAAAAAGCAAAGAAAAAACCCCAAGCAAATCCCCAAAAACTTAATCTAGAGGATTAAGTGCTACTAGATACGAACACAATCTAAAGTCAAACCATATTTCCTGCATTAAAAAATGAAATTTTGAAGGAAAATTAATGGGCATGACTAACCTGTAGTCACACAGATTGCATGACACATTAATTTACAACTACACCAACCATCCAACCATGTCTAAATCTCTCCTTCATCTAACATGTGACTGACTCAATTCAGAGGCAATAAATTTAAAACCAGAATGGTATTTCACAGGTGCAAGAAAAACGTAACATCTCTAAGATCCCAATTTGCATTAAATTATTTCAAAACTATACAAGCAATTTTTACATGTGGGCTACAGTTTATTTTGAACATTGGACTAATATAAGTGTGGCTTTTCTATGACAACAGAGCTAGATTACTGTTAGCAAAGCAAACTTTACCAGTTGTGGGGTATAGTCTGATGCTGTAATAATCTAGTGAAAAAGTTAACTGAGTGAAGACTTAGAGTATTATGACCAGAGTTCAGAGTTATCCACTAAACACCTACCTATACCTATTTTCCAAAACAGCACTCTCCACTGTAATTTGGTATCACACATAACAATATCGTGACAAAGCAAACTGTGTCTATCATACGCTTTATAAAGCTTTAGAAATCATTCCACATTTATATGTATTTACATTTTAAATACCATCTTGGTTAATTAAAACGTAAGCTCTTCAAGCATTTCAGGTGCAGGCACATTGAGGCCACATGAAGAATTTCTAAATTCCAGTTCACATCGATCGGGAGTCTTAGAAGGAATCATAACAATGTATAAACTATACCTATTCTTCATATGTTTTTATTAAAGCATGCATAAAACGTGGTACATCCCACACCTACTGATATTCACTGTTACTGATTGCTGCTTCATTTCCTTGTCATTATTTCAGAGGAGTGCTAGAGGAAGAATTTGAAACTCAAAATATACTATGGCTCCCAGTATAGATCACATTTCAGGAATAGCTTTAACAACATACTTCACAAATTTTCTTCATCCTGGTTCTGCAGACATGCGAATATTTTCATTTACACATGGTATGGGGTTTTGGCTGGTTTGTTTACCACTTATAGTGACAACACAAAGCACATTTTCTTCTAGATATACCAGGCTGGCCTGTCAGTGGAATGACAGGTGAAGTGAGCACAGCTAAGATCAGTGAAAAGAAGGAGACTTTCCCAGTAGCACAGGAAAAAAACCTTTGAATAGTATTATTCAAATCAGGATGTGACTATAAGTTTCTCAGAGTTGTACCTCTCACTGGAATGACACAACAGGCAGGCAACACATGGTTTTTGACACATTTCAAAGTTTTTGGATATCTGAATTCAAAGAATTTTCTTGTTCTATTTTCTACGTGTATCCACTGTTGTGGTAAGGCAAAACTTCAGCGACTGGAAGCCTTCACCATATTCCAGCATTCTCTTATTTTAAGGGAAGTCAGATGAGTCAAGGTAAGTCAGTATCTTAAGGGTGCCATTACCTTGGGACTTCCTCACATAGAAATGTGATTATTTGTTTGTTCAAGTGTTTTGTTCAATCAGAATCAAAGAGATTTAAAATTTCTGCCATTGTTTTGCACCACGTACAGTATTGATAGTCTTTGTATAAGTATCTAAACAACTGAAACAACTCAGTATTTATGCTACCTATTCCAATACTTTATGTCAGCCTCATTCATTGAGAACAATAAAATAACCATTAATGCAAAAAAAATGAAGCTGAAAGAACTTAACTATGCAGCAAAATAGAGAGATAGATAGTTGATGGTTTCTCCTGAAGGCCACAGCCAAAATCCCTGTGTGATCATCTGGCTAAATACTGTGTAAATGTACTGCATATACAGAAGTTTAGCTATACAGATTTTATTCTGCCTTTGCATTATTTAATGGAAACGTTTATTGTAGACTACTTACTCCCCCCGTTTCAATGCAGCAGAGAAGAGCAGAATGTTTGTACATCAGTCTGAATATCAGCAGGACATTTAAAAATTGAATCATAGAAGCAAAGATAAAACCATCATACTCTGTGCCAGCCACCATAATCTCTTCTATAACTCTTCTAACATATTTTCAAGCGTATTAATATTCTAATTGACTCTTAGATCAAGAGATGAACATGAACAAAATTAGAAGCATAGAAAGAACATTTCTCAAGAATTCTCAAAATCATTAAATAAATAGCATGGTTACAAACTCCTGTTCATTTTTACTTCAACTCTTCACTTTCAGTAGAGAAATCAAGTGAAAAGATGAAATTAGACCTCACATTTTCAGAAGCCTAACCAAGGACAAAGACACGTTTAAAAAAAAAATAAAATCTGAGTGATTTTGCTGTGAGCACTGGAATTTTTTAAAAGTTTAAATTTTTTTGAGCAGTCTCTTTTCATTAAAATTACATAGAAACTTTCATTTTAATCCAGCTTAATAAAACAAAAGTAATTACTATTTCTGGAATTATTTTTTTAATTAAAAAATACAAAATCGGAAAGCGATCTGATTTACTATTATATTTAATATTTCTGTATTTTGCCTTATACTACTTCAGTATTTTGGAGACAGTGTAAGTACTCTTACCATAATTTGTTCTATCACACTAGAACAGACAATCAGCTTTTCAGAGAGGGCTTAATCCTGCAAGGTGCTGAGGCCTCAGCAGTGTGTACATACTGTATACAGGCTGTTTTCTCTTGAGCTGCAGTCCTAGACTTGAGCAACAAGAAATAATAAAACCTGTGAAACACAGAAAACTTGCTTGGACTAAAACTCTAGAAAAATTTCACACCATTGGTGTCCTGTGGATATTAGGAGCTTATGTATAAATTGCCAACCCCATGACCTGAGGAGTATGCACTTTATGACCTCATGCACCATTAAATCCACAGGTGTGGGGGTTTTCTTGCATCTTGAAGAGTGAGCCACAAATGATAAACATTTTCACTACATTCTCAGATAAATCAATATTATCACCAACTATAAATACCCAGAAGATTGTTCCTTGTCACTTTCAGAGACATACGACATGAATTTTGATTTCCAGATAGAAGAAATTTTGCTAATGGCAGAGTACTAAAAAAGTGGTTTTCCTTAGAACTTTTTGTAGTACGTCAAAATGTTGGAGGAAGTCTTGTCAAGAAAAAAAAAAAAAAACTACTGACTAGTATTTGTTTGCACTTGCAAAGATTAAAAAGAGTATTATTGAGGAATATATCTGCTCTGTCCTGAAATTTCTGGCTTTTATTTCCCTTAAAACCTTCATCCAAAATCTGTATAAATTAATCCTTTCAGTATGATGTATAATGTTTTGATCTCTGGGTGTCAACCACATTTTTGGACTGGCCAAATTACAGCTCCAGGGCCTGTGGGAGAAACTCACCAGCTCCAGCTTATACATTGCTGCTGATTTTCCTAGACGTGGCTTTGCCCTACCTCAGCAACATCCCCATGGGAAACTCTGGTTTAGAACTGACCCCAAGTGATGCTTATGGCAGTCAAAGCATGGTCAAAACCACCATCTTGTATTCATGACCATCTTTTACTGACTAATAAAGCCTCTGACCAAGAAAAAGAATCCTCCTCAGTGCCATAAGTATTCACTCAATCACTTTGCATGTCAAGACGGATTTGACGCTTCTTCAGTCCAGAAGATAAGTACACAATCACTTAAAATACAGTAGAAACAGCTGGCTATGTACAACACACAAAGAGACTGCAATTTTGAGCTCTTAAAACAATAGCTTATTTGAAGGTAAAATTATACAAACGTTATAATCAAGAAATCCAAGTAACATGCGCTTTGGATTTTGCATTCAGAATCTTCCCATACTCTGTGTACTTCTGTGTAGGTATGTAGCTATATATTATCTAATGACATCCCCCTGCAGTACAGTCACACACTGCTTACAGGCAGAGGCTGAAGACAAATCCTACTCATACCCAATTTTACTAGGCCAGTTTTCATCACAACTGTACTCTAAAACTTGAAGGGTGCATGTAGGGATTTGCCTGTGGCCACTATTTTGGATGAATGAATAAGCCCCAGAATACACTGCACATATGATGAGATCTCCAGCTGCAACCCAGAATAACGATTTATCATAGAAAAGATCTGCTGGGTTCTATTAGGAAATGGGTTTAGAAATAAGGGAGTGAAGAGGTCTTAGGTCACAGCCAAGGGACAGCTGAGGAAGCCTGTTGTGATTAAGGCAGCCCTACATAACTGCCATGAAAAATTTTCAGCTGAAAATGCAACATCTGTGCAACCAAACCTACCACAGCAGTTGTGAAGACAATGGCCAAAAACCAAGGAAAATGATACTATATTCTCTCATAAAAAAAGTACTTCCCCTAAAGAGAATTTTATAGGACTTGACTGAGTGAAATGTTGAGGTCATAAGAGAGAAGTTTCAAGGGGCAAGCAGAAGGGATAGGGCAAATTCTTTATAAACATATAAAATTTATAAAATCAGCTATGTATTTGCCGTGTCTGTCCTTAGTACTGCTGAAGGAGTGATGAAGGAAAGGGATGTTAGCAGATGTAACTTAAGAACAAAGAAATCATTAATAGTAGAGAGCACTTATAAACTGATATCACATATATATATATAGATAAACAAGTTATACTGGTGATAAGCTTATCAACCACATTTGGCCATGAACAGCAGGATTAAGAATATATTATCTTGCTAACATGAAGCACTCCAATAAACAGTATTCTTCAGGATTATCCAGATTTACTAAAAGTACTAAAGCATACATAAGGGCCCAAAATTTTTAATATTATATAAATAAATTATTATAGATTAAATGGTCATTCATCACTTGCAAAAAGTATTAATGCTTCTTCAATAAAAATGAAATTTCATCATAGACATGTGACTTCACTCTAGTTAGCAATTTTTAATTGAAATCCTGCTTTCCATTAATTTCATATAAAATATAATATAATGCAATGTATATCAAAATTAAAGTAAAAAATCTTTCATTATTTCCTACAAAACTCTTGAAGGTTAGTTAGATGGGATGATTCAGAGATGTTCATAAAGGTAGCTGCAACATTACGTGTAGATCAAGATTTTGCATATCTCTGGATCTTAGAAAAATGAAAAATATCTTTTTACTTGACAGGCTAGTGGATTAGTAAATTAGATCAGATCAAAGAAAGGACTGATGCACACCTGACAAACAAAGCAGTCAGGGTGAGATGGAATCTGGACTTAAAAGGGAAGAAAATGCCAGGGAGGAGGGTGTGAATGGAGGAGAACAATGGTGCCACAGAGAGCTGTGAGTGGGGCTTGAAGTGCTTAGAAAAGTGAAGCAAGAACAAGAGACAGTGCCTCTGTTACAGAAACTGAATGCTACCATCTGGCTTCACACCAGGTCAATATTGATGGCATAGAATCATAGAAACATATAGGTTGTAAAACTGAAAGATAAATAAGTATTTAAGCCAAGGCAGCACCAAAGTTTGCATATGCAAGAAAAGGATCATAGTGGGTTCAGGAGGATACTTTCATTAGGCTAATGACAAAGACCTCAGCACATAGAGCATTCTAATGGAAATCTGATTCACTTTGCAGGTGTTCCTCCCACAGAGGAAGAGTTTCAATATTTATCCTTAAATAATTGAATCTCCTCTAACCTGAATACAACTTCTGTTAAGTAACACTCTGGTCTGTTCTTCAATCAGCCTTAACCTGATTAGAGCCATCACTTTGCTGCACTTACACAGGAGATTCAACAGCTGATTTTATTGCTGCTTTGAAAGTGCCACTTCACAGCACTCTACTGAGCCCAGTTTAGATTTTAGAGGTCAAACTGATGTCCAGATTCTACTGATGTATCTAAAGACAGATGGAAAAATAGGACTTTGTTTTCTGCCTTCCCCTTAGACTTCTTTCTCAGGGACTAAGACAATAAATTAATCCTTACACAGGTGCAATCTTTCTCCTAGCAACTGATAGCCAACCTTCACAATTTCCAAAAAACTGGCTGATTGCATCAGTTTCATTTTCATAATTAATTCTGATATTTAAATTTGAAAAAAGAAACAAACCCAACCCCATTTAAAGCATTGGGGCTTTTCCATAAAAATTCTTTAGATATGAATGCTTATGTGGAAAATCTCTAAGGTTTAAAAGTCTTAAATTAGTCACTATTGAATTCTTTTGTTCCTAAGACTAGAATTAATTTTTTTATTATAAGAAAAACTGGAAGGAAACATATTCTAAAATCAACATCAAAATATTCTTATTGTTTAAAGTTAAAATTCTGAATACAGTTTTCCACAAGGCACAGGCATTGACTAAATTAAAAGAAAAAGAAAATAATAAGTATATATCTTCCCATTTCAAATTTTGCCTACATCTAAGAAATCTGATTCTTTGTTAACCACGGAAAAAATCGTTATGAGTCAATAATAGATTTGTGTATTTAAAAAGCATGATCTTACTTTTGAGTTTCATACTAATCTCACAAATCAGAAAATAAAGCATAGGTATCTTTATTTTTTAAGAATTTTTTAATAATCCAAAAATTAAAACAACTCATGGCATCAAAATTCTCCTGGCTTAATTAAGTTCAGTATTTACTAGAGGTTTGTAGAAGCAAAATTTGCTGTAAAAAAAAAAACATGTATCAAACATTTCTAGTGTCTTCATCACCACAGAAATTACCCCCAAAAGACTGAAGTGCCATTGTGTATCCTGAACTCAAAACCAAGATCAATCAAAAGTGAGGAAAAATGGTCGTTGCTAGAATAATACTTTTTTTAATAATAGCAAAGGATGGTGAACATATGGATATATTTCCAAATAAAATCCAGTAGCAGGTGTTGGGCTGTGGTTTATGGGTGTTTTTGTAATTTTAAAATACAGCAAAGCTGTTGCTGCTGCAGAAAAGATAAGCATTTTTTTTCCTATGCAGAGGGCTTTTTTCCAAAAACTTCTTCAAAGGGATTATTCCTAAGTGATGCAAAATTTTCCTTCCAAATTTCACACATCTTTAAATAATAAAAATCAGTTGGCATTACCTTATCAGTAGAAACTTGCAAACTTGTACCATAGCAGACAACAAAAGACTAAAAATCCCACCAAAATTATATTTAAAAAACGTAATTAAAAATAAATAGATCAAATTTTTCCAGGTTTTGATTTTTTTATCCAGCATCACAAGATAGTTCTTTAGACATTTTAATCAATCTTTAGAGACCAGTCTCTCATTTCCCAGCTGATTTCTACCAGCCAGGAAAGGCCTGTCAAATACTTAGAGAGTACCAAATATTTCAGGATTTACATTCCTTTGGGTTTTTTACTTCCTGTTTACTGGGGCACACTGCAAAAGCATAATGAAGTGGTGAAGCTGATGTTTCAGCCCCCACACCACATGCTCATACTGACCTGAGAAAGCCAAGCCTCTGTAGATTCAGAAGTTTGACCCTTTCAGAAGTTTGTTCCTTTTCTGCAGTACAGTGGAAAAGTAAGCACAGCCCATAATACTAATGGCTTTCAAACTCTGTCAGCACAAAGCAGTTTCAGATTTCTAAAAGATAACAACCTGACTGAAAGTAGTGAAGAGGAAAGCTGATGAAAAGGGAAATGCCTTTATTTTACCATCTTGCTCATAGCTACCACAGATACATTTAGTATCAGACTCAGCACCTGGAACTCAAATTACTTGAAATTGGTACCATTCAGATTCCTGTTCACATCCAATCATTTTAGACACCCATGGGTGCAATGGTATCTATTTTGACCAAGTTTATTGCATAGCCAATATTGCTCTTGTTAAACTGTTTAGTTGCTTCTGTCCAGTTAAGCTGGAAAAAAAAACCCACCACCAAAACCACATCAAGTACAACAATCAGTGAATTTGTATGAAATGAGAAAAATCTGGAAACTGAGTTATTGAAAGGAAATGGCAGACAGGTTAATATAATACATTGTGTTTCTTTAGAAGGCTGCTAGGCAATTCTACTTATTTTGAAAAAGATACTGTGTCCTCTGCAAATAGAGTCATTTGCTGTGAACATTTTTATACTGAACTACCAAGGGTTTGAACTTTAGATTATATGCAAATTTCAGTGTGCATTTGATATATTAATTACATGTACACCCTTATTTTACAGTGTTCTTTTACAGCTTGGCAATGCGAACACATAGGCAGAATGGTCCAATCAGTCTTCATATTGATCTGATCACTTTGGGAGAGGGAGGATTTAAGCTCTCAGGATAGCATACTCCTACTTGAGGGTTATTTCATTGCACACATCTGAAATACCTGTGCTGAGCATGCTAGACATCAAGCTGCAGTAGTCAGGAATTTTTCCATTTTTAAACAAAATAACTAATGTAAATTCATCAGTAGCTAATAGATTATTTTGTAGCTGTGGAGACCTCACCTGTAAAAATTTATTTATCTGTAAAAATGTACTCATCTTCAGAACTAGTAAGGTCATAAATCTTTGCCTCTGTATCCCTCAGTGTTCAAGGTGGCTTGATATTGATCCATGTCTTCTTTTTCTTGATTGCATTTCTTTCTGATAATCAACATTATTATATTTACATAAGAAACCTTTCAATTAATGCTTCCTCAGTTCCTATTATTTCAAGATGCAGTAGGTCTTCGTGGGTTTATTGAGTCACCACTTCCTGAGAAATTTTTCATGGGAGTTCACAATGAAAATTCCCACTGTTCTACAGTCCTTCAGCAAGCATTTTACTTGATCTGTCAGCCTGCAGTTCTTCCGTCTCTTTTCTCCTGCAGGATGAAGTTTACCTTTGGTTATTAACTTATGGAATTACACATTTTTGTGTAATTTTTCCATCCATAACTTTGACCATGGTAAATGGAAATTGGATCAATTTGATTTTTTTTTCAAAGACTGTAAGATTGCTGAATCAGGCTCAAGTTATCCTGTATTGAATGTTTATAAACCCAGACAGTTATCTATTAAAGTAAGATAGAGAACACAAAAAATGAATGTTCAACTCTAGATTCACCTTTTGATACACTCTTGCATAGCTGATGTGAACATGAACTCACATTTACACACTTGTAATAAACTATGTTTTGTCAATTCACACAAAATCTATAAACAGGATTTCAGACATATCAGTTTGCAAATGTTTCCATTAATAACTCTCCACTGTCCAACTAGAAATTATGAAAGCAAAAAATAATCTATGAAATACATTTAATGAATTTAGTTATGTCAATGATAAACTTTTTTTTTTTTTTTACTTTTTATGCTGCTGATTTTAGCATACTTTTAAATATATAATTATTTTAGGTGAGTTATATTGTTTTGATTTTGGTCTTATTTTACTACCTCCTAGTTTTAGGACAGAAATTCATAATTATGTTTAATGGAAGATAAAATCAAAATCTTCAATCTAATACTCCTTCAGAACAGTATTCACTACATATGAGCTATGAACTATAAACTGAAAAAATAATCATATCCCAGCTGCAACATACAGATTATTTTTTAAAGGAAGAAAAACTGGAGATATGTGCAAGACTATATGGAGTACAGTCTGTCCTGATTACAAGCCAGCTGCATGAGCTTGAGCTCTCCTTAACAGGGTTTAACTTCGTGAGTTAGGCTAAAACTTAGCACGTCTTTTCTTTTTCCTGTCCTTTAAGAAAAAAGATGTGGCTTCATGAAAAGAAGAAGAAAAGTCCTTATCAGGGTCAACTTAATACCTCTCTTCATCAAATACTAACTTTTTAACTTTCTCAACCATAATTGTTTTTATGGGTGAGTTTGCTAGTTACACATTCCAGATGTGAGGCAATAGGAAAATTGCAGTGCGGGGGTTGGCTTTGGGATCTGTGTGTCTGAAGCATTCTTTTCCCACTAGGAACTTTTCCCACATTTATAATAATGAAATTGTGAATAATGAAAAAAGTTTAAAAAAATGTAGTTCCTAAACACAAGGGCCAACATTTTCAAATTATAAACAAGAATAAAGTCTGCCTTCTTATGATTCATCCATTAATTCTGGAAGCTGGTAACTGCAGGTCACATCATCTATTTCAAAATTCAGAAGGAAATGCTGGCTGATGACTTCTTTTATTAGAAATAATTTCAATCTTTGGAAACGCAGCCAGTAGGAATTTAGGATGCAATGGAGTTCAAAGTTTGTGTGGGTGTATGTTGTTGGGAAGTAAAGAATAGCAATCCAGGCTACTTTAACTTGCCAGATACAATTTCCTTTCTCAGCATTCTATGGGCTTGCCTAAAAAAATGGAAAAAATTACTTTCTATTTGCAAAATTTGCTATAGCTGGAATCAATCAAGCAATATTATCAAAATTTTCAGTTTTGTGTAGAAGAAAAATAGTGATATTGTCCTGGTGCTGTCTTTCTTAACCCTGATTTAGATGCTCACAGCTCACAAGAACTGTACATGTTATATGTGCACAGGTAACATGAATATGTGTATATAAATAGATATAGAGACAGTGTGGACACATACACAAATTACATCTATGTAACCCAAGGTTAAGACCAAGATTTTCCAATGCACTCAGTCTCTAAATACACACATTGGCAAATAAATACATCCTGTTCCTGCAAAATACTGTGCTCCTGGGGCTTCTCTAGAAAGTACTTGGTGTGGCTGGAAACACCCTGGAAACAAGGGCTGGGCAGGCACTGTCCTCCCCAAAGTCACAGATAATCCTCTGCACATGGAACAAAGCCTGAATCTCTTTTTTTTCATTTCCCACTGCAGCCTTTCCCCTAATCAGGAAATAGATAAACAGCTCATACCCCAGTGGGAAGACACTTTGGAAGATGGGCTTTTCCAAACGACTACCTTAGGCAGTGGGAAAAGGACACTGAGCCCAATGCTGCCATTCCCAGGAGACCTTCATTGTCCTCATAGACTGTTCTTCCATAATCTTTCCACCATGGTGGGATTTTTGGCCAAGTCCTCCAACCCTGCTGTGAGGACACATGCAGTGCCAGAGACCTCCAGGAAAATGAAGGGAGGCGTACTTCTTAGCTTCCTTGCTCAGCATACTGCATAGTACAAACTTCCTCTGCCAAAACACTAAAGATGTTTAGAGGACTAGCAGAAATATCCAGGATCTCAGTTGTGAAAAATTAAAATCAGTCTGGATTAACAATTAAACACTTGGCCATTTTGCTGGAAGTACAAACAGGACAAACTGAAGCTTCGTGTTGCTTTGAAGAGAGGACACTTTCTTTGTTTATCATCTGAATGGGCACCTGTAGCATCTGAGATGGCACAGGACAGCTCTGCTGACTGATATAAGGAAGCAGTGCCAGCTTTCTTCTCAAACCTGAATGTCCTCAAACAGCTTTTTGCAAGATTTTCTCTAGACTGACTCTCATTATGTCTTCTAGGGCATCATAACATTCTGTCCGTCTCCAAAACTTACCAGTCAGCACCAAACAACTTTCATTATTTTTAGACTTTATCAGAGAAGATAAAAAAAGCAAGCAGAAGCTTGAAACAGAAGACTTTTCCATTCTTACAAATGGCTGTATCAGAGATCCCATGTTCCTAATGCCTGCTTTTGGACTACTCAGAAATAACAAATACCTGGTTGTAAAGGAAAGGTTTTTATTATGTTTCATGTAAATAATATTTTATGATGTACTGTGGTTCAGAAAAGTTATTGAGTACAAAATTGAAAGATAAGTGCAAAAGAATTCGTGTGTCTTTCTAGGAAATCTGAATTTATTACAGACAGAAAAAGCTTCACTTTCCTTTTCAACTTTAAATTAGAAACAAAGAGATAAAGTATTTATTTCCCTTCTGAGTTTCTTTGTATTATGATTTTTTTCAAACAGCTAGTAGATACACTGCTAACAAAAAACAGATATATTTTTTTCTATCCTGCTGGGTCACTAGAAGTACATTTTATGTTTTTGAGTAGGCTTCTCTCATATGTTGCAGAAATGAACTTAGGAAGAGCACATTCCAGAAATCTAGAGTTTAAATGCTTATTGTGCTTAAATGATTGAGTTTTTTCAACTCCAATGATTATTTGAGAGTTCTTCAATATGTCACTGATACATTTTAAATGTAAGATAATATGGCTAGATATACACATCTTCTAAGCCTTGAGTTTATTTTCTGCATTTCACTAAGCTTAACCGTGCATCAAGCATTTTAAATGAAAACATTCGTTAAACAAACTAAGTACTTCTGCTCCATTGAGAGGTAAAGAAGAAAATGGTTTGAGAAAAAGAAATGGCAACAGTGAGTGAGGGTACCAGCATCTGCTGATGTTTTCTGGAGCAGGCCAGAGGCCATTCCTTACACTCTTAAAAAATTCAGAACAAGTCAACATTCTGCCTCCTACAGAATTAAAGTTACTTGTGTGTGGGTTCTGTTGACCCTGGGTGAATCTCAAGTGCCCCCCAAAGCCACTGTCACTCTCATCCTTAGCTGGATATGGAATATAAAAGGCTTCTGGGTTGAGACAAGGACAGGGAAAGATCACTCACTGGTTGGTGTCATGGGCAAACCAGACTCAGCTTGGGCAAATTAGTTTATTACTAATCAAAATGAGAGTAAGATAATGTGAAATAAAACTATTATCCCACACCTATTTTTTTCCTTTATTAAATCTGTTATTCCCAGAGGCACTACCACTGTCACTGGCTGGCTTGGCCTTAGCCAGCAGTGGGCTCATCTTGGAGCTGGCTGGCATTGGCTCTGTCAGATACAGGAGAAGCTTCTGGCAGCTTCCCAGAGACAACCCCTGTAGTCATACCCCACATCCCTCTCTCAAGCTGTCTTCCCGTGGTATAATGCTCTGTTACTTTATTTCAGATTCACATAGACTCCTGAAAAGTGTTGAACCAGTCTAGTACACAGTGATTTTAAGCTAAAAGTGACTTTAAGCCAGCACAGAAAACTAACTCATTATATGTAGCTGATATATTAGAAATCAGTTGTCCAAAAGTTTTAATGAATGTAAAAAGTCAAACATCACTAAAACTGCTGACTCTGCAGCAGCATACTAAGTACAAGAGAAAATTGAAACATACTGCCAGAGTTGTCGCTTATCAGTGGATCTTTTATTCTGAATTCCTCTCTCTTCCCTTCTCTTAGAATATCACAGAATTAAAGCACCAGTGGCACATTTTTAATGGAGTAATGGAACAGTCACTGAAATATTTTTTGACAGAAAACAAACAACAGGGAAAAATCAAACAAACCACCCAAGTCACTCGTTACTTTCTCATGCAAAAAAGCCAAATAAGATTGAAAAAATCCAGATGAAATTCTGGAAAATGCTTAGCGACCACTGAAACTGTATCTTGGAAGAAACAGAAAACAGTAGAAAAACAGAAAGACATATGGGAATCTGGAAAACTCTCACCTCTCCCACAGCTATTGCCAGTCCCTACTTTCATCCCCTCTTCCTACCAGCTCTATTGACAGCTGCTTCTCTTTAATCAGCATCTTTGGTTCAGATACAAACTTGTCCCTCTCAAAAGCCTGGGATAGATTTCCTGCCCAGTTTGCCTCCTTCAAAGCCCTGCAAGGAGGTGGTGATGCTTCATCTCTGCCAGCAGTACCTGGGGTTAGTACTTCGTTAGTACACTGCTGCCTGTTGCAGCAATGGCAAGCTAGGAGCTGTCTGCCTACCTGGTGATTCCCCTGGCAGTGCTCAGTAGTGTGCATCCATCAAAAATAATGGAAATATGAAGATCTACAGAGGGACAATGCAAATCTACTAATTCCAGCTCCATAGGGATTCCCTTTGTGCCACCCCTGCTGCGCTGGATTCACAAGTGGGAAGTCCTGCTTCAGTTTGCATCTGGAGGCACAGAAAGGAAATTTTTCTGTGGGATGGGGAGTAGAGCTCCAGGGAAAAGTCAGACCACACGGCAAAGCCCATCTGGTCATTTGCTCCAACCAAAGTGATGATCACAAGCCCATCTTTGGCTGCTCTTCCCTTCTGTCCTCCTGTACACCCACACACACGCGCTTGCTCACTCTGGCACTCGCGACAACTCTCAGCAGGGTAATTCAGCTCACTGGGTTAGTTTCTGGCTGGGATTGTAAAACAAGAGAAGTGGACTGTCATCCTTGGCTCTGTGATCTGTTTAGTTTTCCTTTTAACCCCTGCTTTTCCCAGCATGAATAGCATTTGGACCCACTTATAAAAATACAATCCTAAAAGCAATGAGCAGAGAAACACCTAAAAGTCAGGCATGAAGTTCAGAAAGTGTTTTTATCCTTCAGCACATCCCTAGGGAAAGGCAGGCACTGTTCTGAACTTAAGACAACTGAAAATAAACATCAAACAAGCAGTTTTGAAACCCTATTTTATGCTTTATCATTTCCCTGCAGTCACAATACCTACCTTAGATGGGAAACCAGGATTCCTCACAGGAAAGGCTGCTACTTAAAGGACTTAAGCCATCCTGTTGGATACAGATGACTGACCTGCTGTTCCCTGGTGTGATGGCAAGAGGTGTTGGTCACAGTGCACAGTAACAGTAGGTGCAGAGATCTGTGGACTGTAAATCTTATCCAGTCCTAGATAAGACTGTGAATCCACACTGCCTCCAAAATGCAACTCAAGATTTTAATTGTTATTGTAGAAGAGCTAATAATTTCAACAATTTTGCACACTTAAAGACCAACCAAAACATAACAGAACCATCCCTTGAAACTCATTATAGAACTGCAGCCAAAAATCTTGTACAAAGGAAGACAGATTGTTTGAAAATCACAAAAAACAGTTTCAGAGATGTGTGTACATATATATATTTACATTACAGGTATCCTACTCTCTGGCATGCCTTGAATTTTATGGTTTTTTTAAAATTTCTGGTTTATGGTCTTCTTTGAGTGACCATTTTCAGTTTATTTATCATCTGTTTCAGACCGTTAAAAATCAACCAAGGCACCTATACGTCTTCCTTTGGATATCAGTATGGGCTTACTCATAAGTGCTCCTTACAAAGAAATCAAATGTGAGTAATAGTAATGCAGGTGTTCCTACAAAATATCCATATGTTGAGTCAGTGGAAGAGGGGATAAAAAAATCATATAATCACAAAATGGTTTGCCTTGGAAAGGACCTCAAAGATCACCTAAGTCTCAACCCCCTGGACTCCTTCCACTAGACCTGGTTACTCACAGTACCACTCAACCTGGCCTTGGACACTTCCAGGGATGGGGCATCCACAGCTTCTCTGGACAACCTGTTCCAGTCCCTCACAACCCTCACATTAAAGAATTTCTTACTAATATCGAATCTAAACTCTCAGTTTGAAGCCATTCCCCACGTTGTCATGTCACTACATGTCCTTGGAAACAGTTCCTCTCCAGATTTCAGTTGGGATTTTTTTAGATACTGAAAGGTTGCAACAAGTCACCCCAAAGCCTTCTCTTCTCCAGGCTGGACAACCCCAATTCTTTCAGCTTTTCCTTGTAGGAGAGGTACAACAGCCCTCTGATGAACTTCGTGTCCCTCCTCTGGACTCACTCCAACAGGTCCATGTCTTTCTTGTACTGAGGGCCCCAGAGCTGGATGCACTACTCCAGGAGGGGTCTTGCCAGAGGGAAGAGACTCACCTCCCTCAACCTGCTGGCCAATGGACGGCTTCATGTGGATGTGGGGATTTTGTTGACGGGGAAAAGGGAGGAGCAGGATAATTCCCAGCACTCATTTGCTGCTTCCCACCACGGACAGTAAAGATGTTAAGAAAAAAGGCATTTTCCTTTCACTACCGATACACACGTGGCACCAAAACATGCAAGACAAAAAACAGTGCCTGGGCCTTCCACACTAAGAAACCACTTCACATTCTTTGTCATTGCAGAGTTAAATCCCTAATTTTAACTGGCACTCATGAATTACTGCTTACCAAATAAGCCACTCTGATCTAAACAATATATATGTGCCCTCTCTTGACAGTAGCTTTTTACACATAAATTAAGAATAACAGTAAAAAAATCATCCATTAAATGATATTTCAAAACGCTTCTCAGTTTTCTAGAAGCACATTATTTGATAATAAAGACAGGATATATAATGAAATTGGTTTTGTCTGTTAGAAGTGCATTGTCTTTCAACAAATACTGAAATGAAAGATGCATTTAAATATACATAATTTTATTTTTATACTAATGTTTGCAAAAGTACTCTGAAAAGAAAATGTCCCCTTGGGAGGAAATATTTTATATAATTTGTGAAGTAAGAGATATTCTAGTTTTAAGTGCCATACAAAAACATTACATATGAATCACTGTAGAGGTCAAAATGGAATTTTGGTCGCTAATGTCTGAGAACTCAACTCTAATTCTCTATTTTTCCCAGGTGCAGACATAGAAGATCCAGTACACACAACTGGAATTTTTTTTAAACAAACATGAGTATTTGAGCAATTTTTTCAAATACTGAGAAACGAAGAGTAGGCCAACTTTTGAAGTAAAGAAGAAAAAGGAAATCTCTCATTTTACAGTGTAATATGAACAACTCACTGAGATGCTTTAGGGAGGAAATTTCACACTGGAATTGCAATTTTAAAAAAGAAATACCCAAGATGAGCTGCTGAAAACTCATTAAAATCAATGCAGGTCAATAAAGAGTCATGCGCTTCTACTTTTAAACACAGTTAAAACCACACAAAGCAACACAAAAATCACCTTTTATAGCTGTTTAAACTTGTTCTGGATCAGAAAATGCAATGCTTACTACAAAAAATAATGAAAGCAGCTAATAAACCTTACAGAAAACAGTAGAGTCAAGCACATGCAAGCAATATGCTGAATAGCTGTTGATTTTCTGTCTACTGAGTGACTTCAGATCTTGTCACCAGCACAGTCAATGGGGTACAAAATCCTATGGAATTTGCTGTGTGGCACTGGCCAAGCAAAACAACCACTGGATCCTAGAACACTGGACATGTCACGTGCTGTCATCATAGATCACGCTGCTGTTCTCACTCCCATGCCAGCAGAAAAGCCTGCTTTTTATATTAAATGCAGACTCTCACAAATCCGTTTTAATGAAAAATTACTTGTGTGCAACAGTATTTAAATCTCTAGCAATTACATTGATTAACTCAAGATGGTCTCTTTCTTCATTCAACTTTTAAGACTGGCTACCTAAAAGTTGGATAGAAAGCATATCGAAAGCCATTTTATTCTGCATTTGTTTTGGTTCCTCCTTCTAACATCACCACTTTAGTCACAAACAATGACAACTCCAAGAAAAGTGCTGCCAAAGCAAAACTTGAAATACCTGGTATTTTCTGAATACTTCCTAAATGAACATATACCTGAAAGCTGCTAACAGGCCATGCCCATTTTTCACAGGTTTTAAAGAGTCAATGAATTTTGCAGAATCACGCACAGTATATGCACTTATATGTGGTATCTACAGCCTAAAACATAAATTGGGAGCAACTGTATATAAAAATGGTGTCCTCATAAAGAAGTCTATATATTTCAGACCCCAATGTCAAAGCATCTAGACTGTTATTGTCAAAAAGCATCTTTGACTTCTTAAAAGGATGGTAACAATCATTTGAGTGGTTTAGTCTTGAAGATTTTTTAAAAAGATTGTAGTTTCTTCTGCACAATTTGCAATTCCATAGTACGGTCAGAGACACTGAGGAAGTAAGAACACTAGGTAAATGGATTTTTCTGTTCAATGCCTTGCTTTGTTCCCCTTTGGCAGAAGGAAGTGATTTTAATTTTTTTTTTTTTTGTCATTGCAATTACTGTGAATTGGAACACAACTCCTCCTAACCTGGCTTTGGGAACTGAACAGGTACAGTTCAGTATAATAAAACATGAGGACCTTCTACCCTTGTTGGAAACTGAAATACAGAAATATGATGTGATACATGGAACAGTTGTTACTAGCACACAATTTATCGATTACTCTCCCCATAACAGAAGAGGTCTGTAGCAGGATAAAATAAAGATCTCCCAGTATGGCAGCAACACACATGTCAATGTGTAGAACCTTGATTTTTTCCTAATTACTATAAGCTATTGTCTGTGCAGACTTCATTAAGTTCATAACATTTGCATATTTTAAATTTAAAATGATCTTGAAATACCTGCTAAAAATACAAAGGAGCTTCAAATACAGTAAAAGCTGAAACTCTTGAAAGGTAAATTATTAGCTATACCAGTATTAACATTATCCTAGTGAAATTACTAGGGTTATTTCCCATCTAAATTTTCCATAATTGAGCTCAAACACTAGAAAATGTTATTTTCATTTGATACGGACTTAAAGGCACAGAAGTGTCAGGGAATCTACACTGAGTCTTATAAGTCTATATTATTTGCAGATCTCTGTGAATTTTGCTAAAACATAGGAGGCTCAGGCCCTAATAATAAAATACCAACAATGAGCAGCATAAAAAATTCCATCTTTACTTGTGAAACAATTATTTTCCTAAAATATTCTCTTTCACTTTAAAAACCACATTTCTCCTGTGGTCTAGGCTATAAAAGATAACATAAAAGAATGTGACTGGCTTCTCTTTAATGCAAAGAATCTTCCTGCCAAATTTTTCCTATTTTGCCCACTTTTTTCCTTCCAGTCTGAACTTACTAGACTCCTTTTCAATTTGTTGTCTGGTACGTCATCTCAGTGCACTCAGCACTCTCAGCAGTGTAGAACTTCCATTCTTGATAATGACAACTCAGTCCTAAGGAGAAAAATATAGTCTATTTTGGTTTGGTCTAGTATGTTGCAAAAATTTTCACCATGTATGGTATGAATTTTCTGAACTATTGAACAAAAGAGCATAGGTTGTAACATAAGGAGATAAAGTCTGGACAGCTTTACCGTGGAGGAACATTAAGTCCACCCACCATCAATTGCTAGGGTTGTCCTCATTCATTCCCAGCTCACCTGCCAGGGTGATAACATCTTTCTGACAAGCAGCTCAGGTTGGGTCTTGCACTGGCTAGGGTTGCCTTAAACTCACAAATCTACAACGTGTAGTAGCTTTTCTGTTTCCTGTGAGTACATTATGGACATGTTTTAATTACATTTCAACTGCCCATTATGCTCTATTTTTCACTCCTTTATCCTGGTCTTGATATAAACACAGAAAATTAGCTCTTGCTGACAATTCTGGTTTCTGTAAGGGATTCCTGAGCAGCCTCTTTACAGGATTTTAATTACTTTTTGATTAAGCCTGTGTGAATTTAAACTCTTAATCAAAGCTCTTGCCAACATTTTAAGCAAATTGCAAAGCCAATCAAGACTTCCTCATTTGCTTTCATTATGTTTCATGTCATATAAAATTTCCACTTGGGAGAATGCTGAAATGTTAAAATAGCAAATAAAGAAAGGAGAACTTGTCCTAGAAATACTACAGCACACAAACTCTACCACCATACATTTTACTCCTCTCCCAGCTCCAAAAACAAAAATGTAAGTCTCCCTCTTCCATTCAAATGGTTTTCAAGCTGGCCATGCATACTAGTCTAATATTTTCACTCCTCTGTCCTCCCTTTCTTCTTGCACAAGAAATATGAATTTTGGAGTAACACAACTAATTTCTGTTTATGTACAATGGCACAGAGGAATAAAAGAAAAGCTTCAGGTACAGCCTAGAACTAAGGATTATGTCATCTCTAATACCTGCTGCAATGCCAACCCACCTCAATGGTACTGTAAGTTCAGTTAGCTCAAATGGCTGAAGTCTTGTGATTTTTGGACCTATAAGTGTCTATTCCATTTTCAAGGTCACCAGTACACAGCTGGCAAACACCAAGGTCTATGGCTTCAGCACTGATTGAATAAGAGAGGATATGTATATTCCATATACACATATATTGTTTGAACAGGTGCAAGTGTAAACCACAAAGAAAGTTTCTCAATTTCATTCAAGACTGTGAGATTGGCATGTCATCAGTATGCTCCAAGGAGGCTTCTTCAGTCATCTTTAAGAAGGTCCTGTACTGCACCTACCTCTGTACAGCACCTAACTCAAATGATTAACAGATGATAACAAGATTAAAAAGGTCTCCTCTAGGTTGACAGGTAATACATTATATAAAGATCTTTTCATCACAGCACGGCGAATGGAAAGTCAAAGTTAATCAAAGATATTTATATTATAGCCACTCTATCTTTTTGCATTTTCTATTCTAATCACCATATTTAATTATTACTATTATTACTAAGAGAGAAAGGAGAGAATAAGATGATATTTCAATGATATTTCATTCTTTTTCTTCTTGCTAAAGAATCGTTACGGTTTTAAGATTTTATGCAGAAGGCCATGAGGAATCTAAAATTAAAACTGTTATTAGAAGCAGTTGAAAGCAGGCAGTGAACTGAAGCTGTGCCTTGCAATCTTGGCTATTGTTGTATTATTGCAGAGTCCCATAGGCAGCGCTCACATGTACAGTACAGAGACTTCACATCCTGGCTCTTTTGATTCTTTTGTCTGCCCTCCAACCTGCACAGCCAGGAACTTTCACTTGAGAAAGATTTATGAAGCCTCCACTAACAGGGTCAGCCCTGTTATATCACCAGAGGGCTTCTTCTTAAAAATAATAACTTCTATCCACAGCTCGGTAGGGCGGGCTCTCTTGGCACTCGCTTTCCCTGTTTGTCTTAACAACCGGCGCACACAAAGCCCTCGGCTCTAGTGAGGACGGCCAGCAATTCCCTTAGGCACGGTAGCCCCGTTTCCTGCTGCCTGCCAGGCCTGTGTCAGCTGAGATAACCCACACCTCCAAAACCCACTTCAGGTTTATGAAGTCTTGACTCCTGTAGCTCGTGAGGTTATACCTTTACATTATTAGGAAGCGTTTGCAAATCTGCAAAATCCGTAAAAAGTTTGCAAGGTGGACTAATAAAAGGATTTTAGAGGCTCTGATTCTATTCAATTACAGTTCAAGACCATTTACTCTTATGTGTCAATCACTAATATTTTGTTACATAGAGTAGTCACCCTAACTGAAAAACTCCTGTCATTTCTAACAGTTATGAGAGCTTTCTGCTACCATGTTAAAAGCTACTTCCAAGGCTCTTATGCACTTTACTGTGCAAGTGGTTTGGCTATTCATTACATACATCATTTGAAAGAGAGAAAAATGGCTTTTTTTTTTCCACTGCAGCTATCAAATATTAAAAATAGGTAGGAAAAAATTATTTTTACAGTCATTTTCTCCAAAGGAGCTCATGCTTAGAAGCTTGAACAAATCCTCAGATAATCTGTCCTTCTCTGTATATTTCTTAATAAAATAAAAAGTTGAACTTTTTCCCAATTCCCCCCTCCTGCTTAAGAAAATGCTCTTAAATTTATTTCATTTATTAAGATTACATAAAGTGTTTCTTTCACAGTAAGCATTCCTTACAAGTTTAGTCCCCAGTGCTGGGAGGAGAAAGACTCTTTTCATGAATACTCAGCCAAGGGTTCCTGAGAGTTAATACTCCCACTCTTCTTCTTTGAGTGTCAAGGGATTTTTAACATCCGCAAAAGAGACAGGAACTTGGGTTTCTGCCTTAGGAAAAGAATGGATTTTTTTTCACCACATAATAATCTGCTGTGCAATTACCAATAAGAAAGGAATATTCTCTACTATAAACTGAACAATGTGCAAGAAGCATTTACTGGTCATTTACTGCAAAAGGCATAAGGAATTTAAATTAAGTTTCGAAGTGAATATAGAAAGCAACAACATAAAGAAACTCTGAGCACTATACAGTGGAAATTATTTAAATGATAAATAGAAGTCTGTAATATGACAGAGTATTGAGACATCACAGACTAAACTGTTCACTTTTATAAGATACTGATGACTAGTAGATGGTATTCACTGTATCAGGTGCCATAAGATCTAAGTATAACATGTTCACATAAAAGAAGCATTAGTTTCAAATCAGCTCTGTGTGGGAGCATTTCCTTTCACAAATCCAGCTGGAGGACAGGGCCTTTATTAAACTAAAGACTACTGCTTCCCAAGTCTAATAAGACAGAAGGAATGAAGATTCTGCCCTTGCCATGTCCATTTACTGTGTACAGAAATGGGGGTTAACCTGTCTTAAATTAGAAAGTGCTGCCTTTTTTTTTTTTTTCTTTTTTGCTAGTGGGAGAGTAGATCAGTGAAGCAAATCTTTCACATGATGGACAATTTTATCAGTGAGGAAAGAAGTCAAATTAACATTGACCCCACACAAAAGCTGTTATTTTGCTCAGAGGACATTAACAGTACTTTTATATTTCATAATAAACTCATCCTGAACACTGAGCAGTTGGAAAAGTTATTCAGAAATATATGTACACGTTGCTATCAAGCAAGAATCTGGCAGTTGCAAAAGAACTTTCATGATGTACAAAATCATACTTTTCTCACTTTTGACCCATTTTGCACATAGAAAAATGCTTTTATAAAACCACAAATTTGTGAATCAGCTTACCTTTACAAAGAGAATATTAGCAATTATGTATCTGCCTCCATTAATTAAAACTATTCTGAAAAACTTACTCATGATTCTATGCAACATAAATTTTGGAGGTTGCTTTAAGGTATGCTCTCCTAATCCATAGTCAAGCTTTTCCATAGGCAGTGAACATCAGCCTATGCTAGCAGGATGCTTTCAGAGGGGGCACACATTCCTGATTAATGCAATATAAGTCACCAAGTGTGAAGACTTTCCTGGGTGACCATAGGTTGTATAGAATTACCCAAGCTAATTCGTAATTAGCTTTTTTGCGTATTGTGAACCAAGACAGCAAAATTTAACACAAACTAATCCTGCTTTGTCAGAGGCTTAGAGCTTGCAATAAGGTGTTTTTCCATGGCTATCAGAAACAAACCAGCTAAGTAAAGGATGTCTCCATGAGCAGCAGTTAGTTCCACAAGAGCAATTATAACAGAACACAGTCATTCAGTAAGAGAGAGTATTCTTTAGACCCTCATGGAAAGAAGCACTCTTTAGGTTCTTCCCTGAGGACACAAGAAAGTACTACAGTTCTCCCTGAAATGCAAACTTTTATTAACAACAGCAGATATCGATGCTCAGGCCAAATATGAATGTATAAATATACTTTTAATCCTCACATTGAGCCAGGATCACATCTTGGGGTCAATCCAGTGAATTAGAAAATTTCGTCATATTGTGGCTTATCTCAATGTACTCACCTGATTTATCTCACCTTACAAGTTATGTGACCAAAAAGCAGAGCCTAGTGATTCACAAGTCTGTAACTTCCAAGATAGGACCCAAATATGTGACTGACAATTCACTTTAGGTTGGAAAATTGAGAGTTCTGGTTCTCATTTAAGAGATATTTCTACTAAGATATCACCAACATAATTTAAAAAAAATAAAATTCTTGTTTCAAAATTAAACACAATTAAAAATACTGAAAGTGCCATTAAAAACTATAGCATGAATATTACCTACAAAAATCTTTAAGCATTTTCTATTGCTATATTTTCATGTATGCAACTCAATAGCTGTAACATTTAGTAGCAGTTGAAGTTAATATATACACAGAAAATCACAAGGATGCTCTCGAAGTTTCAGGACATTGACTATTACAAGATTTTTGCCAATCAACAGTTGTATGACTCAACTTTAAAGACGTATTTTTAAGAAAAAATACATTTCGTTACTCTTGTGGCCTCACCCTTCACAGTGTCTAAAGGTTTTCATTTGTCTCAAGTACACATTTTGTAATAGAAATTATTCCATATATTTAAAATGTCACAAGCATATAAAAATAGCCATCTATTAAATGTGCACAGGTTCAAAAACATTTTTTCCTGCAAAGATGACTTTTCCATGCTTCCTCCACTATGGTTAGATGTAAAGTACATTCCAAGTCACAGGGCAGTGAGGGAAAGGCCCTCCCTCCCAAGCCAGTGGGGAAGTGCTAGAGCCTCAGCACATCCCCAATAACATTTCCGCTGACCTTTTCCACATTCCAACTCAAATGACACCCTCATCTCTCAAGCAACAGCCACAACCCTCCTCAGTCCTTACTCTGCAACAGTTCAAAGTCCCTTGTCCAAAGATGTTAGGCAAACTAGAAACACCTTCCTAAGAAATTCAGCCATCCTTTTATTTTCTCCACCACAAGGTAAGCTATGTTTGTACTATTTCCTCAAGTCACTTAATTTTCAAATTTCCAAAGTTCTTGGAACTTTGAACAGTGGAAGGCTTTTTCACTTGACCCATAGAATTAGAAGAGAGTTACTCCACTCTGGCACTAATGTAACCAGCTCTCAGACATTAATTGCAATCCTTGCCAACACACTCACACACATACATACTGAGCTAAAACAGATATGGTTAAATATCAGCTTTGTGTAGCACCTCCTCTCAAAATGATGCTATTTCCATAGACTTATATGCCTTGATAATAAGTTTTGTTTTCTTAAATTATAAAATCTAGGAATTGATACTTGTCATAGAGTGTTTACTTACTCTTTTAAAATTAATATTATGATTGAACATTAAATATATTCTGTTAAACCAATCTTGAATTCTACAAGTTCTTTTAAAATGTCAGTGCCATCATCACATCCAAGACACTGAAAAACAACCATTCACTGCAGTAATTACTCCCTGTGCTGCGCTAAGGAATTATACTTCTAGCAACCAAATGATGAGTTACTTCTGAGATATTTTTATTTATGCTTCTTATGTTACCTATATTTGATAAGGAAGTGTAAAGTGAATTGACCAGTCCTTCATTTCTTCAGCTTCTTAAAGATGAAAAGTAATCTTATTTTGGGCATCCTGTATGTAATTTATACCATTGGAAATCATGTTCCTAGAAAAACTATCGCTTCAGTTAACTAGAAAATTAAAGATTCACTTTATATATTAAAACAATGAAAACCCTCTCATCTAAAACCCCTACATTCCTAAAAACAATTAATCTTATTTCATAAAAAAATATGTTTTCTATTGCCAGGACTGTCTCATCTAATTGGAAATCTGAAATTGTAAGAAAACTTTGGTTTTTTTAATCCATAATATTTCCATAATGCAAATGAGGAACAGACTTCCTCTAGAAGTCAGTTTCGCATTTTTACCAGATGCTCTGGAAAAAAATTAAATCACAACAGTAAAAGAAGTATGGAATATATTTTCTCAGAACCTTAAATCAAATATATTAACATGCAATAAAATAATAGCATTAAATTTTGTTGCAGGTTTGTAATCAAAACTTCTCAGCAACATAAATCCTTTTTATATTATCTAAAAGCATAAACTAATATTTAGTTCTCTTCAATATCTAGTAAAAATATAAGCATCTAAACATAGACAGATTTCACTTTTTAAGATTTAAACAACAGATTTCACTTTTTAAGATTTAAGAAAATTTTCCCCATTTCCCTGCTAACTCCAGTTCTAATCACAGTGGCTGTCTTGACACTTAACAGTAGCAGTGAAGTTGTAAGTCTTATCCTACACATTACACCTGAGGACTTCCTGTAGCAATTCAGCTTTTTAATTAATTATATATGATGATACTCCTGTTTTGGAAAGGGTTCTCCTCACTGATCTCTCACCTTCAATTAAGTATCCTTTCTTCTTATAGGGCATTACAGAAGTGTTTTGCTTTATTTTCATGGTCATGCATTTGAGTTACAACACTGCAGGTGAGGTACCAATCTGAAGAAAGACAGGTTTTTGAAAGAAACATAAGGCTTTCCTTATTTTTTATACAATCCTACAGCTATGACATAATTTTTTCTTTTAAGTTCTTAATCCAGATATAATTTCATGAGTCCTCTCTTAATATACAGTGTCACCCTGTTCAATCCTCAATGATTTAGTAATATTACACCTCACATACACACAAAATCAAACATGGCTAGGTCAGCTGTAGTACTATCAACACAATCTGCTTTGAAAACATAGCCCTCACATTACTATTGTTATGAAATTTTACTATTCGTGTCACACCACTAGATTTATTTGGCACTTGCAGTCATGACTTGTTCTTCCGGAGGAATTCCTCTATAATTGAGCATTAGTTATTGTGCCATTAAAATGCAGCGTTTCCGTAAATTTTAAACAGATAACAGCACTTTCTAGCAAGTGTTTTTTTAGATACAAGTTTATTACCTAGTTACAGGGAGGAAAAAAAAATTGGCTAAAAACGTTTTTCCTTTTCTAGTTAAAATAAAATAAATGAGGTTAACAGAAAACATCCTGCCATTGCTCCCAAAGGAATAATCCCCAACTATGAAATGAGTGAGGGCCATTTCTGTAAATGTAAATATTTTAAAACCTAATGTAACAATAAACAGTTATTCAACATACATTTTCTAATGTGATCTTTTGTATATTTATACTATAAGCATTGATACTTCGTAAGTATTTTTATCTATTTCTTTCATTTGTGGGTTTGGGCTCAACCTTATTAACAATGGCAATGGTCCAATGACCTGGTAGAAATATGCAGTGGGCACAGATTGCTTCAGCTCTGGGGCTTACTCATATTTCAGATGAGGAGTGGGCCTGTGCAGTTGAACTATTATTTTTCCACAAAAATGCCAAGAGACCGGGATGAATAGGCTCCTTTCTTTATGCTCTGAAGGAAGAGGAAGACTAAAAGGTTCATGGTGAATTGTGCCCTTGCATAAATGTCAGAACAAAGTAAGGCTCCGTGTAAAAACATTTTCTTTACAGTCTTGGCAAGCATTTCCCTGTGAGATTCTGAAGAATTAGGCTCATGATGTCAGACATACTTTAGTGAGTACAAAGGATTAACATTTTGTATCTCTCTGCTGATCTGCTCACCCCTATGGGAAGCCAAAAAGGCCGAAGTAGCTTTTCAGTTACTTTAACCCTTCCTTAAAGCAAGATATAGAATTGTCATAACTCAGACCCTGAGTTCAGGATGCTGACTGATCAGAAAGACTGGCCCTTAGGCAGGTAATGTAAATAATACTGCTTGCTGAAATTTTATTTCTATCCAAATATACATGCCAAAAGCAGAGTAAGTCCCTCAAGACCATTAAGAGGGCACAGGATTTACTGGGATTTTACTAACTTAGTCAATATGGTAAAATTAGGTGTAGAATTAACAATTTTAATTTGCATTGCAAATAATATTCTTGTTTATATGAAAATATATGTATATATCAAGTATCAGATTGCAGCATTATAAGTATTTTATACTAGACTGTAATCAGCATTACATCATGCCCTCTTTAACAAAATAACATTTAATGGGCATCATGTTGTCAGTGTAGTGCATCACTCTTGTGGATTATAAAGAATTCATGGAGTTACTCTCAGTTATGGATAGAACAGTAATTTAAAAGAAAAAAAAATATTTTTTACTTTAAAATAAATACCAGTCTCAAAATAGCTTACAACTGTAAACTCTTTCAAAGTTTAACACAGTAGTGTATGATTTAAATTTCAAATCCTTAGAAGTATTGCAAACAAAGTTGCATAAATAATAAGTAAACAAAATAATCAAAGGTGAATTATCTTGAGAGTAACATCAGGCCTACAATTAAAGTTGTTGTGGTTCAAGTATGGGAATGAGTAGCTACGCTCTGGACTCCACTCTCTCTCATTTGACCATGCCAGTATTTAGCATTCAATGCTGCTGCCAATACAGCATTTACCTGAGTCAAACTTAGGGCCTGCAACACTTTGGTTTCAATCATTCAAGCATTCCAAATATCTCTTTGGAGCAAATCACACATACAGTGAATTTCTTCCTAAACTAGGTATCATTCCCTGCACTTGTATTTTAGTTGTCTTTACTCAGTAGCTAATCCTGTTTTCTATTTCTTCTGGCAGTTTATTTCTGACTTTACTTCCGTTGCACTACTTCTGGACCACGTGGCAAATACTTTCAGCAATGATGCAAGTTATATAAACATTTTCTACCAAAGTTAGCAGGAGTCTAGTAACCCTTTGAAAGTTAGAAATAATTGTGCATTTCATTATTCAACCAGTTCCTGCCACACTGCCACTCTGTCAGTGTCTGACATAACATAGACACAACATGCACTTTTGGGGTTTTTTTCTAAAATAAAACAGTTTTACTCAGTCATTTTCAATTTGATCTTACTTTGGGTATGCTACAATCAAATTAATTCTGACAAAGTAATAGAAATTGGGTTGATGTTTGGTTGTGACACCATTAAGGAAATCTGTGCTGCAAGAAGGAAATTTAACAGCTGCTTCTGGAGGAAGCATCTTTATCACTGAGTCAGAAAGGAACCAACTGCTTAGCATAATTTTAAAGGCAGCTCCTCTGTCACAGGCATCACTACTCAGTTGATATGTAAAAACCATTTATAAATATTAGCAATCATCTCGCATTTTTCAAAAGAACAGGAAAGTTAACCCTGTTTCCTGGCTGAGTTCTGTATTGCATAATTGCATTCTGACTACCTAAGTTCCCCTGCAATTTCGGTTAATTACAGTATTATTCTTACTTCCTGTCCCAAAGTTATTTGTGTAGTAACCATATCCTAGTAGAATGGAAGATGAAGTAAGCTCAGTGAATTATTTTGATTAATATGTAAAATGTTGTGCTATCACCTCACATAAAACCCCACTACATACTGGATATTACTCCCAACTAAAAAAAAAAGTGTGAAACTTTTCAGCAATTACATTAATGCTCAGTAGCCCACCTCTCGAGGGATACTTGTGTTACATAACTAATAGATATAAATGTGTATGTAACTAAAAATATTAATTCAGCCTTTTATTGAACACAAGCAAATGAAAAAATCTTAAGATCTCTCCAAAGAGGTAAAAAGTATACAAGAATAATATATGTAGTATACATAAAAGTATAGTATTTTATTAATTACCATTGCCTTTTCCGTTATAACAGTATAGAGGTAGCAGTGTAGAGAGCAATTTTACCCAACTTATTCACTAAAATCTACTCTTGCCAGTTCTGAACATTGGAAAATAATTATATTTTCTTGGCAATCATGAACTTTAGAAGCATAACTATTTGGGAAGCAACTACTCAACTGAAGTATTCTCAGCAGACCAAACAGGCTGCCCAACTTTATGGCAGAAGTATATTTTAGCTATTACAGGATTTCTTAGTGTCTAATATAAAAGGAAGACTTCCATTCATTTTTGGTGCAAACTCTTATTTTGTAATTAATAGCAAGCCTTCTATAGCACAGGGTTTTATCCCTGAACTTTGCCATGAAGTAGCCATAAATCCGTCCATCATAAATTTCCTCACTCGTCCTAAACTCATCCTGACTCTGCATACATTCTTCTGTACTGCTTCAATGCCTACTGTTTTCTGTCACATCCTTCTGGTTCCACCCAGCAATGCTTTCATATTCCATTTGCACATACAGTACTTTCCACCTGAAAATACTCTACTTTGCCTGACCCAAACTTCTTCTTCTAATTGTTGTGATATCCAAAATTTCTTAGTGCTTCCACTGTTGTCACAACTTACAAAAACATTTTTGTTAGTTTTGTGAGTTGTAAAAAAACCAACTTACTACTTCTACAAAAATTATTTCATTCCAAGAAGCAGAAAAAAATCCCAAAGAAATCCTATAGGCACAAAAATCAAAGCCAAGGAAAAATATTTTCATAATTATTTTAAAGCCAACACCACAAAAAAAAAAAAATGTTTTTGAGAGAGGAGATGATATTGCAAGACCTGGCAGCTCCTGAAGATAAACCACCATGACACACTTGAGAAACTACTAGTTTGAGCAGCAAATCTGAACAACAGATTGTCAGACTGCTCTCCAATTCCCCCACCTGCAAAGGGAAGCCACAGCTGCAAGTGGTGGCAGAGTCCAGAGCTCCTGCCTCCCTTGGGAGTTGTGTTGCCATAGCTGCAGTGATGGGCTGGGGTAGCTTCCAACTGCCACCTGGTTAACCAACCTTTTGCTGAAGAATTTTTTCCCAGAGGCTAGCAATTTGGTCTCCCTTCATGGGGAGCAGCAGCTATCCTAGGAGCAGGAACAGAATTAAGCCACTTCTTTAGTCACTTTTTCTTCATGGTTACTCTCCATCTCTTTTTTCTTGTTCTCTCTTCTGAACAGTTCCCCTTCCCTCTTTGTATGCAAAGACTCAGCAAGAATTGCATCTGATGATACTTCCATACTCTCTCTGCATTTTTTAACATCCTTCCTCATTCTGAGCACATAACACTTTCCAGCAATGTTTTGATCATTACACAGAAATTGAGAAAAGTTATTTCTACATCCTTGAAATTGCCAATCTTCAGATCATGCTTCAGAACCTATTTGTTCTCATACATGACTGAGAAGAAAATAGTAAGTCATTAAATAAGTTTGGTGTTGTAAATCCTAGGTCTTCAAAACAAGTATTTGAGAAAGCTCTTTATGTTTTTTGAGGAGGAAAAGGCTAGGCTCCTGTAATTATACGGCTGTTATATTTTCTAATGTTTATAAAATGGCTGAATAGGGACACAAAAATAAGTCCACATAAGCACATAAATAAAAACCCTTCCAGGCGCTTGCATTTAAAATTGTAGGCAATACCAGTTAAGGGAATGTGGAGTGATAAAACATGCTGCAACACTGCCTGCCCAGGAGAAGAATAATGGCTTAAATTTAGTGGGGTTTTTTGCAGAGTGGATGTTTGTTCGTTTGTTTTGCTGAAAGTTTTTTGGGTTTTTGTTTGCTTTTTGGTTTGGTTTGGGTTTTTGTTGTTGGTTTGGGTTTTTGTTGCTGTTGGTTTGGTTTTTTGTTGTTGTTTTTTAAAGTTTCACTCTTGACATGCTTGTTTTGGAGCTCCTAAGGAGTGGGGAGTTCACATAAATGAGTTAATCACCTCCCATGCACTGAAGCAGTCTCCAATCCTCAGGAGATCTTTAGCCAAAGGAAGTGGAGAAGTATCTGCAAAATTTTACATGCTGGAAGGGGCCTCGTCTGCCTCACTGCTAGTATGGTGGCAAGACCCTCTTATCCCTCATCAGCAGAGGAAAATCCCTTCCATATTAAGTAAAATTATAGGTGAAAATTGGCTGCCAATTTTTGAAATCTGTCATTTTAAGTTTTAAGGGAGGTGGTTTCCTTTTCAATTTTAAATACATCTCACCCATATGGGAATAATACACAATCAAATCCAATATTTTTCCTACTGCCTAGCAGCTAAATTATTTACTTGACTTTAACTAGACGTTTTTTCCCTCTTCCCAAGTTTGAGAGCAAGCACAGGCTGAGATGAGCTGTGCTGCTGTATGAACAGGCAGCTGCTTCCAACAATTTATGTGAAAAGAAGGAGATCTGTGTTAGGTGGGAAGGGAGACTTAGTGTAGGCGGGGGAAAAAGGGGAAAAAGTCAAGCTTTGAATTTTTTATTGTCATAAATAAGTTTGAAACATGGGAATAGAATATAGGAAACTTTCAGAGACTTGACAAATCTCTATTCTACTGCTGGAAAATTAAGACAGTTCCATAAGTTGCATTTCCCCTGAATTAAAACAATGCACAGAGGGTGCTAAGTTAGCCCCTAAGTTAGCATTATGCAGACATAATGGTTATTAAAAAAATCCAACTTGCAGGCTGTGCAAATCTGCATGTTCAACCTACATTTGTTCTTAAGATACTACACTGAAGGCAAAACAAAGTTTTACTTTGAACCCTGGTTTTCCTCCCAAACTGTAGAAACAAAATTATAACATGTTTACTATTTACAACTTCCTTCTCAGGAGACACAGGTAGAGAATTCATGCTTTCCAAAATGTAACCTTACACATCTGGCCAGCAAACATCTGGATATTTATCTTCACTCATCATTTCCTTCAGTAAGTCCAAAAACTGTCAGTTTTTTCAGCTGAGATTCAGCCCAAGGGAGTACAAAAAAAAAGCTACATCCTTCTTTTGTCCCGGTTTTATAAACTGCTTTTTACCTTTCTCCCTGGGATATCAGTAAGTATAAAAATAAGCAGTCTGGATTCCTCTGTGGTTTTACTCTGTGACTATGTACTTCTGTAGTCACAGGGAGCACATATATGCAATTGAAGTAATAATACAGTCATATGTGCAATGCATGCAAAACAGGCTTTTTATAAACATATATATATATGCATACCCATATATTTATTACATACTTCTAGTATATACTCAAATCACAAGTAAGAATACAGGCTGATTTGTAAATAAACTATATAGCAAAAATTATGCCAATTAAGCTTTAGCTAGACAAAAAACAGGAAATGTATGATTTACTAAAAAACAAAACAAAACAAAAAAAACCAACTTCACTTGCAGAATTAATGTAATGGAAGCACTGCCTTTGGTCTGAAGGTACCAGCCTGAAGAACTTATCCCTGAGTTTGTCCATTGCTCTGCCACAGTGTTAGGAAAGTCTTACCATCTACTTGTGCTACTCTTCCCATTTTACAGAAGGGAACAATGAAACTCATCTCCTTTGCAAAATATTTGGAGTTTAACTATGAAAAAAATCACCCTAAGGGACGTAATTATTATCAACAAAGATACATGCTGAGAAAAGAAAACTTTGAATAATTTCTGAATCAAGGTTTGTTTATTCTTACTGTTCAGTAATTTAAGATAGTGCTGTAATTTAAAGTTTCCATATTTCTGTCCTGATATCCAGTCTGAAATTGCTTCACAAAAATTTTCAGACAAGAAATTAGGAATTCAAACCATGTAAAGAGATTTTTTGAATTTTTTTTGTTTATCTGAGGTTGCATGCACTTCTTCCTAATAATTTCTCTGAATTAGCTTCATGCTTTCCAACTTAACTCTGCTTGGTGAAGTGCTTTTACAAGAGGGGAAAAGGGAATAATCATACCCATATTTAAAGACAAAAGAGCAAAAATTAATATTATGGCTCCTTAAAATTCTGTCATTTAGTATGAATTTATTTTATATGTGTACTGTGAGCATTTTGCATATTGTCATTTGTCCCATAGGAATGCTGCAAAGTGTTCATGACTCAGATTCATTTTAACCATATGGTCCAAGGGAATCTGCTAATGATATAACAAGCTTACATACTTAATTCTGCGTTTCTCCATAATAATTTTAGATATATATTTCAACTCTAAATAAACCAAAAAAAACCCCCATGTTTAAGTAGCAAAACAATATTTATAATAAAAAAAAGTCATGTTAGCATGAGCAGGTAAGAGACATCAGAAGAAAAGCAAAGCTGGAAATAGTAGGAAAGACTTGAGTGTTGGCTTTGACAGGTTCACTCATTCCTGCTTCACATCCATTCCAGCCAACAAACAACTCAGAAAGAGTTCCTTTATATATACTGTTTGGGGAATTTTATAGCATCTTAACCTCCAGTCAGAAGTACATTAAATTAAAATATAGTTTGGGGTTAAAAACTCCTTCAATTTTTAGTTCTGTAACACAGTATAGGTTATCACATTTTTAAAAATACAAAATTTTATTTTTATAACAACGAAACTACTTTCATAGGATCTCAGCATCTGTATGTGTTAATAGTGACTAAAATTTTAAATAAAAGCATAAAAACATGTAAAATATATGATGAACATATAAAGCATATCTTACACCACTGTGCTGCAATATCAATAAAATCCTACCTTTTTGTCTCAATTTAGCAGGCCAGTTTCCAGGTGATGGAAGCCATGAACATGACATCATTGATGTCTGAAATTATTTCTTGTGAAAACATGTCACATGCCATAGTGTTACTACAGCCTGAGAGTCTGCACTTCCCTTTCCATACTTAGCAATTGCTTTGCCCCTCCTGAACTTACAAAAAAAAAAAAAAAAAAAAGGCAAGGTATGCTTAGAATGACAGTGATATTTAGGATATCTGCCCATTAAATTGGAAAGACTTAGAAGAAAGGAATTCTTCTAATTTCATAGAAGTTAAAAGTAGCACAGGAAAATCTCTCCTGTTTTTACAAGGTTACATATCCAGGTTGCATTGCCCTGTCTGAAGCAATAGCCACACCATTTTACTGTCAGGGTGTGTAATGTCCCCATCAGAAAGGCTGAGAACGGCCACAGTTTTTTCAGAAGGAAAGTTTTCAAGGGTTTCTAGAAAATTAACAACTAGATAGAATCAAGAATTCTCCTCCTGGACCCCACAATATCTTGCACTTCCTCATGCACACATACTAATACGATTTGATTAGTCACGATTTTTGTTTCCCAGCAGCAAGAAGAAGTCTCCTGTTCCCATGCAGCCCTCTAAATAAGCAGCCCAAAGGCCATCATCTGCTGCTTAATGCAAGTACTTTACAAAATCCAGGTATAAAGCTGAGTGACTCCTATTTAGGATACCTGTCTTTCATAGAGCTTTATATACGTGAACATTGTAGGTGCCTTCTTGCAACAGGATGTTTACATTCTATTTAGCATCTCTTCATTTAGAATGAAAAAGTAATTTTACTTTTAAAATAGTTAGCATTATTGATAAATTCATTCGGATTTGAAATTTATTGATCTTTAAGAAAAATTAATTGAGAACTAGTGCAGGTTATAAGAAAAAGTTATACCAGAAAATGACTTACTGATAATTTTAGCTACTAAAAAAAAGGAAAAAAATTCTGGTTGGTAACTTTTATTAAGTTACACCTTCCACCAGCATGCTATCAATTTAGATAAAGTGTGATGCAGAAAATATTGCCCTTCCTACACTCAAAAAGCAGTTTTGGCAGTTTAAATACTTTATTAAGGTAATAAAGATGCATTGAAGGAAATACACATGCAAAGAGCATTGCCCAGATACAATAATGCTTTGTCTGCTCCAGACACACTTTAAATGCTAATTGCCAATCTTGAAATGTAAAATAAAGTACTTTAAATGGTAATGGCCTCACTAGATTTTTAGCAAGCAAGGAAAACTATTACAGACATTGAGCTTCTGGAAACCTGAGTAATATCCTGAAAGGAACAACTTGCTTTTTGGGGCTTGGGACAGAATGCACTTTTATTCTGCATTAAAAAGGCATTCTAAATTTCTTACTGTCCTTGGTCCTAACGCTATAGAAATGGGGTATTTTAGCCATGTCCTGCTGGGGAACAGAAATGTGATTCCAAGCCCTTCAGAGTGGCACATCTGCCCAGGAGAGCTGCGTCAGTGTCCCCACTTCACATGTCTCAGCCACACATACATGCCACAGGAACCACCTTACCTTTCCCTTCAGGTAGACTGTCAAGAGGCTCCAAAGCTAAATTCTGCACAGTTTGAAGAGAAATTTCAAAAAAGCTGTTTGATGTTGCATCTTCACAGTGCATATTAGCTAAAGTGCTGCTTCAGAGTGGAAGTGCAGAGATAGCGTTCTGTTCATTTCTTTATCCATGCTAGAACTATACAGACTGACAGACAGAGCAATAATGACTAAGAAATTTTTATTAGCACAGGAGGAGAAAAACACTTCTTTTTGTAAAAGAGAAAGTACAAGCTCTCAATGGGCTATCTGGTTTAACAATGCCTTTCATTCCTCTAGACCTCTGCTTCTGCTTTAAAACTGTGACAAAAAAAAAGTTACCACTTCTAGCTGTTTGATGAATTATATGGGAGTGTGCTTTTACTCAAAATCTAATTCCTTACTATCACAGTTTCACATCACAGATTAAAAACAGTTGTTGTATTTGGTACTTTTTACTGCTGAATTTCAACAGATTGGTAAAACACGGAGGTGACACAGTCGTCTAGCAAGACAGTGTGAGGAGCTGATATCATAAACTGAGGTAGCATTTCCAGAATCACTGCAGTTGTTTTTGGTTTAAAACTAGCTTAGATTAAGTGATTTTTTGCAACATCTTCAGGAAATAGGTATTACCTTCAGCTGAAGTAAGTAAGATGACTTCAAATTAAGTCAAGGGAAACAAATATATATTCTCAGGTGGGTTTTCATTTACACATGAAATACAAATTTCTAGCATAAGATATATATGTTCAAAGTTTAAGAGAAAAAAAAGGAGAAAGGAAGAGAAGACAGACATAGCTGGACTTCTTTCCCTTAATGAGTAGTTGAACTACCAAACATACTCTTCAACTTAAGAAGTCATCTGATTGAAGGTGGTTCTGTAACATTTAGGAAGCCAAACAGTGTACAAGTGAACTATTTCAAACTTTTTTTCAGGTAAAACTTCAATAAGATCTTCAACCAATTGCAGAAGAACTAGCTTCTCTTCCACACTCATCAACTACAAAAAGATTCACTTTAAAACTTGGATAAATCACATTTTACTTTATGTTCTATAACACTTTAAAAAATACAAATGTTATGCACCATTTCATTGGTTTTCAGCAGCAAACCTGAAAAAGTATGTCAAATGAACTGTTTCCCTGCACAGTGAATTGGACGCTTTTGTACACACATCTCCACTCAGATGAAATGGATTATTTTTTTCTGTGTTTAAAATTTGAACACAGCCTAGAGGGCAGCAATAGCCAAGGATACGAATGTGTGAAGACAGCTGATTTTTCGAATGGCCAACCCATGCTAATTTATAACAAATTTTCTTCTCCCACTTCACCACATTTTCTAATGTTTTACTGGAAAAGCATGTTGCACACTTGTTTTTGTACAAGGAGATCCAGAACTTCTTCCCTAGTCTGTGCACTCAGGAAAAACCCAAGCACTGCAGGTAGGAAAAAATATGAAATTCTACACTCTAGACACCCAAATATCTAACACATATCTATATAGAGAGCCTCTAGTATGCCAATGCATTATGTAAATTCTCAAAGCAGGAAAATACATAATACTTTAAAAAATTATTAACCTTATGCTGGCCACTTTCCCAACCATAAAATGACAAACAAGGAAAATGGAGGAATAGTTTCTTTCTTCATTTTGTAATGGGGAGCTTTCAAGAAGATTAATAGTGTTGAGAGAAGATGGAATTACCACCTGAATTTTGGCAATAAACAAAAATATGACACAATAAAAATTGTGTCATAATATTGCCAGGTCACGCTTTCATTACCATGTATTTCATTATATGTAAAAGATAAATTTTCTCTGGAATCAGAAAAATAAAAAATAAAAAAGATTGGTTTTGTACTCATATCAAGGTCTTATTCATAACAGTCAGGCCTGTGTCTCCTAGCATCCTGCGGGAAAAAAAACCAATTACCAGATATTTACAGAAAACCTACAAGAATCGTGGCAAGAGTAGTGTTGAACCCCGACCATGGAGTTGAACTCCTCACCTATAGCAACAAGCCATGTCCTATCCTTCACTACGTTATATTCCCACTCCAGATCACATCCTACAGCAGCTAGAAAGAGCCAAAAATTCACAGCAATCATCTTGCCTGACATTCAACCTATTGGCAGATTTGTTACTACCATTATCCTTAATTATCTCTGACATTTAAAGTACTTAGAAAATCCATTCACCCATAAATGTCTTTAGGATATTCAGAAATTTAAATTAAGCAAAAACTCTGTAGTGGATTCCCTCTTACTTCCATCTTCTGAGTTCTTCAGGTTACAGAGAATTTTCAGAAAGTCAATTATCTCACATTGATTAAAGTAAAATAGGAAGAGGCTTTAGCTATCTGCATATGCCACAATAAAATTAACAAAGTAAGTGAGTCAACTTCATCTTATATCAGGACATTATTCTTGCCAGTATACAAGAAATCAGTCTTTTAAACAACAGGAACTTGTTATGAACAATAACAACCTGAAAACAATACAAGCAGGCTCCTATAATTTTATGGGACCCTAGACATTACAGATCAGGAAGCCTCATTGCAGCTGATGTAGTTTTCAGGTGAACTTTCTCAAAATGTACTTTTTAATACAAAAATGAAAGGCAACATCTTGAGTTGCTAATATTGACTTTGGTCTTCTACAAATTCAGTGCCCACTCAAAAAAAATTTAAAGACACATAGCAAAGAATCACCTCTTCTTGGAAAAACGTAAGAGAATGGTAAAAGACAAGTCACAAAGGCAAGCATATAGAAATAACAAATTATGGAATTTATTTACAGTCAACCTGAATAGCAACGACTTAGTCATAATCACCTGAACTATTCAGGTACTTATTTTAAATTCACGTTGTATTGTCTGCAGGTATTAGACTATAATCAATCAGAAGATGAAACAGAAAATATGACACCCAGCTATTGCTTTTGCAATTTTTGTGAGCCTAGTAAGGACAACATTTTAATATCCTGCTCTCACAAGCTTGTTTAAAAAATAAGAAAAAACAACTGACAGAACAGCAAAAAAAAGGTTTTCTGTGTAATTCACAATAAGAGAATATTTTTCTCTTAATGATTGTGTATCAATTCCCTTTGCAATCAACACAAGCTGTGACAAGAAAAAGAGCAGAACCTCATTCACTCACTTGACAGTTCCCAACATTTTCTGTCTTTCACTGGGGTGAAATTAAATTTGTTTCATTTTGGATAATCAATACGGTACTGAATTTCTAGTTAGGTAAACAATGACATTTTCCCAGATGCAAAAATAAGCCTAAAAATACCACCATCATCCAACCTTGTCCCCCCCTTGGCATCTAAAAGAGCACTGCAATTCTCTGTATTTCTAGGGGAATACAGATTTTCCTGAGAAGCAAGCCTTGTAAGGAAAGTCAGACATCATGTTATTATAATGAATTTTCCATAAATCCAAAACCCTTTAAATAAAAAATTACTTCAATATAGCATCAATTGCTAATATAAAATCTACATAACAACTCCATGCTAATATACTGAATTCAGACAAGTACATTATAAAATGCAGACGAAAGGGGAATTTCAAAGGCAGGAATGGACCAGATAAATAAAGATAGCACAATCATATGATTTCAATACACCCTCCAAAAATTAACAACAAATACAAATGGTGAAAAGACTTTGGGCCTTTGAGCTCTAATTTGCTCTAACAATGTTAAACTTATCTCCTCATGCAACAAATACAGTATTTCACTGGGGTCCAGTAACACATTAGGATTATTATTACTACACAATACATATATAATTATCACAATACATGTATAATTATCAGAAATAATATGACGGGGCTTTACTGTCGCACATTCCAGATTTTTAACAGCAGCAAGCTTGAGACATTACCTGTGCCAATTTATCCACTCTGGCTCCTTATAAAACAATGAGTTACCTGCCCGTGCACTTCTGACTCAGAAAATTGTCTGTTCTCTCTCAAGTCTCCACTTAATCCCATAGATTCTCAGCTAGCACGTCTGGCTTATGTCCTGCTCCATAGCTAAGCTGACCCCTATGACTACTGAGTTGAATTGTTAAGAAAGAAATGCAACACAACCTTGTTTTTTAACATAGTTTATTTCAGTGATCTTATGCACACAGTCTCCATGCATGATGTTTTTTTCAGGACTGAGTGGGTTGTGAGCTGCAGCATGGTGTAGGAAAGAGCAGCCAGAAACTTCTGAAGTCAGCTCTGCTGCTGAAGGAACTGTAACAAAAGATGCTCACTGGGAGAAGAGGCAGAAGCAATGTAAGTCATGGCTAAGAGAAACACCCTTTTAAAATAAGTTCTTTAAAACAGGAGTTGAAAAGTTCACAGAACTTCCAATTATTTAAAGTCTTAGAAGGAAAAATTTCTCAACATCCTCAGTTGAGACATTTTGCCATAGTCTGAGGCATGGTCTTTTGAAGGACAATGCTGACATTAGTTTTCAAGATTTCTTTCTTTGTTCTCTGACCCTTCAGAAGCCGGCCCTGGCCAAAACATCAGTCTTGTGGGGTGGGAGAATCTGAGCAGCTTGGAGTCTATTGCTCTACAATACACCTGGTGTAGAAGGCTCATTTCTCATCCACTATAAATAAATTCAGAATTATTAAGAGACACGCCATTAACTCAAAATTTTATGTAGCAGCTGGGGAATCTGCTGAGGATATACTCATCAGCTGAGGTCTATTTTATGACCTCAGATGTAACTCAAGCCATCAGCTCATATTGGCTCGGCCTTTCGCTGACAGGGACCATGTCACGTATCCCGCAGGGCGGCTGGAAGCCACCAGCGGACAATGGGGCGAGCGGCTGACACCGGCCACCGGGGCCCAGGCAGAACAATGCAGCTGCTGCGGAGGTTGGCCCTGCTGAAGGAAACTCACTTCTCCCAGGTTGTCTGAGGGGAGGGACGCTGAAGCAATGGAAATTCCCCAGCAGTAAAGGAGAACAAAAGAAGAGGTGTTGGAAACTGCTGTCAAGAAGAGACAGCTTCTTCCAGGGCCTGACAGAGGAGAGAAGATTCCCCCAGCTGACAGAAACACACTGTTCTGCAGGATGTGATCCACCAGAAAGTGTAAATTAAAAACTACTCCCTTACAGAGCACCAGAGCCTTACAACTCCCCACTATTCCCCGCTGGAGCACAGGGCTCTGCACACAGCTGTTGTCAAGGGACCTGATCAGGCCAGGGGTGGCCCTGGGTACAGCAGAGCCCCTCACACCAGAGCTGGGCACCAGACACCCACAGCCTGGGCTCTGCACCCGTGTTTTGCATGGATCTGGAATTCTCTAGATCTCCCTCCGTGATTAAAAGGTGTGGCTGCTGAAGAAATCAGTTTACAGAGCCTCCAAATTCCTTACTGCTGTTGTTATTTGTCTGCAACAGAAGTATCCATGAGGCCAGGGCGCGGGGAGGGTGTGCTGGGGCTGAGTGCTGCTCTGGGACCACCAAATCCCCCTTACTAGCAGGACTAACTCTACAAGGTCTCTGCACCTGGAGAGGAAACTTGAGGAGTAATCCATATATGCTAGATTAAAATACCTGTAAAAATCCTTCAAACCCATCCATATCCTTCCTTAAAAAAAAAAAAAAAAAATTAAAATAAAACCTGTGATTTTACAGCACACTTTTTTTAGTAGCATAGCCATAATGAGTGTTTTTACTGAAACAAAGGGAAAAGTTACATTGATTTATAAATTCATTAAAATGCCACGAGAAAGAGCAGTGTCTAAGTAGACCCGTTGATTGCCATGGCTTTTGGATCAGACCCAGAAAAATGCTGGAATAAGTGGTGAAGCATTTTATTTTCTAACCTTTCAGTGGCTATTGCAAACAATGGAAAATACAAGTACATACTTAGAATAACTCTATCCTTTGCAAAATGAGATCACACCTAAAAATACTTCCTTTTGTTGCTCTTTAACTTCAGTTTAGGATAATAGCTATTACATGTATATAGTGAAAAGAAAAAATATTTCCTCAAATGCTGAGTAAAAATTTTATATTGCAAAGTAGCGTTTCTCATACAGAAGAAACTTTAAAATCTGTAGTGATTCAGGACAATTTATGAAATAGCAGAATGAAAAATCTAGTTATTCATGGACAACATGAAATAAGGTAGCGAAAATCCCAGGGCACTGAGTTACCAAATTAGTGCTTGCAGCCAGCAAAATCTACATCATGATGATGATAGTTCTTATATCAAGTTCTAAGAAACAACTGAAAAACGTATCTGAATTTAATTTTTCAGTTTGAAACAATTAGGGCTAGCCCACACAGCTTGAACTTCCTGGGATATACATGTGCTATTAATTTTTAACTTTGCTGTAGGATCCAAGCGTGACTCACTAGGACCTGCCACTTTCTAGTGCAAAGGTGTGTTTTGTCTGCTTGTACCAGCAACTTTACCAGTGCCTTTCCTTCTCAATTTGCAAAGATATTTTTCATGACTTTTTAAAACCCTCTCCCTGAATTTCCTCAGCAACTTCCAGTGCAGCTGACTTTTGCAGCTGTGCTACAGATTTCATCATTGTTTGACCAGAGAAGTGTTGGTTTAACTAAATGCTCCAGTTAGAGTGATTTTCTACAATGTTTCATCAGTTCCCTAGTAAGTAGCACAGATATCACAGCGAACACTATTTCTGTAACCTGGAAGAGTAAATTAACTTGAGTAGCTCAGCACTGACCTTCTTAAGAGCAGCATTTTCATAGTTTCTTCAACTCCATTACATATAGAATTGGTTTGTATTTTATTTCTAAAACACCTATTGAGATTAATTCCAAAGTATTCCATCAAAAACAAAAACAGAGAAGAGTAAATGCAAACGTGCTGCAGGAACAGAAATACAACCATTGCTTCAGAGAGCGCAGAGATGGCCCTGTTCCCTTCACTGCCAGTGGGAATTTTACCACTGACTTCAGAGAAAGCACAGCCAAGCTAGTGATTTTCTAACACTTAAAGGCAATTTTTTTATTTTAAAACACAGGAATAGCCTCCTGCTCTGGTGCAGTTCTCAGCCTGAGGCTGTAGCCCTGCCAGCACTGTTAATGTCATTGTTTGTGAAGTGTATTCCCAGTCTTCATACACCCACGCAGGGCTCCCAGCTCCCGGCAGTGATGTCCCCCTCGACACATTGTTCCAGCTCCCCCTGCTTCCTCACCTCCCGCCACGTCCCCCCACCATTGTTATCCCTTTACACCCACCCTGCATTGTTCTCACACCCGCCTGCCATCCCCACCTGGGAGGGACCCTTCCTCTCTTCCACTCCTCGCAGCAGCTCAGGCTCATTTCTTACCTACTTCCATATATTCCACTGACCTACTGGCAGCAGAGCATTTTCCCTTTCTGAAAGCACATTACATTAAGTATCATTATTACATCCCACAGCTTCTGTGAGCTGTGGGCACTCGACCTTGAGAAGCCCAGTCCAAAGCCTCTTAAAGAACAAAAATATTTTTATTTCATTGCTACAGACTTTAGGTCAGACCCAGAACTAGGACTGATAGAAAGTGTTATTGCATTTTCAGATAGGGTATAAAAGGCTAGTGCTGATATTTGTTTTTACTAAAGAACAGAAATATGTGCTGAGACAGACAGATATGTACAGAAATGGCTGACATAATTTACACAGCCTCCATTATTTTGGCCACTTGCTTTTTATTGCTCTCTAGTTCATATATCCACCAGATTATATTGAAATAGTTATCTGTACTTTGCTGTATATTTCATACAGGTATATAGGGTTATTGAACCCAAATTTTTATGTACTTAGTATTTCTTCCTCACCTTTCTTCATGATACTTCACTTTCTCTGTTGAACTGCTTTCAAAATGATACTCCTTTCACAAAATCATGTTTACTGCATAGAGTATGACGCATTAACTGTCTTCTATGCTTAAACTTTATCTTTGCTAACCCTTGGGAAGAAGAGCAGTTATACATGCTTAGAGTAGATTAAGTATAGAAAAAAAATGAATATTTCACTTTATTAATAGATAACTGATATATTTTGTATGTTCAAACACAAAAAACTTGTTAAGTCTTACCATGGCTCATGCGATGAAAGCAGTAGTATGCGAAGTCCACTCCCAGAAGTGTCAAATACCATGTCCATGGCGAGTCCCAGGGCAGTTCAAAGAGTCTGTAGTTATTCCATACGTATATGTAACTAATTAACTCAATACTTCTGAATAAAACACTGAAATAGAGATCCAGAAATTTTTATCAGTAATTCTGTCAGGTTTAATTTCAGAACCTTTTATATATTTACAATTTACCAGCTGGAAGTCTTTTTACAATACATAAAACCAGTCTCTAAATTCTTCAACCTCTGTCAAGTAACATTATTATTGACTTCAGTGGAACCTTTGCTTAGTGCGTACAAGATTTCTAAAACCAACTCCCACCCACTCACCACCCATGTTGCGCCATTAGGTATGCTTAAAGGCTGAAGTGCTCCTGGGCTCTGCAGGCATTATGGTGTTCCTGTTTCCCAACTCTGGAAGAAGCCCATACTCGCTAACTAGGAAGTCAGAAGTGATTGAAGTGTAGCAGCAATTATGCTGAAACACTAATGTATTATATTAAAATACCCTGACGGCTTCCATTACAAGAAAGAACATGGAAGGTGACAGGATGTCTCGGAGCAGTGAAATGTTTGATCTGCTCCAGCATATTGCTTCACTTTAAAAGAGGATAAATGCAGCAGGAAGAGACAAAGACCAGTGCCTTTGAAAAGAAAGGGAAGAGCAATTGGTAGAGAGAAATGGCAGGATTCTGAGAAAGGAAAAAAATCATGAATTTGCAAAGGCAAGGCAACCCACCAGACAAAAGCTCTTACTGCTGCCAAGTTCCTGGACTACAGGGACAGAGTAGCTGCCCCTGGCCTAACACAGTCTCAGCACTGAGACCAGGAGAAGGAGAAAGAACGTAGTTCTGGAATGGGCAGGCAAAACCAAGTGGTAACCCTCCACAGCTGCTCAGATTAATACAAATTTGAGTTGCCATGGTCACACCTTCCTCTCAGCACCCTACCACCTCATTTCACCAACTGGAGCCCTGAGCTACCTGCTAACAAATTACTTTGATTTTGCAGGGTAAGCTTTTGGACAAATCGAGAAGCGCTAAACCCAGGTATGAACGGTGAGAGGCTGTAGGCACTGGGATAGTCCAGGTGACATTTGGCTTAGGTAGCTGCGAAATGGTGCAGCAGATGCATATATATTTAAACTGGCAATTTTGTAGAAGAAACTAGTCCACAGAAGGATTTGTAGCAGATTCCTCACACCTTCTCCTGCTACTCTCCTTTGCTGTCTTGCTGAAAATACAGTGAAACCGTGGTGAACTGAATTCCATCAGCCTCTGAAAAGCAGCAAATAGAAAAAAAGAGAAGTAGGAGAAAGATACTAATTATAGAAATGTCACAAATATCCTTTTTTAATATATCAATGGGTGAAATTCACCTCAGTTAAGGGCCTAAGAGTAAGAAATAAGATAATCACACACAAAATCTAGTTATCAGATGTTATGCTGCTGCTATTTTGTGGGGAGGAGGTGGAAAAGTTATCAGCAACACTTTTGCACAAAGTCGTGCAAGACTTCAAAAACCTATAAAACATAATCACAGTGGAAGAAAGACTGGGATACAAATTCAGGGAGCTTCCAAAAAACACTGCAGATAGCACACCTGTAGACACTATCTAAATAGCAGTGGTAAGAAACTGCACATGTGTTACAGCCACGCAAAATCTAAGCCAAAGGACAGACCAACATTTCTTTTTCACTTTAGTCTCATCTAGAACTTCACCTTACATTGAAATAATCTGAAAGAGTCTCTGTGCATCTATGTCCACATCTGCTCATTCTTGCCTCAGTACCACTTCTCAGAGATATTTAATACCCTCTCTTTTTTGCCTATTTTTTTTTCAGCTAGATTATTTTCGATACAGTTGGCAGCATGGCCAGAAAAATACTAGAATCTGTGAAACTAAAAAAGGATATATACTCTTTCCCCTTTAAAGACTTTTTTCACATCTGGAAAACATCCCTGAAAACAGTCTGGCCATGCCCTGTCCTTTTGGGCAGCTGCACTGAAACAGAAGGGAAGCTCAGCAAACATAGTTGTTTCAGCTTGCAAGCCATTGCCCATGTTACAGCTGAACTCCATCTTTTTAAAAAGACATTTATTAGAGCTTTTATACTCCTGGCATCAGTACCTCTTCCCATAAGTGTTTTGAATAAAGCTAGAAGAAAACACCTTGAGTTTCTGTGGTGCTAGTTTCACTATTAATGAAGAAAAAGAGTCATCTGAAAATCCCAACTTCCCAATTAGAGCCTGCAAGCATAATAGTACCACATCCACCATTTTATCCTAAGATCTGAAGCACTGCAAGTAGTTGTTGCTGAGGAAGAAAAGAAGTAATATTTTTTCCACAGCCAAGTGCACCTCTTACCTACAGCTCATTCCCAACTTTACTATAATCATACAAGTTTTTCTCTTGAATAAAACCAAGACCCAACAAACCCCATGAAATTTCATTTCATTTTAGCAGCTTGACCATGAAGAATTTCTCTTGACTAGCAAGGACAGGTGCATCTATCACTTCAAAAACAACTTGGCTATGCCCAGAAGGTGGACCATACACACCTGGAACATGTTTAATTTTCATAAGAGCTGTGTTCTATAAATATTTTTAAAGAAGATTATATGTGTCCAAGCAGATTTTTGCAATTCACCTCATGAGGAATCTGTAAAGTTCAGTATAAATTCTCAATCTATTTCACAACAGGTCAGAAGGGAGCTGATATTATTCAAACACAAAGAAATGGGCATTTCTTAACATCTTTTCAATGACCAGGAAATTTAAAACACCTCTTGCAACATAGAGTATCAGTTATTATTAGGTACTGTTTTCTTACTTTATTCTTCTGCTTTTATTAACATATAATGCCTTTGCAGTACATCCAAAGATATGTGACCTGGAACATTTCCTCCATTTTTGATCAGCTTTCAGTATTTCACCCTCGAGTCCTTTTTTTTTTCCACAGGCTGAGGCCAAGGTGTAAACCTTGAGCTAACCCTGCAACACATTTTTTATATATGCAATTTGCTGTACATTCTTTCCTTCATGCTTGAATCAAAACTCTACAGCACATAACGATAGCTGATTACTGTAATTAATTTAGAGTAATCCATCATATTACTAGGCAGTGCTGGAGAAAGAAGAGTTGCTTAACTAAGTATTTTTTTTTTAATTTACAGTGTGATAGGAAAGACCAGAGCTTGCATTCAATTACAATTCCTAAAGTTCACCTGGAGTTTTAAAGGTTTATATTCCCTCTTTTTTTTCCCCCTCAAGTTCCTTTTTCACTTCTTGAAAATACTAAGAGAACTTAAGAAAACTTCTTCCTCATTTAAATGTTGTAACCATAAATGTGACAGAAGTGGATAGGTAAGGCTTTTGTCATCTAGTCCAATCCTCTGCATAAAGAGTAATAAATCCTAAAAGAGATAGACTGTATAGAAAACTTTATTATATACATTCCATAGATTTATCTTCCTGGATTTAAAACATTGCTGCCGAAAATTTTCTTATTATGTGCAAAGTGCACTTAGGCAACTGTTATGACCTTGAGAGTTCTTGTCTCCTTGCTTCTAAAGATCGTACATACTTTAATTAATGGCAATAATATTTGTTTTTAATAAACCATTTCCCCCTTCACCTTCCACTGGGTCAGATTATCACTTCCTCTAATTAAAAAAGTCCAAGAAGGAAATTCTGGGAGATGAACTCTCCATGTGGAAATGAAGATCTACTTATTCTAGATCCCTATGGGATAATGAAGGAGGGAAAAGGTGGAAGAAATTCAACTGGAAGAAAAGGCAGCTGCCCATTTCAAAGAATACAAGGTCCTGTTTTGCTTCCTCCAGCCATAGGGCCTGAAACCACATCTTTAGGAAACTTCTTCCATGGTGCCCAGGATACTCACCAAAAATGAAAAGGGTCAGAGACAGGAGCTGTTGTCTCTTTTCCAAGCATGGAGGAAGATCTGTGTACCAAAAGTGAGTAGTCCAAGGAAACTGCCTCAGCTCTCACCACTATTGCAGTCACCACCTCACATCACACTGGGAATTGACCTGGTGCCCCTGAGCTAAAAACACAACCCTACAGCTGGACCTACAAAAGCTCTGATCTCAAGGGCTGTAACAGACTTGCATTCTTAGAGGTCAGGCACAGAGGGAAGCATGTTAAGACACCCTGGTCACAAGGTTATATTATCATTAAAAATAGTGAGATATTACTAATACAGTTTCCCTGGGTTAAATAAATTCTGTTTTCCTAGTCTGATTCAAACTATATAAATGTGAAGTTTCAAAATGCTGAACAAAGGCAGTTTCTCAATAATTTGAAATTGTTCAGACCATTTATGTAACAGCAGGATACATGAATAATTAAATGCTCTGTAAGGTTTTATTTCAGAATGGAAATCATTTCCAAGGATACTCATAGAGCTTTCTTTTCCAGATGAAAAACTGGCTCCAGCTACAATTGAAATAAACATTCTGATAACATGATTTTAGTAAAGAGAATAAGGAGGATGGAGGTAGACAAGCCTTGAGAAAAGATCCATTTGTAAAACAAAGCAAATCTGATGCAACTGAAATCCCTTTTTATTTCCTGTACAGGTGCCAGGTCTTGAACAGACACCCAATTTATTACCTTGTCAGCTGACTTATTAGGGTTGACACAAATCGAGCTGAAATATGCCTGACACACTGCAGTCAAGGCTTTTTTCACGCTTTAGCACAAAGCCAAACTTTCCACAAGGTGGAGGGAAAGGGAGAGGGAGCTGTGGGAGTTCTATTCCCTGTTTTCTATCATCAAGATGAATATGATCTTCTCTCCCATTCTTAATATGCAAAACCAGTCATGAAATAACCCAAGGCTAAAAAATAATTCACCAAAATGATACAGCTGGGAAATTATTATCAGGCTCTGGAAAACCCTTGATTACAGGAAATAGCACCTACATTTTGAGAAAATGTTCCCACCAGACACAAAAGCTGAATCAAAGCCTCTCCTCTTCCTCAGTATGGCTTTCTTCTCCAGCATTTAAACTTAAACAATACAAACCTTCAGTTTTCCTCAAGGACAAAAGAAAATATCAAATTCGAAATGAAGTTAAAAGGAGGAGACTCAGGTATCCCTACTAGTTGTATTGTACATATTATTGCACAATATTCTGCCTGACATAGGTGCCCTTTTATTCACCAAGCCTATTCCTGTTGCACTTCACTTTTTATCCTCTAATTTATGACACTAATATTAATTTACAGTAGAGGGTGGTATAAAATGTGAAACAACAGGTGTTGGAAGAAAAATAGCAACAGTGTTACACTTTTTTATTATTAAGTTCCAGTCTTGCTACATAATTCAAGTCACTTGTTTATCTTTGCTCATAAATAAGTATATTTTTAATTGAATCAATTAAAAATACAACAGAGATATTTTCATGAGAAATTCCACTGCCTTCAGTGATATAATCCACAGCAGAAACTCATTATGCCCTAAACTCATACAGGGTCTTCAGATACTTTTAATTACACAGTATCTTTAAAAGATTAAAAAGCCTAGTTAAAAACGTTCAGTATGACTGAGCCTCTGTGATTGTGGTTTACTCCTCTACTTTTACAAGAATGGAAGTTGTATTTTTAATGCCTATTTATACCTGCCCAGCAGTGAGGGCAATAAATTCTATTCCAGTATCTTCAGGATACACCAGACTGAAATATTCTACAATGTCATCTCCTACAAGGCAATGCTCCTGATTTTTCAATATTTGTACAGACATCACCACATGAGTTTAATAAAAACGCTTGACTAGGACCTTTTTCCAGTCGAGGGTCAGATTTTGATCTGTCCTACTTGGTTGTTCCATTGAAATGAGCAAATTTGCATTACAGTTTAAGTTAGGTTGGGAACAAGCCTATAATATTCTCAAAGGTCACATAAAAACAAGTAATGAGAAAAGGGTATTCTATTCAACTAAGATTGTTCTAGATAGATTCAGAAAAACTAAAGGAACTAGTAAGAGTTCCCATGGTCTATAAAAATACAGTGAAGCATCATAACGCATCAAATGATGAAATAAGGAAGAATATTTACATGAGAATTTATGTTGCACTCCTTTGGTCATACTTCTGAATGTTTTGAAAGATAGTTTGTTTTCGTCCATGATACACAGTGGTGAAAGTCTCTTCATTTCAGATCTGTAACACTGGTTTACAGAATCATTAAGAGACATTTTTCCCCAATTTTCCTAACTTCTAAATGTTGACCCAAGAAACTAGATTGGTCAGCTCTAAAAATGCTACCCCTGTGCTCCATCTAGTGGAGCCCCGATTTAAGATTAATACATTGTTTAGCAGAGATGTCCTTCAGTCAGAAGGGTACTCTATACAGAAGCAATTTCTTAGAGTTTTTTTCAAAATGTGTGAAAAATGACAAATTTAGCGTAAAGAAAATACAAAAAACATGGAATAAAAAATCTGCACATTTAATGGATTTGAGAAATCGGTATATTTTGTGAGCTACAGAGACTACTGAACTTAATACCGTATTTTCAATAAGGGTAAATTCAGTTCACAGTATGTACTTTCACAGAAGAGCACAAGTATATTTGAAAATGTACCCTGACAGCTTCTCTTTGTTTCTAAAGATATGGCAGGTGTAAAGCTGAGCTCTGACATTAAGAATGGGCAATCACCAAGCCAGTTACTGGCCCCACTGTACAGAAAAAGACCATGATATGATACTAAGGATGTAGAAGAATCTGCATTCTGTGTAGGAGGTTACAACCTAAAAGAGCAATTAGATCCCTAACAGGTTTGTGTGAAATACAGCAATCTGTAGTACATTGTGGCAGATGGGGACTACCAGTTGCTTCAGTCAATTAGTTTGAGAATATCCAAGCTTTCCCTAATCCTTCCTTGTAATGCAAGGTAGCCTATATGTCATTTCATTAGAAACTCTAGAGATTCAAATTCTGGCTCAGAACTTTCCTTAGTCATCATTAAAAAGTAGCACTGTCTGTTACGCCCACTTGTGTTCTCCAGCCTGCTTCAAACACAAGGAACCAGAATACCAAAATTCTACAATTTGAAACTCTGAATATAAAGCTGCTGATATGACTGGGAAAGGTTCAAATGGTAAAAATGGATTAGGGAGGTAGTGATGAGCATGAGAGAGCAGGCAGGAAGCAGTAGAATCTTTACTGGGCACAGATGGATTTGGACTTAATGGAGGACACGACACGATTTACACAAAAATTATAAAACTGTGTTAAAGTGATACAGTAAGAACATAGGATACTTAATCCACACAGGATTTACTAACTTAATCCCAATTGGTTCATCAATGCAAACCAGATTAGAAAACAACAAAAAACCAACAAATTAATCAGATTATACAAAAACTGTTCAGGTAAGACAGCTACTACCATGCATTTAATTGAACTGATTTTGAAAATCCACTTCCAGAGTCAGGCTTGCCTGGTGAAAATCCTATCAGATGCTGCTGCACAGCACTACCTCCTTACTGAAATTGTTTATCTTACTCTGTTTTACCTACAGAAGATTAGTGAGTTAATTCAAAACCTGCTCCTTTGACAGAGCTGTGAGGGATGTGATCTTTGGCAAAATATGGGAACAATCAACAGAGTATATGGGAGAGTGAAGCCAGTAGGGTGCTCTTGTGAATTATGCAGAGCTGGACGAATAGGTAGGTGAGTAGATTCTGCCTCTTCAGGCCTGGTACTTATTAAAAATTCTATTTTTTGGACACATCTATTGACAGTGCCCTAAACTGCCATAACTAGCTACTGTAGGCATGATTGTGACTGCAGAGATTGTGACTTCTGTAGAGACTGAGCCTAAAGCCTGACAGCTCTTGGCTACCCCTTTTGCACTCCCAGACAACTTGCTTGTCTCTCTGTCTAAAGCAAATACCCTTTTGCTCAGAGTGAACTAAAATAACTCCACTTGGGATCAGATGAGCACCTGAACCAACACACGAGAAAGAGAGGACTACGTAAGTGAGTACAAGAAAGAAAGAAGTGCAGTAGCCAGAAGTTAAGTTGGTTTAAGGGCATGGCATGGCACAGCAGCTCCACTTCCCATTTAACCAGGTTAAGTGACTACCTTTCCAGTTTGGCCCCATCTGCTCATCACTGCCCTAAGTGTGGTGGTTACCAGCCCTCAGACCTGCCACCGTAATTGCATGCATAGCTGCTCCTTGACCTGCCTCTGTCAAAATGAATGCAGCTGAGTTTAAACACCTCTTTTATGGTTCTTGGGAGGCTTTTGTTTCTACTTTTAGCGAGATCACTTTGTCAGGACCAGGTTAGGGAGCAATTAAATGTGCAGTTATGTTGGCAGATCTGAGGGGGCAGCTGGACCAGAAGCCACACATCTGACCACGCTCTAAACAAACATCTGTCCAAAGTCTTAGTCAAACAGATGTAGAGGAAAAAACGTAGCTAATAAGTCTTGAAGTGAAAAATATAATTTATGAGAAACTGCATGTATCAAATTTTCTTCTAAGAAATGCAATCAGTAATATATGAGATTATAATTTTCTATAGTCATGTACTACGTATCTAATAGATATTACAGGAAACTAGCACATACTTCAAATGGTTAAATCCATACAGGCAATTTTTTTCTGTTCTCTCAAGACACTTCTAGCTCCACAACGTTGTGGATAACTTGCACCAACTTGAAGCAAGTGTATTCTAATCAGCTCTGCATTTTGTTACTCTTAAAAACTGAAAACATTTGGTTTCACATTGCAATTTTATATATGTTATAGAGCAGATAACTCACTAACACTACAAAAGCAAAAGCATTTCTTGTTCTAGCATAAGATTGTGCATAGACATAGGAAGAATTGATGCAGGTTAATGTGATGGGGAGGTGCTGGACCTGCTTCCCAAGCCACTTCACCCCAGGGCAACACAAACACTGATGCTGGCCAAAGAGGAGTGAAGGTACAGAGTACAGAGAGAGGAACAAGCAACCAAAAGTATCAGTCAATCAAAGGTGCTTCATTTGGGAGCACTGCTGGTCTAAAACGTACATGAAATTACCTCTTCAATCCAGCTTCAGAAAAAAGATTATTTAAAATCCAGATGATGTACAAAACTGAATACACTAGTCTACAGAAGAAACAGGATTTGTAATCCTTTGATTTAATTTCTGCTGATGGTAGATATCTTAAGATACTTAATAGCATGAACTAATCAAAAAGCATTTACTCATTCCAGTCTCATGTTCAACAATTCAAAGAACACCAACTTCCTCGGATTCAAAAATCAAGGTAAATAATGTATACAGAATTAATATTCTCTTTAGAAATGGAGAAGTTCATTGCAGATTTGACTGACCAAACTGTGTCAGACATTATATACATTTACACTCATACACTATACAACTGTGTTGCAGAGCAGAACACTAAAAATTGGCAATTGAGCATGACCATAAAGGACAAATACTTTCCCAACTAGTTTGAAAATATACCTACCTCAGTTATCCCCCAAACACTTTTTGATTTATGTTCTGCTGCTTTAAAAGAAGAAATATTTCAATATGAAATAATGCACATACTTGTAAAATAGATATTCATACCCAAAATAAACTTTCTCTTGGGAGAATATTTTTAAAGCAGCATTTAAAGTCTCTTGGCAATGGTTAGCTAGAAAAGTTATTTATTTATTTATTTAGAATAAAAGTTCTCAGAATTTTTTTACCAACATTTAGTATGCTGGGAGTAAACTTAGTAATACAGGTTTCTCCCTTTCTCCCAATTAATTTTCATTCCATACAAAATTTAGTATTTATACATGCAGAGGAATGCACAGCATGCATTAATGCAGAGAAAATTTTGTTTAAGAAATGTATGGGCTACTTTACAAGAGATGATATGTATGCACAAACCATTCAACTTACTGCTTGCTGTTGAGTCTAACAAGCCTGAAAACAAAAACGTTGCCTTGTCTGATTAGACTTTTCCTCTTGCACCTACATTTTATCATTTGGCATATAAGTATCAACAATTTATGATTTGCACTTTCTCAACAGAAAGCTGAAGTATGAAACACTAAATAAATACTGTTTGCCCTCAGGATAAGCAGTAGTTCTGTTATACAGACTGTGAAATGGAAAAAATACTTACAGGCTGAATATGGTTAGTGACTCCTAATTTTTTCATTAAATTTAAAGACCTCTTTGCAATGATACATTTGAAGCTTCATTTTAACTAATAGACTGAAGCCACCATTTTAGACCCAACCACAGATTTTTGTAAGGAAGTGGCAAACCATTGCTGCTAGTTGAGAAAATGAAAATTAGTCCCTGGGAGAGGATACAATCAATGGTGTGTTAATCTAACCTTCAGCTGTTAATGATTTGCACTACTATTTCCCCTGATGCTGCGGGCTCTGCTGAAATATTGTTTTAGCAGTTTCTGTCAACTTTCCCTACCTTTTTTCTTCCTGAAAGGGAAAGACTGAAGTGAAAATCTTAGCAACAGATTTTTGCCTGTGCTATTTTTTTTTCCCCTTTTTTGTCTGACCCAGTTCTTTCACACCATGGAAGCACAAGACAGAAGGGTAAAGTGTTCTGTTTTTTATAGTTAAAGCCTTTTTAGTCAGTCTGTTATTCACAACTCCGCTTACTTATAAAAGAGGTGTTCCACTAAGTAGTCACCATTAGAATTGTGACACTAACATGAGATTAAATAATTTAGGAAGTCTGTATTTTGCCTGCTTCTTTCACATTCAGCCAAAAAGCTAAAGGTTTTACAGGACTCTTATTTGGAAAGAACGGCTGGGGAGAGTCTGGTATTTCCAGTCATGAGAGCTTCACAAGCAACCTGGAAGTGACTTCTTGTACTGGTGTAACAATAAATAGGTGTACTGATCTTGGAGATTTGCCTGACCCTGCAAACTTTTGAGTCCTTAAGGATCATTTGGTTTACTCAATTGAAACAACCTTGCAAAAGAAAACTGCATAGCCCACAAGCCAAATTCTGCAGCAAAGGACTGAGTGCCAAAATAATAAAAGTACTCGGCACCTTGCAAAGCTGCATTCCACACACACAACACTGGTTTTCTTAGCAAGCATTTCTTCCAGGAATGAGTGTATCTCAAGTGTTTCAGTATTCTTAAAATAAAGCCAAAAGGACTTGCAAAACCATTCCAACTTATTTTACATGTATCTCAGGCCCTTTGTTTAACTTAATCAGTTCTGAGTATTTCAGATGAATAAAGGTAAATATTCAGCATGGTAAGCCTGTCAAGTTTAAAAAATTTGGGTTAAGTTGAAGAAGCGACACTTAATCTATTTCAATATTAGCTTCATGCAGACTACAGCAACCCATTATCAGGGTTGTGTGTTGCTGCACACAAATCAAATGTGTTGATAAATATTTAATTAATTCATAAAATATATTGAAAATTTGAATGTTGCTCCTTCAAAATCATGCTCACAAATTATTAAAAATGGTTTTAATATAGGTACACTATAAAATAACTGTAAAATAACTTCACGAAATTCTGAAATAACTTAGACATAACTTTCTTTGAAGACATAACTATTTTTTTGAGTTTTTTGAGTTTTTGAGTGTGTCTTTAAAACATTTCATCAGGGATATTTACTATTGATAATTATATAATCTATCAGAAATTGTCTTTGTACCTAATGGACGTTGTCAAAGATTGCATTGATTAGAAAGCTTAAAAAAATCAACCAAATGGCAAATGATCAACAGATTACAAAGAGGGTGATATATAGATGGCACAAAATGAGTTCTACTAGCCAGAATGGACAATTTTTTTTGTTGTTGCTATGCTCTTTTAATGTATCTGATCAAGAATCTGGATTGAAAGAAAGGATTTCTAGTAAAGTTTGCAGTGACATAAACCAGGGACCTCTAGGTAAGAAAGACAACTTTGCATGGATTTAGGCTACTTCAGAAGGACCAAATGTACAATCCATGTATTTCTATGTGGCCAAATGTAAGAACATATTGCCTATGAATGAGGAATGTAAGCCACAGAATTCAAAAAAGTATTCAGGGATGAAAGACGGCTCAAAGGATCTGGGATATATAAAGGGAGGAACAACAAGGAGAAATAGAGAACAAATGACTTCATTATTTGGCACTGATGTAGTAATTTCTGAAATATGGAGTGCACTTGAGACACCAACACTAAGAAGGCTGAAAAACTGCAGAGGATTCTGAAAAAGAACTGGGGGAATAATTGAAAGACTTGCAAATACACCGTATAGCCAAACTCAAATAATAAAAACTTTTCTTCTTATAATGAAGAGATTATATACAATTTGATAGTCACCTGCAAATTCATACATGGGGAACAGAAATGTAATTCCATTTGAAAAGAAAAGATGCAATAAAATCTATCATCTGGAAGCTCATATCACGAAAAGGCATATCTAAAACATGATATTACTTACAAGTAACTAAAGCTTCTGGAAAACAGAGCAATTTGCTGGATTTTTTTCACTGAGATTCACATTTCATTCACAGCACCTATTTCTTTAAAATACAACTCTGCTCACCAAACTAATTCAGGTAAATCTTATTGCCTTTACATTGGAGAGTGAATTATATGATCATGCTTGCAACAATTCTCTCAAGAATTAAAATCCATTGAAGTCAAATGTAAGACTACGACTGTGTTCAAAGCACTTTGGATCACATGCATATTCACAGTTCTATCGATCTAGTTATGCACACAGTTTTATTTTTAAAAGCTAACAAAAATAATATACTGGTTTGCTCGTTTTTATTTTGTTATCTTCTCTCTGTACTTTAATGAAAGAAAACCCAGATTCTAAAATCTAGTCTAACATAAGATATAGTCAAAGTCAGGTGACGTCCCAGAAACAGCAAAAGGTGACAGCAAGACCCAATACAGATTAATATAATTGATGATAAATTGGTAATGTGGAGCTGGACAACATCCTGTAGGAATCATATTTAGCCTTGCAGATTAGAAAGATTTTATACAGGTCACTAAAATTTAATTGCATAAAGTAAGGTCCAGATGCCTTTAATAATTTTGGATTAGCAGTAACAGCTTCAATACATAATTCTATTTCCTTCCTTCTTAGTAATTAAAACCCAAACAACCTCAAGACTGTATACTCACTCTGGTAGTCGGGACAGGATACCTAAGGAAAGAGAACTTATGCCATCATTGATCCGACCCGGCAGCTTACGCTTCTGAATCCAGCTGACAGCAAACTCCAGCCCAATAAAAGCAATGAAGAATGGAATACTCTAAAAATAGTTCAAAGGAAAAACAAAAAGAAAAAGTTACACCAAAATAAAATTAGATACACTCTTCCTAACAGCATTTTATGCAGTGAGATGGTTCCCAGATTGGCTGGCACTTTAGTAGCTACTGCTGTGATAAAGCTCCACATGGACCTTACAAATCAGAACAACCAAGGCTACCACTTAATCGACAACACCAGCATAAATCTATTGCAGTAACCTCCTCCCACAATGTTTCCTTTTGTATAATCTGCACATAAAATCAAACATTATCACAACAAAATGCAAAAGTCTTTCCAAATATATATTTCTCATATTTAAGTAAATCAGTCAGAGTACCAATATTTGTGCACAAAGTAGAACAGAATCTGGTTTGGATTTGATATTGTATGAAGTTTTTTGAGTGTTTTCAGCCACTGAATTTGGCATCCAACATTATAATCTGAAAGATATAGTAAGTGAGTTTCTTTCTACTTGGCATTTCTATTGCCATGCTTTTCCCTACAGATAACAACAGCTCTTCTGTACGTGCTTTCATCAGTGAGCCCAGTAACTATGCAGCCCATTCCAATTTGGGCCATACACCATGTTCTCTTCCCAGACCAAGTGACAACGATACAATGTTCCCCTTTTTCTTTGGGATTGTACTGACTGCAAAATAGTTTTCTGCCTTTCTGCAAGAAAGTATAACGATGAGAAAAACTGAAGCATTTCTCAGTCACAACACCACTTTAGTGCAGGATTCAATTCTCACTGTCCATCTTCTATCCCAGCTCAACTGGCAAGGTGAAAATTCACAGCAACAGCACCCATTAGTGAAAAGTGTGGCTGTAACTGGTGGTAGGACAGGTAACATTTTAGTGACAACATCATTTTTCATCATCAAAGACTGTCACACCTGTTCTCAATCTTTTATCACCGCAAGAAACAAGAAAAAGGCTTGAGTAACAGTAAGTGGTAGAGTTTCGTATTTTTTTTACTGACTCTGGAGTACTAGCAGTCCTTGCACTTCACGCGTGGAAGGAATTAGGCAGTGGCAGCGTTTTAGCCATCACCACTGAAATCTAGAGGGCTTGTGGCAAGGAAAATGGGAAGGAGTTATCAGATCTCTGTGTATGCAAATGTTCCTTCAACAGCCTTCCTTGCTCTGTAGAAAACTTTTAGGTGACCTTTGAGACATTTAGACAACTGCTTTTTGGTTATATTAAGGCATAAAATTCCCACCATGTTTTGCAGGGCAAGAGAAATGCAAGACCAGTTCTGCACCACTCTGGGAGGCACCACTGCCATATTTGCCCCATAAGGCTTCTGCTCCCTTCAAATGACCTGCAAACACCTACAGCTGCACTGCCTGGAGCCCTCCAAACTGCACTGCTGTGGAAGAGAGGCTGCTCCTGCCCATACATTTTAATAGAAGCACGTTGTCTCTGCAAATGCCATTGCATTTTGGAGGGTGCTCATTTTTGTTGCCAAGTGAGATATATCTGGGAAATCCTACTAGGCCTGGACACTAAAGAGACTAAGATGGATATAGACCAGATTGCTCAGTCAAAGAAGAATTGGATGATTCAAACCATGCAAACAGCAAGAGATTTATAGTGTCTAGAAAATGTGAAAGTTCATAAACTTCAGCAGTACAGGGTTAGGTTACAATAACAGATGAACAGAGATTAATATCAACATGACTCTTTTTAATTTAGGTTCCTAGCTTACTCTGTAACAGCATTTTAGGCATCTAAAAGCCTGTTTGTGATAGGCACCAACTGATGATACAAAGAAAGCAAGGGAAAGACCTGTGCATAAAGCCTAAACACCACCCAAGAAAACCAATGTGGTAAATCTTTCAATATTTGGAATAAATAAGAAACCATATAATAATAAAATATATTATAAAATAAAATAATAAAAGAATAAGGAAACCCTAAAACCTTCCATTTGAAATCAATGGAACCTTCTAGGAAAATATAAACACTCATTGTTTTGCTCTCTATAGCTGCTTCATTTCTAAGTAGACGAGGCTTTTAATGTACTTTTCCTAACTGATATAATCAAATAACAGATTCCTAACTTAGCAAACAAAGGTTGATGATCACATCTGTACATTCCAGCAGTGAAAAAAGAGGTTTAATAAGAAAAACTACAAAACACTTAATGACAGTATTAAGAGGCAGTTCTAGCACACACTACAAGCAGTTCTAAGGTATGGAACAGCAGAAGCTGCAAAGCAAATCGAATGAATTCAGAACAGAGAAAATGAGGTGCTTTATTCACGAAATAAAAACAGTTAATAGGAAATGTACAATTTCTGTATTCCATGTGATGATTCATTTTACCTAGCAACCTCTGAAACAGTTGAAATACTTGACTTTATAATAATGTACACTATTATAACTTCTGTCTTACTGACTTCATTAAATATTTTCCTCCCACTGTGAAGCTGTGAAACAGCCAAGCATTTGGCACCACTTTTTGACTCAAATAGGGAGTGTCATAAAAAGGAGGATAAAGAAACATTTAGACATCCTTAACCTCCTGCTCATCAAGGAGATTGTAAAAGGAAAGATTTATGGCATACTCCTTACTATCTAAGAAACTACTACATCTCTCTCACACACCTCCATTAAGCTTGGTCCAAAGCAGATCAGTGGGATCAATTATCCCATTGATAAGGCTAGTATGTATTATTTATGTGACTATGACAGCTATTGTCATGGAGAATGAAAAGGCATTCCCTGACTCAAACAGCCCACAGTGTAAGGATGAGATGTAATGCAACAGAAAAAGAATGCAAATAATTTAGGAAAAAAGGAGACAGTAAGAGGGAAAATAGTCTCACTAGCCTAACCAGTATCTTTTTTTCCTGGTTTTTTAGGGTTTTTTGTTTCAGTTAAAAGGAACATTTAAGGAACCCATTGAGGATGGCTATCTCTAGAATTGTTTTCAAGGGCTGTCCCTACAAACAAAATGGCACAAAGTTAAGAAATAGCCACTGTTGGCTCATCCATAAATGTTTTTCTCTCTGTTTCCGGGTTTTTTCTTTTCACCCAACAGCAGAAATACTCAATGGGGATTTGCATTAGCTTGTGATTTACCTGAATAACTGATCCGTAACTTGAAAGCCCTACTCCGAGTACTGTGTAAGAGGGTTTAAGTAACCAACTCTACAGAATGCAAAGGACCATTTAAAATCAGTTTCCACTTTATACTGTTGCAAAGAATAATAATCTAGGTTGAAATTCTGCATATATTCATAGTTTTATTGTAATTCTTGAAACAGATTTTGTTTTCTTAAAATCACAGATCCTTATAACATAAGAATACCAACTTTCAAGTAAAACTAAATATAAAGGTTCTGTGCCTCATTACTTTGAAGCAAACCCTAAAATGTGAATTGAGCTTAAATGTGAATTTATTCTTTAAGCTCTCAAGAGAGTAAATCAAAAAGGAAAACAGTGATTACTAAATCTTTCATTTTGGAGTTCTCAGCAGAAGGACTCTCTCTTCTGAAATCTGACTCATGGAAATCTTTACTGAGCGTAAGTGATAATTTCAGACCATAGCAAGATACAAAGTGAATTTATGGTTCGTGAAAACTATGTTTGGCAAACAAAAAGAATCATTCCTGCCCATCTGCAGATTGTGAGATAATAAAAAAAGAAAAAAAAAACCAACCAAAAACCAACCATGCATGCAAAGTCTAATCTTATACCCATAGGAAATAGGATGCTCTTAAAAGGAATGGGCATGCATCAATATAGATTTTAAAAATCAGGATGTTCTGTTCTGGAGAAAGAAAATTGACATACTTCCCAGAAATGAGGAAAAATTAAGGGATTTGAATTCTACATTACAACAAGTCTTATAAATTCTATAATGATTATCCAAGATTCACAACCCTTTTCCCAGAATTTTGGAGATTTCTTGAAAGGGTGACTTTTCCTGGGCACTCCTGCAGAGTTTTGCTACTTGACACTGGCAGCAGCTGATCAGCTCATGTTTTAAACAGGACTTGAGGCCTTTACATACAGCTCTGCCAACATACAGAGCAACAGTGCAGGCACAGATCATTGCCTCTGGAAATGGTATAACCAATATAACCAGAGACAGAAAGTACACTGCACAAGTTATGCTGTTCTCAGAACCAGAACTGCTTCACCCACTGCTGTCATTTCTTACCCAGGTGTAACAGCACTGGTGACTCTAGCTCAAAGGTGCCACTTCTGTGAAGTACCTATATTTTGTAAGCCAACCAGCTCAATTTTGCATATCACTAAGCCCATGAATATTTTGATGAATTTGAAGGTTCTGCCACCTGTATAATGTTGGAAGGTGCATACCCCCACAGCTGTAGCCATGTCATTTAATGTCCTAGAAATACTTTCATCCATCTGATACCCAAGAGATCACAGATCCGAGATGCAAATTCTACTACAGTGTCTCAGAAAAAAAGTGGAGACAAAATCTCACACTATTTAGGAGACACTAATGTAATCAGTAGTTTGTTTTAGACACACATAATTATTGACTTTTAAAGTTAATTATTTGAGCTGAGGCCTTCATTTGTTACCAGCTCTACACTAGAAGTTTTTTTGTTTTGTGTTGAATTGAGCTCAGATACCCACTTCTGTATCCGTACAAACTCAAGGAGTTAGCACTCCAAGACCTCCTTGAAAGGCTCATCAGGTCACTATTAAATCTACTGCTGATTAATCCAATGGATATACTGCTTGTGTAATTGTTCCCCAAACATTCAAGAATAGCAGCTGGAGAGGGATTGCAGATAGCTGCCATCTGCCCATAGACATGGCCAGAGGACAGATGAACTCTGCCTAAGCTCAGACCAAAGCCAAACAGTTAAAACAGTTATGCCACCAAAATACTTTTATATGCCCATTTAGACAAGCATCAAAAGATCTGTTCTAGCAACAAATGCACTGTCAGGAAAATCTAGCACAGCTAATCTAAGATAGGAATTTATGCAAAGTGTAACTTTAATGGGAAACCTTTTTCAGGTGTTGGGTTTTTTATGAGAAAATATTCCTTTATCAGCTTATCACAACACTGCTCTTCAACACCAGAAGCTTGCAGGCACTTTCATAATTCAAAGTTTTAAGAATCCTTTCACAGACTTACAACTGTGCACCCAGAAAAAAAAATTCCAGCTTTGGCTAATGTCTGACCTGAATATTGCACATGGGAGAAGAAAGCCCAAGGATGTTGAGGTATGCTGCAGACAAGAAAGTGAATAATATTCTGTTGGAAATGTGGGAATAGTAAAAGAGACTGAGATAGTAGAGAGAGCTGGAGGGAGAGATCAGCTGACTAGGCAAAACCATAGATCTTCCTTGATTATGATGCTATAGCTCAGTTGCAAAACACCTCTGAGGGCAGCAGTCCATTGACCAGACATTGCACACACAGGCTGGGCTTGCAGCAGCTTTCTGCTTACCTTATGCAAAAGGGCAACCTTTGTTGATAACATCCCTCAGTGAGGGAGTGCTGCATACTACAATTCCCAGGAAGCTGCTGACAGTGCTGCACTGCTCTGCTCAGCCCCTGACACCCCCGCTGCAGTCTGCCAGCAGCTGCTGCACAGCAGTCCAAGGTATACCTGCCAGAAGAGCTAGGCAGAACTACCAAGACCCATGTAAGAAATACAGCTCTTTACTGAAAGCTGGGCTGAATTTACTTTGACAAGGGCAAAATAGCGTTTATGTGCTGTCCCTGCGAACAGCTGACATCGACCTGGGTTCAGAAGGATCTGACAATCAAGATAGGTGCAGTAGGTAGGACAGAAGGGAGCAAAGGTATCTTGGAAGTGAATAAACTGGCAGGGGAGGGAGGGAAGGATATGCTGCTGCCTGCTGACAAGGGAGTTCTCACCCTTGACCTCTGTACTCTTCCCTTGGATATTTAGGACACAGCACTGTCCCAACACAAATATTTGTTCTAAATTCTCTTAAACAATCTTTATTTTTTATTTTAATTAGAAACCTTTTATTTTTCTGTCTTTGACTGAGCTTGACTTAAGGGCACAGAGAGACTTGACTTTTTGCTTGCTTTTAGAACCATAACAGCCAAACACAGCATCATATTTCCCTGTTTCCTCAGTTCACTTTGCTGTCACTGTTTGTCTTATGCTGCTGGATACAACGTTAGCACCAAGCCTCAGATATTTGGGGTGCTTCTCTGGAAATTCTTGGTACCAGGAGAAATCATCATTTAAACACATGAAAATAGAGGGCACAGTTACACTGGCAGCTTACAGGCAGAAAGCCTATGAGAGAAAGACGGGTTTATCTTAATTTAGATGCCCTTCCGCGGACGTGGTTTCCGCGAAGCGCCTGCGGCTTTTGAAAACAGGCGCAGGTGGGCGAAGGGGAGGGCGAGGGATGCAGCCAGGGTGGGAAAGGAGGGGACTCTCACCTTCTCTACGTAGTCGGGCACCTCCTCCACCGTGCGGAAGGAGCTCTCCCCGGGCGGCAGCGCGTAGAAGAGGGCGCGGAGCTGCTGGCCCGGCGCGGTGTCCCGCGGGCCGCCCGCCTCAGCGCCCATGGCCCGGCCGCGCTGCGCTGCGCCCGCCGCGCTCCCCGGGCGGCGCGCACCGCCCGCCCCCGCACCGCCCCGCCGCGGCCTCGCCGCCGCACCCCGCGGGCCCGCCGCTCTCGGGCCTCCTTGGAGAAAGCGGCCCGTGCCTGCCTCCCCTGCGCCGTGCTGCTTTGGAGGTTTGCTTGGGTTTGGGGGCTCTTCTTCTTGTACGTGTCATCACTGCCGGGCCCGCTTCGTGAAGCTGGGAGAAAGCTGTCGCGCACCCCAACTCCCTTCTCAACCTCAAAAACCTCAGAACTTCAAAATCCACAGAGCTCAAGTCACCCTTTCTCAATTTTAGACAGATTTCCACACATAAATAGAAACTATTGCTCAGATTTGGACTTACATAAAAATAAAATATTAAGAGTTTTGAGAAACAAGCCAAGGTGTGCTCGTTGACTCCTGTTCCGCTGTATGGGTTAGTCCAGCATTCTTCCCATTAAAAGTTTTTGTTTTTTAATAGGGCTTATCATGGCTCCATTTTATATAGCTTCAGTTAACATCACTGCATTGAAGGTTGCTTCTGCAAGCCATCTATTATGCTTTCAATTATTAAGAAATGAAAAGTAGGGAAATAGAAATGGTGAAAAGAGATATATGCTAGATCCTTGTAGAAAATTACTTTTAGAAATGCGAGTAAGGACAGGCTTTGTGCATCAACACCTTCAGTCTGAAGCTCAGGAGCATGTCAAATGTTTGTCAATCACACTCGATATTTGGTGTTAGTACAAATTATAAGCTTTCTGCTGAAATAGATTAGCCGAAAATAAAATAACACAATGTCTCAACAGTCCCTTCATCTCAAATGTGCAGTTCCACTAACAGTCTTCACAGAAGAAATGGACTGCAAATCCTGCTGTAAAAGATTTTACCACAATTTAAATTCTGGCACTCATTAAAAACATTTTACTTTGCATCAGCCTTAAGTTTTAGAAAGGAACTGTGCTGGGTGTGCTAATTTCAGCTGAAGTTTCTGTTTAGAAGAAGTGCCATGCAAAGAAATTGACATTAAAGAAACCTGAAGTATTACACATTTGTGATGTTTGCATTAAATAAGTTGTCATTTAAGCAACAGCATGGAAGGTCAAATGAAACAATATTTTGCTGTTTGAATAATGTTACAATACTGTAGAGAATGGTGTCAGGAAATTACTGGAAATACCAATAAAATAGTCTACCTTTAGCTGTATAAAACAGAAGTATTGTAAAAGGGCATTGATGATGCCGTTTTAGAATTGGACACTCTCTTAGTATGTATAGTTTATATTAATACTGTAAGTAAAAAAAAATTAAATTTATTTAAATTATTTTAAATTGCATCCTAGTGTTCTCAACTTCATTGGTGATTTATGATAATCTGAAATTTTCATAAAACTCTAATTGTTAACTTCTAAAATCTGAGTTAATCTAAATCAAAATTCTGAATTTACTCAAAATCACACAAATCAACAGCATTATCTTCATGGTAGGCAAAGGCAGAAAACATTTGCTTGTTCATTTAGATTAGCCTCAATATTTCTATGACATTAATCTCACATTCAAGCTCCTTTAACTCACCCTCACCTCAGCCATACTATCTTACCCAGAGCCTTTCCTTAGTCTTGTGCTGGTGTTCATCTTGCTCCATCACCAGCTTTCAGAGTTAAAATGGCCTACACTTAATCCCACAGAAATTGTTATCAGTGAACTGGGTACAATTCTGGGGTAAGAATGATTAGCAGGGCAAGGGAGCCCATGGCCACACAAGATGAGATACATTTTAAGCATAAGGGAACCACTACATCATATCACACCATTCTGGGAAAGAAGAGAATCCATCAAGTTTTTAGGACTTTCTTAAAGATTATTTTGGACCTCCGTGTCACTGTAAATTGCCACCCCAATATGTCTGTACTGAAGCTCTTGCTTTCAAACAGGAAGGATGGAAATTGGACTCGATCATGCTTCACAGGGGAAATAATTTGTTGTGTTTTCCAGCTTCCGTGTCCAAGAAGAAATAGAGATAAATACAATACCTGCGGTTTTGGTGAGGGGAACAGTTTGAAATCTGGAGCATTTATGAGTGTTTCACAAGCTTCAGTGGCCTGGCTCTGCCAATGTAGCTGCTGTTGTCTACTTGTGCCTTGAAACTTAGCATGCAGTTTTCAGTGATCCTTCTTTCTGTTGTTAAGAAAGTAATGAAAAATAAAGGAATGTTGCTTCATTGGAGGTACTAACCCTCTCCCACACAATGCTCCCACTATTCAGTGACCTTGCAGAATTTTTTTGTGAGAGTTGGGGGTCTTTTATTACATTATTTTCTGCAAAGACTTAATTAATCTACTTTTTTCCTCTTTACAATAAAATCAACAAACAGAAAATATTTCCTACACTGCCATCAAAAATGCAGGAGGATGTTCTGTATGGAGACTAGGATCCTGCTGTTGACTCATAGATAGTTCCAGTAACTAAGGCAACAAAGGCCTCTTCTACTTAGAGGAAACTGGGGAGCTGGCCTAACATGATCTGTAAGTGGATCATATTTTGTTTTCTCTAAAGAACTTTATCCCACCCACTTCTTGAACAGAGAACGCCCAGAGTCTTCCTGTTTAGGTGTCTCTAAGCAGTAAAACAGCACTAAATAATAAAGTCATAAAGGGAATTAGGGCAGGTTGAAATTGGGATGGGCCATATAGTCTGCCTTGGCAATCATTCACAGTAAACTAAATCATATCCAGAACCTAGCTGGGCTTACTATCTTCTATTTATATAGTAGTCTCTTTAAACAGAAGTGCTTTAAAGGAGTACACTAGTGGATGTCAGAATTTGTTGTATCACCACTCCAAGTATACAGGACCTACATTCATGCTTGGCAGTGGATGTCATCACAGAGAACTAAATGTGTTATTATAAAACTGGTATTATAAAATATTTTCAGTTTGTCTTTGCCATTAATAAACCCTTCATCACATTAAAAAATCCCTACCATTAAAAAAACCGAGGTCATGTTTATTTGTTTCCATTATAAGCTATACATATATATATCAATACACAAGTCTTAATAAGAGTTAATGACTCCAGATACCTGAAGACAGGGATGTTCTTGCACATTTATCAGTGTCATGCCATGCACTTGGCAATTTATTGCTAACTTTCCATTTCTTCTGCACAGAACTGGCAGCCATAGAACAAGGAGCAGTCATCAAGATACTCAAGCAGGCTAAAGAATAAGGCAGACATTATTTGGGGTATTTTTGTAATATTTTCCATCTTTATACACACTTGAAATAATTTAACCTTTTGTTCTAACTGAGGAAAAAATGTGTTTTGTTTTTTTTGTGTGTGAGAAGGGATGGGATGGGAGTTACTGGAAAAATAAATTCTTCTTCAAGGCAGGCTTATCAAGTAAGTAACTTTAGAAGAACAGCCTGCCCACCTGTTGTGAATGTTTCCAGATTTTATCTGGCATGCTCTGCCGTGCAATTTCTTGCACTTTTATTTGTGAAAACCTTATTTTAGTTTAGTTTTTTAGGAACAGCAGAGTTCAGGCTGCTGTGTGCTGCAAACTACATGTTAAGTCAGCATTATGTAGCTTACAACCTCAGTTTGAGGGCAGGTATCTTATACATTGAGATCATTTTATTAGATGAGTTATAACCTATTTAATAATAGCCAGTGATTGTTACTATTTGTTATCAGCGGAACAGTCTCGTGTTTTTCAATTAGGAACTGATCAATATCAACACTAGGTAGATCCAAAATTATAAAACATCTTATGACATGAGAGGCATGCATGAGATTATAGCACTCATTTTAGTCCAAGCACAGAAGTAGGAATCATTTGAATAATTTCTGAAAGAAAGCATAGAAAGTACAACTTTTCAAGCAAGGCTAACCGAAATGCTGATATTTTTGGTTTGTTTTGCTTTTATAAAGAACAGTCATGGAGAATTATAGAGTACTCCCATATACATGAACTTCTTCAACAGAAAGATTGTTGCCTGTTAACACTCAACGTTTTTTAAAGATCTACTCTAGTGTCAGCAGCAGATGTACTTTATCAAAGTCATTGGGTAATATTTTAAAGCTTGAGATTTTCGAGAATCATTTGGCTTTAAATCAGCTGTTTTTCTTTATTATAAGGAACAGAGAACAATTTTTCTTTCCTAAGAAAACCACATAGCTTCTACTTCTTTCTAGCCTGCAAATCCCTAGTCCTTGAGAAAGAGATTGTTTTCTGTGGGTGATTCCTTTAAATAAATTACAGTGATTTATAAATGCTGTCTGCAATTAATGCATTCGAGTAAAATAAAAAGCCTACAAAGCTTAGCTACCAAAGGCAGTAGAGCACTTTTGAAAGTGGAAAGGTGGAAATCCCTTTTACCTACAAGGAATAATTTACCAGGGACTCTGGCAGGCAATAAGCCAGTAGCCTGTATGGAGATGGACCCTGTCTCCTCAGTAGTTCTACAGCCACTGTCCCCTACCACTCCAGAGCAAATGCTCATTTCTGGCCCAGCTGCCTCTGTGCTCCTGTTTACAGTCTGTTCTCCTTCCTCACCTCTAAGTCAGTGTATCAATACCACAAATTCAGGTCTGAGGGCAAAGAAAGTGCCTTTCTCCTGCTGCTCAGAGACGTGAGCTGACAGTCTTCTCCACCCAGAAGGTCTCCATCTACTCATCCACAAGTAGCCTCTTGCTCCCCTTTATTGTTTCATGCTGCTCCAAGGGCACTGTGAAAACACTGCCCATCACCTGCCTGCCATTCTTGAAGCCACACAGTCACACACATCCTCCTACTACTCCTTTGACCCAGTGCCAAAGCCCACCTCACACTGTGAGGCCACCCTAGGAAGAAGTACCAGGTGCTCACTGCAGCCTAAACCTGAGTAAGGGCATGCTTCACTGCTCCAGTTCTTCTGATACTCCAGGTAATTTATGTGTCACATGTTGAGAACTAAACCTTGCAATATTGTACAATTGCATCCTACCTGGAGACACTCTCAGCATGCTCTCCACAGCTTAGCTGGCTCTTAAATTACCAAAATAACTGCTAACTAAATATCTGTTCTCTGCTAACTAAATCCTGATGACCTAAATACATTCTTTCTTAATCAGCCATTAGATAAAGACAAAAGCCTGAGGCCTTTTTTAATCAACAGGATTCCTTTCAGAAAGTAACTGGCTGAAGCTGCAGCTCCAGAAGGCCCTGGAAGCTTACAGAAAGAACTAAATGCTGAAATGTGGACTGAAAAAGAAAGTTAAAACAAGAGCAAAAACTAATTTATAAATACACCAAAATCTGCAAATAACTGTTACAGTGGAAAAAGAAGGAAGGAAAAAGACCAACAAACTTAAAGGAAATCAAGCAAGTGAAAACTGATTAATACCCCAAGTTTTTTGGCTATTTGAAATCTAGACCAGTAGTCTAGTTAGAGGTCCCAGTACAAGGTAGCATATGATGACTTAATTAAGGACCACTGTGATATATAAGTGTTGGAAATGGCTGTTACACTTAAAGATAAATGTATTCAATCTTTGAGTGAATTTCATTTTGCAAGCCTGAAGTTCCTTTCATGCTGCACACTTTAATATATGAAAAGCAAGAATAACCACAGAAGTTATTTATAAAAAGGAATTATTGAAATGACTATGATTAATCAAATGATGGGTAACATATATGTCACATTTTACCATAGCAAAAACCTTTTCCTTGCTTTTTTTTGTCGTCTTTTTTATATGATGACTGTAAGTGAAAAGCAATATGAAATTTCATTTATGGATGCACATAATTTTGAGGGAAAAAAAAGACTATCCAATACGAAATTTACTCAGGGAATGCCTACTTTTTCCTCCTTCATTCTAGGTTCCAATATATTCATGAATGTTTCTAATCTCTTTTTATGTTCAGGGAATGAAATAGACTTCAAATTCATATGTCATAAGTATGGAATGTATTCCCTGATATTTAGTTGTGGGGAATCCTTCCTGTGTTGCAGTGTAACTTTTACAGCAGCTGTGATCAAGATGTTTGTATGGTTTTCCTTGCTGTGTTGTTTACCTGTTCTGAAACACTATTTTAACATGTGAGCCAAAGCCCAATCAGAATGGTAAGATTTGCATAGTGTTTTGGGGAATGCTTTGGGGTCTGTGGGTTTTTTATGGCAGTTTTTCAAGATACTGGAAGGAAAAATAGTGGAAAATTACAAAAAGGTCTTTAAGAGTACAGATGCAACTATCAAGGTCAGTTCTGTCTACTTAGAGTAGGTTTGCAATGAATCAGCTCCAGAATTTTGACATGAATCATGTCTCTAGCTTTTAAGGGATTTCTGATGTACCTAGGGAATGTGTTCATAGTTAAAAGACTACAAAATCGACCATAATCTAAATAATTGGACTGAATCTATCAATAAAATTGTTTTAAGTATATTATATTTAAAATACATTTTTCAATTTAAAAAATGTACATTGCCCTCTCTACTTGCTATGGTTACCTATAAATGTGTGATGATTTTCGACTATGGTTCTCAGTCAGTAAAACTGCTGTTAACGTATTTTAGCCACTTTTGTAACCTCCTTGTCCTTTCCTTTGGGCCATGGATAGGTAGGTCTTGGAATTTGGTATGCAGTGAGTGGAAAGAAATGGGAAACAGGAAACTGAGAATGAACATAGGCTTACCTCTATCAACTCTTCAGAATTCAGAGGAGAGAGTCAGTATTAACATCAGGTGCACTTTGAAAGTTCCACTGAATATAGGCGTTCCATTGGAGCCCAGGTGTTGTCACAAAGCTAGAGGAATTTGAAACATGTAAATCTACATCTCCAATTTAATTCACAACACTTTTTTGCTTTTATAATTTTTCAGCTTTTTTAACTGAACAAACCCTGGATTTTGCTCCAATGTAGGGAGCAAATAAAACTGCCAATGTAAAGGCTTCTTAAAGGAATCTTTCCCTTTTTTCCATGTTTTTTTTTTCACAGGCATCTCATTTTACTGACAGTATCATATTAATAATGTCTTTGACCTTATGCCAACTGGCATTTCAGAAGCTGAGAGTTTTAATTTTAATTTTTTCAAAATATAAGGGCAATGATCTCTACAATATTTTTCTTGGCTGTTTTGGGCAACTGAAATTCTCTGAATTGCTCCATTTCTTATGTAAGTACTTATATCTGATTTTTTTTTTTCTGAATCACACCTATGCAGGATGCTTAAGCCACTGCAATAGTGTGGAGACTGAGCAAAATTTTATCAATTTCCTAATTGGAACAAAAAATGAAATATGCAAGTAGCATTCTAACAAAGTGCAGCTGCAGGCAGATATGTCATCATTCGTGTTCACTTCTCCCATTGCCATTCTCTGAATTGTTATACAGCTGTGAAGTTTCTCCTCAGAAAGAGCTGCACAGCAGTGATAGGCAAAAGCACAGATGAGAGATGTCTATAGTTTGCTTAAAGCTGCATATACCTTTCAGCATGATTCCTTAGATGCCAATTTAAATATCATGATGATAATATAATCTTTTGCTGGCAAAATTTCTAAGAAACTTGTATCTGCCTTTGTCCTCAGGGTTATATCAGACTCATCAAAGTTGACTCTTTAAAGTGTGTTCGGTGAAGAAGCCTTTTTTTAAACTATTGTGATTTTATGCTATTGTGAGGCAGTAGAAGGTGTTTGCACATATTTGCAAATGTGTTAGGAGATTATAGTCTCCCTCTAGATTGGAAATAAATCTTTGTATTGAACTGTCAAATGTTCTATTCTCAAAATCATTTAAAATTATCATTAAAATGTTGTAGTATGGGTTTGATCCCAAACTTATGGTTCATCCTCATTTAATCTATACTCTTAGCCAGTATGGGGTGGGATTTAGCCATTAATGCAATACAGCACAGAAACAATTCCAGTGCAAATTTCAGCTTTGTTTTCCTTTTTTTCTAATTTGAATGTGTTTATCTGAGTCTCTGTTCTTCAATGAAGAATGCTAATGAAGAACCCACTCTACAAAGTAATACTGGGATTTTGATAGGTATTCAGTCTGGTCCAAAAAAGGGCTTTAGGGCTTTGTGGCTTTGTTGTGTAATGAAATTGCAATGGTATATTTCATAAATGTATTCATACAAAGTCTGCTTTTAATTTCATGAGAGCCTAACTCCAGCTTCATCAGGCTTATCTTCGTGCCATTGCTGGATCTTTAATTCTTCTTTTGTTAGTCTCTTAAGAGTCCGTATAACTTTTAACAGGAATCTGGCTGAGCCAAAAAGGAAATCATCTCAATAATGCTGCATGCCAGTGCTTTGTGTACATCTCATTATCACAATATGCTAAGGCCGTTAGAGACTAAGCCTGATATTGAAAACACGAGAGGAAGTCCTTATGGAAGTAAAACTGTTCTTCATAGTAGAAGACTAGTAGTTCAAAATCATCCAGATGTGTCAGGATTGATCAAAAATGTAACAGCACTACATTCTCAGTTACTTATGGGACTGCTCTTTATCTCGGCATCATATCAATCTATTGTAAATATTTTGCCAAGGGTCTGCTTAAGGCGGGAGAGAAAGTTGGATTACTTTCATCACTGATAAAGCAAACAATGCAAAGTCTTGCTGTCAAAAAGAGTAAATGTGCCTGTGCTTTCCTCGTCCTCATTTTTCAAACCACTAACAATGTCAGTCATTCTGAACGCCAACATTACAAATAGTAAAAGGACTGTTTATTCAACAAATCTTTTTAAAACGGCATAGAAAATAGGAAGTCTTGCATTTATACTGGTAATCCCTCACCTCCTAACAACACTCATCTGTTAGGGAGAGAGAAGTGTTGTAACATCTGGCTCAATGTGGTGAGTTTTCATCTTCAGTTGGGAGGGCTGATGTCATGTAAGGAACAGAGCAGCACACTAACTGCTGCAAATGATAGGCAGCAGCAGTTCTTATCCTGGGAGCTGGGACTCATGGATCAGCTGAAGGGCTGCCTGCAGCCCTCATGTGTTGATTCTGGCTCATTAACCATCCTATTAATCTTCAAAAAGCTTTAAGGCATGAGTGGTTTGGAGAGTGAATGTAGGTGAGAATTTGCAGGTGTCATTCACACAAAACAGCCATCTTCCACACTCCTTTCATCAAACAGCTTTCTCATTCTTTCAGAGCACTGAAGGAAATTCTTTCCACCACCTTTTACCCTGTCTGAAATTTCTGAGAGCATCAGGATTTTTAACATTTTGCAACATGGCAATGCAAGCATAAAGGACAAGTAAGTCAATTTGTAAGAAGCAGAAAGACATTTGTTTTGAAAAATTTATATACTTCATTCAACCCACATCCTTTAACTTTCAGTTTTTGAGTGTCACCACAATATATTCTGCTGCATGAGTCATCTCAATGCTGTATCAATCAACATTTCAATTCTTTCTAATATTCCATTCTATTCTTTTGGGAAAGAACAGTATAGAAGAACAGAGCAATTTTAGTCAATTTAAAGTTTATGCTATGCTTGACACCTGACTTCACTTTAGTAACACCTGCCTGAAGAATAATTAGCAGGCCACTTTTAAAGAAAGAACTTCCATACACGACAGATGGCATTTTTCATACCAGACAGGCAACGATGTATGTTGGAAGTGAGCCAAACTGTCTGCAAAAACTGTGAGAAATTCAAGACAGACATTTGAATGGAAGGAAAGTTTTACCTTCCTCACCACCTCTACCCCCCACACCATTTGGGAACATCTGTTCAAACCTACCTTTCTATATAATGCACTTTATTTTTCTTATCTACTAATACCACAAATGGCAGAATGAAAGCAGCATAGCAAGATTCTTTCATATTACTTGTGAAACCTACAATTTAATAACATAATGTGATGATTTGCCAGCTATACAAATCCCGCATTATGACTCCTGTTAGAACCAAGAACAGAATTTTCATAACCCCATAATATGGGGTTCTCAACTCACATTTCAATAAAGTGGTCCTAATTTTCACTGTGTACTCAAAACTTTGTTGAAATCAGGATACTGTGTGTCATAATGGAGGCACAAAGTCAACAGTCACTTTGGAAATTATTGGCTAATGTCTTAATCCTGGACTGTTCACTGATTTGTATGAACTTTTGTGTGTTCTTTGGGCTAAGTCCAAATCCTTGTGAAATCAATCGTAATCTTTCCATTGCCATCTATATGCTTTAGATTAGGTCCTTTGCTGCCTTAGAAGAACCTTTACTTCTTTCTTGCAAAAATATTCCATATAAAAGGAATCCTGAGATCTCATCATAATATTGTTATCAGAATCAAATATCTTACATAAAACTGCTAAAATTAGCAAAGTGACAGCTCTATGTTGTACTTAGTATCACTTATGAAAGAAAAGTTGTAGATTTTATTTCCACAGTTCCAGTGAATAGTGAATATTCCAGTGATATTCCAGTGAATATCTACATAAGAATCATAGAAATATGTATACAAAATTATTTACAATGTGTTGTAATTCCAAATTTTGGGGCTTTTTTCCCCTCCCCTGGTAGGTTTTACTCCCTTAAATGCATTTCTGTGGTGATTTCATAAAATTTTTCTAAGCGCACTTTTCAAGATACATTTTGAATTTGGGCAAATGCCCATTTCAGTATTTTCTCAGCTGTGCATGTGACTTTCTTGGCAAATAATGTGGTAAGCATTCAGAATAGATATATTTCTAAAAACCCTGAAGTCCATTAGCAAACATAAGTTACATAAACAGTGTCTATATGTTCATGGTGGCACTAGGGATGAAAATCTGTCCCTAAATACTAAACTATTCCTACAGATATCTGCCACATTAATTGCTTTGTATTGTTTTGGAGCATGTTTTTACAATACAAGTACCATTATATTATCATGTGGTTATGAGACAATAAGGTTCCTACAGAAATCAACTCTTGTGATGTTTACTTAAAGGATGAGTGAATCTCATTAATTTTTTGGTCACCAATGTAAATTACATTTTACAAAATTTCTCTTAATTAGTACTAAATTTTCAAAATTTGCCAAAAAAATCCAAACATTAGAAGAAAAGTTTTTCTTTCTTGAGAGATGTCAGTCTGTGAGCTAGTAATCTTATTCTGTTAGATGACAGAATTAAATATTTGAGTTGAAGTATTTAACCTTAATAAACATAATACACAGAGATTTCTGAAGTTTTTAGTTCACAAATTACAAACAAGAATTTAAAAAAATAATTTATGGAAAGAACAGGAATGTCACAACGCACTTTATTCCTGTCAATTAGTCCTTTGAAAAGAACTAGTAAAATTTTAATAATTATTTAATATCCTGAATCACATTCTTATGCCTTATCTTAACTACGTTGTTCAATTCTTCTTTTAAGAACCACATATTTGCTCTTTTTTTGTGAATCCTGTCAAGAGAAGGAGTGAGGGTTATAAGAGTTGGAATAGGTTGTCATAGAAGGCATTCAAGGGACAAATAATATTTGAAAAGAAAGAATAATCTCAGGACATTTACTAGACCACTGAATCTAATCCCATAAGGCTTACTTGGCCTGTCATAGAAGGTGGTCAGTAAAAATTTCTTGAGTGCCCTTTCTTTTAAAATCTTAGGAGTTTTCCTAAAGAGAAGTGCTGGGGAAAATAAAAATTAAATAAGTAAATAAATAAAGTAACTGTGGTTATTTCCTACTACAACTACTATTTAACAAAGTCTTCATTTACAATGTTTTGTGGGGTCTTCTCTGTTTTCGGATCTCAACCAAGCCTACTGTTCAATCCTGCATGCACGACTTGGAGAGGGATAATAAAGGACTGAGAAACTGCTAAGACATTTGAAGTTTTTACAGATGAATGTGATAACCTCTTATTATGCCATATGGAGGCCCTGACTAACAGCCAGGAGCCTTAAATTACATTGAAACTGATTCCTACACCACAGCTCTCAGCTGTAAATGATGCCAAAAGACCATGGGCTTAAAATTAAAATGGAAAGAAATGTATAAAAGCAAATGAGCTCCAGTGAGTCATTATTAATCTGAGGTTATAGTGTCCATCACTACTGAAGCCCTATGCCAGTTACTGCCAGTTATCTGATATGTTGCCTCTTTTAAATGAATATAGACATCAGGTTGTATTCTGAATTCTCCTTTTCAATCCACACACATTACATAATGATATTAAATTACAGTTCACAATTAGTTAAGTGTTATTCTCTAAAATTTCTTGAATCTTGTAGTTGATGTTAAATAGTGGATGTAGTCTTTTAAATACAAGTTCACCCAAGACACACCAACTGACTAAAGCCAGGAAATTCTAAATGAAGTCTCAAGCTGACGTTTTGTCCCTAACTCATTTATATGTCTCCTCATAGCTACTAAGAGTGCATGTCCTAATGGTGCTTCTTTCTTTATTCAAATAAATAATATTATTGCAGCAGTCAGAACTTCCGCTTAAGAAAGGAGGAAGCATAAACTACCTTGAAACTTGGCCTGTGGTGGAAAGATTTAAGTATAGTCTCCTCTTGTGCTCTTTTTCCTGACTACTTTTGGATCTAATGAAGAGTCAAGAAAAGATACTACTTTCAGTGTGTGGTTAAATAAATTCAGCCAATTTGCAATGGTACTACTTTAACAATATCTCTTGAACTGCTATTGTCAACATAAATCTAAAATAATGAAGCTAAACAAAATAATGAAATAAAAATCCAGCAGTCATAAAGGAAGAGAAAGAAACCCTGCAATTAATATATAGCTTTGTACCTGAGAAAAAATAATTCTTATTACCCATCATGTTGAAAATTAAACTGTTAAACATCACTGTCTTTATACAGTCAATTGTATTTTCTGTATATATTTGCTGAGTACATTTTTGTATCTGTCTTAGAGACACACCAATACAACATCAAAGAGAGGTTGACTCTGGAGAAATATGATATCAAAATTATGGTAACTCAAAAACCTCATTAATAATCAGAAGTTGGATTCATTGACAACAAGTCATGAAAAGTGATTATCCATTATTAAATAACAGGAAATAATAAAGATAAACAACCTGACTAAGTCTCATCACATTTATATTTCACTCTAAAACCAAGTGCTTGCACAACTTCAGGCAAGTCACAATCTTAGGGCTTGATTTTGTCCATGTGTTAAATGGTAAAGTCTTAGCTATACCACATGGTTAGACTGGTAGAAGACTTAACAGTCTGCAGACAGATATAAAACAACAGAGATAAAACAAACCCTCAAGTTATAGTTCAAAAGCCTTTATTCATATCTGTTTTCAACAACAAAATTGTGCTACAAATTCAATACAAAGTCATAGCATCTTACTGCACATGGTTGATTCCAGGAGGTTCCCTAAGAGATTTTTCGCGTAATTGGAGAACTGGGAAGAAGATGAGACACATCTGCATTGATGAGTCCTGAGCAGACCCACTAACCCACAAAGAGGTGCTAGAGTGTGGGGCATTGGTTGCTGCTCTATGTACGAAATCTGGAAGAAGCATGTCTGTATTTCTGTGGGGCTGAGCATGCAAGGAAATTCCTTCAAGACCACAGTGGAAAGATCACTGTGCCTAGGCTTCAACTGCTGCCAGTGTAGGATCTCTGCACCACAGCATGCACACCAATGGTGCAACAAACAAACAGTTGTTTAAAGCCACCAGAAGTCCTTAAGTAATCTGAGAAATTAGAGTTAGCACCTTACAGCAATTTTCAAAGTCTGAGCTGCTTTTAATGTAGGAAAAGTTCAATTTTTTAGCTTTTTGTTCTGTAATATAAAGTTACATCATTTGGTCCTTTGTTTCAAGGTTCATTCACTTACCTAAACAAAAAAAAAAAAAAAAAAAAAAAAAAAAATCTCCTAGCACTGTAAATCTGTTTGCACCTTTCTCTCTCTTCAACCTGTGCTCTAAATCTCAGCAGATTCAGTTAAAACTAGGAAAATGGAAAAATACTATCTTTCTCAATAGGAAAAGCTGGCTGCTTCCCCACGGCAAATAACCCAGTCCAATCCCTGTGCCACTATCAGTAGCACACCTCACAAAATGCCTTGGGCTAGGAGCACACTGGTGCATTTCAGATATTGTAAATAAAGCACTTCCATTTGTTTTGTCGTGTCAGCTCAAACTTGGTTGATCTGTTCTTAGATGCAGTTGTAATTTTTTCGTGAATGTCAGCAATAAACAGTTCTGCAAACCTTGAAAAGCATTTGGCCGAGTATTTGGAAGACATTTTCTCTCCCAAAGCTAGGAAAACAAGTCACATTATATTTGACTAAATCTCTGTGGTTAAAAGTGTTATTTGAAAATTAAAGATACTTATTTTCAACTTTCCGTTGTAATTTAACATTTTTAAATGTACTTTAATTTAAGACAGAGAAAAAAATAGTGAAGAGTAAAAAGCTTTCATGTGAATCATTGTTAATTTTTTTCTGTTCTGATAATTCCTGCAAAAGTCAAAAAGCCTTTCCCATCCAGAGATAAAATCAAAAATATCAAGTGTTGACAAAAGTTAGCTTACTTCTCTTATTTCATTTCTGTTCTCAGCACTTTTGTATGAAAAAGATATTTGAAAAAGAGCTGAGGAAAAAAAAAATGCAAAGCCCTTTAACTGCTGGAATCAATAAAATGCTCTGAAGTCTTTTAAGAAATTAATTATCCATTGCTTGGATATTTTAAAGTAAAATGGTCATGACAACAATTAATGTGCAAGAAAGATCAAACTTACAGTGGAAAGGATTTGGAAAATAGACACAGATTTCTTGACTGCATTTAACTTTCATGATGCCCTACTGCTCCACGTAGCAGAGTTTCAGTGAATGCTCACAAGTATTTGCTAGGATATGCACATTTCTTGCTCCCTCTTTTCTTCATGCATCTCCTTCTATTGCACTACTCAGTCCAGTTAATCTCTGAATTGAGGAGATGCTTTGAGGTTTTTTTACTAAAAAACTTCATTGATCAAAGGCATGATTAATATAAGTATGTATCCCTTCCTTATATTTATTCGCTTTCATCCAATTCAACGAACTTCGACAAAATAACCCCTTACATTTGCTCTAAATCTGGAAACATGGTTGAACAGACTCTTGTTGGTTTTGGCTGAAGACATCATTAGCTGCTAGTTAAGTTTTTCCTGCTAAAAGAAAGAGTTTCCCAAATAGATCAAGGTAGAAGGGCTTATACAAGATTAAAAGCCTAAATTTAAAAAGAGCTTTGTGTTGTCCCCAGACGAAGTTCCAAAAGACATAAAAAGAGACAGAGCTCCTTAGGCAAAAATCACTTTTAGTGTCCTATGAAATCACTGTAGAGAGACCAGAGTTATTTAAAAAGGATTATTTATTAAACATATTTCTTTACAAAGTACAATCAATAGTTTGCATTAAATTTTAGGGTTTGGTATTTGCCTGTATGTACACAAAAGCTTATGACAGAAAATGTGTCTTGATTTTACACATGGGACACAATATAGAGTTACCTTCATATTTTGATTCCTGCCAACATAAGCAGTTGATAATAACTTTCAGTTTTTGTGCTGTTTTTTTCAAACTGAACATGAAGCAACAACATTTCTGCAGAGTGTCAGCATTTATCAATGTACTCAATTATGACAAAATAGAAATGAATAATCCTTTGGAAAATTTCCACCTAGCAGAGTGGAACATGACATTTTTGGCAGGTTACTGGACTATCCTTATGATCATAAAAATCACTTTTTGCAGTTATAAGATAGGAAGAATTGAGGAGCTAGGTAAATTTAATAATACCCTATTAGCAGCAGTTGATAGTAAATGCAACATAAGGTTTGTTTTGTCTGTCATACAAGGATGTGTCCTAGCAGACACTATTGTATTGTTCTCTACTTGAACAAAAGTATCTGCATGTATTGTATGTCTTTGGAAAAACAAAACAAAGATATAGAGACAAAAAGCCATTTATTGTCATGAGTGACTATTGCCATCAGCTAATATGAATGCATTGCTAAAAATTAGTGAAGACAGGAAAATGCTGTAAGGTAAATATATACAGAGTTAAAATACATTTCTTATCCACTAGATAGTGATTTTGTGGCACTGTGGTTTTCAGAATATAACGTCTTTTGAGAGCAATGTAATTTTCAGTGCAAGCTTAAGCAAAAATACCTGCCCGCTGTCATAAAAACGACAAACAAATCTGGAATGTTCAAAGTAAGTTTGTCCTTCCACTTCTCCACTATTGAGGCACCTTTAAGACATGGCACTTACTGTAAACCATCTAAGAATCGAGAAAAGCAGACACAATAAGCCTGGATTTTCCGTAACAACTTTAAAGATCACTGCCAGAGTCACTTGCATAAGTAAACGATGCCTGTGTAAGGCTTGCCAGCAAAGCATCTTTCCTGAGAACGGAGCTGGGACACTCGGTGTGTATCATAAGTGTGCGTGCTCAGAGCTGTGGTCGCTGTCGTGGCTGTCGTCGTTGGCTAGTGAGTCCCCCGTGTGCTGGAGCCCCGCGGCGCCGATGCCGGAGAGCTCGGAGGGCAGCAGCGTGCCCTTTTTCACATTCACCAGTTCCTTCTCCCGGGCTGCTGCCCCTTGCTGGCCCCCTTTTACACGCTTCCACTTCATCCGTCTGTTCTGGAACCAAACTTTTACCTTCACAGAAGAAAGACAAAACAAGAAAATAAAGATGGGGTCACTGAAGGTAAAAATGAACTTTCTACCTGTAGTGCAGCACTTGGGGATTGTATTTTTTTAATGTGCCTCTCTGTCTGGATGGTAAAGACTTAGCAAGCTTTCCCTGAAGATCAGGCAATTCAGTTTTGAATAGGATGTGAACACTGGGGACAATGACTGCAAGGAAGGAAAAGGGGTTACTCTAAGAAGACAGCTGGGCTATCTGCTACAGATAGTTCCATAGGAATATCTCCGAGCCCTTTAGAAAACATTAAAAAGATCACATACTCTTGAAAAACATACTAATGCCATTTGTCAGGATGAGAAACAAAGGCAAAGTGTTTCCAATCAAGGGACTGTGCAAGAGAACATACATTTAGAGTAGCAGAGAACCCTTCGTCAGAGGATAGTTACTCTGCAAAGCGACTTGCCTGAAAAGTTGGCATTGCTTTCTGCTTTGTTTCTGTAAGCTGGTGATGAGTTTCAGGTGGAGAGCTTTAAAGGTGCATTTTTTTTAACTTGCTGAAATATCTGAGACCATTTCTTACTATAAGAGCTTAAGACTTCCCTGTCTATTTCACAAATGTATTCAAATTATTCTAGTCAACTCATCTTTTATTCTACTACACTTAATCATGGACCCTGAACAACTTTTTTAGACAAATAAATACCCCCAAAGTCAGAAGGCAAGGCATTTATAAATTTGAGTCAAAATTAGCAAATCATTTCAGATAAGAGTGAAAAAGAAATTCATAACATGGAAGACTAAAAATGTATCTGTGTTTAAGTCACATTAAACCCCAAGATTTTATCCCAGCTGAAACTCATTTCCCCTCCTCCCCATTTCTGTATGGAAATGTATGAGGGAAAAGTAAACCTAAATTATTTGCACTGCAAACCACAATATTTTTCAAGAGCCAAAAGAAAAGTAAAGAAAAAAAAAAGATGTGCATGCAGCTGTCAAATATATTAGACCAGATTAAAGGCTGATTTCAGATCAGCTTCAAGTACTGTCACTGAGAACAGTATGAATAGAATATTGTTCAGTTTGATTCATTTAGAGTTAATGTTGCTGAAAAATCTCACTTGTGTGTGTGTGTGTGCAGCTCTTCAGATGAAGGTTCCACAGAAAAATAAACAATGCCTGCAACATTTAACTTGGAAAAAAAAGCAAGAAAGCTTGCAATGCTGGTATATCCTCTGCTGTGTTTAGCAGAATGTGTTTCAGAGTTTTAAAAGAATCAGCAAGCAACAGGCACAGCAGGATATATTGTACAACATGAGTAGTAGAGCCACAAAAATGCTGTTTTGCTGAATCTGTCTTACACAGCCAGGAAACCTCACAGTTTTTAACCTTTACTGTCGCTTTGAATTTTACATTAAAATTTTACTACAATTGAACTGATAGCGTCAATATCTTTGTATATGTATACAGGAAGGAAGAGAGGTTATTTTTTTTTTAAATACTCTATACTCCTGTTAAAGCCAAAGTGAGCTGTTAAAGCAAATCACTTGGGAACAAAGCGAAATGATTCCAGGTTAGCTAATAGTCTTAAAGCACAGCACATTTTTTCTTCCAGTCAGCTAATCAGAGCCAAAAAAATTAGTTTGCAAAGTGAAATAAGTGTAAAAGAGAAGGTATTTATTACTGGCTGCTGTGATGTTGGAAATTATAATACTCAGGACTGGTATCAGAAGTGTCCGTGGAAACGGCATCTTCAAAAGTGTACAACATTGGCAGCTTTCTGGGAGAAGTGATAATGTTATCTTCTTTTGGTTTTTGGGGTTTTTTTAAACAGTGAAGTTTCCTTTGCAAAAGGCACTGCTCTTTTTGTGCCAGGTAGTGCAGTAGATACAACTGCAATCATTATCTAAGCATCAAAAATAATACACTTTGGATTGGACCCATTATCACAGGATATTTTCACACTTCTTATGAAATAAAGACAAGAGAATTTTCTTTGGTAAGAAGAAATTACAGGATTGGAGTAGTTGTTAAAAAGGTCCAAGCAATTCTCTGGATATTTTTATGTCCTTGAACATTCACAGAATAATTCACTCAGGCCACAGAACAGAGTAACAATGTATAGAAAACATGGTTTCATGAAAAATGAGAATGATGTATTTGAAGTAAGAGTTTCAGCCTGGATGCAACCTCCTTTAACTTCCTGGAAGAGGAGACATCCAGGCCTCCTGGATGTGGTCATTTGATTTGTGGATCCTTGAGAAACTGAAGCTAATATTCCTGTGACCAGTCAGACGCTGTCCTGGATGGGACAGGAGCAGGATTATTACTGCCTGGCTTCTGTTACAGGTGCTCATTTCTGTTCTCTCACAGACAAAACTAATTCTCATATCTGCTGAGCTGACATTTTTTTGACTGTTCTCTACTATAATTTAATAAATTATTCTGGTTTTCATTTTTTATCACAATACACTTTGGTTCTTCTTGTTATAATTCAGGCCACTTTACAACAGCAGAATTGAGAGGAGTCTGTCTCCTTGAACTTTAAATGCAAAATATTGACCCCAAGTTCCAGGTAATGAATAGCTGAATCCAGGCTGGGGAGTGCTCCTTCACTCAAATCACCAACCTTCAGATTAGCTCATAAGCTCATGCCTTAAAGTGCCTCCACCAGGGATTTGTAGAGGTCAGTATCTGCATATTAGTTGCTGTAAATCAGTTAAGGGATGATGACTTCCCTTTTCAAGAATAAGCACAAGATACATTTGCATATTCCTCCAAGGATCCAGATGTGACTCTGTGTCTGCATGTGACCCATTGTATGGGAAACATGGCATTTGGGGAAAATTGGGCTGAAATTACTCCAGCCACCTTTGCATGCACTCTCTTGAGTGTAGAAGGAAGAGAGCAGCCCTGACAATCTCATAGGGGGAAATATACTACTGACGGACATATAGCCTTCCCATAAAGATAATAGGGTAACAATGTTTAAAAAGGGGAAAAAAAGGCTTTTTTTGTTCATTACTTTAAATAAACTGCATCTGATTTACTTATAGAATATAAAATAAGCAATTGCCTTTTTGGTATGTTAAAGATTATTCTCAAAAGCTAGAAGTCATTTATAGTGAAGTTTATTATTGAAAATATTGTGAGTTTATTTTGATGCCACTTGCTGTGATAATGTACAGCAGGGTTCTTATAAAAGAGTATACATTATACATATAAAAAAAATTTTTATATGTCCTCCATTGTGAAGTATTAAAGTCCGCTTTTTATTTGATCCAAAGTACACTAATGTCAATGTGAGTTTTTTTATAAAGCTCAATAGACTCTAAATGAAGATTTTAATGCTCATGTGCTAATAATATGAGACAGGTACTTCACTTGTTATTTCCTCTAGAGATCAAATTCAGATATTGGAATTCTGAACTTCCTTTGGAGCTGAAGGGTCAGTTATAGAGGGTATAATTGTTACTGATATGTGATCCATGGGTATTTTAGTAATGGAAAGGAAGTGAAGCAAACTTTGTGTGATGTAATTCAGAGCATCAGTTTATCTTGGTTCATGGAAAAACATGCTTTTGAAACATGAAAATAATTTAAATCTTTCAGGTCTTGCATAAAATACGAATCAAAACAAAACACCCTGAGAAACATAAGAGAGAGAGGACAAAAAAGAAGATAGAAGACGTAGAATAGAATAGAATAGAATAGAATAGAATAGAATAGAATAGAATAGAATAGAATAGAATAGAATAGAAGAATAGAATAGAATAGAATAGATCAGATCAAGAGTGAAAGAGAGTGACTGAATGACTGAAAGAAAAATAAAGAAAAATTAAAACAGAAATAAAGGAGAGAGAAAAAATCCTTACTGAAGTGAACTTGAAAAAATGAAAGAACTAGTAGTGACATTTACAACTTTTGCAAAAAATTATATCCTTTAAAGAAGCTTAAAGATCTACTGTGACATACTTAATAAGATTTATAAAACTTTTAATGGTATTTTTCAAGGCTCAGTTAGCTCCAAAAGGGTCTGAGCGTGCTCACCACCTCCCAGAATAAGGTCCTGATTGCCTACTGTTTACTGAAATGCACTCCCTCTTCTCCACCCTTTGACTAGCACAACTTGACTGTATAGAGCAAACATATGTATGCACAGAAAACAAAGGAAGTGGCGGGAAATGAACTATATTAAAGATGATGGTAGCATTAACAGCTGTTTCTAAATCAGTGCTTATGGACCAGTCTATTGAGCACATCTGCTTACTGGCACGAAAGTCCTATTTCTTTTCCCTTAGTCAACAAGTTGTTTAGCATCTGCACCTCCACATCTGATGATTAGACTGTTACTTAAGATATGAGTAAACTATTTCTCGTCGCATATCCTTGATGTACAAGATAAATGTTTTTGCTGTGACCAATTTATTTTAAGGTCTGCTCTGTAGGAATCATAGGAGGGGAGTCAAAACAAGGAGGTTGACATTGTTAGTGTCTATATTGCCAAAATAATTATTTCATTCTTATGATATATAGTAGTCTTAAACGCCACATGATGTGCTGTGTTGCACGTGTATTTTTAATATAACTTCCTGATGTGGACATCAACAAATCCTTTTGATTTAAAATGTAAATATTTCCTAAACTTCTGATTTAATGCTCCTTCTTCAGTAGAGCCTTTCAGTCATGCTACCTTTAAGAATAATTGACTGAAAAATTAATTACTTAATTCAAACGACCTTAGTTGCACTATCTTCTCCCTTTCTTCTTTTAATTAAATATACCTTCTCTTTATAAAAACTATTTTCTGGAAATGAAAAATTCTTTCCTAAAATTAGATTTTCTATTCCAGGTTTTTCCCAAACAAGATCAAAATTTGAGGCCTGATATCTAGAGAGCCTTAAAATTTAGAAACAAAAGTGATGTGCCAGTTGTAACTGCTCTTTTATTTTAAGGGACTCATATTTTTAAGCAAGAGTCTTTGCAGTCAGTATCCTAAATTCCATGCTTTAATAGACCTAAATTATATGTCATGAAGACCAAAGCATCAAGCCTTTAAAGCATTCTGCCTCAGTCAGCCGCTGTCCATTTTCTTTTGCTTTTATTATTTTTAAATATTTCAATTTACTTTCCTCTAATACAGACAAACCTATGAATAACAATAAATAACCCTGAGTTTCCAAAATTAGAAAAAAAAAAGAGGTTTACTTCTAAACTTTCTTGGCCTTGAAAAACATTCCTGTTATTTTTAGATAGTACATTTACGCTGCCAAGTTTTAAGGAAAGTCAAACTCCTGAAATTTACAGAAATCCCTAGTGTTATACAGCTGAAGCTTACCTTTTTTGCATGTATAGAGATAGTATTTTCATGATAGTTTATTCAGAAAGTTATAGAAGTAAATAAAAATGTGCAACCTATTAATAAATGTAAGTGTTCATGGAATATGACTGGAAGGAATTCCATTTTCTATTCCAAAGAAATTCTCATTAAAATCTCAAATATATTTTAGAGATTAAAACTAGTTTAAATAAATCTTAGTATTAAATGTCTTCGTAGTTATTATAAAATATTTCCAAAATCCATCACTTGAATAAAATTGACTTATCTTTGGAAATTAATAAGTGGTACCAGAACCTAGTGATTAAAATTACTTAAGTCACCTGCTCACTAATTTAAAATTATCTGCTCCGTGTTACATTACAGAACTTTGCACTGAATGTGTACAAGTACTTTGCAGCAGCTGTTGAGAAAAAGGGGAGGTTTTGGCAGGTGCACAAAGGACAGCTGGAGCTTTTGGCACCCAGGAAGGTGTAGGAGTGAGTTCTGGTTTATCGTTACATAAAAGTCAGTTGAGATTTTGGTACTGCTTAGGTGATACATTCTCCTTTCTACCTCCCACGTTTAAACAGGGATGGAATAGACATTATATTTCAGAGGACAGCAGTGGTAGCAGTACTTCATTCCAGTTCCAAAAATCTTTGGGACTACTCAGTTTTCCTCCCTCTACTCCACCCAAAGAACAGTTGCCTTCTCCACCAATGGTCTTCAAAATTGATTTCATGATCAAACAGCTAATCCTCCTGAATCAAAACCTCTCTAAAGTAGATTTAGTAGTTAGCATATCTTGAGCAGAAAGACGTACATTATTTCAGGTACCTTCCTCTTACTGACTTGTTTTACACAATCTAAGGACATATTTCTTTTGTATAATTAGTCTTCCCATTTTTAGTTAAAGGCAAAGAAAGGCAATTGTGGGGCTGCTGCTAAAACTCCTTCTACCTTATTCTCTTGTAATTCATCTTTTTAAAGCCTACTTTCATCCATTTCTTTACATATATGTTGCACCTAAAGGGAGTTTACAAGGACAGAGAGGAACTTTTGATAAGGGCATTAAGTGATAGGACAAAGGCGAATGGTTTTAAGATGAAGCAGGGTAGGTTTAGATTAGATATTAGGAAGAAACTCTCTGCTATGAGGGTGAGGTTGCCCAGTGAGGTTGTGAACTCACCATCCCTGCAAGTGTTCAAGATTGGAATGGATGAGGATCTGAGCAACTTGGTCTAGTGAAATGTTCCCTGTCTATGGCAGGACAATTGTAACTAGATGACCTTTAAGGCACTCTAATCAAACAATTCCATGATTCTATGATTGTGTGAGTCCAAATCTACAAAACAAAGAACTGGTGGAAAACTTAATTATGGGGAAGATGACCTTCAGCTGAACTTTCCTCTTTGTGTAGGCATTTACCTCCATGAATTACTCACATATAGAGTATTTTACTTCATGATAAAAAAATTGTTATGTGCATCACTTTGCACCCATTTTGCACAGATCAACGTCTCTCAATGACCTGCACAAAAAAAGTCCTTTATTCTACATGTTAATTTTTAACTCTCCAAAATAATTTATTCTCTGCTGATTTCTTCTATTTCTTAAAGTGACTACAAATGACAAATTTAAAGCTCCTCTCTCCCTAAACAGGTGACAGAAGAAGCCACATCTTTCTCAACTTGAGTCTAAGAAAGAGCAGGGGTAGGTAATAGCAGTGCCTCCCACACTTTGTAAAAGCAGCTGTGTGAGCTGCTAATATTCCTGTCTATATCACAGCCTTCTTGGCACAGGCAGAGGTTTCTTCCCACCCAGAACCTCAGAGGGTTTCTCTGCAGGTGTAGGGTCCATTTACAACTAACAGCTTGAAGTTCTTGAATCTTTGCATATGAATTGCTTGTTTGAATTCAATCAATACGGCAAATTAAACATGCTGATTGAATTTTTGCCATGTGATTTTTTAAAAGAATCACAATTATGCACTAATTATAACCTAAGTTTTCTAGCTGCATTTCTGAGAAAGAACAGAGGTAGCACAGTAACTCTTACTGCTGGTATTTATATTGCTCAAGACAAATATTAAAGTTTTGTTTTATTAAGAGTGTTACTTTAAATAAACAAAATATCTAAAGGATTTCAAGCCACACAGACTCATTATTATAGTGTGGATAGAGTGTGCTTAACACATGGAAGTGTGGAATGAGCAGCTGCCTTTCAAAGATGTGACAGCATGACAGACAGATATGGTCAAGCCTGCCCTATCAATACAGTTTGATTTTGTTTGATTTTTGTTTGAAAATATTCACCACCTAACCTCAGAAAATTTGATTCCTAAAGTAGAAAACCAGTTATGCCCTGTAATGCATGAAGAGACATTTACACTTCCAAAGGCTGTTCAGAACAAACACGTGATGGAGGAATATTGAACTCCTTGTTTTCTTGGCCTGGGTGACCAAGTGAAGCCACTCTTACCTTACCAGTAAAGTCTAAAAATGCAGTGGTTAGCCTCCCTGTACCTTTGTAATGCTAACAAGTATTTTTATCAAGTCACTTGTGACAAAACTTTGAGGTAACCAGGTCTGGAGAAAAGTTTTCTAATGGTAAACTTCATGTAGTATTTGCGTGGTCTTAACAATGCAGTGCTACAGTGTGGGTTATAGTAATATACCAAAGTATAATTTAAATAATTGTTCTGCTTGTTTCCGTTTCTGGCAGAAAAAGGCATTACAAATCTTCTTTCTTTGTGACTCACTCCATGTTGGTACCACATGCATGGAAGTCAAACACTTGATACAAAAGCATTCTTCACTTGGACAAAATTTTGTCCTTTGCCTATGCAAAATCAATGGCTTTAGACCTTTTATAAATGACTGGTAGCTTCTAGGCAGATATTGGAAATTACAGTTGAGAATAAATAAACCTCTCATTGCCATCAGCAGAATTTAATCTGACTAGGTGGGATTTTCCGTTTATGTTGGCAAACTGCAGCATTACATATTTGGACTGTTTATTCCGGTAACCTTAGCTAGCCTGAAGAACTGCAACATTACTCTTTTGATTAGCTCCATGCAAAAAGATCTTGCGAGATGGAAAGATCTCCTACTCTTTCTATATTTGGCAGGATCAACTCCATAAAAATGTCCATTTTGCCACTCCTCTGATACCCCACTGCAGCTGCTTCCTCCCCTCATCCCACAGTGAGATATTAAAAAGTCTGCATGGAACCTTCTCAAAGATTATCTGGAGGTACAAAAAAGCCAAGAATGCGCTTGTCAAGCTTACAAATACCTAGGGAGCTCAGATAGTTTTTAGTCTAACTAGCTCTTCAAAATATAATAGAGGCCTGCCAGCTGAAAATTATTAACTGCTGCCTGATCTGGGATTGTGAATGCACTCTATAGGAGAGAGGGAGAAAGAATTATATGTACCTATATTTCTGGAATTCTTACAATACCATAATAGAGCCATCCTACCACCAGATGTGCTTATAATGCTCTCAAAGTGCACTCTTAATATCTAAGCAATTGAGGCACTTATTTAATTTCATCCTCCTGTCTTGTAACTCAGGTTTCCTTTTTAGGGAGGATTACTTCCTTCTCCTGAGCCATATGTTGTTAGGGGTTTTTTTTCATTATTATTTTTTGTGAAATGGCCTTCCATGAGTCATTTATGTTTGAACTGATCTTGTAAGTTATTTCGAAAGTTGAATGAAGCCTTACTTTGATGACTGCAGAAAACTTTAATACCCTTATATAGCTTTTAAAATATGGTTATACATATGTTTTTTTATACAGCTTGTTTAAATGCCAGAAAGGTAATTATGAAGTGTTAGTTGGTCAGTGCCTCTTTTAATCTGTGGTGTATGGTAGAAATTATCACTGTAGTTGAGAGGAAGACACAGATTTTTTAAGATAATAGGCTCCATGATTTATCTCACATCTTGGGAGATAACTGAAAGTTGTAGCTCTAGGATGACCCAACAATACTTTCCCCAGATTGTTGTTCTTCTGTCTCTGAATAATACACTTGTCATTTTTTTTAAACCTTAGTGAAAAAATAATGCTAAACAAATAATTCCATCAGGGATTAGGTCTGCTCTCAAATGTGTTTTCCAAGCAGATGCATTAGTTCACCCAATAGCCACTGCTACTTTTTTTGCCATTGTAGTATCTCAAGAAAGTTTCAATTCTCTGTATGCAAATTCAGTGTTTCATAAGAGATCAAGAAATCTCCCAACACCAAGAGGTCTACAGCATGTGATGAGATCAAGGCTATCACTTGTGTGTTCCCTTATTTCAAACAAAGCAACTACTACTACTTTCAAACAAAGGAACTATCAATTATTGCATTTTCTGCAATGCCGCTTTGGGGGGAAATACTAAAGGAAAACAGTTTTGCAAACAGCAATTTTACAAAAATGCTACCTCATGGGAAGGGGGGGGAGGCGTGGTGGATAATTCCATCAATATATTTTAGATAATTTTTTTGCACCTGTTTAAGGCAGGTATCAAATATCATCTCCTCTGCCAGGACAGCTAGTTTTTAAAAAAGAGTAATAACACTAGTAAGAATGAAAATAAGTGCTGTTATCTCACTCAAGAGTAAGGATTCATTTTGGTAATGACGGAAAGACAGGTCCTGAAGGAGAGTTCCCTCTCTTAACTGGAGAGAAAAAAATATTAATTTCACACCATGTCACCCTGAAGTACATTTTTAAGTCACTGGAGGAATACTGATGTAAAACAAGTATTCAAGAAGAGCCAAGTCTTTTGATTTATGCCATTCGGCTTCTGAAGTCTGCCATATACCATGGAAACCCATACCTCGATCCATGCTATTTACACCATTTTTCTATCAAAGCAATATATTTGGTTTAAAAGAGACATTTTTACTTTGCAACATTACTTGGCTTAGTATGATTCAGAAACTGAAAAAATATGTCCAGAATTTCCCCTTTCAGTTTTCATTTTTTTTTATTAACAATATAGTTTTTGTGCTTTTTTTTCTTTCTTCTTCTCCTTTTCTCAGACCATTTTACTGTGGGTGAATACAGAAATGGATTCTATAAAACTAGAAATCTTAATGCTTTCCTTTTCTGAGGCAGTGTTAAACAGGAAGGCAGGAAGGAAGACAGGAAGGCAGGAAGGAAGGAAGGAAGGGAATTATCTCTAGAAGCTCATTTGTCACTCTGGGATAATCTGGGAAAGCAGAGAAGGATTAGATTACATAATTAAATAGACCAATGTCAATTCAATAGAAATTATCACAATAATCAGAAGAATGCTTTAAAATGATGCTTTGTGACAGCTGGAGAACATCAAGTACTGCCATGACTTAAATTCTCTGTACCTATGTACAAAAAGAGCTGCCTTTTCTCCTCCAGAAACAATATTCTGTATTTATCTGTCCCTTTCGGTATGCTAAATGCTTTTAGATTAAAGATTTCCTTTAGGATAGTGAACTGTCTCTTCATTCAGTTGTACTACTCAACATGATCTTTGAAGAAAAGAATATAGAATTTATGCGGGAGAACACTTAAATTCTAGGCCAAATTCACCATTATTAAATATAGAGATATATCCAGCTGACTGCTTCCTGTCAAATTGGCCAGCAGATTTTTTTAAAAATTTATTTATCGTTGTTCAGTTTCATGCTGACTCTACCTTTGTCACCAAGACAAAAATTCTTTCCTTCTCCTCTTAGCTGTCAGAGTCAGGTGTGCATATAAATAGAATATGAAATATTCTATGAATTAAAAAAGGCTCAGTTTTATCCATTGTTTGATACAAGATGGTGTGCCTCACAAACGTAGCTACCCTACTTAAGTAACTGAAAATTACCCCAGTTAAACCTGTCAATGTGGTCAAATCAAACAAGATATTGCTGTGTTTTGTTGAAAAGCTCCAAGGTACAGCCATTCTCTCGAAGCTTTCAAAGCAAAAAGCACTTGCATTTGCTTTTGTGAGTAAACACATCTTTTTGGTTTTTTAGAAAAGGCTAGATTTTTGCTGAATTTGATATATGTACCTATGGCAGGTGTTGATGAAACTCAAGAAAATTGCAAATGTTCTTATATGTAGACTTAGCAAATCATTATGCTATTTTGATACCAACTTTTGACTATATTACCGTCTTACTGATTGCATCTAAAGCAATCCCTCAATCTCATATTGATTCCTGAAAAAAGAATGACTGTCTATCAGTGGGCAAAAAGCTTTCTATTTTAATATAAAACTGTAGGAAATATTTAATCAGATTTTGTGTACTTAAGGCCAGTATTCTAAACTTCTTTGCTAAAACACATTTTCAAAATGTGTACATTGATGTAATTATTATTTGAATTGTGACTTCACTACCTATTTAGTGTATAGAGATGAGATCCTGAAACACTTTAATACATGTGTAACATGGATATTTCCATTAGAAATCGATGTGACAACATGCATGATGAAACTTAAGCACATGCAGAAGTGTTTCCTGGACCAGGGTTTGCTGAGCAGGAAACCAATAACAGTGATAAGAAATTCCATCATCTCCTCTGCTTTCACAGAGTAGGGTAAGATAAAGGGGTTTAAAATGCCTGTATCCCAGTTTTGCTGGCGTTCCCATTTTTGCTGCCATCTGGAAACAGGATGTTCAGAAATTCTGCATTAATGGCCACTGCATATACTCAATAGACTGAACAAAGATGCTCGTATTTGTTGCACACAGGCAAACCAGCTACTTGTGCATACAGTGTTTGGGACCTACCCCCTCTTCAATGACATCAGTGTGGACAGATTAGAAAAGGCATGCACTCATCTAACAGATCTATTACTGGTGCTTTTATCTTCCATCTCTGCCTGATAGATGAAATTAATCTGTAAGTGGTACATATAAAAGTATAAATTACTTTCATAGAAGAGAGATAATAAATATGTATAAATAATTTTGCTAAAAACATTCAATTGGATATATCAACATAAATATTAGCATTATAAACAGGAGCTTTACTTTGAGGACCTACTAATCACTGGTACATATTGGGAAGGCTTTTAAAGTCCATTATTTTTCATCAGTACCTGTCTTTCAGTGAGGTCAAGGTTTACTGCTATCTCATATCGTCTCAGCCTGGTCAAATAGTTATGGTGAGCAAATTCTGCTTCTAGCTCTCTGATTTGCTCCTTGGTGAAAGCTGTTCTTTCCTTCCTGGGTTTACTGTTGACCTCTGTCTTGTAGTTTCCTTCTTGAGAATCTGAAAAAAAAAAAGCAAAAATGGATGTAATGAAAAGTGTACAGCTAAATAGAAACAAGCCTAAAGACAACAACAAGCTGAAGTTACATTCTTGAAACTTTCTTCTGTCTGAAACACACCCTTGCTTTCATTCCTATGGATCCTTTGCTGTAAATCAAGAAAGCAGAAGTAAGTCTGGCAAACTTGAGCTGCTGCTTCCATTCACACACATCAAACTTCAACTTAAAACTTTGCAGTGTTTCATTTTCTAACAATTCTCTGAAGAATTTCTGCACAGTTTCAATTCTTTCCCACTGTCAGCAACTCTCAGTGCATCCAACCAGTACAGGATATGTATCATTTGATTACTGCATAATGAGTAATACTTCAAGAATCTCTCCTATCATTTCACTAATACCTTGAGCCAAAGCTATTTTACTGCAGATACTTTAAGTTACACTTTCAGGGAAAGCATAGGAAATTGAACACACGTCAAAAAGAAGTTGGTGCGTATGTCCCATGAGATCTTCTCCTACTCATCCTATGGTGCAGGTAGGAACTTTTTGGCACACCTGGTGTCAGTATAGGAAATTTGCTAGCACTGAAGCTCATTACCTAAGGAATACTTTGGCCACAATCAGAGGAGCTTTGCTGAAAGTTTCATTATCACCCTCATAATTCCTTTTACTCTCAGAAACAGATATATTTGGTCCTGACCCAAACTACTGAACTCAGTAACTCAGTGACATTCTATTGCTGTCAGTGAAGTCAGTTTAAGTACATGAATGTTCAAACTATAAAGGGAAAAAAAAAAAGAAAGCAGAAAGAAAAAAGAAGAAAAAAAGAAGAAGAAAAAAAGACCAGACATTTTTAAGTTTGGGTATGATACAACACCTTTAAATCCAAAATTAGCAGGAGATCAGTACGAGTATCATTAGTCAAATTCTGGCCTCACAAACCATCTTAAAAATGTCACAGATTAATTCACACTTCAGCTGCTGATTTAAATAGAAACGTGCATCAACATCCAAATGAACTGGCTCACAAAAAAAAATCACTCCCTGGGACTCTGTGTCAGAAGAATCATCAGCATGCCTGAGCCTGTCCAACTGGCCAGTGTGTCTGGTTTCAAATCTACATTTTATAAAGGTATAAGAATGTTTTCACTTTTTATCAAGCACTTTGTTAATTGGAAGGGAACTTTGGGGTTTTTTTTATAAGTACTCTTGATGCTTGACTCAGTGGTATAATCATTAATTTAAAATGTTTTAAAGCTAACAGCTGCATATCACCAAACCTCTACTTTTGCTGACATGACACACAGGACTTTGCTTCAAATGTGAAGTGCAGTGCTGGCTGTATCACTGAGGGTACCCACCAAAGTTGTTGGGTGGATTTGGGAGTTGTTCAGCCACAAGTAGAGTAAGCATTTCCTAAGGTAGGACCACATTAGATGGTAGGTCCATCGACAGTAGTGTGGGGCCAGGGTCCATTTCCAAACTCAACATAGAAAACTTCATAATTCAAAACAACCTTACACCTAGAAATTCACATTTCTTCCTTTATAGTAGTAGGCAAAGTAGAGTTACTGTAACTTCTCTCCATTTTTTGTTTTTTTGTTTCAGGAACATGCACGTTGGTTTTTTTCATTAGATTTCCTTGTCTGCCATCCCATTATAAGGTCCAAATATTAGTAGATCACCTTAATTTAAATACTTAAACCCCTATATCCCCATTCCATTGAATCACTGAACAGAGATACCTAAATCATTATTCTTGCCATTTTGGCTTACCATTCTTATATTGCCAGATGTGTTTCATATAGGTTTGAAAGCAGATGGGTGTGCATAGTCCTTATCTGCACCATGACACAGAAATTAATTTCATGCAAGTAATTTCTAAAGTCCTCTTATAACTGTCCTGGTCATCCTGTGCCTGTGTAAGGCTGTGATCCAAGAAGTCTTCCCATGTCAGTATTTGCTGTAAGAAAGATCCATAGCTCACTGCTTTCCAAACTAGACGTTGTGTCCTTAAATAAAAATAATGTACCTACCTATGATACTGATACCGTATTAAAAATTAAATACCAGAAATGAAGACATAAGTCTGGATACACAACAGAAAGATGGGTCAAAGCTATAAAACCTTGGTAGCTACATCTATTGAGAATATTTGAAGGGGAAAACTTCAAGAGTACCCATCCAAATGTCTCCCAGGAAGATACTGATGACTGAGACTTGTAACATAAGCAATTTGTGCAAGCAGATGTTTCCATGAGGAAAACGGCTTTGGTGTACAGCAGCAAATAGTTTTTCATAACATTCAGAGCCAATGGTTCTTGGGGTACTGAAAAGGGAAGGAGAGGGATACTGGGGTAAGGAAAGGAAAATACAGCTGTGTGAGTAGCATATCAGCTTTGCCAAAAGAGAGGATTCAGAACTGCTATCAATGTTAGCCCACATAGATCTTGTGCAAATATAAGCATTCTTGGATAGCTGGTTATTTAGACATTTCTTCCATTGCTAGATACTACCTTTAATTCAATGTTGGATTCTAAATGCCTGACAGCCATAGTTTTGCCAGCAGTAAGATTCCACCAGCAGTCTGACAGTAGAAAAGTTGCAAGGTTTTATTTGGTTTTGAGAATATCATTGGTTTGATTTGTAATAGTTGAAATACACTCAAATCAATGTAGTATATTCAAACACTGCTGAAAGCAGAAGTTGAAGGGTACACAGAAACCTGGGACAGGTACAGAAAGCTGACTCCCTCTCAATACTGAGGTGAATACAACAGAGCAACTGGAGTCCCAGGAAATGTATTTCAACAAAAAATATGGCCATCAAGACAATGGTATTTTGCTTAATGCATTTGAGATATTGAAAATATATCTAAAAAGAGACTTAAATGGATACTAGCTAGGTGATCATGAGTCTCTTGCTGTGATCTGACCTGCTCACTGCAGTGTTTCTGTGGTTCATGTGCAGGTTGCCTTTTATGTCCTCTTGATGTCGTACGGCTTCGAACTTTAGTTTTAATTGTTTTAATTTCCAAGGAGAAAGAATCTAGGTTTACTAATCAGTTGTTTTTTTAACAGTCTCTACAAAGCCAAGATTGGGAACTCCCATCTCTTTCTGACCTTCAGGACTCTGTTCATATCACCTGACTAGCTCCTCTTTGGTGGAAAATGGGTGGGAGACTTGGAAGAGATTCTTGGCAGAACTCACGTCAGCCTACATCTGTTTTGCAGCTGTTGCAACTAAGGCAAGAAAAAGGTCCCAAGAACCTTAGTTTTCTTCTACTGGCTACATCTTATGCCAAGTGGTAGGTGTAGAGGCAGAGAACAAAGCCTAAGGGGAACTCAGTTCGACTACTTGCCTCTCAAAAGGCACACATAAAATACATACAGATGGTACAAACCACTTGATGAAAAATACAGTAATCTATATTGTCTGTCTTCCACCTCCTGCCAGAGAAATTCTGGCACACTTTCAGAAGATGTAGCCTACATGCAGGTATTTGTACCTTATCAGTCTCTCTTTTGGAAACCTTTGTTCTTTGGATGTCAAGTAATGTAGGCAGTTAAACACTGCTTTGAGGGATGCAGGTCATGCCTTTTCTTAGAACTGTTTTTATCACTTTTCAAAAACTCCAGGCAGCATCTTTAATATCTCCTGTTAGACAAAAATGCTTGTTGGTAACTGATGTAAGAAGGGACCATTTGGAAAGACATTCAGAGTTATAAAGGACTGTTCTACAAATCTTTGAAGACATAGATTTTTGCCAAGTTTAATAACAGCTCAAGATTTATTTTTAAAAAAATCATTCCTAATCACACTATTCCCCACCCTCCGAAGTTACTTCTGCTTTACTTTAAGGAAAGGTTTGTTCTTAATCCCAACATTTGTGTTATCCCACCAGAGTTCCTGTTTCCTTTTTTCTAGATTTAGAGCTGAAGCATGCCAAGCAAACACAGGATCAAACTCCTATGTACAGAATATTAACAGTGATGATTTTGATTTTTTTACTTCTAATACATGCCTAGGGGAAAAAAAAGAAGACTGATCACAGAACATGGAAAGAGACTCGTGGGGATATCTATGGTACAAAGATCTGCTAGTAACCAGGTAAGGTCAGAATCAAAGGTAAAATGTGTAAGAAGCACCTATTTTTTTCTTGGATTAGTTCAACAGCTGACACAGTTTCATTTTCTCAGACAGAAATTAACATTCAGCTAATACCATTAATGTAAATCCCCAGAAAAACAAAAATAAATCAGATTGCTAGTGTTCTATTGGTAGTTACAGAAGGTTTTCAGATTCTGACATCCACACAGAATGAGTAGTGGCAATAACCACTAAAGATTTGTGACAAAAAGGCCATAAGAATTTCACATATATTATTCAATATTCAGGTTTTCATCTTTCACTAACAGTTTCCAACACTTACCCTTGAAAAGCCCCTAGCATTAGCAAACTATTTCTAAACTTATTTCACTATCAATTTATAGTAAAGTTGGATAAATTAAATATTCTTAATTGTTTATCTTCCTATAAATGATGATCAAGTGTTTGCAGAAAACTACTACCCAGGTATCTTCTTTAAAATGAAGCAATCTATGCAAAATAATAAAAGCAAAAATCTTGCTACTTCTGAGTAGTTTAATGTGTGAAAGAATATTTCATTCAAACATAAGTCTTTGACATTTGTTTAAATAACTAATATGTAACAAAAGCTTCTAGAAATCAATAGAACACAATAATGATATGCGATTCTATTCAAAACGCTTGCTTATTTTTCATTTTTCTTTTGAGATATGAGCAACATGAAGTAAGAGAAAAGTAGCAAGGAGATGGCACAAAGATCTCCATATGGTTCCTATTTTTTTGCCAGAAACTACATGTGAGAGCAAGATTTATCCAGAAATAGTCACTTTCAGATATTTTTTACATTTAATATGGAATATTATGAAGTTTTATATGACTTTTCTAAATTTTCAATTCAAAGTTGCTCAGAATTAGTATGAAAACTTACTGTGTATCTAAAACACTGCTCTTTGCTTTGCAGGATCATAAGTTAAATCGTTACTCCCTACTTGTGTGTATAATCTTTGTACAAAAGAAAAATACATAAGTCTACATATCTATGTTTACTTTGATGCACCTACTCTTATTTGCACCAAATGTTGCAGACTTTATTAATCTATTTTTGTTTCATAATTTTACTTCTCTTCACAGTCATTTAAATAATGTTCTTAGAAGACTTTTCCTAGTGAAAAAGTATACTTCCAAATCACTGAGCACCTTCAGTCTGAGTGCCTCTTTTGAGAATGTCATTAAAATTATTTCTGGAGCTGCAATTCACTAAATATTGGAGCAAACAACATCATCATCTCCATAATTCATAGCTCTGCATGTGCAAGCAGGCAAAACTGCACAGTAGCACAAGTACAATGTCAAAACTATATGAATCCTTCTTTTCAGTCTAATGAACTTTGTTTGCTTATTGAGTTAATGCTTTCTAACAGTCTGTGATAATTAACAATTTAAACAGCCTCATATCCACACCCAAAAAAACCACTGACCTGGCACAGCAAAACCTGTGGGTATTCTGAAACACACTATATACTGTCCTAAATCATTACCTACTAGCTGTTGCTGCCAACATTTTGTTATTATTGCCTTCTGAAAGTAAAAGTCTAGGAATTCTACTGCAGTATTGGAAATATTGATTCATAACACTGTAGCAGCTAATGCTGCAGATTCTTGAAGAGACCTCTGCTTAAAAAGATATTCTTCTACCTTCTAGCTATATAGCATGTACAGGTCACTGCTTCTTCAAACCATGCAGATATGGAAGACAACATATGTATTCTCTCACACAAGTAATTACTCTAGTGGGTAGATCTTCATGTGGAAGACACTACTCTGTGTCCAAAGTATGCATATAATCACAGTTTATTATAGGAAAGGAAACACAGGATTTCTCCGAAAATAACTTTACAGGCTGCATTTTAATATGACATTCTATCTACTGGGATTGACAATTCCCATTTGCAGATACATTCTGCAGATCCATGTCTTACATGCAGCATCAAATAACACATGTGCTGTTTTTTTACCTTTTTACCAAACAAGTTTTATAACTTGCTTTCATGTAGAGAAGCTTCATTAAATGGTGTTGAGACCTGCCAGGACCATCTCCCCGATGATTAGGAGTGAATCTTCCAGAGTAAAAGGTAACCCATAAAATTAAACCAAAAGATTTTCCATACAGAAGCCTCTTAGAACAAAGATCGACAAGTTAAGAAAACACTAGTTGAGATAGAAATTTATATAATTTCTCTCTTTTTTTTCAGTGTCACCTCGTAGACATGTCCCACAGAGACTCTTTCCAACAAAAGGAAGAGCAACCAAATCCACTCCAAACACTGTGCATACCTCAGTCATCATCGTTCTCATCATTCTGATGAAAGTTCTTCTCTGGACAGGAGCTGTATCAGAACTCCAAAGAAGCACTAAAATATTCCTTTTGTTGCTACATTATTGTATTAAAATACTTAGGAAAATAGAATTTCTCTGCCAAAATGGTATTTGAAAGATCTAAAGCACTACAAACGGCAGGGAAGTGGTTGCTTGAGAAGAGAAAAGAGTGTAAGACACACAGGACTTACTTAGATAATCCCCTCTCAACAAGTCTTATCTCCCTAAAATGCTAGGTTGTAGTTTTTCACTTTAGCTTTGCAAATCAGAGACCTTTGTCCTGCCAAAAATACTAAGCAGTGTCTTGGGACACAGGTTTAACAAAAAGCCATATATAACTCACATCTGAAAAACAAAAAAAAAGAGGAAGCTTAAAATACTTAAGTGACAAGAAATGCACTATGGATCATTTACTCCTTTGGCCAGTAAGATTTTTGAGAAACTGCTTTGTCTCACGTATGTGTAGATTTGCCTCTTTAGGCAAAATATAGTTGTGGTTGCTCTGCTCCACTTTATATGACATAAAATCCTATACATCTAGCTTAAGATATTGCCAGCAAAAATTGAGATGTGGGTAAAGAATGGAAAAAAAAGTTGCAGTGACTTGCTCCTAAGAAAGTCACCAGTAATATGCCAAAATACACCAGCATGCTTCCTGCACATGCTACCTAGAATTCAAGCATCATGAAAATAGATATATTTTCTTTTCTCTGTAAAGGTAGATGGCCACTGTTAATGTTCTAGATTCCAAATCACAGCAGGATGGGAATATACATCAAGCAATGCATTTTACAAACCCTTTTTTATATATTAACTTCTTTATATAAATGGCCATTGGTTTTATGTGCTTTCACATTGGCATTAAAAGTTCCTTATATTTAAGCAGCAGTACATTCCAATGCAAAACAAGCCATATTTGCTTCCCAAATGGCAGTCAGCACTTGATAATAATTCTGCTGCTTGGAAAGTGCAGACCTTGTGGACATTATTCCTTGAATCAGTGAGTAAAACATTTTTAATGTAGTTACTTAGTTACTCCATGGAAAGATATCAATTATTTTCTGCTACCACTATAATAAATCTGCAATGTGAAATTCCAAATATACTTCTAATAAACAATTGTGTTTTACCTATAGGCAAATAGGCTTCACTTTTTTTTACACTTTATTTACATTATCCATAATTTGCAGAAATCAAGGTGTAATTTGATTACAGACTTCACCAAATGTATATCCTAGAGCTCTTTCTTCTATAGTTGGTGTGCTAGAGATAGGCAGTGCCATTGCCTCCACTTCTCCCAAACACACAAGACCTTACATTAGAAAAAATTAAAAGCCAGAATCTATAGTAATTCTGGCAGGTCTCGCAACAGACCACATTATTGTGCCATAATGTATACCTTCACTAGAGCAAATGGCCTAGAAAAGAGTTTCTTTTGTTGGGCCAGTTTCTGAGGACAGGCCAAGGTGTTCCCCACATTATGGTAAGCAAACTGCAGAAGCTCAAGAATTTCAGTGAAATCTCTTCTCAACCACAAGGGTATCAGAGCTGATTTTGCTCCCATTGTAAGTACCAGTTTACTTTGTATAGGATCATGAAAAATCTTGAGTTGAATAAAGAAGGCTCTTTCATATATATTTTTTCAAAATACACAGTCAGAACTTACAGTCAAAAAAAATGCTGACTTCTAAGTTTGCTTTTTAAAAAAAATTTATTGCAACTGCATAACCTCCTGTCTGAACAAAAAAATAAATACTTTGCACATAAGCCAAAGAATCAAGGATTTTGGTTTTCCATACTTAGCAATAAAAGTTGAGACACTTTACAGCAGTTTAATACAGTTTCTTGAGGGCTCCATATTGCCTAACTCACTCATCTTTTTAAAGCTTCAGGATACAGTTACACAAAGGAAAATATAAATGGGTACCAATAATTCCACTTTAACTCTTTCTAAGAATTATTTTGCTGCTACAGGAAACAGGAAGCCATTTCACAGTGGTATTTTTAATGTAATTCTTCCACGTGTGTTACACTAGCTAATTTTTTTCCCCATTCATCACGAAACAGATTTATTTGGGACCCCTTAGTGATATAGTGAAAATTTTATATATGTTGAACATATGACAGAAAAAAGCAGTGTCTGGAGAAAATCTAACATCCAATACTTCTGTTTAATCCTATGTTAGTGCGCCCTTTCTCTATTTTTTTTTTTAATTCGGTCTGCTTGAAATGTTTTTACTCTTTCTAAAACCTGTCCTTTTTAAACACCCATAACTGGCCTCTAAAGTGTATGTAGCACCTTGCAGAGCTGCGGGATCACAAATCACCTTCCATTTCACAGTCTTGATGAGTGTCACAGCCCCCACAGGCAATTCCATGTGGTCATTCTCTGCCTTAGTGGCTGTCCCTAGTGGACATGGCTCAGCTAGTGTGGCATTACAGCTTTCAGCATGAGGCACAAATATAATCTCTGTCTGGGTCTTTAAGAAATATAGATTTCTGTGCAAATGTATTTGCCTGCACATGTTTTAGTGACATGTTTTGTAAATCTTATTATCCCTCAGAAAGCATTAAAATGAAGCAAATAGGCCCAGCTGTGCTTATAACTTACCTGAGCAGATATCCAGACTTTTTTCAAAACAGAAAAGCACACACACAACACACACTCTCTGGCACCCAACAGGGCTGCTTTTCTGGGTGTCTTCTATTATTTCCTTCACAGTTTACTTTACAAGACTGTGCTGAAGTATAACACTAACTATAAAACTGGAAAAACAGTGAAAAGTACTTTCCCACATACAATTAAATGGAATTACCTGTCTTTCAGGGAAAGCCAAAATAAAAAGGATTGATAAGTAAAATTTTTCAGATGGTTTCACTATTTATACCACTGGCTTTCAGGCCAACCAAGAAAGTTTCATTTTTCACTTAAAACTATTACTGTCTGTTAATATGAGATAGAAACCCTCCTAATGACTGCTGTGGAAGTTCTGAATATCAGCTGGTTTTGACTTACCCTAATAGTTCCCCTGTTTAGCACCATGCCACATTTTCCTTTCTTTTTGTTTTCTTGAATAATTATCATAAATGGCAGAATCCATTAAAAGCACCCAAAGGATTTGTTGTGTTTGACACTAACACAATTTGTTTTTCAATCTATAGTACAATTGTTAAGGATGGAAAAATGCTCACATAATTAAACTGAAAACCCAAAATACTTCTCTAAATAGTATATTGGGTGAAGGAAAAAATCTGTTAAAGAAATAAAGTCTAGCTAATAATGCAATTTCAAGGTTTTTTCTAGATATATTTTACTATATATTTTACAGGGTGGGAAGGCTTTTTGATGACTAATTTTTCTTGATTGCTAACAATTAACTTACATCATTAAAGCCTGTGATTTATAAATGAAAGCTTTGGCAGAGTACGATTAAAAACCCTTCAACTTTTATGTGAGCAAAAAGATGTAGCATAATTTTTTTTCACGCCTTCCTATATTTTAAGATTAGTGTGCAAGAAAATACTATATATTCAAAAGGGGAAGTTACTTCAAGTATGGATTCAAGTACAGCTTTTGAGATGGCAAACTTTGATGCCATACTTGTACTGTTCTTTTTTTTATAATATAGTGATACTCTAGCTACAGTAACTGAGAATTATAAATTTTCCTTTAAAAATGGACTACTGCTTCCAAAGGAGTTGATATTCCCTACAAAGTCCTAATTTTTTATTCAGAAAATATAGAAACAAGGGACTGTTTGTGCAAACATGTCAGTGTGTACATAAAGTTCTGGTCTCAAGTGAGCCCATTGAGAAGAAATATGCTAAAAAAGAAAAAAAAAAGAAAAAGAAAAAGAAACCACCACAACCCAAAAGCACCCAATAATTAAACCCCATGTCCACAGTATTTTAGTGGAATGAAAAGGTAATTTTTTCTCCAGCTTTATTTCTAACTCCTTATCAGTAATTCAAAGTCTTTCTGTGATCACTAAACTCATACAAAAGTAAAAACTTTTGAAACTTTTGTTTTCTCCAGTCAGGGAGACCATTTGGCAAACAAATGTTAAATAATAGGGCCTGACTCTTCCATCACTCACTTCTCACAGCTTGCTGCCTACAAGCTGGAGAATAAAGACCTTCCTGGTAAAGTACTGTGCTAATGAAATATTCTGACAGTGCATGTCAAAACCATGTAAATCCTATATATTTTTTACAATCCTAGATAGTATTTGTTTTACTCTTTTTAAAAAAGCTAATTTTAAATACCTACCTCTATTGGGATAAGAAAATTAAAAAACATTCATGAGTATTGGAGATAAAAATTGGATAGGTATAAGTTATTTTCTTCATCCTAGAAGTTGTAACACCAAAACCAAATTAAGAGGTTATTTAATTGTACAATTAAAACATTTCAAATCAGTACCCACATTCTCTCATGTGATAAAGTTGTCACCACCAGTAACAATTGGCAGCTGGAGGTAATACATTGTCCTGCCTGTTGACTTTGATAAGTGTTGAACTACATCTTTCTAGGAAATTAAAATTGGTGTTACATTTGTTTGCTCTTCTTCCCATCCATATAATATAAAGTTGGATCTTTGCAGTAGGAGTAGACACAATATTTGAGATAACCAGATCCCAGAAACAGGGGAAGAAAGGTCAATAAAATTATTAGTGTACCTACTTAAAGGATGTAGCAGTACACTCTAAAAAGCAGAGGCTCAAAGCAACAATGAACTCCCAGTATATATACTGGTAATGAGCAATTTCAGAGCTGGACTTCATGCAACAGTAATGCATGCTGCATTTGCCCATGCTAAAAGGATGAGGAAGGGAGGTAGATAAATCTGCCTCTAAACCTCAAACTATACCTCCTGAACTCTGGTCAGGCAGCTTTGAAAAAGAGTATGCAGCAGCTTTCAAATTCAAGAGGAATAAAGGTCTGAAGCCTTTACAAAAAAAAAAAAAAAAAAAAAAAAAAAAAAAGAGTTATAGCAGTTAGGCACAAGCCCTAGGGCGTTATTCCTTTCAATAAAAGACTTTATTTCATCTACTTTTAAACTACCCATCAATGAAATTGCACCCTACTGAATAAAATTATTAGATATTACACCATTTTTATCAAGGGTATCTTATTTTAAAATTGCATGTCTTTGAAAGAACATTTCCAATCTCTTTTTACACATTGATAACCACCATGAATATGGGCCTCTTGCTTTTGCTGTTCAGGATCTGAAGGCAAAGGGGACGCCTACGAACAAGGGACTGTTTGCTTCTCATACCCACCCCTGCAATATACTGGCTGATAGTTTTTATTGATGCAAAACAAAACCTGAACTATCTGATCTCGACTGTCTGTTGCATGACAAAGTGTCAAGAAGCAGCTGTAAAGTGCTGAACAGCTTCATTCCTTCTCTTACCCACTGTTCTGCTTAGAGCTCCTTTAGCAGCACAGCATGTTTAGGATTCATCTGCTTGCTGCCCAGCTATTTAAAGTGTTCAACTAGCATGACTTGCATCTCCCTTCCTTTCTGCATTCCCTACTGACTCCAGTCAGTAGAACAAATGTCACTAGGGCTTGGAGTTATTGTAGAGGCAGGACTGAGCATGCTCTGGTACAGCACAGCCACAGAAATGGCTCTTGTTGAATAACTGCACTGGGTTGTTTTACATTGTTGTGATGTTTTCCAGGGCATTTATAGGCCTCCAGGGCACTGAAAACATGGAGCAATATCTGCTTTCACAGATACAAACATTGGTTTGAATAAATAGTTAATTTTTTTCGTGTGTTAGAACATTTGGCAGATGTTCCTACTCATAAACAACAACTGTCCATCTTTCAAAACAGAAAGAAAAACTGGATATTGACTTTCTCCATCATCCAAAAATCCAGCCTTCTCCTTAAGCAAAATTGGATCCAATTCAGTTCACAAATCCAAGTCAAAAATCAAAAGGAAAGGAAGCTAAAATGTTGGTCTGTTATGGTTATAACTATGCTGAGCTCATATGAAAAATCAAAGACCATAACATGCTGATACATCTGATGTTTTTATGCAAGACTGCCTTGTTTCCATTAAACGGCAAAAAGACAGCTACTGTTTAACTGAGGAAAACTGATGGAAAATCCTCATTACTATATAAACAATGGTATAAGCATAAAAAGTGTTTAGTTTATGCATCTGTGCATTTAGCTGAACATTAAGTTTTTCTAAACACAATTTGGTGCCTTCCTACTCTCATATATTTTCACTTTCTTTTTGAAAGCAGGAAATCTGTGTCTTCTCATGCCTTGAAATATAAACAAACAAAAAAGAATTCTATTATTTTTGTATTATGTATCATTTTGTATCAGAAAAAAGCATGTACATTACTTCTAGAATTGTAGTTTTACTTTAAAGTCTGACTTTTTCTTTTTTTGTTCTTCCTTTTTTGGTGTTTTTTTTTTTTCGTTTGTTTTGGTTTTTGTATTTTTTGTTTTCGGGGGGGGTTTGTTTGCTTTTGTTTTTGTTTTTTTCTTTTATTTCCAAGGGACACTTGGGTCTACTGTCACCCTAAAAGGCCTCATTGGCTGCATCATTTAGTTACTCTGCTTCGGGGTTTGGACTGCTTTCTTATTTGGTGTTATTCAAAAATGCCAAATGAACCCATTTTTCAATTATGGCTTCCATTCCTGGTTCACTTCTTTAAAAGGGATCTAGTCCTTATTAAAAATCTCAGTATCAATTCCTTACTTTCTTCACTCATTTTCATGATGTCAGCCCAGTAAGCCCTTGACATAATAAATGTTGTCTTGAGTAACTACCGTGCAAGCTAATCTTCAGTTTTTTAGACAAAATGAGAAGACATTTATGTAGACAAGGCTGAAAACACCAAAAAACTACCAATCATTCCGTCTTGGATTGCATCAATAATGACCAGATAAGAAATTCGAATTAAATCTCCTTCAACAGAACATTAATTCACCCATAGCTTAACATGCAGGACAAATAGGATTATTTGTGGGGATGGTGTCTTGTTTTTAAATGGAACCTGCCCCCTCACAAACTACTGAATAGATCCACACTTTCTTTTGAGTGTCTTAATATGTGAAAAATGCCTTTTAATCTGTTAAGAACTGATCCTGATTAGGTTTGATTTAACTTATTTTAATTTGCACTGACAGGTATTAGGAGCTCATTTCAGACAGTTTGTTACTACTTGAAAATATTCATTATTAATTCTCAGAGAAGGGGCATTATCTGGACAGTCATGCATGATCCTACTTAGACTTAAAGGGAAGTAAATTAATAAATATATTTTTATGCTGTGACTTTGAAAAGACAGCAATTCAATCAAAGACTGAAGCTAGAAACCCTAGGTAGGAGGACATATTTTGGTTTCAAAAACTATAGAAAGAACACAGAAGATCTTTTTTTGAATAAAGACATATGCCTATAAAGAACGAGACAAAGAAAGTTCCAAACACATTATTATTTTTCATTGGTGCAGCAGTGGTGCTAACAGGGTTTCCTCATTTTACTGGACACTACGTGCTACCAAAGGAAAGTCCATGCTCCCAAGAGCTGACAATATATTTATCATGCTTCACCCCACTTCTTCATGGTGGTAACAAACAAGTGAAAATGTTCATCATTGCATCCTAGCTGTTATCCTCCTGGGCACTATACCAGAGCAGGTTTCAAGGAAAGACAGGGAAAATTTCACAACCTCCTTCAACTTGGTCTCACAATTCATCTACAACAGTTTCCATCTTGGAAAAGACTTTGATCCTTGTTCAATCCTTGTTCACTGATCAATTTTTTATAATTACAGACTGTTTTACATATAAATAGTATTGCACAAAATTCACATTTTAAATAAAAATTCAGGGGGTAAAGAAGGGCAAAGAAGATTCAGATTGTGCATGATGTAGTCAAAGATGTACTGACAGGGAGTAAGATGATGTTCATGTCCCATGCCTCCAAGGCGTAACTAGAGAAGGACCAGCAACATAGTCTGTTTCTCCAAGTCAAAATGGTTTTCATAAGTGGTCTGATTCTGAAATTTCTTACAGAATGCTTATGACCAAAAAAAGCATGTATATTTTCTCAAAAGTTGAGGGAAATTAAGGAATCATAGAAAAAGGTCAAAATATGCAATTTCCTCAGAGTCAGGTTCAGCAAAAGCCTAAGGAAAGGAAACAGCTAAGGTATAAACCAAGACTAAAAAAGGGCAAAAGCAGCATGAATATAATATATAGCCCTTAGCAAACCTTTGTAGGCATCTCTGAGAAGGTGTGCAAACCTTTTGTGAGAGCTATGTCAATAGATATTCAAATCTTCTGAGCTACATAGAAATTCAACAGTTGAAAGCACCAGTTTTTGTAGGTATAATCAGAGTATCTTCTACATGACAAATTGCTAATATGCAATGTGGGTATGATCCATTCCTTTCATGAACCCTAAGAATTCAAACAGATGAAGAGGTCATTTTAGATTGAAATCAGACTTAAAATACCAGAAATACATTTAGGAAGCAGAATTAACAATTATCCAAAATGGTTCCAGGGTGGCAGCAATTTCTGAAATTATACAGGTGTCATTGCAAATGCAAGATAACCACTTGTCAATAAGATAACTAAGAAAATCAGACATTTATTTTTAGGCAATTCATATGTCAAGTTGCCAAGGAATAAGATCACTGATCAGTTTTTAGATTTTCATCTTCCTAAGTATATTGCAAAGACATATTTTGAAATTCCCTTTGCACACTAGAGATGTTTAAGGGAATCACAACAATTTTTAAACTTGGCAAAAAAACACATGCAGTGTACGAAATTCATTAGCTCAAATCCAGTTCTGAAAACCTGTTTACAAGTCACAATCCCACAGAGCACACATACAGGATATGAACAATAAATTGTTCCACAACTCCCAGTGTGTGAGAAAAGAAAGTAGTAGAATGTGCTCAGAAAAGTACATTGCATTTTGCACTCATTTTTCTAAGGAAAATTACTTTTGATGAAACAAAATGCTGTTCCATTTTAGTCATTTCTCTACATCTTCTGCTGCTACTGATCATAAAATGTACCTATCCCATTTTTACAGGTTATTACAAACTTTTCTGTCAGATATAGAAAGTTGTGAATCATTATGAGTACAATGTCCTGGGCTATCTGTACCATTCCTTTCTCAAAGCATTCAATAGTTCTAAAAAAGTAGTTAAGAAGCAGTAAGGCAATAACATTGAAGTGCCAAAAATTGTGTTCACCTCCTCATTTGCTCTAAACCGATATTAAGAAAAATGTAGGAAATGGCAACATTGTATCCGGTGCAAGTCATCACTTGGACAAAGCATAGCTGACTCTAGACAGGACCAAAGCGCTCGTCTGAAATGCATCCTTCTCTCTGAATTCTTCTGCCTCGCTCCCCCTCCTCCTGATGTTAAGATGTGCAGGCAGATGCCCTTGTCACTGTCTAGCCCCTGTGTGTTTGCTTGGATTGATGCTCACAGTGCTTAACTCTCTCTCCAGATGATGAAGATTATGCCCTGTCCTACCCGAAACAAAGCAGGCGCCAATGAGCAGAATCAGCTAACTGAAGTAATGCATATGCAGGTATTAAGTCACGCATCCTCAAAAAGTTTGAGTTGCTACATAAACACTCAAGTAGTCTGCTTAGCGTGAAGATTCACATGACCACTTTCCCTTCCTGCTCTGCACACCAGCTCCCCTTTGAAGTATGGAGTCTGCCTCAAGGTCTCTCTCCAGCTGTTTAAAGGCCCCAGCAGAAATAGAATAAGCAACCTGGCAGCTTTTTCTCTCCAAGATAAGACCTTTCCAAGACAACTGTGCTCTATTGAAACAATTCTAAAACTTAGAAGTGTGAGAGGCTCATAAATGCAGAGCCAGGTCTTTTTCCTCACCAACACTGAATCTCCATTCCCATAAAAGTAAGGCTTCAGAATTCATAGTTTATAGCAGCAGACCAAGAGCTCTCTTAACCCTGACTTAATAAGTTCTGCACATATTCAAAACACAAACAAAAGTCTATGTATTACATACAGGAAGAAGCTAATTATTTTCTGCCATATTAGTATAGATAATTCATGAACATGATCTTTCAGTTCTCATAAAACATCTTAAAAACTGTTTATTATTTCAGTTTGTCTCATTCTAAAAGTACTCAACCATGATAAATATAAACAGTGAACCAGCCTTGAAAAACCAATTGTAGTTTTTGTTCTGAACACCTGAACATTTTTGATGTTTACGTGGAGTTCGTCCAATCATTCCAAACTTATGTTCTGTGACTGGAGTAATTCTTAGAAAAGAATCACAGAATCAAAGAATAATCTGAGGTGGAAGGGACCCACAAGGATCATAGAGTCCAACTTTTAATGAATATGTCTTTCTGACTGCATTTATGCTGTCTGCACAGTAGTATTTTTCAGGTCAAATTTTTTTGGAAGACAAAGTAAACAGGAAATTCACAAACATTTAACTGTTACAAAACTAGCTATCAAAATAAGAAGAGAAGCTTCAAAGTTTTGAGCTCAGTATTGCTTAAAATGGCTTGAAGATCCAATTTTAGCACTACTTCATCCAACTATTTTTGATTTGGAAAAAATCTGTTTCTTAACTGCATTCATTACAACTTCAGAGACATTATATGAATCAATAGGAAAAGTGATCCCTTATTTGCTCAGTAAAATGCAGAAACATTCTTCACAGTTGTTATATAACTAGCATTCCTTGAAGTGCCTTTAATGTAGAGCTAAGTGTTTGTGGCTGTCAAATTTTCTTTCTTTGTGTAAAAAGGTGCTTTAGCAGTAAGACAAATAAATAATTTAAAGACATAATCAAAGAATCCTTATGAAATTTTATTAACACCTTCTATACCTTCTATAACTCTATACCTGAGTTTATTTAATCTTATGGGGATTTTCCCCTCTTCTATAGTTCAACTTAAAGTGACAAAATCAGGATTCCCATTCATGCAGAAGACTACATGCTACCTGGCAGATATAAAGATACAGATGTGCAGACGTTTCCTTTTGTGAACAACCATCAGCCTTTATTGGTAATGAAACCTCTGGGAAACAAACAAAAAAACCCTAGATCTAAAATATAGCGTTTTTCCCAAGTTTAGCTTCTATAATCTTTCCTGTTTTCTTTGATTATTCCCACCATTTCCTTATTTGTTCATGTTGATCACACATTTTGTTTGCGATACATCAAGACCTGAACAGTTGTGTAGTTTCAACAAAAGGGCTTTTCCAAAAAGCTACCAAAATAACTTTGGAAAAATCATCTGTAAGCACATTTTCAGTTTGCACATGGATTCATCTCAGAATATTTTGGCAATTGCAATTTGGAAAGCAGTTCTATTTTTTTAAACGAATACTATATTCTGTAAGAATTGAACTGTCATAAAAATGGCAGACATATACATGACTTTCTTTTCCTTGCTTTTGTTTTGTTACTGACAAAAAGACCCACATAGGATTAAATATGAGCTAGAAAATGTATACAGTCAAATGGAGCCCAAATTTATTTCCAAAATCAGATTTAGTATCTGCCACTATAGCAAGTGTCTGTCCTCCTTTTGGTGTAGGTTTACACCATTTTACTATGGGTCTGGTTTATATGTCCCCATCATTAATGTAACCCATTATTAATACAGACAGAAAGAAAAGAGGAAGGGAAGCCCCATCCCACTATCACATAAGGTTTTGCGATGGGGTATGATTCTGGGTCAGTACAGGGTGTGGTGCCACACATCTCACTGGTTCCACAGCATTTGCTCTTCAATTCCTTTCAATACTTCAGTATATTACTGCTAAGGAAGATGGAGACACTTCAGCACTGTGCTGGGAGTATGCAAACACTTGGTCCATGGCAGGAAAGGGGCAGATACCAGAATGTCTCCTTAAGTCACTTTTTTGTCATTTTTTTTCAAAAGTCCATAGAATCACTACATACTAAGGGCATCAGAAGACAATTTGAATAGAGGGGTTAGAATAAGCTTTGAACAGGATACAACTGAAGCCTGTGGTTACACTTGCATTAATTACAAGAATAGTTTCGACTGTACCATGAGTTTCTACTGTATCGTGAGTTCAGAATGTGAAGTATTAAGTCTGCTAGCAATAAAAAATAGAGTGGAATGTCAGCATGAGTCTGAAAATAAGTGGTTTAAAAGGATTTGTTCATATAAGAACAAATTTAATATTTTATTTATGGGACTAACAGAGAAAAAAAATACTGGCTGTTAATCCAAATCCAAGATAGAACTTTTGCTGAGCATATAATAACACTTCTTTCCAACAATAACAGTATTCCAAAAAAGAAAAAAAAAATCGTTGGAAATACTGATGTCAAAACTCTTAACAAGATTTAAATTATTTAGAAACAAGCATAAAAATGGAATGGATAAAGAAACGTGAAAGGTTTTTCAACTCTATTTATAAACTACACTGTAAAACTGTCCCATTTAAAAATTCTCAGCTTCTGCTACGCCAGGGGTCCACTCGTAACAAAGATATATTAGATTTTCCTAAAAATGTTGGCTTTCTTCTATTAGTGATTTTTCCTTCCATGATTTCACCTTCAATTAGAAGCTTCTTGTAGTTTTTATGGTCACATACATTTGTACAAGTAAAAAGTCAGGTTTTTTTATTGGGAAGAAAGCTTAATGCTACTTTGCTGAAAGTAACTGCAAACTTTTAACAACAGCATTTCCCTTCAATTTTATAAAGAAGCAAAGTGCACTAGTTAAGTTTACCTAAAAATTAGTTACAGAAGCAAAAATCAATATTTTTTTTCCTTTCAAAACGACCTTACAGAGGCTTAACTTCCACAGCCTTTTTCAGCAGAAATAGGACATCAGCGAACAACCAGAACGTGTTAAAGACTTCCAAGACTAATTTTTCAGATTGAAAAGAGGTAGAACATAACACTTATGCCATAGGTTGTTGAGAACAGAGACTGCAATGAAATAAATTCCAGCTCAAGAGTAAAGAAAAAGCAGATGCAAACTTACACATGAGAACACTTGGCACTAAAGGCAGTCAAGGCCCAGAGGGGTGACCTGTGGAATGAAACACGAAGTGTAGCAAGCAGAGGACCATCTAGTTGAAAAATGGAGCCTGAGAAGTGTGGAAGTCAGAAATATGGACCAGGAAAACAACAGCTAATGCAATGGATATCACAGACCTAGAAGAGTTTCCTGGACTCTTTCAAATTTCCTCTGTCCCTGTGAAACTGGCTTGCTTTAAGTAGTTTCCAAGGGCCTGCAGTTCATTTCTTGGCTAGGCAAGCTTACTTTCACTGAATGCAGTGATCTGAGGTTTGTTTGAATTCCTGCTCTGTGGAAATCTACTGTACTTTCTAGCAGGTGTGAGAACACTGAGGTTCCTTCAGTTGCAGCTCATTTCCACTTTCTAACTACTTTATCTCCATGGATGAAGCAAAAGTGACTTTTGTGTTTCCTGGCAGTCTGCTGCTTCAAAGAACCTTATAGTGATTTGTTTATTTCAAAGGAAATGGAGACCAGTCAGTGATGACAGATTTATTGGTTAAATGGACATCACAAAAAAAAATTTCATGAAGCGCAGGCTGGCTCTAACCACACTGTGAGAACTCATAGTAAGAGGTGATGTGCATTCCAGGAGTCCAGCCCTATTTAATCCACTCCACTCTAATCTGTACATTTATATAACACCTTTCACACAATTTCCGAGAGCTCTGTAGAGAAATGTAATAACCACTGTACTGAAACATATCCAGGTATATTGATGGCCTACATTTAGGCTTGAAAATGCAGCAAAAGGAACCAGACTGTTGAATATCTCCTGGCAAAAAGTCAGACAGTGACAGGCAAGAAAAAACTGGGTGCCCAATCTCTTCCAATTAAATCTCAGGATAGAAGAGATTTTCTTATTTCTGGAGAGACAATTTACAATAGGTCAACTCGTAAAAGCTCCTAGTGGGTGAGAAATTTACATTGGAGCAATTAAATATGAAACTTGGTATGAAAGTTATTGAGACTCAATTTAAATTGTACAATATAGTTGGTCAAACAGTACAAGAGGAAAAGGAGTTTCAGCAGTGGGTTGATTTGCAATGCATGAAGGATTATTGTGGGGATTGCGTAATTTCAATGTGAAAAAAATAAATTAAAATATTGTAGAGAAAGATACTACTGGACTTATGTTGCTATAGTCTTCCAATGATAGCTGGTTGTGATAATTGCATCTGGCAAAGAAGGTAAAACATATTTATGAATAACAAATAGGAGCCTATTTTGAAAATCCCAGATAACCAGACAATTGCTGGTTCTCTGTTAGGGTGAAGAACACTGGACAAAGTACTGAGATACAACCAGCAGGGCATTCCATTTGATCTGGATTCAATTTCAGAAAAATAGCTGGCTGAGGTCGTGCATCAGCCAAACAAACATACCATTTGGAAAGAAGCTGGAATATTTGTTGAGGCAGAGAAATATATCTGTACATCACCTCGAGACATATGGTTGGCTAAAGCACATCTGCCAATAATTGGCTCAAAAAAATCATCAAAATGTTAAAAATGCCTCTATTTAGATGGTAAAATAAAGAGTGCTATTTATTCTTTGGAGACACATACCTGCTCAAAAATACCTTGATAGGTAAATTACCCAGCTTTTACTAACTGGAATTGTCATTGCATTTTGAGTCTTCCCATTCCCCAGTCTAGTTTGACATCCTGAATGTTTTATCTCTGCTTATAAATAAGGAACTGTAGGCTGGTTTTGTCGTCTATATAGACTGAAGATCTGAAGTATGGAGTAACTGTGTCAAGATTATTGGAGGAAATGAAACTAGAATATCTACACAGGGATTCCTGTAGGGAACACAGTCATGGAGATTTGCCCAAAGTAATGTACTTGCTTCTCTGCAGGGGCAGTTTGCCTGGTAAAACCATAATGCTAAGTTTTTGGAAACTAAAGTTTTTCTCCTTGATTTCTTGACAATGTCTTAATTCAAAGCAACCCATCTTCTCTACTTTTGGTTTGCAGGGTATGATGAGGCTTTTTTATTAAAATTTAGTCTTAATCTTTTCAGCCTACTAGTAGCCCCACCCATTTAGTAATCATATCTAAATTTTTAGAATTTATAACCCAAGAATGAAGCCCAAAAGTGCTTTTGAATCATATACATCTTAAACAATATGCAGCATAGAAAAACTTCAAGTGGTACCTTTATTGTATTTGTGCCTCTCTCTCTCTCTGTGTGCGTGTGTGTGCATACAGAACTCAGGTGAAAATAAAAGCTAATCTTTACTGTCGTTTTCTTAACTAAAATAAGGCACAGTGGAGGCTTTGTTTGATCTCAATTTAACCCAATCCTTCGATTATGTATTTCATAACCATCTGTATATTATCAACCCTAAAATATAAGCACACTGATATGCAACCATCTACACACTAGGCGCAATTGAGAAGTTTTCTAGGACTGGAAGCTTACTTCATGGAAGAAAGTGCACAGCCCTGCTTCCTCTAAAATATTTTGCATTTTACAGGATAGCCAGCCTAAAGCAAACAAAAGCATATGAATGTATAGTGTTTAAAGAGCCCACACTCTGCTTGAGCTCCTAGTAAATGTGTTACTAAAACATTAGATGCAAGAATGAACGTCTCCAGGATGAAAGCAATGTGAGGGACATGTTTTTTTAAAATTCAGGACACACTGAATATAAGCCTTGCAATATTAACAATAGACTCCCTAACAATAAGCAAATGCTCAAAGGATATAGATGAGGGACAATTCTGGAATAAAATGTTTACAGTGAATTTCTATAGCCAGGAAGAGATAGGCTAAAACCTAAAAGCTGCTTCAACACAAAAGGATCAGCTTTCAAGAAAGCTGCACACCCAACTGTTACCATTTAGGCACCTAAATGAAGAACAATGGGGGCTTCTGGGTTCTGAGCTCTTTCAAGCATCTGGTCCAAATTCTTTTCCTCCATATGAATCAAAACAAATGTTTAGGCTACCAACTTTCCACTGCCCTTTAAGTTTAATGCCAGCTTTTCCAGCTTTTAAATTCCTTAGTATAGTTAGATGAAAAAAACACTAGCTTTGCAAAATACCCAGTTAGGGACATTTGCCGTGTTTTATTTTTAATTGTAGCAGACGTAAATTTTGTATAGAATCATTTCAAAACTGTATATTTCAAAATATCTTTTGGAACAATTTTTTTTTTGTTTAATACATTTAAAAAAATATGAATCCATCCTACTTGGCTATACAAAGGTGGTCAAAGATTAACTCATGATTTGAAGATGCAACCAACTGAAAATCAGCATAAAGCAAAATATAGCAGCAGAAACAGTGAAAAAAATACCAAGTAAATTATACAAGAAAACACAAAAGGAGGTCACATCATTGTGTGGAAATAGAATATAAGTCGACGTATACATCAGCCCACCCTTCTAAGGGAAGTTTTAAGTGTACAAAATTCCTGCTGCACAAGACATCTACATCCAACCTACAGAGGCATGGATCCTGATACAGGAGCTGCAATGCTCTGCAAGGCTCCCTGATTCATTATTGTGCCTGGACCCTGAGACATCCTAGGATGTTTAAAATCTGTACTAAACAATCATAGGACAATGTATTTAAATGTTTGAGGGCAACTATTGAGACAGACAGGAATTATGGTAGCAACACACCTCTGCAACTCAAGCATAACACAGGGAATGCACAGCATTACCTGATACTAACCCTGGGGGAGTAAAAGTCCATTTCCAGTCCTCTTCCCCCTGTGGGAAACCTGGTCTGCAGAAAAATGTGAATTCAAACATATCAAGAAAATCTCTGATTAAAAACACAGATTTTTTGCAGGCTTGTTACAGGCAATACTGAAATATTCAACACTTCCAGTCAAGTTCATTAATGGACAGAAGGAAATAACACGTGAGTATCTCACTTTATTTTTACAGCACACAGTACCAAAGGACAGAACAACTAGTGAACACACAAAAGTATGAATGGAAATCTGGGTTTTCTTCAGACTTGAAGCAAGAAGAATTTTTCTTCAAGAAGCAAATAAACAGAGTTTGCAGGAAGCATCTTTGCTAATTTACATGAGCTAATTTAATAAAATATGAGGGGTGGAAATACACATTTCTTTCCATAGAGCAGTTTCTACTGCTCTATAATTCTTACAAAAATGATTTCTAAATGATACCATGCTAAATGGCCATTATGCCAAAGTTAACTCTGAGCTTCAGTTGTAAAAAGAGTTTTTATTCAGAAAAATAAACAAAAAATTTGGAATGAGTGACTTGAAGAAGAGAACAAATACTCCTCCCCAAAATGGCTTACTCCTGTCTATAAGGATGTATGAGAACTGCCTTTTAAATCTGGATAACAAAGAGATGGGATAAGTTACTGAGGACTGTAGTAGAGTATGAGACAAGGCTCAGAAAAAGAAAATTCAGAGTTTTATAAGATGAGTAGCAGGCCAAAATTCCTGCAGCTGAGATTTATTACACCATGGAGTCTGATTCCCAAGATGGCTAATGAAGGCAAGCTATTTTTTAAAATCCAAATGAGCATTTAATAAATGAGTACCACACTCAAAAACCATATATATAACCCATTTTGTCATACTGAATTAAAAGGAATCAACCCACACTCAAACTTTTTAGTCATCACTATTTCACTCCATCTGTCATTCATCTAATAAAAGAATATTAATATGGATTGCTATTTGGCAGGGGGTACCTTTTTCCCTATACATAGGATTCTTCTAGATAAATCAGCTATACAGAAATGTAACTAATTATCTTATAATTAATTCTCTCAGGGGGGTTGTTCAACCACCATCCACTGTATTATCTGACCATCATCCACATTCATTACACTGGTAATAATGTCATTCCTAACGGACACTGCAGAGTCTAAAATTCTTTGGAACCAGGTTAAGCTTAGTCTGGCATAGAGCAGCATGGAGAAAAGAGGAAAAGAGAGGGCAAGAGACGGAGAGAAGGGTTTTTTCTCTTCTGTGTATATTGGAAGAGAGGTGAGGTGAGGGGTGATGAGAGTCAGTATGATTATGACCAAAATACTTTTCAGCTATGGGAGTTTTGCAGCATTTCCTGAAGAGGAGCAGCCTCTTGATCCTTTTCAATATCCTTATTAGTCTCTAGTTCAAGAAGCGTGTGTGAGGATGTATTTAACTCTCATTGAAGTCAATGGCTCTTAAGCATATGCTCAATTTTTTTCACAAATCAGGACTTTAATCTGTTCCTTATGCACATTTAGGATTACAGAGTAGTCTTCTGTTTTTGAAGTTGCTGGAAACATCAGCTTGCTGATGAGAGGTGGGGGAAGGGAGAAGGACTCCATCACTGTCAGAAGTCTATAACTTTTCTACTTTTTTCTACATGTTGATCAGAAGATCATCTGTCTACCTTGTTTTTTTAAAAAAAATCTTATCAAAAAGTTAGATTCTTATGTTAGATTATATAGTTAGATTCTTAACTCCAGAAATGTGAGTTACTGACACAACACACTTATAGGTTTTTGTTAGCATCTCCTCCCTTCCTCCTCTATAAAGTCGATAGATCTCTTACTAAAACCCAAAGATATTTACTCCTAGCAAGGAGAGACAAGAGTTGAGACAAAAGCTGTAAAACTGTCTTTGTCCTACTCTGCAAATGCACCTCAATTCTGGCATCTACTGCTTTTCTCTATTTCGGTCCTGGAATAAAACCCTCTTTGCTGAGCCTGAAGGATGTGCCAAACTATATGGTGACTTTTTTGAAATGGAAAAAATCCCACTGGAGACTAGCCATAAAGCAGCCAATATTGTGAGCTGATCCTCATGTGAATTTATGTCTCCAGAGTTTAGATTTGATATTCTGTAATTTTACGATTCATTCTAGTTGCTGATATTACACTGAAAAACTCTAGACATTGAAAATAACTGAAAAATTGCCAATCCCAAGTATTCAAAATGTATCATCAGAACTTTGCTTTTTTCTCCCTTCCTGAAGCTTCCTCATCCTTCCCAAACTGTTTTCAAAACTTGTTTAGAAATAAAATAACACCAAATGCTGCTGCAGTCAAATCACATGGACTACCCACCAGGTCCCTATATTTTAGATTTTATGTACATATATATATATATGTCTATGTATATGTCTATGTATATGTCTATGTATATGTATATGCATATGCATATGCATACACACACATACCCTTAATATATAAATATATGTTCATGTCTATATCAGTAATATAGAATCACATAAAAATATTTTACTGTTCTCAAAATTCTTCTTACAGAAAACTGGAATAAAAGAACAATTTGCCAATGCTATTTAAAGACTTTACAGGCCCTTTCAAAATGAGACTTCACTGTCTTTGAACCACATTCCTTCTGCCACAAGTAATTACCTAAATTCTTGGAGTTAAAAGAGTGCATTTTAAGAAAGTTGTTTTTTTTTTTCTTTTTTTCACACATTTGGCTTAATTTCAAGTACTTTGTTTTTACACACAGCTCTGCTCAACACTGGGTACATTACTGTTATTAGATACTAAATATCAGTATTGTCACATCTGGGTCATGTTTGATTTTTGCTATAGATATTTACTGAATCTGCTCTGTGGTGCACACCCTTTTGGAGTTAAAACCTCGAGAGAAGAGAGGGCATATGAAGGACCTTTTTTTTTGTTCTTTCTTTTTTTTTTCCTGTTCACTTCCTGTCTTGCACACTTTTCTTACAGATCATAAATGCAGAGAAGAGCCGTGACGGACCTACAGTTACCAAAAAGAAGTTCATGGTAAAAGACGTGATTGCTTGGTGACAATGGATAATGATAGAATATTGTTTTTAGATGTTTCTTGCATGTATGTGAGCCATACTTAAGACAGAGAGAAGTGTGAATGGAAAAAGGAAGAACACACTTAAGACAGCACAGAGGAAATGTTGAGGTAGATAAGAGGCAGGATCCAAAACATTGACTGGGCAACATCTTGCAGTGAAATTAGTTTAACTCTGAGAATATAAGGTGGAACCAGAAGAATTATTCTAGGAAGGAAATTTCAGAAGGATATGATTGAAAGGTGTGATCATTTCATCAGCTTTGGTTTTGGCAGGCTTAAAATAAGAGGCAAGAGAGGGCTAGGGCAGAAAAACAATTCAATTTCTGCTAAGTGGTGTAAAAGTCATTTGCAAAACAGTCTGAAAACATTTTAGAGAGAGAGAAGACAAAAAAGCAACTTGCAAAGTCTCACAGCAAATAAGTTCTTCTAAATCATAGCTCTCAACCTGGTCAGAAAAGGCAGTAGCCCATGGCCTTGCACTGGGGAAACCAAGGACAAAGTTGATTTCTGCCTGTAAAAGATGCTTTGTGCTCACCCTAGGTCTCTCTTGTGAGCATTTTTTTCCCTTCATCTGTGCATTCTTGCCCTGGAAGGAAAGGAAATGCTGTCTGCTTTTGTAAAGAAACCGACCTTTACCACATAAAGTTTGGCTTTATGGAGAGCAGAGATATATGAGACATTAAATGACATGGCAGGGAAGGTGCAAAGGCAGACTAGTGAGACCTTCTTTTTTGTGCTCCTTGTGTAACAGAATTCCCTGGACTTGTTTCAGTTCCAAAACTCACAGAAATACTCTTCCAGAGGTATCTAGGGAATATATACTCTCTCCCCAAATATCTTCTGAACTAGAAAGGCTCCATGTAGGTTTGTATTAACACCTCAGATAGGAGCAGTGCTTCTTGCATTTCCACCTCATTGTAGATTTCAGGTCTGCTTTTTGTAATAAGACTCTGATGTTAGGTTAACAAAGTCCTCTCGATTAACAGGCCAGCAATAAGACGTAGCCAGACGCCACTCTATGGGTAACACCAAACTTTCCAGTTATCTACATAAGAAACCCAACCAAATGTTTCCCAGTTAATGTGAATGCATCTTTCAGTTTATGTATGAATTAAGACTATCAGTTAGCTGTGGAAATGTGCTTGAAATACAAAAGATAAGCCAGAGCCTCCATAAATAATATTTTCATGGTTTCTACCCATATGTAATGGAACTACTAACATTTCTTAGCTGCACAGCAAAGAGGAGAAGGAATCAACAACAGGGTAGTAACTGACATGCTTGTGCTTAACTTTGTCAACATTATTCTGTTAATTCCAGAAGCATTATACACAGTAACCTAAGATGTGACAGAATTAGAGCAACAGACTGGCAAAGCTGTGACTATTGCAGGAGAAAAGGAAAAGGCTTTCCCAAGAACTTTGGGTCATTCTCTAAGTTATATTTCACCAAACATATTTTAAAACGGCTGGACACTTTTAGCCACTGTACTTAAAACACACAACCTCTATCCAAAAAAAGTGGGGTTTTGGGTGTCATGTCTGGCAAAGCATTCCCAATATGTTTGTATATAAAAAAACTGAAATCTCTGATATTTCTCATGCCAGGAGACTGTAAACTCAATTGGCACCTTCTGTCTTTGTCTACATTTCAGTTTGGAAGCAGCGAAATAAAGATAGATTTATAGGGTTTGAATACGGTTAAATTTCTGTATATACCCTCATATTAAAGTAATAAAGATGCTTGCCTCATAAAGTTGTAGCAGCATATTGAAGTGTAAAAGCAAAGGAGTCAGAATGAGTGGAGTAAAAATTAAAATGCAAAACTAAGCCAAACTACAAGAAAGTTCAGCAGAATATTTCTGCATAATATGGAGCAATCAAAATTGTTTGCACTCTTGTCTCCAGCTTTTCCTCTGGTGCATATTCACATAATTTTTTTAAATTTAGAATTTAAGATGTTGGATTTACTACAGTTAATACCAATATGTTATTTCATAAAAACAAATACAGACAGAACTGTCACTCTCTTTATTGACCCAATAAGCTATAAAAAAATAATGTAAATTAAAGTGCTAATAATACCAAAAAAAGAGATAATTTTGCCGATTCAAGATGCCCCATGAACAACTGCAAATGAAGCCGTCTATTTTTATCTGACTCATAACTGTTTCATCTTGCATTGCCTAAAAGAACTAATATTACCTTACCTTGTTTAGAAGATTGCTGCAGTTCTTAAGTTATTGTAGGTTACATCTAATGGAAATGGTACATCTAATGGATTAAGGTAAAGGGTCATATTTTTTGTTTTGAAATTTAGAGAGTGCTCATTTTGCATGGATGAATGGAAATTGAAAGGATATATAGTCACACACTCCTTCAGAAATAGACTTGTGTAAAAAAAGAAATAGGGAGAGAGAGAGGGAGGGAGGGAGAGAGGGAGCCAGGAGACCATTAGAATGTATTGTTCTAATGTCCTCAGGAACGCAAAGACTTAAGACACAGCTGCAGCTTGAGGTCATTGTGGTACTCCCAAAACAAGAATATAGAAACAGGGGGGGAAAAAAAGAACTAAATATTACTATGTCAATTCTGAGTCAATCAAACCAAACTGCAAAGAACTTGCTATATTCTCGGCTCTTCCTAAGCCCTATGTAAGGCGGGTATGAAATGCAGACTTTTACTAGGTTTTAATGTCTAGTTCTGAAAATATAACTTTGAAAGGCGTGAATGTGCTTAAGCCCCTATTATACTGCCGCAGAAGAAATTGGCATTCTATTTGGCGTTCTAACCACCGTTTTACAAGAAATCTTTGAGAGGTCAACATCGCCGTAGCTGCCCAGGCTTCCATTCACACCATTTTTAGCAATTTAGTGTACCAAAGTCTCACAAAATACGTTGTTGTTTAGTTTATCAACACATCTGACTTTAATTCTTTTTTCTTCACTAAACGAAACCAATATTTTCACAAATTTAGGAGACATCTAGTCACTGTTCCTACCATTCTTTTTACAGTAATAAGCACATTTTGATAACTACTTTTTTACTTGTCCGCATATTCTGTGAAGCCTACAGTGTTCTGGTATTCTCCACCAGATGAAAGAAAATGAAGGGATTGAAAAGGTATTGAGACCAATGTGCCTGAGGAGCCTCATGCACCCTGTCAAAACATGCCCTTCTAAAGAAGTCCCCATGCACACTCAGGTTATATTGCATGCATCTAGAATATTCCAGTTTTGCTTGGCAGGTAGAAAACCCCACAGTTCATTCAACTCTTTTCAGAGTTATATTGTCAGTCCACATATGTCCAACAGATTCTTTTAGTATCTATTTTTAGAAGGACCAAAGTGGGAAACAGTTTTTTTCTGCTTGGTAAATTTAAGTGACTAATGCCCACAATTCACCAAAATGTGTAAACATACACTTAACTTCAGTGGTGTACATATCAAAGTCCTATGACTACTTCAGCTGTGAAGTCCTGGCTCCACTCAATAGCTAGTTTTGACTTCAGCTTCCCAAGATTTCATTCATCTCCCAGCATACAAAATTAAATGCATACTACAATCATCGTAAGATCACAGTCTAAGAATTAAAACTCACAATAGTGGCAGAGGATACTGAAGTGCATCTAACACAGTTTATATAAGGCAGCATTTGTCCAGACTTACTTGCTAAAAATAAGAAATAGCTATTAGAGATCTGAGAGAATGCAGAAGGAAGAAGGACTTTTAAAAGCTCACAGTAATCTGTTTCAGTTTTAGTTTTTCATCTCCTATTTGCTATAAAATAATGTTCAATCAACTAGTTTTTCTTTAGTCTGAGAAGCAGCAAAGGAGAGGAAAACAGAAGGAGGAAAAGAAGAGAAGAGAAGAGGAGAGGAGAGGAGAGGAGAGGAGAGGAGAGGAGAGGAGAGGAGAGGAGAGGAGAGGAGAGGAGAGGAGAGGAGAGGAGAGGAGAGGAGAGGAGAGGAGAGGAGAAGGGGAGGGGAGGAGAGGAGAGGAGAGGAGAGGAAAGGAGAGGAGAGGAGAGGAGAGGAGAGGAGAGGAGAGGAGAGGAGAGAAGGAAGAGAGAAAGAGAGGAAGAAAGAGAAAGAGAGAAAAAGAAAAAGAAATAAGAAAGAGAGAAATAAAGAAAGAGAGAAATAAAGAAAGAGAGAAAGAAAGAAAGAAAGAGAGAAAGAAAGAGAGAAAGAAAGAAAGAGAGAGAAAGAAAGAGAGAGAAAGAAAGAAAGAAAGAAAGAAAGAAAGCAAAGAAAGAAAGAAAGAAAGAAAGAAAGAAAGAAAGAAAGAAAGAAAGAAAGAAAGAAAGAAAGAAAGAAAGAAAGAAAGAAAGAAAGAAAGAAAGAAAGAAAGAAAGAAAGAAAGAAAGAAAGAAAGAAAGAAAGAAAGAAAGAAAGAAAGAAAGAAAGAAAGAAAGAAAGAAAGAAAGAAAGAAAGAAAGAAAGAAAGAAAGAAAGAAAGAATTCGGCTTCCAGTTAGAGTTTCATAATCCACAGGATTTTATTGGTTTAGTAAAACTATTCTATCATAAATTAAAGATTTGACTCATTGCTTTGAGATTTGCTTCTTTGGTTTCGTCAATTATTTTGTTTCATTTGTTGAAATAAAGCAAAAGAAAACAGAGAATCAAGTACAATATGACTTTCTTTCACATGGCCATTAACTTCTCATGGGTGTTTTCTTGTGAGTTTTGTTGAGCACAGGTAATTTTCAATACAAAGTTCAGACTGCTTTTTCCGTTGCATTGAGTAAGAAGCTCAAGGAATTTCAGAATGCACACTATTCAGTGACTACATCCATTATTAAACAATAAATATTCAGTAGCAAATTTCCAATTATTATTCCAGATTTCTTTTTCAGCTTATAATCATATGTCTATTTATTCACGTGTACATATTCCAGTAAAGTGACCTATCCCCAAAATAATTTGTAAAAATTTACAATTCCACATAGAAAATCAACTCACATTTTCAATAGGAGATGCCTTAGTATCTTCTGTAAGTCCAAGATCTTGAAAAAAATATCCTTTCTGATCTACAGTGAGCATTCCATCTTTAACATCACTGATGTTGACAAGAACAATTTTGACAACCTAAGTAGTCTATTTATAGTATTTAATAGAAGACTTCAGAAGAAAATTTTCATGTATTACAGTGCACTGTATACTACTATATCCCATTATTTTAAAGTGGATTTTTTTCACTTTGCATCATTCATTGAATGTTAGGATGCAGTGCTGCAACTCTGCACTAGTGAAGTTACAGATACATGCATAAAATTTGCAGAGTAAAATTAATAACATTGTGAGTTATACTATTGTCCATTAAATATTATTTCAAATAGATATGGTTTAGGTAAACTTATCAAAGGACATAGATTTAGTAATATGTATTAATAAATAACAAGGACAACAGATGCTAGAAAGCCAAGACCAATGGCAGCAGTGGTTTTTTAAACAAGCATTCCTTTGCCGTATTTGCCGCTGGAAGAATTTAAGACAGCGTGTAACAAAAAAACCCTAAGCGCTACCATGGCTAACTGGTCTATCTCCTTCTCCCAAGCTAAGCCACGTTTACAGTAAGAACTCACAACTTAAAATCTGGTCCTAACAAAAATCAGTAAGAGTTTTGTCATCAGTATCTTCCTGGTGAAATTTCCCCTGGCATGTCTTTTTATAAACCATTTATTTCAATAACTTTCTTTTTACTGATTCAACTACTTGAGTATTAGACTAGACTGTGTGTATCCAGCACAATTACATCAGGCTATTTTTAAATTCAGGTTTTCATTAAACACAACAGAAAAGCATCTACATGCTCATGGAAGAGCCCAGACACTCAGTCCAGAAGTCCAATGACTTCGGGCTGCGTATGCAGTCGCACAGCTCATGCTGGTAAAGGTGATGCAATTGCCCTGGTGAAGGTGATGCAATTGCCCTGCTGGGTAGCAGGAGGAAGGTTTTTTGTGCAGGGTGGCTGCGCACCATCTTGCTCATACTCTGCAACTAGCAGTGCTAGAGAAGTTGTGATGCAGATCTGTAAGTCTTTAAAGCCTACTAAAAATAAAAAGCATGTACGCACACACACGCACACAAAGCTTTTAGTTTCATAAAAGTTTACAGTATTTCCCAAATTGAAGGAAAGCACTGGTATGGCCATTATATAAGTTGGGCAAACAGTCATAAAAGGACAGGGCACAGGCTCGAGACAGATCATAGGACTGGGTTCAGTGCCCAGCTGTGCACTGATGTAATGAAGTAGCCTCAAGCACTGTTTATCAAAATTCTCTAACACCACACTATTTCAGTTAGAAACCTTATTAGCGACATATGCAAGTATTTATATTTAAAAAATATGACTTTCCTTTCGTATCCTTTCAAGTTGCATTCTTAAGTATATTAGAACAAGGACACAGGGTAGCATAGCAAAAATAAGGATTGACTCCCACCCCACCATAACTACGTTTAACTGATGGGTTTAAACTTTGCTTGGTGCAGCAGATGAAACCAGATTTATTTTGCTTCTTTCCCGATGACTTACAAAACCGCTTGGTAGAGTACATTTTGCTACTGAGGGAAACATGCTACAGTGACTATTCATACTGCCAAGTAACAGTGTCTTTGAAAGCAATAATCCAGTGAGCAATATTAGGGCATCAGCAGACAGAAGCAAAGGTAACATTACCTGCCCTTGAATTTCAAGCTCAATCCTACTCTTGAGGAATTGAGATAGAGCATATCAAGTCATTGCATCACTAAACGAGTATTTCCTCACAGAAAATTATATGCAGATTAATAGGCTCAATTAAAAAACATTTATTAAACAATTGACATGCCTAAAAATGGCAAAAAGACGAAAAAAAACCCTCATAATCTGATTACTTACATTAGAAAATACTACAGAAGTCACACTAGATATGTTAGGACAAATTTTATCCTAGGGTGTTAAAACTAATGTAGATAAAATTCAATGTGTATATAAAATGCTCAATTGGCAATTTTCAAACAATCAGGCAATCCGAACATTTTATCAATAAGTGTCTACAAGAATTGTAAAGCATTTTTCTTTCACTGCCTTGTAACAGAAGTTTAAAAATCCTAAAATGTATCTACAACTATGATTTCTTTTTTTTTATTTTTAGTGAAATTTTATCCTGATATTGCCAGAATGTTTAAATCTTTAATGCCCATGTAAAAGAATTAAGCTCTGATTGTTTAAAAACCTTGAGCACTTCAGTGGTTTCACTGGAGTCAATGGACCTTCTCACAAAAACATTTGTGATCCCATGAAGGTCTGGATCGGCCCTCCAATGTTCCTAAAAGGGTGGGTTAACAAGGAGAGAGAGAGGAAGTAAAAATCCTACTTAATCATTTATACAAATAGACAGAAATTAATAACTGGAAGCCATACATAGTTGGTTTTTTGATTTGTTTTTTTTTTTCCACACAAAGTTCTTCTTTGGCTAAGGACAAAGAATTCTGAAAAAGTGTCAGCAAAACAGTCTTTCAAAATTTTAGCCTTAGAAAATTTCCTGATTATATTTCCTGAGAAAAAAAGTGAATTTCTTGCAAGTTTTCATCTACTAAGACAATTCAGCGAGTAGCTCACTAGTAAGCTCATCATTTGATAAGCAATCGGTCTTGAAAGTTTTCCCCTGAAAGTGTGTGTATTTTTCATCGGATTTTGAAATTAATTTATAAAATCTACAGTTTTTGTTGTTATTGTTGTTGTTTTTCTTACAGATAAGTGATGCCTTTATACGAGATACCAAGCAAATTAACTCTTTCCAGAAAAACTATGCTTTATTATGTATTTTTTTCTTGTTTCTGTCTGCAACCGCACTGAAAAGCACAGACACATTGATGAATCAGTTACACAGTGCTTTTTGACTAGAAGCATGCAGCTCATTTTTCTTACTGACATGTTTCAGAAACCAATCAGAAGTCCTCAAAACTCATGATTCCACAGTATTTATAACCATTTATCAAAATGACCTGCTTTTTAGAGACCATTTCAAACAAGTACATATGATTTATGATATTTAGTTGTGTTTAAAATAAATTCCCTGGAGATATAACTTTTTACTGCTTGCATGTTGAGAATAGGTAGGTTATAAAATATTAAAACTCACGAGGGGAAAAGTATTGTTTTTTTAATGTGATTTGTCAATGAACAAAACCCATCGGAACAGGTATCGAAACACTTGGCCGAACTGTTGAAACAGTGGATTCCTGAAATGCTTTTTCAGAAGCATTTCTAAATGCTACTATTGTAAATACAGTCAAAAATATGAATAATTTTTATTACCTGCTAACCTTTTCTTGGAAACCTGTGCCACACAGAAAGCATTTTCCCATGGCAAAATTTGGTTTCTTTTTTTTTTTTTTAAAGGCTTTTCATGCCCGAGGGCAAGCGTTTAATTACATTAGACTTTAACCGGAATTTTCCTTATGTATTTATCTCTTGCAATTTAATATTTGAGTTGCTGTATTGCTTAGAAGAACTCCTTCAGCTGTACTCAGCCTACCATGTCTTTTCAGCATAGTACAGATGTTTTTTTCACCATAGTATTTTAGACTTCCTTAAGGCTACCAGATTCACTCTTTTTTCATATTTCTCATTAAATGTAGATAGCACTTCCTATACAGCCATTAATATGCTTTTTTCCTGACTGAAGTCTTAAGAAAACTTGGGCCTAAATAACGTAACTTAGGAAATCACAGAAGTAACTTTGCATCTGGTATGTTCTGTATCATCTGAGACTCAAAACAGACTCTATAATAAACAAAAATAAAATGGCCCCAAACCTCACAGGCAAGTAATGAGAAGGGAGGCATTAGAAAAATCCAAAATATTCCATATAGAACAACTCATACCACAAAGCAACAAAGCACTCCAAGAATATGTTTTCTATACACTCAGCATGGTTTTCATCCGCACCTCATTAGCACACAGATAATTCTGACCATTAGGAAACTTTAAAATAAGCAATTTTATTTGTAACCGAACCTCAAATTTAGTATCTCCTCTCTTCTCCTACACCCTTGACATACGAAGAGCTGAGTTACAAAGGTGAGGATTCAGATGCCATTATTCACTGCAAAACGTTAACATATAAAGATTTGTGTGCATCACTCAATTCACAGGCAACTTTACCGACCCACTTCTGGGCCTACACAGGTTAGAAGGAATGTTCTGCAGGCAGTGAGAGAGCAACTACAAAACCTGGAGACACTGACAGCTGTAGCAAGCAGGGGTTGATGACTACGTAAGCAGTATTTCCCAGTTATTTACAATGAGAACAGCTGAAAATTTCACCCTGTTCTGTAGCAGTCTTTTCAATATCTTCTAAGGGAACTTCCCAAACTGCTTAAAACCTGAGTTACAGCTAAAGAAAACTGTAAGTCAGTTTATATAACTATCACGAGAGCACATTTCACCTTGTTTTCTCAATCCCAAATGAAACTGCAACAGATCAAGGGAGAATATTTCTATATTTTCCCATTCCCTTGCAATATGTGAATTCCAGGGAAAAACACAGAGTCCATCATCCTAAATTCTGCTTGCCCTCTGGATTTTTGTTTATAATTTTAAAACACCGCACTCCTGTCGTCATAACAAATAAGTAAAATGGGGTGTCCCTTCTGGTAAATTTTCAGAGTAGCTATACAGCTAAGAAACAGTTACTTGTTTGAAAGATAAATGATACAAGGAATTATCATGTTTTACGTTCTTTAAACTATCTACAAACTCAGCTTTGTGATCTTAAACATACAGAAACAAAATCTAAGTACTGCAAGAAAGGGGTAGCCTAAGGTTAATTCAGCTCTGAAATGCGGAACAGATTCAGTGCTCAAGAAAACGCTGAGCATTCTGTGGCTTTAAGTGATATGCTTAAGAAGAGGAAATATATGTGTAAATAAGCAAGAGCATTAATAATTGTCTCAGAATGCTGGCACTGAAACTTAAAGCAGTCTCTCTCTCTCTTCACCTCTTAGTTATTTACTATTAGAATTTTTTACAAATGTCTATTGAAGTAGTTCCAAGTATGATGAAGGCATGGAAGAAATTCTTTCAAGCACAGTCATTTGTTTAAAAAAAGATTAATGAGAAATAAAGGAGATTATGTTTAATCAAATGAGGGGCAATTATGGATGACACATATAGAAACACAGCAAATTAAAATAACTCTTGCTGCCGTATATGAGAATGGCATTAAATATTTAGCACCAGAGTTCAAGATTAATAAAGGGGTGGAGTTAAATATTCCTGAAGAAAAACTAAACATACAGCAGCTATGCAGTTGCTGTCAAAAGATGCCTATTTTCAGTTTGAGAGATTCACAATTGTGTGAACAATCATATTTTTTTCTTAGCGGAAGGGACGAGGAAATAGTTACCTGCCTTGATCTCCAGAAAGTCTTAGAAAGTGAGGATCGAAGTACATTGCAAGATAAACGCAACCATGGCTAAAGGCTCAAACTCTTGGCCACTAATCCTGTGGAAGACTTCAGTCGCTTCAGGGTAAGCTTTAGGACGTTTCCCACTGGTGTTTTTTTGGTTTGTATGGCAGAATGAAATAAACAGAAAGTGATTCAGATACTTCCCTGACAGTGAAAGGGACCGATTTCCTTTTTTCCTTTAGCTTTAAATAGACCAACAAATACAATAAATCCTTACACCAGCACGCATCCAGCTATTTTCTCAGTTGCAACAGGGACAGTTCATACACCTCACAAAATCAGATAATTCATTTTTTCATTGAAAATAAAGAAGACAAAACAAAAGATTTTACCAGCAGTGTTTGAACTAAATACAGCTTTTAAACTTAAGAAGAATTTTTAGCAACTATACCAGCTACTTAAGACGAAATTCAGATAAATACGTTCTGAATTACTGTAACTGTAAACGTTGCCAATGTAATGGACAATGAAGGAAGTGTTGGTATTCTTGAGGGTTATTTTTTAAATCCTTTGTTCCTTACACTCTATCAAGCTTACAACATTTTGACTGAAAGAGGTTATGAACTTATATAAGTTGTGAACTTCATACATATCTGGAAAAGCCTTTCACTTTCTCTTCCGTGATAACAAATAATTTGCTACACCAGCTCTTGAGTTTTCAATCTGTTGAGCCTCTCTCTTTCAAGTGCCTCCTGCCCATCTTACTATATTTTTGGTGACCCTGGTTCATGTGTGCCCTAACGGAAGTCCCATCAGTTGTGTTGCCTTCGCCGAGTGGCTTTTGTCAGAGCAGGACTTTGACAGGCTTTGCTATTTTAGAAAGCAGAGATAATGTCAATTTTTTTTGGACATTCACTGATGTCAAATCATCGCTCTGGAATGACTGCGGGCTGAATGCTTTTATGCTCGCCTTTAAGTAAGAATTACTGTGATTTTAAGTCAGACTGCTCCTTCCTTTCCTCTGCCACCGCCACCAGCAAACTGAAGTGAAGCAGCTTTCTGAAACCCATTCACCCGTTTGCTTCACAGAGTCCAAATTTTGCCCCTTCACACTGAGGATTTGATGCAGGCTCATTCAGATCCTACAAGGGTAGCAAGGCATCAGCTCCTCTCCCGAATCCCCGCTTCCGAGGCAGAGTTTCCAAGCGTTGTGCAATAGCCTCGGAGCCGCAGTCAGCTCCACGGCGAAGGGGCGGAGGGGAAGGAGCGCGCTAGATTCTGAATTTTGGAGCAGAGGTGTCGTATCGGGCAGGGGGGAGGGGGCCGTGGGACCAGATGCTGAAAACCGCACCAAAACTACAAACCTTTCTCTCCTTGCCTGTAGGAAACTCTTCCCCGCCACCACCTTGATTTCATACTCTATCACGTGCTGAATCTTTTCTTTTTACTTCTTCCCCCGTAGCCTTAATAAAGCTTGCGTTAGTGATGGAGATCCCGAGAGCGCGTCGGAGGGAAGGAGCAAGCCGGCAGCCCGGTGTCAGCCGGCGGCGAGCCGAGCCGAGCCGGGCCAAAGGTGCCGAGCTAACCGAGCCCAGCCGAGCGGCGGCAGGTCCGACCGCGCCGCTTCCCCCGCCACCCGCCGCCCCGGGATCCCGCCCCGCTGGGGAACGCGCGAGCCTTTACCTGAGCTGTCGCTTTTCCTTTTGCCGGACCTCTTCTCTGTTTCCACCGGGGACAAAGCCTGCCTGCCATAGTCCCCTGGCGCACATGCTGCCCCCGTGGGGGTGTTGGTGCCCAGGCTGGAAGAGTTCGAACACAGGACAGGGGGGCTGCTGCCCAGCTCCGGGGGTCCTCCTGAGTCAGGCTGAAGGCAGAGGCTGTGCCTGGCCGCGGCGGGAGGAGACGACATCTGAGGAATGTGCCAGTTCGTCTGCAAAGCCTGGTGCTGCTGTTGCTGGTGGTGGTGGTGGTGGTGGTGGTGATGGTGATGGTGCCCCCTATGATGTTGGCTGGCAAACATGCCCTCCTCATTGGGGTATCCCGCTATTATGCAAGAGGAAGAAGAAGAAGACAGATCAGGGTAGGACATGTGGTCAGATCTTCCATGCAGGGCAAGAGAAGACTGGGAGAAAGGGTGCAAGCTCTGCGCAGTGGCATGGGGGCTGCGCAGGCAGCCAAAGAGTGTGTGATCCATGGCATGCAAGTCTCAGGTTCCAGGCAGGAGAGTTTAGGAAAGATCCAACTTCACCACCCTTTGTCAACTTTCACTGTAAACAGATCGGGGCTGGGATTTTTTTTCCAAAACGGCACCGACAGACTCTGCAGCAGGCAGCTGAGCTCAGATAATCCAGGTCTTTAGCCCTAGTGGCCAGTCTCCGCTGCATAAACACTCGGACCTAGATGAGCCGTTCTCAGAGCTGCTCAGATGTCAAGAAGTGGGAGAGGTTGAAGCCAATAGAAGGTGGTCCCAGAGAACTGCTCGAAGGGGGAAACAGCTTCGAGAGGTTATAAATACAGTAGTGTGTAATGTGAGCTGGGGGCTGGCTCAGCAGCACAGCACTGACCACATGCGAACTCCCTCCAAAACGCCAGCGCCGTCCCCGCGCCGAGCCGCTCCGTCAGCGGGCGGCAGCGCTGCGCGCCCGCGCCCCGGGCGCCCGCGGCCCGGCGGGGGGGCGGCTCCGCGGGGGCTCGGCCCGCCCGCCCCCTGCCCCCGGCCGGGCCGCGCCTCCCGCCGCCCTGCCCCGGAGCCCCCCCCGCCCCGGGCGGGCAGGCCGCGGAGCCCCCCAGCCGCACGGCCCCCGCAGGGCCATCACCGCCCCGTCGGGGCTGACGGAGTGCTCCGGTCCTGCGCCCCGCGGGGGCAGCGGGCGGGGGAGCGCAATGAAGATGTGAGGCGACATGCGGGGGGTGACTCTGCGGCGGGAGGGGTGGGGGCCACCGCAGCCCCGTTTCCCCGGGGGCTGAAGCGCTCTCTCCAGCGCCTCACCTGCGCGCCCAGGTGCGAGGGCACAGGGGGCGGCGTGCGGGGCTGCTGGGGCCGAGGCCGGGGCCGCGCTCCCCGCGCCGAGGGTCCCGGTGCGGGTCATCCCCCTCTTCCCCCGGACCGCCCGGCACTCGCCATGAGCCCCGGCCCTGCCCCGGCTGCCCTCAGGAACCTCCCCTATGCCCCAGCATCGGCGGCTGGTTCTGCAAGGAACCTACCGGCGCCCACCGTGCCGGCAACTCTGGTTGCAGACAGAGAAGTTTCCCCTCTTGCCCTCTGCCCCTTCAAAACAAGAAGTCGCATAATGTTTATTTCCTGTATCTTCATTTGCTTCGTTGCAAATGTCTTTAGTAGATTGGAGGGACAACCTGGACAGTCTGGGCCTGCCTTTTTTTTTTTTTTTTTTTTCTTATAAAATTCTTTTTTAACATGCGTGTAGTGGAATTACAGTAGCCACGAAAGCGGCTCTTGAACTGATTTAAATCAGGATAACGCATTTAGTGACCAATGACCAAAGAGGTGCCCACTGCGCAAAGGTTTTATTCTTCAGCTCTTCCTGCTCGGTGTACCTTGCTCCTCCTCCCCCCAAATCAAAATTAATTTAAAAAAAATAGAAAAGGAAAACTATTTCTCTCAAGTCTAAATTCTTGGGTCCATGTGCTAAAGATAAAATGAATTTCAATTGCTAGTGGAAAAAATCAGCAATTGTATGACTTTTGCAAGAGCTAGTTTCTTAAACGGAAATTGAGTCCTATTTTGTGGGAAATTAGTTTTGCAGACTTTCTTTAAAAAAAAAATCTAAAACTTTTGTTCAGCAGCTGCTCCGCTTTTCACTGCAGTTTCAGACTGAGCTGGAACCTGCAGCAGTCTTTCGACGGTAAGATTTCCCCCCTTTTCTGACATCTAACTCTTTTTAATAACTGTCTTTAGATCTAACTCTGACAACGCGGTCTTTACAAAGAGAGCAGCGTCCAAAGCAGAAGTTGCTGCCTCTGTGCACCGTTCAAAACTTGATATTTCTTCAGAATAAAGGAAATATACAGTTACAACACTGATGAAATATTTTGTGCTTTTCATTGTGTTTATCGTTTCAATATGTGTTCTAATATTAGAAGAGAGGAATACAAAGAAATCTCGATGGCTGAACCCCTCTTGAGTTTGGGAACACGCCGGGCTGCCAGCGCAGGGGTGCTGCTGTCCCTCGCAAACAGGCGAGACAGCGGCAGGCGCGGAGCATCGCGCCCGCAGCGGCCCCGGCGGCGGCGGCGGCCCCAGGTGGGAGCGGGGGAGCGGCGGGGCGGCCCCCGCAGACGGCACGGCACGGCACGGCACGGCACGGCACGGCACGGCACGGCACGGCACGGCACGGCACCGCTCCCTCCGCAGCTCTCCAACCTGCTGCCGTCCGCCCGCCCGCCCCGGCCGCGGGGGCCAGCAGCCGTCGGGGGGGCCGGAGGCGCAGGAATGCCAGCACCCTTCCTTCCAGGGCCGCCGCCGCTGGAGCCCTCACACAGCCACAGAGCTGTGAAGGGGTCAGGGAAGTCCCGCAGCCAAGGCAGTGCAAAAAACGCCTTTTCTTAATTCTAGAGGATGGCCATGTAGGATTTCTCGCACATGACCCCCCCCCCCCAAAAAAAAAAAAAAAATTAAATAAGTGAAGTACAGTGAAGAAAGTGAGAGGGTGCAAGGGAGAGGGAGAAAGATAAGGTTTCCAAGAGATATAAGAGACTAGCCAAATAGGACGTTTTAGGGAGAGGTAGGAGATGTTCCTAAAGGTGAAGAAGAAGAAAAGGAATAATGCAATAGCAAAGCTATAATAGCACAGCTCCGTGTTTGTCAGTAGCTTCATACCCAAATCTGACTATTCAGGAATGCTTCCCTGGGCTTCTGAGCTCCCAAATAAGTTCACAAGTCCTACATCAAATGTTCTTATTACTTCTTTAAAAAGCAGTTTTAAGCGTGCATGAACTGGAAATGAAATCTTCTGCAGAGCTTTATGCTTTCATTTTAAACTATATAAGGAGAATGCAAACACAGGCAACTAATGTTGAGGCAAATAAACAGCTTCAAACACTTTCTGAAATTATTCAGAAAGTTTCTGTACAGTTACCAAATACCTATGGCTATATGACAGCATCCTTTGTAAAAAAAAAATATAACTTTTTCGTTATAGCTTCACTGCAAAACTTCTCAGTAATAACAGAATAATTACTGGAAAAATTGTAAGCAGTTGCTACTCTCAATATTAATGATTCAATTCTTGTTCGCATTCTACCTTTTCAGAATGTGTGTTTAACCTACATGTGGTACAAAAGCATAACTTAAATCAATGCCAGCAAGTTTGCCCAAAGCTTATAAACATCAAGTGAAAAAAAATAGAATGTTTTAAATATGTGAAAACAGTAAACTGTTTAACTCATAAAAACATCTGGAGCCAACACAGTTTGGAACATCCTTTATATTTTCATGTATGGGCTACTATTTGCATTCACTTTGTGTTTCTTGGTTTTGCTGGTGGGTCGTTTTTGGTTTTTTAACTTACCATTTATGGGGAAGGAGATCATGTAAAATTGACCTGAACGAACCAGTGTACCATTCCTCCTCTTCAGGACTTTTGTAGTCTTTCTGATTTTTTACGTTGGAGACTGAAAGAACCACCTTCCTGAATATTTATCAGAATGTAAGTAGGATTCTTGTCAGTTCTTTCTGGTGTGTGGTTTGCATATTAGCAATATGCATATTACAGTAAAATCAAATAGATAAGTCTTACTTGGGGACCACCATTTGAATGATATAAATTGTCATAACTGTGCTGAAGTCGGCAAAAGGATGGCAATTTACACCATTTAAGAATATTTTCCTTACTGTCAAAGGGAAAGCTTATAAATATGAATTCAGTTTCTTTTAGCCAAAGCTTTTATTGTACTCAAGAGCCTACCAAAACAAGAGGACAAAGTTTTATTCTACTGTAATTATGATCAGTTCGTATTTTTCCATGGCAATTTGGTCAATGCAGGCATCATTTAACCTTCGAATCAATCCAGATTCACAACAGATGTATATTTATTTTCAGCCTTTTCTTTTTTCCCTAATTTTTGCCAGTTTAACTCCCACTGAAGCAATATAATTCGTTTCTCTTGGTACCTGTGCTGCAATATAAACCCACAGATACAAGCAGTAATAAAGCCTGGGGATTATGCATCATTTCAGAGATGCTTGAATGCCTTAACTGAAAATCCTAGCACAGAAAATTAATAATTGTTCACTGACTAGTCAAAAATCCTGAATCCCTGACTAGTTAAAATTGACAATAATCAAATTTACCATTCTATACCTATGGTATACCAGTATCTTTACAATACTTTGTCATAAAAACTTTTTTTTTCTGAGAAATTGCACTACCACAATGTGTACCACATAATTTTAACATCACATTTCTGTGGTGTACTTCCATTTCACTCTCTATAGCATTTATATGTCCCATGGTTTAACACTTATCAGACACAATTTTTGCTTCAAAGACAACTACAGATTTGTAAAAACTTTTAAGCCTGAATTCGTATTTTCAGCTACTTTTGCCACATACGTATGGCTTCTGTTCTTATTTTCATGATCTCCAAGCATTACAAATTTTAAAGTTATGCCAGCAATTTAGTATATTACAGAAAAGTTGTGCTGAGCCATGAGGCCCTCACTGAAAATGATTTACAAGTTTGCATTACATCATTAAAAGTTATTTGAATTGCCAGCCACTGTAACCAGTAAAATATCTTATGCTTACTATTTGATTTAAATATACCGATGAAATATTAAAATTCTGAATGCACTTGAGGCTTCACACCTGAACTATGATGTTTCAGGAATGCTTTTAGAATTTGGGAAACGATGTATTTCACATGTTATGGGAAACTTGCATTTAACATCAGATACTCAAAAGTCCCAGAAGTCATATTCAAAACTTTGGGGTGTGTTTGTCTTAAATAAATAATTTATTTTCAAATTGAACCCACTTGCACAATGCTATTTGTGCATTGTTTGTGCTATGTTGCATTGCAATTTAACATTTTTTTATTCTTTCTAGTATTATCTCCACTTAAGAATACTTGAACTAGAAAACAGCTATGACTACCTTTTTAGGGCACTTTAATAATATATATATATATTTCATTTGTATTTAGAAATGTACTCAAAATAGATATGCAGGCAAACCAAAAATGCCTGAAAAATATGTTTTCCATTTTGTTGTCTCCAGATCTTGACAATTACACGCTACACTCAGTCCATTTTCCTTATAAAATTACTAATCACAGAGGAAAACATTGGCTTGTATTTTACACTTTAATAATTTTATTGTTTGAAACAATTCACATTGTGGATTTTGATCTGTATATGTATTTAAAAGACGTTTCACTGTAGTCCCCATTGAAAATACAGACGCTGTTGTGCATGGAAGAAAGGTGAAGGGCATTCTTATTATTCTGTATTTTTAACAATGCTTGCTTCTAACTGTGCTGCAAAATTAATATTGTGCTGATTATACTTCAAGTCTGAGTCACACAGAATAAAAAAATACAGATGATTGAAAACTTTGTGAACCAAAAGATTTACACTATGACTTACGTCCATTTTCCAGGCAAATACACAGTATGCTTACAGTAAAAAGACTGAAATAGAGACAAAAACATACCTCTATGTGAAATATTTATTGTCTCCTGGCTGACATTTCCAAATCTTTGCAGGACCAGCAGCAGGGGGCATATTTCATAATTCTGCCTCCATCACTGGGAGAGTGATAAGTCACTAATTTTTGCCATCTCTTTTACACGTTAATGCGTATAATACTACTACAGTGTGTGTTTGTAGTAGTTCCTAATTTTCTTTGCTCTGGAGGGAGAAAAAGACACATAGGCAGGTACCTATGCAGCAAGAATAAATAATTACAAAATCTCTAGGTTTTAATAGCTGCTGGGATTATGTTATTTACTTTGCAGGTGTGTTTGCTATGATTTATAGTGTGATGAGCTCTAGGCTTGGAGCAGAAACCCCTAACTAGCTAGTATTCGAAACAGAAAGATATTCACTGCCCTGCAGAGCTCAGGGTCTATTCATTTTGCCAGTTTCACATGGGAGTAATCCTGTGTTTTTACAGAGTCCTATTTGTCTTCATGGTGATTTGCTCGACTAGTAACATTTTCAAGATTGCAACATTAATTAATAATAGGTGTAGGAAAAAAAGACCTAAAAATTGCTAATGCATAGCAGCATCATGCACCCCAAAATCTAGTATCAGATATTGCTAACAACAGATACTTGATAGGAGAAATTAAATACAAAATAACATTTGTTTGGAATTATTATTTAAGACTAAACTGAGGGTGTTTTTAGATGCAGACATTCTGTCTTGTAAAAGAATGAGAAAAATTAAAAAAAAAAAAAAAGCAAGCTAGACTTCCCTAAAAAAATATATGCCAAGAACTGCTTAACTTACAGATAAAGTCTCAAAGATTCAGGAAACTATTGTAAGGCATCAGTGACACTGAAAAAAAAATCAGTAAGTTCTTAAATGTCAAGAAGAAGCATCCAAGTGACATACCTTGAGAATGACACCTTCCAAAGACATATTTGCATAAACTAAGTTTCTATTTGATTTCCCCAAAACAAAATGCAGCTCTACTGATGAGCTGTGAATATATGATACTACTTGTTGAAATAAACCTTTCCTAGATATTTGTACTTGTCATGCTATATTAAGCATCCCGCTCGCATGTCCTTTGACACAATGTGATAGATCTCAGGTTGAGTTCAAAAAAGTATTCCAGTAAGGGACTATCTGAGGAACTTTCACATCAACTGAGTATTGGACTCTGGTGCACTGAATCACTTTAGGTAGCCACCTTCCTCTCCTCTTTGATGCATTTTCATATATTTCATTTAAATTAGATGCCCATAACAAAAGTGTGAGGTCCATTTATTCATATCTTTTATTTTCAAATGAAAAACGTCTTGAACGGTGGGCTTAGTGAAGGTCAGCTGTAAAAAGAGGTGTATTATTTGGCATACTTTTCAGCTGCCTGAGACACATGCAATGTACAGCACGTGGGGACAGTCTGGATTTGTGTAATTCCCTCATAGGTAATTTGTCCATTTTAAGCATTTGTTTAAGCATTTGTACATTTGAGCTGTAGAATGTATCACTTAGGGATTTAGATTTTATTTAATAATCCAAGTATATTTCAATACAAGATGGTAAACTAAAAATATTTTCCATTTAACTGTTTCAAAAAAGCCATGTGCAAAAGAACACAACAGAACGACATTAACTCATAACATATGCAACTCTTACTTGTGCAAGAGCGGTATATGCCCCTAAATCCAGACTGCAGCATCTGGAGGCATAGCATGTCTCTAATGGAAGAGAAAGGCACGAGACATGTCAGCTTCTTGGCTGTGTTACGCTGAAAGTCGTGCCTTTCCCTTCTCAATACCCAATGCAACTCCGATTAAAACTAATAAAACAGACACTGTCCAGGTAAACTGCCTTTGAAGCATATTGCTTTTTTTTGTCTCACTAATTGTAGGCAATAGTTTTAAACTGAGATAGATCTTTTTTATATAAAAGAAAAAAACCTCTTACATAAACCTCTTTTGCTTGAAACAATGAAGTTTGAATCAAAACTAATATCCCACAGTAGGAATCATGTTCTTAGTGCATCCAAATCTACACATTCCCATTTGTAGAAACAAGTTTTGCTGTTTTTAAGATGACTTGAAGTGACTCTTTATTATTAGTGCATTTTACCCCAGTAGTATTAATGTGTTCTTCATATACTTTTACTATTGTGATCAGCTTGGTAGACTCTGGAAACATTTTAAAGAAACAATTCACCCTTTAACTCTTTTACAACAAGAACTGTCTTCATACTTGACTTTGAGGAAGTGCTGAGTCCTTTCTTTTCCCCAACGACCTCACAGGATCTACTTAATTGTTATACTGCAATAGCAATTTTTAAAAGTGCAGGGAAACTTAGATACTCTTCCTTGTGATTACCAAAAAATTATTTAAACAACCAACACTACTGAAAATTGTACTTTGAAACAAACCTGGTGGAGAAAATATTTTACTAACACATTTTCAATTTTTTATTGCACTAAAACTGTTAAATGATCTGCTACCGAGGTTGAGATGTCTAATTTTAAATGTTCTTTCCTTCTTATTTTTATCAGCTAATCTCCTCTGTTATATTCATAGCAAGCAAGGGGGAAGGTATGTCTGTTTATTGCATTTACTCTTGTTTGCAGAAAATACAAGTACAAACTGCAAAATTGTGTTGTTACAAAGGTACTAAACTTGAAAATCCCATCGTGAACGGCCTGCTGGATGTATAAATACACATATGTGTATGCTGAAAGAGGGTATTCAGCTGTGCAAAAGATCAAGCTTACCTCCAGGCTCAAACATTTACTGTACAATTTAAAAAAATTAGGTTAGTGCCCGCTGTCTTTTAATAGCAGGGAGAGTTCTTAGATGCATTATATTAAAATAGAAGCCTCACATTACATCATATGAAGGAGTAGAAAAAACTTTTGCACAGATTACCCGAGAAAGTTGTGACTTTGCTCCTTAGCAGAGAAAAATGGTTTGGAATGTATCTAATATGACACACCTTATAAAGCCGTACAGTAGTCCCTAGTACAACAGTGAGATACATGGAACACAGAGTCACATCCCAGAGCAAAATTTCGAGGTTCCTGTGATCCAAAACTGCCTGCTTAATTTCTAAGTTGTGAAGCCTTGTATCCATTTTGGCAAGTTGGTAGGTAGACTTCCCTTATACATGTACACTAATTTCATTATGTATGACCCCCTGCAGCTGTGGTAATGAAGCTTTCTTAAAAACATACCTTGACTTGATGATAAGAATATTTGGATCTAAAAATAAGTCATATATTTAACTTGTAATATGGAAGGCATGGTGTGTATCCAGAGGTCCTGGCAATAAATTTATACCGTACAATTTGTAGTCAATCAGACTTTCCCAAATGAACTTCCATAAATATGAACATACATTGCTCATTTGTTTTCTTTTCTGCATTTCTTTTTTTTCAAGTTTCCTTTATTGGTATCATAATAGTATGACCCAAATATAAGGAAAAAAACCATATAGCATTAAACACAGGAATATGCTTTCACAGTCGTTTATTGTGCATAGCTAGTAAACATTTCCTGGCAAACAATTTAGAGAGTCCATAAATTCCACCCTAACGCTACTTCCGTAGCTAGATGCAGTGCACCATACACGAGGGTATTAGCTTAGTCTCTCTCATCCGGAATGGGTGGATTGGAATTGAAAAATCCCCACCTCCCCATTATAGCACCATATGTCTCGAAAGTCTATCCTCTCTCAGGGCAAACGGCTCTTCTCAGATCCGCCTGATGGATCACGACTGAAACATTGCTGTCCCTCGCTATTTAATCTAACAGCATTTCTGAAGTAGCTATCGGGAGAGCACAACGAGCCAAGCATCCCTTTGGCATTAGTGGCAGTTACCCACGCAGAGGATATCAAGGATATGGAATAGCAGAGGGAAAATCTACCACACCATGCCAATTTGTATGGAAAATTTGATCCTCAAGCTAGAGGCAGGGAAAAGAAGAAAGCCTCTCATTTCAGCAAATTGAGCAGTGCTTATGACTCCCGGGTTCCTTATGTAACTAGTTAACCACTGTTAGCAGACCAGCTTTGCAGCATCTTCAGAGGAACTGGGTCTATAAGAATTTCAAATAATCTTCTCTAGATGTCTTATTGAGGTGTTTATAGATTGAGGGATTACTAGGGGAACAATTTATCCATGAAGATTTTTGGTGGATTAGATTTCTGCTCAATATTTTTCAGATCTCCTTCTGTGTGCACATTGATTTATAACAGAGAAAAAATACCTTTAAATAATACTCAAATGTTTGAAAGGATTTGTGTGAGGTGATCATGTTAAGACGAAGTTAATATCGTTATTTGAGAAGACTAAGCAGACATATTTCCACCAGTTTATGTACTTTTTACAGGTACACACTAACATCATTCATACTACAGGTATTATTTCCAGATTATTTTGGATTGAAAACAAAGATTTAGCAAAAATCTGGACTCCTTCCAAGTTTCCAAAATTATCTCAAAAGCTCAAAGTAATTTAGTCACTCTGTCAAAGTCCTGCTTTGTGATTTTTCATTTTACAGGATATAGTGTTAAAATCTCTCCCTTGTACACCTTGAATCAGAATCTGAGGAAGGATGATATGATAACAAAGAGCAGAAAGGTTTAATTTTATTGGGCATGCAAGTCTTTTTGGTATTCAGCTCCGTGGTTTTAAAATCCTCTTTCATTGATTCTAATTGAATGGAACCACTATTACACAAATGGTCCTCTTCTTGGTTAACAGCTTCATTATATATCTTTGATAATCCATGCGAACCCCTTTGGGGTATTGTTATGTGAACAAAGAAAAATTTTGGAATAAAAAGTATGATGGGTTTTTGCAGTTTTTGAAATGAATTAAAATTACCAGGGCTTCAAGGCTCTAGAATTTTAGACGTTTTCATGTGTTCTTTGCCCAGTGCTCAACAGTAGACATTGCACAATCATCCCTCATTGTCTGGCTACTCATCTTTACAACCTCCTTGTACTTCCTCCTTTTAGCTCTAAGGCACCAAGATCAGCCACGAGTCCTTCAGGGGTACTCTGAATAGAAGTGGTTTGTGGTCTGCAATTTGCTCAACTTATTGTCTGATGATAAAGCCCCTAATTCTTTTCCTGGACCAGGACCTCCGCCAGCTTCCTTTCATTGTGCATATGGGCAAACAGAGCTAGAAGAAAGATAACGCTGAGCTTGTTCAGCAGAACTCCAGCATTCATTTTCTCTTTTATGTTTTCAGTGAATCTGATTGCTGGCAAAAGCTGCCAGAAAAAGACAAGTCTGATCAGAAAGAGCATGAGCAGAGAAAGTCCAGTTTCCCAGATACGTAGCCTCAAGGACTATTCTGTAGTGGTGGTAGAGGGTGTATTAGCCCCCAGACCCAGTCAGCCTTGGCCTCCCCCAAATCAGCATGATCATACCCTAATAGCCCTTTTGGTGTGAATTCTTGCCTGATTGGTACAATATGCTATTTTCTCATATTTAGCATTACACTCATGCATGGTTGTATGGATTTTTCTTGACTCTCCTCGTGGTAAAGAATACCAATAACAAATTAAATTCATGTGTTTTATGTACATTAAAAAGTAGGAAATAAATCTGTGTAGAAAATGTAGCTAGTTCCTGTGTTTGCAGAGCCTCTCTGGATTTGTTGCATTGAAGCCAAATCTATTGTTAATCCATTTAATACTGATTTTATTCTCCAAATATGTTTGGTGTTTCCTTTCCGAACTGACATATTGAGACTGAAAAAGTCAGTATTGTACATTCATAAGGTACGGGCAAAAAATTGCTGGCAAGAGGTAATACATTGTTTTCTTGCTGATAAAATATGTAAAACTTCACCAAATAAGTTTAGAGGGTGATTGGTTGAATTATAAATAATATTTTAATAGGATTTCTGTAGAGATCTTTGCCCTTTTGTGTCAGGTGCTGTGCACTGAACGGGAGAACTTTCCATCTAAATAGGCAAGATAAGGGGCCAAAGAAATTTAATCAGATAATTTTAAGGCGGCTGTACTTAAAATTAGAAATGTCTGCTATAGACATTCACTTCAGGTCTGTCATTAAGAATAATGTACTTGCGACAAATAGAAATGCAGTATTTTCTTTTATAAAGTTTTCTGCGGAATTATGTAGAAAGAATTAGTATTTGCATTCCCTGAAAGCATTCTTATTTAATACCATTTTTAATAGGTTTCACCCTCTTTAAGAATGGAATTAAATCAGGTTGAGGTAATTGGGTGTTATGGTCCAGTTAACGATCTTTAGCATGAGGCTAGTAGCAAGTTAAATCATTATAATATGGAACAGTGTTTTATGAAGAAAACTACTGGAAGTCTAACAGTTTGAGCGCTACCGACTTCAAAGAGCCTGGAACCTCAAACCCGATTTTCAGAATTTTATAATTTGTTATAATTGTAGCTGCATTTTCAGTATGTTTTGTATTTCTTCCTAAAGCATTGAAGTGAGCAATCTGCATATGTTACTGTAAATAAACAGAGGCTATGAGAGAACACTGTGACTCCAAGTTAACACTTTACTCTTAACAAAAAACCCAAATGGTTTCTGTGCATTAAATCTTTCACACCTCTCAGTAACTGTGTCAGAATTTTTAAAACCACGCTTTATTTTGAAGCCATGATCCAAGCTGTAGCTGAATCAAGCTGACATTTTAGATCTCACTTTATATGCCTCATTTTAAAGATACTCGTTGCTGTCAAAATTAAATAAAAATTTTAAAAGTCTGGGTTTCTTTCATACCGGTCATGAAACATCTTAACATGGAAAAATCCTTATGAAGTATGGAATAGTATTAACATAAGCTGGAAACCTCAGAGTGTCCATAACAAAATACTAGCTACATTAAACAATCAAAAATGACAGTTTCTCTAACTGCATCCAGAGAAATTTTCTACTAGGTCTCATTTGAGCGACAGGAAACAGAGGATAAAAAATTAATTGCTTGTGTGCACATAGCTAACACTTGATTATATTTGTTATGAGAAAATTAATTAAAATCTAATATTTATAAATCAGCTTTTACAAATTTGACAGTGAGGGTGAAAGAGTTCTTTGAAGAAAGTATTAAAGGAAATACTTGACTGAGATCTTCAGTCTGCTAAACACGTCGTAAAGGACATGTCATAAAGAGTCACAATGGAGGATAAACCTTCTACTCTTGTTGAAAAGAATAAAATGAGATTTTGTTTGAATGCAGCTACTAAAAAAACCCAAAACCAAATGGGAGGTGCAGGAGAAAAGTAACAATTAATGTAAATTAGAAGCTGAGAATTATGAGACATTTTAAGTAAAATATTACAGTGAAAAAACAGAGATAATGTCAATAGGAAGACATTTTGAAATTTTACACTGCACAAAAAACCCTAAAAATTGTTTTGCTCCATTACTAAGTGGAAATTACTAGGACTTTTTGTAAGAACACTTAAAAAAATAAAAGCATTTTCAAATACTTTTCTTCTGTATTTTGGGGAAAAGTCAAATGATGTATTCATATCAGATGAGTATGATGCTCTGTTTTGGTAGTTGCACAGGAGAACGTTAAATAGCAGCTAATAAAACTAGACATTTTTAAAATCAGTAGACCTGAATAATATTCGTGGAGGTATTTTAATACATTTGGCAGAGAAGTCTGCATAGTTAGTGAGGATTTTTAGTATGTCTTGGAGAACTAGGGAGGTTCAAGAGAGCTATGCAAAAATTTTTGTGAATAGGTAAATAGAATGAATGTGATGACCTAAATGCCTGTAAGCATTTCAACCATACGTTGATCTCAAGCAAAATAAGGAACGGTTTCTAGGAATATTAGTTCATTTTAATCAAAGCAGTGAGAACAGAATTTTCTGGAAAATCATCTCGTCAAAGCTAACTTGATATCATTTAATAGGAGTATAAATTTGGTAGTATAAAGGTGATTTTAATACTATTAAATATGTACAGAAATATGGGAAAGTCTTTTACTTTTTAATCATAATATTTTGATAAAAATATTAAAATCAACATTGTACTTATTAAATAGAATCAAATCTCAGTCTCAAGCATGTAGCAAATGGGGAAAAGTAATGAGTGGTGGTTATTTTAATGATGATCCTCAGATGCATGACCCTATCATTATTTTTTCTATTGGTGACTCTTCTATCAGTTATAAAAAATATATTTAGAAAGTTTGCATTTGAAATTATTGGAAGATTAGTAAATAAAGAGTGAGCCAAGTCACAGTGAGCTCATATTGCTCAGGAAACTGGCCACATTTAAATAAATTTAAATTTTGATCCAGAGAAACATAAGACACTACTCTGTCAACAACGACCATGCAACTGCTTCAAGGTAAAGACCTTGCTCTCAGACTGAAGGCAGCCTGAAAAAGCCTGGAGAGCAGATAATCAGTGCCAAGAGCTGTAAGTACAAGAGGGTAGAGATGAATCCGAAACAACCAAAGAGCACGCCACCAGAGAAACGTACAATATGGTTCTGTTACCTCTGTCCTTGGCACAGATGCAACCTGTTCTGGAAATACTGTGTCCACAATTCAAGAGAGGTTGTTGAAAAATTGGAAAAGGTTCAGAGAAAAGAAACAAGAATGATGAAAGGAGTGGAAAACATTCCTTGTAATGAAAGACGCAAGGAGCTCAATCTATTTAGGTTATCAGAGGGATGTTTAAAAGGCTACTTGATCACAGCTTATAAATAACTCTGTGAGAAAGAGAAATTTGATAACACTAGAGTTTTCAGTTTGGTGACAAAGATGTGACAGAAGCCAGTGGTAAGAAGATGTAGTTGGAGACATACACTGGAAGACTTAAATCAAGAATGCATGATATTTTTTCTATGCTAAAATCACACACACGCACACACAAAAAAGAGTAATTCAGAAAAGTTCTGGTGCCCGTTTCACAGGGGGGCAGACTGAGTAGATGACCATAATAGCCTTTTAGTTTTATTGGCCATGAATCTACAGCTTCAATTGCAGGCTTCTCTGCTTCCTATTTTCTTACGCCATCACTGGGCAGATCCAACCAGTGCAAACTTAATCGGAGCCAGGTGGAGCCTGCTTTTTGCAGCACAAGGGGGCTTCTCCCTGAAGCTACAATGGATAAAACCAGGATTTGACTGGACGAAAGGAATTAATATAGTATGAAGAGCGTGTGTCTATCATATTGGCACCTATCCTTTCTAGGCGCTGAAAAAATATTGATATTTGAGTGAGTATAAAACACAGTTTTGGGAGGTGAATGATGGTAAATTTTGTGACAAGTGATTTTAACACATATGCACACCTTATCGACTCCAAAGAAATAAAAGGAAATAGAAGATTACACAGGGTGCATTGTTTAAGTAAGGCAGAGTATGGGAAAGAAAGCTAACTCATTTTGCCTGGTATTTGCTCTTTCGAGAGTAGCACAGGTCCCAGAACTTTCCTTTGACCGCAGAAGTTTTTGAATTAGCTTTGTTGTTGGGAGAGACTGCAGGAGGAGGTGGAGCAACAAAGGAAAGAGAAATGCTAACGGAAAAAACACATATAAACAACATACCATATGTAGGACACTCACCATATGCCAGCCTCACTTTTTTCCTCTCTCTCTAATGTGGTCTAACAATTCCAGTCATCTAGAGGGTTATTCACACTGTCTACTTCAGACATCTGATTTAGGTCATTTGAATTGCAGCAGTTCCCCCCTCGCCTACAGCCCCCCGGCACCTCTGTTTCCCTGCCAGCTACACAGGGCAGTACAAACACCTTGGTTAAGTTCTTAAAACTCTGCCTAAGTTAGATATCTAAGTTAGCCTAAAGCTGTTGTATAAATATCACTCTTTCCTATTAAATTTAAAAAGAAAAAAAGAAAAGGAAAAAATTATTGCTATGGAAAAAATTACTTGTTTAAAGTACAGGGATATAAAAGCACAGGAAAGTTTACAAATTCAAGGCCAGCTCCTTAGCTGGTACGACTCATATACCAGCATTCAAATAAACAGGCTGACTCCCATTTGCCCTGGCAAAAGTGCAACCTTCAAGCTGGTTTTGCAAACCTAGTCAGCCACCTGATTCTGTTGGGCAAAGAACATACGTTTTCATAAAATACAGAAAAGAAAGTTTTACAATGTAAGTCCATTAAAAAATCAAAAAACCCTCAGAGGGAAACAAACTAAAAAGAAAGCTTTGTGTAGGAAATGGCAGCTACTGCAGTCTGCAGAAAGCACTTCTCTTATAAAAGCAGAGAGAAAGTGGTGGGACACCAGCACCAGACTCAATGATTGTAAATAATATACTTTTCTGAAAAATACCTTACTACCCTTCCTAGAGAAAATGTCATTTTATTTACAACCCCCCTCCAAATATTCTAAATGCTTTGCTTCCCCATATTAGCTTTACTATTACTTCATTTTTATCGTGTGATACTGCAGCAAGCCGAAGTAAGCAAAGTATGTGGATCTCAACTCCACACAAAGCTAGACAATTCACAGCAGCAGAAAAGCAACTTTGCATAAATGTTGTTGAAAGACAGTGAAGAGAGAAGAGGAAATTCTGCATCTTTAATGCAAGGTTTTTAATGCTTATATATATCAAACTGCTCTTTTACTCCTGGAACTTTTCTGTTAAAATGTCTCTAACTCTGGGGACACATTCTACGAGGCAGTTATGCACCATTTAAATGTGAAAAATGCACACTTTACTTGGAAAAAGATGTGTGATGTGAAGTGTTTTTAAGAATAATTGAATGATTTTGTGATTCATTAAATGCTTTTTCCTCAGCAAGCAAGTAATGGCTTTTCCACTAAGCACCCAAAAGGTGAAAAGTCAAACTGTTAGAAGGAGTAAAGCGTCCTTAGGAAGATGATCATCTGCAGTGTTTTTTGTTTAATTTCTTATCTCTTTTTTATTCCAAGAGGAACAGGACAAAGAATGAGGGGGGAGAAACCGAGTAACTATATGTAGGAAATTTAAAAGATTGAATGATGGGGACAAAACTATAGGTGGCAGCTGTCTATTCTTCAGTTTAAAAGAAAACAGAAAAGTTGTGACACCTAAGGTTTATTGAATATGGCTTCACGTACATATTTCTGCTGAGACCATAGGATCTGTTCTTTTATGGCAGTGAAAAAAAGAGCTGTTTTCATATACCCAGTATATCTTTAAGCCAAAGTGTAAATCTTCAGTTTCTTCCCCTTCCTATTTTTTTCCTTTAAAAAATAATAAAAATCTAGGGAAACAATACACACCTTGACTCCTGCAAAAAAGATCTCTGGCACAATCACAAGACGCCTGCTTAAGTAATACCCAAAAGGTAACTCCATGCATTCCACTGGCCAGAAATAATTCACAGCACGATGAATCCACAAGAAAGTCAATAGCATATTATAACACTCTTAGGGGAGCTATAGCTGTAAGAGCAATGTGAGGCAATGCCTTAGCATGAACTATCACTTTATATATGTGCTGTATACATAAGTATGAATTATATTACAACATTTGACACACTATGGCTTTTGATCTACTGTGACTCCTGACCTCTGTCCTATTGTGACCTTTATGCCTAAACCTGTAGGGAATAGTTCAAACAATAGAACATACATGATAGATAACCCTTAGATAGGATAAAAGTGTATAATGATTATAAGCACTCATGGTCAGAGCAATAGCTAGTCAAAAGCTGCCAAATATTAGGAAGATACATCCCCTGGGAAATGATATTATGAATTTTCCTGCACCTTCCTCTGGGGCATCTGGAGCCAAGGATGTTAGCCTAGATGGACCACTGGTTTGATTAGGTATGGCAGTTCTAATATTTCTGTGAACATATGATAGTGTGGAAAAATACAGCTTTTATGGTTAATAGAAAATTCTACATTAGACAGGAAGGAGGCTCTGACCTCCTTGTGAGCATTCAGCTGAAAAGCCAGTTGAACTTTGTGTAGATTCTGTTTCCACCCAAATCAACTGTGATTTCCTGCTGACTTCAGTAGGAGAAAAAGCAAAACTGCAAAGAAGCCCCACATACTGTCTTGTATGGGGGAGCACTCAGATGCCACAAGAACTACATTTTATTTTTAATTAAAAAAATAAAATCCCTGTAGATCTGGGGTCTCATGAGATTTTCCAGAAAGCAAGGGTTGCATTTACTTCCTTCTGCAGGAGGTGGAATTTGAATACAATCTTTTTACAACTCATGTGTATCAACCTCTGCTCTATTTTTTAATGGTTCCCATTTATTTAGTCTGCTACAGCAGCTTCCAGCTTGAACTCCAAAGACTGGCTTCCTGATCTTCAGCTACCTGGCTCCACAGAGCAGTCCAGGGACCAGGCATTCAAATGCAATTAAATTGCTGTCCAAAAGAAAGCTGGAGAGCAAGAAATAGTGTTGGCATGCTGCAGAAAAGCAGGAAGACAAAGAATCAACTGACAGCCTATATAGCAAATACTATATAGCAAAGACTGGAGTCTTTGGCTAAAATGTGGAATTATACTACATCTTGGAAAAAAAGTATGGTCCAAAAGAGCAGACATGGAATGAAGGTATTCTTAAGGCCTTGGCGTACAAAGTTTTCAGCATTTCTCAGCATCTGGATATAGACGTGTTGGTAAACTTTAACCATAAATTGTATTTTTAATATTATTGTCATAACCTTAAGACATTTATTTACTTTATTTTTATAAAACAGAAGTTATAGCTTGCTTTTTTATATTTAAATTATTTAATTAAACTGATTTTAAACAAAACAAACAGAAAAGAGTCTTTTTGATAGATTTTGACTTTCATTTATTTCAGTATAGCCCTCATTAATTAGTCTAAGCAAAACAGCTCACTGAAACCTATCCAGGCTCCACAGATCAGGATTTATATTCATTTGGTAGAAATCTATTTAAAAAGCAAGGACATGCAGACTGGTAGGGCAAGGTCCTGTCACCCCAGCTGGACCGAACCTCAGTCCTGAGAGAACTCTGCTCCTGCACCACTGTGTCCAAAGGGCTGCAACAGTGACCACTGTTCTACAGGTGACATCTGCAGCTGCCACCTGCCTCTCTGCCCACCTGGCTGTAAATGGGGAGGTGTTTCTGGAGCAGTACAAAGAATTTACAGTGGGGAGAAAACATTGTGGGACAGAAAGATAATGTATTAAACAAGGCCTAGAGATTGGCAAACCTCTCTTTATGGCAGAAAATGCACACCTGCACAAGCTATTAATAGTATCTCCTTCATATAGAGAAATATATGACCCAGCGCAGCCAAGTCTCAGATGACACCTGTTACCCACACCTGCCCTTGTATGTGGATATTCCTGATGTGCCATTCTTGATATGCTGGGGGAGTGGTGTACAATAATGTTTGAAAGTGAGACATTGCACACGACAAGTTGGATGGACCAGTTTTGTTGTCCTCTCTTGATAACCACTCTTAGAGGGGCTAGATACAAAGTTTTCCAACTTTCTCTTCTTAAAAGCAATAAAAACAATATTACAGAAGCTAGACAAACTGTAAATATAATTTTATTAATTTTAGCCTGGAATATTTCTGTTTCCAGAAGCAAAACTGGATATTGTTGTGCTGGCTAAGTAATACAGCAGCATTAGTGGTAAAAAGATTCAGCATGCTGAACTGAGATTCACCTGTGTAACTTAAACCATTTGTAGCCTAAAGACAAAATGAAAACTTATAGTTGGAAGAAGCACAGCTTGTGCCTTATTGCAGATGCCTGCTTTGCATAAGACTGAGCCATTCCCTAAGCTCCTGTGACTCAATCTCCAAACAGCTCTTGGTAGCTGAAGGAGAGGCCACTAAGACACCAGTTCTATCCACTCCATTGGAGGAGTCACCAGAGCCCCCAGAAAAGAAAACACTTCTCTCACTGTTACACTACAAAAAACCAAATCTATAAATATGTGGATTGTCATTATGCCCTATTGATAATCTACCTAAGGGACTAAAGTGTACTATTATCTGTATATATATTCAAAAAACACATGGCTTGTAAAATAATAGGCTGTCAGCAGTACATGCCAATCTATTTAGCACGAACTGGGACAGAGATGCATTATAGAGAGAAAGCTGACACCAGCAGAGTTTCTATTTCCCCTCTGACACAGAGCACGAACCTTGCCTCCAGACCCTTTGTCTTCACACTTCTCTGACACTGTTCCTTTCCCTATGTTCCTTTTGTCTCTCTGCTTGTCAAACTGCTGCTCAGACACCTGCATTTTTTTATACATTTCCTACCCAGCGCTTTGGAACAGTGTAGTTTTGATCTCACAGATGTATGAACTGAGACATTGTATTGAGTTTACATGAAAAAAAGTCAAATACATAATGCATACTTTCCTAAAATGTATTTACTCTGTGCAAATAGAGATTTTATTTTTTCAAGACAAAGCAGAAACCTGGAAAACACAATTTATTCTATTCGAATCAAAATACTTTTTTTTTTAATGCAAAGCAACTTACATAGCATTAAAGCAAAATAGTATGTTTTCATGGATATGTAAAAGAAAGCTAAAGAAATAAGGGGTATGATTCACAAAACTGAAGGTGGACCCACACTCATACAGAATCATAGCTGCAGTTCATGCTGGGTGAGAAATGTGTTCAGCTCCCTTTTCTTCACGTTAATAGGACATAAACCTGTATTAGCCCAGTTCAATTCCTCCTCTTAAAAATTCTTTTGTACTGACAGACAACAAGGCAGATAAACTGGTACCAAATAGCTAGAAATAAGAGACCTATGGATCTATGCAGGTCAATACATTGGTTCTGCAGAAAATGAGTAAAAGCTAAAATAAACAGTAATGTTAGTGGATAAACAAACTGAAATGACAGAGGGGATTCCTTAAATATAAGGAAAAAGATAGAGCTTGCCTCTTTACAAGGTCTTTCACTAAACCTCTTAAAAACCCCTAAACAGCTTGTGATAAGAAATAAGATCTTCAGATCTTAATTAGTTGAAGAGACAGGACAGTTAAATGGCTAATTCCAAAACTAAAAGGAGGTCCCAGAACAAAGCAGTATAATAAATGCCTATGGAATGATGGGTGGTATGCTAAGGGTAAATAAGGAATGACTTCTTCCAGTTCAGGAACTAGAGAGAATCAAATAAAGGGAGTAGGTACCAGCTTCCAAATGACCTGAGAGTGGTAGCTCTTCATGCAAATGAAGCAATGGAAGCTGTTGGATGCCAAAAGTTTGCCAAGGTCACCAGCTAAACTCATGTCTATAACCAATGACTATTAAACATGAGACAACACTGTGAATGAAAAGTCCCTGAGCCACACTGTTGGCGTCTGAGCAATTATTTTTGAAATACCATATTTATTCATTTGGTCTTTTTTCTTCCCTTTATCTTGAACTTCTGTCTCTTGCTGTCCATTTTCAGTGGTGTGTTATGGACCTGCAGAATCTCTGCTAGGATCTAGTACTGTTTCTCTCAGGGCAGAAATGGTACTAGATATGTCTCAGAAAGAGTTAAGTAATTAGTCCAGGCACATCACAGATGAACACTGATATGGTAGAGTAGGCATAAGCTCAATTTTTAGAGCACGGTGCTTATAAATCTAAGATTCTAAATTCAATCCCTATATGGGCCGTTCACTGAAGAGTTGGATTTGATGATCCTTGTGGATCCCTTCTATTTTAGAATATTCTGTGATCTGTATCATTTGTATGGCTGCTTTAAATCCAGAAGGAATGTGAGCTCGTTTCCATAATGCTGCACCTTCAGAGCAAGTCTGACTCAGCTCAGATGGCTCAAAGGCATATTTCTTATTCTGGATGATATTCATAAACTATTAAAAGGAAATGTCTTTGTACTGAGTCTAGCTGCCATTGCAGAGGAGAGAGCAGTGCTGCAAGACTGAAGGTCTTGAAAGGCTCAGCTTCCAAATACTGACACTGCACATAGCAAGGAATACCCCAGGGCTGGTGCTTGAACCCAGACTAGGGACTGCCCCCAGCAGTACAGGACACTGGGGAAAGCGTCCCAGGAGGAACCTCAATCTCAGGCTTTGCTTCCATAACTCAGAGCTGGTCAAGATGGGTTTGGGCAGTTTTCACCACTATCTTGTCAATCCTGGGCATTACATGATTCCCAATATTCATATATGTATTTGTGAATAATCTTGAATATTACAGACTTTTTGAAGTGAGATTATAGGAAGCTGGAGACTTAGATTTCTCATTTTTCCTGGGCCCATTTACCTTTGAATGCTGATAATCCAAAAGTTATTTCAACACTTTAGAAGTAATTTTATATGTGGGAGAAAGGGACAAACTCTTTTCGCTTAGGTATTTCTAAGAGCAGTTGAGACAGGATTTTACTTTAAATTTTTTTTAAAAGCAGTTCTGCTTGTCTGACCAGCATAGCTGATTCTAAGCTCATACGTGGGGAAATAGCAGAGTGCCACAAGCACTACATTTAATGCTATGTAAATGGTCCCAAAATGGAGGAAGTGGAAGTGATTAATTAAGTGAGAAGCTTTTGTTATGATTCTTTTAGGTTTTAAGGGTAAAAAATTGAGAATGGATCTCCTCAGAGAGGAAGGAGAGAGAATGGCACATCTAAAGGATGCAATCTATCATCCTAAACATTGGTAAGTGACATTTCCTTAGGCAGCTGACAGCTAAATATGTCTAGGTTTTTCAGATTGTGCTGGTAGAAGAAAGAAGGAGTCTTATGCCCTCATTTCTTAAAAGAATATCCACAATTCAGTGAGCATAATTTGATCCACAAGTTTCTGGTAGAATTTTACTAGCACGCTTACCTACATAGCATTTTCCTGTGTGGATATTTTGAGAGAAAAGTATTTTTTGTTTGTTTCATTTATGGTTTTTTATAGTTTTTTTTAGAAATCTGTGATGTATTAGAAAGCATCATGTGCACAGAGGAACTGCAGCCCTTCCTGTAAATTCAACAAACTGGTGTATGCTGAAAGCAACCCCTGAATGATTTACCCTTTTCACAAGGAGAGGTGAAGAGAAGGAGAGGCGTGGGAAAACAACAGGTTTTTTAAATTATATTAACACTCACTACCTGCAAAAGCATTTGTAGAGAGTTACCCAAATCTCCTGTGGGCATTTCAGCACAAGTCCAATACAGAAATACACCAGAAAGGAATGACTAGTTGATTGGGCTACAGGCCAATCTCAGCTACAACTGTATGGTATCATAAAACACCTTGGCCCCTTCCACAAGAAGAAATAATCAAGTCTCCATGATACTGTATTCCTGAGGAATGTGGTTTTTCCAGATAAATTTCATTTTCTGAGTCACTGTTAATTTTCTTCAGGCCTACATACAGTTCACATTCCTGTTAAGGCAACACCTTAAGAAAGTATTGAGATGGTCAGAAAGCAATAGGAAAAGAATGCTAACAGCAATTACTTCCTCTAAAAGACACCCACAGTTGCTTGGGTGTTTTAAAAATATGGCAGGTTGGATTCAGCCAGGAGGCTCAGCGAGCCAACCAACACTCTCCTTGGTTTCCTCTCCAGAGCAGAGCCAGGAGATCCCCAGACATGTCCTGCCAGCAGCTCACACCACTGCCTCACTGTCCTCTTCAAGACTCTGTCCAGCTGGGAATGAATATAGCGTCTTGTTACTGAAATTATTGCTTTAAGACTCACCACTATTGACAAGTCAGTAAAAATCCTTCCCCATGACTTATTCTAAAAACAAAAAATTATAAATAACACCCCAAACAGCTATATATTGCTGTATAAAGCTGTTGCAGAAATTATTTTAATTAAGCAATTAAGAATGGACACAATATTATCTTCTATAAGTTATTAGAATGCACAGCAGTAGTTCAATGCTTACAAAGATTTACATTTGTGTTGGAATATTATTCATGAATAGGGAATTTAAAATACCACTCAAACGTGCCTTCACACAGTTGGCCAAATAAAGCAAAGTTGTTCAACAAGGGACTTCTGTGTTAGAGACCTTGAAAATAATGGCTTAACAGTATGCTAACTTGTTGAAAAGAATCTCATCGGAGGTCTGTCCAGCTATGACATGCTATGGATTTACTTTGGACTGAACCAATGGGCTGAGCTGTGCCACTGAGATGAAGGAATACAACTTGAAAGATATATATATCTGTTTAAGTAGGAATGTTCATTCATTAGCTCACTGCTTCATTCACTGAGCCGGGTGCAAACTGCTGCACCAAGGAATGACTCAATACAGATGCCTTTAAAGCACCATGCAGCAGGAACAAGCAAGACACTTGCCATCGTGACTCTCCTAGTGGGACAAGAAGCAATTTCTGCGTGGTTGTGCTGGGAGCCTTGAAATGGAAGAATACAGGCTATACTGCAAAAAGCAATCTTTCAACCAAATGTAAACTATACCTTAATATGCTCACAATCCTCCCTCATATTTAAATTCTTCGAGTTTATTTTGGGAGAATAAAAGACAGAAGAGGTGAGTCTTTTTGAGGTGCAGGCTGAGCAAAACTGTCCAGAACAGCAGCTCCAGGGGCCATTGAAATAATATACAAGCTTTCACAGTGCAAAGTATGCTAAAGTGGGTCAGACAGTTTATTTCCAGATGTTCTCACCCCCAGTATTTTCTAATGATTTAAATGAAATCCATAAAGGCTTCCTGTATGAGGCTGAAATGGTGTAAAAAATGAACAAAGCATGTGCAGAATAATTTATAAGGATATAAAAACAGAGCAAGTAAACAAATAAACAAAATCACATAGTCCCTGTATTTAGAACTGAAATTAGTACATTTTCAGTATTAATAAAGTAATTTATCAAAGCTCACAGAAAGCCTTTTTTTCCACCTGGAAAATTTCCAAGCTTAAAAAATATTCTACCTAGAAGAGAAAGTTTAACAAATACCAAACACTGGCAGAAGAAGCATGAGGAAACAGAGAAAAAACCAAGCAATATAAATGGCAAAAGCTCTCAGGTAAAGTATTGTGAAATGACTGCCTACTTGAAGAAGCCTTCAATTTGTTATTGTTGAAGTCGTAAAGTGTCTGTAATGAAGATTGTCAAGCAGTCAGTTTTGTAATCAGTCCAAGAAGCACATATGTGTTTTAATAAGTGGGCTTGAAATATAAACAGGGGCGTTTTCTCAAAATGAAGCAGAGCATAAAACCATACTTTTGGTCACTGGAGAGAAGCCTGCCTGTTTCAGTAGAGATGAAGATAATGCATCAGATAACATTATATACAGATTTGAGCCAACAGAGTTGCATTTTGGCCCATATGTACAGAGCACAAAATATAATGCACATTTGAATCTATGGGCCTTCACAAAGATTGGTAGATGACACTAGAGGATTTATGTTTCTTAAATGAATACATGTGCCATTACTGCTGTAAGGCACTTTCTCAGCACAGACCTAAATGCTTTCTGTTTGGGAAAAAACAAATCAAACCAAATCAAACCAACAAAACCAACCAAACAAACAAAAATACAAAACCAAAACCTAAAACCAAACAACCAACCAAAATAAGATAGACAAACCTCAAAGTCTTAGTACCTGTAGTCTTTCCTTGTTCTGTTGGAGCTGTTAATATACCCATTTAGCAGTGGAGTAGACTGTGGAGAACCCGTGTTAAGAAGGACAGAAGACCATAAACACATATGTGATACATTTGTAAGGCTTTTTTTTCTGTCAGACTCATCTGCACTCCAGCTCTTTTTAGAATAGCTGAAGAAAAACTCTCTGTGCCTCCTTGGTGCATACAACCATATAGAAAATTCCATAATTTTTGCAGTGTTCTTTGTGTTTGATTTACTTACTTTAAACTTAATTTAAACTCACTCATCAGTACAAATTGCAAAGCAAATTAGACAGTACTGTACATAGCAAAAATTACTCAAATTGTACTGAGTGAGGAAGTTAAGGGCAGGCTAAGTATCAGACATACAGCCTTTTAATTGTTAGCAAAGCATTAAAACCAGTGATACTTTCTTCTGTTATTTAACATAATTTTCCCATTCCATCATGCTCTTTATTGTGATACCGGTATTTATAGCACATGAGTGCTTTCTTTTTCATCCCCATGTATACTCAAGTTACTTTTTCCTGGCTGATTTTATATCCATGAGATACCTTTTTGGTCTTCTAACTTGACCTGCTGTAAAAAGTATGGACCAAGACACAGCAATTTCTGCATCAGCTGTACTACCTGTTCTACACTGGGTGTCTTTTTGGGAGATGTGTTACAGCTCAATTAAAGAACTGTAACAGATGGAAAATTCAGCACATTGCTATGCAAGAATTTGTTCCAAACATTACCTACTATCACTTGATATTTGTGTTCTGTTTCCAGCTCACAATGGTCAAAATTAAATTTCCAGTAGTTCAATCTGTAATGTTAATTGGATTATGATCAAGTTACAACAATAACTAAAAAAAATTAAAAATTAATTTAAAATACCTTATCAGACTTCATTTGTAACAAAACAGGTCAAGAAAATAATTTCCATGAATGGCCTTGCAGATTATGATGAATTCTCCTTCTAGTCTAGAGTAAACTGGGCTTCTTCAGTGTCTCAGGATGAAGCAGAACTCATACTTTTCTTGCAGTTTTCCTCTGAGCTCCTTCTAGTTTGTAAAGGTCCTTGACAAAGCATAAATGCTAGAACTGGACAAAGTATTCCAGGAATGTTCTCACTAATGACATGCACAGATGGAGTATCACCATCTCCATCCGTATGCCATTGGTTAGACAGAAAAGGATTGCATCTTACATTTTAATCATAGCCTTATTCTTGTAGCTCACCTTCAAATTAGTATTTAAGTCTTTTCTAGAGGACTTAGTTTCCCAATAATAGTTGCTATATAAATTCTTTTTCCTTTGGCCTGTTTTGACCACACTCCAGATTAGCTCATTCTCCTTTCATCATCATTAATTTTTCATCAAATTATTTTGTCACTCGTAAGTTTTTCTATTGATAATCTTGCATTTTCCAGACATTGTTAAAGATGCTGCATGGCATTGGAAAAATAACAGATCTTCACGGGATCATGCTAGAAATATTTCCCCTCTGTGACTATACGTCACCTATACTTATTTCTTTACTAGTTTCATTTTAGTCAATCTTTTGTATGATTTCTAGCAAATTTTTTATTGAAAATATTGGCATTCATTATTTTTTTCTGCAATTATCCCAGCATCCTGTAATTAAAAAATATTAGTACGCTGAAAGAAACTACCTTAGCTTGCATCAAATCTATTGTCTGATCCTGTCAATTAAAAAAAAAATAATTGCTCTGCATTATTTCTAGATACTGATGGGATATAAAATACTTCTCATTAGCTTTAAGGTTGTAATAGATCTTCCTGCCTTTTCTGAGAAAAAAGATATGAATGAGCAAATCTGCCTTTTGCACATTGTGATCCGTGTTTTTACTATCCTTGCTGAGAACAGGATATAAACCATTACTAAGATCTCACTTTTTCTTTATATACTTCGTGTATTGTTTCTTATTTCCCTCCATCCTCTACAGAGTTTTTCAAAGATATTTTCAGCTTCCTGTATCAATTGTCCATATTTCCCCAGAGTCAGTTTTAAATTCATTGCTATTACGCTGGTTTTTAGTTGTGTGAATTTTTATTTCTGCCTTCATTTTCCCCTCAACCAACAGAGTATTTTTAGGTTAAAGATGTCTGTTAAGAATTGCTAAGTAGCATGTCTTTTCACACTGAATTTATCAAATCTGAATTGTATTTCATATTTTCATATTTAAATGTTTCCTGACACATAATTTTGCTCACAGTTTTTCCCAGCCTTGGGAAAACAGTATTCTAAAAGGCAAAATATATACATTACTAGTAAAGTACTGCCAAGGCAGATATTGGCAAAGCACACAGATGTTTCTGATGGGAAAAAAATAACAATCTTGCTCTTCCTTTTCAAAAAATACACATGAAAATAAAGTTAATTCCAGAAATACTCTGGGTTTCTGGGGTTTCTTTTACTGACCAAATTAAATTAATAGTGTTTGGCTTGATTTTCAAATAAACATTTAGGAGTTTAATTCATTGCTGACAATGATTTATCCGAAGGAAATCTTTAGAAGTTAACTGTAAATTCTAGATCTTTGAGCCTGCTTTCATGTCCTCTAAAATCTGGGAAAAGTCCCTTAATCTCTCTGTGCCTCAATTTCCCATCAGGAAGACTGAAATAACAGTTTTTTAATATAGACAGATATTAGTACATATGCACAAAATTATGCGATGTCCAGGAAAGTATGCTGAGAAAAGCATATAGATGTCTCTATGCAACAAAACCACTTAGTGGATCCATCATTAGACTAAGTGCAGAACCATCCTAAAACTGTACCCAGTGTTCCTTTGCTATTTACATTTTGGAAAGGGAAATTGTGTCTCTGTTCCACTTCAGAAGTTCTGAACTTCGTAGTTTTGAAATTAATTATTGCATACACATACATAAAGCCAGTAGTACTAAGTATTTTTTAATTTCCTTTTTCTCTGTGAAAAATCTCAAATTAGGAAAAAATTGATTAGTACTTCCTATGTTTTTTTAAATGTTGTATTAGTAGCATGGTAATTCATTTAGGTATCTTTAGACTTTTTGACTTTTCAGTGAATGGCACAAAAAACAAGCTTATGTGTGTTGTCTGAATCTTTAGCTGAAGCATGAGTCAAGGATTTAGTAAAGGTAGCAGATGACAACTTTGCCAAATAGGCTGAAGAACAGAACTTAGCTCTTTCCAAAGCAATAGTGAGCTGGGCATAGATTCACTCAGAAATTACAGCCCAGTAATCATTCATGTGCTTTGACAAAAAAAGACCAGTCACTTGGGGCCGTACTGATACTGTCTCTTGGAGATTAACTAGTGGAACCGGAGAGAAAATAGAGAACTTTACAGAATCACAGAAAATTGGTTACTGTAAATGTGAAACATGAAGGCTGCTACAAGCCTTCAATTTCTCCACTTTGTAGCTCATCTGACAAGCAATTTTGTCTTTACACATTTAATTAAAGAGTGCATAGGACAATGATTAATTGTTTTGCTCAGGCCAGCAAAGATGTTTCAGACTTGCTCACGTTTAGGTCTTACATCATGATCTCTAAATATTTTTTCCTTAACAAAGAGAGAACATTTATGGATGCATCTGATATACAAATATTTCAGTTTTGAAAGGAAAATTTTTGTCTTATTTCCTACCAATTATCACTTATTTCAATTCAGATCAGAGTATGTATAATCCACTTCTAAAGTACACAAGTTCAAACCCAAACATCTTAGACCTTAGCAGCTGATCCAGATTTCGAATGCTGAAGTGCTAGAATTTCTGTTCCGGCTTGAGGTTATGGGCAACAAAGTACTGAGAACTTCAGTTCACAGGTAGGTTTTGTGTATGTATTTGTGTGTACACCTAATTTTCACAGGTTAAATAAAAAGTAACTGATAGAATCAGGAACTTGATTACAAATATGTACACTTACAGATTTTTCTGTTTGGCAAAAAACACCTTATTAATTTTCATTCACTAAAACAGAACCCAGCTGTAACTTGACCCATTTTGAGTAGCTATGCTTAAAACCAGTGTTATGCTTTCAGTACTAAAGACTGATAACTTGATAGCTCCCCAGGGTTTGTTGGTTACAGTTTAAGTACAGAGTTGACATTACATGCTATTTTTCTGAAAATCCCAGCAGTGATATTACAACTGAGATAATGGTAATTGAAGATATAGTAAAAAATTGTTAGAGTGTGGATATCTTCAAACATACAGTATCATTCACTAACCTGCAATTTCATTCATTTTCAGGTCCCTTTAATCTTACAAAAATGGAACTGTAAAACCAGATGAAAACAGCAGTTCAGAAATATTCTCTGGGCCAAGACAAAACCAGTCTGGATTCTCTCACCCTTGCTCACAGTGAACAGTAGGCTACTCTGTAAATAGTTCTCATTATTTCAATATGAATAAAGGTCACCCAATCCAGTGCTTAGGGATTGCATAATAATTTTCATCTGTATTTCCTCAACATTTTAGAAAATATGCACAGCTCACTCATTCTTTTTTCACCGTTGAGAAGCTGGTGCAGAGCTAGATCAAATGAGTTATCCTATACTCTTCAACAAGGCAAAATAAGCCAAAAACAGAACCTCATCTGCACCATTTCCAGAAAGCTGCATTTCTAAGAAAACATGACTACTGCATCTGTTTTTATTAGTCATTTCTTACACCATCAGTGGATGCAAGCAATGATGCTGTCTGATCCCAAAATACTCTTATTCTAAATGTAGAAGAAAAAAATTACCACAGGTAGCAAATCTAAGAATCTGAATGATTCAAGGCTTTCATGCAGATTAATGGAGTGTTTTATTCTATTTCCCAGAATTTATGTGTTTGTTTTCTCATAATAAAGGAAGTTTCTAGCTTCTGGTTGTGAAGATAGCCTTGACAATGTAAACCAACATACTTTCATCTTGTTGAGTCCTCATCCTCACCAGCTAAAACAATAGCATCAAGCAAGTTAACTTCCCCCATTCATCTTGCCAGGGTGTCAGCCTTGAAGCAAAACATGCACACTTAAGTACCAACACTGTTAACCAATTCACTGCTTATTATCAGATTAGAAATTACCAGTCAGCACAATTAGACAGCGGGTGGACGCTTGTGATGTTCTTGACATGCAATCACTTGAAAATGTTGAATACACTATTGATAGAAAAATAGAGAACAGTCTACTAATTTTAAAATGCATTTTTCTGAAATAAGTATCTGCATAAAGCTGCACCCTTAAGTTTTGGAATGGTTTCTAAACACCTTCTTCTGCCTATCTAAACCTCTCCTAAATGGTGACTCTTAAGATTTCTTTTCTACTCCCTACCTCTAATTTTGGTGCTCTATGACCAGTTGCTGCCTGGCTGCTAAGTTCCTCTGCCATGAAAGGGACTTCAAGTTCTTTGAGGGAATATTAAGAAAGAAGCGTTCTAAATTGGCCCAAAATGACATAGATACACACTTACTAATTGATTGAAACAATCAAGAAGAAATTATTAAAAAAGCTTTACTAACACCATCCTTCTAGTATTGCAAGGATGAGGGGAGACAATGCGACTGCACAAAACCTGCCCTGTCTCCTAAAACACCCCAGACAAAAGAAATTTCCAGTTACCACATTTTCTGTCTGGAAAGAAAAATACATTAGTGATTGCTTCTGCAATGCTTACTGTGTCCATTTAACAGAATAAGAAACATTAGGCTGAAAATGTGGTTCAGCAGGAAAGCAGTGGCAGAGATGGGAAAGGACGCAAAGTTCCAAGACAGCTCTCAGTTTATTAAGTTGCTCTGCCTCTGCTCAGGTAGCATCTTAAGCAGACATTGCAAACCCTGTTAACAGCTGCTTGGAAAAAAGCTTATCTGCCGCCTGGCCCCCTCACCTTGAATGGCTGAATTAAAGCATGAATCCAGAGCCACAGCATTAAACAGAGGCTGCATCCCAAGAACATTGCTTATGTTCTTTGCTACAGAACAGGACCAGGAGCAAATTGATGTTATCAGTACACACAGCAAGTACCTGATTCCTGGAAATCTCCCACTTGCCTTTTCTTCTTACCTGCATTTTTTTGCTGGACATAACTTTTCTGGCAGCTTTTCTCAAAACTTTTTTCTGCCTCCATCTTCCTGTCTCCAACTCTGTCTTGAGGCCTCTTTCAGCTCAACATTTTTTGCACTGGAAATGCAGATAAAAGCCTAATAACTTTTAAAAAATTCTATAGTATGAAAAATTCCGTAGTATGAGGACAGGGGATGTATTCTTTGCATAATGAAAGTGAAAACACTCGGAGTAGATTTTTTCAGAATAAAAATGTATTTTCTGTCACAGTTCTGAGAGAACCGTTATGATGTGGTGTTTATTGACATTCATTTACTAGCAATCATGACAGCACTAAATTAAACTCCATGTGGCTTTAAATTATGGGAAACTTATAAAAAACCCCTAAAATTTAAAAACTGTATTAATTTGCTTGGCAAACGTTTAGCTATTGCACAGAGATTCTTTTTAACTGTTCTATTTAGAAGGTATTTTTCACTTTCAAAGCAGTTAAGAAATGTTCTGCTAATTGCCCAATTACTTTGTGAATGCATTCATATTTCCATACCTAGGGGAGCGTGCAGAAGTTGCAGTTGGAATGAAGAGCTTTAACAAAGGCAGAAGAAGAAGATACCAGAGTGGCAGTGATCCCAGCACACTGATGCTCAGGACACACATGTGGGTGCCACATGAGCAGGTGAAGCTGTGATTCTCGCTGTGTGGAAAGGCAGATCATAATTAAGCAATCAGATGTGCTAAGAGCATCACGCTGGGACATCGCTCCGTTTCAGATGGGTTGAGAGGTTTGAAACTGAAGGCAGTAAGTGAGGAAGTGGCCAAGTTACAGCTGTAATCCTTAGGTTTTCCTCGTGGTCCCTGGAGCACCACTGTGCCAGTCTTGTCCTGACACACTCCGGGAGCGTGCCAAACGCTTTTCAGCCTAAGGAGCGCATTTGACATCTTTCAGCTGCTAAGACTCAAGGATTTGGGCTCTGGATATATTCCAATGCTCCTCTCCTATATGCGTGTACTCACTGCAGCCCTCCTAACCCCTGCCCCGTGCGGGATCCCAGCTGCCGCCTGCTCCCGGGGGTGTTGCTTCGTCCCTTGCAGCGAGCTGGGACCAGGACCAGAACCGGGACCGGGACCGAGCTCTGCCGCCTCCCGCCCGCCTGGAGCAGCGCCCGGGTCGGCACAGCCCTGGGCAGCGGCGCTGCGGGGAGCCCGGGCACGGCGCCGCTCCACTCGCTCGAATTGTGGCTTCACACGGCTATAAGGAGGCTCATCAGGACGCCCAAGGAGCTGAAACCTTGCAGGTTTTATGAGCCACGAACCGCACATCAGTACACGCTTCTGCATCCTGGCTTGTCCTTCCCTCACCATTTCTGCTGACAATCTTTTCCTGGACGTGTTTTTTCTTAATAATGTGAACGTTAAACTATTATTATTATTATTAATTAGCATTAGCATTAGCATTATTATTATTATTAGCATTGTTGCTATTGTTATTTCTATTGAGGTAGACTCCATACGATCTGGAGAGCACCGATTTAATCTTTGCACTGTAAGTGAACTATTAACCTGCAGCGCACGGAAATGTTACACCAACAGCCATGCATTTGTTCAGCTGGTTCTGGCCCTTTTAAAGGCAAACCGAGGCAGTTTCCCAAGAAGAGCCGGAGCAGGGGGTCACCGGGGGCAGCGGCCCCTCCGCTCCAGCCCTGACCCGAGGAGCGGCGTGGGGCCCTCTCCCCTCGGCCGCCGGACACGCAGGAGCGGCTGGCGGGACCCGTGCGGCTGCACGGCCACGGCGTGCGGGGCTCGGCGCTCCCCTGCAGTCACTCCACGCGCGGAAGTCTGGAGGGAAATAAACCAACGTGCCCTCCTGTGGGCTGAAAGTCACGGCCTGCACCAAGGGGCTCAGCCTCTGGGAAGGCTCCTCCTTTCACTGCTGCCACCGGCAGTTTGTGGCTTGCGTAAATTGCTTCTCTTAAACGTCTGCTTCCCTTTCCATCAGGTCTGAGACATCTGTATTTTAAACTAAAAGCTCTTCTGGGTGAGGATGATGTCTGTCTACACCCTTGCAGAGTGCTTAGCACAGCAACCCCGATGTCTTGCATCACTTCTAAGACCTGCAGTCATACACCACTAGCAGTAAATGCGCATCGGTGAATATATTTACACCACTGGCTCCAGCTGAACACAAAGTAACTCAGAGCTTTGCCCCTCCTGACAGAAATCTTGCATAGCATGAGCTCATGCTGCTTCACAAACCACCTGCCTTTTCTTTGCCATGTGTAGGACCGACTGCTAGGAATCCAAACGCGTTTTATGTGTTATTAATAAAGTTAGTATTTTTATGAAATACTACTTCGGTCTGGGATTCTCACACAATCTTGAGCCCAATAATCAAGAAAAACACCTTCTGTAACATTATTAAAAGTTCAGTTGCAGCAGTATAAAAGACTCTGGTAGCAAAATGCCATGCTGACGTCTTTCCAGTCAATTTTTTCATAGCTTTCGTTTGTGGCTTTTTTTTTTGTTTTGTTTTGGTTTGGTTTTGTGGGGTTTTTTTTTGTTTGTTTCTCTTTTTTTTTTTTTTCATTTCAACTTATTGCAAAACAGTTGCTTTCTGTAATATCACAGATTTATGCCGAGTTTACAATGCAATCATTGCTCCTTGCTATTGAAAAAGATTTATTTAAGCAGTTTTGGCCTTCATTCCAAAAGGCTGGATGCCAAATCATTACAGTGTATCTGGTGTTTTGCTGTCAGAAAATATGATCTAGCATTAAGATACTATTCAGAGACTCTAAAAGCCAGAGAAAATAATTGTGGTAAATCAAAACCTCATAAATACTTTATAAAGTTGTTTTTAATCTCTGTCCTCATGTGTGACAAAAAAGTACCAGTTTACATGCAGCCAGAATACATGAATTTTGAGGCTTCATTTCCTATACTGTCTAAGTTTTAAAACAACATTAAAATCTATTCTGTATAGATGCAATAGTCAGGCAGTAGTTGTCACATTATATTTTCTAGTACTACCGCAGTTTAATAAGCCAAAAGACAGCAAACCACTTCTCTAGACTTAACTCCAAATGACGTATTTTCTTCTTTTTTTTTTTTTTAAAGACACTGAGAGGCTAAGAAACATATATATGGCTCTGAAGCTGAAGCCACAACTGTGCAAGCAGATACAGACAGGCAACGCTCTATGTGGTTAAAGAAAAGCACATGCCAGAGACTCGGGAGCAGCTGGCCCCGAATTTTGGCCTCAACACACCATGTAAAATTGAACATATGCGTGGACTAGGTTTGACTCCCTTCAGATGCTTCTGAAACACAATAATATCTCACTGGGTAAGAAAGCTGCTCTGGCTTCCAAACTACCTATGCCAATAACTTTTTATTTCTCCACCAAAAAAATGCAGAACAATTTTCCTGTGCAGCACATCAGTGTGACAGATAACAGTGACTGCCAGAAACTTGGAGATGGCAGTATATCTGGGATGGATATTAAACTGAGTCTGTCTAGAGGCATGGGAAACTTGGGGGAGAAACAGGCAGAATAATAAACTCAAGCAAAGATCATGTTCAGATCTTACTTTGTAAAAATTCCACTTATTTTTGCAGCACCAGAAATTTATCAATAATTTACATTTTAAGGTTGTAAATTGCATAACCTGTGGGCCAGAGAATCTGCTACCTTACATTGTATTGCGTACAAATTCAGAAGCACTTAACCAATGCAATATAGAGGGGTGCTTTTTGCAAAGAGGAAACCACAGAGGCCAGAAAGGAGCACTGGTTTGAGAAAAGGGGATTAGCTTGGAGGTAGCACTCAGCCTGATCTGACTCACTTGCCTCTGAGCAGCTTAAACCATGGCCATATTCCAAAGGAGGACAGAACTTATTAAATCACTGTTATGAATTGCTGGTAGAGGAAACTGAAGGTAGTGAAATCGTGCCAAGCTCTGGTATTCATGGTAAGCTTTAAAAGCAATATTAGTTTTGCCCAGATGAGGTTTTTTTTGCTAGTGGGGAAGGAGACTGATCAATAAGTTCTGAGGTGACCAATATTTTATAGGCCTAGCTCAAAGAAAACAGCTGTTCCAAAGAGGTGTTGATCACTATCTGAATATTAGGGGATTTTAATAGTGTTTCATATTGAACACTCAGAAGTTGATGAAATTCATAACCTTCAATCAACTTGGAATAGTCTTGCCATCGTATGACCTGTCTCTAAGAACAGAGAGGACATCTCACCAAGAAGAGGGCACCAAACAGAGCACCATGTAAAGGCTGTTTACTTACACCCTCCCTTTAGAGTGTTTAATCCATTCTAGCTCCCATTATGTCCATGTGTTTTTTGACTAAGTCAGCCCCTCTGCTGATGACTTTGCTAATGACTCTGCTGACTCTGCAGTGACAGTCTTGTTTTTTAAATCTTCCCAGAGCCTTAACAAAGCTAGAATCAAAATTCAAAGCTCTAAAAGAGCTTTGTTTTGAGCTGGATATTTCAGTTTAGCAGACTACAGGTATGATTATGAATGGATTTCTCCCATTTTACTAGTATCATGGAATGAGAACTCCTCATTTGGACACTGCCTTTGACAGTGTTTAAATGCCCTCATAGTTTGATAATAAACCTGAAGTAGAAAAGTCAGCATTAAAAGTGGAAAAAGATGCAACAAAGTATATTTCAGTTAGATTCAGCTTCTAAGAAATATAAATAAAGCTTGGTACCAACACAACTATTTTTTATTGAAACATCCTAGTCAGCATATTACTTACAAGCTCAAATACTTACAGTGAAAGCAAAATGAGGTTTCATAGTAAAATAGTCAAAATACTCAACTTCAAATATTGCTGCCTGGACAATGTTAATTCAGACCTGTTGCAGAGATATAAAAATAAAAATTATTGACTTGCACTAGGTGTTTCACTGGGAATATTCTTAGTAAGCATCTACTAATTCCATTTTATCTGTTCAGTTCAAAGTGTCAAAGCACATCACATTGTGGTACACAGAAAGAAATAATGTTGATTGTCCCAGATCTCAGACAACATTAATTTTTATAGTGCCTCCATCAGCTACAAAGCACAATAATACACATACACATTTAGAGGAAATTGCCATCCACATCGTTATTCTGACCGAACAGAGACAGACATAGCTAGAGCTGACAGACCAATTTCACACACATAGGAATGATTTTTTTTTTAATCTATCACAGCAATATTCTATATCTTTTAAAATCGCAGTTCTCCATTCCGTTTAGCTGCAATTGTGAGTGCTGAGTAATTTTGCTTCTTGGTCCTCCACAACTTCTGCCAACAGACACCCAGGAGCAATGGCACACAGTTTCTGAATGCCTTAAAGAAGTGAGTTTTAATAGTCGTCTTGAACTCCTCCCAAGAAGCAGAGGTAGGAAGAGAAGCCAGATCATCAGGATACAATGAGGTTGCTGTGCAAGATGGTCTTTCTACCTTCTGCAGTCCCAGACTCATTCAGTACTCCCAGTCTCTGCAACAAACAAGAATGATTCCCACCACTACAAAATCCTGGTTTACCCCTTTATGAGTCCATGTTATATGCTGAAATTTAATCCTGCTAAAATAGTAGATGAATATGTAAAAAAAAGCCTTTTATGATTAGAAATGCCGAAAGAATTCAGGTTATCTGTTTGTGTTCCATAATGAATTCTATAGCTAGGAAACTTTGAACATGCCTCACAAATCTCAAAAAAAAAAAAAGTCTTTGAAGGTCTCTGAATGGTCTTCTTGTCTTGATTTCAAATTTTAAGTCTAGTTTTTAATATTGTATTTAATTCAAAATGAGAAACAAGAAGTATCAAAGTATTGAATCCTAGTTTTGGGGAAGCAAAATCTTGCAGCAGCATCAGAGCCTCTTTTCCTTTCCTAACACAAGACTTTCTTTCCTTTAATGCTTCATTCCTTCATCTTGCTGCTTTTGTCACACTGCTCTGTTCCTTCACTTGAGTTGTCTTCCTAAAGCACCTCTGGCATCCTACCAAGTTACACTGGAAGATAGACAGTATCTTACTCCTGGGCACAGTAACTGGGGCAACTGCTCTTCCTGGTGAGCAGAAATATAATATCCCTTAAAACACCCCACTCTTGTGTCCAGCAAAAGAAGATCTTGGGTCAAGGCTGGACCTGTATTTACACTGATATATTTTCAGAGGGAATATAGTGAAATCAGAGACTTCAATTATTCAAGTTTAGTGTTGTTAGTAGTGTTTACACTAAGAATATTCTTATCATCCCTGTCACAACAGTTACTAAAATTGAAACCTTAGCAAAATAAATGAGGTTTTCTATTTTACTTTCCAGGACCCCAAGTTAGTTTTGACCAATATTAATTCTTGGAACTTCCAGATTATACCATCCTGTTAGTCAAGTTCCAAGCTGCAAAGTTTTCATAACACCTGCAAAAGGTCAAAATATGTTTTCATAAACTCTATCTCTTTTAGAAACTATGAGCAAAATTCATTAATTATCCTCTGTTTCCTCCTCTTTCATCTACTCCAGTCAGTGTGAAACCTTTGGATGCGTAGGGACTTTCACATTATCAGAGTTATTATCAGTTATTCCTGCTTGGTCGTGATTTCTTGCTGATGTCTTCAGAACATGTGATTTCCTTGTGACTTTCCCTTAAAATGTTACTTGACTTTAGAACTATTTTGTGTTGATGAGGAATCAACATCAAGTCCAATAAATGCGCTATTGACTGAGTGTCTGTGACTGTATGTGAAGTTTTACTTCCCTATACCCTCTCTGACTTAGCACTCTGATAGCAACTGGGCTCCAAGAGTAAAAGCAAATGTGCCTTTCACATCCTCTGTGAAAAAAGATCCCTTACTTATAGCTATGAATATCTTACTCAATAGTCTCTCTCAAAAATTTTCTTCTTCTAATGCTATAAAGGCTTCTATGCTTTGAAAAATCTGTTTCCATGTTAAAACTCCAGGTGCCAGAATTTAGAAAACAATTATAATCTTAACTTGCATTCAAAGATCACAACAATATTATTCATATTTTAGCTGTGAAGAAGGCTATATCTATATATAGTCTGTCCAGACTTATTACCATTTACTTCTGCTATATGTGCTTCTCATCTAGTTTTGGGTTTGAGACTTTAATGATAAATGTCTGTGTTTGGTGAATAATTTTATTTTTTATAAAGCATATTAGGGGGAACATGACAAAAATCTCTCTTAAACGAGATTTTTGGTGATGCATTGCAATGGTAACTCAGCACTTTGGGAGGCAATAAGGAGAGTACACACACTACTGAGACATGGTAAAGAGTGCTTCACTTGCCACAGTGCCCCTGGCACAAGGTTTTCAGGCAGCACCATTTATTACCTGCTCCCCTTCCTGCTCCACCAAAAATCTATGGTGTTACCAGGGATCCCAGCCCAGAGAGGATAATTAATGGGTACATGGGGTGTGATGATATCTGTCAACGAAATAATGCAAAATTGATTACATTTTAACATTTTATTTGTTCTATGCCGCAAAAGGAAATAATAAGATAAAGACCAAATTACAAATTCCCAGGTGAGGAAATTCCCAGTTTCTTTTGCAGTCATGCTTTTTTGAGTTTTGAATGTTTTACAAAAGCTTACAGGAAATGCTCTTGAAGATAGAAATTGGTTTTAGTTTTTCGTTATCAGTGACTATTTCACAGAGGGGGTGGGTAGATGCTGAAGAAAAGACACTGTAAAAAAGGAAAAAATATATTTTCAATTAACTCTAATATTTTTCTGATTTCAGCTGGCAATATTTGAACCACTTCTGTAGTCTTATGCAACATGCTATAGGATTATTCTGATGATTTGAAATACTTAATTTTGGCCAGGTTCTTAATTTTTAACTTCAGAATAAAACCCAGCAACATCCTTCCAAACACAGTGTTCTCAATCCAGAAGAAAAATGAATACTAACATAGTAGGTGGTCTTCCCACTGAATTGCTATCAATGCCTGCACCATCTGGGTTTTCCTTGGAGGCCTTGTATCCAAGAACTGACAAGACTCAACTTTTCTTAATTTATGAGACAAGATCATAGCCAGTGATGATGTGAGTGCAAGCCTGTAGAGTAACATTTATGTGTTACTATACACACTTACAATTCTATAAGGATTGCAAAAAAAGGTCAGTTGTATGAGGTTTACAAATATGGTATGAAACAACTGGTGTATAAGTAGGATTTTAGGGTCATTGTAACACCTTTATGGAGTTCTGTCACTGAACTTCCATGGCCTATTCAGTTTACATTCTATGTGACTGGGAAAAGTACCTAGTGAAGAAAGCAAGATTTCATTTTTTGGTGGAAATAATACAGAAGCTTTATTTACTACATATGGATTATTTTTTGAAGCTCTATTATGTGCCCAATTTTTTTTCTCCTCCAGGACATCCAAAAGCAACAGTCAAGTTGCCTACCAAAAATAAGATAAAGAATAAAATAGGGTTCATGCAGAATTAAACATTATTTTTATGTCAAAAACCTGACATTTTTAATAATTTAATTTCATCCTATTTAGAATTTAACAGATAAAAAATCATGCTTAAAGGACTCTAAACAAGACTTTTTTTTAAATTCTGGAACAATACATATAGAAGAACAATAAATTACAAACAGAAGTATATATTTATAAAGAACTATAAAAGATAACTGAGACCAGCAAGCTTTTCAAATCTCTGAACACTACGTCTGAGTCATCAGTATCACATATAACTCAGAAAGAAACTGATACATTTAATGATTAATAATTTCTTAACCAATAACCCAAACTAGAAAGATTGTGGAAAACCCAGTTCAGAAGTTCATATCCAGGTTTAATATAAGCAGAGCTGAATTACAAGTGTCTGTAGTCCTGACCTCCTACTCACTCACAAATTTTTCATATTACCAAAAGTTTTTGTTTCTACCCTCTTATAGTTAGTAATTTGGCTACTTACTCAAAGAAATATTTTTCTACTAACCTAGATATTACTTACAATGTTTCTTTTCCTTTGTTGTTTTCTCATTTTAATTATTTTGACTTCTTCTTCCCTCTTTTTATTTCCACTGCGCAGACTTTCACAGTTCCCAGAATATGCAATAAAGAGACAAGATATAAAACTTTGCAGCCAATATCCAGCAACAATGGGCACGTTTTCACTTAATTTCCTCTTAAAATCAGAAATACTTCTGTCCTGTCTAGACAAAGACATAGGATTAAGATTTCATACACCCAGCTTAAGAGCACTAGATCTCATAAATAGAGGAAGTACAGGTTTTGAACTATCTGCAGTTTCATGGTGAGAAGATTTCCCTACAACTGAACCAGGCTTCAAGCTGCGAGAAACATCTCCAACACCTACTAATTCAGTGGTGTTAGAGACAATGTTGATGGCAATGTAAGAACTGGGAATCTCCATGAGAAGCACTGCTGTCTGCTCCTGGCATGCCTTCTGAGGGCAGCTGCCCAGACATGGGTTTAGGAAAGACAGGTCCTACTTTACGAACCCCATCTCCTTCTGTGACAACGTGACCCACCTAGTGCATGAGGTGGGGCTGTGGATGTGTCTACCTGAATTTTAACAAAGCCCTTCTCACCATCTCCCACAGTATTCTGGAGAAACTGGCTGCTCATATTTTGGATGGGAACACTTTGCTGGGTAGAAAACTGCTAGGATGGCTGGTCCCAGAGAGTGGTGGTGAGTGGAGTTACACCCAGCTGGCAGCTGATCACTCGTGGTGCTGCCCAGGACCAGAGTTGGGGCTATTACTGGTTAAAATCCTTATCAATGATCTGGATGAGGTGATTGAGCGCCCACTCAGTCAGTCTGAAGACGACACCTAGTGGGTAGGAATTTTGATCTGTTTGAAGGTTGCAAGGTTCTGCAGAGGAATCTGGACAGGCTTGATCAATGGGCTGAGATCAATTGTATGAGGCTCTACAAAGCCAGGGGCCAGGTACTACACTTGAGTCACCACAACCCCAGCCAGTGCTACAGGCTGGGGGCAGAGTGACAGGAAAGCTGTGCAGTGAAAAAGAACTTGGGGTGCTGCTCAATTTGTACTCTTTAAAAGTCATTGGTATAAAAGGCAACGCTCTTCTTCTCTGAGATATTTTCTGTACCTAAGAATTAATAATAAAATGTAAATTGTTTAACCATTTTGAAGTCAATATAAGCCCACAGCCGAAGACCGTAAAAATTTAATCATACATTTTCAGGAAGAGGTCTGAGAAAGAAGGCTGTTCTACCATTCAGAGAAGAAAACAATACATAAATATGGTGTTCACCTTTTCTCGTGCAGGTACACAACAGGGTAAGGAAAGAGCATTTTGAAAAATGCGGGGTTGTTTTAACAAGAAATTCAAATGCAGTTCCCATTACTGAAAATACATCTGTGCATTATGGTTATCATATCTATGCTGCAGAGAGAGTTGCATTATGTAAATTCATATTCCTTCCTTTTGCTTCAGTCCCAGACTGATTCAGACATATGGTTTGCAGAATGCTTGCAACTGTCTCATTTTTGGCACTTCAAATACAGGAAGCAATATGTTATTTGTATATTCTGTTAGGGACTAATACAATACAAAGCCCACTGAAACAGCTCAACTTTGGATCATACCCTTCAATTCTCTCCTGACTAGTCTATACTGTTTCCTGAAAAGGCATCACAGAATTTTTTGCAAAGGTAGTTTGACAGCTGCTCTACTGGTTATTACTAGTCTTTTCCTGCATTGTTCTGCACTTACCCTGCAAATTTTTTCCATTGCCTTCGTGCTAGGCTCCAGACCTGATCTCAGTGTAGACAACAGTAATCTTTCCATTACTTCATTACAAACCAAGTCTGCTCTCCAGGGTGAGAAGCGAATTGCGTGACTTCCAACTAGAAAGACTCCGCTCTCCATCAGGACACTTGGCTATCCCACCACACCCTAGTTTCTCAGTATTTGTAGGAAAGCTATGGATGTGCTGTGTCAGCATGTTAAGCAGCAGCACTTGCAAAGACAAGACATAAAATATGTTTCTGTGATTTGGTGTCAACAATGCTTATATGTCATTTCCAGTTACATTTTGTTCTAATATGGCTTACATTAGTGTCATTTAATCACAATTTTATTTTTGCTCTCCTTGAACATCAGTCACAGTGAAGTTGCCTTTCTAAAAATCTGATTGATCACAGAGAATACAATGATACTGAATATTACACCTTAATCTTTTTAAGAAGTACACATGGTCATTAATTTACTCCTTGTGAAAAAGACACTTTTTCATTTCTGTCTATCAAGATCTACAGCAAGGTCTTTTCTTCTAGGAAGAAAACAGATTAATAAATAATCCAGAGTCTGAGGTTTATTGGCCTTTTTTGTCATTCACGTCCAGTGGGAATTATAGCAAGGAACAGTTGCCCTTGTTAACCTGCAAACATTTTTCACTCAGTTAGGTCATTGCCTCTGGCTCAAGGGTCCAATTTTCCTTTCATTCATTAAGCACATTGGGAAGCGGAGTTCCTAACCCTTTCCAGTCTAAATGTGGAACAATCACATCCCCTCACAATCAAGTGCCAATGTGTTGGGACCTTTACGTTTCACTGTGATCTCTCAGTGACGCAAGTTTTTAACAATTGAAGGATATTAAGTCAAAAAGTTGTTTTCTAATTGGAGGAGCTCAGGGGATTTCAAATAATGAACTCTTATAAACTGGAAGCTGGTACATGTGCCTTTCCAATTATTTTTGTTTCAAATCAGGCAAGAGGGCACTGCTAATCTCAGAAAGCAGATTTCAGAAGTTCTACCTAGAAATTAAGGCCACAGAGTGTAACAATTGAGCAGGCATAAACCATTAATGCTTTGGGGAGATGAAATTACATAGTCTCATATGTCATTTTACTGGATGGTGTAATAGCTAAGGGACAATGTAATTCCAGATTTTAAAGTGTGTTTGATATAGCTAATTCACTCCTATAAAGACAGGCTGAGAGGGCTGATGCTGTTCAGCCTGGAGAAGAGATGCCTCTGGGGAGACCTAGAGCAGCATTCCAGTACCTAAAGGAGGCCAACAGAAGAGCTGGAGAGGGACTTTTTACAAGACACTCCTCTGATAGAAGGAGGGGTAATGGTTTCAAACTGAAAGAGACTAGGTTTTGATATTAATTAAATATTCTTTACTGTGGGGACAATGAGACACTGGCACAGATTGCCCAGAGAAGCTGCAGATGCCCCATTCCTGGAAGAGTTCAAGGCCGGGTTGGATGGAACTTTGAGCAACCTGGTCTAGTGGAAGATGTCCCTGCCCATGGCAGGGGAGTGGAACTAGAGGATCTTTAATATCCCTTCCAACCCAAAGCATTCTATGATGATTTTACGGTTCCCTTTGGAGCATTCATAAAGAAGGGAGAATGAGTGTTTCCTATTGATAAAAGACTTTGCTATAGAGAATCTTTGGATGAATGAATGGTGGTTGTTGCAGTCTTGCAATTAAGAGCCAAACACTTGAGTTCTTTATATACAGATGTTTCTACACACGTTATTGGCTATGCCTAAATATAATAAAAAATATCTCTCTGCAATAAGTTAGCAGCAGTGTCCATATAGGGACAGCTCTAAAAGATAAGCAGAAAAATCACTAATCCTTTACAGCGGTATAATTGGAGATTTTGTGAAGTAGAATACTTTAAAATGGGAATGAAATAACAGGGAACATCTGTACAACTTCTCAGAAGAGGCTTTGAGATATGGCAAAGGAGAAGATATCTGCGTAGCAGAAATGTAGAATATTTTGAATTTCATATCATCTGATTTCTCCTCTTGCTGAGAGGTCAGAAAAAAGTAGAGGAAGGATTTTTTGGGAGCTCTATGTAACGGTTTCAAGGCATAGCAAGGAGGAGTAAACTGGAAAAGTGCAGTTAGGACATGAGATAAGCACTGTATGAACTATAATCCTGGCAATAGAGGGTGAAGGGAAAGGGATGCAGGCTGAGCACTGAGTAGAGGGGACATAATACCCAAGGGTCTGGATGTGTTGGATGTATATATCAGCTCAGCTGCAGATGAAGGAAGAAAAAGGCTGATATTAACATTGGCATTAAACGGGAAAAGAAATAAGAAAAGAGCTGATGGTTAGAGGCTGGCAAAAGAAAAGCTGCTGTGGGTTTTCATCTTGAAAATATTGAGCTTATTGTGGTCTGTACAGAGATTCCCAGAAAAGTTAGCAGGCATGTCAGGGGAAGTGGAATATTGTTCAGTGGGGAGAGATGGAAAGGGAAATTTGGGAAATATGTCTTGGCCAATTGTTGAAGAAATTGGAACTAAGTCAAATTTTCAGGGAGGTTCCCAAAGAGAGGGAGAAGAAAAACTGGTGCTTTTCAGAGCTCATTCAGCTTCCTTGTTACTTGTACAACTGATGTGTCAAATGTCAACATTTTGTTATTTCTAAGAAGGAGATGAGAAATATGTTTTGTTTGAACCCTGTGACTGCCTACATGAAGACAGAATAAGTGAAGACTTCAGCTGGAAGGGTGCAGGGTAATTTTGGGGTCTTTCCTGAATAAATTACCCATGCAGGCAGGATGTTTAGCACTTTTTACAATCTCAAGTCTATTGGAATTTTTCAAAATTAAATTCTTAAAGTTTACATGCATAAGTACCTGTAAGTATACATGCAGAGAGAGAAATTAAGAGAAATCTCTATCTGTATACTTACAGAGATAAAATTCCCATCTGTCACTATTGTGTCAGATACCAGTAGAGCAGGCTCCTATTCAGCAGTGTTTGCATCAGTGCAGCAGAAGTTCCCCTGGGTGAATTAGGAGCCAGAAGGAGTAGCTGGAGGATCGTCAATACCCCACTTCCTGTCCCATAGGGTCTAGGGCAGGCAGACTTCCCCATGAGCTGGATCTTCCCAAGGCTTTCAGACTGCTACTGACTCCAGAAAACTTAATATTTTTTCTAATTTTTTTTTTAAATGAAACATGAAAACCTTCCATACTGAAATGAAAACAAAGCTGCTCAAATTTGTATGTGTGTGGCAGATTTATGCTGGAGGAATTCAACTGTCTCTCAGATGGTAGTTGTTACAAATGCCTGGGACATCAGAGATTTAAGTTCTTAAAATAATAGTTCTTCATCCATGCAGTGAGAAAAAAAAGCTGAGTGGGGCCTACCTCTTTTTTTTCACCTGGACCACAAATATTTTTCTCTTATGTGTTGCCTCCCAAAAGAAACCAAACAAACCTGATATATTGCTAAAAGTTTCCATTTGGACAGAACACCATATTCTTTGGAAACTCCAGTGAAGTGTAGTTTTTTTGACTCTTATACTCAAAAAATTTTGAGAACTTGAAGGATGCCATGAGGCCAATGCAATTTTCCAAGGTTTTTCCTCTGAGTATGGACTTCAAGCAAAGCAGTCTGGAGATAGCTTTATTTCAAAGGCAATGTCTAAATTTCATTTTGTGTGAAAGAAACTAAATTTAGAAATATCAAAATACCCTGTAGAAGTGAGATTGCTGCTTTCTGCCCAGTTCTGGTTACACAGGTATTTCTGGAAGCTCAAGGGTCTTGGCTAGAGGATAAGCTGAATGATAGAGAAAGAATAATGTTACTGTCAGGTCTCATCGCAAAACCTGTAATGCTGTTGCTACAGAGTACACACTTTCAATGTCAGCAGTTTTATTGGAAGTCTGTTGTTAGGTAGTGGTGTTTCCAAAGGCCCAGCTTCTGGAAACTTGCAAAGACACGTGAATTTAAGTGCAATTTCCCTGTTTAAAATAGATTCAGGTTTGTATTGGCCACAGAGAAAAGTTTAAAACTGTGAATCAAAATACTCAACTATCACAGAACAGGCAGAAAGACCATTCTCTTCACTCTATTCCTTTTAAGTCCATTAATTTTAAGAAGATTTCTGAATTTCTGGAGCCAGATTCATAATGTTTGAGTGTTCAAGTTTGGCATAATTGATTTTTTCTGCCTCCCACACAAGCTGATGCAAGCAAGTCATTAAAAAGGGCTGAATATGTCTTGTTATAGGGCTCTGTCAAACCTCTGTTTGCTGACAAAAGAAAGAAGCATTTTTGAAAGTCACAAGAAACACTGAAAATCTTCTTGTCAGCTTCAAAAAAATCTAAGTTGCACCTCTGTATTCTAGGCCACACAGACTGAAATAATTTCTGAAATGGAGATTGCAGAGGAAAGAATATCTTTATATACATTTTCTAAAGCACTGAAATCCAAATGCAGTGTTGATTCTTTACATTATAAGTCAATGTTACAAGGCAAACTTTAATTCTGTGGGTGCATCTGATAATAACAGATTGTAATAGCCTGTTCAGGAAGAAACACTTGTAGGTTAACTTCTTGATCGCATTGAGAAATTATTTAAGAAACACTGCAAAAGCTGTTTACACTTTCCATGTATTATACATAAATATTTGTTTATGGAGCAACTGTGTGGTGCTTTGCCTTTGTCAGCAACTGGAAATTGTTACTAATAACAACATTTAGGGTTATAAATTCCATAACCCCTATCTGACTCTATGCTGTACTTTCCAAGAAATTGCAAAGTGAGAACTCTGGCCTGGGCTTCAAGGAAGAGTTGTGCTGAGATGCACAAAAGTGTTCTGTGAGAAACTTCAGAGCTTTCTGCACTCCACAGTATCCCCATCCCCACAGCCATGCAGAGGACACTGAAGCCTTACATAAAGGTATGTTTACAATGTCAGTTAGCCAGAAGTTTGAGACCATTTTTAAAACCAGTCCTAATCTCTACCATGCATTACATGATCAGAGAATCACAGAATCACAAAATCATTTACTTTGGAAAAGACTTTCAAGACCATCAAGTCCAACCTTTGACTATTCACCATCTTGTCAACTAGACTATGACACTAAGTGCCACATGCAGTCTATTTTTGAACATCTCCAAAGAAGGTGATTCCATCACCTTCCTGGGAAGACATTTCCAGTGTTTAAAATCCTTTCCACAAAAAAGTTCCTCCTCATGTCCAAGATTCTTCCTGATGTCCAAATCACGACATCCCATAATTGTCCTCTGACATCTGGTTCAAACTTCCCCCGCACTAAGGATCTAAGCCCATGAGTTAACAAACTCTGTGGGCACTACCGTCATATAAATACTCTTACTAGACAAAAAACTTTATCCTCCACTCATATTTCAGTGTTTGACCATCAGTTCACTGTGTTGGAAAATTTAATTTCAATTAACAAGTCCCACAACAAAGAGCATAAATTCTGAAGTAAGTATTTGAGACACGTTAACAGTCAGTTTAAAGAATTTAGGATGAGCCAAAATTAAGCATAATCAGCAAAATTCCTTCCTTGTATTCCAGATAACAATATCAGACATTGGCCAGATACTTGGGTACTAAGAGAAGAGCTTAGAGAATTAGAATTTTTGTAATCTTGTAAGATATCTGTCTTACTACATTACCTTGCCAGGTGAAAGGCCAGTGGTATCTTAAACCGTAGGATTGATGAATGAGCTCAGGAAAGTATTCTGGGTGTTCTGCTCTCTGGCAAGGTTCTCTCCTTCAATGACCACAAATCCCAAATGCAAAAGTTATCCCAGAGAAATTAATACAGTATTTGGCCCATTGTTAGCATACTACGCTTAGCAATCTCTAACACAGAACAATACCCAGTGGATTTTGAGAGTTCAGCTTTCTTCAAAACGATTTCTTTCCTTCACACAAAAAAGGACAAAAAAGAAGAAAACACAGAAGCATGGGAAAGTAAGTTAGGCAGGAAACAAGTCTGTATTCACATTTGTTACCCAGAAGAAAAGAAGATTTAACAAAAAATAGATATATATTTAAAAAGCTGGACATTTTAGCTTAATTTTAATTAGTATTTATTCAGAGTCCATTGGGAAAAGAATGAATGCCATATAACATATCTGATGCTGGCAAGCCCTGAATATCCTCAAATTCATGTTGATTAATGTAGGAAACATGGGAACAGAAGGTCTTATTTTATATTTTTTATTTGCAATCTAGGCCACAATTTGATAATAGTTAAGTAAAACATTATGGATTTTTTTTTTATCATGTAAGAATTCCTAAGAGAAGGATCCTGTGAAGATTTATGCTTAAGGCTCTGTAAGAGATGAACCTCATCTGCTTTAACTGATAGTGTGTGTGGTCAGTATGCCTTAAGTCATCCCTTCTATAATTTTGTTGTAAGGTTTTCCTTGTTCACATCTACAGGACAAATAAATGCAAATGCAGGGACTGTAGTAAATGTGTCTCAGTTAATCTTACCTGTCATTGAAAAAGCAGTTTCAGAGTAGTTCTGTCTTCAATAATATCACTTTAAAAAAACAATAAACAAAAGGCAGGTTCTTAGAGTTATAATGCAAAGTAACTCAATCTATTGATGTTCATTTTGCACTTGTTATACTTCATGGGAACAAAGAGTAGTCTGAGTTCTCATAAATCAATAAAAAGCAAATGATGTGTACTGACTATATATGAGAATAAAAGTAAAAAACCACTACTGCTAGACTCATCCATATTTCTTACTACTTTCCTATTAATAGGTACATCAAGTCCTAGAACTTTAGAAAATCCTCCAATGACAAATCATTCAGTCTTTTTCTCACTACTATATAAGTCCCCAAAAGATTTCTCATTCTAGTGTCAGAAATCACATCTGCTGGCCACTGTCTTCAAAGGAGAATAAATTCATCACTGTACTCCATCCCTAAAAGTTCCTTTGGGCAGAGAGGTTGTCTCAATAGAAGACATCCTCTCCATTTCTCTTCGATGTCTTCATTAACAACCAGGACACAGGACTCAAAGGAATACTAAGTTTGCTGACAGCACTAAACATGGAGGAGCTGTCAACTCCCTCCAGAGCAGGGACAGGCTCCCCAGGGAAGTGGTCACAGTCTAAACCTGTCCGAGTTCAAAAAATGTTAGGACAAGGCTCTCAGGCACATGGGATGATTCTTGTGGTGTCCTGCACAGCACCAGATATTGGACTTGATGAACTTGGATGGGTGCCTTCCAACTCAACATTTTCTATGATTCTATGGTCTCTATTGGCAAAACCCTCCCATTAGTAAAATCTTACTTGCAGCACCACATCACATTTCTCTTAGGAATGATTGCTGCCATTCCTCGATTTTTTTCTTTACCTTGTACCATGTGGGAGGGTGTTGCTCAGTGGTGGCTGTGTTTTGGAGAATCACTATCAGACACTGAAACTCTGGCTTGAACTTCCAGAATTCAGTGTGGTCTATAAAATCCGATGCTGAAAATGTACAAACTAATCTCCATTCTTTTTGCACAATCCAAAGTGTGCAAAGAGATTAAATACTATGACTTGATCTAATACAGTGGAGGAAGACTGCTATGCACACACACTTCAAACACTTTGTTATATTTTTTAGCAGTCTGTGCAGTAGATTTTGTCTGGGAGAGGTTACAGCACAGATTCTACTGCACTGTTCATGAAAAGACTGCAACTAAATGAAATAACTTTCTCCATATCAATATATATCTGAAGAGAAAGGAAGAACAGTTCCAGTGAAACTTGTTTTATGAAATCATGGCAGAGTTAACAAGGCATTACTAAAATGGTGTGTTTGGTTCTATGAGAACTGGCAATTGTTGATGCTTAGTTGGAAACATTCTGATTTTTCTCGGCTGGGTTCATCAGTTGGTGGAGGGTGCAACCATAAAGCTCAAAACATTTCTTGAAACACTTTAAAAGTCTTAAAAATTAAAATCACTTTCAGTAAAAAGGGAACTGTTTGATATATATTTTCATTAAAACATACTTTGGCTTAAAAAACAACATAATTATCAGCCTAGAGATCCATTCTCCCAATCTTTATAAGGGTTAAAGGGTAGAGATTGTGAATTTTTGTGGTGTTTTTTTGTTGCTCAAAATTAAGTTCTCCACATAGTTCTGGACAAGTGGGAGAAATCCAATTTCCTTCAAATAAGAAAAAAACAATTAGCAAACAGTTGCAAACCTCTTTTTACATATGACCCATAAAATTCTATATTTTGACTCTCAGATATGTTCTCTATTTTAGAGAGGAGATGTGTTCTTCATTTAAATCTGCCTAAATCACTTGTAGTGAGCCTGCTGTGTAGAAAAAACAGCTTTACCCTGTCCTGGACAGGATGGTTAATTGACTCTTAAGTTCCAAAAATTTGCTGAACTCACCTAGAATTCACACAGAAGACATGCCCTCAAATGCCTATCTGTACTACATTGAAAGTTAATTAGGTTTTAAATTAGCACAAACTGTACACTTACCAGGTTTTTCCAGATCAGCTGCTTCAGGATTTCTCTCAAGACATCTTTTTTATTGCAGTGATTCATATCATTCCAAAGGTCTGCATGTTTCCTTATCCTATTTCCCTTTCCAGCAGCTGTTAGCTACCTTTGATCTGGGAACACAATTTGATAGACTAGGGTGCTGTGTTCTGGCTCCGCTCTCCCAGTACCAGAGAGGTCAGCCATCCACATGTGCTTACTTTTTATATGCCCAGAGGTAAATAGTCACACTCAGTCTCTCTCTTTGTGTTATCTTTCAGCTGTCCCACCATTGGTAAAGCATTTAGGTATTTTTAAAATCAGGGGACGTTTTCCCATTGATGTCCAGAATGTACAGAATTTTCTAAATTGCTGTCACTGTCTCTACTTCACACTAGGTGTCCAGATCTCCTTGAACACAGGAGAGGGAAATGTAAAGACGTGAGGAAAGAGCATAAATGTTAAACTTCACTGTGACAATCTTACAAGACTGTCTTTTGGGAATCAATCAATCAATCAATCAATCAATCAATCCCAGCTGTGAAACACCAGAAGGACAGGTGCTTTGTTTCTGGGTTTTGGAGCCTTCCTATCCTGATCACATCTTCCCTTTTTCTTTTTGTTCTTTGTTAGGCTAAAACTGAAGTTACTGTTTCTCATTCCTATCCAGTTGCCTTTTGCACAATATATTTATTTCTTGTCTTTTGTGTTTGTATAAGAATCTTGTAGCACTCAAGTACACACACTGAAAAATAAAGATTAATCACATAAACTGAAAACTCAGAAGAAAAGAATCAACTGAGCAGAAAATGTTTAAAGTCCTGCAAGGGTTTAAAAGGTTACAAACTGAAAGGACAAAGGTTTTTGGAAGCAGACTTACAAGTAAACAACCTCACTGTGACCTCATGCTCATATAAGGAGTGAAGAGGAGGAGATGGACCCGTTAGGCAGGAAGTTATAAGAAATCTGCTGAGCTAAAAAAAAGCAGAGAAAATAATATATGAAGGTCTACAGTTAAATCTGAAGAAGGGGAATCTCCAAGGACTAACTGGAGAGAAGAAACTACATTACAACATTTTCCTGGCCTATAAGCCTACGTTAGGAAGTAAGCAAAGTCCAGACCCAGTGCCAGATCGCTGGGATTCACTGAAGCTTACTGTGTGCCAGAACATTCTCCAAATTGAACAAGAGGGAACAGAGACAACAATGACCCTGTTTTTTATAATATTTCTTAACTAGGAGCTGTAAAGCAACAAAACCTAGGGACTGATCTGGAGATGATCCACGTGAATCTACTTAGCCGTCCACAGGAAGAAAACTCCCAGAACAATGCACAAGAGGGCTGAGACAAAAGAGATTTGGTTGACTATCAAAACGTAGAGAAAGAGGTTCATCTCTACTAACAAACAGGATGCTCAAGTAATGTTTTAAAGGAATTTCTGCACACCAACCTTGTTATTTTTCTGGTGTGAGAAAACAGGCTGGGTTACCTATCAAGTGAAGAGACAATACCGGTTCAAAGAGCATCTGACCTTACCATATAGCATGACACCAGAAGCAATGACTATAAAAAGAAGTTACTGGAATGGCAATCTGTACTTATTTATATTCAACTTAACTGGAAATGGGGCCAAAATTTCCTTTTTGAGGAAATGTGGTTAACTGACAAAGCACTATGCTACAGTCAAAAGGAGATATGAAAGCCAGGTTAGGAAAGAACAGGAGCTGGAAGCAAGTACAAAGCCTACATGGAAAAAAAATGTTGCAAGAACCCAAAAGGTGTTTATTTTAGAGAAAAAGCAAGGAGCCAAGATCTGGAGATCCAGTAAGAACTCCAGTTACTATTTTAGGATATAAAGAGTCTGAAGATGTATGAACTTATAAATAATTAATATAATTAAATAAATTTAGCGTCATCCTTAGTGTAACAAATTGTTTTCATATGGTGATTTAGACACGTAAAGGGCAATGTACAAGGTTCTTCCTGGAGTAATGCATGGGTTTAGGTATCCATTCCTTCACAGTTTCAGAAAACTTCACAGCAGGCATTATACTAGAGAGGGCTCATCTAAAATACAGTTAATGCCATATATGTCGGTTATTTCCAAACTGAAAGAAAACCCCAAAACTCTTTACTCCATCTTCATATCATATTATTTGTCGGTAAAGAAAAGGAACTGACAGAAAACAGTGTGGGACCACACAAGCATTTCACACCACATACCTTAGTCTATTGACTTCTTAGGATTCTCTTTGCCTCCCCGATATTTCTACAGTGAGTAGAGAAGGACAGGCAGTTTTTGTCAGACAGTTTTTAGAAATGGTCCCAAGATGTTTCTGTATTCTCCACTGAGTACTTGTAAGGAGTTTGGAAAGGTTAATCTTCCAGGCTGGGTGTTCAGTTGAGTGTCCAAAGTCAGACCATGGCTAACCCCAAACTATCCCTTATCCCAGTGCCTCAGAGATTAAGGTAAAATAAGACTTCAGGGGTCAATTCTTTATAGAAATGAATTCCTTAACTCTAGTCTGTACTTTGTAATATTACTTTCAGGAAGGTTTCTATACATAGAGACTACATAAGGTCAGCATTTATGTCCTGAAAATGAGTCCCTTAAAAATTCTCCTGTGCTCTTGAACTGGTTTATAGAAATATTTGTTCCACATGAACATTTGCCTCACCACACTTGTCCCAGCTTGTTATATATTTCTTTGTTCAAAGACTTGGCTTCACATTCCACAGAAATCATTAATATAAAATTTAAAGGATACAGGGTTCATGATGTATAATTGTTTCCCATTCTTAAACTGCCAGGTTTCTCACTCCCCCCCACCACTCCCCACATAGTCATGGCATTCATGATAAAGAGAGAAATCATCTTCCTGGAACATTGTAAATGTCACTGAAGCAACTCAAGCGAGCCAGAAGGACAAGGATAAGAGTGGAAATAATAATCTCCCAGAGGTGAAGCATTTAGAAGCTGAACGATGGACTTCCATAGGAGCAAGTTCAGTGATGCTTTTTGGGCTGTGAGTGGATGAGGAGGTAGGTACAGCAACTAAAGGGAGTAATGTGTGTGTGTACACATACACATGTGTTTGTTTATTGTAGATGAAGGAACAGAGCGAATTCAAAACTCTATAACTCAAAATAAAATGAGCCAAATTCATAACACGTATTTGTGTGGCAGCCTTTACTGCACATGTCACATCTGGAATAATCTGGGGTCCAGATGGCTGGATAATGAGAGCTCACTGGCCTGTCCTGGAGAAGGTTCCCAAGTCCCTTCCCACACATGTTGACTCAGGGAGCTGCAGCTGCTGTGCCAGTAGGCACACCACAGTGCAGGCTAGATCCATGTACGTTTGAAACAAGTGTGACCTCTGTAACATAATTCATCTACAGTTGGTAAGCCTGGAATAACTCAGACTGGAGGAATCTTTGTGACAGTGGCATTATGAGGAGGGACTCTTCCAAAGGAAGTATTTCACTGTTAGACTACAGCAATTCACAAGAAGCCTACAATCTGAATTTCAATTGTTTTTTCTCTATGAATTATCAATAGCTGGCTGCTCAGCAGTCAAAACTATGGGGAACACTCATCAAAACAACGTATCACTACTTAGGTCCTTTATCCCCATTCATTCTTTTTTAAAAGTGCTGTCAGACTGTTGGCTCTGCTACAAAAATAGTATGAGCTAAGGAAAGACATGTGAATTCAAGCCTAAAGCAGCATTTAAAGGGAAACAGACTATACAAAGTATTAAGGCCTGTGGTAGTGAAGGAGACACATACACACAAATGCTGAATCTATTGGCTAGTCCCAGAGAAGGGATTTTCTGCAGGCAAAATAAACCCCATCCTTGTTATTAATGTTATTAATGTTTTCTGGATCATCCTTTGTGCCAGCTCCACCTATCATTCACACTTCATGGATAGTTCAATTAAAAGCACAAACAACTGCCAGCTTTATAATGTTGAAAGAAAACAGTTGTTATTAAAATAGAAAATAGCAGCAACCCATATCATCAGACCACCATAACATTGCACAGCTTGGCACAAGTCTCGAAGTCTCTGCTCTACTGAGGCCCTGTCCAGACCACACACAGAGCCTGAAATAGAACATAAATCATTAAAAAAGAAAAAGGATGGAAATAAGATGTTATGTCTTAATCAGAATTTGCAATATAATGATCTGCTTTGCCTAATCTGTAAGTGGCATAGATGATAAAACTTTCCACCCTAGGGGAAAGTCTGATATTCTGATACTTATTTTTGTAGTAAACTGAGACCAAAGTTTTAAAATTACCCTTTTTCTTTTTTAGCTTTTTAGCTGAATTATTTTAATATCCTTGAATCAATGTATTTTATCTGATCTATCAAATCCAAACTGAAATAAAAGGATGTATTCTCTCTGCTAGCATACATCCCCAGAATCTAACTGCCATGCAGTATGGAAAACATAGTCCATATGCACAGCATCTTTTCTATAAGGAGTAAAAGCATAAAAGATCCAAAGCAACAAATTTTATATGTCATTTCTAAGCTTATGCTGAAACAGAAATTAAACACTGGCAGACCTGAAATATTTCCACCTCCTGTGAAATCTTCAGAAATGGGTAAGAGAAAAAAAAAAAAGAGGATACTTTCTTATTAAAATTTCTCTTTTGAGAAAGCCACATTTACTGACATAGAAAATCCTGTTCAAGTTTAATAATCTCACACATTAAAATTACTGTCAACTCTATGTGAATGTAAAGAATAGCCACTTCCAAACGTGTATACATATACCTTACCAAAAAAATAATTAAAAACTACTAGAAAGCACCTATTCTGGTATTTTTGACATTTCACATGCAACCATTAAGAAATCCTCAAATCAAGAGTGTTTTTTCAGCTATAATAGAGTTCTGTTGTGCTTGTACATTATTATACAATCTTTAATTACACAAAATGCACACTATTTTTTCCACAGTCTCCCCCCACCTCTCGCCCCCCCCCCCCCCCATTTCATCCGCTGTGCAGAGTGAAAGGTGATGCAGAAATGAATCAGTGTTCTGCACTGAATGAGCCCATTGTCCTGCAGTCCCTCGCCTCGCCTGGCTCGCCGCACGACTTAGAAGGTGTCCGGTAAATGAGGCAAAGGGCTGCAGGAAGAGGATTGTTCATCCTGCCCTCACTGTGCCTCCCCAAAGTGCTGTCTGCAATCATGCCATTAAACAAAATACTACTTGCAGCTTTCCTGTGCAGCGAGACCCAAGCTGATGTTATCTATAAAAGCATAATGATAATTTTCTGTATTTTTGAATAGGATCATTTGCAATGTTCCTTTATGTACAGATCTGTAGGACTTCTGCACTTGATACTAGTCTTCAGCTGGCCCAAGATTTCTGCAGCAAAAGAGAACATTCACTAACAAATTTAATTCACAGACACTTTAATACCATACACAAAAATAGAGGGAGGATTTGAAATAAACTCCTGTAATACTTGAACAGATGTTATTCACCCATTAAAGAAAGCAAAATCCAGTTTATACCGCTGCTGCTGAAGGGTGGCCATTTATTTCAGTATCAGAAAGCTTGTTATGTTGTGTCAAGCTGATGCTGCTGAAGACTACTGAAGTGCTGATATGTGAACCTAATTTGGAGGATTTGCAAGCTGTGGAACTAGTAAGATCACAGATAACAAGGGGATGGATCTATTACACACTTTCTCTGGTTTCACCATGACATAATGCTCCAAAAATCAGAAAGTAAAATACAGAGTTGGCCCCAGTCCAAGCATCCCAATATGTTAACTACAAAGTTGGATTTGTGCATGCAGCACAATTATTTTTTTTTAAATAATTTATTAAAAAAAAACATAATCAACAGTAGTGAAGGCTAGAAATCTTTGTCAAACACACAAAGCAGTCTTCTTCCTAGGGGTAGACTTCAGTGGAAACTCAGGAGAGATATAGTGCTGTCTCGTTCCTTTTCCCCTCCAGTGAGCATCACTTAGCACACCATGAACCCTGGGTCACACAAAGTCATATGGTTTGCAGAACTCCACTCCTCCTTCCTCTCTCCACATCACAACTTAACTTAGCCCCTGCCTTCTGCTGCAACATTCTTCTGCTCTGAAGAGAACAGGCAATCTCAACAATCAAGCAGAATATTCTGGCTCAAACTCCATTCTGGCTTTGGCTGCTTTAGTAAAACTGTCAAAAACTAATGGAAACGTGTTGCATTTACTGTAATGGTTTTTGTGTTGTAAACACCTGGTCTTGATGGTTCAGATATTTTGTATAGGCTGTAGAATGATGATTTAGATCACTGCTGGCTTTGAACTTTGAACATGTTACTACCAGACTACTCAAGCATCTGTATTAGAAGCTGCATGAGAAAGGACAGTTTCATAGCAAAAAACAAACAAAACAAAACGAAACAAAACAAAACAAAACCAAAACCAAAACCCAACCTGAAGGTTTTTGCATGTGGTGGTTGAATGAAACAGACATCTCTTACAATCTTGAGAGAAGACAGCAAGACAGTGCCACCAGAATAACCAGTGTCCCCAGATGATGCAAAAGAACCAGACCCAAATCACCAGCCTGAATCAATGCTACAGAGATTGAGCTCTTTTTCCTAAACTGAGGGTAAGTACCCTTACATTTAGCTCTCATCACATCCACTGTTTTTGCTTTGGGTTGCTGTAACTAGAAATTCCATCTTGGACCTGCAAAGCCTCTCTTGAGAAAAAAATTGATTGAAACTAACATGCTTCCCTGTAAAGTTTGATTTGCTTTTTGCACTTTCCAATAAAAATAATCATACAAATGTAAGACCTGCATTATAATTTATATCTCATTTATTATCTTGGCACCTGAATTACAAACAAACTTACTTGTGAGCCTAAGGGTCTCTGAACAAAATTACCCATTTCCTAAGAAGCCAAGCTCCTGAGTTTTGTCTGATTTTTAGTCTTGAATCTGAAGTCTTGGACCAAAGATTTGAGAAATAAGACATTTGGCTTCTCTTTCCACTTCTGCCACTGAGTCTCTGTTGCAGCTTGGTTAAGTCACTTAATATCACTGTCCCACAGTTTCTTGATCTACTAAGTAGACACAGCAGTATGCAATCTGAGTGTGTTACAATGCTAAATTAAAGGCCTTAAACAAAAGGTTCTAAGTGTCATTTCCCTTTTTTTTTTTTTGCTAGTTATAAGATCAAAGAGTGAGAGAGGGAGTGTATTGTGTTTATAAGCAGTGAACATCTGATAAGTTTTATAGTCTATGCCAATATTGCTGTAATGCCCTTTTAAACCTGCTGTCCCCAACTAGAAAAAATAGGAATAAAAATATCATTTAAACAAACAGTAGTGCAAAAGACATGCCAAGGTGCAAAGGACAATTATGCATATTCATACCCATTAACTTCCGTGTAATTGCACAGCAGGCCTTCCAGCCACCAAAGTTTTCTGATGATTAGCACCACAGAAGTTTTCAGTGTTTGATGTATACCCCCTATTACAGATCAAAATCACTTTGTTGTACTCCATTTTTAAGTTTCTTAGATTCATTAATCCCTCCCAAAAGTTAAGTCAAAATGGCAGTCTTAAGTTCCAAATGTAATTGCTTGTGCCATGCTACATTGATGCTGCAGTTGTGTATCAGATCTTGTAGCTTTACACACAGATGGATAACAAGGAGCACTATTACCAAATCTGCATGGAGTTACAGAGCTGAAAATTGTTCCCATATACACTTCCATCTCTGACTTAAATGTTTGCCTTATGTCTTTAAAGTGCATGTCAACAGAATATGGGATCATATGCTTATTCACATTGTCATCAGACCACTATCATGTCAGAAATATTCATGCCTCCAGTGAAATTACTGCACAAAGTAACCTTAAATATATTATTTAGCAATAATTTCTATCTTATAGAGCACTGCTACCTGCTCTAAAAGCTTACACATTTGTTTACTTTTGTAGGTACTGTGTATTGAACGATTGAATAAATCTTTACCTGGAGAAGCCTTCTATAGTTCAGTTTCCTGTTGATTTTCTATTCCCCGTGCAATTTACTTACAATACTGATGCCTAATCCATATATGGTGTTTCCAAATTTTTCATGCAACTTGTGGTTTTTATCTAATCCTGTTGATCAGTTTGGTCCTGGCTAACGTGGATAATAATTCCATCATTATCCACAGATTCTGGGCTAATTACTGTGAGATTACAATCTATTCAACACTTTTCACTGATGCTATTTTTCCAAAATTTATCTGATTTATTTATAATGTAGCCTTCCTAATTGTTTTTTGTCACAAACACCAATATTTCTGTGTTTATACATAAGGACCTCAAATCTATCTTCAATCCAATTTGAATTTGCTTTGTTAACCAGGAAGTTTCTTCCATTATGCCCCTGTGTTTCCATTTCTTGCAAAAATACTAGCTTGACCTTAACCCATTCATTGGACCAACACATTCTATAATACCAAATAGGCCTTGACTTTTTATGATGTCAAATAAGAGAGATAGATAATCTTCCAGCTGAACTCAGGATGACACCACACTCCTTTCCCTGTATTACAGTTCAAAATACCAAGAGTTGTCAATAAACGTAAAATGATAAATAAGAATCCAGACTCCAAACTTTTATCTCCTGTCCTACCCAGGAAAAAAAGAAATGCTGAAGTCACTGCTGACTCATTAAATACTTGTTACCGGAAAACAACCTATTTCTTTGGCAATGAGATTTTTCCACTATAGCCTGTATCATTGATGCTTGGAAACACTTTAAGAATCTAAATAGCCTAGACTAAAAAAATTGAATATATATGATTGGAACAGGCTCAGAAGGAAGACAAAAAATTCCTTCGTTTTCTCAAACATCCAAACAATGTCTCAAACATGATACAGTTCAGTCTAAATCTAAATATGCAATGAAAATCCTGCCTTGATTGCAACATCAGCTTAAGGTAAATTTCAGGCACAGAATATGAAGTCACCATGGAGAAACTCATTATCATAAATCATTACATCAATCTCAGACTTGCTGTTCCAATGTCCATGTCTCAGGACATTTATAAAACTGCTTCAAGTCTGGAGTGAAGACTGTATTTAAAAGCTGTCTGGAACTGCGCAGCACTCTACAGTAACAAAAGTGTTTATCTAGGCAAAAGACATGATTTTCTCACAGACCTTTCAAAACTGTGAAATGAGCCCACTCACCAAGTAATAAACTTTAGAAATCCCACCACCTTTTGCTCCAAGGTCAAAGAACATTTCTTTTAGATAGACTTGTAAAACCATAGCTGTATCTATAAACACAAAAGAACAAACCAAAAGAAGGTCTACTAAAACAAATCTAAACATAGTTTTCCCTATGGGAATAAGATCTGGAAAAAAAACCAGCCTCATGCTATTGCTCATGGTTTTATTATTGAGGATGATCAGATTCTGAATTAAGGAATATGATAAAAGAACTACGTCTTAAAGGATATATACACAGAGGTACTCCTACAAGAAAAGCTTCTCAAGGTGAAATATCCATAGACCAGAAATGCCCACCATTTAACAATATTTATTGTTTGACCTCTCACCCCTAGGTCAAAGTTCTGAATAGTTACAGATTTAAAAGTTTCCAAACAAAACAATTCAATATTAGGCATAGGAATACCTTTTCAAATATTCTTACATACTTTTGTATGAATGCACTATCAGTCATTTTACTGAGAAAATTATATGCCCTAGATTTCAGCTTTGACCCATCCTTCAGAGCTTTTTTTATCTAAAGAAGCATTGTGTGCCTTTTTTTATTGCACTTGAAATTTTCAGAGACCAGATATACCTTTTATTGTAAAAACCCTACATATAAAATAGAAGACATTTAGTAAGAAAATTATTATGTCCATTAAGTCCATCTGCTTCATTTGAATTTATGCCTTTGATTTGCTCTGATGGTGTTTTAAATCCCCTGTCATTTTTTTGTTTTCTCCCACATGTCTACCACATGTATTGTATAAAAATAAAGACTTTTTCTATCACCCACCTATAAAGATTATCCTGCTACCAAAGTGTGCTGAAAATTCTTCTTGAGAATTTACTCTAAACATAATATAATCAACCTGTGAAAAGCCAGTCTACAATACACAGTGAGAATCCTAAAATTGCCAAACGGAAGATAACCACTTGACCAAACAAGCACATTATTTATTACCTACTCTGCAATGAGAATCAGGTCTCCAGAGATGAAGGGCTAGGACACTAAGCCTTAATTCTAAGACTGGAAAAACTATTTGCCATTTGCCTCTCCACATTATTTGCTGAATTTAATCCATTCTCTGTTTCTTGTTTTTCCAAAATTCAACACATAGTTTGGCTATACCAAAGAACTAAAACTTTTGGCTTCAGCTGGAAAAATTCTACTTTATGTCACACTTGTGGGCATTGTCACGGCTTGAGACAGTGGATATCCTCATTCTACAGTGTTACTACAGCAACCCAAGTTTGGAGGACACAAAATCAACACTACTCTGATGTCTGATTTCCTCTTCATTCCTTCCCTGGAAAATTCATATAAACATGGAATTCAATACTCCGTATAAATACAAATACGAGTACAAATTTTGAGCATTTTTCTTCAAGGTGTTTATTGCTTATCGTAAATACATTCAGAACATGCTACTAAAATGCATGATTTCTGTGAGTGAGCCACTAAAGAAATGTTTTCCTGGTTATGTCCTGCAGTGCAAGCTCCGAAGTGTGCAAAATCACAAACAGAACAAATTCTTTATATAACAAATGTGTATATTTTTTGTTTATATGTAGCTCTTCATGTAAAAAAAATAATCTTCTTGCTTTTGCAAGATAAAGCTGATGGCACAGTCCTGAAATATATTTTTGTTCTATGCCACTTTTATCTCCTTTGTAGCATTCTCTAACGTGACTGCCAGAATGCTGTTCTAATTTGGGGGATAATTTTCTATATGAGAACTGACAGAATGAAAATAAATTCAAAGTTCCAGGAAATAATGAGTTCCCGATTATGTGTCTGATTACTGTCAGCTCAAGGAATGTACAGACTTCAGAAATGGAAGAGACCACTTTTCCTTTCACCAAACTGGGAGTCCTGTGTTGATTGCACAGGGAGAAGACTTTCAAGTATTTTTAAATACTCCCTAGTTCTACATGAGAGTTATTTTGAGGTCATGTTCACGTTTCCAGACCGAATACGATTCTCTGGTAGAGACATCTGAGTCTTATCTGCCTATTTCTGGCTCTGTTTGAGAATGTTTATATTATTCAATGTGGGAGACTTGAACTCATGACAAGGAACATGATAAATTTTCTTAATCAAACTGGGTATCAAGAGGTGGTCTGTCATCATTTCCCTTTTGTTGCACTGTGAAAGAAAGCAAATAAGGAGCATCCAGTGTGATCCCCACTTCTGTTTCAAGTCTCCCCACCAAGTCATTAAACATTCTCTGGCCTTTGTCAACAGCCTGGTAAACATCCAGAGAAAGAATCAGAATAAAATAGTTTATTTAACATTCCTCTCCTCCAACTGCTGATTAGGATAAATAGTTTGGATAAAAAGCCTATCTGTTCCAAAAATCACAAAAAGAAAGGATTCAGCTATCAGCAAAGTTTAGATTTGGTTTCAAATATTTTTAAACAGCAAAAGAGTTTTTTGTGCTCTTTGATATTTTCTCCATCCTCAGCACATCATGTTAGCACCGTGTCAAAGCAAAACATCAACATCAAATGATCACTGGGTAAACTCCAGTGAACTGGAGTGAAAGGCTGGAGGCTGAAATTCCAGGCACAATATAAAATTTGGAGAAATGCCAGAACAGAGTTCTTTTTAAACTGCCTAAAAGGCTAAGGAATTGATATCCAGCAAATCCTTTCATTGACCTAATAGTTTGGAAATTGCTAATTCTGGTCAGACTGATGAGTCCTTTGAGCCAGGATCATTTCCTTTGACAGGGAAAAGTGTCAAATGTTTCAAAGAAAAACAGACTCTTCTTCCTCTGACCACCATTGTGCTCATCCATTATGAAAACAAAGCGACACTATGCCTAGCAGAAAGCATGTACCTAGCACGCAGAAACTTGCAGTCAGCTCAGGAAGTGAAACAGAAGCATTCAGGACTGCTTCTTATTTTTATCCTGGCAAAGCAATTTTATAATCCTAACATACCTGCCTTAAAATCTTGAGGGGCCCGAATCTCTCCAATAATTAATTATGTGCTCTGAAAATGTTTTGTTTTTTTTTTATTTCTAGTAATCTTGTTGCCATTTAAATTTGCCAACTGTCCCATTGCCCTTGTGGTACAGTAAACAGAAATAGCCAAATAGCAGCATTCAGAACTCTTTGTCAGATGCTGAGCCACACAGATTAGAATAGCTCTCTTGCCTTCAGCCATCATTTAAAATATTGAATGACTACAAAAATCTTAAATGTTTATTCTGTATGTTTGCATTCTGTAAGAAACAGTCAATCAACAATTATTTTTTATTGTACGTCTGATATGTTTAATATCCTTTAAACATTGGGTCAGATCATCAGTTAACATAAATCAGCAAAGCTGAATTTACTGGATCAGTATACACAACTAAGAATGTTGCCTGTGGCTTTCCCACAGTAATAAAGTTAGACCACATACCCACTTTGGCTGAAATATCTGAAAACATCCAAAGGATCTGCATGCTTAGATCTCTTTAACAGGAATTGGGGATAATCTTATCCACCTATCTGATGGGTAATTTCTGATCCCCATGGTGCACACACCCCCCAGAATGATAGAAAGCAAGAAAATTCCACATGGGCTCCAAAATGGAATGCTTTATATTTATATTATTTTATCAAGAAAATGTAACCACAGAATATGTTTACACTTCTGAAGTGAAAACTGTTGCTGGAACAAAATGGTGAGCTCACTTCTAGTTCTAAAAAATATACACTATTAAATTTCTCCTGAGAAGAATTTACACAATATTGGCACATTAAATAATGCATGGCTTTAGTGTTCATGGTTAATATACAAGTAAAACAGGAATAATAGAATAACTTATGAGTCAAGAAGCCATTAAAAATGGGTCTATTTTTATTGTTACTATTGTCTATGAAAAGAAAATTAACTTTTTCAAAACTACTTCTAGGAGGTGGCTACATATTTGTACCACAGAAAAAGGGAGCTTATCCCCAAATTCACCACTGAAAATAATGTTCCCATAGTAACTCTGAATGTGGAGTGCAAATTGCTGAATATCCCACACCATAGATATTGAGGCACTTTAAAGTCTTATTTTTTCAATAACGTCCAAAATATTCAGGATTTTCCATGAAGGTACAACTGATTTACCCCATTCTTACAGTTTAAGAGCGCTGTTTGAAAAGGTGATCAGAACAAATGGAAAACAATGACGCAACCAGAACGGGAAACAGAGATGCCCTCTCCTGAACAGTGATGTTTGGAAGACAACCATCCTCACAGCACCAGGGAGTGTCAAGGAGCATTCCATCAGCATAGAGGAAGCAACACCTGTTGTATTCTTCATGCATGTAATTCAAAGTGGGGCCTGTGAAATACATGTGTAATGACAGTGTATTCTCTTGCAGTGGGGGTATGTATAAAAGCCAAATTCCATTATTTTGAAATGATTTCTGAAACAGACTTAAAACAGAAACATTATTCAAGAAATATGAAGTTTGTAACTGACTCATTTCAGAGTCACCCTCCCATATTTCAACTTTTAATTTCATAAACTACTGCAAGACTGATCTAAGACAGCTCAGCCACAAGAGGCCAACATGTCACAGGAGGATGGTCTGGGCTGGCAAAAGGAAAGTGAGAGAACTGCAGGTCATCATTGTAGCGTGTCCTTGCAAGCTGGAGAAATAAAACTACATAGATAAGAAAATCAAACAAAAAAGTCAAATTAATAAAGAAAAAAATAATCAAATTAGTTATCTTCTTCTTACAAAAAGGAAAAAAAAAACTTTGACTCAAGTTCAACAGTACCATTTTGGTATTGACTCCTCATATTCACTTTCTTACAATTAAGAATAAATTTTCTGTTGAAATGAAAATAGGACACAAAACTCCTGTGATAATATAATTTGTATATTTCCAGCTAGTACCTTTCACAAGAGTGGATCTCAGAAGAAAGAGAAGAAGCAGCTGTATGCTGCCACTGAAGGTGAGGAATAAAATATTGGAGCAGTAGCAGGCAGATAGCAGAAGAGAGAGGAAGCCAGATACCATTTCTTATCTGCAGAAGTGAGCCTGGAGCTGGATCTCCCAGAGAGCATGAAAAAAAAAATCACTTTTTTCTTTTTTCTTCTATTTTTTCCTCAAAGTATTCAATATGATTTGAATACAGAAAGATCACCAGAACAGTAATATAGAAAATAATATTTAAGTTTAGCTATTTTAGTTTGGAATGGATAGCATAGCTTGGAAAGAGTGTGTTTCAAATTGTTGTATGCCATCTGTAAAATGATTACATATGCATAAAAAGACCTTGGGGGGAAAGGAAAAAGAGAGAAGAATTGACCAGTGGAATCCCTTGTGAAAGTATGTTTAAAAATACTGAGGTTTAACACAAACCAAAAGAAAAGCCAGGAAATTCTAACTTAAACCTAACAACTCCATCCTGAACCCATGCTGCTGAGAAAAATAAAAGGAACAATGCTGAGACTTCAGAACAGATCTGCAACTTTAACTGAGCTTCCTGATTCCTCTTCTTTTGTTAAACACTTCTAATGCTAATATTTAAATAAATAGTTAACTGCATTTATCACTGCTTTTTATAAATAATAAGTTTTTCAGCCTGAATATAGGGTAGGTCTGTTTGCTGCAGCCAAAACGCTGGGTTTAAGCACTTTTCATGATGTTTCTTGTGTAAACAAACATCAGTGAAGCCTTGTCAAGGTTCAGTTTTATGGCAACTTCTTAATATGGGTCCATACTAGAGTAAATGAAGATTTTTTCAGGTCTTTCCCCTTGGGATGATTTTTCATTTTATAAAAATGTATACAATTATTGAATAATCTTACGTGTATGCCAAAATTAGAATTATTTCCACTGTGAAAAGGATATATTTTTATTATTTGTTGCCATTAGAAATGACTGAGTGTTGGAATTTTCTTTTCAGTTGTTAGTGATTTGCTTCTTGATCTTGGATATGCTACAGGCACATTTATTATGCTTCTGCAATGTGCTTATTTGGGATATATATATGATATTTATAATAATACTATTTTGTGCAATATTTGTTTTCCTTTCTAATTTTATTGCCATTCAGCACTCATAGAAAAAAAAAAGAAAGTTTAAAGCTTGCTCAGTCAGATGAAAGATGAAATGTGTATTGTAAAAGGGTTTTGTAAAAGAGTTTTGTAATAGTGAGACTGTTCATGATTATATTCTCCCACCCAGGTTGAACATAGATGTAAGCCCATGCTACTCTTCTTCCACTCAACAAGAAGCAATACTTATTATGCAGTATAAATTTCTAAATTCCAACAGCACACTGCAGTTTGTACTCTATTTTATCTACTTAATATATGTTCATATATTTACCAAAGTTCACATCATTTCCATCGGTAAACTAAAAGCAGGTAAGGAATAAATAATATAAATCTGAATTTTCTCCTCAGTATTTTCCATACTGGGTTTTCCCCTCAGCATCATCAGTGTCCCTTCCCACTAGATACTTTTAGCACTTCCCACTGTTTTGATGACTCTTTCCTTAAGCACATATCTGTATATGCTAGTTTTTAACTACTCTGATCAACATTTAAGATCCTGAATATTTATTTGCTTCACTCACTGATTTTTTTTTTTAACTTGTTTTTCTTCTAATTTGACCACCTGTTTGCTATTATGCTGAGTTCAGCGTAGGTCTCAGCAAAAACATTTCTACTGTTGGCTGACCAAATGGACACTGGTTGTATAACAGCTGAAGTTTGATAGGTGTGCAAGATGAGCCTGTGGAAAATGTGGCAATGTGTTTTGCAGACTTAAAAAGGAAAAAAAACCAAAAAGACAAAACAGTGCTTTGTTCAAGAGCAGGCAGTCTGTCAGGATTAGTATTATTATTTATAGTTTATTCTGATAGGCAGTGTATGAATATTAAGCATAAGGCCCTTTATTGTAATCCAAGCAGAAGAGAGAGCCCAGAATGCAGCACTGGGGGCACACAGTGTTTCAGGTTTGGGAAGAACTGAGTAGTTAAGAATGAAGTTAAGTAGGGACATAGAACTGAGCATAAAAACTAAAAATAAAAGATAAGGGCATATGTGAAAAGACTGTCAGAGGATGGGAGGAAAGGAGAAATTTGAAACTAACAGTCTATTTGCTTAGTGAGAGAATCTAGTCAAAACCATGAAAGATTCAGCCAAAATCATCATTGATTTTGTTTTATTAGGTTTTCTTTGTCAACAAGTATGAGCAAATTTGCTAAACTGCTATACTGAAGAACAATATTTTCAGATACAGAAGCCTCATATATATCTGTTATACCTCCAAGTGTGGGATAAATATGATCCAAGGGTGGAGCAAAGTTCCACAAAGAGAGAGGAGAAATTATACATTCCAGAAGTCTTTTAAAATATCGTAGTGGCATCTAGTGAGCAAAGCATCAGTTTCAATTGGGAAGAAATTCAAATGTGGTCTTGAGAACTGAATTAGCTAGAAAAACAACTCAGATAAGTTAAAAACACCTCCAGCAATTAAAGGATGATTCAGAGTTCTGACCAGAAACTACATCACATGAAAGATTAATGTGTAGGTTTCACCATAATAAAGAATGTAAGAAATGGAAACATTCCTGGACCACATTACTTCTGCTCTGCCAGAAATTAAACTAAAGAAAAAAATATAATAAAACAAACTCCACCTCCTCCAATTTCCAGTGGCTTGTTTTAGTAACTTCTCTCTGCCTACATAGAGAAAGAGGACTATATTTTCACAGATGGAAATAAGTGATTCTCTTGTGCCAGGATTTGGCAACTGCTGCCCCATATTGGAAGATCTGGGAACTCTAACTGCAGCATATTGTGCAAAATGTATATTATATACAGCATAGTTTGTCTTGTAAAGCTGCAACGTGTTCAAGTGAAGGAAATTATTTGCATAACAGTTTGGAGAAAATTCTACAACAGTGGCAAGTACTGATTCAGACCTCCTTCTCAAAACACCAACGTGTCAGTACAGATATTTGCATAATCTCAAAGCAAAATATGAACCAGTGTAGTGAATCTGCAGTCTTCCTGAGAATTTTTATTGATCCCTGGACAATTTGGAGTTCTGAAGCTGCAGACCCACCCAGTTCTACATGAATATATAGAATTTTTCCTTGCTTATGTATTACAGCACACTGACTGAAAATGCATTTTCAGTCCCATCATATCATACCATATTATGCACACGGGTGAATAAAAAAATGGCAAAGCCAAGGCAAAACAGGTGCTATAAGACAGCCATGCTGCAAAGAAGTACAAAACTGCTGGTGGGGCTTAGGGCTTGCTTGAGGTTCAGCTTGCAATTATATTCCTTTCAGCAATAAATTAGGATATATTGAAAATAAAGAAATACTCTTATGCTGTAGCAAAATAGTGTAAAGAAAATTTTGATGTGTGTTCTGTCAGTGACTCTCCTGGTATTTAACAAACAATTTATCAGCTTCCACTCACAGAGAATCTAAAGCATACATCAGCTATTTCCTCAGGCTCATAACACAGTTTTTGCAAAGGTAGAATCAAGTCCCATTTCTGCTTTCTCACTTTGTACTTAAGCATGACAGTGGTTGACCTGGCAGCTCGTCCAAACTACCCCTAATCAGCTGTGATATTGATTATTTTTTCTAGCTCTTAGTTTTATGTTTTTCTTGCATTTACTGGGTTTCATCCCTCTTTTCTTGGAGTGGAAGAAAAGAAAGCAAAAGATTAATAGAGAAAAAAAAAAATAGGTGAGGAAGCTCCAAACATATCAAGTTACCTTTCTGGTTTACATCACCAGATATGTTATCATTTTGCCAAAGCCCTGCATGTGAAGGAACCCTTTTTCTTCCAACCCTGGGGCAATGAGTGAAATATAGGGTACTTCTAGGAGTGCGGTGCACCTTTGGAAGATTTGGAATAGGTATTCTGGAACTTTTCATTTCAATCCATTTGGAAGAGATTTCAAAATGTAGTTAATGAGATTGTCTGTTCAAAGTAACAGAAGCTTCAACATTCCCCAGGTGAACGTGGGACTGTAAACCTGGAAAACTGCAGATTTACTAACATATAAATTCTAAGGATAAAGTCTGTTCCTTAATGAGATCATTAGGAATTTTTGTTACCACAAAAGATATTCTGAAAAGCTTACTGTCAGTGCTATGCAATGACAAAAAACCCCCCAACTTTCTTTGGATGTCTAAACCTGAGACAACTAAGCAACAAGAAGGGAGTGATTCAACTGCTGTTATTCTCAACACTCATAAGGCAAGTACTTGGCCATACTTGTGCCTGTACTTTGGGGAGGATATCAAATCCTGGAGTTCAAAAGAGGGTCACAGAAATGATACAGGGCCTGGAAAACAAGTCTTCACAATCAAGGCTTAAGGAGGCCTGCTTATCAGATAAACTCAAGTACAGACTACAGGGATAAGCAGGGAGAAATTCTGGAAAATAAGAAGAAGCCTTTCAGCCTTTTTGGCAAGGACTTTGCAGGACTCATTTTCCCAACACTAACAGTAAAATTCAATTCTTAAACATGGCAATTAACGAAGATGATTAAACATAGAGAAAGCCAAGGACTAGAGTATTGAGTTTCCAAGGTTGAAAGCAACTCTTTCTAATAAAATTTTTGTTCTCATTGAGCTTTAAGGAAAATTTATTTGGCATATTATTCCACAGGCACGTATGTTGATATAGATGAAGAGGTAGTGAGAGGAAATTAGCCGAAGGGAAGTGCAGTCCTTTTAGATGTCCAAAGAGATGGACGTGTATGTCTTACACCCCCTCACCTTGGGTACAGATGTAGATGTTGCATCTCCATGCCTGGAGGCTTCAATCCTCACATTAAAGCCAGGAAGATTTATCTAATTTCTGCTTTACGTAGCATATTTTATTTTTTCCTTTTACCCTGCTAATTTGTCCAAATTGTCAACTTTCTCCTACACAGCAGGGACAGACTGTAGCTGGGGGCTAAGACAGCAGGGATGGGCAGGCTGGAGGAGCTCTGGGGGAGGCTAATCAGGGACAGTAAAGCCTGGCAATGCCCTGACACAGGGTCCAGTGGTAGTGTCCTGTGGCACTCCAAGATAGACCCTTATGTGGCTTGTGGCTGTTCAATCCAGTCCATCCAGCTGGTTCAATCCAATCTATTCTATATCATTTCAAGGCACTCAGCAGCCTTACTGCACCTAGCAAGGCTTACAAGAGAGCTGGAGAGGGACTTGTTACAAGAACATATAATGACAGGGCAATGGATAATGGCTTCATATTGAAAGAAGGTTAGGTTTAGGTTAGCTATTAGGAAGTAATTCTTTACTGTGAGGTTGGTAAGGCACTGGGATGGGTTGACCAGAGAACTGCCCCAGCCCTGAAAGTGTTCAAGGTTAGGCTGGATGGGAATCTGAGCAATCTGTGGAAGATGTTCCAGCCCATAGCAGAGTTTTGACCTAGACAATCTTCAAGGCCTCTTCCAACCCAAACTGTTCTCTGATTCTATGATTTGCTATTTGTGCAGCTCCTCTTTCACACAGCTTTGCTCCTGAGAATCAAAATATGTTGTGCCACTGCTGTCAGGAGCAGATGAGATTGATGACAGTCAGCAGTGGCAAGGCCACGTCAAATAATTCCTTACCCTGCTCTACTCCCTGTCTCTTTACACACATCTTTTATGTCCTACACAATGCAAGATACATTTTGAACAATTACATAATTGAGTTAGACCCAGAAATTTTCTCTCGGGATTAGTCAGAGCATGTCCACATAAATGGATGAAGTGCAGTAGGGCTGGTAGCAATTCCTCCGTGGATGTTTTTAGCATGGGCTGAATCCAAGGTAATTCTGCCATTCTATAAAACTGAGCATCCATATGTAGCTGTTGCTACATTCCTGGGTAGCAATGATTATTGACTGACTTGCTTGATTGCAGAAGTCATCAGGTAAACTTTGCAATGCAACTGTATTCAGATCAAATAAAGAAATAAGAAATTTAGTGAGTGAAAACACAGGCATCCCTGCTAGATGTTCATGGAGAGCCAAGTAAAGAAACAGAATACTAAGCCCCTCCTCTACTAGTCTAAAGAACAGATCCTGGCTGTGAAAACCAGTTGATTTCTTTGGTCCATTTTTTGGGTGATGCAACCTGCTTGCTCTAAAACACACTCTGCCAGAGTCCCCGTACAATTAACCAAAAAAAGGCTTCTGAGCATATGTCTTGTCTCTCAGATCTGAAGTCATACAGGTTGCAGGCCTCATTTTGCTTCCTTTAAACCAGAGAAACTGGACATGGCAAAGCTCAATTGAGTCAGTCAGTCTATCTTGTGAACAGGAGGCAATAATTCAACAGTTATTGAAAGGATGTTGAAACAGTAAGGTGTAAATTATTTGATTGTGAAACCAGTGATGGTCTGTCAGGTTTTAGGCCAGCTCTGTCCTAGTTTGCAATGCCCAGGCAGGTTTAAAGCATGCCTGCTGCTTGTTGACTCCAATGGCCCATTTTGGTGTTTAAACAAAAAAGAAATTATTTAAATAAATAAATAAATAGATTTTAAAAAATCTCCCACTTTCTGAAATTTCAGCTTTGGCCTCAGGCAGTTGAAGCTGCCAATGGAAATCCCACACAGGTCCCATCCACTGAGGAAAATTTCCAAACCCCTCAGACAACTGCAGTTTTCCAGGACTTGTTTTGATTCTTCACGGAGTACCTGAAATCTCAAGTGTCCCTCTCTTTCCAGCCCAAAGACACAGACCAATGAGCCTGACAGTACTCTGAGAGAACAACACTTAGCTATCTTTGTTAAAGACATTTGTTAAAATAAAACATATATGAGAAAATAACAACTAATAAAATAAACTAGATTTAAGTCCTTTTATGTTCTTTGAAAATTTTTTCCAGACTACTGTTAGGCATCATTTAAGTTTGTAATCTCTATGCAAAGTAAATATATGTCTCATATAAAGTTAATTACTTGACAAAATGTGACAGATTTCACAGTGGAAACACTGAAGTTATTTTAATTTTGTTTGTTTTGTTTTTATCAAAAATTCTTTGTTTCTTTAATAGTCTAAGAAGATAAAGCAAAAAAAAAAGGTCACAGCTGAAGTGTGAGAGGGACTCATAATTGATAACTTTTTGAAAGCAATCACAGGGAGTCACAGGAAGATTGGGAGTGCTGATACCTTGAAAAATATATATAAATAACAGTACATGACAGGAGATATCTCCTTAGGCTCCTGCTCACCTTTCAACTTCTTTTATTAATTACTACATAGGATTCTCACTCCTTAGAGCACTTCCCTGACTCTTACTAACATCCTCAGCATAGCTTCCAGAAAATGTCAGCTGAAAGCAAGCAAGTAGATCACAAGACATGTAAATTCTCCACTCCGATCAAAGCACAAGATAGCATTTTCATTAATAAACACTATGACTATTGAATAGTTTAATCATCTCAATCTTTCAAGTTTTTCCTCCCTCTTTCCTTCTCTTCCTTTTGTACCTCCTTTTTTTCCCTAGAGCACAGGGAACATTTTAGAGAATACCAGTCGAAACAAAATTGTTGCTTTACAAAATGAATTTCATAGACTCAAAAGGGAAGATTTGAAAAGAAAAAGATACAAAACACAATATTTTATAGAAATTAAGTAAAGTTATGCCTTTCCCCCATATTTAATAGGAAAATATTAGCTTATTTTTTCCATACTCAAGATGTCAATGTTGTGCTACTTCATAAAGAAAATAATGGAGGAAAATGAACATGAGCAGAAAATTTCAAATAGTTTTGTACCTAAGTTCAAATATGGAGAAGAATTTTCACAGTGACAGATAAGATTAGTGACTCAAGATATTATTTATCACACTTCTGTACATTACAGCAGTTTTCTTATTGTTAAGAACTAATACTTTGAGAAATAATGGTGTGTTTTTATCCTCAGGACAGAACCACAGAGCCTCCCAGTGTTAGCCTTTTCCAAAAAAAGTATGTAGAATCAAGATTAGACTACAGGACCAAACATGAAATGACAGCTTGCATTATTCCCAGAGTTTTTATGTCTGGAGATGACAGTCTCCTCACAAATGGCTGACTTAGATGGTGCTACCAAGTTCCAGGGCAAAGTTAAAGAATGGTTTAATCAATGGCACTAATATTCAGGTCCTTTGATATCATGACAGTTACCTACACATATTCAAATTCTAGGACTGTGTAAGATTTTCCATGGATTATCCTTGTGGTTTCCAGCAACAACCACATTCACAGGAGTCTCAGACAATGCTCCTGCTGGAGACCTGTGGTGGACAGAATCCATTGACTACTACCAAGTCACTTTCTAGTTTTAGTTTCTGAAACATGTATTTCACTTTTCAGCCGATGGCAGGGAAGATTGGCACCAATAGAGCTCATCATTTAGTTCACTGATTGAAAATAATTGGAGGATATAAAATTCTATGGGTAAAAAAGCAAGACAAGAAACCCAGAGGGCAATTTAGGAAGAATATAGAAAAGGGCATTTCAGCTGACACTTAACACTAGAAAAGAGAAATTACTACAGCATTTTGCTGGGATTCATGGGATCCCCAGTTTAATTCTAGCCACTTCTCTACCAAACAACTGTTGATTTTCTACTCTTCCTGATCTGAAAACTAGATCACAGAATAGTGTATTTCTGTAAAGTGTTTTGAGATTTTAAAGTGAATATTCACCATAAAGACTTACTCCTGTTATAGACAAAGCCATTAGGCATGAAATTTAGTCCATGCATAAATCAGTCACATTTTGACAATCTTTCAAGTTTTTTGTATTTGAAATTTACTGTTTATGGAACAATGCTGTATTTGTAAGGTGCCTGAACAAGAATTTTTTCTGTGTAGAATTTCTATTGTTCCATTCTATTTACTGTAAAGGAAATAGATCATGTTGTACCAGGACCAAAGGTAGTATTAGCTAGTAGGTATCTTTGATATTGAAGTAATAAATTATCAAGTTTTTACATCAGCTTTACTAAAGAGGCAACTCTATATCCATAAGCAGAACAAATGAAACATTGTTTCAGAGAAGAGATTCTGATTCAGCAAGGATTCCAAATTTCATTGCACAGAACTGATAAAAGAAACACTTCCCCTTTTACTACATGATAATATCCAATTACACAAAGAAAAAGCATACAGACATAGATATTTCCACTAGATTATTGACCAGAAATAGTTGGGAAACAGCTGGAACATCTACATCATATTGTCACCGTCCCTCTACATTTCATCTTAAAATATATGTTCCTATTTGTATCTTAATTACACCTCTTAGCAAGGCAGTGGATGCAAAATGAAAGTCCTGAATTAAATCTGCTACAGTTTACACACTGACTATGATTCCTTTTTACTCTCATTTTTTGGCCAATGTCATTTTATTTCCATGCAAAGAATTTGGCCCTTTGGCACTTTAGAGAGAATCCAAAGAACTAACCTTTTAGTGTTGGGAAACAGCTAACGTTTCTGCCAGTGAGCTAAAGCTGGAGTATCCCTTTGTTATGGCCAAATTTATGACATGGATCAAAAACTATAAAAAGCTTTGTTGCATCCTGCCATTAAGGAGAATTAATATTTTCAGTGGTACGTTAACCAAAGTTTTTCCAGTGTCTCTCGTTAAAAGCAGATTGTTGACTTTTCATCCTGGTGTGCCAAACATTTTCACTGAAACCCTAACACGACTTTCATCTTATAACCATTATTTCTTAATGGACTTGGATAGGGGCAGTGTACGGGAATGGATTTCCTTTTCAGCTCAGTGCAATGGCCCATCATTAGTGTGCTGGGTCTTGGAGAACCATTACACACGCAAACATTTAAAGTATTTCCAGGGTAACTACTTTTCTTTCCTGAAATGCAATTCATGTTTTATCTATTATATTTAAGGAGCATTTGGTCACATTTCACCTTTCAAGTATCTCTACTATGATCACTTCTCTTTCTGCTGTATAGTAAAAGTCATAATGAATGAGATCATGCACAAAAACATTTTTTATGGAGTGGATTTTCTAGAACTTTCCCCTCATCTTGGGCAATAAATCTGTCTCTGAAAACCACAAAGCCCAAATGCTGACCGTTTGACAAGAATACAGTATGACGACATCACTTGCCACTTATTTCTTATTATTGGGTAGATAATAACATTCATATTTGGCAAATAAAAAAAGAAAAATCTTCTGTTTGCCCTTTCAGTGGTTCTATTTTTAATGATGTTTCTATTCATTCTTGTTTTCCTACTGGTGTTGCCCTAATATATGTCACCAAACAGAACTCACTAGCTCTGCAGGAATGTTGGTTTTGTTTTTTCCAAGCTGACACATGCAGTGTCTACTACTTTCAAAAGCTGTCCATTCCTCCTGTTAAGCCCTCTCATTCCTAATATGTACTTCTAAAGATTCCTTAACAATTACATACACAGATGCAGTTTTGGAAACTTTCAGCCTTTGACGGCGTTTTGAATCACGGCCCTATTGGCAGCAAATGAACTCAAAAGTAACAACCCTAGAGTGTGATACCATCAGTTCTAGGAAGCTGTGTAATATTTATATGTCTTCATTCAGACTTTATATCAAATGTAACAGGCTTTGCAACCTTCATTAAGATAAGCTGGCATCCAGAGGTTACCATATGTTCCTCTTTTTAGACTAGTATTTAAGTGCAGATGTATATTTATTTTTCCACTCTACAGTCCTCCCTGAACTTTTCTTACTCCAAAGCTAATGAAACCATTGCTTTAATCCCTGCTGGCCTTCGGGGTACATCATATGGTCCTTACTATTTAAGAATTCTTTTTTGTATGCTTTTTTATTTCCTTACTTCTGCAGTATTTATAACATCCAAGTTTAAGAGGGTTAGGTTTTTCTCTGGGTGTCGGAAAACTAAAACATTCAGTATCACACTGAAGGTGGAACTGAAGCCAAACTGCCTAAGTCAGATGCTGAACAGTTCTTCCTCCACCTTTCCCCATTTGCTCAGCATCTTCTCAATTAGTGGAGCTGTACAGGATGGCCTTCATTAACAGACTTGTCTGACCTTTTTAAGCTCACCATTCTAATCCAAAATCCTTCCTGTATTCCAGTGATTGTTTATTTAGACAACACAGTTACTATAAACTTCTAAATACTGAATTCAGGGTTATCAAGGCTCGGCAAGAGACACCAGCAATCTTCTTGATAGTGGATTAATTCGTGTGAAATTTCTATTATTTCACATTCTGTATTGTAATTTTTCCACATTTTCTTCAGGCCTGAGCCAAGCATTTGAATTAGTGAAAGCATCACATATATGATGGGTGATTTTTAATGAAATTTTTTTTATAAGAAACATATCTAAAATCCTTTGAACTATGGACCCTTTTCAACTGCCTTGAGTAACTCATGTAACCTTTAGTCAAAAGAGCAAGCATAGACCATGCTAGAGGCTTTAAGACCTCCAAAATATAAAAGTTACAGATTTGGCCCCATTTTTTTCATTCCCTTTCTGTAGTGGATGAATTCCTCGGTGCTTGATACTAGTCTATAAGATTAGCCTTTTATACTATATTTTATACTTCAGCAAATCCCACTGAACTCATTCTGGTTTATGCTTCTTAGAGGAGACTATTATATGTAAGCTGAATCTCTTAACTATATCAAATCCAATATAAACACCCTCTTTATAAGACACACCTCACTGTAATGCTCAGTGTGGAGCTCCTAACAAAAATTATAAATAGAGTGCTTTGTTCAGGCATTTAACTCTTCCATTTCTAATATCAAATCACAATGGTTAGGCTGTTTTTATTTTTCACTTGAAAATAAATATTAAGGGAAGTCGTAACGTAACCCATATGATGTCTTTGAGGAAATCTGGGAGAAGATTTTAACAAGAGAAGAAAAATTAGGATGTGACTTCGCCAAAATTTTGAGGTTTTTAATCTCACTTTTTGGAGGGGTGTCTGGGAAGGAGTGGGGGGAGGGGGAATGTGCTAAAACTTTGCTAATTGTTGGAGAATTCAAACCTGTTTTCATTTATTTGAAATTATTACATAATGGAAGTGGGATGCTATAATTCAACCCAAATGGACGACTTCAATAAGCGGGTGGAAATGATTCAGTACATTAAAGAGAAGCTGTTTCAATAACAAATCTTTATTATAATCAGGAGTGAAGTGGTTAATTTAAGTTTTTACTGAAAAACAGGCTGGCAAAAATGTTTCCAGGGATGTGGGGATTTTTTTCCTTTTACTCAGTAGGGGTTTGGAGAGGAGGTTTGGAAGGGAAGGAGGGCTTTGGTTCCAGGATCCCCGCATTCCCACGAGTTCCATTAAGGAAGGGGGAAGGGCTTCCTGCTGAGGCAGCCATCTGCAGCTTTCTGTGAACAGCAGGAACCAAAGGCCTGGTAAAAGGAGAGTAAACCCAGGGTGACAATTTTGTCCGCAAAGTCAGAATGAGGCTGAGTTTTTTTTATTATTAGTCATGTTGTTACTAGTATTATTATTAAGGAGAAGGGAGAGTTTCTCTGGCAGAATTAGAAGATCTATAATGGAACATTAATTACAAGCAAACAATAGGGTTACAGGCAGAAAAGTGTCTAGCACAAACACACCCTGTCAGCCTCTCCTGGAATGCGCCATCGATAGCAAGCTGGGATTGTCATCATCCAAGCTACTGTCGCTCTGCCACAAACTATCTGAAGTCCATGGATGCATGTCTGAGGTCCCTTAAGTTATTGCTTTCTAGGCTAGAGTAAATTAGACCTGGATTTTTGTAAAGTGCTGTCACTTAATACCTATTTTATTTAGGTTATTTTTATGCCCATAATTTGAGGGTAACACATCTGTTATTTCCTCTACTGCCTGGCTTTGGTGAACATTGCCTATGGAAAGTAACAAAGAGTGACACTGGAAAAAATAACAAGGGTGTTTTAACTTCCAACATCTGGAGAAAACAATATTAAGGAAACAGGAACAAATAGGTACGGTAGCCTACAAAGCAAAAGTGCACTTTTTAACAACAGTACATAGTTTATACAGTACAGTAGATTTTTATGATTTTAGTCTGGGCAAGCTAATACAAAAAACAAGGTTGAAAATCTCATTAAAGAAGCAGCAGTTCCAGCTCTTGTTTAGGTCATCCTAATGCCAAAACCCCAGGTACAAAGGGAAAGAAAAAAAAAAGCTACTAATATCCCTTCCAGAAAAGATTTTCAAAATTCCATCTCAAAAGCTTCCTGTTATGTAGTTTTCTATAAAGTTTTATCACTGCTTCATATATGTCCCTGGCTACTACCTACACAGATGCAGAAAATTCTACTGTGTCATATGGAACTTGAAAACTGAATTCCTGTGGAGTGATAAATATCAAGATTAAGAGACCAGTGCTCGGTTTTTGAGAAAAAAAAAATATAAAACCTCTTAATATTTGCAGTGACAACATTGAATACAACAAAATAAATTAGAAAATATATCAAATAATGAATTAGGGAAAGAGCTGAATTTACCATACAAATATCTCCCTGGAAATAGTACATTTCAATACAAACTTTTTGTTTTTAAATTTGACAGATTTATTTTACAATGTACATTCCTAAACCCTCCCATTTGTTGTCTGAATTCCTGTTTGTGACCTTGGAATTCCAAATTTATTATGTCATCCTCTGCCTTTTTTTTCCAAGGGTATTGTATGAAAACAGTATCAAAATACTTCCCTGTCCCTGCAGCCCCTCTCCTTTTCTCCTGTTAACAAGTATTGCCTTGGAAAATTTTGTTTTTTAAATGAAAGGGTAGCTTATATTTACAATACTTTGCAAAATACATGGTCTAGCATTGTTTCAAAAATATTAAGGGGCAGGTGTAGCAGAAGCTGCTCATTTCTAGCTACTGTTTTGGGATATCGAGATTTCTGCATTTATTTAATTTTTTTTAAAAGGAAACAACAGATAAGACTGGTGAAAGAGTTCCTGCCTTTGATTATTTTAGCAGTTTTCCTTATGTAAAAGCTACATATAAGCAAAGACTGTTTCTCCTGCCACTAATGAGAAGTAGACAGGTGGTGGTTAAGAACAGATGCCTGTAATGGCTGGACCATTGCTTGTGACAGCAAAAGCCAGAGGAAATCACTGCACACCTAAAGAGAAGATGTTTTTCAGTTCTCAGTGCCCTGCTTCAGTAACAGACTCCTGTATTGGAATAGTTTTGGTTTCCATGCAAAGCTAAAGGTACTTTTCTTAGTAGGTTCTCTGTCTGGATGCATGAAAGAGACTCCAGGCACAGGCAAAATTACTCCAGCTCCTGGCTGAATATCTCAAACAGGCTGCAATATGACAGGTTGCTGGGCAAGAGAAATTCAGTCATGAGAAATTCCACTTACAAATGATATCTGATTAAAACCTCAGTGCAATGTGAAAGCTGACACAATGAATGGCAGGCCTACCCTGAAAATCCTTCTTATTTTAATAGGTACTACAAATGCTCAACACCTAACAGGATTAAGTTAAGGGCAACTTTAAACACAGCTTTTCCTTTGCAAGTACTAATCTTTCTAAAGAAACGTTGGAATCCAAACACACAAAAATCAACTTTAAAAAAATATTTAAAAAAAAAAATTTGTGTGCTTTTAACACTACCAACGTGGACCACAAGAGATATACATTCCCAAGAATACAAGAATGCATATCTATCTTTAAGTCATAAAACACTGTTTTCCTCAGATGAGGCTGTAGATGTAAATCAGTTTCCCAAAGCAGAAACAAAACTGCTAAAGCAACATCAGTGTTATACCATTTTACAATAAAAACTAAAAAACCCTCAAATAACCCCAAACAGCTGCATACAACTTCGCCTTAATAACTTTGCTTTTTAAAAGTTCTCACAACCAACATGATTATTTTGAAGGAGAATAATTTTCCTAATTTTTGTTCCCAAAGCTGATAACCCATATTTGGAGAAGTTTTTCTTCTAGAAATACACTAGACACCCTCACAGAATTTAACATATTTAATGTCAAAATGTTGAATTTTTTCTTGTATATGTTTATTAAAGCTTTATCTGGGATTGCTCTATATCACCTGCTGCAGGAAACACCTTAAGTTTCAGTGGATTGAAAGCACAGTAGGTATTATTGATGAAAGGTACAACATCTGTTTAAATGGCATCTAGGGTTTTTCAGTTGGTTAATAGTTTAATAGCTTTAGCTATCAGAGAAATGCAATACCTATGGGTAGCACCTCAGAAAAACATGCAGGCATAGTATATGCATTCATAAATGAGTAAAATTTATCACTGAATATATGGGTCTCAGGGGACCTCTTTATCACTTAAGTCCTCAAAGTAAGGTTCCAGTGGGATTTGAAAAATGTGTGGGCTTTTTTCCAGCCCTGTGAGGTGAATTATACCTAGTGAAACTACAGATATGCCTGTGCAAACAGGTGCAAGCAGTTCTCTCAATTCCCCTGTGTCTCTGTTCCCAGCTGGCTGCAACCCAGCTCCGACCCAAAAGCTGCACAAGCACGTTCTCTGAGAAGTACAATTATTGGCTTGGACACTGTCAGCCTTCAAACATGCTAGCTAAGAATCTACCAAATAGTTTCTGAAGTGACCTTTTACTTAAAGATGTTTAGTAGGCAGAACTCTTAGAAATAAAATGGAAGAAAGTAATGACATCTTTCCTGATTCCTTCCAACATAAAAAAATAAACATACAAACAGGTATAGCAATACAAATGGCCTTAAAAATATATTGCAGAATAATAGATAATCCACAAGTGTCACCAAAGTCCAGCTTCTGGCCCTGCACAGGACACCCCAAGAACCACACCATGTGCCTGAGAGCAGTCTACATCCTTCTTGAACTCTGCCAGACTTCGTGCTGTGACCAGCTCCTGGGGAGCCTGTTCCAGTGCCCAACCACCCTCTGGGTGACAAACATTTTTTTCTTATCTAGTGCAAACCTTCCCTGACACGGTTTCATGCTGTTCTCTTCAGTCCTGTCCCTGATCACTGGGGAGGAAAGATCGAAAATGTTCATTGAGCATTATGCTACAATTTTTAAAAACATGGACTGAATTTGTAAAAGAAATGAGGTCAAGTGACCAGTTTGTTGTTTTTTTTTAAATTCTGATATCCTTCCTCATTTGTAATATGTGTCATAAAATGAAGTGGAAGAAGTAAATGAAGCAGAGAACGCTAACAGCTTTACTGACAGTTTTTGTACTACCAAAACATACTGTCCTGCATTTTTAAAATATATACTGAGAATTTACCAGTTCAAATAGTACCCAATGATCCTAGTTCAGTAAAGTACCTAAACATGCATTAAAGCATTTTCTGAATGTGTTCAATAAAGCAAAAGCTTGAATTGAAGCTTATGCTTAAGTCCTGTGCTAAACGGGAACATTACTGTTCACATAAATTGCAGTTGCAAGGCATGCAATTGTTCTAAAAATTATTCTGAAATTCTTCTAAAAGCTATAACAGAAATCTGAGTAATTCATAATATTAGAAAGTCAACAGGAAGACCAGTATCTGTCAAATAGTGTTTGGAGCAAGCTATTGATTCCCAAGTGGAGCAAGGTTAGAATGTTATAGCAACACGATCTGGCATGATTTTTCAAAAACTTACAAGCGAGGGAAATGCACCAGGGAATGCACCCAGGGAGCATTAGGCCATGCTTCTGAGAACGCTGGATTTAAGGGTAGAACTCTGAGGAAATCACAAAGAAAAAAGTCATATGTCTTTCAGTCCCCAAGGATCAGCTTATGAATTTATAGCCAAGGACGTGAACCTCTAGGTTACTTCTGCTTCAGATCTGTAAAAAATTTCTCCTTATTAACTCTTCCACACCACAGATAACACTCCTCTTCATAAACTAGTACTCTGTTCTTTCTATCAAATGTATAGCAAATAAAATAATGAACAAAACAAAACAGAGAGAGAAAATCAGTCTTTATTAATCATGAAGGACTAGAGTCAAAACAACTTCATTCCCTTTGTATTCCAAACTGATTTTGAAAGAAAATGAGATAAGCTAAGGGAAAAGAACACTGAAAGGTTTCCGAACTGAATTTAATTGGCTCAGCACTAATCAAAGAGAATTTTCAAGAGCTGTGACAGATGTGACAAAACTGTACAGTGCAAAAGAAATGGAAAATATTTACTAAACCAAAGACTGTTGTCCACTAGTGTTCTCAACCAAGACACAATGTCTCCCCTCTCATGTTTCAGTGTGATAAAAACTTATTTATGGAATAAACCACAAGAAAGGTAGGGGTCATTACTTCTCTGTTTGTATTAGACCTGGCTTCTTCTTAATTTTAACATATGAACCCTGAAACAAATATCCATTTCCTTTGTACCATGGGAAGAGGAGGCCTTTTCAAGCACAAAAAGTAATTGAAAAAAGATATTTTCTGGTTTTAATAAGAACTAAGCCAACATGATACAAAAACCCTCTATGTTTTGCAACACCTGTCACAACTTCAAAGAACGTGAGAAGTGGCTATTGCAAAAAATAACAGGTGTCAGCCTAGAGATGTGAAGTCCAATATGTGGCAGAAGCACAGCAATTCAGGCAATTGCTGTTAATAGAACACACAACCCAAACTTCCCTCAAAAAGTAAAACAAAAAAAATCCCCTTATGACCCACAAGTCAGAGGGGATATTTTTAAAACTCTACATGTTCATGTTATCTCATAAGTAATATATCATTGAAATATGCAAAGGGATTCAAAAATAGGTTGGAACAAAACTGAGGTTAAGAAACCAAGCATTCAGGGCCAGGAAAGAAAAACACTAGTGTTCTAAAATACAGCCTTGTAAATGTTCGTAATTGATGAAAACAATGCAAAATGGATCATCAGCCAAGCACTGATAGAGATTGCATGATCTAGGAAAGATTTACTCTCAAAATATTAATTTTCCTGGTCATAAGGTCTGTAAGATATGCAGAAGTCTTAAACTGATAAATCTCTGATACAACCCTGAAAACTGGATAGAGTTCTCCAGTTAGTCCAAACAAGAATATAGTGAGTGACAGAAACATTGGAGGCATTACAGAACCAATACTAAAAACAAATTACAAGTTAACTGCAATTCTCCTACAAGGTCCTGCCTTTCAACACTCTGCAGATAAAAGAACCATAGCTGAAATCCCAGGATGGCTCATTTATTATAATTTGTTCATGATTTCATAGTTTTTAGTGCATTGTCGATAAAGCTCTGCTAAAAGCAGGCATTAAAATTTTTGAGGGGTTAACAATATAGAATTTCCTTTTCTTTCTTTCTTTCTTTCTTTCTTTCCAGCTACCCAAGAGGGACAGAGCAAGTAACATCCGATTAGTAAGCTCTCTTCCTCTGTGATGCTAACTGTGAAATATGTAGCTGGCCCAGCATATTAACAAGGAGTATGTGCATGAAGCATAGAAACACACTGGATTGTTTGAAACATAGCAACAGGCTGGGTTAAAGGGTCCTCCCTCACTGCTACCTAATTTAGCTTATTGAGGGTTATTCGTGGTCTGGGCCCCCTGAGAAGCTGTCATGGTGACTCATGACAACCCCATATCCGGTGTCTTTGCCATCATGCTATTGTATATGGGAATAGAATATCTCTTGCTTTAGAGACAGGCAGATGTGCATTGGATGTGGGGTTTTCAGGAGGCATTAAGTGATTTGGATATTTTCTCATTTGTTATTAACATACCTGGGGAGCCCATCTAAAAGTAAAGCAAAGTCACTGAGATGCTTTGGCAATCCTGGGCCTGAATTTCAAAAAAATAATTGAAAAAAATAATTCATCACTATAAGATTGAAGAGTGTGAATCTGTTCAGCAGATGAACAACTGTTCACTTCCAACGATTAAGAAAGCAATCGAAATAGTGTTTGGGATGGGACCAGGTAAAACCACAAAGGGTACGTCTAGAATTAAGGTAGTTTCTTCTTATTTTTAATGAGACAACTTTTTTTCCTTCAGTGCTATTCTAGAATCTCTTTTCAGTTATTGCCTTATTTGAGAGAAAATTCGAATGATCCTAGTTTGTTTTGAATATATCTCCTCAGACTGTTGGCATCTTATTTTGGGAAAAAATGAACAAGGGCATTCATTGTATTTTTCTGTCTTACAGGTGGTACAGGGTTAATTGCCAGCTGGATGAATGCAAGTAGAAAATTTTCCTAAAGTATCCCAATCCTGCTAGATGTTTTGGTTTTTTTTTTTTTTTGTTTGTTTGTTTCTTTTGTTCCATGCAGTTTAGAGCAATAACATTCCAGACAATGCTTTTTACTGAATAGACAGTGCAGGATGCTCTCCCAGAACTTAGAGCTGTGCTCAAATTACCCAATTAATTTTATTCTCAGATGCTTAGAACTTAAGGCTGTGCCAAATTGGTCAAATTAATTTTGTTCCAAATGTTTAACTCACAACAAAAGAACCCCATCTCTGAAACACATATCTGAGTCAAGGTAGAGAGAATTTTATCAGTATCCTGCAGCATGCATTGTAATTCCAAAAGTAGTTTTTTATCTAGGTCTTTTTAAAATAATTTAGAAATCCATATGTTCTATAAAAGCAGAAAGAATACAGACAATGGCATATTTGTTAGGCAACAGTGGCCAAAATCTCCCCGGTTCCTTCAAAACACCCAGTCAATGTTTTTCTGTAAAGTTATGTTACATGATTCAAGCTCTTGAGAATTTAAGTTCTTTGCTTCTTTTCTGGTTCAGCCAGCTCAGTCAGGTCTTTGTCAGCAGCTGGGAAGGATTGAAAGTACATAGCTACCAGTTCATTTAGGACCAAACTCTGGTACACTTACTCATGATGGGGAGGAATTTACCCTCCCTGCATTAGTTTTAATAGGAATTCATTGGGAGAAAATGCTGCAGAAGGCCAGTGCTTAGTTGACAAATTGATACATTTACCAAATACCAAACAGGATTGGAGTCTGTAAAATGTAACTCCAAAACAAAAGTTTCGTGTTTCACTGCAGTAGCCAAGAAGGTAACATTTCCTGATCTCTTGAGAGGAATTCTTGGCATCATTTGCAACTTTAGCTTTTTACCTAATAGTACCCTAGAAACTGCAAAATATTCCAATTTTAATGAACAGAAAAAAATAGAGTTATGACAAGGGGATAATTGAACACTAGTTCTCCTCTCAGCAGAGAAAAACCTCTTGTAATTCTATTTTCCTTCATTAAAAACTTCCTAACAATATTTTCTTTCTCTTTCTCTCATGTGTATAAAGAGGAAGATAGACATAAAGAGAAACATTTTACAGAAGAATCATTTGACCCAGGCTCCTCTACAGACCTCAGTGAACCTCCCTGGCAACGAAACACAGAGAGGAAACAGGTGCTGGAATGAGCCACGCACACACTTCCCTCAACAGTGGCCACAGAATTCAGACACAACAACTAAATCCACTCCTGCAGAAGCAATGTCTGTGACATAAAGTCCATTTGTTTTGTGATAGAATGGCAACAGTGTGAGAAACCATTTTGAAAAATAGGAGTAGTGGAAGGTGAAGCAATATTTCTCTAAGAGATGTCTAGGGAAAGAAAATAAGTAAAAGCCTTTAGAATCAAAGAATACTGCCCAATAGTATCAAACTACTCTAAATTGTGGTATCTACTGCAGAAGACCTGTGATGTTGTATGTTTGTTAGTCTTCACAGAGGTGCTAAACTCTTAGTTGTCTTCATCCATGAGTTACAGAATGCTTTAAGGGTATTTGATTTGTTGTGCCTACAAATAATGACAAGAGACAATCTGTTGTTTTGCCTGTGGTCACTGATTCCTAGTTTTCCATTAGCACACCACAAACAGAAGGGTTTCATTTCCATATAATTCAAAAAGATTGCAAGTGATTTTTCAAAAATATTTACCTACAGCTTTCTCTTCTGATTCAGACTGAAACAATGTGTAATATGTTTTCTTTCTAGTTATTCAAATGATTCTGTAAAGTTTTTTGCTTTAGGCATCACACGATTTGTGGTGATCAAAAACTATCACACAATCAGTGATAGTTTTTTTGTCTTGTTCAGTGTGCTTCTTAAGTGGTATACAGATGCATAATATTCACCTTTCACTGAAAATCATCCCCATCATCTATGGAGCATAACTCCTACAAAATATGTTCCTCAGGCACACACTGCAATTTTTAAAATTGGAAAGAAGATGGACCTTCCACACAGATGGTGGTTTCCAAGACATAAGAATTAACAGATCAAACTGTGTAATATTCTCTGCATTGCGGAGTTCATTCCCTACATGATGATATTCATCACCCACCCTCTTCCTTCCTCCACAGACTCTCAGAAGATTCACACTATATCCATTTCCAGCACTCCTCTCAGATTCCCCAGACAAATGCCAATCAAATCTTCCTTTGTTGCTGATATGTACATTCCTTCATGAGCTATAAAGGGTAAGTATGTCCCAACTTTCTTCAGGCTATCATAGGCACGTGCAGTATTATTGTCCCATAGTTTATCTTACCATACCCTAGAGAAATCTCATCATCCTGTTTTCTTTATATGGGCTACAGATGTCTTAGCCAAGCTTCCTCACCACTGAGTCACCGACCAGGATTGTTTACGTCTTCATAATGAGTCACCTTCACAATTTGGCTCATTGTCAATACTTGTGCTGACAGCTTCAGCCAGTCTCTGCTTTGTCTCATTCTCCTTCATCTTGTCAGTGTAGTTGTACCTGTTGGGAGTAAGAACACAAAATGGCTCCCTCCTACCTTTCCTGTTCCTTTATGTATTCCACTTCATGTTCACTGATGTCACTTTCTATCTCTAGATTGACTGCTGTTCCAAAACTTTTACTTTCATGTTGTTCCAAGTTCCTGTGCCACAAGAAATCCAATTCAACATTCCTGTTTTGCATCCAGGAATATCAGTTGATGTACTAAATCTTTATGTGCCATATCTTTGGTCAAATGTCAAACTGCATTTAATATGTGTCTTTCACCCTCTTAATTTATAAATAGGGATATTGTGGATATTGCAAATATCTATGATGCTTTAGAAGTCATGTTGCCTTTTTCCATGTGATATCTTTTCACTTACTGAATTGTGTAAATGACTAAGAATTCTGATGGCCCAAGAACTTTCCTTTTGCACCATCCATCGCCTTCAAGTTTCATTTTATGAATGTTCTGTATTTATTAATTCTTTCCTTTTCTAATCACTATGTTTAGTATGTCCACTCAGCACCTAACTCCCCCTTAGATCTAAACTCCCTGCAATCAGTGGTTGGCTGGGCTCCCAGAGTTAGTCAGTCTCATTTTCTGTTTCACCTTCAGGGTTTCATGTGCTACTTCAGAGCTATTAGAGATACATTTCCAGAACAGCACAGAAATGTTAATATTTTCATTGTATCATTATTTTCTAAATTTACACTGCAAATATGTTTTTATATTCATTCATTTCTTAAAAAAAAAAATAGTACTTTTAAGTTCCCTTTAGGAATCTTTCACAATGCCAGTTCACAATTCACAAGTGGCATCTACATAAAAAATCTTACAGCAACTGAATTGGGGTGAGAGGTAAAATACTGCCATGAATTAGAACAGGCTAAGAAACCAAAAACAAAGAGTCAGACTTAATAATCAGTTTTCAGGGAAAAGGTTAACAGGAAGGTGATTAGAATTGAAACCAGTTTGCCAGGTTGGGGTAGGCAATAGTGTAGAATGTAAAGATGTGAATAAAAACATTATTGTGTTTAATTGTTATTATCAATATAAATAAATCATACCTAAGCTTTTTGCAACTTAATCCATGGAAATGCGACTCCAAAAAGTCCTTTAAGGATTCAGCTAGTAACTTCCAACATAAATCCTATTTTCATTCAAAACCACAATTTCTGTGGATAGAAACATGGTCTTATCTTGTTTTTAAATACCAAAGTGTTTGTGTGAAGGGCAGAATATCTTTGAAGAGCTCCAAATTCTGTGAATATAAGACATAGATATTTTAAAACATAAATGAATTCTTTAATTCTTTGACTTTATTTATTACAGGTTTTTGACATGCTAGCTTTAACCAGACCCACCTATCCACCCAGAAAAAGAGGTTTGTGTCCTTTAGCACCAGTTCAGATTAATGGCCAGCCCTATTATCCTGTTTATTTTTAAATCAATCTGGATAAACAAATCCTTCCATTTGTCATTATTGTTTCTCTTTCTGTAATTAATCCTCTGAGAAGTTACAAATTAAACAGCACTTACTTAGCCAAAATGGAAACTTTGTATAGTAGTTTCTTTCATAAAGCACAAATCAAATATAAATTCACATTTTTTGAATATGGAAATACTTGTAGTGATGAAAGTTATACTTAGCACATGTGGAATGTGTGCTGCGTTTTTTTAAATAACAGTGATGCCAGTGAACTTCAAGATGATGAAGTTTAATGGGCCCTGGAACCTGCTCAGATCCAGCTGCCTTAATCCAAATGCTAATGTTGAACAGTAAGCAGGAAAACTCAGAGTCTGAAAGACTCATTGCCCTGGTGGGAAATGCTATTTGTGCCAGTGAGAGGAGCTGCTGGCTGGTTTACGTGATCGAAAGATTAAGAACCTTGGCCTACATGAGGTGCATCTTCCTTGCAGACAGGATGCCAGTGTGAAGCTCACCCTGATATTATGACCATTTTTAGATGAGGCCAAAAATAGTGCTGTTTGTATTGCTTGGGATGCCTGAAGTATTAATAAAGAGAGTAATAGACACTCTGCTGGATTCCAGAGGTGAAGAATGATGTAATAAGAATTTTTTGTTTTCAGATGCTAGACTTAATTTTGGTGCTCTTCCATTTGTGGCTCTGGGTAAGAGATCTAAAGCTGTAGCCAACTAGCTGTTTGTACACTCTGACAGGCATGACCATAAAACAAAGCAGACTCATTACAGGTATGACAGAGCCAATATCCCAAATTCTGGAGATTTTCTATTAAGCTGTCATTCAGTGATGCACTCCTGCCTTAAAAGAACTCTCAACAACGAACCAACAGCAAGAAAAAATTCTATTCAGATTAAGGAAAACCCAATTTGCCCTGGACTTGTCTACTCTGACAGTATAGGACAAGATAGTCTCAGTCTTGCAGTTTAGTCAAGTGCTATCCATGAAAATCTGGGATAATACGTGAATAAAATATGGAACATCTGTATATTGTCGAGAGTCTCAGCATAACTTTTAATTAGAAGATGTGTTTTGAATGTTTTCTTACTGCGAAACAAACCAGACATTTTAAAAACACAAACCCCAAATTATTTATGGGCAAACCAATGAAATCCCCATTCCAAAACCACAACTACCCCAGCCATGAATGCTGACCTCACCTCTGCTGCTATAACTAATAGGAAAACTGATGCACTACTTAAGCTAGGCATAATTAAGAACATAAGAAGTTTGCTAGTGGATTTTTCAATTATTTTGCTAGATATCTGCCAGGGAGAAAGATGCTGATCCTGATTCAGTCATTGGGTCTAGTAAACAGTGCAATGTCTAACTAAATAAAGCATGTGTTAGCATGTAACCCAATGCATAAAAATGGAGATAACATAAAAATGGAGATAACTTAAAAATGGAGATAACATAAAAATGGAGAAAGTAGTGTGTGAAACTGAAACAAAGGACCAGGGGGGAATTGCATTATTAACAATTTCACAAGGGATTGATTTTGTTTCCTATTTTGATTTATGTACTGGGTCTAGAACATGGGGGTGCATTGATGGCAATCCAAAGAGGCATACATAAACACAGAAGAGGACAAGAACACCCAATGAAAGAACAGAATATTTTTAAATTGAAATTAGATGACACACAATAGTGAAAATATAAAAACTTACATTGAAGGCTAAGAACTAAAATTTTGTTTGGAAAAGATTCAGTAAAGTTGCTCAGGAATCACCAGACAACTGCAGGAGTCTACAAGAGCAATGTTTTTTAAGATGACACTAGAGGAAAAGTAGCAAATTCTTAGTGTCCAATTGTGCAAGGTTTGGGAGGCCTCATCTACAATAACACATAGTGCTTTTCTTCAAGGAAAATGAATTTATCACTGGCACAGGTATGAAATAACTTACTAGGATGGCCAGAGGACCTAATAACCTATCATTGGAGCAGCTTTATGAAATTAATTTGGGGTTTCGAGTAAACATTAGGAAAGAAGAATAGATATATAGGCAAATAGACAGGACTGGAACAATAAGAAGACAGCAGGCACTGGTCAGAAATTAACTGAGGCTGGAAACTGAAAGATGGTGTCTAGCAATTATGTCAATAACTTCTGAAGGATTAACTGGTCCAGAGTAAAGAGAAAAAAATCATAGAAACACATTACAAAGTATGAAAATACAGAATAGTTTATAAAATACTTGAATAGGTAATTCAAGACTTTGTTTGCATTCCTTTGAATTCATCTGAAAAGATAAATGCCCAGTGGACACAGCTCTTGGTTCTAGAGGCCCACGAATTTCTCTGAGAAGAGCTATATCACACAACCAGCTTTTTAGTTATGACAGAGAAGTCATCTGTAAATTAGAGGCAGGAATAAAAGAATATGTAGCCTGACCATTTTGGATATGGGATATGTATTCAGACTTACATAGAAAAGGATGCAACTTTGCCATGTATGTTAGCTAAAATTCCATTACCTGACAATTCATATCTAAGGACCAAAATTGCCCTCAGGCTGTTTGAAATAGTGCTTGACATGTCGAAAATTAAGGTGAACTCAATAATCAGAGAAATGCTGAGTTGGAAGGGACCCATCAGAATCATTGAGTCCAACTCCTGGCTCTGCATAGGAGGACCCCAAGAATCACTCCATGTGTCATTTCCTCAAGTCCTGTCACTGGTCACAAGAGAGAAGAGATCAGTACCTATCCCTCCTCTTCCTCTCATGAGGATGTAAAAGACCAAAATGAGAATTCAATAAAGCGTCATACTGAAAAAGTGTTTAATTAAGGGCTCAACTTTTTCTTTTATACACTCTTAGTGTCCTTAAAAGATTCTAAAGGCTCCTTGTAAGCTGACATTAGTTTTCTTTTTACACTGACAAACACATTTCACAGGTAATTGAAAGCCATATAAATGAATTTGGCTTTAGTTAAGCAGACTTACAGAAAAGTGTTCTAGAGGCATTTTCTTCCAAATTTACTTGATTCTGCATGGTGGGATATACGCAAGAAATCTCTTTGAAGAAAACAGACCATAACAGCCATCATCTCTACTGAAGAATATTGTTCAATACAAAAAGATGCAGAAAAAATCAACCAGGATACAATGATGTTTAAAACAGATTGCATCAATGATACAAACCATAACACTAGTCCATTTTCTTAACAGCATTAAAACAGGGATGAAACTCTTTCTCATTCCTTACATTTTAACATTTTTCTGTGTCTAATTAATTCATTAAACTTAAGTAATAGGTTCTGGCTGAAAGTTCCATATTTTCATTTGAAGTCCTGAAGAAATTCATCACAGAAGACCCCTTAGATCTTACTTCACTAAATTCAGGCAAAGTCAGGATTCCTTCAAAACCCACAATTCATTCATATGCAGTGAATCAAAAACGTAAACATTGGCTTATTTCTGATCTTCTGATCTAAGTTTTGTCCAACATGCTCAGATCATTCATTCAAAAAAAAATATAAATGCTTAGTAACTGTTCAAAAAGCGGATTAAATCCTTTAACACATTATTACTGCACTGCCTCAATAAGCCCTTAGTTTACCAAAAAGGATATTTACTGTAAATAAGGTACTAGAACCAGCTGCATCACATTTATGCAAAAAGAAAACATACTGAATTGTTTAGAAAAAGAGGCATAATATAGTGGCAATTGCTTTCCCCTATACTTCTGAATTAAGAGTTTGAAATACTATGCTTGAAGTCCCATAAAGCTTGGTATGTCTTGGGAGCAGCGCTCCTTGCTTAATTTGGGCCAGGCTCCTTTTTCCACTTTGAAGGAACAAAATGAGACTTTAATAGTTCCAGGAGCCTCTAGGTAGTTGCAAACAGAGGGTTCTAAAGTATTCACATGGGCAGAGCTCAGGCCACGGTATAAGCATATTTCAGGGAGACTGCCTTGTAAACCAAGGTTGGATCATCTCTCCTCCTAGTCAAGCAGAAATAAAACCAAATCATTTTATTCCCCTCTCTCACTGCCTCCTATGCAAACTTTTATTTTTATATGTATTTACATGTAATTATGAGACCCTTCTTGATTTAATAGCATGCAAGTGAATTGCAGTTGTGATCCTTTAGGGATATCCATGACTCAAAACAAGTCAAACTAGGTTAGTCTTTGGAAAACACAGCATAAGACAACAAGAGTGAAAAGAGTAAGTTTCATCATAAACATTTCAGAACTGTGTAGAATTTAGCTTCAAGAGGGACTTTGGTACAAAAGAAATAAAAAGCAGCCCTCTGCCTCACTCACCCCTAAAAGTAAGAGGATTTTAAATCCCAGCAATCTCAGACATCCGTGCCATGCAGAACTATGTAGCTCAGGGCTTTTAGCCAGGAAATTCTGCAAATGTGTCCTCAGATTAAAAGGTGCATGCAACCCAATCACGCTACAGCTTTATTTTGAATGCTTGCACTTGGCAATGTTTCTGGATGAAGATGTCCTGTATTTTTTGGCTTCTGGATAGTTTGCACTAGAAAAGCATTTTGGCACAATTGGCAACTGCTCTTTAACCTCCTAAAAGAGCATGAAAATAAAATTCCTTTAATTGGTCTTAGGTATGCACGTCTTGAAAAGTTTAAGACTAATTTTTATAACACGAACTAAATATATAGCCTGAACTAACTTCCTATCCAACCAGGATGTTCTTTCTAGATCAAAGATGAGGAGTCAGAAAGAATGCAATGAAATTGCATCAGAAAAAATAGCTTACTGTTTGGCATTGCTATGCAGAGGTTAAAGACACGTCTACATGGCAGCCAAGAAGTATGATTTAAAGCTTGTTTAAGGATGTGTGCACAAGCTGCAACTAGCTGGCCCAGTGATGATAAACATATAGCCTTAATAGTGCAAAGTGTGGATTGAAAACTTCATCTGAAAATTGGGGAAATATTTAGGTGGCTAAGCTGCACTGAACTCCAAGCTGCCACAGCTGCCACTTTATTTGTAGGATTTAACTTTCTACCTAGCCAGAATGACAAAAAACCTCTGACTCGACTTTGTTCTAGGTATTAAATGAATTCAAACAGTGGGAGTGAAATGGGGAGTGGGAAATGAGAGTACTACTGTACTTTTTAATCTGAAATTCCATCTCATCAATAAAATTATACTGCTTAATTTCTGGGATACTTATGCTTCCAGCAAAATCTCTACTTTCTATGATTTCTTGTTGCAGTCACTGAGAGTTATTCAGAAAGTGTTTCTGAACTAGAGTTTTCCATAAGAAATTTCAGAAAATAATTCAGATGTGCTCTTCCTTAACTGACTGAATCCATAGCCTGAAAAACAACCTTGAAAACCTGGAATAATAGTGCCTGCTTGTTTCAACAGACCCACCCATGATTGTGTGCTTTAATTTTTCAACAAGATGTGGAGGTAGGGCCTGAGGAAACCCATAAAAATGTTTGGTTTGGCTTTCTGGCAGATTTCCCCAGCTCAAGCACATGAAAAGCACTGAGGATGCAAGATCCTGCTAAGTTTCCATAGAGGGCCTGACTTGAACACCACAGAACATTCTGTACATCCCAAAGCACAGGATCATATTGCTGTGCTCACTCTGGGGACAGCAACAAGCAACAAGCAACAGCAGGTCAACTGGAAACTGGAAACCTGCCATCTTCTAATTAGCTGCTCCCTCCTTCATAATAATCCTATTTAAAATCCTATAAAATGCAAGGTCACATTTGCTGCACAAGCTCAGATAATGTCAAGCCAAATTTTTAATCATGTCATTAGCCAGAAACACCTTTTTAGATGGAATAAATATCACATCCTCATTAAAATTAGGGAGTATAATACATGGCCAGGTTATGTTCTTTCCTATTCTTAATCATTGTCCAGATGAACACAAATTTTTCATAACTGAACCAATTTGTTTTAGCTAAAGTCAGCAGCTTTTAACAACACTTGAGTAACTTAACTTGGCTTTGGTCTCAAATTCCAGTCTTTCAGATAGAAGAACCAAAATCTCATTCTTTTTACACTCTATGCAAAGGTATTTTAAACCACTCTAGTTTTTAGTGATTCCAACCAAACTCCTAAGTGTAAGCAATTGTGTAAGCAATCACAAGGATGCATTTTAGAAGCAAATAATGCCACCTCATACGAAATGTACACAAGACCTTGAAGCAGAGGATATCAAAAGACTCAAAGTCTTACCACCATTTCACAGATTGTTGCAAGACACAGAAAATGTGTGATTTAGTGGAACAGTAAAATAAATTCCTGAATCAGGAGCAGAACACTGATCTTCTGACTCCTAATCCAATAGCATGGAGGAAAATTACCTCATCTGGATCTAAAATGAAGATCTCTCATAGATGATCCCTTCCCCACCTTCCACACTTCCACCATCACACCATGTCACTACTTGTTCAGGATGCTGGATTGAAATGTCCTCCTTGCTCTGCCATTGAGAAAAAAAAAAAAAAAAAGAAAAGAAAAAGAAAAGAAAAGAAACAAGTAAACTGCTGTGGGTGGGTTCATATTAATAAAAATTAATAAGGATTTTCTGTAGATATGCTGCAGTATATTGTGTAATATAATATAATCCGAGTAATCTGAGCCCTTCCTACAGCTACTAAATCATTGCCAAAAAAAGTGGGGAAAAACTGCCAACTTTATGTGCAAATTATGAAGTGTGTAGATTCACAAGATTCTGCCTTATTGACAGAAGTAAACTCTTTTTGAAAGAAACTGATTTAGATAGCCGATTTCTTTAAATGCATTTATTTTACCTTGCAGACGTCATCCATTTGGGCAGGAAATTAAATTTTCAGTCAGTGATCTTTTTCACAACACCTCTTAAAATTATATTTTTGTATGGAATGCAAGAAAACCTCTGTATGAATACACACCAAGAAAAAGTTTACAATGCCTGACAATGCCCCAAATATTTCAGTAGGTGCAGAGCATACAGGCCCTTGGCATTGAGTCAAAACTCTAAGTCCCAACTCACAAAACTGCACAGAGCTGTGTGCAGAATTTGACAGGTCTGGGGCTTAAACCTCAGGCAGACAGGCAAGCAGCCAACCTTTCAAGAACTACCTCAGGCTGCCATAGATTTCCCAGGTCTCAGTCTGGACCTTTCGTCACCCAGTGGACCAGCCCACTTCTCCAGTGGTTTCTGTTCTAAGGGAATGTCTTGGGCAATTCCTCTCAACACTCTTCTCACTCTTTTAGGCTCACTCCTTAGTTCCACTCCTCTCCAGTGGCTACAGCTCTCCCTCATTCCTTGACTCTGGGAAAAGGGGATGAGTCTGAGACTTCCCTGCCACATAAAAGGTTTCTTTCTCAAACTTACAACATTCAGACCTCTTTATCTAACCTACTAGAGTTTAACAGTCATGACATGTAGCCTCAGCATTGCCAGGGATGAACAGGATTACTAAATAGGGAGGAAAGGGAGCTTGTTACTTTTTCCCAATGTGTTCTCAGATAGGGGCAAAATAGAAGCAGTTCTACACCTGGAAATGATCCCACACCAAGCTGTTCTCCTACCTCATCAGCATCACAACTCTGCACTCAGTTTAAAGGGTATTTCTCACTGCACAGACTGTGACTGTGACAGGATCTTCTAAATTTTCTAATGGAAGCATTCTCTGGAAAAACTTGCCTATTATTTTTCCAATGAAAGGTGACTAAATGGAATACACTAATAGAATGTCATTCTAGTGAAGTGCTCCCCCGACCCCTTTTGCCATAAAAGAGTACAGTTTTGGCAAATGCTGCCAGTTGTTTGTTTAAAAAAAATCTCCATAAGCCATTTGTTAATCCAAGACATGGTTCAAATGTCAAAAATTTTGGGAAGTTTTTGGTATCTATTTCCACATTTCTCATAACAGCTTTTATACTTGTATATGTTCTTCCTTTTATTTCTTATTATCAAGCAAAAGCAATGACAACAAATTGTTAAAGATACAGCTCATATCACCTTAAACACTTTCAAACCTAAAGAAAGGGAAAAGGAATAAAAACATTGACAAAGTGAGAAAGCAGTGATAGCATATTTTATCACTCAATTCTAATAGAGTTTTCACTTGTTCCACTGAGAAAAATACATTTACTCACCATCCTTTCTTAGTTTTAATGCATTTGCCGAAAGGATTCTTTTCATACTAGAAATCCACTTTTATTTTTCTTTTACAGAGTACTGTAAAAACACCTATATTTAATATCCTGGATTAGTCTGTGTGACCAGCAAGAAACACTAGTCTCTTGAGAAGTGTTTGTTTGATTGTTTGGGGATTTTTTGGCAGATTCCTAAAATTTGTCTTACTAACAAACATACATGACATCTGAACTGAAGATGCTTATGTCACGTGGTGACCAGAAGTTGTCAGATAACTATAACAAGTATAGTAATTTAAGCATGCCGGAACAATCCTGATAACAGTAAATAACTGGCATGTCCTGGGCTGTGACCATACTTTTTTAATTCTCTCACCCTGCAAGCAGGGGGATGCACTTCCTATTTGGAAATGGCCACTGTGTCCTGAATTTGTCTGGCAGTGCTAAGGGATCCAGGCCTAAAACCAAACCATGCCGGGGCAGATGTAGCAATTTAACAGCAAAGCTGATCAATTCCCACCACTCAGGAGCATTGCCTTGACTTAGGAGTATGGATGTAGACAGTGAAGCCACACTACCATGCATAATAAAGGCATGCCATCACACTCCTCTTTCTACAGAAAATACTAGCAATGTTTCAGTTACACCCCATTGCGTTACTAGAGCTCTGTTTTCTCTTTATTTAGTATATTCAGGGAGAAGGGCGAGTCAATGGAAAGCTGTCTGAGTTGATGGAATTGTTGGAAAGGAAACAATTTCAAAAAGGAAGGAGAATTGAAAGGCAAGTTAAAGATGTCACTTCTTAGTTTTCTCCAGGATTGGCCTGGAAAAGTTTATCTTTAGGATCTTCTTTGTAGTCCTCTAGCATTTGAATGTCTTTGCTGCCTTTACAACTATATATTAAACAAAAAATACAAATAAAATATAAGATTTCTCAGGCATTCTTTTGCAATCAAGGTCATAAGTTTTCTCTAAAATTTTTTTTATTTGAGATTATTATAGGACTTGGGTAGAAATACTGTTTTTTCCTTTTAAACAAGGTAGATATACCAAAAGTCATTTTTCTGGTTAGCAAAAAAAAAAAAAAAAAAAAAAGGAAGAATTTAAACTTATGGTTACATCATTAGGAATCTATATTTCAGGGCAGTGACCTTACAGCTGCAAAATATAGAACTACTTTTATTTCACGAGTATTTGTCCAAACATTTTCTTTCATTTTGATCCAAATACTTTCACACCCACTGAGTTAGACTTTGACTTTCTGGTTTGAACAAACTAAAAATTTCAATCAGGTCCTCAGCTACAGTAAATTGGTGTAGCTCAACAATGGGGCAAATCACTGACTTCAATGGAGCTACACCGATTAACACCGGGTGAGGATTGAATCCTGATCAAATTGAAACTCAATTGGAATTGCTGTGCTTCACCTGGTGTTTATTCACACCTCACATCAAAACCATGCAAAGCTATGAATTTTGCATGATTCTGATCCAAAGCCACACACCATATATGCTTAAAATTGAGTTCAGGTCACTCAGGAGTTGCACAATGCTAAGCAAATCTTTTGATAAATATGGTTTGCGTTACTAGTTTGTAACGAAACTCCACACCAGGTGACTTTTGTGTGGTCTGGTGTTTCATTGTGAACATTTTGCACTGCTCTAATGAAACATGATTTCCAAGACAACTAGGGGATAAAAAAAGTTTCTATTCAATGTTTTACCCATGAGTTCTGCAATATGCACACAAACCATGACCACAATATTAAACTCCTGATGACTAAAATTTGAAACCTAATTCCCCATTAAAGCATTTAAATAATGTTGGTGTGGTCTTCTAGAATGAACTGCAGCTCTCATTATTGGAAGAACTGCAAATCAAATCACTCTGCCTTAGGTCTTTACATAGTCTGGGGTTTCATCAGAGTTCATCAAGGTATTGAGACTAGCTTTTCAGAGTTTATTTATCAGAAATACCTGAAAATGCAGGTGGCATTTTCAAGGGCTAGAACAGTGTAAAGCTGTACTCCTTAGAAAGGGACAGAAAAGATTCAGTGTGTAGAGCTCACCCAGGACTGGCCAAGAAGCAACAAGCTGACAGGAGCCCTTTATCTCTCTCTGGAGATTTGGTGGCACTCACATCTCCAGGTATGTGAGATCACAAGCCTGGAACATAATGTTGCTTAATCTAGACAAACATATTTGTATATGCTCACACATTTATCACACGTTCCTAAGGTTGCTGCCTTGTCTTTTCCATGCAAGAAATGTGTATATCACATGCACATCAGGATAGATGCCTCCAAGAAGCTTTGAACTTACTATATTTGCCCTGCACACATGATTTGTTCATGTGGGGTAGATTTGATATGCACAAGCTAAATGTGCATCTGGGATTTCTGGATTGCTCTGCACAATATTTTCAGGTGGAAAAAGAAGCTATAATGAGGAAAACTGTGACAAATGACAGCCTTATGCTAGTGAGGCTTACAACATTGCTTACTGCTTTCATTGTGCTCAAAAGAAAAAAACAAAGACAAGACAAAGGTATTTCCATCCAAATGACTCCATAATGTGGTGAGGAGCAATAAATGCCTTCAAGTGAGATTAATATAGTATGTGGATGCTGCCCCATGGTGCTACTCTCTAAGATATAGGCTCCTACATGCTTGCCTGCCTCGCTGAGCATTTTGGAAGAGATCACAGAATCACAGAATATGTTGAATTGGAAGGGACCCAGAAGGATCATCGAGTCAAACTCTTACCCGTGCACACAACATCCCCAAGAGTCACACCATGTGCCTGAGAGCATTGTCCAAATGCTTCTTGAACTCTATCAAGATCAAAGAGGAATATACTGTTTGATACTTCTGATGAAGTTTTGGAGGAAGATCAGTGACCACCTCCTTAGAGATAGGCAGGTGCAGCAATATAGGCAACAAAAATATTGGCCAGGGAAAAATTAAAGTCTACAGTGAGAGGGCACCAGAACTTTGGCAATTGGAGGGTTAGATGGCACTAAGGAAAAGTCAGTCTCTAGGTTTCACATGGCTCAGTTCCATGTAAGAAATCCCCTATCTTTCATTGAACATGGCCTATAATAATGGAGTAGGATTTCAGAAGAGCTAAGGTACCAATAACTTCAACGTGGAAGATCCTTAGACTTCTGAAGTTCTGTTGATGTAAAACTCCACAATTTGATCATGGCCGAGAAATGCAGAATCTCTTTTTACTTGCAGCTCACTAAGCCACTTCAACTCATCATTGTTTTCTAAAACACATAATCTGGCACAAGACTGAACTCCTCATAAAGCACAGCACCAAGGCCATCTTCTAAAAATCCTTATTGTGAAAGGAAATATTACATTTTATTTATAGTTCAATGTTTATAACATTCCCAAAGTACAGGAAGCCTAAGGGAAACCCTTTCCGAATCTATAAAATGTTGAATTTATACATTACATCTTTTAGCAAAGTGACAAGCTACAAAACTTCTGCACATTCCTATTTCTTAATTTAAAGATGTATCAACATGAGGTTCATCAGCTGAGAGCAGAAGGCCAAACAGCTGCATTACTCCCCAGCTACCAATAAAGATAAAATGCTGGGGAAGAGCAAACCAACGGAATGAGTCCATAGACTTCTGCTCTCCAACGCCTCTCAAATAAGCCAGCGTGTCTCCTTTACTGGATTTTCAGATATACTCTTTTGTATCTTTGAGAATATTTTCCTTAGCACCCAATTCCAATCACATCCTGCCATTCAGTGAGTATAAGTGTAAGCATTCACATCCTGGCCAATCTACTGATTGGCTCCATGTTATTACAATGCTATGAAAATCTCCAGTAGTGATCTGACCATTAAACCAAGCTGTAAATTAGACAGATTGGATTAGCATTTTCCTCTAGGGAAGTAGCATGCTTCTTTTTTCAATATAAGGACTTCATGCTGGCATGCTTCTTTAGGCATGAAGACAAGAATGTATTAAAATCAACAATGGTACAGATGCTTGAACAAAGCATTATATATATCACTCATTACTCCTGGAAGCATCTTGTGCTCTTTGGATTGTAGCCGTGCTGGTACTTGACTCTGTTTGTTTCACAGAAGAAAGTGATGCAGGAACTAGAAGACAACACGATAAAAATAGCTAAGCTTTCCCCATTGGAATTTCAAAATGTGAGAGAGTAGAGAGAACACTTCCCCCATCCCTTGGGAAAATAAGTCCTATTATTGCCAGCACAAAACCCAACATCTTGTCTAGCATTAAATTTTTCTCTGGGTCAAAATTACTTGAAGAAAGTATTTCATTTTCCAGAGGCTTTCTATTTTGGGTTTTCAGTGTGGCCATTTACAGAGCAGGAGACAATTTTTTTTTTTGGTCTCAGTACAGTGTTTAATTTTACTTAGGCTACCACCCCTTCCCAATCTCATAAAAAGGTTTACATACAATAGATCACAGAGACCATAAACTAAAGACAAAGACCTACACAATACTTTTGAGATAATCCTTTGTGCTCTGCACATACCAGTGCTGTATAATATTTGAGGAAAAGCACAATAAACTATTTCAGACATCTGTTTTTAAGGTTGTAGAACACTACAATGTAAAAAGCAGATGCTACAAAGCATTCACATTTCCACCAACTTTAAATGATCCTGGGTATTCGGAGGAGATAGGCAAACTAGGTTCTCTCCCAAATGACAACAGTAGCACAATGTTAAATGAGACAGATTCTCATGCTGCCAGTATGTTGTACTGTCATGATTTCTTTGCTCCACATATGATGAAAAAGGTGATAAGTGGAGTTTGACAACCATGCATTTGCCTTATTATATCTGCTGTTAATTCTATTATTACTATATGAGACTTCAAGTCCTGTTTCAAAAAGCACAGCACCTGCTTAGTAGATTTACACTGCTATCTCTACGCATCAGAGAGTGTAAATTATAAATAAAACTGCTTACTATAGATATAGCTTGGTGATTTCATCCAATATATTATATACTTTATCAAAAACCAGTTCAGGGATCATGGCATAATGAAGCTGAGATAAAGCAGCTTTCAGGTAGCTGCTCACAATTGCTCCTTCTGCCTTGTTTTCTTTTCTTTAAATGAAAGGAAACAAAGGTTCCTGTTTGCTCTCTAAACCTCCTGCCCACCACACATCATCCTCCATTGCAAGCCAAAGGCACAACAGCCATCAGCAACATGCTTTGGTGAAAGCAAATGTTTCACTAGAGCACATTGTTTCTTTCAGACAAGTAAAACAAATGTATTAGATCACCTACACGACTTGTCACAGTCCAATAATTTTTTCATTTTGAATAGGATGTTTAAAAAACCTTCTCAAAGTCCACATCTACAGATTCTGAAGAACGCATTGAGGTGAGGATAATTTGTGTATTTTTAATCCAAAGTTTAACGAATAATTTTCTTTTAATAAGAAGGAGAACTGTAAAGCCATTCAGGTCCAAGACACTTGTACACAGTTTAAAAACACTCTTTCATCTGCTACCACTTTCTACCATTTTTCCTGTACACTGGAGTTCATGTTAATTCGTTATGACAAAGACTGTTGCAAAGTACTCCAGGACTTTGTGAAGCCACTCTACCATCTACAAAGCAAAGATATTCTTCAACTCCTTTGCAGTACACGACTCAACAGTGGGCTTCCAGCCAGAACTCTCCATAGTGATGTTGCTGCACTTCAAATTCTAGCATGAAAACATTTGGGGGAGTTGTTGTTAGCTTTTTTATTTGTTGCTTTTCTTTTCTTTTTTTTTCTAAAGACTTCTAAAGTATATTCTTTAAAGAAGTTCTGTCTTATGTTTACTTACTGAAAAATGAAGCAGTAATCTCCATACACCTAATAGATGAAAAACATATTGGGGTTTTTTTCCTTTTAGTTTTTTTTCTTTTTTAGTCAAGGAGAACCTGTCAGTATCTCTGCTTGTCCTATAAGTTGTCAGTCAATAGTTGTCAGCAGCTAAATCGTGGGGAGCTAAAGCTCTGCCCTACAGATTGTGTTCCTGAAGCTGATTATAATGGCAATTAACTACAGCCTAGCTAATAAGCCTGAAACCTTGGCTCAATTCACCCTTACTCTGGAGCAGGTAAGTGAGAAACTAACATCTGAATGAGCTCACCACACGGCAATACCCTGGGTAGTTTAGTAGTGAATAAGTGTGCTTAAAGAGCCTGTTCTCAGGGCTCATATTCTCAACATTTAAATTACTTGGGACTTTATAAAATATTTCAATAGGAGTTTTTGTCTGAGAACATGCTTAATTAAGCTGCATTCTGATGACAGTGCACCAACATGGGGACAGGTCTGGCTACAGCCTCATTCACCACCCTTCTTCCCATGCACATACTCCTGGTGAATAACAGCTTGGAGGCAATATAAAAGTATTCTGAACAAACTTATGACTGGTAAGACCTCTTTTGATGAAAAAATTACAAGAAGTCCAGATGTCATCTTAACACAGAACTAGCTCAAAAAGATCCAATGCCTTTATGACCAATTATGGTCAAAGAAGCTTTTGTTTTGATAAAAGCAGGTTTGACGATAGCTGTCTCCAGAAGGAGGATGTAATGTTTCCTATATGACATACCTTCTGTATTGTGTCTTGTTTTCCTGTGTTCTTTCTTTTCCAGGTTCTATTTGCCTCTCAAATCTTTTCTTGGGTGATATCCCATTTTTGTTTTATTGCTTTTTGTCCTTAGAATAGCAGACCAAGAAAAAAATCTGCTAAATAAACCTTAGATATTTGGCATTAAGGTTTTTCTTGCTAGGTATAAGTACATCTAGGGCTAATGATGCATGATTCATCATGAATATTCATACATGTAAAACAAGGATTAAGAATACATGTTTTCTTTGTTTTATATCCTAGGTATTTTATATTCATATAGGTTATATCTGTGCAGAGTTAGGACAGGTGAGAGGGGTGGCCACCTACATATTCTGGAGGGGAAAAGTAAAATACACCCAACTATTCCCAGCATGCCAGATGAAGTTACCTCTGCTGCACCCAAAGGAGGTGCTGCAGGTCCCCTGTGGCTCCTCAACAACCACTGCCAGATGGAAGGCAATAGTTAATAAGAGCAGCATGAGAAAAGAGCAAAGCCTCTGCCAAACAGACAAAATGAGTCTAGCTATCAAAGCATCTCATCACAGTTCTGTCTCTGCAGAGTGTATTCCAGGTACACAAACACATCACAAGGCAATGGAAGAAAATCCCCATGCTGCAGAATGCCTTTCAAAGTTCATGTGTGTCTTTTCTTTGGAAAAGAGCTTGTTTTTTCTCTACATGACAAGCACTTCTAAACTTCTTATAACTGCACAAATATCAGAGCAGATAAAACCTTTATCTGAGAAGAAAAGAGAAGGGGTGCACAGCCCCATGGATTCAACCACACCATGACACAATTGTCTCATCCATCCTTCCAGAGCTTTCGGATGGATCTTTAAAACATCTTTACCCACGTTATTAGATGTCTGATTGCACTCAGTACAGTGTGGTCTGTGCTGAGTGTGAATCCTCATCTCCACACAGCTGAAATTACAGATGCTGATGTTTCGGAGGGAAATATGGATATCTCAGTAAAGAGAATGGTTTGTAAACCAGTGAAGATGAGTATATACCTCTGACAGTAATCATTCTGCATGAAGCTGGCTTACATGGATGGCAGCTGGTAGAAGTTCATTTCCATCTGAGAACCTAAATTAGTCAAAAAAAAGGTGCAACAAGACTTTTCAGAGCTCAGGCATCATTTCTTACCATGGCCTCAGCACCCTGCTCTGACTTTCTCACATGGCCAGACTTGCCTTAGCATGCTTGCCCTTTTGAATGACTGGCAACTTCTTCCAGATGTTCCCACTACATCTGTCACAGCCCAGAAACCTGGACATGTTTGTACCCATATGGGATCTTTTTTTGTTGCTTTATTGAACACATCTATTGAAAGAACATATTTGTAGGAATCAAGTTTCATTTCTGAATAATTACATGTATTAAAATAAACTAAGTGAATTCCAATGAATAATTCAAGCAGCTGTAATATTTGAATGTATAATCTGCCAGTGTTACATGATCTTATTTCCACTTGATTCCTGAGAGGAAGTGCCTTACAAGCATTGGTACATAAAGTTGTCTCTAAACACAGACACCATCTATCGTAAACGTTTAATGTCCAATCATGAATTACAGCACCTGTTTTAAGTGATCAGCTACTAAAGGATATAAAAAAAAAAAAAAAAAAAAAGGACGGAAATAGGGGTTTCTTTCAAAGAAGATTATTTCCTGCTGTTGAATTTCTATATCTCAATAAAGTGCCAATTTCAGTCTTTGTTCTTGCAGCATCTACTGTATATATAGCTGAAAACTGAAACAATGATCTTAGCACAGAATTTCAGTTACAGTACCAAGTATTTCAACCTCATTTTGCATGCACTGTGATTTAAAGTGTTAACTATCTGTTTACATGTGATATACTACAAAACTGGGCCCACCTTTGCTCCCTTTCTCAATGTTTTTTTCATCAATCTTGTCTACTATTACAATTGCTTTTAGTGTTCCTGATAATTTGTAAAATGTCATATTTATTGCACAACCCATATTCACTTGCAAAAAATATACTCCATGGATCCCCTATAAAAAATTCCATCTAAGCAGAAGAATATCTTAAAAGTTCAGTGACAGATAATGAATAATGAAGTCAGCAATAACTGGTAAAAGTCAGTCCCTTACTCAAAATAAATAAAATGCAGAAGAAAGTAAAAATAATAGGATAGAGAAAGGGGAAGGGGGGAAGAGGGACAGTTTTGGAATTATTCATATGAAGAAAAGTGGGGAAAAATTTACAGTGGATCTGTTTCTCGGGGAGTTTGGTCCAAGTCTCACTGGCAAAAGTGAAGAGGCAGACTTCAGAAATATGAAGCAAGGAGAAAGACATAAAAAAATGGAGTGAGGGGAAGGACTTCATGCCACTTTTTCCTTTTGGCTTTTATACTCTACACACATTTTCCTTACCCTTACTCATACGCGTTTGTCTGGGGGAAATGTTGGGATTGGGAAGTGATCCATGAGAATGAAGCAGCTTGAAAAGCATTATATTAGTCTGTGGAATAAGTAATACTTCAACCAAGTGAAGTAATGGAAACCACTTCACCCAAGTCATTTAAAATTGGACTGAATAAGGCACTGGAGATTATGCTGAAGGGAATAATTCTGCATTGGCAGGAGTATGGACAAGATGACTTAATAGATCCAGTGTCCATGTGCCAAATCCCGAGATCCGGATCCAGTTTTTATTACCCTATCTTTACTCAAGTTGAACTTCCATTCACGTTATTGGGAGCTCATTCTGACACAAGAGAAAAATAACCAAGAGCTTCAGGATTTATGTGTAAAACTGTGAATAAAACTTAACTTGTTGCATAATAATTATGAAGTATGAGGGCAAAACCAATGGATCTAAACAGAGCACTCCTTGAATTATTCCTAGTAGTCTGACTGGAAAATTTATAGTTTATCTGGTTTAATTGGTTGAGACACACAAGAATTAGTGAAAACTCTGCTGCTCACTTGAAACATGTCTGTGTGTGTATGTTATGCTGTTCCTGAAATGAGTGAAAATATCTGTTAATACAATATTGCAATGAAAATTAAATTGTGCTTTGTTATTTAAGCATGGGAAGAGTATTAGAAGCTTACATTAAAAAAACACATAATGCAAACATAAGCAACGTCATTTTTTTCCATTTCTTCATTAAATACACTGTGGTGTTTCAATGCAAATGGGAGAAGGTTTAGGGTAAATGGAGTCTATCTTCCTTGGTTGAGAAGTGTGTATAAAGGAATCAAGGCTTTTCAGAGATTCTGCTTAACTCTGGTTTTAGTTTTACAGAAAAATAGCACTAATTAAACCAAAATTAGTCTGTAAATGCTATTAACACATTTAAAATGAGAGATTTGAGTGTTCTCTGGGGACAGAGACATGTATTATGTACAAAAGGGTTGGTTTAGATGCAGTTAAATAGTTCCAATTTTCACTTCATTCCCATTCACACCTGTCGCCTGCTTAGATTATTCCTGGCAAGGAAATGGTGAATGAATTCTCCCTGGCACACTACACAATTATTACAGACAGAAAAATCAAAAGCTATATTGAGTGTATTGGAGGAGGAAAAAAAAGTCAGAAAGATAGCTGAAGCAGGAAATTCTACATTTTTTAATATATAGATATATACATTATTTATATTAAACTTTCCAATATGGAGGATTGGATTGGGAACTGTAAGGCAGTGGAATTTCTTCCTTCCCAATAAAAAAGTCATGTTAATAGCTACTTGGGGTCTTATTAAAAATTTTTACACCATACTGAAAATTCTTGTTTATGCCTATACTGAGCACTAGTCTGTATGAAGGGATGAGATTTTTCTTGTATCTTTCTGGACTAAGGTTATTGCCCAACACTGCAAAGCTGCAAAAAAGTCGTGAGTTCTCAGAATGGGAAGAACAGAAATCTTATCTGACTATTCCTTTCTTTTCTGTTTTCTGGGGTTTTTTTTGGGGGGGGTTTTTTGTTGTTTTTTGTTTTTTTTTTCTTGATAGTTTGCTTTGGGGGTTATTTCCTAGATCTGCATAGAAGCTGTAGGAAACCTGGCACATTACCTCTAAAAATGCCATGAAATCAAAGTGAAACTCATTAGTGAGCACGTACAGATACGGGGGAAAGAGCTGTGGTTGACCATGGCCACGGGGAATCAGAGGGAAAACATACAGACATAGTTATTTTTTATATTGTTTGATTGCATTAAAACTTTACAAAGACCAAAGCATGTATCAGGTGTCCTGCCAGGGTCTTCAAGCACAACACAAAAAAAGTAATTGCTGAGTACAAAGCTTATGGTCCATACAATGACCAGAACTGCTGCAGTCCTCCTCAGCTTCAGCTATACTCTGTAGATGCACCTGATTTCTTGGACCATCATTATTTTTAAACCAAATAAAATGTCTCTCTGGTTCTTTAGGTATATAAGGCATTGCTTTCACAGTATGCTTCATCTGGAACTGTATTTAAGTAAACTCAAGAGAACTCTATATAGGCAATGCAAAATCATGTGTGATTTTTTTTGTTGTTGTTTCAAAAGACAGGGCTTGAGTAATGTCAGGGTTTATGGCTTTTATTTTATTTGGAGGGACTACTTTTTAACGGAAGCAGGAAGCAGTCTTTGGACACAGTAAGTCACAATGTATAAATAGCTCTACTGAGAGTATAACAAAGACTCTTTTGTGCTCTTTTACCGGCACAGCCAATCACATATGCAACTTAGTAACATAAAAATACCTCATCCTTACTTATGACACCCATATCTTACAACAAAATTAAGATATCCATTTAAGATTTATATCAAAGTCTCATTATTTTTTGTGCATTTCTTATTAGAAGTCATACAGAAGCTTAAATTCTTTTCTTTAATAATTGTAGAGATATACAAGAAATTTGCTGCTGTTTGATTACAAAGTAGAACATACAGTTAATTCATCTTAAATTGGAATACATTTGTGGAAATATGCTTCTCCATATGGTTTCATATTTATTTCTGCAAGGTGAATACAGTGACAGCATTTTTTTCAAATTAGAATCCATGATTTTTTTATTAAATCAAAACCAGTGGAGTTTCTTCTTAGCAAGCATTTGGGACCTCATTTTAAGCCATTTTAAGGAGGTATGAAGTTTATTGGATTTTAAGTATATCCTCTCCATCAAGAGTCTCTTAAAGGATAGTTTAATCTGTCTAATTCACATTCAGGAATTTCATTTTACATGCCAGGCTCTGGGACTGTCAAATCCTTTGGCTTTTCATTCTTATCAAACATAATAAAACAATCATATATAACCAGTAGGATGTATTTTTTTGATTTTTATCCAAATATCATTTTCAAATCCAATTTAGGTCATATAGGATGCCAATTTTGTGCAGTTGAGGAGTTAGATGGATTTTCCAAAGGAAGATTATCAGTAGTAAGTATAAACATATGTCAGTTCATTAACTCTTTAAATAAAATATCCAGCACATCAAACTTCATTCCCTCCTACACTTTCAAACACTACAACAGGCCCTACTTGAAGCTCTGTAAAGTCCTGATACAAAAACTCCCCAAGTCAGTAGAAATCATTGGCCTTCCCAGTAGGGTTTGTACTTGGGCAAACTCTAATACATCCAAACATTTTACTGAGTGGGCTTGAACACATTTTGAGATTTGGGACAGATAAGGATCCCATGCAGTCTATGCTAGCCACTGTTTAGAATGGCTTCCAGTGAAATATTCTCTAGCTGCTCCATAATTTAAGTGTTATTATGTCCTACTTACAACCAAGGACAGAAAGTAAATTTGCCTATTGTCAGTCAATCATTCCTATTCTCCTTCTCCCCTGAAACTATAACGCTGCACTTTCATATATCTAAGAATCTTTGCCCCATCTGGTCAAAATCAATATAGGTTTTACACAAAGTGTTGATTTGTATTTCTTAATCACAAGATTTTTTCCCCCCACTGTTATGATAGAGTTTAAAGAATATATTTGCCTCCTGTACTTTGAAAATGAAAGGTTCTTTTATTTCCAATTTTAGGAGTAACCAAATCTAAATCCATGCTAATCCCGAAAGTCAAGTAAATTCTAATGACTCCTTAGAAGTGGTACTAACATTACCAATTACTTTCTTCGTCTGCTTAGTGTTATGCAAATTGATACTAACTAATAAAAGTGGGTGTGATTGCAAATGAATTAGATGGTACCAAAAAACAGTAATATACCCAACTTCAGTAAGTATTTTATTCCTTGTACACAAAGAATATTTTAAGATTAATAATGTATTCACAAATTTCTTAGGCTTAGTGAAAAAATGAGTCTGTCTTTAGAGGAGCTTTTTATTCTGCTGGGGTTAAATGGGGATTCTAACAAATCCAGTACACATAAGCCAGGTGAAGTTTCACTGTTACCTAGACATAAGTAAAAGCTGTTATGCAGAATTTCTTATCTCATGTAAACGAATCTGTTTGGACATACAGAAAGAGGAAAATCCCTCCTTTTCTCAGTTTCAAACACAAGGAAAAAGACTGACATTGCTCATTCTTCAAGAAATTGCTACATCATTAAATCAATCTTTGCTAATTTTTCAACACTCTTTTCTGCAACCAGCCAGCCATGTAGTGCCCATTTGCTCTTGAGCCTAGTCCACCTCATGTCTTATACTGATAATAAAAATAATTTAGAAGCCTACGTCACTTTTTTTAAATGCAGGAATAGCATGACCAGTCAAACAGACAACAGTACTTCTCAGCACCCTTCCACAAGAATGGAGCCCAATATTCAGTCTTATATTCAGTCTTAAATACATTCAGACTCAAACATTCAAAATCTTTTAAAAGCAACCACATCTGTGGACTTAAAGGAAAATGTGAATAATAACTCAGAGTGATAAGCCTGTTACACTAGCATGGCCCTAAGTCAGAGGGACCTCAGAGTAGCATTTTCCCTAGGGCAAACAAGAAAAGGCAGTAGGATTCACATCATCTTCCTGCATCAATCCATAAGCCTTGAATAGTCAACCTACTAACCTTTATGTCAGCTTATTTGTAGCAGCTGGTTGTTATGGTTCTCCACTAAAACCTTTGCTCATCTCCTGTTGATCTAAGCCAATTCCTACCTCCGGTGACAGAGAGAAAAGGAAAGCAAGCACCCAGGTGATGCCCACATGCCATTGCCTGGGCTTGTGTAGACGTGGAGAAAACCTTGATATAGCCCATCTCTAGGTCTCTCCCAGTGTAAAGGTGGTTAGGACAGGATAGTTTCAAACTCCCTTCAGAGCGTGTGGGCCAATATTCACCAAAGTCAAAGATATCACAGTAAGTAAATAAAAGTATGATTTGGACTCACATTGAGTGTTACTGAGTCATCAACAAACATACAGGGCTGGAGAGATACTCTTCCCAAATATATAATCTGAGATTTTCATATTGCACCTCCTGGGTATAGCAGTGTTTGACAAGATTCACAGAACTGAATCCATCAGAAAAAGAGAACACACAGGTTTAATAGCAACAGGTCATGAGTCAGGTCAGAGAGACATGGAGGCCTGATTGTGATTTCAGGGTAGACCATTTCCACAGTTCCTGATTGCATTTTCATCAGCTATAATTTAGAAAGTCTTTATCACCTCCACCAGAACAGAAAATAAATATTAAAAAATTCACTTCAGTATCTCACAATATCCACACCTCAACAATCAAGTAAGTAAGACACATTTTACATTTACACTTGAATTATTGTTATACAGCCAACAAAAACAAAATATGAAGCCTTACTGAAGAGCAGATTTAATTTGATAGCATTTCTGAAGTATCTGGGGATATCTGCTGTCTTTGAATGCTGCATAAATTCTGCCATTGTTTTCCACAGTACTGCAAAAGGAGAACTTCCAAGTGTTGTTCACAGCAGGAAACGCCTTCAGCCTATTTCTATCCACAACTAATAATTCTTAAGTTAATATCTGGTGGGCCCCTCCAAGCATTTCAAAATGGTATGCTTTCTGCAGTGGCCTGGTAAGGACTGTATGACCTACAAAAATTGGTAGTGCATCTCATAATGACACTTTTTCAGTCAGTTAGGTTTACTGTGTCAGTAAATCAGTGGGTGTAAGTTGTGATTAGAAAAAAAGTAGCCTACAGCAATTAAAATAGATAGGGGTTTTATTATTACTTCTTTATCTTTCTTTGCAATAAAAAAAATCTTATTCTGATCACTGCTATCCTATTCCTCCTCCGTCTTTTCTCGAATCCCTCAGTCATAAAGTGCTGATGGCATTCATGAAGATTTAGAATACAAGAATTTTCTGTTTCATTTATCACTGCATTAAACTTGCTTCCCTTTCATAAGAAAGTTTCATACTACCTACCACACTATACAAGACCAGTCTTAAAATATCCCTGCATATACAAACTTTTTATAAGCCATAATACTAAAAGAGTTGCATATGCAACATCAAATTGTAAGTCCAGTCATTACGTTAGCAATAAATAAGCTATTAAGGGATATTTACAAAGAAATATGAAAAAAAGGCATAAGTAGCATGTTTATATTTTCAGATGGATATATCAATCCAGACAAAAGATAATGAAATATGTGCTGATCATCTAATTTGCATCTTGTCCACCAAGTTTTTGCATCTTTCAAGCAATCTACTGCTATTGCTCATAAGCAGAACTTGACGTGCTGAAGTGGATGACTGTGACCGTTTACACTAGCTGAGGAACTGTTTCTAAATTTCTAGCCACACTTCATTTAAGACCTAATAATACACATCTTACCAAAGAAACCTATTTGATATTAAAAAGTGCATTAGGAAGCTAAACTAGATATTTTTTAAAGAATTTGGATTTATTTTTTAAGGAAATGTGCAGCTGGGAGATACTTTTATTTACTAAAGTGCATTCTTTTCTATGAACTTTTTAAAGTTCAAAAGAATAAGAACCCAAAAACCACAGAGTAGAAAATGAAGCATTAAATTCTCATTGTGGTGTACACTAGTCATTTGGATGATTACGCAAAAAATGAATTTTCAAGCTACTGTCCTGTTATTTAAATTTTAGCATTAGCTTTGGGATAATGCATTTCAGAAGCAGACAATATCCACTCAGAAAGAGATTACCTTAAGTCTTCTTTATGAAAAAACAGGGAGAAGCAGGAACCTTAATCTCACAGCTATGTCTGTTTTAACTGTGCTGACCCTATTTGTGTTTCACTGCATTGGTGCCAAGGGCTTTGCTCTGATTTGAAAGGTCAAAGATTGGAGGAGCTATTCCTTACAGACTGTGTTCTTTTTCTGAGTATTTGGTCATTGTACTCTAAATGTTCACCAAATATACCTGGGTTTATATTTTTCAGATTCCATTCTTTAGAAAAGAAAGAGTCATCGTCTTTCAATTCATAAGACTAAAAAAGTCAAGTCAAACTACAAAAGCACAATTTCTCAGTGTCTACTCTATCCTTATTTGTTCCATTTCTGAGTGACTGAGCATTTGATTCAGCTCAGGCAGCCACCACTCCCAGTTCCTGAGCCTCAGCCAGGTCTCTCAGGCCCATTCACAATTCCAGCACTAACTTTCCATAATTATTTTATTTCCTTAATCTTCCCAATGGCTGGTTCAGCCCCAGGTGGGCCTCATTCCTCTCCAAGTTCAATAAGACAATCTCTTACTCCCTCTGCTCTCCTGTCTCCTCTAATTTTGAATTTTGTTGGCAGTCTTACAGTATCTCCTCTCCTCTCTCTCTCATGCACACACAAACGCATATATGCACACACACACAGAGTAGATGGGAAATACCATTTGGAGAAAAACAATGACAAGTTGCCATTTTCCACACCTCGAAAAGAACCAAAAGCTGGGAAAAAAAAGAAAAGGCCTATGAGGGAGAAAAGAGCACCAGAAAACCGTAAAGGGGAGGGAAAAAAGAAAAGTTTGAATAGATCAGTAGCAAAACAGAGGAAAAAATGTTACATATAGAGGAGGGGAAAAAGAGTAAGTTATAGTGGTGATGAGGAGAAGATAGGAGAAGATATAAAAATGGAAAAAATTAAGCCCCAAATAACCTAAAGTTCAATGTAGTTTTTCAATTTCTACCTCTCTGCCCAAAATTTCTATCTTAAAAGTGTTGAAAAAGATGCAAAAAACTCCAGGCAGTTTCATCTTATTGTCTCAGTCTTAGCTTACTACACAGTATTCCCAAAGCTGAAAATGTTAAATGCTTGAGCCTTCTCTCAGCTTTTTCCACATGTTAACCTGGAGTGCAGTACATGTCATTGTGCAAGTGTAATGCTGCATGCTACACCCAGGTGTAGCGTCGAACAGCAGTCTTCAGAGACTGTCGGCTGCAGATGAATAAACTATGTAAATACATGGCTGATTTAAAGCAATGGCTCACTCTAGCCTGCGGAAGCCGGTTGGGCCTCCCAGCCCCTACAGCCATGTGCATGTGTGTGTCTGTGTGTCTGTGTGTCTGTGTGTCTGTGTGTCTCTGTGTGTGTGTGTGTCTGTGTGTGTGTGTCTGTGTCTGTGTGTCTGTGTGTCTGTGTGTGTGTGTGTCTGTGTGTCTGTGTGTCTGTGTGTCTGTGTGCCTCTGTGTGTGTGTGTGTCTGTGTGTGTGTGTGTCTCTGTGTGTGTGTGTGTCTGTGTGTGTGTGTTTGTGTGTGTGTGTGTCTGTGTGTCTGTGTGTGTCTGTGTCTGTGTCTATGTCTGTGTGTCTGTGTCTGTGTGTCTGTGTGTCTGTGTCTGTGTGTGTGTCTGTGTGCCTGTGTGTCTGTGTGTCTGTGTGTCTGTGTGTCTGTGTGTCTGTGTCTGTGTGTGTGTCTGTGTGCCTGTGTGTCTGTGTGTCTGTGTGTCTGTGTGTCTGTGTCTGTGTGTGTGTCTGTGTGTCTGTGTGTCTGTGTGTCTGTGTGTCTGTGTGTGCCCCAGCTGCACCCCTGCTTCTTGCTCACTCCCTTCAAGCCTTCACCCCCACACTCGTTTCCGGCCCAGCCAGGTCCCCCCCGGATGATCAAGGACTTGGTTATGGAGCACACCCCACCGCTTAGACAGAGCCTCTGGGAGTCATCTTGTGCTATGTTTACAGCAGGCTGAAGCAGAGCTTTGACTCAGGGTAATTATCTTGTGAGCTGAGCCTCGTACGAATATTGTCCACTAATAGTTTTGCTTTGAAAGAGCATATCTTTTCTCACCCTCAAAAAAAAGAAATAAGTTCAGTTCATTTTTAAAAGAAATTACTTTAACAGCTTGTGCCATATTTAAGAAAAGGAATACAGGCACAAACCGGGGCCAGTCTGGTAACAAAGGACACACATTGATTTGGTAAAAGCAACCAGAGCACTCACATGGCCACGTCGCCATGCACTGCACTGAAAGTGTGCTCATAGGTGTCAGTAGTTCATGTTTGGCCATCTGTATTTTGTCAACAATAGCAATTCACTTTTTAATGAATGTTTAAAGTCTCAATTCCCACAGGAGTAACAGCTACAGAGAGCATCAGCTATTGCTGAAAGAACAGGGATTCTAGGAATAAACAGAATATTGTGGAATGGCAAATGGGAACCACTGACCTCATTATTCTGGAGAATGTCTCTTTTTGAACTACAAGGAACTCTGACAATTGTAAAGGTTTAGTCATGAACAGTGGAGTTTTGCAGAGATAGAGTGAAAGCAAAATTGAGTCCCCTGTGTACTTATGGCAGTTCTTTATTATGTGCCATATATTATCATGTTGTGTTGTGTTTTGCTTTATCGTTGTTGCATCTTTATTAGAGGTGGGCCAGAAATAAAACCCAGATGTAAACATACCTGCACTTTCAAGGCACTTGGCTTAAGTTAAGAGCACAGCAGCTGAAAGCTATCCTCAGCATGTATTCTTCTAGAACATTTATATTCGTCTTCTCTTAAAGTAAAAAACAAGGAAAACATTTAAAATGGCAAATAAAATCTTGCTGTTGTAAAACAATTATGTATAATGTTGTTTGCTACATTTTAAAAGAATCTGGTCATGCAGGTATGGGTAATCATTCTGACTTTAAAGAGGAGAGCAATTTTGCTCTCTAATCTGCAGAATACGAAGAATGCAGGACACATTCTTGTCCTTAAGTCTACAGATTTCCTTTGTTTAGGCTTATTAGGTGAATTACAGACTGGTGTCTTGAAGTCATACAGTGAGGTCTGCACTGGATTATTGAGTTGTAGGACACAAAACCATATAAAGAAAGAGATGTCATTATTCCAATGACAATGAAGGAGAAAAATATCCACTGCTGACAGGCCCACTTACTCACAAGTCCATTGGTGTCAACATACATAGTAGTAGAGACAAACTAGGTTAGGAAAGAGTCTGGTACATCTGTTTAAAAGGGAAGTGTGAGAGCTAAAGGGGAGCAAAATACTGTATGTCAATATTTGCCCTACTGAGGAACAGCAGACGCGTATTGGAACTGAAGGATACCATATATAAAGAAGTAAGTAACCACATGTAGTATTTCAGCCCTGTGCCCCAGCTGTAAAGCATTATTTGAAGTTTTAATAGTTGCACAGCTGTGGGAAGGTGAGGGTCATCCATTTTACATACATATTCAAATTAAGAATGCAGGGCTGCTGGCACAGAGCATCAGCAATGATATGGCCTCAAAGGTAGGAATGTGCAGAAAGACAGAAAAAATTCTCTTTTTGTTTTCTCTTTTGGAGGTGGATGTGAACTTTTTCATTCTTCTCTTGCTTGTGCATGGTTAAGCCTGAAGATGGAAAATTATGAATATCCTGAGCAACACAAGTAGAGATATACAGAAAATTCAAGAATTAATTTTTTTTAAAAAACAAAAACAAAACAATGCAAAAAGGCCCGATTTACACCTAAATCAGGTGGTGCCTAAATGCCCTAACTGCTTCATTTTTCAATATTCAATTGTGTTTTTTGAATCCCACATCTGGTCATGGATGCCTTGACTAGACTTTCCTTATGTTCCATCTGGATCAAGAAACTAAATGTTTTGCACATATGAATATGCCAGCACAGCAATACATAGGTCATATGTACCTCAACTAGCTCTTAATGAAAACGTCTGGGTACCAGAAGCTTATAATTTATTGCTCCTCCCTATTTATCCTCTTTTGATTTGTCTTCACAATCTTCCACTATGACAAAGAAAGACAGAATTGCTGACATTGGAAGGAGCTTCAGAAGATCATCTACTATGAACCCCTGCTCAAAGCAAGCTCCGCTAGAGCAGGTTGCTCAGGGACACGTTCAGCTGCACTTTCAAATATCTCCAGGTACAGACTCCAAAAACATTCCAAGCATCCTCTCCTAGTGTTTGACTACCCTGATCACAGTGAAAGGGTTTTTTCTTATGTTTATATGTAACTTTTTCTATTTGAGTGCAGTGATTGTCTCCTGTGCTGCTGGGGCTCAAGCTCAGGGTCTGCTTTAGGGTAAAGCTCCTAGCTCTGGCTCTGCCTGCCCTTCTCTTCATACAACTGGAGTTCAGGCTCTTGCAGCTACAAGGTCTTTGACAAGATCTCATTAAACTCCTTTCCTTGTCTCTGATGAAATGCTGTCTGTAGCTCTCCTGCACCTCTTTTACTTGATGACACAGATCCTCTATTAGTGCACACTTCCTGCAGCTAAGGACATCATCTCCTCCAGCCCCGGTATCATGTCATGCCAGGCAGGCAGCAAAACACCACACAGCTGCTCACTCACCCACCCCCACAGCAGGATGGAGAGGGAATTCGGGGAAAAAGTAAAAATCAGGGATTGAGATAAAGACAGCAATAGAGGAAGGAAGGAAGGAAGGAAGGAAGGAAGGAAGGAAGGAAGGAAGGAAGGAAGGAAGGAAGGAAGGAAGGAAGGAAGGAAGGAAGGAAGGAAGGAAGGAAGGAAGGAAGGAAGGAAGGAAGGAAGGAAGGAAGGAAGGAAGGAAGGAAGGAAATTACAAATCAATAATAGTAATAAGAATAATTATAATAATAATTAGAATACACAAACAAGTGATGCACTTGCTTACCCATGCACCTGCCAACCCATGCCCAACTAGCTCCTGAGCAGTGGTCCCCAGCCTGCTTTCTCCATAGTTCATGTGCTATGCATGACACCATACAGAATGGAATATCCCTTTGGTTAGCTGGGTTCACCTGTCTCATCCTCAGTTTACTGTGTCCCCCAGCCTACACGCTGGTGGGGTTGGGTGGGGTGAACAGCTGAAAAGTCCTTGACTTATTGTGAACACTGCTTAGCAACAACTGAAACTTCAGTGTGTCATCAACATTACTCTCATACTAAATCCAAAACACATCCCTGTACCAGCCACTGGAAAGAAAACTAGTTTTATCCCAGCCAAATCCTGATTATACCTAAGTGAGACATCCCTGCACCCATGAACCTGCAAAGCTCCATTCGCCCTTGGGAATTCAGGTTAAGTTAAGGACAGAAGATGTTTAGTTTCTGCCTCATGAGTGGTCAACACCACTGATGAGGGTGTACACCACCCTCCATAGTTTCTGGCCCCTTTCTGTACTCCCTTCTGCTCAAATTGACACAGATTATGGCATCTTCTGGTCGCACCTGTTAGCTGCACTCTGTCACACATCTGTGTCACACAGCTATGCTTAAATCTCCTGTGGGACATAGCACAGCTGGTTCTCTTGGTACAAGACTGGCAAGACATATTCCTAAAAATAGAGATGCAATCTTCAACAGTGCAAACAGAAATACTTGGGAAGTAATTCTTCTCACTGGGACTTGACCTTATTTGATGCATATTGGTTCTAATGCAGTTCTAATCATGTATAAAAAAAGCAGACATTGTTATCCTCTATTTTCACTCTTTGGAATCTGCTCATATCATTGGAAATAGTTTAGAGACATCATTTTATCTGCAGAAAATGGATACTACCTCCTCATATACTCTGAGCAGTTCATTGTTTTCCTTTTGATTTGAGGTGCTTCCTTGGTCAGCTAGTCAACTATTCTGGATACTGATGTAAAACAGTAATGGGAATCCAGACACCTGATGTAGGGGACAAGTTAGTCTCTACAAATCAGAAGAAAACTACTTAAAGGTAGTTATAATTCTAACCTACTGAAATTTCTGGAATTCGATCTAAAAAGATTGATAGCCCTAAATGCTACAGATTATATGAGTTCCAGGTCCTTAAATCTTCAAAGACTAGGCATTTAGATTCACAATACATCTGCTCAATGCATGAATGAATGCAAAATTGGTTGTGATGTCAAACGATTATGTTGGACTCACAACTGTTCACCACTCTCCACGAGCATCATTCTGTTTATTATTCCTATTCTAGCAAAGATAACGAATCAGTAACTATTAGCTGCTGGGAAGGATATAAGACCTTTGAGAAAAAAATTAAATTTTTAGTTATGGCAAAGTGAGAAAAGTAAATTAAACACCACTATCATGTAATAACCTGCAGTCAACAAGGAAGAAAGATTAACTGTTGAGATAAGAAATTGAATCTTCCTTCTGTATTGGGAATTGTGAGACTTTTGAAAATAGATCTACCAGAAATAAATTATATAATTACATATATAATAAATTACATTAATTGAGTTGGTTTACTTCCATTTGGTAAAAGATGTCAAAATATGTAAAAGTAGAATTTAACAAGCAAATTAACATTCTTTCCCATTAAGGCTAACAATATGGAATAGAGCGTTCAAATCCTGTTTACTTTCTGTTCAAATCCTCTTTACTTTCCAAAACTGCCTACTAAGAATGAACCATGGTCTCTGCTAGACTCCAAATAATGCCCAGATAATCTCGGGGACACCAGTAATTGTCTCAGGACAAAAACTTGCAGGAGACTTTTCCAACAGTTTGGCAATAGAGACAACACATTCAGGCTTTCATAACATACCATAGAATATAATTTTCTAGTTTAGACATGTTGTTAAAAACTGCAAAATCTAATACCACTTTTGCACTTGAAAAGAATTTTTTAAAAAATGTACATTCATTAAGATTCTTCTTATTAGGAAATGGATTTAAAGACATGTATTTTTGAAATGAAAAATAGCATTTTGGTTTGATTTTCCAAAAAGAAAACAGTAGTAATAGTGCTGTTTATGCATTCATCTGTTTGTTCAACCTGTTTTCCAGTTCTCAAAAACTTTCAAGGAAGTAAGTGAACATAGAATACAAGTCAAGGAGCAAGACTTTACTAATATTCAAATCAATCTGTATTTCCTAAGTTCAAGTCATTACATAAGATCTGATTCTCTCTCAAAAGTTTAATTTTAAAGGATAATGCCAGAAGTTGATGTAGAAATTGTTATTACACAGGTAATACGCATTCAGATTGTGTGTCTGCGTTCATACTGTCTGCATCCAGTAATAATAATCACCCTGTAACACACACAGGTATCCAGACTGGTAACCTGTTCTGCCTCTTGCAGAACACTGTAGGCCTCTGAGGGCGACAGCACAAGAAGCACAAGTTGGAACACAGGATATTTTGACTACTTGTAGAAAAAACAAAACCCAAAAACGTTAGAGTGGTTGGCCAGAGAGTAATAAAGGCTCCTTCCTTGGTGATACAGCAAGGGCGATTGCATGAGGCCCTGAGCAGCCTGCTTTAATTGGAAGGAGATTGGACTACACAATCTCCAGAGGTTTCTTCCAACCCACACGATGTTATGGCTGCTTATATGGAGTCTAATGAGCAAAAAAGGAAGAGCTGGTGAGAGAACTAAATCTGGTCCAATTAGTTCACAAAATAAAAGTGAATCTCGAAATGGATTCATATATCATTGGCAGATAACATGTATTAAAGGATATCTGTATATCTTACTGGATTGCTTAGATAGTCTTTTTTCTTTGTTCAGCTGCAGGCATTTGACTCCCCTGTAACCTCTATTTTTATAAACCTCAGAATTTCTGAGTAAATCTTAAAAGATGGGAGGTTCTCAAAGCTGCCACCAATAACCTATCACTGATGTAGATAAAGTTTCTTGATTCAGCAAGTTAAGTGAAAGATATATTTATGTATAGACGTACCTGGAAACAGCAGAAAACAATACCCAAGGACACAGGGAGGTGTAACCCTAGTCAAAGTCAAATGGACCTAGAATCCCTGAATCTAATGCAGGGCTGAATGACTGCCTTAAGATCATTAAAACAAATAAGACAGAGTCTTAGACAAAACAGTCACAAGAGTGTAGACTTCCAAAAAAATCAATCTAAGTGCTGAAAGCAAGTAAGTTACAATCACTATCTGTTGTTTCTACTGTTTTTTTAAGGAATGGAATTTTGTGCACATCCTTTTCGAATGAGCAGAACTGTACCTAAATGAGTGTTGTACCTGACTTGTACTACACCTGTAAATTAAAACAAATATTTAGGGCACAGACAGTGAAAACCAGAATGAAAGAAATAAGATGTGGAATACAATTGCCAAGCACGTGTTTTGTGGTTTTTCTAAACCCTGAAGATACCTAGTCAGGTCACTAGCTGTCACTCTAGAAAGACACAGCTTCTCCTTATGTGTCAAGAGATAATCTGGTGTCCCAGGTAGTCTGTTTTGTCTCAAATGGTGCCCACCAGCCAAGTGAGTTGAAGTTTTTCAGACTGAACATAAAATTTGTGTCATTATATCCCACTTGTCGCTGCAGAGGTTAGTGCTGGCTGTTTTGCTATCCCTTGTGGTAGCTCTCTTCTTATCCTCTTCACTCCTCATACTATGGTGGGATGAATTAAGGGCCTTTCCAAGAGAAAAGCAAAACAAACCCTTGTTTCAGACTGGAAGAAATAACCTGGTAATTCAGGCAGCTCAGACAGTCCAAAGATTTTTATTTCCAAGCCAAATGCTTTTGGCTATAGAGGTGATCTCAGACCCTGCTATCTTTTCTTTGGGTATTAAATAATAGTATTCTTTGTTTAAAAAAATATCTATTGAAGCACTGAAAGGAAGGGACTATCCATGTCTTCTGTGACTGAAGCATTCAACTTTTTTAAAACCACAGGGAAAATCTTGCTTCAGATAACATTTAAGTCTTTATTTACCAAAAAAATTCCCTCAGTAGCCTGAGGCTAGACCATGCACATTTGATATGATACAGACAGGAGACTGTACTGGAATATTGTTTCAGATAAATTTCATTGAAGGAGAAAGGTGTGAAATAGTTTCTGTATGAAGAAGGTTGAGCAGATCAGGACTATTCTGGTTGGAGAAGCAATAATATAGGCCTAATAAAACACTGAATGGCAAGAAGAAGTTGAATAGAAACAACAGTTCGTTGATTCTTCCCATATAAGAACTAGAGATTATCAAATAAAATAGCAATTGGCAAGCCCAAAGTAGAGACCATTCAAGACACTGCATATAAGGTACATGCAAGCACTGTGAATAATTTTTACAGGATGTTGCACAATTTTATATTGTGTGTAAAGTGGCTAGAAATATTCATGAGGGAAAAAATCAGGGCCTATTAATTACAGACATGTCACATGACTGACTCCAATTTGCACAGGCACAGAAAATTTCCTGATATATTTGGCAGATACACACCACTGATTATTGTGACACAATAGTCACAGGACTGAAGAGGCACTTGGGCTGCCTGACGTGGCCATCCCTATATTCTTAAATCCCTTACCTGAAGGAAGCAGAGCTGTATTTTGCAATGAGGTTGCTTCCAGAGAGTCCAAGGTTAACCTACAGCTCTGTGATTTTGAGCAGAAACACCACCCTGCAGCTCCAAAACGCCTTCTGAAACTTGCCCATCTATTCTTAGCATTATCTGATGAAAAGAACAATAAGAAAAGAACACTTTGTTTAAAAAAGTCCCAACGAGCTCCTCTGTTATCCAAACCAAAACTCCGCGCTTTTCTGAGGTTTCCCTTCCAGAACCACAAAAGACATTGGCGCGTTCTATAGACTCAGGCACCAGTAAAATCCAATATGTATCTAAAGAAGACTGATTGCCTGTCCTTACTGCAATGATTCTAAGGCCCAGTGCTCCACAGGGGAGAGATACAAGACAGCCAGGAAAGACATCGTGAAAACAGACAGTGAGCATATAAATCACCAGCGCAGCTCAGACATGGAAGCTGGAAAGATGACTCCTATTTGGAAGATAAACTACGCTGTGCACACGAAGGCAGAGCAAGAAAATCTTTTGATATAGGTAAAATGCAGAATACTGTGGGGACAGGAAAGGAATCAACCTTCTGCCCCCAGTGAAAACACTGGCTTTATTGAGCCAGAAACTGGAAAGGGTTGTTTTTTCCCTTGTGCTGAAATACCTCCAGACCGTAGCTGGGAGGAGGATTGGGGCACTTGCCTACAGTGATTCAATCTAATATGGAAAAAAATATATATTCTTACGATGATTTTCTAACACCAAAGTATTTGTCTGCTTTAATAAGCCCAAAGAACCCAGGTGTCTGGTGATTTCTGGTCATAAATCAGGAGCTCATTAAAAGAAAAAAGTATTAAAAGAAGGCAAAGACTCTGGCAGGAGTCTTGAGAAAACAATTGAAAAGCATTTTTGAAGTTTCAGTCATTTTGGTGCAATACTGCAAAGGCCACAGCTCTGGGCAGTAGTAGTTCCAAAGTCAACTTAGTCTGTCAACTAAGTACCTTAAAGCTCCTGAATTTACTGAATTTTAGACCACCAATTCCACTTTCTGCCTGTGACTGGATATTGCCTACTCCGAATGACGCGCAAAGCTGTGGTTGTGGGAGGGAGCTGAAGAAAGTCATGCTACCTGACCAACAGGAAATTCAAAGTGCATCAATTCTAAGAGTCCAAAGAGCTGTTGAAAAGTAAGATAAGGTTCAGAAGGGGATTACTGTGTCCTAAATGTGATATTTTTATTGAGAGGGCAATGCTTAAATTACATTTTTATGAGCCAGAGTGGCATACCATCACTTTTTCATTTTACTGGGAAGCTTGCTGGGACTTCTCTGGTTCACAGCTGCAGAATGGATTAATTTTATCCTCTCCTGAATGAGACCTTCAGTCCCAGTGTAAATTCTAAGTTGGAAGCAGCATGCAAGGATACTACAAGAGCAAAATTATTATATCATGAGACAGAGTAAAAGAGAAACAGGAATAAAAATTATTAAAACACAAAGACTTGATTCAGCAAAACATTTATATGCAGGTTAGCCTTAAGCATACCTGGTTAGTGAAGCACTAAAGCATGTTCTTGGGTTTAATCGAAGTTAATGGGATTTACACAGGTCCTGAAGGTAATCGTATGTTTCACTGCTTCATTAAATCAGAATACAAGTATGAAAAAGCAAGGGTTATCCTCAGGGAATTCCACTGAAATACTGGGCGATACAAAACTGTAAATCATGTTAAGGTATTTGTTATTAAAATTCAAACACAAAAATATGTTAAAGAAAGTGCAGGTTGCATAAGAGCTGAGCCTCAGAATAGCACTTTGTTTAACAAGATATCTGACACATAGGACCTGTTTCAGTGCAAAATCAGAAGTAACTACAGTAAAGCCAAGGCTGACGCAGCTGAGATCAATATTAAACCCCAGAGAAGGGGCATTTTCTAAAAGTTTAGGGGGAGGGGAAGAAAAATGGTGAACAGGTCCCCAGAGAATGTGATAAATGGTGATGGGTTAGGCAATATAGCTCTGCTTCCAAAAGCCAGGCTTAATCCTCACTCAGGAGTAGACATTGTGCCACATATTTAATCTATCCCTTAGAGAGAGTCAAAAGGATCAAAAGCATCACACAGATACTTAAAGGGAAAGGTCATATTCCCATTGAGGACTAATGACTATATCCGTTCCTGCAAGCATGGGGATTTCTGGTGAGGGAACTGAAACTGCAGTGTTTCCAGCGTTAACTCTGGCTGTAGGGTGTCTGCTGCCACAACAGCTTTTTGAATCCTTCTCCTTTACTCCAAACCTTCATGCTGTGAACTTGCAGCTCCCTGTGTTTCTCCTACAGCTTTTCCATATCTTTCAGCAAAGGGATTTCTTTAACAAAACTAAGCTCTGTGATCAGATCACCCGAAGCCACTGCAATGTCTCAAGACTACCAAAGCCTTTGTGGTTACAGAAGAATTGTAGAGAGCTGCTATAATTTAAGAGCAGGGATTTTTTTTCCACTGTAGTGGTTCAATGTGTGTTGTGTGCACACATGTGCTTCAGCACAGATGGAGATTCAAATGAATATCAGACCCTTTGGTGTGAGTTCAAATTTCCTGAAGGTGTTGGAATGTCTGTAAAACATCAGATGCCCTTTTGGTTGTTTTTTTTTTTTTTAAAAAAATACATTTCAATTCTCTGCTGATTTGACATTTCACTTTATTTAGGAAAATCAGGAAAAAAAATGACAACATATTGAAAAAAGTTATTATGGAAAAGAAGAACAGGGAAAGGGAAGGAGGCTTGGTTGTCCCTGGCAGCTACCTGCCTTTCTTATACAAAGCCACCTATGATTCTTCTACAACCACAAACAAGCCAGGTTTTCTTTGTGCTCTGTCCAGAAAGGAAGTTCAAAATATGTACATCTACTCCAAAGCTATTAATCTTTTTTATAAGATTACTGGGGAGAGTAGAGAAGCATTGTCATATTTCTTAAAATTAATTTTCCCCAAAGCTTCAGGAATCTTTTAAGTAAGGTTTAATATATTGTTTCTTTTTTTTTTGTCTCCTAACACATTTACCTCCTAAACAATAGTTACTTTATTACTGTTTTACTTTTTTATTCCTTATATCCATTTCTCTTTTTTCAGGAAAGAAAAAAAACTAGGCAAAAACGCCCCCAGAAAAACCCCAAACCCCAAAACTTTAGACCTCTGCATTGCTGGCTTTAGTTTGAGCTTGCTACTATCAACTCAGACCCATATGGCTGGAGAGGCTGTGTTTCCACAAAACCTGAAGGACATGAAAGAGTTTCTAAATGCTCAGTAAGACCAAGAAAACAACAATCTCTGAATCTTTCGATTCTTGAAAATGGTTTCAATTGCATATTGAAAGTAACATAAGGCAAAACAGCAACAAAAATCAGAGTCAGGCCCCTAAACAAATGTCATCACTGCTTAGACTTCAGTGAGGGTGTTAATTATTATCACAAAGTGAGGAAACCACAGAATTGTTGGACGAAACACACGTTTCATGTGGAGAAAGTAGTACAAACAAACCAAAAACATACATCATTTTTCATGGTGTACAGAGAAGATGCATCTATTTATTCAACAAGCCTTAGGGATCCTCCTCCTGTACAAACTATCTAACCTAGTACAGTACAACTTGCATCTCAAGGCTGTTACAGTCTTCCATATGCTTGTAATTTATTAACTACTCCAGCTATGAGATTACAACTGGAATAATTCTGAGTGTCATCAGAGGGAACTTCTTGTGTCAAATCTTCATATACCATACTATGATGCCAGGACAGACAATCAACCTTCTCCCATTCATCCACATTTGTAGCTCTTTAAGATGAGATTTAAACTGAACTTAAGAAATGCAATTTTTCTACCTGGGTCTAGGACTTGGAATATATAAAAGGTGTGCACTCTTCATGCTATATATGGATAAGCCATGCACAGGGTGAAAAAATGTACTTCTCACTGCAATATAGAATAGGGAGCAGTGATGCAGTGTAGTTCAAAAGTCATCCCAGAGAATGACAAACAGCAGGTATTTCACACTAAGGTGGCAGAACGGCCAGAGCAAGTAGTTTTTGAATATTCTGTCTAGAAGGTATCCTTTTTCTCCCTTTATTATCAAGATGAGTTGTTATGCAGAGCTGAATAAGAAGTAACATATCCCAGTATGTATATAATACAGGAACATCATCTAGCCAGACCACAAAGATTTTATTATTTATGAACCAATCTAGGAATAAAATTAGTTTATTAGAATATTGAGAAAAAAATAGAGACTAGGCAGTTCATTGACCTGTACTGTCAGAATTAAGGACAGATCCTTTCCTGCTATGCACTCATCATGATAAGCAATTTTTAGAGCATCTCCTTGCTATAGACAGATGTTATACATGATAGATAAGCTAAGCTGACACACTCATTTTATTTCTCTACTGCCACATTTACCTGACTCATAGCCACACTGACAGACGTTATTTTTAGTTGATAACCATCAACTTTGTGTAGGTTTGCACAGTGGCTGAACATTGGATTCAGCAGGAGAAATCTAGGTTGAGAGAAGGTGGGAGAAAATCTCCAAGCACCATACAAAGGTGACAGAACAAATTTCACCGACAGAAACTTCAAGTCAACCTTATTGAACCCCTGGAAATTCCTAACAACAGAATCCTAGAACTGGGGTACTAAATACAGTTAAATTGCTTTAGGTCAAGTAACTTTTAACTTAGGTCATTCACCATCAGCAATTTGATCTAACTTACCCAGCTTGACTTAAACTGAGTTTAACATGCTCTACTTTTTCAACTGACCCATAACAATTCTATTCCTATATTTTCTAACTGATGTATGAATTTTTTTTTAAATGTCTCTTACTTAGAAATCTGCAAGCAAAGCCAGTCCTGCACAAACCGCACCTTTACTTGAATTTACTGCCATAATTTTAGAAAGTTTATTTAAAAGTATATAACCCAAATATGTGCTTTTCTATGAAACACACTTTTCAAGTTCGTTTTGCCAGAGAAAACACTAATTTTCCAGAATGGCATATTTCATTTGCTACCAAAGAAGACTGACTGTAACATAAAGCGGGTGGCTCCTTTAGAAGAAAGAGAAACAATTTGACATGGTAGGTCTGGTATCCTTCTGCAATATCAAATGAAGCCCTACGTTTTCAGAATGATGCATGGGAACTTAACCACGTGGTGCCCATTAAAGTCCATGCCAGCTCTCATGGTTTATGAGGTCACCAGAAGTCCTTGATGGAATTACACCCCTGTCCTGTATGGCGGATTCTCTTGTATCACAGATTCTGAATCAAAGCCTATAAGGTTAACAAAAATGTCTGCAGTCAGTTTGCTCAGGTTTGGATCACGTATTTCCACTAGAAAGAGAGAAACAAGAGAGAAATAAATTACTGAACAATTGTTAGTGTAACAGCATGGCATGGATCTTATGTTGACACATAGTCTTGTATGGTAAGGGGGAAATAATGTCTTCCTGTGGTCGTGCTCAAGGCATCTGAATGAAAAGGGAAACACTGGGGAATACTCCTCTGAAAAACAAAAGGACATCCTGTGAGAGTGCAATTACAAAGTAATTCTTTGAGCATTCCTAACAGCTATCAGACAACATTAAAAACACAGTATACTTGAAGAATAAATATTCTATAAATATTCTGGGCTCTTCGTGCATCATGTGCATTTTTAGAATTTGCTGTTCTGGTGCAGATATGTCAGTTTTGTATTTACAGGACCAAATATTTTAAAATCTATCAAAATAGTAACATTCAATGTCCAGAAATGAAACCTGGCACTCAATTTGCACAAAGACTTTGCACATTGTTGTGTTTTAAAACACTCAGTAGTTAATAAAAGACTGTGGTCTATTGGTATATTGGTTTTCATATTCTCTCCACTGGAATATGATCTAGCTTTAGCAATAAACTGATATGTTGATTGAATACTTTCCAATTCTCTAGGTTTCTAGGAGCATTCCTGGGGTTGTATCACATAGCAGCACAGTGACCGTGTTAGAATAATCCTTCTTGGAAAATGGAAAGCCGTAGTATCACTGGGGTCTCCTGAATCTGTATATGTAAGGTAAAATAATTTTATTCAAAAAGTAGCTGTTTGTCAAGTGGCATAATGATATCCACTAGTAGAATATGGACCAGGAATTTATACACTTGTCAAACAGTCTGGATTCCATCAGATTGAGAAGTGTCCTAAGGTAGTTCACAATTCAGAGAGTAATTTGTATGCATTAATACATGCATACCTTGCAAACAAAGGTCTAGAAAGAAGAAGACGTGCTTATTGAAAGAGATTGGCACAGAGCAAAGAAATAAAGTCTCTGAGACGAGCAGTAAATTAGGAAGCATAACAGCAATGCGATAAGGATTATCACCAGGTGTTTCCATGGGTGCATGGTGTCTGTGGTTTACTCAGGCTTCTGTTACCCAGGACTATGAATGGGGTTAACCTGGCCAGCCAAAAACTTTAAAAGTGCAGCACTTATTTTACAGCAACTGAGATGATCAGATCAGACAGGGAGAGAAAAAAAAGCTGACACTTCATATGGCACCTCTCTGAACTAGGGAATACAGATGATACAAATATAACTCTCCTGCTTCTGGATTCAGGTGACTTCACACTTACTGCCCTGTCTGTCTGCGAGCAGCAGAGGTCACCCACCGGATAAGTGTGAATTAACCATAAAGGGAACACAGTGCTGTATCAAATGAACTTCTGCAGCAGCTGTGGAGGCTGTGGCAAAATTTCAGAGGTTTTGAAGGGCCTATCCCAGTGGTACAATGGCTTTTGATTTTCCAAGAATGGCCGATCCCAGTGGTATCATGGCTTTTCATTTTCCAAGAAAGATTCTTTTAACACACTCTGGAGTATATTTTCTTCTGTCTTTTGTTTTAGTTTCTGTTGTTACTATTCTTTGAAAAGAAAGAAAAGTCAGGCGAGTTCAGAGTGGGGCAACTTTTTCATTACAGAGGATTGAATCAGCCAGAAAAGGACAAAGTTTACAGAAGGAATCCTGTGAAAGAAGCATTGTGTACGTATGTTCACATGCTAACCTTGTGATATAGCCTGTAATATTTTATCTTTTGCAGCTAGGCTGCCTTTCTTGCCTTTGCTTAAATGAGCAGTCAGTATACACACAGCTGGCCCTGGGCTACTCCCCCCTCCCATCATCTCTTCACCCCTCTGAACATCAAGTACCAGCCAAATTTTACTGAAAAAGCCAACACTAAGCAGAAGGAAAAATATGCACTCATCGTGCTGCACAGCTGAGCAGTGCTAAATGGCTAATAAAAAGTCACAGGCAACATCTTTAAAAGGGGGAAAGGAAAGGGCTGGTGCTGTGGGTGGAATTGGAAAGGGAAGGAGGACAGAGTGGTGGGCTGTGGAGGGGAACATGTCAGTCCTTGAGCTGGAGCCATTGCCAGTCCCTCTACGCAGTTTGAGCAGCACCACATCCAAAGTTGTTATTTCTGCAAATTTTTACTTCCATCTGAGGGCATTTTGGGTGAGCTGAGATCACAGGCATTTTAATTTGTTTTATATACAGTTTAACTCGGTTATGTATTTGACATGGATAAATACTTCACCAGCAGCAAAGAAATATTCATTAGCAATCTGCAATCTCTCACACCTATACTTCAATGCCCTGTTTCTGAAGAAGTATTCACAACCGTGATACAAAGGTTGCAGAATTACATAGCCTAGGCTTTTAACTAGCTTTTGGGAAAATATGTATTCTAGAATTGCCTGGGTTAGAAGGGACCTTAAAGATCACCTAGTCCCAAGCCTCCTGCCATGGGCAGGGACACATTCCATTAGACCAGGTATCTCAGAGCTCCATCCAACCTGACCTTGAACAACTCCAGGGATGGGACATCTGCAGCTTCTCCAACCCATTCCAGTGTGTCACTAACCTTGCTTCTTTCCTAGTATATAATCTAAACTACCGCCTTCCAGTTCAAAGCTTTCCTGCCTTGTCCTGTCATTATATGCTGTTGGAAACCATCTCCATCTTTCTTACAGGCTCTCTGCAGGTACTGGAAGGCTGCAATCAGATCATCCCAAAGCCTCCTCCAGGCTGAGCAATGCCAGTCCTCTCGGCCTTCCCTCACAGGAGAGGCGCCTCTAATCAACTTGGTGGCCTTGCTTTAAAGGTTGGCACATGCTGCTGCTGGCCTCGCTGCAACAGGTCAATGTCCATCACACATCCAGAGCTGGATTCAGTACTTCAGCGGTGGAGACACCCCACCTTGAGTATAGGTGTTGAGAGATTGCGAATTCCTAATTAGTAATTCTATGCTGCTGGAGCTGTCGCTTAAACTAAAGCTGCGAGCTTCTTTGCCCTCGCCCTCCACAGGGGCCGTGTCAGCGACGAGCGGGCTCTGACCAGGGCGCGCTGTCCGGCACCGAGCTCCTCTTTTCCTTCCCGTCACCTACAACAGGCTGGGGCGGCACAGCCTCCTGCAGCCGCTCGGTATGTCCGCAGCCCGGAGCCGGCAAGCAGCGCCCTGTTCGTTCCCAGCCGAAGGATTCCGGCCCGAGCCCGCTCGTTCCCAGCCGCAGGAACCCGGGCCGGGCCCGCTCGTTCCCAGCCGCAGGAATCCGGGCCGGGCCCGTTCGTTCCCAGCCGCAGGAATCCGGGCCGGGCCGGGCGGGCCAGGCGGGCGTGGCGCGCGCAGCCCCGCAAGGCCCGTGACGCTTCCCGGCGCAGCCGCCAGGGGGCGCCCGCGGGCGGGCCGCCCCCGCGCAGTGCCCGGATCGCGGGAAGGGAAATGCGGGAAGCGTTCGGGAATGTCAGCGTGGGGAGCACATTGGTGGCCATCGACAGGGAGGCGATCGCAGGGTGAAGCGCTGCGCTCGGCCGGCACGTTTGTGGATAGGCAGAAACTCAGGGAAAGCCTGGGACGCTGATTAAAACAGCCCCTTCTGTGCAAAGCTCTCAGGTCGCAAACGCAGCTATGAATTCTAAAAGAAAAATGGCTTTGTAATTCACAAGTAAAGGAAAAGTAGCAGACAAAAGCCTTTCCTTTTTCTTGCTGCCATCCTAAATCCATGTTTCTTTCAAAAATGTTACATGCCCTTTTCTTATTTGGTGTGCTGAATTTAATTATTTTCTCCTTCAAATGGTTGCAGCATAATGATACGTGAAAACAGATTGATGTAAACTTTGAGATTAGGATTATAAAATGGGAAAACCTGAATTAATTGTTCAGATAAAAAGAAGGAGAAGGAGAAGGAGAAGGAGAAGGAGAAGGAGAAGGAGAAGGAGAAGGAGAAGGAGAAGGAGAAGGAGAAGGAGAAGGAGAAGGAGGAGAAGGAGAAGGAGAAGGAAGAGAAAAAGAAGAAGAACCATAATTCAGAAAGGTATTAATTGAAGGAAAAGTAACTCATGCTTGCCTGTTGAGTTATAATATGAATGATAGCACTTTGAACTCTTGGCCTAAAATAGTTATACTGGGCTTTGATCCGTGGGACATTAACAGAAAGGGAAGCAGAGGAGTGAATTGGGGTGAATTTAATAGTATCCAGAGATAGAATAATTAATTCTTATGGTGCCTAGCAGCAGTTACGGTCTGAATGAAAAAGCTTTATAAAAATAAAACCAGAAGGGAAAAGGGCCATTTTTATGTATTTGAGAGAATAATATGATATCCTTCCCTAATACGAGTCATGAAATGAAGACCAAGTTTATCTTCTTTATCATCAAACAAAGAGGGCCACTATTTGCAAGTAGGATTAAACAGTGTAGACCAGCAGTTACTGTCACAGCTTGTTTCTTGGTTTTTTATTCTCTTCTTATATTCGCAAGTTTCTCACAATCCACGTATGAGTACATGGATTAATGGCCCTTCATATGAGTCAAAAGAGCTACAGATGCTCTTCTTTCTTTTCAGCCTTGGTTATTAGTTAAATATCAAATCCTGTTTGGTTAACAGAGAGACTGGACCTGTGTAAGTTGGCTCCGCACAGAATGCAGCACTATTATGCTCCCTGATTTAGTTCTAAGTGTCCACATCAGTTCATCTATATCATCAATCTGTATCAGTTCCCAATAGATTGTGTTTTCATGTTGTAAAAACCTAAGCTCGGGCAATCTATAAATGCAAGCTGTTCAGGAGGACTCTAAATTACAGATTATAGATGGGGCTCGGACAGGGTGTGCTGACCACAGCACAGATAGGCTCAAGTGCTGATTCAGACCTGTGCTCAGACACAGGGTGTCTGTTCTCATGTGTACCTTCCTGTTTAATTGCTGTGTTAATCCCTGTTCCTACAAAAGACATTGAAGTGCCTGTAAAAAACGTGCAGGACATATTCCATAGCTAACAGCCTATAAACTGAGAGGTAAAATAAAATGATTCCATAAATACTGGAGAGATACTCTTTACATCAAAAGAAACAGCACTTCATTTTTCAAAGGCTAAAACATCAGCACAGGTGACAATGTCTTTCAAAGTGTAGAGTAGATATTAACCCACTTCACTAGAACTATGCAAAACCTCAGAAAGATGTACTTCACATGATTATGTATTATATACCAAAAGGAAAGGAAGGAAGGAAGAAAGAAATCTCCCCAGCCTTTCTGCAAATGCATACAATAGAACTCATTGAAAAGCCTCTCAGTATACTGCAGTACTGAACAGTAAATCAATGTAATCTGAATTTCTGCAGTAGCAGGAAACTTTCCAAATGATCGCTATAAATGGAGCACATGTTTTACGTATAGGTTACTATTTTTGGCAGTCCATCAAACCCCTTTGATGTGTAGACAGTGGGGTTTCATCCAGCTAGCAGGACAAGAATAAAAGGTCCATATTCTTCCTTGTGCCAAGATCCACTCAGAGCAGGAGATGGGGAGCTGGTTATGGTCACACAGCTCTACAGCTGCTCCTGTGTCAGCCTGAGCAGAACTTAGATAAGCTCGTGTTTTAGTCCCTGAGACGGACCCATTAAGAATCAAGAGCATTCTATTCTGCTTCTGTGAGTGTCTCAGTCACTCCGTGTGCCAGCACAGGGAGAAGAATTGGCACAGGAGCTGTTTGTACCACCTTGCACTGGCTGCATGGCTCCTTACATAGGGAACAACCCCCGGGGGCCAGTTAAGGCAGTGCTCTGGAACACCTGCACAATACAAAGTGACGGAAACCAGCACAGAGAGTCTGGCCCGTGAGTCCTCAAAATGGAAAAAAGGCAGATGAAAAAAAAAACACACCAAGGCAAGGGAAACCAGGCATCACATGAGGATTAGAAAGAAAAGACCAGAATGAAAATTTGTAAAATGGAGTAAATCACTTCCTGACTGCAACAGAGCTGAACTTCAAAAAAGATCCACTAAGCCCACAGTGCTGCTGCTCAGGACAGACAGTGTCTGAGTGTCCTTCCTCTCCTCGGGTTTCTCATCAAAGATGATGTCAAGATTTATGTATCCCTTTCTGAATAGTTCTGTGAGTTTAAACAAGCTTCAGTCCATTACAGCCTCCACATAAAGCAGCAAGCAGTAAAGTGTTTTGCCGCATGCAGATAACGCGCTATGGGACACAAGTGTCCAAGAGCCATGATTTTGTGTCTCTTCAAGTTGATTCCAATTACAGGGACAAGCCAGTGTTGACAAAGAGTATTAAAAATATCTATTTTGCCCACTACGGTTTTTTTTGTTGGTTTTTTTTTTTTTTAACACATTACACCCATGGCATATATATATTTAGTACATTTTCATTAGCCCATCATCAAAGTGCACAAATGCTAAAACCTCTCTGCTGTTCTGAGTGACATATTTCAAGAATAACTACTCAGAAATAACTGCTGTAGATGTGTCTGGCTGCTGAACATGAAAGTATGGGTGCTGCTGACTGCCTGGCAGCTGGCCCAGCATTTAACCCTGCTGTTTTAAAATGTCGTAAAATAAGCACAATTTAATCTTTTGAAACCTTTTGGTCAGTGACTGTGATTTCCGCAAAAAATGACTTCAAAGGAAAGACAGGCACCTTTGTTGATGCCTTTTTAAGCAGTCATGAGTTCCAAATTATTTTAAAAAAGAGAAGCAGAAACCTCAAAGTGTGTAACACCTCCTCAGAATTAGATGCTGAAGCGATATGTAAACTGAGCTGTAAAAATCGATCCTCCACTGGTGATGTGGCTCAGAATGATATAATTAAAAGATAATGTCAATGGAAAAAGAATATCATCATAGACTAATGGGCTCCTCCTGACACATAAATACCACAGCAAAACCTCTATTTTAATGAAAAAATACCATTTAGAAGCCAAGATATTTGATTTTCAAAGCAGGATGTGTTGAAAATGTTCTATTTCTGTGGCTATATTTCTGTTTTGCCAAATACCTGACACAGAATTAACACTTTGACCTTGCACTCTTCATGTAATACACAAGATTCCTCCATGCCTCAAAAGCAGCATGCTTTACCTGTGCAAAAAGCAGCTGACTTCTGCCAATAGTGTGCCTTTTTGTTTGTAAGTTGCAATCTTAATACAGACTGAAGATTTTATTTCCAAACTTAGATGTGGAAAAAAAAATCCATATGTAATCATTTGACATTTATTGCATTCACCTTAATTTAAGGAATATGGGCATTACTTGAGGCATGAGACTGTTTAGGTGGTTGTTTTTCACTGCCGTAAAAGTGGAGTTAAAATTTAACTCCCTTTAAAGACGTAGAAGATGGGGGGGAAAAGGGATATGAAAATACCTTGAATAATTAAACGTACTTCCAGTCTACATCATATTACCCTTTTTATCTTCACAAAAAGACAAAAAATGTACTTTTCTGTTCTTTTCAGGTTTGGGTGGGAAGAAATGCCTTTTGACATTCCGGTATTAAAGCAGAATGATATGAAGAGCATTTGATCTATCATTGTATGCCATGATGCTTTGAAAATGCCTACCAGATGTGGCCCTCAAAAGTCTTAGGCATCTTCTGCTTAGTTCCTGGCTTTAGACCAGTCCAAGGAAAGAACTGGCTGATGAGCTGCTCAGACCAGGCTGATCTGGACAAGATCTGGATGACTATTGTCACCTACAAAACTTTAAAATCAAAAAGGGAAGTGCCTTGCAAGACTAGGCGCCTCCAGGATTAGGCAGCAGCCAAGCACGGGTTTCTGGAGAGTACTTTTGGATGCTGTTCCACCTACATCCTGCCTTAGGTGCCTAAGTCCTTTACTAGAGCTAGCCAGAAAGGCTAGATTCCCATTGAAGTCTGGAGAAGGATTTACATTAACTTAAGTGGATTGGTTCAGGCCTTAAAATGAGAACCATGTGTACATCCTTATGAAGAATCTGGTCCTTTCTGTTTATTCGCTGTGACTTCTTGCAATATTGAACCATTCTTATGCACTAATCCACAAATAATATGTCAGAAGATGTTCTGGAAGATGAGAGTTGTGATTTTCCTGCCCATAGTCTGTGCTGCTCTCAGTAGTTCTGGCTGTATGGCAGCAGCCCTGGCTAATGGGCCACTCAAGCCACATACACCATTCAGGTCATATATAAGCTCTAATTGTATTTCTCGTTTGGCTCGTCAATACTTTTCCATGGAGCTGAAGGAAAGGAGAGCATATGGAATAGAGAAGCAGGAAAATTAATGAATGAAAGAATATAACTTTCAGGGTTCTGGCAGTGTTTTCACATCCATATTTTGCTCCACTCCCCTGAGGTCACAAAAAGCAAATGGCATGTTCATTTCCTTCCATCTGTGCTATTCTGAACAGCAAATGGGAACTTATATCTAAACTTTCTTAATAAGCAGGGTGGGAGGAGAGCTGGATAATAATTAGCTACTGGCTGGAAATGCCTTGTAGATAATTTGACTTTCAGGATGATGTTCATTGTAGACACATTTTTCTTCTTTCTTTTCCTATTTCGCAATGCCATGACACTTTAAATTAAAAATTTAAAAAAGCCCAAATTCTTCCCAAATCCTACCCATCGCACATGAAGCAGCAGGAGCAGACCCATGCTGAGCCAGGCCAGTGCTGTCCCATTTTCCTTTAAAATGCACGCAATTCCTTGTAAACAGTGGGACGAGGTGGCTGGCCAGGAAGCCCTGGTGGTGTTGGATGTGTGGCGATGGCCCCCCTTTCCCCGGAGAGCGGCTCAGCTCCAGCTGCAGCTGCTCCCCCCGCCCGGCTCCGCAGGAGGGGGCAGCTGGCAGGGCCAGATCGCTCCCCCCGCCCTGGGCTGCAGAAACCAGAATTTAGTGACCTGGCGATGCAGCAAATAAATAAATGAATGGAGCTGGAGAGCTTTCTGGAGAGGCCTGCGGGCCGTGCTTCCCAGAGCGAAGGAGAGGAAAAGCGCTTCTGTAGGCGTCTGGCTGGCTGGGTTCCTGTCAGAATAATGATTTCAGTGTTACTGTGATTTCACCAAGTGGCATGCTGGGGCACCTAGGGTCTTGGTAGGCAATTTTTGTTACAGTTGTGAATGTAAATAAGGTGTTTATTTAAATTAACCCTCTATCATACAGAGAAAACATAACCCGGGAGGAAGCGCTGCCGCTTGAGTAACCGGAGGCAGTGCGTTTATAAGGCAGGGAGGAGGACAGGTCCTGCACATCACCTGGGAAGCACTGGCCAATATTTGCTTTCAAAGATGGGGATCAAGGACAATAGTTCTGCCACCAACCTGGTCAGCAAGGCAGCTCTATGCCTCGGCTTCCAGTCTGTAAAATGGGCATAAGGATCACCCCCTTACATAAGCACTTGAAAAGACACTTGAGTGATATGAAATTGCTGAACACACACTAGGAAGCAACCAGATTTCTGCTCCATAACAATATTCACATTTCTGAGGGGAAAAAAAGACCATGGAAAAAACTCAACTTGAAATCACGACATATTTCTTTAACTTAAAGTCTCCTCCTAAGAAGCTTAATTACATCCTTAAAGATTTCTTGTGTGAGACTATTTACATGTTTTATGTTTTAGCTGGCTTGGTTTCCAAAAGGGCAAAGTAATTTCAAGCCAGAGAAGCAGGACAATTTTACAAAGAGAATAAAAATAGACAGTTTTGATCAATGAAAAATTCTTCCAGATTTTTAATGTCCAAAAATGGATCCAAACTCTTCTCTGTGGGAAAGTTTCATTTTCAACCAACTCTTTTTATAAAGATCCAGTTCATTAAAAGTTTTCCACCTAACCTGGTCCAGTAAGACAGCTTTGTACCTGGGTATTGCCAAACCTCTGCTGGACTCCTTTTGGGCTCGATGAGAATCTGCCTTGATGCCTAGAAAACACCACTTCACTGCTATGGCAAAACCTGCCATTCCATTCCTGCCTTTGGTTAAAATACTTTTTTTCTTTTTTTTTTCTTTTTTTCTTTTTTCTTTTTTCTTTTTTCTTTTTTTTCTTTTTTTTTTTTTTTTTTTTTTTTAATTTTAAAAACATTTCCCTCTTATTTTCATGGTAAAAGGTATTTTCAATATTTTACAAGAAAATACTGAATGTCCTTATTAGCTTTAGGTCATAAATGCCACAAAACAGATTTAAAAACTGGAATAAACCCAACATAAATGCTTACTATTGGTGACTATAAGGGCATACAAAACAGGGCAGTAAAGTCACTATACAATATCAGTAAAACCATTTAAAAAATCTGGAAAAGCATCAAGATGGCTGGCCTCTTTGTAGTTTCAGCACAGAAAAAAAAATTGAGCCTTATTTCTAAATATTTTCCCTAGTGGGAAATAACAGCTTGAAAATAATCCCAGATGTATTCATTTGTGCAACATTTTTCTGCTTGCAACATATAAGCATGGAAAAATTATTGAAGGTTTCAATTCTGGACTTGTATTTTTAAAATGTCAAGCTTTTGAAAAGCAGCATAATTTTTTCTAAAAGCTATTAATTTACCTGGAATGTTGGCCAGCAGGCATACATTATGGACTTGGTTTAGCTAAGACTGAAAAATTGCCCAAAGGCAAAAAGAAGTAGGCAATTTTTGTGGCTCAGATTATATACCAACACAAAATACAGCTGAGTTGATTTTTGAACTGGCATATAAAAGAATTTTGCAAGTATGTGATCTTGAAAGTGATCAAAAGCTATCAGAGGTTTTTAAAAAGTTCAATGATAGGTTATTTTCATGTTATCTTTTTTACAGCCACAATCTGTATCCTGAGGTGCAAGTAATCAGAAAGCTCTTATTAAATGGCTACTGAAAACAATAAAAATAAAAGAGTCCAAGCCTATAAGTTATAATTTCCAAAGATGATCAGAATAAGATATATTTTTCTTTGCTCTACAAAACAAGTCCTTTGATAAAATATTCCCATTTTGGGTAGGTATTGAAGAAACACATACACTCAAAACTTCGGGAAGTTATCTTGCTAGAGGAATTCTGTTCAATCTAGACTGTCATCTTGAAAAGCTATTTACAGCCCAGAATTCTCTGTGACTAATTTCTATGACATACAGTAAGTGATGCTACCAGGTATAGGTGGCTACAAATAATTTTAATAGGTTAAACCTATTGGGAAGAGCGTGGGAGGCAGTTCCCCTTAATGTGTATGAAATCATTTTGTTTATGGAAGGGAGACTCTTTAATAAAAAGAAAATTCAGCGAAAATTCAGGAAATAAAATTATTCCTCTAGAGCCAAAGGTACAGATATGGGAAAAATGTAGAGTGGTCAGACCAGTGCATGCTGACCCTTTAGGGCTGAGGGCAGTGCCTGTGCTCTGGCAGGAGGAGCCAAGCTGCTGTTGAAGCAGCCAGCTCCAGGAGCAGACAGACAGAGTGATGCTGTGTCAGCTTGGTGTAAGCTGAGCAAGTGAGCAAGGCTGGCCAGTATGGACACAGTGCCCTGTGACCAGAGCTCCACTGGCTTGGACAGAATATCAGTGCACAGTGCTGATGTCCTGCAGAACTGTGCCAGTGTGCCTGGACCCTGCCAGAGGGGTCCAGGGCAGCACATGGACAGCTGTAAAGGAGCATGGTGATCCAACGGCCGTGCAGTCCATTCTGTTCCCACAGGAATCATTGCCAGAACTTTGCTGTTTTTCTATTTGGGAAGAGTTGAGTTTTTAGAGGGTGCCACAGAGGTTACCCTTCAGGAAACTTATGGCCACCAAGTTACTTAGAGGGATGGAGCACCTCTCCTGTGAGGAAAGGCTGGCGAAAAATAGGTTTTCTTCAGCCTGGAAAGGAGACAGTTTTGGGGTGACCTCATTGTCTTCCAATACCTGAAGGGAGCCTGCAGGAAAGCTGGAGTGAGACAAGAGCATGTAGTAACAGGAGAAGAGGGCATGGCTTCAAACTGAAAGAGAGTAGGTTTAAATTAGATATTTAGAAGAAATTATTTACTTTGAGGGTGATGAGGCACAGGAGCAGGTTTCCCAGAGAAGTTATGGATGCCCCAGACACTGGTAATGTTCAAGGCCAGATTGGATGGGGTTCTGAGACACCTGGTCCAGTGAAAGGTGTCCCTGCTCATGGCAGGGAGGTTGGAACTAGATGATCTTTAATGTCCCTTCCAACCCAAACTATGACTCCATGATTCTTTAATTCTGTTAAATGGGCTGCATGACTGGCAATATTCAGCTGACTGGTTATTCCATTAAAGGTGGTCCTTTTCCTTTTGGAGTGCAAACTGCTGCTATCCATGCTTTAGAAGAAGCTTCAGACAAGTTAGAATGACTCGAAGTGCTCTTGGGCTTTTGGTACAGCGCATCAGCTTTGCCCTGCTGGAGGGAATGTTCACGCTCAGGTCACAGGTGGTGCTGGAATATTGTCCATGTGCTGGGGAAATGATGAGCATTGTCACAAATGGTGTATTCTCTCTTCTTCACTAGATCCAACACCTCCTCAATGACAGCAAAATTTATTTCTTGAATACTTTGAATACATTGCCCTCTGTATCCTACTAACAACAAACAGTGGCTCAGTTATACTTCTTGCCCAAGAGCTTTGAGAATTATTTGAAATGGCCAATCAGATGAAAGTGGGAAGAGCGAGTTCAGGGTCAAAGCTTCTACACCTGTAATACTTTCTCAAAAAGAAAATGTGAAGAAGACCTGCTGATGTTTCTGTGCTTCTGAGCTCTCCACCAGCATTTAGTGAGAAAAGAGGAAAACCCAAAAAAAGGTGTAGTCAACAAGGTCTTCATGTACAGCTGGCAAAGCTGGCAGAGAGGTTCTATTTGATGCCCAGGAGACCTGTAAAAAAGCTGGGTGCCCTCAGTATCTGGCTGCAGGTAATTAGCATACCTTAAAATTAGCATATCTTAAAAGATCAACAAATATCTCATTGCAAATTAACGAAAGAGAATTTGTGCAGATATCTTTGTTGTCCTCCTGCAGAGAAATTGCAGGTGTCTTCACAGATCAGGGAAATCAGATATGTGGCCTCATGTTATATTCTAGGTATAACTTGGTTTATTTACACATATAAATAAGTACTGAAACAGAGAATCAAACAGTGTGCAAGTAATTCCCTTGTTAAAGAGCCTCAGATTTACTCATCAGTAAAATTGGGATTACAAGCAACAATTCCACCTGAAGAACAGATTTTAGTACGAGATCAAAGCAAATAGCAACCTCACCTTCTAATAGCACAGCTCCCTTCACACACAACTCTAAAAACACAAATTTAAAAATTAGTATATCATTCCAGAAGTGAATATTTATTTACATGCTTAAATTAAAAAAAAAAAAAAAGAAAAAAAAAAGTCTGGAAGATTGAAATGGCACCATCTGGTGACACCTGCCACACAGCATGAATGGCTCATGAAGTTACTTTTTTTATTTGAAGTTTTGTTGAACAGCCCTGTGTATGAGCATAAAAACCTTTAACAGAAAACTCTTGATCAGCCACTGCTTTTTTTATACTGTTGCTTCATCTTGCTGTAAAGACAATTGTAGACAGGCTTGTAGATTCAGATGCTTCCTTCAGAAATTACCAGAGTAAATCAAGTTATATAAAAGACTCACGTCACTCTAATTTATAGTTCAGCTCAGACCATTGAACTTGTAAGTAAAATTTATGGGGGAAGAGCAATAAATTAAATTGTGTAGAAACATAATTTTTGTCCTGCAGTTACTTGTACAGTTCGATTTAAGGCATAAAAAATTGAGTATAATACTAACTTGTTAATAAAATGTGCACAGCGCTGACATGTAAAAACAGTTTTATAATTGGTTGGTCCACTCTGTTAGCCTTGTTGACAACACTAAATTTTCATACCCCTACATTAGTAAGATTGAGCTAACATTATAAATGCAGAAAGCTCATAAATGCATACAACAGAAATTCATTTGGCCTTTGATTTTTTTTTGGGTGTCTTTAAAGTGAAAACTGTAAAATTACCACGTAATAAAAGCCAGTACACTGAACACTAATTGCCCATTTATAAAACGCTCTTTTCCTCCAATCACGTAGGTGTGAGGCATAAACTTCTTGGGTTTTACGGAGCTGCGATTTATACTTTCAGTTCTGTTTCTCTCTGTTGCATTTCATCTCAGGCTTATAAAAGACGAGCTGCATTTTATTAATCTGCATCAGCATTCATTGGACATTAAATCTATGTAGATCCCTACAGGGTTTTAATTGTGGCTGAATTGCCAACAATAATTGGGCCTCTGACTAACCATGGAGAGCAGGCCACCCTGGCTGCCGGGCACAAGTGCGAGCTCCCACACCGGCCACGATAGCCCACTTTGTCAGCCGCCCGAAGGGAAGTTGTCAAGTCTGGGACCCTGCTGCTTTATTCCTATAACTATGTTTTAGAAACACCTCACAAGTGGAATTGTGGTTGCCTCATCCAGAAAATGTGGAAAGGATTAATGTGGCATGTAAAACAAATCACTCCTGAGCTCAGCTGAGAAAGTGGGTATTAAAAGCACTCCAGTCAAAAGAGCTTTAGTGAAAGGGTCATGGTGATATACAGTCAGCACATGTTGGGCTGGTAAAGCTGCAGGGTGTTTGGAAATGGTAATGGTCCATGGGTGTAAATTCTTTCAAGACCTCTTAAAGGCACATGTGTTTCTTGAGCATGTTCTCCAAACAAGGACCTGTTATAGGTTAGCTTCACTGGAACTTTTAAACTTTATTGATTGGCTTGTGGTATTCCAGGTTTGCTTACTGTTTTTTGGGGCTTTTTTTAATGTTGTTGATAAACACAGAAAACTATCATGACAATCTAAAACTTACAAATCTATAAACTATGTTGTATACAGATTTATTGTAACATACTGCACAGTGTGTTATTGCTTTTCTTTATGCCAGTAATCACTGGATTCACAAGAGTTAAGAGTCTATCAATATTTCTTTTATGAATGCAGGTTGGTTAAAATGTCTGTAGTTTTGAGGTTAAAAAGGTCAGACCCTTAAGTTTGACATAACATTTAGTGGGCCTTTATAAATGTTTGTAACTTCGTAATGTTATATATCCTAATGTTATTAAAAAGATGGGTCATGGCAGCTTTTCTAGTAAAGCTGGGAAGACAGAGAGTACTTAGCAAAAGCTTTATTTTACAAGTTGCACTATTCCTTGTTTGTTTTTTTTTTTCATTAGGAATTTCACTATGATTTAGCATAAAAAATAAAAATGTGATAACATATATGTACCATATAGCCTTTTTTTTCCCAAACAACTGCTGCTGGTGGCAATGTCCAGAAAGGGTTTTTAAGCAAAAACTCACCCTGTCTTCCATCAGAAACATGAGGGTTCAATAATTTTGTATATTAGGCCTTCTGTTCAGGGATCACTTCACTTACATTTGAAATGGAGCCATTTTTGAGAAGCATGTGTCAGGTGTTGAGCAGAACACAGCCACATCTTTATGCAGAATGAATGGCTGAGAAATGGAACTAAAAATAATGTATCTACTTGTTACAGTACTTGCTGTGATATAATTAAAAACACTAATAATCACTTCCAACATGCAGCCTTCAGCTGAGAACGTATCCCTGCAGCAAGTGGCCTGCATTCAATTCTAGGGAAGCTTACTACAGTCATGGTTCAAAAGGCAGTACTTTAGAATTTGGCCAACAGAAATGGCTGTTTTGATCAAGTACACTAGAGATTAGGATTTTTCAGTCTTATTTCTATATGTATTTGTATTTTACTCAAGGCCACTGTTAATTATTTTATGTGGTCATTTAACCTGTGTTCGCTGTAACAGACTTGAAGGCAAAAGCACAGATTGCAGTTACATGATGTGGTAGGTGGAAACATTTGTTCTGAATAACAATATTTAATTGAAATCATATTTAAAAACACCAAAGACTTGTTTTCTCACAAGCCCATAGGACTCTTATGAACAAGGGCCATGGTTAAATGATCAAAACCCTACTTAGTCAAGTTAAAACAAATAAATAGAATAACATGTGACCTTGGCAAGGTTTGGGTTCTATGTAGGTTCTGGTTCAGTGCCTCTGTCGTTGGCTCCAGCTACAACCATGACGACAAATATTGTTTCACAGGCCTCAGCAATGACACCATTTGTTACTTTTGCCCAGTACAGCACTGGTGAAAGTCAAGATCAGTCATTCTCCTGCAACATTTCCATCATGCAATGAAGTTCCAGCCATAAAGCATAGGAACACAGAGTAGATATGATGTCACTGTCTGGCATTTTTATGGAAATCAGAAACCTTTTGCAACGCTGACCTTCGAAATTAGGTCCTTTTCCCTTTCAGGAAGGTGAAATGGGATGTGCCTGTAAGCACTCTGGACAAAGGTGTCCTGTTGCTACTTGGGTAAACAGCCAAGGTAACAGACCAAGAAACACTTAAATGTTTTGTGAAGAGGCACACAGTCTAAAAAGGCAAAAAAACCCCAAAAAACAAACAAACAAAAAAAACTCAGAAAAGGTTCATAGCAGATGTGGGGTGGTTTAATGGTATTGTTCCACATCGCAATAACATGCAGGAAACTGGGCAACATTGTAATCTATAAACCAAATTATTGGTGTTCTGCCCAAACATTTTCAAAGCCAAACACCTGCAAGAAACAGCCAAATATTCTGAACAGAAGACTAATCCTTTTGGGTTTTTTACCCTGCAAAGCAACAACAAAAAATAAATCTAAGTTTATGAAATTGTTTTCTTTAGGTTTGCTAAGCTACAGGGCATTTTTTCCCAACAGTTTCCAAGAGCTGCTTTGGTGATCCAACTAAGTGTTTCCTGTACCTTGGAAAAAAGACACTGTTTACCTTTTGTTTCAACTTCCATTTTATAACAGTCTTGGAAGTCTTCACACTACAACCTCAAATTAGCTTTTTTGCTGAAACACTGTGGGGTTTTTTTAAGTTGACATCTCAAAAATGCCTCAAAACGTTTGTTTTTTAAGTTAAAGTCTTAATAGCATCAGCTCTCATGTTTAGGGTTTTTTGGGATTTTTTTGAGGAGTCTGCTCTGTTTCACATCTAAAATGGTAGATTCAGATTCGAAGACACTTGTCAATACATTCATCATCAAATATGCAAAACCATTTAAAGTTGGAGAATAAACTAGCAGGAAAAAGAAGAATCTTAAAGTTTTTGGTTTGGTTTGGTTTTTTTACTTCTTTTTCTGTCAGTGAGACTATAATAATTTGATTTTTTTTGTTGAATCGTAATTTATTGAAAACCTCAACTTTCCTTTCTGTTAGAAGGCAACCCAGAAAATATCCAATAAAATAATATGAACGGTAAGTAGACTCAGTAGAATGTCACTCATTTACATCCTGAAGATGACCTCTTTCTTACCTAGAAGCAAATCTTAACTGTACTTTGTCAGTAACCTATGGTCCTTTGAATAGTTGGAATTTATCAGACATTTCACTGCCTAAATGTGTTAATTTGGACAGAAAATGAACCCAAAACCATTTGTCAAATTCTCTATTTCAGTTATGGCCCACCATCATCAGGCCCCAAAAGTGGTTTAATGTTGAATGAGGCCTAAAACACCTAAGGTCTCTCTAAAATTATTCATTTTTTTACTCTTCCACAGAATTTCCTCAAAGGTTAGTAAGGATTAGGGCCTTGCTATGCTAGAAAATGTATTTACATTAGCAAAACAAATACTATTTGTTTTGAAGGTCTTCTAGCAATAACAGCCAGTGAGCTTATGCAGGAAATCAAGTAAGGAGACAAAGAAAAAGAATAAAACAAATGTGGAGTTTATTTTCCTCTCAAGTTAGAAAAAATAGTTGGGCTTCTTTTGTTCTGTACCTGTTGAGCTACATCCAGCTTGTTCAACAAGGCTTTGGCATGGAAAGACCAAGAGTCAAGGTAGAATTTTTTGTAGACCTGTGAGCAAAAAGTAGTGGTATTAGAGAAAAAAGAATGAGCAAAATACAAAGGGAACAGGAAAAAATACCTGGATTGAGAAGGAGAAAATTATTTAGTAAAAAACATTCTGACTAAATAATTTATATTTCAAAAAGTATGTTAGGAAAATAATCTGTGTATAATTTATCCGAGAAAATATCAAAATGCCATGTTTCAGCAAAGCCTGATGTTTCATTTTAAACTTATTCTAGAAAAAAATTAAATATTTTGTGCATTTATTTTTTTTTTATTTTAATGGATTTGCTTGTATACTTCTTTTTCTTCTTAGGTTATTCTTATTCATAAAAGGAGAGAACAGCAAACCCAGGGAAGCCTTCAACTGGATCTAAAAAATATACTGTAATCCTAAAGAAACACACTTTTTGCTCTCACAACATTGAACAAAACTTTTGTCATCTTTTCCAAGAAGCAAAAAAAGGCAAAACTAAATCCATAGCATGACTCAAGCAGCAAAATATGTAAGTCATCTTATATTTTCAGTTGCTGGTGTGGAACTGCCCTTGTGTCAGCCATTTCAAACAGGGCATGGACACCACCTGGCAATCCTGTCCAAAGCAGAAGAGAAGGTGAGAAGGAGGCAAGTGTCCATTTTCTTTTTGCTATTATTGCTCACGAGCTGCTGCCAGTGCTGACTTTTCAAACAGTTTTTCTGTGTGGTCTTTTCCACACGTTCCATGAATTTGCCACATTTTGCCCACAAAATCTTTCTACATTTCTGGAAGAAAAAAAAAAGCTACACAAAGGGCATGAGTACACATTACTTTAGAGACAGTCTGATAATGTCCATCCAGGTGTGTGTGCACATGTGTTGAAAACATTTATCAGAGGCTTCCTGTGCTACTCCTGCTTCCAAAATTCAGAAGTGTCATACCAGCCCCAGGCACAATATGAAAATAAAGTATTCGCAATTGAATTGCCTGTATATTCTGCTATTTGGTACATATACATTGGTACTTACAGCAGTCTCAAAATGTCATTCTATACCTTCTGTTAGCTATAGATTTTCTATTATAAGAAAAAAAATGGATAAGACCTTGAACAGACTAACCAGGTCTGTCTTCTAAACAAAAGAGAGCAGACAGGCAAGTGCTTCCACTCACAACTTTGAGCAGCAATTTTCAGGCAAACAAGAGGAAGCACTTTTCATTACAATGTACAATTAAATCATGGAACTCCTTACCAGAGGATGCTGCAGAAGCCAAAAGTATTACAGGATTCAAAAGGAGATTAGACTAATTCATGACGGATATGTCTATCAATGGCTACTAAGCACTGTGGTCCGGATGCCCTCTGGCGTAGGAAGTCCCTAACCTACTGCCTACTGGAAGCTGGGAGGGATTCCATGGGAGAATTCTGGAATAGTTTTTATATTCACATATTAAAAAAATATTTTAATTGAACGTCTCAAAGAACTGTTTAGTTCTCAGACTCACAGTTTTTATTCCTACTTGACTACTCAAATGTTTAGAATGTTCTTTCTGAGGCCCTTTTTTAGCAACTTCAACATGACATTAGTCCTTTAGAGACAAAACAGTAACTTCTTTTAACTCATGTTTACCTGATGTTATTCATCCAACTTGTAGAAGTCTCTCTACCTTTGTAAAGCCGCAACATCAGTTCCCAGAAACCTGGTAAGTATAACTGAAATAAAATGTGATATATGCACACCTGTACAGCAGATGACAAAGTTAAAAGTGATTAAATAGCTTTTTTGTGTGTTTGTTTTAATTTGAACCTTACTCCCTTAGAAGAGTAGCAAGAAATTGTTAGAGGCTGGACCCCTCTGAGCAAACCAGTTTACTGAGGCTGAAGATGCAGCTCTTGAATTTACAAACTGAGAACAGATAATTGTCAAACCCCAAAGAGCACATCGTTGCAAATTTCCTGCGGTAACACGTCTCTTCCTGTGACCTTCCATTTGAAATGTGTTTCTATCATTTACATTGCAATTATGTTCTAATGTAAGATACATTTGGAGCGTAAATATCAGGATTAAATCTACGTTGAAAACTCAGGCTGAATCAGGTTTATAGCCTGGAGGCAAGTTGTGAATCCCATAAAGCATTGTTCGAGGGACCTGGTTAGTGTTTTGTACACCTGCTTAATGTTTTTTTTTCATAGTCACAAATGTCAAACTGCTCACTAACGCATTGAGGTTTGAATGACAGCCATGCACTTGAGCACCAGTTATGTTTTTTCACTACCAAATTGGACTATAAATGATGAAAAAGAGGTCAGAAAGGAAGTATGGAAGCATACAAATTTGAAAGGGGAAACTGCTAATAGTCATAAACCGTGTGCAATCAAAGGACCAGCAAGTCATTGTGAATTACCTGCTCCATGAATTACTGATCTAACTGCATTATGATATGGAATTTTCTAACTCCTTTCATCTGTGGTGCAACAGCTCCTAACAGCTCCCAGATCAAAAGCACGACTGCCAGTGAAACCATGGAGAAATAGCCCACAACACTGACTTTCATTATGAGCACTTATTTGTTAAACTTTTCTTAATATACAGGTTTCATTATTTATTGATTCACTGATTGGAAGTACTGTAAGTGTGCCACCTACCAAATTTGAGGGAAAAGCACAGAAATGATCAGCAGTGTGACACCTCAGTGCAAGTCAAAACTTTTAAGCATGTGCACATAAAAATCTCATAGCTTGTATATTTCTCCACAGGTGGTAACATGCAGAGCATACGCTGGGACATTTTTGTTTGCTTCTTTGTTTAATTCAAATCACCCCAAATACTTCAAAAACAATTAGTTCCATGTTAGTAATTTTACTGACTGTATAAAGGTGATGAGACAATTAACTTGCACATGCCAATAGAAGCTACATGAATGCACATTCTATGTGAGCAGTGATGAGAGAACTGATTTCTACAGGTGCCTGTCATACCATACATGGCCCAAAACAGAATTCTAAGCTCAAGTTATGACCATTAAGACAAAGCTCAAGCCAGCAGGCATATTAATTAAAATGTATGGAAGGTTCTTTTAGCTGGGCTTAGAAATTCCTGTGGTGTCTATTAAAATACATAAAAGACATTTCTAATCAAACACTTTTCTTTTCCCCCTAAATCTGGTTTCTAGGCTGGATGAGAAAAATGAGTTTAGTTATGCTCACCTGAGCAAATTTGACAATAAGTATATAAAATAAAGAAAGAAAGAATGAAAGAATGTGTGTATATATGCATACACTCACATATATACATATGTACACACACACACACACATATATACACATCTTCACAGATATCTGTTTTGTTTGGTGGGTTTCTACTGGGACAACTCCATGCGTGTCCAGAGATAAAATGTGAATTGTTTTCACTGTCATGATAGCCTGCACAGTGAATATGTTCTTTTTCTAGTGCTTATCATAGGGAATAAATGCTTCAGACTAACAGCTACATCATTACTTCAATGTAAATATACTGAATTCTTTCTACCTGTGATCATGTTTGTAAGTATGTGATGTGCAAGTTAAAAAAAAAGCAAATACTGTCTGTATCACCTTGCTGGTGATAACAGACTTTCTCTTCTGTGGAAAGAAGTGATTGTGAGGGGACCAGTACCCCCCCACTTAATGTTTCCCTCCCTCCAGCCATCCCACTGCTGAGGCAGAGGCCTGGTTGGGGTGTCAGGAATCTGAAGGAGCAGCTGCCTAGGGAGCAGGGAGCCAGGGAAGCCTAAGGCTGGCATGCAACCAGGAGCACAGGCTTCCTGGACAGCCTGCCTGCCTGCTTTCCATTGAAACTTTCAATGAAATCAACATGTTCCTGTGAAATGTTTCAATTCTGTAAAATCAGCATTTTCCAACTGAGAAGCATTCCACTGGAAAATTTTCATCCAGCTCTAATAATCAGGGCATCTTTAGCATCTCACACAGGGGTGCTGCTGGAGGACATTAAATCTCCATCTCAGAGACCATGAGCCAAAATCTCTCCTTGCCTGCATCCCACACTGCAGCCATGGTCACCACTGGACCTGTCTGCCACAGCAGGCTGGGGGTTCTCCCTGGAGTGTCACCACCTGACAGCACATTGTCCTTCCACTGTTAGAGCTTGGCTGAAACTCCCCAACAGCAGGCACCACGAGTTTGATGTGGCCAAATACCCGGCCACAGCAAACACCACTTGTGACATGCCTGGGAAAAGTCTGAATTTTTTGGAAGATTTGAAGAAAGTTTGATAGTTTTAATCTATCATAGGAACTAAAAGGTTCTCAGCTCCAATCATGAGCAGAGGTTTTCTTTTGCATGTATATATATATATATATATATATATATATATATATATATATATGTTGGATCGTTTGAGTTTGAATCTTGATTTTTCTTTAGTGAGTTATTTAGCTGATTTTCGTGTCCTCCTTAGGAGGTGGATTCATAAACTTGACAAAAAAAGTATAGATTTCATTTATACAAAACTTTCATTCAAAGAAAAGTTAGGAAAACAGCAGCAAGAAAGTCAAGCAAAAAAGAAAACGAATAGTTCTTGACAAATGTCAGTCTAACCAACACCTGTCAGTGAGAAACTGCTACTGATGATTACATCTCTTGATATAACCTACTTTGTTACTTATCTACAAATATATAGCACTGTAAACAGTTATTCTATCAAGATTTCTAATACCTAAGTGAATCTAAATGACAGGAAACTTGATAGGTTGGAGATTTTTTCAGTGAGCATAATGAACTCAAATATGTTTCTCTACTGCAAGAAAGAGTTAAGAGAAAGATGGTATCTTTCTGTAGCTGATGTTAGAACCCAAAAAGACAATTTAGAATTTATTGTCAGCAAACATTAAAGAATCAAACTATATGAGGGTAATCAACTCAATGTAAATTTTTGAATTCTATTTTATGACTCATTTTTAAGGACTGGATTTCAAACTACTGATGTCCTTCAATTTCTCTTTGGTGCAGCTATAGTATTTAGGAGCAAAAGTAATCTTGAAGCAAGTTATGCAATAGTCAAGATCTTCTAGGGTGCAATTTCTTAGTCTGAAATCAGCCTCATAAATCTCAGGAAGAATGTGCCTTTTTCACTGCATTAGTCATAAAAGGAGGCTGTGGGGACAAGCTTGAGGTAAACATCTACACAGTGGATGATTTAAGCAAGGTGAGATGAAATCAACCCAACTTTTTTTAAGGTAACTTTTCATGAAATAAATTGCCAGCTAAACTTAAGGCAGTAGGTGACTACTGTTTACACTGATCTTAAATTTTTCAAGTATGTTAATAAACATCATACTGACATCTGTGCTTTAAGTCCTTCTCATGATAAGGAAGTTATTAACAGACCAGACCTTGAGGCTCAGTAAATATTTTACAAAATTACCTAAAATTTAGGGTGTAAGTATTAGGAGTCTCACTCATTTCAGCCCTTACAGCAGCAAGGCAAATGAAAAAAAGAGAAAATTTTAAAGTATGAAAGGAAAGAGAGATATACACACACACAAAAAAAAAAAATTAAAGGAAAAGCAAACGAGAGAAACCAAAAGACCAGAACAAAAAGAGAAACAGAAACAATTTACAGAATTACAAAAATCCTTTTTTGTGTCGTAGAAAAACACGCATAAACCACAGCAGAGAATGTTCCCATCATTACAAGAGGCAGCCCTGAAACAAACCTCCAGATTTAGAAAGCTCAGTGGCTGGGGAAGCTGAAGGTGGAGCTGTGCTGTGTGTCTGTCCCCAGACACAAACACTGCCCACGCTCTGGGTGCCTGCCCCACCTCCCAGGCAGCTCCAGCTTTTCCGGGTGCTCCTCGCCCTGCAGGCTCCCAGGATGTTGTCACTTGTATGTTGCAAGCCATGGATCACATACGCATCCAAAATATGAAGTCACTTTCCGTCCTGCATGCTTTAGGGGTTTAAATTATTTTAAATTGCATTAAATTATACTTGCTATCCTAAATTTCCCAGATGATGGCTCATAGCTGACCCCAGCCCCAGCAGGAAGTGGGGGGATTTTTCATGCTTGAAGACAGAAAAGCATGGCAGCATTGCTCTCCCTTGGGTACTATTTGGTGAAAGAGGAACACCACACGCAGGTGTGGCTGAATACTGGTGGCCACTTCTGTCCCCGCCACACAATAAGAGGTGTTCTAGGCCCAAGAGGGATACATTTTGGGAAATATACCAATGCCAGACATAGAATATGTGAATATACAGTACAGTAAATGCATAAGTACCTATATGGATATTCATTCGTATATATAGGTGTGTATATATATCATATAAAGTGTGAAGTACTTGGGAAAGATACCAGGGCACATACACTTGAATTACTTGTGAGTGTGTTTCTGTGTAGATGGGAAAGTGGGTAAGCACAGCAGTGCACATGTTCTCCTCATGTGCTCCCAGAATGCCTTGTATTTCTGCTATTTTGGCTGGGTTACCTCAGTCCCTGAGTCTACAGTAATGCCTGTCACCATTTTGGGTACATTTTGTTATAAATCTAAGCAAGCAAATATTTGTGTCAAAGCTGTCTACACGTGCAACCAGTTGAGAAACTGAAATGCCTTCAAGTCATGTACCAACTGTTTTCATTTTCTCACAAATGGTGTTTCTGTTATTTTCTAATCTCTGCCTGGATTTTGTTATTGTCTTTATTCTTCTCTAAAGCTTAACTACCTTTTTCTTCTTTGCCTAACTTCCAGGCAGTAAGAAGAATGTGTAGGAGCCATCTCCAAATTTTAATACAAAGACAGCTAAAATTCCCAACTGTATCAAAACAGTCCCTTGCAGAGCTGCCCATCATTTCTTTTGTCTACATAAACTCCATCAGAGAAGCCATAATGCAGCCCTAAGAAACTACCAGAAATCCTGTAATAAGCACTTTCTTTCTAATGTGGCAAGGGCTTTGAAATTCAAGTTATAAATGTGACAGAAGGATTGAATTCAAGTTTACCGTGTGGTTACAGATGTGGTATAGTTGGGTATGAAGTTACTGCCTGTGTGCTCTCCTAGTGCACTTAGTCAGTAATTGCCTGGGCCCAGGGCTGCTCCCACAGAGGTAAAAACAAGGGGCTGACAGGAGACCACGGGCAGGCTGGAGAGATGGTAGAAACTGCAGCTGAAGAAATGATCATGTCTTTGTATGTAATTAAAACAATTAGGAGATGTTTTGCAGGTCGTTCATCAGTACTAATGAATAATGGACATGCTCAAGTGTCCTGTAGGGCCACATTCTTCACAGTTTCAGAAATCTTACCTAATACAGCTAAAACTGTCACTGCAGCACAGGTTACCATTATTACTGAATAGCAACTGATCATCTTGTTTGAGAGATTTGATTCCCCACATGAGAACTGCCCTATACAGATAAACCAAAACTTTTGGGGTTTGTCAAGTTTTTTGGGGGGTTGTTTTTTTGTTTTGGTTTGGTTTGGGTTTGTTTGGGGTTTTTTTTTGAGCTTGTTTATTTGTTTTTGGTTTGTGGTTGTGGGTTTGGGGTTTTTTTTAGTAAATAATCTAGCAGTCAATATGCAACACCTTTTAAATGTTGGAAATCTCCAACAGAGATACTAGAAGGGGAGGTTTCTGGCAAGTATCTTCATAAGGTAACAGCAGGATAATTTGGACTATGGTAGAATTCAAGGAAAATAAATATGAAATTGGCAGGACTCAAAGTAAATCCACCTGTCTTAAGATGACTTCAACTGTAAACACTTTGGGGAACTCAGACAGTTACCACCCACAGTGAGGATAACCGAAGGAACCAAGATGAACTCATCAAAACAGACCTGACCTTGAATTCTCCCTAGCACTAGTCCTAGCATTTCACTTGCTTACTCTGCCTTAATCCACTTACCAGGCTTTCTGAAATCAGTAGCCTAAAAGAGCCTGTGACCTCAGTTTAACTCTATTTACTCAAATAATAATAAGAAATAATGACGACAACAACAATAACAATAATAATCTTTCTTAACAAGGTCAATAGCATTCAGTTACCTGAATGTTCATGCAAGACCTTTTTCTGCAAGTTCAGAGAGTTTATACAGAACAGATGAGCACCGAAGGCAGAATTCTCATCTTCCTTTTACTGCCATAAATTTGAAACAGCTCCATATAACCCCAAGGAATTAAATGAAGTTTGCAGTTTCTAAAATGGGATAAGACTTTGGCCAATACCATGTAAAGTAACAGAATCTATTAAGGACATAGAAGGGGGAAAAAAACCAACAAAACAAAACAAACAAAAAACCAACCAACCAACCAAAAAACCCCCAAAAATTAAAAAAGTAAAATGTGGTCCTTAAGTGAATATCAGTGGTTAGAGGAAGGGTCTTCAATGAGCCTATGGGAAGCGATATGCATTCATAAATCCTTGTCTGTTGCTAACCATGGATGGGCCAAATTTTATTTAGCCACATCAGCAGCAGACTCACATAAGAAACAGCAGGAGCAATAAAACTCATATGGATAGCTTTCATACATATGAAAGTTTCTTGTACCACGTGTCACATATTCAGTTTGTAGGAATAAATATATTAACTATGTTTTTCTAACTGAAAATATTTTCCACATGCGAACAGACTTAAAAGCACGTTTAAAAAGAAGATGCAATAATCAGATTTTAAACTGGGGCTTTAAATTCAAAGCAGAACTTGAAGTAAGCCTTTGGGGATGTTCTTCTATTTGAAGGAATGCACAATTCTTGTTACCTACTTCAAGCAATGAATGGCAACACTCAGTCACAAAAATGCAACAGAACTACTTGGGAGTGTGAGAAGACTACATAAAATACATTTGAACACCAAGATCATAATAGTAAGCAAGATCTGGAAAAGACTGAAGCAAAAGTGGATTTGAAATTTTAAATAATAACTTCAAATCTTTGCTTATTAATCATTACTTGTTTCCAAAGAAATGAATCATGTCAATTCCAATTCCCCAGCTACCAGAAAAATGGGATATTTATACTGAAAATAACTTCTCTCAGAAATACAGGGTCAGCTATTTCATCAAAGATGTGGCCAACTAGGCAATGTGCAGAATGAATGTTGTTGATTGGATTCCTTTGTTTAGGACTGGCAGAAAACAGTATACAATAGTAGCTAAACTGTGATCAGATGGCAAAATAAAATAGCAGTTGCTCATCAGTGCTGTGCCCTTGATTTTTATTTGAGTGTGTACATTGAGCCTGTGTGGGCATGGGAGTCAGGCAAACAGCAAGGGGAAGAAATGGGAAAAAAGAAGCCCTGGTGATGAGCTGTACAACATTTCAGAGAAGTCTCTGAAAAACACCAGTGCAGACCCATTTATGAATCTCCTATTATTTTCCTATTCTGAGGTTATTTTGCATGTTGCTGGCTTTGCTATGGTGCAGAAATTTTCAGGAAAAATCAGTCTCTGCTGAGAGGTAGGATAAAAAATGCACAGCATGCTTTGAAAAACAACAGATGTTAGAAAAGTCATTGCTACTGTTAGAGTAGTAGTTCCCACTTGCAAGTAACATTTTCTTCCTCTTTGATGTGGTCTGTGTATATCTCCTGTTGCAGGAGCCTAGCTAGCAATAAAAGGCCAACAGAAGTAGAACCAGGAACTGTAATAGGATGACACAGGTACAAACTGAAAGGAGGTAAATGAAGTATTTTCCATTACTAGAGTGTTTGGACTGGCACCATAGAAAGGTCAAGAGACCTTGGTATATCTAATCTAGAAAAATGAGATAGAAGAAGCAAGAAGTGCACCAAGGTCTTTACTATTGAGCCACAGTGCCAACATGCAATGATTTCCCTCTCTCTTCTCTTTGCACTAACACAATTATGAACTATTGAGCTTCTTTGTCTCATGGAAACACTTATACATCACCTTGCACCAATAGTGCTGGGAAGATGAGCACCCTCCCCTCTCCTGTTCCTGTATAAGAGCAGGAGGAGCATGCTAGCAGCAGAAGCTCATACAGCATTCTCCTTGCATTATGACATTAAGGAGTTCTTGAGGTGGAGTTTTTACTCTCATATTTCCTACCTCTTGCTGGACTTTTCTTTCCTGAATGAGCTACTCTGGTTTTTAACCTGTGTAAATTTTTGGCATTCGGTGACAATGAATCTCGCAGACTGATTTTAAAATTAAGCATTGCTTCTTTCACTGATCCAGCACAGTCATATTGTTGTGTCATTTATTCTGCCTTTTTTTGGCTGGCAGTCATTAAAAGTGTGTGCCTCTGAGTCATTTGGCCTCTAAGATAGTTCCAGTTATATGTTGACAGTTTTTAGTAGGATGCTAGGAAATATTTTAAGTCTTGTGATTTCCATTTCTGCTATCCTTTTCCAAACGGTTCCAAACTGAGTGAGAAAACTACAACAGACGGGCTTTTCATAACACAATAGGACACAGAATATTATTGTATGCTCTATTGTTTGTGAAATCAGCATTAAACAGTTTGTGCATCTTTGCTGTGTTATAATTAAACAAAATTATTGTTACAGTGCTCGGGATTGGTTGGGTTTTTGATTTTTTGGGGATCTTTTTTGGATCACTAAATGTAGGTTAAAAGCCATAGCAAAATTTCCAGATAATGTTTTCTTAATATTTTCTTATTTATCTTGACTTTTGAGACACTTCTTTTCAAAACCCTCCTGAACTGCATTGCCCTTAAGAGCACAAAACAGGCAACCTGAATGAGTGCATAACTGGGGTATAGTGAAAACTAAAATAAAGTAAATGCCCTTTGGGAATACATTTGTATCACAAATACCAGCTGGCGCTGGTTGATCCAGCTTTTGGCAGTCTCTGCAGCAATGTCAAAGACACAGTGTTTCAGAAACAACTGATGAGTCACTGCAAAAGGTTGAGAGATTTAGTTCAGTGAAGCCCATTTATTATATAATGAAATATTTCCGTAACATCCCATATTTGACATCCCATATGAATACCAGTTACAGGCTGAGCTAATAATACCACCTATTATTGAAACTGCATTAACTAACTCCAGGATCTGACCCTCCTGCCATCTGCCTATAGACTTTTAAATCTTTAACCATTTGAGGCTGTAATTTTCCATGGTTTTTTTCTGTTGTCCTGTGACCCACTTCTGGGGTTTTTTTCAAACTAACAAATACTGCATTTCTTTCCAAGAAAAGCTCTTGGGAAGAAGAATGTTGTTTTTTTTCCTGTGAAATAAGGCCTGATGAACATGTTGAGAAGCTTTCTGACATTCATGCTTTGGAACAGGAATATGAAATTTGGGCTATAGGGAAGTTCTGAGGAGATTTTTTTGTAACACTTATAATGGTCTTTTACAATTGATCCATCAATTGTAGTGAACTTCTGAACTAATTCCTGACATCTGCAAATTTTTCTTGAGCTTCACATAGAAGATGTTTCAATGAACTCACACCATTAAAAAAAATTCTCCCTTTTCACCAGAAAAAAAAATTTATTAAATAACTAAAGATGGTAAAACACTCAGCCAGATAGGATTTAATAATGAAAGGAAAGAGTATTATTCCCTTTTCACTATCTCTGTGATAAAAATAGAAACATGTTTGGTCACTCATCACATACAGTCTGCTTCACAGGAATGTTTCCTAACTTTATGTGTTATACCCTGTGGAAAATGGACATGCTCTCTATTGCTCTGACCTCTCAAATTTACTGCATTTTCACTAGCTAGACATTTTCAGCCCTTTATCTAGAGTGGCAATTAAAGCTTCTTTTGCAGCTGTGCTTCTGAAGCTGAAGCTTTCATTGTATCATTTCTGAAAGTTGGAATTTATTTGATCTGTGGAATAGTAAAACTGCTTTTGAGAACGTGAAAAGTGCATTAAATATTAAATAACTACTACCCTTGGAAAAAACGATTGCCTCACAGCAAGATGATGAACACAAGCAGCAAACACAAAGGAAAAGGAAGAAAAGCAATAGCAGTTTGTCCTTTTCTGGAAAGTCTGGCTTGCTAGCTGACTGCATGGAATGAGTTGCAGGGGAAAACGAAACTAGAGAATATGTAAAGCTGGGAGATGAGATCATCCCCCCAAAACAATCCTTCAAATTCATAGACACTTCTGGATTCATGAGGTGAGAATAACCAGCACTGAGGACTGTAAAATTCATTTGTAGCATTTGAATTTGCTAGCATGCACTTGCAAACTGTCTCCTCCTAGAAGGGGGAGCAGGAGACGCCCTGGAAATCAAGAGTGAGGAAATGCAATTTTTAAAAAATTGTTTCCTAAAATGAGAGTGACAAAAGCCTGCATCCAGACAGCCTCTGCTAACAGTCTACACCAATCCAATCTAGTATTACAGCTACCTTTTAAGTTTTCATCAGCATGTTATTTTACAACAGCCTGATCCTGCAAATGGCTGTTCCCAGGTGCATAATTATTTACCCACGGAGTCCACTGAAAACAATGGGTGTCAGTGCATAAGTAACTACCTGGAGGACTGAGAGTCCTGAAATTATTTCTGCATATGATAGGCAAGTTGCAGATTTGCAAGGGGATTTTCTTTCATATGTGTGTTTGGGGCTTTTTTGTTTCCAAAACTAAAATGGAGATAGGCCCACTTCAAAATACCCAGACAAAACCTTTTGAACCTTAACAGTGGATAGAGTCCAAACCTACAGCAATCTCCAAATTTTGCATGTATAGTGGCTCTTTATAGTGGGCTGGATCCAAACCTCACATTGAAAAATATCCCCAAGGCAGTAGAACTTGGATCTGTGCTTTCCGGTTTGAACCCAAACTGAAAGTGTTGCAAGAAATGGCTCATTAGTTTACTCCGTAACATTTGCCTCCAGAAATCTGTCATTGAACAAAGGCACATCAACATCTGAAAAAAAAAATTATTAGCTATTTTTGGATAACCTGAAGGCCCTTTAAGTGTTGTAGCTCAGTATTTTTCTGGAAATCAAGGTCTATTGCAGAGCTGTCTTAGATCTCTCTATCAGTGCAGACAAGGCTGACTTTTAACACAATGAGAGCATCAACATCCCCCTTGGGGTGACCAAATTTGTAAAGACAGCAAAACAGATCCTCCCTTGAGGTGAAAATGAGGGCATGATGAAAAGACTCAGTCAGATTTTTGATGACTATCACTAAAAGCAGTAGCTCTTTTCTTTCAACTCTTCTTTTTTAATGTTATGGTATATGTCTACCCCATCTGTCATGATAGGAAGAGTCCTTCCTCTTCCTCCTGTGTAGTTCTTGCCTTGTGGACTAGCAGCTCTGCCTGTCAGGGCTGGGAAGTGGCTGTAACTTCCAACCTTTGTCATTTCAAGTATAGGCAAAACCAGAACACAGATTACACCAGATAGGCTGACAAGTGTGTCCTTCTACCTCCACCTCTTTTCTAGAGCCACGGGATGGAAAGTGAAGGTATTCAGCTAGGCCCCAGCTCCTCATGGAAAAACAAAGAAAGTGTGAAATCAAGTACTTGGCTGATTTGTGTTGTGAAAACAATTACAGATATTTATGTAATCCATTTTGTACCTTTGCTTGGTTCAAAAGCTAGTTAATGTCACAGCCAGAAAACATCTTTGAGAAGTAACTAATCCCTACAATATTAATGTCTTTAGCTCTATTTATGGACAAATGTAACTCTTCTCATGCCTTGACAATCACACAGAGAGACCAAAACATGAAAGGAAGGAAGGTTTTGATAACTCATATTTGTGCTATCTCAGTCCTCAAAGAGACCCCTCTGAAGTACTGTGCCAATCTTGGTCTCTGGAGCATTGATGGCTGCATCCTCAAAGCAGTATGTCAGCATGGATTTAGTCACATACTGGTCACAGAGGGTTGATATTCTGACTCTGAAGACATGAATTGTGTGAAGGGTTGTTTGTCTTCTGCTTTTTTTGTTTTGATTTATTCTATTTGAAGGGAACTTTAAACAGATTTTCATAAAACACAAATTGCTTTAAAACTTTGGCTTAATGCCTGTAAGTGTTTAGAACTTGTGTAAGGAAGTCATGTGTCTTAACCCGTGTAAGGTCAAAATTATTTTCCATTTTAATTAGACATATTGGATCTGATAAGTCAATGACAGTGCTTCATTTTAATCAGCAAAGAGAGGGATCTTAACCTACACAATGCATGTATAGCCTCTCCCAAACTAAGTGTAATGAGTCTGGAAATTATAAAATCACAGGCACTCATTTCAAAGCCCAGGAGATGCTGGATGCTGTTTTCCTCTATGGGCCCTCACTTGTGGTAATAGAACATTGGAATTCTACAGAATAATTATCACTAAATTATAATTGCAGTAATGGATGTGTTAAGTCACTCTAGCAAGACCAGCCTTCTGAATATAATCACCTAAAAAGGATGTATAGTTATTTTTGCTTTGACCCAGTGGAAATGTTCAAAATATCCCTGTGATTTTTGAAACAGCTACATGTAATTTTTGGTACTTTCCAGAACAGTTCTGATTAACCCAGTAATAACCAGAAGTATTTTTATCATGTGTATTTGGAATATTGCTCTGCGCACTGTAGTCTCTGCTTTTGAGTTTTCCTGCCAGATAAAGGGGACTTTTTGGAATATATTTGTGGAAGCAAATTCCCAGTGTTATGACAGCTGTTCTGAAACGTGTTGTGACAAAAATAGCCCCACAAAATGACTTTTTAAGTACATTTTCCAGTTATTAGGGAGTAACAGCAGGAGTAATTTCTTTGGAGTCTGTACATTTAATATACCAACACATATCTATTATATTTGGTGTATCCATATTTATACACATTAGCCCTTTTTAATACATATTCTACCACAGTGAAGATTTAAACTCTAGGGATCCAAGATCAAACAGTCTTCTCAGGACTGCACTGTGGCAAGTCCAGTACTCAGCTCAGCAGCAGATCCCAGCAGGTCAGCTTGGTGCTGACCTGGTGTCCCCCAGGCTGATCCACCTCTGGGGCAGCCAGCTGTGCCTGGCTGAGCTCAGCTGTCACCAGCCCATCCCATACAGCCTGCTCTCCTTGCACTCACACTGCCACTCTGGGAAGGTCAGGGCTGACCAAGCTGCAGTGCTTGGGCACTGTTAAAGGGCACCCCATGCTGTGTCCCTGGCACGTTCCACACTGAAAACCAGGGGTTTACACCCAGGAGTCCTTAGGGGTATGACATAAACACTGCTCCCAAAGGCTTCCATCACAGCTTATCCCCCTCTCAACTTTCCAAAGGCAGCTGGTGTGTTAGTCAAGAAAGCATCACAGGAGAAGAGTTTTCAACCATTTTTAGATGAGATATCATCTATTAAAAGGAGGTGGAAACAATGCAGGTTATATTAAGCCCCTCCAGATGCAGACAGACCCTCTTTTGGTCCTTCACACCTACAGGTCTGATTCCCTGATGCTTTTAACTTCAGTTGCTTACTGACATTACTGCTGAATTCTGTAACTTCTATTTTATACTAGTGTGAGTATAAAGGAGCCAGAAAAACTGAATATTGTTACCAAGGGCAGAAAACCCTTCAACAGATGGGAAAATGATCCCACTTGGCAAGAGGCAATGTTTGGTGCTTAAAAAAAAGGAAAAAGCTTTTGGATTTCAGCCACCAAATCCAGTCCCAAATCTTGAGCTGTGCAGAGTAATTCCCAGAGCTCAAAAATGCAATGTACTGTTGTGGATCATCCATTAAACTGTCTATTGAATGAGGTATAATGCTAAGCAGGCTGAGGAGAGCCTATCATTCAGATTAATGCAACTCCAAATCACAAAACCTTCAGAAATTATTTTTGTAGGTAGGGCAACTTGGTGCTAAATTAGTTTGTTTGCTGTGAGAGCCAAGATGTTAGAGCATTAGAAGCCCAGAAGAATACATCTATTTCTAGAGGCTGAATCATGGCTCAAGTATGCAACAAAATGGAAACAGAGTAAACACTAATAAGCAAAGAAAACAATATAGTTTTCTACATCTATACTAAAAACTTAGCAACAATATATACAAAGCTTTATACAAGCTTTAAGAAAGTGCCATATATTCTTGATTTAAGGGTAACTTTTAAAAAGGTCTTTTAATCCAGTAGGTCTTTAAGAAGCCCCACTCTGACTCTATAACTCCTTTTCAATAGTGTAAAATGCATCATTTTGAGCTGTTGTCTGGATAAAATTTTAAGCAGCCACTGAATGTGTTCCTAATGTTGTCATCCCAGTATGAAATACCATACACATAATATCATAGAAAAAGCAACCTAAAATATTGTGGAAAATGTGGGTTTACTTAAAAATTAACAAAAATACCATGTAACTCAAGATTCTTGAACATCTAACAACTGGGAAAGTTTTGTTTTAAGCCATCTTAGCATATGAAAAGAATGTTTTTTCCCCAAAAGACTTGAACTCACTATGATTGGAGTAAAATAGCATCTTTAATCTCGCTGCCCTGTTTATAGGTGAGACACACATATATGAATATATATATATAAAATCTTCAGTTTATAGGTGCCATTATAAAAAAAAATTAAAGCATTTGTGACATAAAACAATTAATTAAGGTGTGTTTCTCTATTATTTGCTTCACTCATGCCTTCAAAATAAAAATGTCTTCACTATTAGGTGAGTTAATTTAAATTTAAGTCATCAATTTGCATCAAAATACTCAGATAAAAATAATAATAAAAATACCTTTTACTTACTGAAAAGTGTTGCCAGTCTGTAGGTAGGAAGCAGAGAGCAACAGGAAAAAGGAAGGAGAATGCATAGAACTTTTTATATGAAGTGTTTTAGTGGCTTTATAATGAAAACTCATTATATTCTTCTTGAATATAAAACTCTGTATTCTTCTTCTTGAATTATATTCTTCTTAGTCCACAGCGATAATCTGTGACGCCACAGGAGCACAGCCATCCTCACTCATCCTCCATGGTTCTGTTGAACTCAATTTTTCAGTCCTTCAGTTTCCCATGATGCCTAAAGCAGAAGAGGCATTAGAACATGTGTCTTAAAGAATTGGTTCACTTCTCTGTATTGGACTATATAACTATCATTTATTATAACATTATTCATGATTATGCTTGAAGTGAGAAACATGTGGGACCCAAATATTGTATGCATATTAATACAAACTTTTGTTTTGTTTTGTTTTTGTTTGGGGTTTTTTGGGGTTTTGTTTTGTTTTGGTGTTTTTGTGTGTGTGGGTTTTTTGTTTGGTTGGTTTTTGGGTTTCGGTTTTGTCTTGGCTTTTTTTGCTAGTATTTTAGGGAGATAGACAGGTAATGGGAATATACAGTAGCTTCCTCAGTCTTTTTGTACATCATGAGTCTCATTCCATTTTAGTACAGGCTGAGATATCTGGATACTGGGTGCTTGTAAAACAGTGAAAATGAGTGCACAGCAAATGGGAGTTCTGGTCTTAGATTCCTCCCTTTAAAAACTAAGTTGTTCTCTCTGGATAATGCTGAGAAGCATTGGGACAAAAATTAGAGAGACTTTGTATCTTTGCCCTAGTTAAAGGAAATAGTAACAAGACAACCTGAACCAAACATGGACATAAGCAGCCTCAGCCCCCAGTGGAGATCCACATCAAGGTCATCTGTCAAATAAGCAACAGTGAAGTATGTGTGCAGACTATTTCTTGTGACATATGCCCTTTTCTGGCACTGAAAATAAGTAGTCTTCATCAGACTGGGACAATTTGTTTTAAATTGCAGCTAAAATAGATACATTGAATTTAAAGTGATAGGTCAAAAACAGAAAGAAAAGGTCTTACAAACATGATTTGTAAGTTTAGTGCACTGAAGGGCAAATATAGAGTCTTTCTCAACCGGCATGTGGAATCACTTAGTTAAAACTCAGTTGTTTGCTTGAAATTGTAAAGATTATGCCTCAGCTTCTGAAATATATTCAGGTAGAGAAAATTTGCATAGAGAGCACAGTGGCCCATCAATGTGTAATATCTACACCTCTTCTTTCATCAACTTTTTGATGCAAACTCCAGTACAGCTAAAGGATTCCACCATTACAGGTCCAAATCAGAGAGTAAAGGTAACAAGAGCTCTGTCCAGAAGCAAAGGGTTTTGCACAAAAGACCCAATCCCACATCCGAGAAGTGTAGACCAGTAATTTAGGGCCCATTTGCTTTTTTTATGGCAGTCTCAAGAATCCTCTTTCAGATATACTTCTGTTTCACACTGCTTTCAGGCACATAACTTTCTCAGTCATGTATGAGATAATGAGAAAAAAAATTCAAGTTTTGTGGTGTGGGGTTTTTTTTTTATCTGTAAAATTAGAATGATACAAGCATTAATATTGACATTTCATAGCTGCTCCTAAATATCACATTATGAGAAACAGATCTCCAGGACTCTAACCAAGAAAGACTGTTTTTACTTCCTCTAGGAAAAGGCCTGGATAATGCAATATTTTATTATGTCTACAGAGACATTATTTTTATAATACTCTCTGTTAAAGATCTTCCTCACGAAGAATTCAGAATTTCAAATTATTTAAACATCACTAAAGTAATCCTTGACTTTTTAGGTCACTGGATTCAGACCGTGCTGTATAAAGTTTTTTAGTAGCTCTCCAAAAAAAATACCTTGCTCAGTGAGAGCTATTCAACACTGGGGGGAGGGAATCTGATTACTAAAAGTAGGTGTCTGCTGCCAGCTTAACCCTAAGATATCAAAGACAGATACACTGCAACAGAAAAAAAAAAAAAAAAAAAAAAAAGGTGAAATGGCATTAGATATTTATAGGTGTACATACATCAGATATACTTTTTTTGGGTACCTGAATTGCGTCCTACATACCAAAAACATCATCCCACTGAAGATCCACAAAGGAGATGATTATTCATGATCTATATGTAACTGATTATGTGGAGAAGTCTCCTTTCTGTGAAGGACTTGGTCTGCCCAGCAAAGATGCTCCCAGAAGGTTCAGGGTTCACCACTGTGAAATTGCTTCTCTGCTGCAATAAGGACACCATAGGAGTAATACCTCATGGTCTTCAGCACTTCTTAACAGCAATGGCTACTGCAGATGGTTTGAACTGGCCCAAATGACCTTGCCCTAGCTAGTCTCAGAAATCCAAGTAAAGACGTGCAGAACCGTATGGACAGGGGCCTTCAGTAACATGCTGGCTGCAAACAGCTGGGGATAGTAACATCTTAAACTAACACAGCTGTCTGCAAATTGAACATCTGTCCACAGGCTAAGTATTCAGCTGCATAATAAATGGAAAAAACTAGATTCACTTTGGATGACTTAAAAATATGATTCTTACTAGTAGATATCCCCTTAAATATTACAAATCACTAAGTATTTCTTGCATTACAAATATGGCAATGATCATTTTCCTACTTTGTGTCACAGTTCTCTGTCATCTTGAAGAGAAATGAAGGAGCTGCAGAAGTTGTACAAAGCCACTTGTACATGATATTACTTGCTAGGGATTAACACCTTTACTTTCAGAACAATAGTGGTAATGACACATATACACATGTATGAATATATGCACACATCTTCAGATGAGTCCTCCTAAAATGGAGCAGACTGTGTTGAATGGATGGCTTGCTAAGACATGTTACTGAGACTGTCCTAATCACAGGATCACAAAACCAATTGGGTTGAAAAAGGCCTCCAAGATCATTGAGTCCAACCAACATGACTGTGTCCACTAGACCACAGCAGTAAGTGCCACATCCAGTCTATCTTTAAATGTCTCTCTGGGACGGTGACTCCACACTTCTCTGGGCCGTCCATTCCAATCTCTAATCACCCTTTCTGTAATTATATTCTTCCTTATGTCCAAACTAAACCTCCCCTGATTTGACCTCATTAGTACCCATTACAGAGGGAGAATCACTTCCCTAGCTCTACTGGCCACTCTATCCCTGACACAGGCCAGGCTGCCATTGGCCTTCTTGGCCACCTGGGCACTGCTGGCTCATGTTCAGCTGCTGTCAACCAGCATCCCTGGGTCCTTTTCCATGGGACAGCTTTCCAGCCACTCTGCTCCCAGCCTGTAGCACTTTCTGGGGCTGTTGTGACCAAAGTGCAGGACCCAGCATTGGCCTTGTTGAACCTCATGGCATTGGTCTTGGCCCAGCAATCCAGCCTGTCCAGACCCCTCTGCAGGGGCTTCCTACCCTCCAGCAAATCAACACTCCCACCCAACACTGACACAACTCAGACCTGACTTGGGCAAAATCCTATGGCAACCTTAAATTGTATCAAGAGTTTGTAAATTACAGTAGTAGAACAATTCTCAAATACACTGAGAAAAATTACCTATAAAATCAGGAGCATCTTTTGATGAATTCCACTGTGCCATGACTGTATCTATGACACACAAATATTCTGCTCCTGCCACATTGTATGACCCATATTTGAGAGTAATACCAGGAACAAGGCAGATTTTCTCACAGAGTCCCAGAACAGTATTTACAAATAAAGCATTTTGGCAGATGTTCATTAGAATGGTGATGAAGAGACAAAATTATTAAATATCCCATTATCAATCATGAATCATCAAATATTCTTATTCATTGCTACACATACAAATCCCTGTGAAGAATGAAAATTGTGCAACAACAAATTCTCAATATACACTAACCACATAGAAATGCAATTATATTTACATCTGTATAATAATCAGTGATTTAGTCAAATAACAGAAATAGCATTCTTGGCTGAATATTTTAAAGACGTCTTTGATCTGACAAATACATATACCAGCATAGATAGATAGATAGATAGATAGATAAATAGATAGATAGATAAATAGATATCTCTACTTGAGTTAAATTCCTCCTTGTGCTACCGAAACTAAATTAATTAATAGCATTTATGTGCCTTTGTCTCTTTCTGAGTACTTGTGAAATATTTTTAAGAAGTATTTCATAATACATAATGTCTAATTATTACTTAGTAATAGCACTTGTCAAAAGGATTTCTGTCTTCAGAGCAATCTGTACACATCAGGCCTCACTACATCATTTTGAAATAGCTGTTTAGAGCAGACTCGGACAAAACTGTCTCCTTGAAGACAGAGATGCATGCATTTGTGCTGCTGTGTAGTGAAAACTCAACTTGATAAGCCTCTTCATTTGTCTCCTGTGATGGCAGCAGGAGCACAGCGAGAGAGTTTCTGTCCTTCAGACTCTTACACACCAAATGCAGGGTGGCTAAAGTAACTTGTCTATCCTGATGAAATTATGCCTCCACTAGGAGACTGTAACTGCACCTGTGTGTTTGAACTGCAAGACAGTCTTTCTTAGGAGACTCTGTTAAGCTCTGATGCAGAGCAAGTTCCATGCATTTTGTCACGATGTCCCAGTTTTATGACCTTCACTGTCTTTGCCCCACTGACTTGAGATGGGAGCAAAACATTATCTGGTGTCTTCATCTCCCTTTGTCCTACCACCAGTCTGGCTGGGTTTTGGTTTTTCTGGAAAGGATGCTCTCCAAGACTGCCCTTCAGAATAGGATTTATGGAAAATTAGCTCAACTTAGTCAAAGGAAGTTGCTGTCAATGCTCTGCTGTCATCTCCTTATTTACTTGTACCCATCACAAGAATAGATCATCAAGACCAAATCTGTGGTACATCAGGATGGCAATTTACAATTTCCTGTAGTAAATACTGTATTATTTCTTTTTATAAGCTATGGTAAAAATCTGAAGACTGCCTCAGTGCTTGCAGCACCCTAGGGTAGAGAGAGGGCTGAAATGGCCTAAAACTGCCTTTATTTCTCCCTCTCATGTGAGTAGGAGTCCTGTGCTCTTTGGCAGGTGACAGACCTTCACCCCTCAGTGCCACTAAGATCCACATATCCTTTAAATTTAAAGACAGGCATATTTTGAGAGAAGGAGTAAGAATAATAAAGCCAGAGTTGCACCAGGAGAAATGCTCTGAGAATATCATAGCACTCACCATGAATCTCCTTGCCTTCCCACAACAAGCCAAGCCAGAAAGAACTGGTCACTTTGGGCCAGGTCCCAGCACTCAGCTTCTTCCATGTACAGGGTGCTTCCACCATCATTGGAATAGCATAGAGTCAGAGGCTTCAGAAAGAAAAATGAAGAAAAATTCATCCCCTACCTTAAAATCTCATATTTTAAGACTTAGTTCATGTCAAGTCACTTCCCATGACCATAAAACAAAGCCTAAATGGAACAAGGAGAACTAGAGGGATATTCTTATCCTAATGAAAAAATTAGTAGGCACTCAAACCCAAAGGGGCACAAGGGATATTGTAAGCATTTCTTTGCTCTGGTGAACTGCCTTAGCAGTGAGAGCACCAGAGAAGAAGCTGTCAGTGGCTGAAAAGAAGAAATCCCCAAAGTGGCCACAACGTTCAAGGAAGTGTTCAGACCTGAGTCAGCTGTTAATTAGGTAGCTTCAAATGGGAGAAACCATTTATAGGAAGCCCTGATTCTGAAAAAAACCAAAATCTCATGTACTCCATCTGGCATTATGACGAGTCAGTGAATGTTAGATATAACAGAGAGAAAGAAATGAGACAAAAGCTTTAATGGTGCCAGGAAAAGTCTTTAACTCCTTATGACCATCTTGTTAACTTCTGTGCTCTCTGTCAGTTTTCACTTCATCTAGATACCTTAGATTGGCTCGTGGGATGACTCACTCATTCAGGTGAATACATTCTTTCCACCAAAAAAGCAGAAGGTGACATAGTGTTTATCCTAGCGGCCTTCATAATCATTCCCCCAGTGTTCCAGGGACAAGGCAGCGAATCAGATGCCATGATGCACAGTTTTGTGGTGTTAATCTAATTGGAAAAAAACATAAGTAGGGAAAACAATGCTCCAAATCTCTAGTTTCAAATTTAATGATACTGGTGTGATCACATCATTCCAAATTACTAGATCTGGTAAATAAACTCTCCTAAAATAAAGCTGCAGTGATAGTTTCTTGCATTCTGTTGGCTTGTGTCTAATTTATTTAATTCCTATTAAATTTGTAGAACAGTCTCTTGCAAGTATTTTCCAATAACTTCTAAATTTCTACAATTGCTGAGATAGTGTCTCAGACAAAGACCTATAGGGCTGAAATAAAAATAGTGAAGGGTTCAAGATGACATCATGTTTTATGAACACAAGATGTGACCACAAATAACCTACAATAACCTTTAAAATTAGTTTTTTCCTGACTTCATAAAACAATATTTTATTTGGCAGGCCCTTATTGGCAAGCACTTTGAACAGTTCTATTTGTTTTCTGTAACCAGGAAGACACAACCAGTGTTTTCACATAGGTTTCCTCAGTACTGTGGTTTTGCCATTTTTTGCCTCTTTATTACTGCCTGCTGCTGTTGAATATTTTTCTTTGGGATGTTTATTAAGAACAAGGATATGAATTTTAAAAAAACCCCAAACTTTTTTGTAACAGTACTGCTGAGTTTCTTCCACTGTAATACTACTGTATCAAAAACACAGAAATAGATCATGGTATCTAGAATGATCTGGTTGCTTTAAGTCTAAAGTTATGTAATAACATGCAGCTGGCTACATGTATATTATGAGAAACTGAAGGAAATCAGTCCATATGTCCTTTGATGCATTAACCAAGACTAAGATTTAGAAATCCACCATAGCTTGTAACACCATATGAAATGGAGGAAGGGGCTTAGCCAGTGACTGAACTAAATAAAAAAAAACCCTAAGCATTCCAGTTAAAGTAAATTAGAAATGAACATCATAGAGTGACAGAAATACTCCTGGTTTCTTAGGGGATTGTACTCAAGATTAGTTGCTATTTCATTCCACCATCACCAGTGGTCCTGGTTATGAGAGCCACAACTTGAGAGATGTGTTTTCATAGTACCTCCTGCAACTGAATGGGATTGCTCTCTGTACTCAACACTGTGCAAGCTTTTGTTGTTTTGAGTTGTGCTGTTGTGGATAAAATCGACCATTTTCCTACCACATCTGTAGGAGCAGTTATGTTGCTCCCAGTGTTTTAAATAGGTTAACTTGGGAGTTTGTGGAGTTTAGGTGGTTTGGGTTATTATATATATATTATTTTATATATATATATATATATATATATATACATACTTATATGTAGATACATAAAAATAGAAATCTCTACAAGATTTTTATTCAGTACATTTTTAACTAAGATAGAAATTTTGTCTGCAGTCCCAAATTGCACTATTCAGCAAATCCCATCTTCTCTGCTGCTGCCATCCCCTCACCAAAAAAAAAAGGGGAAAAAAAAGGGTTTATGTGTTTGAGCAGGGACCATGCAATTAAGTAGAGCTTTTCAGCTTCTGTGCAGTTTGGAACTCCTAGAAATCCCTCTTTCTTCTATACAGTGTGAAGTTTGAGTGAATAAGGTAGGCTCCAATAATTAAACTTGCTCTATTGACCTAACCAAAATTAACTGGCCATGCAACAATGTAGCTGTCCATGTAAAAACAGGAAGTCAGATTTCCCCAAGTAACCCTTATTCACCATGAGAAAAACAGCTGGTGCTCTCCCTTTACATGCAAGTGTGTGGGGCATGGATAAAAGATGTATACTTCTGATATCCTCTCTTTTAAAAGGCTGTGGTTTTTTTTCCAGTGGAAGTTTTCCAGCACTCAGTTCCTGAGAGGTAGGGCCCCAAGATAGTCTGGTCAAAATAGCTAGAATCATATCTTTGTAAGGAGAAGTCTGTGAAATTGAACAAAGAAGCCACATTAGTACAACATGAATAATCCTCCCTGACCTCCAAAGAGAAAAATAATAAAGGATTTATTACGCTTCTTTTTTCCTCCCTAAGAAAGAGTAATAAGAAAAATCCTCCTTACAACAACAATAACCACTGTTTCAGAATCAGAGCCTTTGTGTCACTGTTTTTCAGTAGTTACGCTACATTTCTCCCAGTACACTGCTGGGATTTTTTTATTTTTTATTTTGCTACGCATGCTCGCACATCTGCTCCACATGTGTGATCAGCGACTGGATTTTCTGAGCTGAACGTCCTGTTAAATGGACAGAGTGGGCAGATCATTCCTTAGAGAGCAGAGAATCTGCCTCTGGTGGATTGCTGCCAAATGCAATGGTGTAATAAAGAAAAGAAAGCTGCTCGTTCGGATTGCTCTGAAATGAACTGTGTCCTCTCCTCAAATTCCATCTGGTTAGGATCCCTGGAGGCACAGTCCAACACACCTAGGTCTGGCAGTCTGTACATTTGATGGCTGTAAATGTCTCTGCGTAGGTTGACTGGGGGAAGGCAGGATCATTAAGAATTAGAAGAGGTGAAACCATTGTACTCTCATTCCCTTTCACCCACCCAGACAAAATTACAGATGAGGATTGTGGAGGTGAATGTACTTTCCGTTGCTGACACTGACAGATAATCTTTAAAATAGGTGTTGTAGGCTTTGACTTTCTCTGTATTGTCTAAAAGCTTTGTTTTCAGGCTGGTGGAAACCAGCAGCAGTCTGGACTGATTGTTCTTCTGCAGGTTTGGCCCTTAACCCATTAATCAAGGGCTTCATAATAAACTGTATGAAGGAGATCGAAGTGAGCATTTTGGTATGTGTGCAAGGAAATCCAGCTCCCAAAAATCAAATCACACAGAGACTGATAAGAGATGTACGAAGTAAGAGAAGAAATTAACAGATACTTCTCAGTTTGGCCCATTGTCACCAATGAAACCCAATTCATATTGATGCCTTAAGTTTTAGCTTTCATATTTTCCAGATTCTGTACTTCATTAGTATATAACTCTGAACTTCATACAAAGAGTTAGCAAGTTCTCTTCACAGTTTAGTTATATAAAACAATCCTTTTCCAGCCTGAGAACCAAGCTTTGGGCCCCAAAAGTGTAAACAACAGTGAATTAAGGAGAGTAAACTGGGAGGATGGGACTTCATAACCTGAAGCTTTAATTGGACAATTAACTCCAATATGTAAATGAACCAAAACTTATAAAAGTGTGAAAACTTGTGATCCAGAGTCCATCTTGGGTGTCACCACGGCCGGGCTCTTGTACTGCCCAAGGTGTATCCTTTGAAGGCCCTTTAATAAATACCTCCTTTATTCCTTTAACACTGTCTAGCCTCTGTTCCAGGTAGCCTCTCAAGGCACCAATATGATTCATAGGTCACATTAGAGTCTGCTGCAGATTAAATTGGCTCTTCGCTGATGCTGGCAAAATTAAGATTGCAACTGCAAAATGCTGGTGTATCCCTGAATACAAGGGGATTTTCTGAAGTAATACCAGTGTCACTGAAAGGATTCTTCTGTGAGTTTAGTAGTTAGTTCTGCTCCAGGCAAAAGTATCACATTGGTTTAATCCATCTCTGTAATAGATGTCCTGTAGAAAATGACAGTTCTATACTCAACAAACCAAATATTTCATTTTAATTTTCTTCTCAGTCTACATGTATCCTTGTGAAATAAACAGGGCATGGGAACAGTCCTGGCCACTGAATTATGATCTTCTATGGTGTTAAAGAGTTAGACGTCCCTAGCAGCCTCAAGGCTGCTGCCAGCTACCCTTCAAACCACTCCCAGGCACAAATCAGAAGCAGGGGATTTCCAGAACCATTCCCAAAAGACAATTTGTAAGCAGACACATGGTTTTGAAGGATAAGAGTGTTTACTAGAGCAGAGCTGGCTGCCCTGTTCTCGTTGGCCTTGGCTCCTGGGAACACCCTGGGAATGTCTCAGCTGCCCATCCATATGCCTGGACAACTCTCACCAGTGAGACATTACTTTAAGGAGAGGCAGAGTCTACCACTTTTTGATACAGTGTTGTGGGTTTGGGGATTTTTTTTGTGTCAGAGACAATTTTCTTTGTAAAAAATCACAAATCATAAAGCTCTGAAATTATTTTCAAGGCACCCCTCTGCAGTTAGCACTGGACAAGATTTTGTTTCTGTGATTGTCTTGGAAACTATTGGGCAACTGAGTCCCTGCAGTAGTGTCACAGATGGGGTGGATCTCACAGCCTCTAGTTATTGTAATCACACTGCCTCACTGAATACACCCTAAAAATCTTTTGGTTTGTTTTTCCTTTACTAGAGGTATTTTAAAATAACTAGCTGCCAGTTAAATTGTGAATTCCCATTGTCCTTGCTTATCTATATGCTTGTAATTGTGCTGGTTTTGGTTCATTGAACCAAAATAAACCATTTGGTTCATTAATTTGAAATCATTAATTTGATTATTGCTTACCACCCAGAAAGAAATGGCCAAAATCCAAGATTTTGCCTTTGAAAGACTTTTCAAGAACTTGGATCCAGCTCAAATGCAAATTTATTATTATTTTTTCTAATTTCTCTTGAGTCAGATATTATAAAACATTGCATTAGAAAAAATTACAGAGAGGTGTACCTTAAAGAAGTTTCTCCTTTGGCTTAAGCTGTTATTTTAACAACTATAAAACTGAGAAAAACATCACTTTCACTAATAGCTGTGCTAGGTCATCAGGTCTTCAGACCAGGAATTCCAGGGAAAATCTCACATTTAGCTGGCACTTTCTGGGCTTCCCTGCAAGAACATGCAACTTGGCAGGAATTCCTGACCCAACTATCTTCCAGTCCAATGGAAGGCTTTGTCTGAGCCAAACACTTTTGGACTCTTTGCCCCCAGTCACTGGGGACAAGAACCAAGGGCCAGGACCTGAAGGCCTTCCAGCCAGCTGGGAGTAAGCTCTGATGCACAAACCTGTGAAGCCAGTGACTTTTCCACCTTGACTTTCCACTGCTCAGATTTTGAGAAATGCAAGGCCTTTGGTGCTCAGTGTTCTAGAGCTGATGGACCAGCTTTCTTTAATTAGTAGTCTGTGAAAGATCATTCCATTAGACTATTTCTGATGTAAACTAGTGAATAGACATAAGGTAGAAAAGAAAGGAGTGAGAGGAGCTTTTATTAACTAATCACTAGGATTCATTAGTGGTATGTGAAAAAGTAAACTCCTAAAACTAGATGAAGGTAGTCCTTTTTGGCAGTGGGAGATAGCTGGGGAGGGGGCTTACATGTTTTCGTCCAGACCTTAGATTAGATTTAAAATAAGGCAGGATGCATCTAAGGAAATCATACTGCAAAATAACACTTTATGCAAAGAGCTCTCCAATTGTTTCAAATTAAGATCCTCTCTTGATCAATTATTATGTACAAAAAGAGGATTTAGCAATTAGCTAGTTGAACTGGGACAAGATCATTAAGACAAATGCTGAAAAAAGGTATTCACTCATTATTCAAATCATGGTGACAGCATAATAACTACTGAGGAGGTGAATGAACTAGATTACAGAGCCCACCATTTGAAATTAACCCATTCTGAAATTTCTGTAAGTTCACTTAGAAGTTTTCAGTATTTTCTTGTTTTCTCCCTGCTTTTCTGTGTCCCCACTTGTGCTCAGCCTTCCCCTCTGTTTCCCTTGAGCTAAAGTCTCCCAGGAGTGCATTTTTCTTGTTGCAGCCACAGCATTGCATGGCAGCAATGTGGTTCCTGCTGCAGGAGGCTGGGGCTGTGCTAACAAGGTCTGCAGTGCCTCCTGCTAACCAAACCTGGGGGGAAGACAGGGACAAAGAATCATCTGGAAGTGTACATGAGAAATGCAGAGTTGGAAGGATTCCTTCTTTGAAACTTTATCAGCTGAGCAAGGCACTTTGTCCTAAGTGACTTTTCCTCATTGTAAGACAGTAGAACTGAAAACCAAACTTTATCTGCACAAGAACATTGAATTTGAGGCTAATCATCTCACCCACCTTGTGAACTGCTCTGCTACCCTTTAAAGACCTGGAAAATGTTCCCACTGGCTTAGGTGGGATTTTGGATTGAGTCCCCCACAGAGGTACAGTAGAAAGCCCCTAATCGAGCAAATAAAGCTTCATGAAGTCAAACTGTCCTACACTTTGCAGTTCTGCTAGAATGTATTTAATATTAATTGAAATCTTTGTCATTTATAGGGTTACATAAATGCATAGAAAGGAATATAGAGGAAGACATAGTGTTATGTATGATAAATAGACTATTTTAGCACATATGGGGATACAGAGGCAGAGTTCTTCAGAGCCATGCAGCTGTCTGCTACTGTACCTGGCATATAGCTTTCTAAATATTTCTAGATCTAGATCTAGAGAAAACTTTTAAAAAGACTCCGTAATACATAACAGTACTGTGCCAGACCGCACCACACACCTCTTCATTTTGAAAATACTATGACAGTGTTAGGGACTAGTGAGAGAAAAAAAAACAAACTACTAATGAGGAAAAATATTTGCTAACTTTATCTCCTCAGTGTTCAGAACTGTTTTTAAATGCCTCAGCAAGTTGTTCTTAGGTGAAAGATAACAGTCTGCCAAGTCTTGAGAGTAAGCATTTTGTGTTGGTCCACCCAAAATCTTTCAAGTAAGAAACTGCAGCTCATTCAGTGTAACTCAGGTTTAACCATCTCATTTTCGACATAGTTCACTCTTCATGGCCTTTCAGATCCTTCTCTTCATGTTTGTTCTCAGCCTCCTGAAGCTTCCTGCCTGCTCTTTCATGTTTGACATCTGGCTTAATCAGACTTAGGTTATCATTACATTTGTGAACACATCTGATGAAGGTGACTTTTTTATTACTTATCTGCAGTCTGGATTTAAACATTAACATCTTAAATATTGACAGGTTCTGTTCTTGTTCCTCAAACTGCATATTGTTTACATGTGTTTCTCCTAGGCCTACGGACATTCAAGTGCAAAAAAAAATATATGCATATATTTGCATCCAGATACTTTTTATACATAGATTGTAGATTTTATATATAGATAGATGTAAGTGCATACGATGTATATATAATATAGGCAACCTTTGAGCATATATTTTTTCATGAAGATTTAGCTCTAAATCTAAATATTTCTGAATTATAACAGCACCTGTTGATCTCTCCCTGTAAACTTACTTACCATCAGAACAGACTTCTGTTGACAACAGAGCAGCACAGAGTTTCAGAGCACCATGTCCTTGAGGGCCCTTTCCATGTGCAGTTGGTAAGTTAGTGCCTGCACCAAGAGGAGGAAGATAGTATGAAAACTGAGAAGAAAGCTTTGTCTCTGATATTATAGAGCAGGAGAGGGAAAAATAAAGGGTGCAGGTAGTATTGTTCTAGGAAACAGAAGAGGGGTATACCGAGATTTCTGGTCTCTGTGGAAATCGGGGTTGATGACATTTGTCAGTTTGAAGAAGACCAAGAAAAGGTAATCCAAAGTAGGACAGAGGCCTTCCACTGGAAAAGCACACATGAAGCTCATGATAAAATGGGGCTGGAGATGTTGGATTTGAGGCTGACAATAGCTGCCCATGAAGGGAAGATAAGCCCTGCAGCTGTTATAACAGAAGGGAGTTGGGTCAGCAGGACATGAAACTGAGACTGAGATTCTGGAAAGGAGTCTGACCAGGAGGCCTTGGCCATTCTGAGAAGTGTGTGCAGTGGTAAGTGCTGGCAGCGGGCTCCCAATTCTGTCCCTCCTTGAAGCTACCTTGTTTTCTATCCCTGAACTGCTCACAGATCACTAAAGGATAGAAATCTCTACAGTGTGACAAGACAACCAAAACAACACACGAGCCTTTATCTCTTTATCTTAAGAATTTCACTGTCCTTAGAGTAACTTGCTTGGAGATTACCACAGGTTGTACGTGTGGCTTAAATCCTGTCCCAGTTCAGAAGATAAGAGTGCAATGTTTTTTCTGGCATCTACTGAGCTATATAGTTTCTTGGTCTCCATTCCTCAGCAGAAATCTGATAAATTACCTTGGACAATTTGTCAAAACCTCTTCTCTTGTTATCTTTTGGGACCTAAGAAATTGGCCAACATTCAAGGAGTTTGGACTGTTCCAAAGAGGAGAAGCTGATTCAGAAATCAATACCTCTCTCAAACAATTTTGTATATTTATAAGGACTGCATTGAACCTCTTTTCCTGAGGAGAAAACTCACAGTTATTAATTGTATCAATGTCCTTCTAAGTTATCTCCCCACAAGGACTCTCCTGAGACTTTTCAGGATTGTGCAACAAGCTGTTTGTTGGTATCTGCTCCTTTTCCTTCTATACCATGAAAAGAAATGTATTGCAGAGGAATCACAAGTAACAGAAGCCAGGCTAATAGAAGAATCAAATTAACACAGTCATGCCAGGCCTGGGTTGCAGGTGAGACAGTAAGATTTGCAGAAGGCAGTGCTTATAAGTGCAAGCCCAGAACAATGCACAGGAAGTTGATTTTGGGAGGGGATGTTTATAATTTCCAGAAGCAGCACCTTGTAAAGTATGGCTGGACCACTAGTTTACTGTGGGGGATATCTAGGCATGTATTTTTCCTGCTTCCATATATTTTTCTCAGTTATACAACCATTACATTAAATTATACCCTTTTTGACCTTTCACACAGAAAGCTGACATTCCTCAGTTGCTTTCAATATCTCCCTGTATTAGTGTGGAGACCAGGGGCACTTCATGAGCAATTTGTGCACTTGATTCCAGGTGGTCAACACTGCCAACTTCAGGGGAGCTTCACTGGACTGTCCGTGACTGAAAGTACAAGGAAGAGTTGCAAATTCAACAACTATTTTCTCTATGAGTAGCATAGAGAAAGAGATAATTAAACTATAGGCTGCTTTACAGTTCTACCTAGAGTAAGTTCCTGATCTTCAGTGGGGACACTATGGATTTTATGGACACTATGGAGTACCTGCGAACCAAAATTAGTCATGTTAGTTTCTTATGCAACACCTAGCTAAATCCTTTAAAACAGCTGGATTGTCACAGCCTTCTGTAGAAATGGCCAATCAGCTGTTATGGAGAGGGGTCACATTGTAAGAAAAGGTGGGGGCAGAGGTAGCAGCAATTCTTGATGGTGTGCTGCTGTCAAGAAGTGTAATTGCACTATCTCGCTGTCAAGGCTGTAGGTAAATCAAGACTCGGAAATTGTGTCTCCCAGCAAAATGGGAACAGCTCTCACTAGCTATTACCCATTGCTTGCTGTCACCTCTAATGGATGTTTATAAAGTACTTGGGGATCTCCCCATGCAAAATGTTACATATAAGCCCCTGAAAATTAATTTTTATTGTGTACTTATTTAAGCTAATGCTGACAGTAACTAGTAGAAAACTCTGATCTCTGTCTCAAACAGATCAGAATAATTGGAAGGAGTTGATTGGGTAAAATATGTGAAATCTGAAAAAATTCTGTCTGAAAAGTGTGGTGTGCTCACAGATAGAGAAAGGGAATCTGTAATTTATTAGCGCTTGTATTTAATCTAATGAGAACAATCAAGAATACAGCAAGCTGATACAGCCAGAATATTGTCTAAGTATATTGTACTGATAACAGCCAACACTTAAATTGGATAAAGTATGTAAAAAGATCTGGTACATATAGGATATTCAAACATCTTATATGTAAGTGGTCTTTAGGCAACTTTGACATTGAGCAAAGGAATCCAATCAACTTGGAGCTATGAATCTTCTCTGGGCTGGGGTGAGGCACTTACTAACTACACCTCTAGCACTAGTGCTTAAAATAAGTGGATGCAACGAGCAGTGCAAAAGAATAAAGAGATTGATGACAACCGAGAATAACAGTGACTGGCCCTGGCTTAAACACTGGACCTATAAATTAACACGTGTGCAGGTGCAATTCTGAACGTGCCTTTGTGCATGTGCGTGTACTTTCAGTGTCTGCCAGACAGAGATCACAGGGAGCTATTGCAGCTCCCTCAAGCCCTGCTTGGCTCTGGCAGTTGCTGAGGAGCTGGTAATTGTTTCCCCAAACTACATACCAGGTGCAGCTCCCTTGGCTCCAGATTGTCATTCACAAAACTGCTCTGGACATGCTTGGGAAGAGCCCATACCTCCTTTACACACCATCCTAACGAAAGAGGGCAAGTGAGAACCAGAGAAAAAGTACTTTGGTATGGAACAGATATTTATCCTCAGGCTTTGCTGATTCCATCTATTCTATCTATACGTGATTGCATGACATTATTTTTAAGATAATGAATTATCACAAATGTAATTTTTAAAAATTCTGTGTAGGATTTGCTGAAAAATATACCTTCTTTTTGTAAGCTTTAATACAGTTTAAGGTATGATGGAGGTACCCGTGAGCCTGGGACTGACTGACTACATCAGAGGGCAGAGATTTTAGGCTGTCTTTCCTTAGCTGGAAGTCTTCAACCTGGACCTTGGCACATGCCAGGAGGCTGCCCTTTCCCCCGCACAGGCACATGGTATCATAATACCATAAAGTCCTTTGCATTAGCTAAACCCATGGGCCAAGCTCTGTCACACAGGGCACATAAATCCCAGCTAAAGGGGTTCGGCTGTGGGCAGGGGCAGAGCCGTGCGCTGCTGCCCGGGCTCGGCTCTAGGAACTGGCTCCCGCCCGCTCCCATTCCTGGTGTTCGACTCCCCCTGCAGGGCGAGCCCGCCTGCTCCCCGACCCTGCGGGGGCTATCCCGCTGGAAAGGCCGCGCACTGGACAGCAGGAGCCGTCTTAAACCTCATCATTGCTTACCTTCTCTCCTCTTGCTCAGTATTTTAGGGTTTCAGCCCATTTCTTTACGGCTCTCGGGTGCTTCCAGGGATGCTGTTTTCTCCATCCCTCCCTTTCTGGTACTGCCCCCTCCGCCTGCACAGCTGCCTCCAGCACACATCTCCATCATCTCTCTCACCACAACTCTGTGGCAAAGTTGAGGGGCACGGACGATTTTTTTTTGTCCCTCCGTGAAGTCTGACCTTTGAATATCTTCAACCTATATCAAGGCCAGAAAATGACTTTTTTTTTTTTCTTGATATGAGTAGTGAGAGAAAAGGAAAATTTTGAAACATCTGAGTATTTTCAATCAAAGTAAAACAGCTTGGCATCCAAGTGCAGCTTGTTTCAAATGCATTGCTTTGTTTTTTGGTTTTCTGGGTTTTTGGGGTTTTTTTGTTGGTTTTTTGTTGTTATTTTTTTTAATTAAACTGCATTTCCCTATAATAGTATATTGCCCCATGGGAGGAATATTCTGCTGTTTAAGGCCACATCTTGCCTATGGAGTCATCTTCCTGGCTGAACATCTTTCACAAAGACTTCAGAGTTGTCCAACTTCCTCTTTGTGCCTGCAGCTTGCTTCAGTGCCTCAGAAGAAGAAGAGGATGGTTGTCCCTCAGGCAGAGGACAGCTGCAAGACGGGGACAAGACCCTGATCTCATCTGCTTTCCTCTGAAGCCAGCATAGAAATACAGAAATGTTAGGCCATGGCTTTGGTGAATTGACTGAAGCCTACGTGTTTTAAATGAGCTAAAACCCCTGACTTATTCTGATTTGGTTCCAGGCATCAACTTAGTAGACAATGTGTTTTCTTCCCAAAAATTCATTCAGGTGGAATATTCCCAAGTGTTTTCTCCTTTTCATCCTACCAAATGTCAGCCTCAGCCCTAGGCAGAGAGCAGTGAAGAGGGAGGTGGGGATGTTTTCTGCTGATGGTCCCTTGGAGGAGCATGGCCCTGAGCTCAGCCACCATGCCCACCAGGCCTGTTGGGCTGGGAAGGGGCTGAGCCAGCACCCAGATTGGGCTGAGGGTGCAATGTACCTGCAGCAACGTCTGCGCAGGGATCAAGAAGAAGGATCTGCCTGGAAATGAATGCCAAAGAGCTGCTTGTCCCCAGCCCTCTCTTCAGATGCCCCAGCCAGCCCCACCTCCGTTTGCAGAGGCACAGCCTGGGCTGGCAGGGCTGCACACAAAAGTTGCAAGTCCAGTCCTCTATTAAATGCTTACAAATAAATCCAGTTCTTAATAGCATACTGTCAATGGGTCTGTCCAAGAAGGATTTCAGCACAATTCATGTTGCTGATAAACAACATAAACAGAATGAGCATTCGTAAATCTACTGCACAACATCAAATGAGTCAAATGAGAATCATGGCTGAGTAAATTTAATACACTGATAAATTCTGTGGTCCAAGGTCCTTGCCTATACTTCAGGTACATGAGTAATACCACCTATTATCTCTAGAGCCACTGAAAAATGAATGCAGGCAAAACAGGATTTCCATAGTTCAACTGGTTAATCAAGGGTTACCTAATACACAGAGTTGTTTTCGGCACTTGAGTATCATCTTAGCAGTAATAAATTTTACAAGACAGCTCCTTCAAGCATTTATGGTTTTCAATTTACAAAATACTTCATAAATATGAATACATTCACTGTAAGAAATGCTGCTGTGAAGCTGCCATTACTCATATTGCACAGAGGGAGAAGCTGAAGCATAGTGAAGTTTACCAACCTGCCAGCTCTCATCTTCCCTGAGCAGGATTAGTGCCCAGGAAACCAGATTCTTTGGTCTTTACTGAAACATGGGACCATGTGCACCATACTCCCTTTCCTCTTTTATGGGGAGAAAGGAGGGCAGCAAGATACAGTGGGAGCCTAAGGAGTCTCTCTGATCTGGCATTGGCCTCACCATCCTGGGGCTTCGTGTTTCCTCAAGTTGCACCTGGGTCCCTGGCCTTCCCCAGCCTCTTACAGCATCTGTGTCCAGCCTCACTCCTTGGGTGGTTAATTTAGGCTGTGGAGTTCCTTGGAGAACAGTCACTGTTTTAAAAGTGGCTGGCACATTAATGTCTCAGTGAAGATCAGGAACCCAGAGCAATGCATTCAGTGTATAGCAATATAAAAGTTTCTTCAGAGATACTATCATTAGACAAGTGTCTGAGTTCAAATTTTGTTTCTACTAATGAACACAGCAGTGGCAGTGAGAGCCATAGCCCAGAGATCTTACAGGAGTTATTCTTGTTTCAATGACATATATAAAATATACCTGTTTGGATCTGTTCTAGTACATAGTGGAAGCCCGTGCCAGAATCATTAACCAGCATTCACTCTTGAAAATGTCATTGCTATGAAAAATAAGATAACTTTGATGTTTTAAATAGCAGATCACCTTCTCAGCATTTCTGACTTTTCTATCTTTTAATTCCTTTAATCATGGTTGTTATTATTACTGCTATTGTTATTAATTCTTTCACTTAATTACATCATACTTATTCTTTCCTCCCCAAGAGTCCTGTTCTAGGTACTTCAGGAATGACCTTTGGCGCTGTAGAAACTGACCATTTCTTCTTTCATCTGATGAAGTTTTCATGCACTCTTGCACACTTCTTTTCAAATGTAAATAGAAGGGTTAAGGTGCACTATCTCACAATTTTGTATATCCAAAATTTAGACATGTCTTTCAAACTAGTTGAACGCAATCGAGGTACAATCAATTGAAATAAGACACTTTTTCTCATCTGCTTTTACAACTGTTTTGTGTAGGATGATCACTCCAGATGATTCTATGCAAAAATACGATCAGCACTTTCTGAAAGCAATGCTAAAAGAAGTGTAATTTCTTTAGTGTAATGATGTAATGATTTAGTGTAATGATGAGACTCACAGTTACTTTAAAGTAGTTTTATATAGTCATCTGTACATAACTTCTACCTGACAGCAAATATGCATGAAACTCCAGGCTTGAGATGGATGCCTGCATGTAGAGAAACCAGCAAAGATCTCACATAGGAGGGCACCTCTGTTTACTTCTGTGCTCTCAGCTCTTGCTGCATAAGAGGCACCACTATGAAAGCACAGGATCATCTGTGTTACTGTAATGCTTGTAAAATGTGAGTGTATAATAAAAGTCATAATCTAGACTACAGGCAATGCAAAAAAATTCCCAATAGTATTTACAGTTTTCCTTAACCTTAGGTACTGAATTCTGCAACCAGGAAAAGCACATTGACTGCACAGACACAAAACAGTTTTAACTGCAGAGGGCATAAAAGAGCTACTGAAGAGGAGAGTGTTTTACTTCCAAGGCACTATTATCTGCAACATAATTTTCTACAAGTTTTTTTTTTTTTTCCCACGCTGAATATCTATAATACAGCATTTTTTTCCTGAAAGATCCTCTGAGGATCCATCGGAATGCTTTCTTTCGGAAAAATATAAACCTAATAAAGAACATAAATTATTAGATTCATTCTAAAGGATATTTCTTTATGATAATCACGGACTAGAAATCATTCTGTTATCCTCACTGAATTTAGTGGATGTCTCACTGAGATTTTCTTTCCCATTTTACTTCCAATTCAAAACAGGGTTTCTTTAAATTTGCATACAAATTGGTAGTGTAGGCTGAGCTCACATTCACCTGTTTCCCACTTACTGCTATTATGCCCAGCCATTCATTAATGCTCACTTGAGTCATGGACCACATCTATCACAGTGCAGAACAGTTAATATTTTCTAGGTTTTTTCCGATGTTTCTAAGGTTTTTATAAAATTTGGCTTAAGATTCATTAAAATTTAAAAAAAAAGAAAAAAGAAAAATACTTTAGATTTTTACTAAAGTACACAATAGCATTCAAAAAACCTCATTTGAATATTCATAATTTGAACACAGATTTGTTCAAATGCCCATTTCTTCTGTAATTTTGGGTTTTCCAGAAAGCTGAAACTATTCTTACTCAGTGTGTGTTTTGAGAGGAATGAAAAAGGTCTGCAAAAACCACTACCAAAAATTCAGCCTGAGGCAGATACATGCTGGCAGGAGCCATCCCAGACGATAACAAATGCTTTGCCATCCTCCACCCACACAACCTGATTAGCATGAATCCCCATTTTTCCATTAGCCCACATGCTAAAGGTGTTTTCCAGCCTCCTCTTGAAGGTAGTTGCATCTTTGTTCTTCACTTCGTGGCTGACATCATGCCCAGAGATTTTCATCCCATCTCAACACCTTAGGTTATCACTCCTGGGAATCAGAGAAGATGGTAAGAAAAATATTTATTGGCCCTTCCTCTGCCATCAGCAGTTGATAGTTAACTTGGGGAAGATTTTGGATAAAACATTGATGGACACCAGCAGAGGGTGCATTGCTGCCACTGTAATGACCATTCTTATACTGTAAGTAGCCATAAGTAACCATGGTGCAGCAAAGCTTTGGACAAATCCTGCACATTCCAAGGCTGTGGAGCTGCCTACATAAAGGTGCACAATCAGAAGCAGGATTAAAGACTCAAGTGAGTGAAGCCAGTTGCTTTAAAGATTAAGAAAAAACCAAACAACCAAGGAGAAGTAATGTGTATTTTCTGCTGTGCACTCAAGGCATTTTACAGCTTTTCTTGAAATATCCATCATAAAAGCACTTCTTTGATCTGCTGTAAGCAGCCACTCCCAGAAGGGGTGAGAGACACCTTGTTTCCTTCCTTCCTTTTTTTATCCTGACCCACCAGTCTGGAATGCAGTTCACCTCTGAGCATTTTCAGATTTATCATTTTCAGAGAGGTTTGCATGTCACAACACACAGCCAGGCTTACTTTACTGCTCACAAAGACTGCACATGACAGCCAAAGAGAGGAGACACATCCAGCATCTGACCTCCCTGCACTTCACCCATGTATATTATATGCCCTTGTCTGCCGAAGGGGCACAAACAGTGTTAGAATAACAAATGCTCATCTTGCCCTCAACACAGGCAGGACCTGAAACTGCAAAGTTAAGAAAACAGAGCCCCACAGTTGAGTCACCATTTAAGCAAATCTGTGATTCTATTGCTGCAGCCCTACATGCCTCCAGCACATCCCTTTGTATCAGAAATCACAACCTTCTCCCCTAAAAGGCATCCCACCTGGTGACTCTGCTGAGAGCTAGCCATTTTTTGCAGGGTTAGTTTCCAGACAGGTAACAGTTTTTCAGCTTCCTTGTCTGAATTTCTACACAGCATCACAACCCTAAATGCTAGCATATGGGAGAGAGGGACAAAATACAGGGTCCAAAAGAGGCCAAGTCTTTTTCGAGTCCTGCACAAAATCATCCTTTTAGGCTTATTGTGCTGTCATTGGATTCAGAGTGAGTACTCAAAGACATTTTAAATTCTGAACTGCGCTTCAAGTGTCCCTATAACCCCACGTACCACAGGCCTGTGGGTGCTTAAGCTGCAGTCACAACTAAATTCCAAAACACTGTGAGCATTAATGAAGACCATAATGCTCCCTACCAAATGGCAAGGGAGTTGAGCCCAGCATAAATACATACTTAGAACTGCAGCACAACAAAAATAATGATGATGATGATAATAATAAGCCCCTAGCATAACTAGCATGGTTATGTGTGAGTTAGCTGAAGATGGCCGGAGGGAGGAGATGCCGTGCATTCTTGAGTGCACTGCAAGGAAATTTCAGTCCCACTGACTTCAGTGGGGCTTCAGTGAGGCCATGTCTCTGCTGGGGAAAGGAACTGCTTAGCACAGCATCGTGGGGTTCCTTGCTTTTTGTCTCTGAGCAACTCCTGGCAAAACCACTGGTTACTAAGTGAAAACATATTTTTCCAGTCACCAGGACTGTAAGCCATACCTGGATTTGGCTTTTTTTGTTTCACTTTTTGTTGCTGCTTCCATTCTGATAGATTTGCAAATCTGGCTCCTTGACTAGGTGCTGACTTTACAAACCCTAGCTTGGCTACTGAAGCAGGGGAAGGGGGGGTCTGGCCTTGGGGCGGATTATTCCCCCTCAGTGGGATGCATGGCTCTGCTTACAGCTTGACTCCAGTGAATAGGCAGCGCTCAGTGTCAGCCCAGCAGCTGCCATGCAGGAGGTCTGTCCCTCCGGGCAGCTGCTGCTCATCTGCCGGCAGCTGGCAGCGGAAGTGACATCTGTTTTCAGTCCCAGCTGTGAGCAGCACGGAGGTGCCAAAGACCAAACGCCTCAGTTCTCGATCCAGGAGCGAGGAAGGGTTTCTGATGCCAGACCACGGCCTGGCTTGCAAGGGAAGGGAGGGGGGATCATCTCTTTCGACGATGGTGGGCTGGAAGGAATGGAAAAAGAGTGGCGAATATGGAGAGAAAGAATAAGGAAGAGAAGTAGGGGAAAGGACTGGAAAAGAGCACAGGGGAAAAGCAGGAATGGCTGAATTGAAAAGGAAATATGAAATTTGAAGTGACCAGTCCGAGGCACAAAAACAAAAGGAAGGAGGCAGAGTAATGAAAGAGATGCAGAAGTAACAACAAGCAACTACCCAAGACAGTTACCTAAAATGGCTGCTAAAGAGATACCTTGAGCTGACATGCTACTGAACCTGGAAAGCATTCCTGCCTGCAGCCCTTGGCCTATCCTGCCATTCAAGGGGTCTCCCCTGCAGGTTTTGCCATCTGGTGGAGCTCTGGTGTATTCTCTCTTGCCTCCTTACTTCTCTACGTTATTTAAATTCACATCAGCTTTTTCTTGTCCAAGTCTCTTGTAACTGTGTTATAATTCAGTGTTGTGGCATTTAAACTGAATTATAATTTTAGTTTCTGAAACAGGAGTAGGTGCAGGATGAAGGACAGATCCATTTCAATCTAAATATTGAAGGCATATTTAAATTAACCTTGGAATAAATATATTAAGAAATGCCACTGTGCTCCCCAGATTGGTGTATGCAAGAGAAGTGACTTTATTCTATCACGAAAAGCATTTTCACAGTTGGGACTGTTTCTTCAGCACAGGTGCTGAAATTGTGGTTTTTAGATCTCTAAAGTAATTGAGTATTCCTGGAAGAAATAATGAAGGAAAATGTATATTTAACAAGTGATGTACAGCCCTGTCAATCAAGATCAACCTACACTGGGAAAAATGCAGTGTGAGTGATGGCTTCTTTTCCTTGGTACTTGCCAGAAGCACAAGATAAACTGAATTCTGGTAAACAACTGGGCTGGGAAATGGGCTGGGGGACACAGATGTCATAAAAAATTACCAGTCTGAAGTTGAAAGTACAGGCACTGGGGCACAAGGATTTAAACCCATTTTCACACTTTGCCTTTGGTGTCTTGCTATAGGCACCCAGAGCAGGGAATGTAGTCATTGAACTGTGTGTCTTTACATATTATTCAAAATCTGGTGCAAAATTGGATTGAGTTGGGCAGGAAAAATCTTGCCCCAAACTCTGGCCTACAGGAACATTGTTAACATTACCTTATTCTTGAACTCCCAAACCTTCCTCAACAACAATGAAGGGATTGTCTGCACATCGGTGGATGCTTCATAAGATGAACTAGAATTTTTCAGATCCAAGTTATGGATGAAGAGGAAGGAGATATAAAATAAAAAAAAACTTTTGCATATTTCAAAATGAATGTGCTCTTCCTCAGAAATAAAAGCCAAACAAAAAGCAGTAAGAAGTGGCAAGTGTCCAAGACAAGGAGAACAGAGGAACCAAAGTATGACCCTTCTCTGGTGGAATGACCTACAGACAGGAAAAGTTGCTGTATCTTCAGAAATTGTCAAGCATTAACTGGAAACTTTATCTTTAGAAGCTTGGATGGCACCTAGAACAGCACTGTGGAGATGATGAGACTTAGGTGCCACATAGAAATACAAATTTGAATACACCAAAGGCTCCATGGCATCCTGAAAACTTTTGTTCTGCAGCCTACATTAATAATTAAGATGAGCTCAACCAAAGCTGACCCTATTATGCCACTGGTTACAATAGGTAACATCTCACATTCTTTCTCTTTGCCTTTTGGTATAGTTTTGGGGTGTTGGGTTTTTTTGTTTATAATGCCACCATCTTCTATCCTTTTCATTTCTTTCTTCTTCAGAGGACCATCAAGCCATTGTTTTTTCAAGCAGGGTTGTCTGAAAAGCTAAAGAAAAAAAACTAAATAGAAAATCTCTAACTGATTGAAGACAAAGTAATGCAGATTTCACATTTGGCATGAAGTGAGTTAGATTCAGTATACAAATCTAATTCACTCAACTTTGCAGTTTTGAAAAGCATTTCTAGGGCCATATTCTGCATTCTCTTTTCTGATGAACATTACCCAAGGAATACTAATTAGAGTGCTTAAGGAGTAAGGTAAGCAAGGCTGGCAGAGTCTGAGCTTCTATTTACTTTCTGTTATCTCTGTCCAAATGTTCAAAGCAATATGGGTGGTGACTGATTCACTAGTTAAATTCAAAACAGCATGTGTGTACAAAAGGCTGCCAAGTTTCTCATGTATACTGCTATTTGTGAGAAGCTATGCACAGACAAAAAACAATCAACCAGTTTCTTAATTTCATTTTATATCTTTATTCCCATTGTAAGTACTAACAATCACCCAAAACCCATTTAAATTTGGTTTGGACACACAATAGCATTAATCACAGTCCAGTTTCTTTTTTTTTCTTTTTTTTTCTTTTTTTTTTTAACTGCAGTTTTAGTATTTTGTGATCTGTTTTAGTAGTTCTGTTGTTGATGTACTTGCTTCCAGCAAAATGGACTTTTCAGTGTTTGTAGATTATTTTAAAAGATTGCTAAAGATTAAAATCCCATAATGAAATGATTAACAGTACATTAATAAAGCTTATTATCTTCCATTTAGGATTAGTACTAACTATATTGGTTGACCCAAAACTTACTTTTTCTTTTGCATTGTTTGTTCTCTTTTCAAGACAAATCCATAAACAACTATTTTTTTTTTTGTTACAGCAGTTCATTGTGGTATCATTTTTAATTGGATTGAAATCCTCTTAGGGGAATGAGGTAAGTAAAACAATCCTAAAAAATAAAAACCCTGTTTAAACAAGTGATGTTTCACACAAACAAATGTTAATGCAGTATCACAATGTATAAATTAGAGTGGATAGAAACATGAAGGATTTTCTAAATTCACCTTCTTATTGTTTGGGGAAAACACATCACAGATTGCATTTTAGTCTCCAAGCAAACAAGAATAACAAAACACAGTCAAAGAGACATCTTTCATCGTGTCTTTTAAAAGCCTGTGGGACAAATTCCTTCATCAAATTTATTAATGTAAAAGCACATTCAGAAAACTTATTTGTAAGAGCTGTCCTATTAAATTATGAATAGCAGTAATAAATTCTTTAGTTCTTCATTTATTTGTGTGCGCTGCATATGAACAGATGTGAATATATGTATGAATACAATATGCCTATTCTATAGCGATACACAGAGCTAATATGAATGCTTATGTTGTACAATGTCAGAAAAGGACAAATTATTAATCAAAGTAGAGAGAAGAAAGAAAGGAGGAAGAAAGCAGATGATGCACAAGAACTTTGTTAGTTACCTTTGTATGAGTTATGTGTGGAAGAAAATGTCTGCTTTGGATATAGAATCATAATCTAACAACTCTATTTTATTGGGCAATGAAGGAAGTTTGAGACAAAGATCAGCTTCCAAAAGGGATTTAAACCAGAGATATAAATAGTCATGTGAAGAGAAAGAGGAAAGGGACCAAGCAGGGAGCTTGTTATCCTAAGTTTTGTCTGAGTACCAGAGGGAGTGAAACATGGTGGGAGTAAGGGGAGAGATGCTGGTTTTAGAGGGAAACTTGCTGAACTGAATCAAGGACTCACTGGACACTTCTGGTGAGGATACTTCTCCAAGACCTTATTCCAGCCATATCAAGTATATAAGACACTAACCTAGCCCCTTCACAAATTGCAGCAGAGATAAAATTCCTCATGTATAGGGAAAGACGTATGATTTCAGAGACACTGCCTGTACTGCTCTGAGTGGTTACAATATCCGGAAATGCTCCACATAATAATCATTCACCATTTCATCTTCCTGACCCAAAGGTCCACACTTGCCTATCAATGCAGTGTATCTTTGAATTCATAATGTTTGCTCTCCTTACTGCTATTTGCTACATACATCTGCTAACCAGCAAGAGATGAGAATTTTATTCTTATTCATGAATTAGCAGACTCTTCCTATTTCAGTGGAACTACAGGAGCTCTAAATGATGGCACATGGGCACTGGAAGAAGTGTAGCACCAAGGAGGCTACAGCCAGAGCATACTGCATCTGGAAAACTGGGGATTAGCACCTCGTTGTACCCATGCCTATCTTGTCTTTGATTTGAAGTTACCTTCATTCCACAGAGAACAGGTACCTGATCTTTCCAACACTTCCTGCCATATGCATTTCTCTTTATGTCAGGAAAGCTACACTCTGTAAGGAACTCTACATTCACTAATAAGTATTACAGCAGCAATTTTTAAATAATTTCACATAAAGTAGATGAGCTGTGCTTTAGGATTAATTTATCCAAAATAAAACTTAAGTCATGCAGTCCTAGAGTACAATATACACACATAGTTAAAGACAATTCTGCATGAATGCTTTGGTGTCCTCTGTGCACCTTTTAAAATGATCAGTACCTTAAAAAACATTTCAGTATCATTCCTCACAGTATATATCCAGTGTATCTCAATTATTTGCATTTCCTTTTACACTTTATACATAATATTAGATTTGTATTTTAAATATCAAAAATATGCTGTTAAAGGATCATAATAATAAATGGCACAAATCCAGAGTTTTCAACAAAGAATAAAATGGCTTAAGATCTTTGGTGAACAGATGATGACTAACATTTCCAAAAGCTACACATGATTTATGGTCTTATGCTACCAGCAGCTGGCCAATAAGCTCCGGGTTTCTGTCCTTTATTAATGCCATGATAAGAGCAGCAGCAGAATTTACTGTCTCCTGAAGCAGCAAAGGGTCCTGGAACAAAAAGAAAAGGAAAAAAAGAGGGAGTAGGGGAAACAATATATTTACAAAAGTGGAAAAAGTAAATATTTTAAATCAATTTTTAATTACACCAAATTACCATATAATTGCTGAAGAAACAAAGCTCTTTATTAGAGGAAGAACCTCTAAACCTCTTTTATTTTAAGGAATTTCATAGTAATAACAATTTTCTCCAATTTCCTTGATACAAAACTGCTAGAATTCAGCCTACTCAGAGACCACCAAAAACTTGATTCTGTCATTGGCTTCCTAACTGAATTTTAAAATCTAAAAGGCAGTAAAAATTTTGGGGTTGAAAATATGGAACAAAATACAGGATTTAATCAACTAGCACAGATAAAGACCTGCAACATTAGGCACATACTTGAATTCACAAAGGCATTTAAGCACTGGGATTTCAATGGTTTAGGCTGACTTTTGCATCAAATAACTTCAAAAAGTAGTCTGGTTTTGATAGGCAAGTACAGAAACCAACACAGGAAACAGCAATAAAATGAGACAATGATTCTGTGTTTCTAACTGAGCACTCTAGCCCACATTTGAAAGATTATTTTGCCTAATTACCAAGTTTTCTTAATTGTATGGACTACAAAAGGTTGGCCTCTTGCTACCAGTAAGATTTCCATTTGTGCACTGGGAAAATAGCAGTAGGTGTAGTCAGGCATGGAGACATCCCTGGAGTGAGAAATAGGAGAGAATAATTTATGTAAAGCAACAGAGAAAAAGGTCAACAAAACTCGGGTAGGGAGAATCTACTAAGAGAAATCAAGAGCTGCTCTCCATAGCCATGATGGATAAAACAATAGGTTTTATCTATCCATTTATTCCATGATGGAAATAACAGGTAAGGACTAGTATACAATGTAAGAGGTTATTGGACAGATCAAGGAAACTCATTGTAAGGGTCCTATAACATGAGAATCACATCCATATTAAATGTGATACAAATAGAGTTTCCTGCCTGGAATAGGAGGATGGAGCAGTTTAATTCCACATCTTTTCACCTCTTTTTCTAAGATGCTGCATGAAGGCAGAATTTGTAGAGAACACTCGAGAAATTTGGACTAAAGGACAAAAAAGAAACCATTCCCACAACTTACACAAAAATACCATATCCAAACTTGCTTTTTAACAAATAAGGCAACTGCTGAATCGACCTGCCTAATCAGCTAGCACAGAGAGGAACTGGAGACTAAGAAGTTGCAGCTGAAGGTAAAACTGAAAGGTGAATAGCATCCTTGGAACATTCTCAATGTGGAAACAGGTCCAGAGGAAAGTCACAAAAAATGATGAGAGGGCTGGAGCACCTCTCCTATGTAAAAGGGCTAAAAGGGTTGGGGTTGTTCTGCCTGGAGAAGAGAAGGCCCTGGGGTGACCTTATTGCAGCCTTTCAGCACTTAAAGAGGGCCTACAAGAAAGATTGGGTCAGACCTTTTAGTATTGTCTGTAGCGACAGGACAAGGGGTATGGTTTAAATTAAATAGTCAATTCAGACTAGATATAGAGAAGAAAGGTTTTATGATGGGCAGGGAAAACAGTAGAACAGGCTGCCCAGAGAGATGGTAGATGCCCCATTCATTGAAACATTCAAGGTCAGGTTGGACAGGGCTCTGAGCAACCTGATCTAGTTGAAGATGTCCCTGCTTGCTGCAGGGGGGGTTGGAGTAGGCAACTAACCTTTAAAGGACCCTTCTGAACCAAACTATTCTATGATAATGCTCTTATTTACTTTGTTACTTATGTAAGTGAAATTAAACATGCCAGAGACGTAACGGGATCAAATTAGAAATAGCTAATGTATACCTGATTTTTTTATCATTCCTGACAAAATGATTTTTGTATTTGCCTAGAATCTCGTCCTAAATATCATCAAATAAGTAAATTACAATTTGTAACCTTGCAAAAGATTATACTCCTCACAAATTCATGTTATATGTTCCAATACACAGTAAAATTATTTATTTGAGTTCTAAAAAACTGTGGTAGAATAAAAATGTTCGTGACATGTGCCCTGCTGTTCACTGAGTGACCACCTTCTAAGTTCAGCAAGGAGTGCGGAAGTCCTGCTCCTTCAGAACCTTTTTTCATGGAGCAAAGGTGTAAAGGCAAACTCAGAATTCACTGCTGTGGTTCGGCAGAGTGTTCACTCCCTCATTTCCCATGGGTATAAACAGCGGGATAAAGCACAAGGAAAGCGGAAGTCGTGCACACACCCGCTCAGATGGCAAACACTGCAATTACTTTCAAAATCGAGCAACACAGTTCTTGCTGTTCAGCAATGCCAAATCTCCTTGTGCCCTTCATCACTTTTTGTTCAGTTTATCCCAAGAAGCACTTTACAGTTACAGACATTCTCTTCCAAATGGGCTTCCAGCCATATCTGAAGTTGGCTAGAGGTGTATAGTATTTTTTCCAATTTCACAGAAAGAAATAAAATACACCTGGCCAGGAATGCTCTTAATGTTTCTCCCAATAAATCTTTCCACATCCTCTGTTGGTTACTGGATTTGGTACACATTCCTTTGCAGTAATAAATTATGGTTTCTGAACATAAAAGGAATTAAGAGAAAGAAATTTAACTTTCACAGGAGAGATTGAAAGTGACACCATAAGATTCCTCTAGACTGAAAAAAGCCTTTTCTAAAGCTAAACCTAAGGCTTTTGTGCTAATTTCCATGTTCTGAAGGAAAGACAGGCAAAGAATTATGAGCAATATTTGTAAGGAAGGCAATGTGGCAGAGTAATGTGTACAGAAATGTGCATGCAGAAGTTGTCTAAAAACCACTGAAACTGACTGCTGAATTGAAACTGGTTCAAAAACAGAAGAACAGTAAGTAAGCAGCACGAATTAAACCTGAAAGCTTTACAGTACTTCACTTCTAATAATCCAATTATTAATACTATCATTATAACTCTCCAGGAAACCTATCAGCCCCTGTGTAGGATTGGTCACTGTAAGTCTGTCTTTTGGAAATAACCAGAAGTGTTTTTCTTTAAGGGAATATATATAACCTCATTTAGGATAACAAATGTAACAGAAAATATATTCTTATTCTAAGTGCAGTTACAGTTGATGGTTTAACTACCTTGTAAAGTATGTACTGAGGATTTCAATATGGCAATCCTTTAAAGTATTTATCATAGGGGTTACTAATTTTACATTTGTGCTGCTGGCCCTTCCCAGTAACATTATCCCATTCTGATCTCAGGCTCACCCATTCTCTAAAAAGTGTCCAGCACCTGGGCCCAGCAGCCAGCCTCTGAGTGCCACAGAGGTCAAGTGTGTGCTGACTTTAACTTGCTTTACTCTCACAGCCACAGTCTTACTGGACAGAGTAGTAAATAACACAGTGAGCTGGACTCCTCCAGGAATTTCGGTTTGTCTGTCCTGTATCTTTCTGGGTATCAAGACTCACTGTTATGATAGGAATCATTATTGTAGTTTCTGATGGTCACTGCCTGGGCATGATTTAAAACTTTCGTTGATAATTTCTAGTCATAATCACAACGAACCCCCCTCCCCAAAAAACAAAAAAAAAAACAACCAAAAAACCCCACAACAACAAAAAAACACCCCCCCAAAAAAAATCACCGAAAAGCCAAATCCAACAAAAAATCCCAAACAAAACCACAGAAAAAAAATTTAGCAACTGAAAGGTAACACATTATTCAAAGTGTAGGTATAACAATGACTGATACAACAGCTAAATTATATCTTAAGTATTCTTTCTCTCTTACAAATCCTCCTAGGACTTTATTTTACTTTACTCTGCCATTACTCTGCCTGTAAGCAGATATTTTTAATGTAATCTGAACACCAGAAGTTTTTCAAAAGAATATTAAAAAGAAAAAATGACAGGATTCAACAACAACCCAGGAAAGGAAAAAAATCCTGTAGGTCTTCATTAATTTAAAGTTAAACAAACAAGTGAACACTTCAAGTCCCCTGACTATACCCTTAAAACACCCATGGTTTTGACACTCCAATGTTATTTCTGGCAACAATGTTGATTACAGCTGATAGTGCCTACAGGGAAGTTTCAATAAAGATGCCAGGACAAACTTAATCTACCACACCTAACTCCATTGCACATACAGGCCTCCAAACTTCTTTTATATTCAATGGCATAGCACTAAATCTTTCAAAAATCTCATTATTAGTTGCAGGAAGTCAAATAATCGAGCAGAACCTTGTCTTCACATGTTTAATTGCCTGACGTGTCTGCCTACATTGTAACCACGATAAAACTCAGGATGTCAGAACAGGAGGATCAATACAAATCCTCATGCAGCCACAAGAGTCTTGCACATTACTGCCCACCCACAGCCCAGCAGTGCAAATTCCAGGCACTGAACATCCTTCCACGCCAGTCAGAGAGAGCACAGCCCTGCACACACTGGACTGATCAAACAGGAATAGTTCTTTTCCTCATTAACCAAATCCTTAAAAAAGACTGTGACCTTTAAGGAAGACTTGGAGGCAGTAATGACTTCAATGGATTAATAACTGAAGTCCCACATGATCAACTGGTGTGCCATGAACTCCCCCCAAACCTTCATGATATTCACTGTCTAGTCATTTCATCCAGTTGATTTAAATTATTCTCCTGTAAAAAGAAAAACCAACCCCCCCAAACATTTCTTGGCCATTAATAAATAGAATCTTTTGTTGTTTGAACAGATTATTAACTACATTTATAAGCTAAACCCAAAACTTTTACCACTTTATATTTATGTACTTTGGAAAAGAAAGTATTCAGAAACACTGCCAATGTTATAAACTATAAATCCACATAACAGCGCTTTGATTCCAAAATAAAATATCTATTTTGTCTGTTATTAAATAGTAAAAGTATTCCAGCGTAACCATATTGTGTGATGGCTGTAACTCATACCCAGAATTTATTTGATGTAGAGTTTCTGACTGTAGGGGTTCTCTGGTCTGCAGACTAAGACTGGGAATGACTACAGGGACAGAGTTAAAATTCTGTTTGGAATATGTAATCTGATATTTTACAAATGTGCATTTATTTAAGAAACTGTGAGGATATCTGAATATTTACTGACATTTCCCTTCCCATTTCCTTGCTTCAGTCTGTTTAGGATTTATTTTTCACCCCAACTGGAACTTCACATATATGCATTTCAATTTACCTAAGTACTAGCTCAGTGTAAGAATAGTTTGAAAAACACACCCACTCTTTTCAGCTCAAAAAAAGAAAGCCTCTGCAGGTATTACCTCTTTCTTGTACTGCTGAAAGAATAAAACTGCTGTGTTCCATTATTTGCACTCTGTCTTGCTGTAATATTATTTGACATTCCACTAAATAAAGTTTTTTAAATTAATAGAATTGTATAGTCCTGGTCACATGGCTGACAGAAAGCCTGAAAACAGGATTTAAAGACACTGCTAAACTTAGGCAGTATCAGTATTAACACAGTTATGTTTGTACCAGGAACAAAAAGAGGGCTGGAGCATGTGCTGGCATGCCGGCATGCTCCTGCCCTTGCTGTTCCATTGTAAGCCTGCTCCCTGGCACTGCTTTGGCTCCTGACAGCTAACATGTTTCCAGACAATGGCTGGGCATGGTTCAGGGGACAGCACAGGCCAAGGAATGCTCCCAAAGGACAGGATGAATGAGGCCACCCTCTTTTGGGAAGTGAGAATGTAGCCATATGGAGATGAGGCATGCTGTGCCTTTTAGCCCTAGGAAAAGAGAACCATCCCTGGCCTGTTTCACTCACCAGTATGGATACAGCCTATGTACCACTGGGAAGTGGCACTTGAGCATTTCTGTCCCTACCAGATGCATCAAGAATACATAGAATCACAATCAAATAGTGCCCCCCAGACTGGGGCTTAAATTCCATTTGCTATCACATAAGCACAGTCATAAAGAAAATGAAAACTAATTACTCTGTAGGCACCTTTCCCACTAAAACAGAGAAGGAGAGAGGGATGAATCAAACTAGAAGAGAGTAACTGTGCTGCACTGCACATTCTTGCCACCTTAGGGGAAAAGCCTGGAGCCAACAAAAGGAACTCATGCCACTTCTTTTCACAGTGTGGATATGGGTGCTCACCAGGTATACCAGGAGACATGGGCAGAAGAGAAAAGTGCTGAAACAGTCTCTGTTCTGAGAGGCATCTTGCAAAAGACTATGTTAAGAGGAGCTGCTACTAATTTAAAACTCCACGGAATGCTGCAGTTTATACTAAGGCTATACCAGGTCCCTTCAAAACTCGCCTGACATCACATACTGAGTGTTTTATTTGCACTCAGAGAAACTGAGTGGAAAATCTAACCTCAAAAATCTCAATACTTGAAATTTTCTTCTTCAATGAATACTTTTAATTGAAACAGTTGGTCTGAAGAGGGACTGAGGTTCTTCCACTACCAGAAATCAATGATCTAACATGGTTTGTTGTTTAATCACACCATGAGGAATTAATCAGCAGATTCACAAAGAAGCATTTTCCCCCCTTCAAGATGTGTACTGGCATGCATCTAATATTAAAGCAACCTCTATTTCTGTAATAGTACAAATTAATCTGAAGTCTCCTTTCTTCTTGAAATGCTTCCACATCACATTTTTAATCCATGTGCCAAAGGATCTATTGATAAGTGTCATCTCATACATAATATCAATGCAAACATTTATCTCAAAAAGAAGACAGCTATGCAGATCATTCTAAAAGATAAGAAAAGCATTTCTCTGAATATTTTTAGGCTTCCTTTCAAGTAATACACAAGTAATTAAGGTAGCACTTGAGTTCAGATAGGTAGCTGGGTTCAAATTTACTTGAGTGGGTTCATAATTGAACCTCTGTACACACAGCCTTCCTTTCTGAACTAAGAAAATGCAATCAATTTTCATTAGTGGATACTCCAAATATAAATAATTTTGAAATCTAGATACTAAGGATGCAATGAGGATTGAAAAAAGGTGATGTGGCACTGGAAGAACCAAGCTACCACTGTGCTAATGTAGTTTAGCAGACCACTTAATTAATGAACTGATAGATCTGAGTTAATTCCCTGCAGTTAAATGGCCATACATTCATGCTAATCAAGCCAATCCTGGATAAATTGTGCATAAATACATGAAACTGTACTGTAACTCTCTCTCCTACTTTTGATCAGCCATGCTTCTTATAGTTTATACAAAGAAAATGGAGAGCCATCAACATTTAAAATGACTGTGTGAATCTACTGAGAACAAACAAATATTTTAAATCTTCTGGAGTCTGTGAGGATTAAGTCTCTAGTGCTTTTACTTCTATCTTTTAATGTAAGATTGACAGGTTTAAACCTGAAGGTAAACATCACTCTTTTGTTTTAAAAAGTCCAACAAAACAGCGCAAACAAACAAATAAAAACTCAAATATTATTCCTTTCTCTAGTATGATAAGAACAAGCAGATTCATCCTAGATCAGCAGGCTTAAAATAGCTCCATTACCTACATGTTCTACAGCATATAGGTGACCAGGGCTCAGTTCCCTCCTTCAGTTCTCCACATCTTTTTTCTCCCTTTGTAAAAAACATTGTTTACGTGATCATGCCAAATGATCAATAAAAATTCCTGGACCAAAAAAATTCTCTGAAGAGTTTGTTATGAAGAACACTCTCAGTACATTCAATCACTGAAGCTTAGGCAAGAGTTTTCAGTCAGCACTTAATCACTATCTGATTGAACCTCTTTGCAAGAGTGAGTGTGCCAGCAGAGACAGCACAATGTCTGTGAATCATCTTGCCCTCTAAGTTGCTCCAAAAGCTACCTAATGCTTGAGCTAGCAGCCAGTTCTGCCACCTGTATGGGACTGGTACAAAAGTACTGGCAGAAATAGGCCATTTAACGGAGTGGTTGCCTGCAAAACTATATTATGTGTTTGGGGTTTCTTAGAGGCGGTCTCAATACAGTATATTACCAAATAATTCCATAGTGTGAAATGTATTCATGTTAATATGCGTTACTGAGCTACCTAGAGGCTCTATGAGGTGTCACTCTGCTAACCTTGCAAAAAACACCATCAGGGTTTTTAAGGGGAAGGAAAAAAATCATTCTTGTCATCAGTACAGGAAAGTTGAAATGCTCCAGAGGCACAGGAACCTTGCTTTCTGCTCTGACAAACCTTCACTCTGCGACCTGCTGAAAATCTTAAGATTTGTCTGAAGTTGACTGAAGCAGTTGCAAGCCATTCCTCTGTTTTCAGAAAGCTGTGGATCAATCTGATAGCACTAACAAATTCAAGTGGAAATGGGATTTACGCCTTCTACACAGCAGCAGCACATAGAATCACAGAATATCCTCAGTTGAAAGGGACCCACAAGGTCACTGAAGTCCCAACTCCTGGGCCTGCACAGAACTGCCCCAAAAATCACCCCATGGGCCCAAGAACATTTTCCAAACACTTCTTGAAGATTGTCAGGCTTGGTGCTGTGACCACTTCCCCGAGGACCCTGTTCCAAGTGCCCAGCCACACTCTCAGTGAAGAATCTTTTCCTGATATCCAACCCAAACCTCCCCTGACACAGCTTCATGCCATTTCCTTGGGTCCTGTCACCAGTCACCAGAGAGAAGAGATCAGTGTCTGCTCCTGCACTTCCCCTTGTGAAGAAGTTATAACACCATACCCCTGTGTGTTTGTGTGCTGGGTTCTCTGCTATCTCTTCCACTGTGAGAGTCTATCAGTACTTCAGTGGGCTGCAGCATTAACTTTTGCAGCTAGCCAGGAATTCAGTGCAGACCCACCACATACACACAGAGAAAAAATGGGTTAAGAGGTGCTGGCCTGCTGCATAACATAACACAACACCCCAATCATGCACATCATTTACAGACTGCTGCAGTTCTCCAGGCACCAAGCAGGGATGGAGCAGCTATGGATTCGTATGACTTCATTTGACATGTGGGGCTAGTAGCAGAGCAAAAGCAGTTCAGCATAGTTTAGCTGGTTTTCTCCTATTATAAACAGAGAAATACAGCACTTTCAAGCTCTGTTTCACTTGATGACTTGTTTTAGCCCTTTAGCTGGCAATAAGAAGGAAGGCAAAAATGAGTCTTTAAAGAAGACAGAGAGAAGTGATAGGGGAGCAAGTCAGAAGGGGGAAAAGGAAAAAACACAGAGTTAAAAGTTTAAATACAAACTATCTCAACCCTGAAAATATAAAAAATAAACCACTGCTAAAGATGAGGTGAGATTATATCAATGTCAGAGGCTCTGTGTTATATACTGCAGGTGAAATAAATAATCTTTTTAAGTCTTCAAAGAAGCATAGAAGACATTTCTTCCCAGTGAGATCTGGGGCCATCTGTAACTGTATTACAAAAGAAAAAAAAAATTTAAAAAATTCCATAACCCTACCTAATAGGGACAGAGGAAATAATATAGCGCTTCTTCAATAAACTTATAGCACAACCAAAAAGTACATATTCATAATATATTTAGCACAGTATATTTCAATATTAGAAGTTTTTCCTTTCTATACCATATTGCATTGACAACATAGATTGGTTGTGTCACTTTTCAAGAAAAAAATGAACGCAGTAGTTCACAAACATCTAAGTTGATAATATGTAGTACAAGACATGAAATGCTTTAGTTATCACAGGTTGCAGAACTTTGCATACAAATGTGCTGCAATAGTTTCATATACTTTATGGCATACAATTTATGATTGTGACTATCAGTGTTGTAGAAAAAGATTGAACAACTTTTAATTAGTCACTAACAAAATTGTAAGGCTTTTAGAAAAAATGAGTGATGCATTTGAATCTCCTGGGGGATGCTAAAAATCAGTGCAGAGGAAATGTGAGATTTCTTTTTCCTTTCTTCCAGTCTAAAGCACATTTTTCTTCCTTTCTATAAGCGCTAAATTTATATGTAATATTAAGCTTAATAGACATCCAGATCTCCAAAATAAGAAGAGGCATGTGTCCATTTGTTAAAATGGACACATGCCAACATTTAGTCATTAAAATCTTCATTATACAACTCCTACAGACTGTGAATAATCTGAAATATAAGCACACGCCTGCAGTAACTAATTGATTGGAAACATTCCTTTTGATTATAGATAATTTATTTGAGATGGTTCAGAGGAAAAACCATATGGCCTTCTAAAAAGCAGCAAAAAAATTCTCCTTTGGGGAAAGAAGTAAACGAAACCCAAGAGATACTGAGGGACAAAGTATGCGTAGACATGTGCTGGGCTATTGTTCACATCCAGCCTTGTGGCTTCCAAACTTCTGGGACGATAAAATCAGTTCAATGGGGTAAAGGCCACATTCCAATCTTGGTTACAGAAATACAAACCAAAGTAATGACAGTATTACAAGCCTGGCTATTTTGCAGTTGCAGAGGCTGATTTTCAACTTTAAGCTCTGTATTTTGCTACAGGAGATCTAATGCATAATTGCCTTTAAACTGTTCTCTCAAAATTTCAAAAGCAGCTTTAAAGTTACTCAAATGTCAGTGTTTTGGGCAGTGAGACACAGCGAGAGGGAGTGGCTGATCAGAAGCTCATTGTTAGTCGTTTGATATCACAAATTTCCCTAATTTGATACTCTTAATTGAATCTAGCTAGTTGCATGCAAAGTGGTTGCCAAGTTGCATCATCTCATCATTCTGCGAGGAGGGACTGACTGCAGAATAAATCATAAAGACTTTGTAAGTTACACACTGAAATATGAAAACATCTTCGAATCACACCTCAATGTCCATCCTACAGCTTTCATCTTATCACTCAGACTCTACTTCTCTGACTGCATCTCTGTGATGTTAAGGCATAGTTTATGTCCATCTCTGTCTTTTCCTATAACTACAACTGAGGCTCTACACCCTACTGGAACACAAAAATATAAATTCCTTGCAATTCAAGACTTTCATCTAAGGCCAAGCTAGTTTACATTAAACAAAAAAACCCCACAAACTAAACCAAAAAATCTCAAACAAAAAACCCCAACAACAATGAAAAAAACCAACACAGACTGATGAAAAAGCATCCAGAAATGAGACAAAAGGTTACATGGACATGAGGTGACATCTCTCCTTGGAGAGTAAGAGAAGAGGAGTCAGCAGGGGTAAAACAAGTTACAACAGAATTTAGTAATAAGATTTATTCCCTTTGTCTCTCACACCAATATTAGGTTTTAACACATCAATTTTGCAGTAATTCTGATTGTTCTCAACATTCTTTTGCACAAAACACAAACTTGTTCCAGCTCTAACCCATCTTCACACAGTGAATGTAATAAGCAGAAAAGCTTCTTGTAAGCATGAATAATTCCATGAGCAAAATACCTCTAAGTACAGGTATGCTCAAATACTCAAAACTGCTGCGAATGGAGAAAGTGCATTTGCACTTTTATGTTTTCCTTCAGGTACTTTATCTACACAATGTTTACCTACTCACTTAAGACTGGACAGTTTATCTGACCAGCACTCTAGGACATGAACTGAATGAAGACCTACTCAGAAGGCAAAGGAAATAAGAATAATAATTTCTGAAAATGTTGATCCAAACTCTATTTCTCTATTCTTTATTTATTTGTCATCCTTAGTCCATAGTCTAAAGTCAGTGCAAATAGTATGTCCTCCTTAAAGTTTTCAGCTAAGCAATGGTGGGAGCATATGAATTTTGAATAATTAATTCCAAAGAAAAGATGAGTCTTAAAATATAAAAAACACATTAAGCAACCACCGTGGCAAAGTGCTCTGTTTTCATCGAGTAACCAAGAGGAATGGCAAGAACCAGACGCTCCGTATCTTCTCATGGAAGTTTGGATGGAAGTAAGGCCATTTGCTCTCTACAACTCCCTGAGAGGAGGTTGCAGCCAAGTGGGGGTCAGACTCTTCTCCCGGGCAACCAGTAACAGGACAAAGAAGAAATGGCCTCAAGTTGCATGAGAAGAGGTTCAGGTTGGATATTAGGAAAAAAATTTAACAATAGTTAAGCACTGGAACAGGCTACCAGGGAAGTGGTAGAGTCACCATCCTTGGAAGTGTTAAAAAAATTAGTAGACATGGCACTTTATAATATGATTTAGTGGGCACTGTGGTTTTGTATCAAAGGTTGGACTTGATGATTTTAGAGGTCTTTTCCAACCTTAATGCTCCTGCTGTGACGGCTATTCTGAGTCTCACCCCCACCTGATCATCCCTTCACTTTTAAATCAAATGGAGGAATCTCTCCTGCCACTAGCTACTGATTTAACCATGGCATAGCTGGAGGGTAAATAGCCAGTTTCAAAAAAAAAACCTTTGAGTATAAGCTCAGTGATAGAAAGGCAGAAAAAAGCACATAACTTGCCTTGAGCAAAACCATGGCAAACAGATAAAGCAGTTAGTAGCATTCCTCAGGGTTCACCAGAAAATCCTTATCCTTCAACTCAAAATGTATAATCCTTATAGCTGTAAGAGGACAGATGTGCTTGCTTTTAGATTCTAGTTTTCTCTTAGGCTATGAGGGTCCAGCTACACTACAAAGATAGAGCTCACAGATGTTCTTTTACATAAAAATCAGGGTTTGCCAAGACAGATTTCTCTCTTTCTGCCAGCAAGTATCAGCCCAAATCATGTAACACAATAGCCTGTCTATATACAAAAAAAGAGCACTCAAAATGAAAATATATCCAAGTGATAAAACTCTTGTAAAATAACAAAAAAATGGTTCTTTTAGAAGAAAGGCTATTTTAAAGCTTTAAAAAGAAACAGAAAGAATTTAAAAAAAAAAAAGGAATGAGTCCCGCTTTAGCAGATGGATTAATTTTACTCTATAACTAGATATTTTATTAAAAATAAGGAATATGAAATATTTTGTTAGCTATGAACACATCTGTTTTTATGAGATTAGCATTCAGTGTTAAGCCTATTCTTCAGGTGTATTGTATCTTGAGTATCTTGAGAACAGAAGAGACTATGTTTTACAGCCCTTAACACTTTCAATTAAACTGTTACCAAAGTTGCCTTTCAAAAATCCTAAAACCATCTTGGGCCTACTTGCCATTTAAAATATGTCTGTGACTGGCTGCACAGTAAGTTTGGTTCTCCCTAGTACCTTCTGTACTAGGCATTTAAGAAATTATCTATGTAAGTTTCCAAAGGCATAATTAAACATATGTAAGAGTTTATTACATCACTCGGTCCTCACTTTAAAATTTGGGTCATCCAAAGCTAATTGAAATCCATGGACTGAACAAGTGACCAATGTTATTTTCATGGTGATGGATGGCATTAGTATTTTTCATAAAATGGATTGACATTTTTCTAAAATTGTATGGTAGAAGAGGTGATATTGTAGACTCTCTTGTAGACTGCCTACATGTGAAATGGTTTTGATTTTCACCTTTCCCTATAAAAATTTAATATTCCAAATTAATAATTAATATCTAAATTACTGTTGCCAATATTTAAAAATTATGCAAGAATCATGATAATCATGAGACTTGTATAATTCATTTGCAAAATGTCTAATATATTTTAAAATATGCTAATTTTGAATGATATTTAAAACAAACTGAAGAATAATTTAGAGGGTTTAACAAAATAGTTGGATTATTCTCTGAAAATAACAGTCAAAAATGAAAGCAAACAGAATACCAAATAGCCTCCACTCTCATAGCAAAAAAAATTGACAGCATCTAACCATTACAGATCCTGGAAGGAATGCTGCTAAGGAATTTTAAATTGATTTTTAAAAGTCAATATTTTTTTTAATAGAAACTGTATAATAGTAACATTTATGTATAAGGGAAATGTAGTAGCTTAATTTTGTGGGGTCCTGGTCTTGGTATCCACAGCTACCAAGGAAATAATACTCATGAAAAGGTGAGTTAGCCAAGTGGGAACACTGGATGGCACAGATATGAATCCCAGCACTCACCATGTGAGTTCAGTTATGAGAGCCTGCAAAGCTATTATGTCACAGATTTGTTTGGTAAAAAAAGGAAAGGAATGTAGCTCTGTTTAAGCCTTATCCAGAATTAAAAATCAGTTCTGCTGTTCAAATAATTTAGGTGTTAGTTTCAACTACAAAGCACAACTTTTTCTCTGACTTTGACTCACTTTTATTTTTTTCCTTCCAGCGTCAGTATTTGCTTCCAAGTTCACAGCTGCATTTAGAAGTGCATGTATCTTTTTACATGGGCACTGATTTCATATTGTTCATCTCCTCAGCCTGTATTGATTAGATAAATGCGTGGTTTGGCTTTTCATGGGCATGCTTTAAAAGTTTCCTCCAGACAAAAGAAGTAATCTCTGACTCCATTTCCACTAAATCCTCTCTTGATTCAATATCTCTTTTGTCTTCAACAAACTGTATTCCCTTGTGCCCACTCTTGGCCTCAGCTTTTACCCTGAGTGTTCTGCTTCCATAAATCTGCTGCCTATTCAGTCAGCAGAATTATGTCTGCAGCAGTACAGACGTGCCACAGCCTCTTCTCTTGACACTCCCAGTTGTCCTCAGCCACAATGTCCCCTTCACAATAACTACTGAAATTATCTTTCCATTACTTACTTGAAGCTTACCTAGTAAGAACTTTTGCATTAACTTTTGCTGCTTAACATGCTTTTAATCTCATTAAAATGAGATTCCATTCTCCCAGTCAAAAAATCTAACAGTAACACGTTCTCTTCAAGGTCCATTAGGAAAACATAGGCTATCTTGCACTTGAGGTTGTCTGTGGATTTGTTCCAGTCCAAAGACGGGACCTAAAAATCATTTCTAAGTTACTGCCTTTAATCATTTCCCACTGGTTTCTGCCTTTCCTATAACTAGATCAGACACTAGCAGAAAGGATTTCCTGAATTGTTTAGCCTAATCTTCACCTGAAAAAATATTCTTGTGTCCATGCATCAGTGATTTACTCTTCTTATAATACTGATGGTGCAGCACATATTTTTAGAGTATATAAACTAGACCATACTATAGAAACATGTAGTAGAAAAAAACCTCCTGTCTTCCACTCCCCTGAAAATTTTTATGGTTTTTTTAAAGTATTTGCTCTCTTACCAATATCCTTGACAATATAAGCAATGAGTTCCAAAATCTACACTTTTAGGACACAGCTTTTATAGAGCCATTAAGTCCAAACTCACTACTGAAATCTTCTATAGTTGCAATGCATATATATGCTAAGAGTATTATTCTTATTGAGAGTAAATTATCTGACTTATTCTTCCTTTTAATTTTTTCAGTATGTTTTTATAGGATTCTAATACTTAGATGGAAATTTGAAGTGTCAATTTTAATTTTTAATTTTTGTGTATTTCTTTATGACCAATCTCAAAGCTTTATGAATATACACTAGAATTAATTTGTTCAAGCAAACTCAAAAATTAAAAATGGCGTTGTACCAAATAAATATCAGGGGCATTACAATTTTGCAAATTACATTTAAACTGATTAATCATGAAATCTGTAAGCATCAACCTAAATATCAGAAAGAACATATTTTAAAATTCAGAGCTATTTATAAAATAAAGTGCAATTATGCCAAAAATCATCTTTCCCAAAACATTTCTAGATTCATTCCACCTTATTAGGATGCATTTAGGGAAGTAATACATTTTAAAAGAATTGTATATGAATCTTTGTTTCTGCAACTACCATCATATTAAATAAATAAATCACAGAATCATCAAGGCTGGAAGAGACCGTCCAGACCAGCAAGTCCAACCATCAACACAGCACCACCATAACTATCCCTAGGCCATATCCCCCAAGTGCCACATCCAGTCATCTCTTGAACATTTCCAGAGACAGTGACTCCACCATCTCCCTGGGCAACTTATTCCAATGTCTGACCTATCTTTCAGTGAAACATTTTCTTTTCTAATATCTAAATATGTGGCAACCAAATTCATATTCTGCAGTTAGTAAATACCAGGAGCTCTCAAGCCAAATCATTCAGTAGAAGCAATCATTTATTGTGCTTAATTGATAATGTTCTGAGAAAGCTGTCATGGACCCCAGACAGTTCTCTGGGTCCTTGTGTTGGCCACTGTGATGTTATATTCTGTTTTGACTTTAGTATGTGCTTAAAGGAACCAATGCTGTATTTACACAATAGATAATACATAAACTGTAATAAGTTATGACAAGCATTGTATTTCAAGACAATTATAATTTGCCTCTAGTAGATTTATAAGGCATGGGACTAAATACCTATTGAGTTTTACCACCCAAGAAGTACTGTTTTGGACTGAAATGCCTGGATTATATTACTGATATAAAATGGAAAATAAACTTCAAAATAAGGAAAACAAGCAATAGACTGATTTGTGAATGATGTCATTGCACACCAGCTCCAGGACATTACTTTTATCAAGAAGACTGAAGCTATTTATAACAGCAATTGCTATCAGTTACTTTTCAACTTCTTAAAGTGTTAGGCAAAGAGAAATATAGTTCAGATGAAAAGAACCAGGAAAGTCTCATAAGCAGCATTACAAAGTGGAACAATTGCACAATTGTGAGATTCTGCCTGCACCTACTGTTTACAGTTCTGATTTGATAACTCAGAATCTGATAATAAGATTTTTTAAAGTTCAGGTATGCAAAATAGTGCTCATTCATAAACAGTCAAAATTCAAGCTTAGTTGCATGCTTTCATTAAAAAAGACAGTCCATGAATCCTCGTATTTAAGTCAGGTAATTCAAACTGCTGGGTCACCTGCAACTGTACTTAAGGTTTGTAACTTGTGGAATCTTCTAAAGTTTATTTTGGAATCAGTTCCTTCTCTTGAAAGAACTGGAAAACATAAAAAGCATCACAAATTGCCAGAACAGATTAGCTAGCTACTGCCCAGATTGCCAGTCCCACCTTATCTAAAGAGACACATCCAAGATTCAACATCAACAGATCATCAAGCCTTCGTTTCATTTATTTCATTGGATGAAACCAAGTCCCAACAGAAGCTGTTGGCAATAACAAACTCCCTCAGCCTTTCAGTGGGTAGATATACACTTTCTGATATCACACATAATAAACGTCATGTACTTCAGGTGCTATAACTGTGGATGGCTTCTGGCCAGTTCGTTGCAAGGTTCTGGTGGCATCCCAAGTACAGCAGCTTTCTTGGAAAGGTGTGACTATGTCTGATATGAATTGTCATTTGTCACAAATATATCCACAGTGTACTTAATCTAGGATTCTAAATCTTATTGGTTTTAAGACAAAGCATTATTGACAAGTATCTGCACCTCAAAAATATATTAATTAGTCTTGATAGAACATGTAAAATGCATACCTTTTTTTCTACTATAAAAATTTCAACTATGTCTTCAAATGCCAGCCATCGAAAGGAGAAATCATCACGAATAACATGTTCACTCAAAGTACATTTTGTTCACCACTTCTGCTACCTATCTATTGCTTCCTCTCTTTGGAAAATTCTGTTTTTCAACTGTGGCTTTGGACATCACATGAAAAGTAAAGAATGAAAACTATAAGGTGGAACGCTACTGCGAAGCTAAATGAGCAAACTATAGAATTTGATTGCATAAATAAAAGCAAAAGTAGGAATCAGATTTCAAAGGCAACATAAAAAAGGTGAGAAATATAGCTTGTATACAAGTCAGAGGTACTCTTTCATGTTTTATTTAATGTGAAAATAACAGTGAACTACAGCCTTCTGGGGTACATCCCATAAACAGCAACTGAATCACAACAGAATTTACCAATAAGGATAATATAATGTGTTGTAGGTTAATAGATAAATTGATTTATAGTAAGAATAAAGTCAACTTTGGAATACAGATCACCTTTATTTCATAGGGATTATTTTCTTAATTCTTATTCCATGCCCAAGAACAGAATAGTTTGCAATAGTATTTAGGAGCAAAGGCAAAAAAAGTTGAAGGATTAACACTGAGTAGATACAATTAATAAATAATCCCTAACAAACCCTATGTAATAATTTGATCTAATATATATGGAAAATCCTTTAAAACAAAGGCTTTTAAAAATATCTTTCTGTATAACAGAAATAGTTCTGAGTGCTTATAGGGATGAAAGCAGGATCTAGCTACAAAAGCTGTAGAAGTTCTACACGTTAAGTAACAGATATATTCTTTAAAAACTGTGTCTGTCTCCAATTAAATTAATTTGTTCAGAATCTTTGTATATTATGCAAACATAAGGAAATTCAAATGCTAGGCTACTTTATTCCAAAGATAGCTCAGTGTAGCAAAGAAGGTTCTACAATCCAAAGCATCAAGTGCAAATATAGAGTGGTTTAGTTTACATTTTAAAAAATGAGCTTTCTTAGAGGAAATGTATTTTTACAATTATATTCCATTGTGTTATTTTTACAACTTTCATAAACTGTATGTAGAAAATTTTGTAACTGAAGACACAGATCTAGATATTTATATCTAGTAAGAATTCAGCAGAATTTGAAATATCCCAATAAGAGGATGGAGATAAAACAAAAATCTTTAAACTGGAAAAAGCTTTGACTCTTCCTTGTGGTCAGAAAAAGGAGTTGCTCTGCACATTAGAAGTCTCCATTTGCAGTATTTACTACACCTATCCCTCAAGATAAACTAAATCAATTAAACGTGAACATTTAAGTGTCCTAACACCTAACTGAGCATAATTGAGATGAGAAATTACATAAGGTTCAGTGAGAGTCAACCTAACGTTAATCTCACTTGCATTTGCTAAATGCCTAGATTTAATAAATGAATGACAGAGAATATCAGAAACATTAAACATGCCTGCCAGATACTGTTGCTTAATTCATAGAAGATATACAGTGCAGCAACATATAAATTACCAACACTGTTTGTAACTCACACATACTGCCAGTTCACCTAAAAGTTCCTTTTAACAAATGAACAAAGGAGCTCTAAAAATGTCAGCTGCATTATCTGTAACTGCATGAATTTATTGAGTCTATTCCCAAGCCGTACCTATCGCCACCCAGTCAGTTAGGCAAAGACAATTGTTAATGAAAAAATATTTTCTAGTTCAATCAGCTCAACCCCTGCTACCAATCTGTATTTAACAGAGCACTTCCAAGTTGCCTGAAGTCAAGTTTTCAAATTGGAAGCAAACACACTGGAGGAAAGAAACTTGACTCTTCCTTTGCCGTACCTTGTTTCCCCATACTTCAAAGTTTGAATCATTTCCTAGGGAGTATTTTTCACATCCCTTGTAAGTCCAGTTCCATCTGTGCCTTAGGTTTCTTGATCCCATCCTTACACATCCAGACTGCATCTCTGTACACTGACAAGGTTACTTGTCCTTGCTTCCACTGGCTATGAATTTCGTTCCTACTCTTCAGTGTAAAATACTTGCTCAGATCTCAAGACATCACTTCCAACCTGAAAAACACTCCTGACAGTGTTGTAACAGGCATCATCCTGTAGGTATAACTGTACTAGCACATGAAGCAAGCTGGAGGCAAAACACCAATACAAAAGCACAATATATTTCATTATCATACTTTCTAAGCAGCGCTGTTCTCAGTTATACAACACATCTCAGTACACCAGTGAAATCACTGCACACATATATCCTCACTGCTCTCTTAACATACCTCTTGGAATTACCTACTTCTCTTATAATTTTTAGAATGTTATTTTGCAAAGAAGTGCATACTCTTATATCTCATATCTAACACAGTCCTGCTTGCTTAAGTTTAAGTGTGTGTTTCAGCAAAACTATCAACAGCAACAGAGTTTTAATGGCATTTATGAAGGAGGCGTTTAACAAATACCTGACAGAACACCTTATCTGCTTGCTACTAGGTTATTATTAAGCTGGCCTGTGTCAGCAAGAATGTGGCCAGCAGGACCAGGGCAGCACTCAAGCACCTGTACTGGTGAGGCACCGGTGAGGCCACACCTCAAATCCTGCGTTCAGTTCTGGGCCCCTCACTACAAGAAAGACATTGGGGTGCTGAAGCGTGTCCAGAGAATGGAGCTGGTGAAGGGTCTGGAGAACAAGTCCTGTGAGCAGCAGCTGAGGCAGCTGGGAATGTTCAGCCTGGAGAAAAGGAGGCTCAAGCGTCGCCTTATCACTCTCTACAACTTCCTGAAAGGTGGCTGTAGCCAGGTGGAGGTCAGCCTCTTCTCTCAGGCAATCTGCCACAGGATAAGAGGAAATGGCCTCAAGCTGTGCTAAGGGAGGTTCAGGTTGGACATCAGGAAGAATTTCTTCACAGGAGGGGTTGTCAGCCATTGAAAAAGGTTGCCCAAGGAAGTGGTGGAGTCACCATCCCTGAAGATCTTCAAGAAATTGCTGGTTGTGGCACCTGTGTCATGATCTAGTTGACAAGATGGTATTGGATCACAGGTTGGATTAAATGATTCAAAGGTTTTTTCCAACCTGAATGATTCCGTGACTATTCACAGACAAGCCTTACAATTGTTCATCAAACCAGCAGGTCGGCTGCCTTGTAAAAGTTGTGACATAGATGTTTACACTTAAAAGAAAACCATATTCTGAACTCTGAGCATTAGACTCTACAGCAGACTGTGTAAAACTGTACCAAGTTGCTGTGTTAATAGCAGCTGGCTTTAACTATCCCTGCACACTGTGACAAAATACTTTTTTGGTAACTGCATTCCCACAACTTCAAATTTTACAACATTCTCTAGTTAATGACTAAAATACTACTGAGCAATAACAATGCTTATTGTTTTCACACTTTTTACATCTTCAGTCTATCAAAATAAATTGCCACAAATGAAGTAGATGATTAAGTCTGTTCCTACCAAGACAAGATCTTTATGTACATAATTTTTTTGTAAATTATGAATTGAACTTCACGAAGTATTTGCCATCACAGTTTGCTTTGCACTCAGTTTTAGGCACACAGTACCTTCACTACCTGCACTGTCTTCTTCGTAACTACAGTACCAAGCACAATCCTGAATATCCATCACCCGAAGCAACTTGGGGCAGTGTAGGCTGCTTGCCTGACTGTAAAAGCATATGAGCAGTACTGAAATGGAACCACCAGCTCCACGTAGGATCATGCTGCTCTTGGGTAGACTGCAGAATGATTCAGATTGCCATGTATACCCAGTAGAGAGTGCTTAGTGAAGTCTGAGATATGTCAGGAAGAATTTCTAATTATCAATATTTGAGTAATACTACCTGCTCGGGCCAGCCTGTTCAGAATATTCTCTTTTGATGAAAGACACCAACAAAATAACATCTGGAATTCTTTTATATCACCCACCTCAGCTAAAAAAAAATTTAAAAAGCTATTGTCTGACTTGATGATTCACATTATAATTTTTTTAGTAACTGTCAACTTTCTGTTGCCAATTATTTAAATATCAAAATAAAATATTCACCTGAGGCAATAAAAAGCAATAAAAATAAGAGTTGGCAGTTATTACTTACATTATAAAAATCTTGATTCAAAGAGTTCATCCAATTAGTAAAAGAATAAATTGCATAGTATACCTTTTAGCAAAAGTGTTTAATGCTGTTTTCATTAACATTGCATTTAGATTGTATTTGTATTCAAGTACAACAGCAGAGAGTGAGAGTGACAGGGATCCATTTTGCGGATCCTGCCATCTGGCACAGGATCCCTTGGAAGAGTAACAGAACATCTGTGCAGAACACCAGATGTTCTCGAGGCAGACAGATGACTTGTGTGAGGGGCATGGAGGGTAAAAGGTCAGTCAGATGGATGTCTCACTGGGCTGCAAGATGTCTCCTCCCAAGCACAGCCTCTATACTAGCTGCATCCAGGTATTTTGGATTTGTCAAACACCCATTCCAGACCACTTCTGCTCCATTCCAGTAGCAAAAACATAGCTAAGTGGAAACTTCTGGACAGGAGTGGGGAAAATAAGGAAAATTAAGATAATTTAGAGTAAATAAGAAAAGTAACAGGTAATTCTGTTGCTGAAGAGAATAATGGACAGGGACTATTTGACTATAAAAAGGATGCTGCTGCTGCAGGTGAAATGAAAAGAGAATTTCGTGTACCCAAAATATGAGAGGAGAAAGGAAGATTGCCTGGCAAGACAGAAAGGCAAGCAGCTGTTGTAGGGAGAAGACAGTTGCTGCTGCTTTCCAGTGCAGGAGGGACAGGAAACTAAAGCCCAGGTCAATATTTCCTAAATTCAGCTGTCTTCACCAAGTAGAGCAGAACAGTAAGAGACGACCAATGCAATGCTGCTGCTGAGGACCTTGTAATTATACAATACACATTTTGCAGATTTTTTCTTCAGTCTAGTTCAAATCTGAGGCCCAGATCAAGTGCTTTCACTCCAGCAGTTCCAAGGATAGTTATTCCAACAAATCTTTGGTTTTCAAAGAGCAGATATATCAGTTATATACTTGGTGAAGCACTTCATCATCCTTCATCATCCTTTTGCCTGTCAGACATGGCAACATCACGTGGCAGATGCAGTGACATGCATCTCCTTTATAAGCCTCATATATGGAGTCAGCCCTTTCTGTTCATCTTTGTTTCTGCTTTGAGTCTTCCTGTCTCTCCTTACACTGAAGTGCCACCATAAAGCCATCAGGAGTTCCCTCCCTCTTCTACTCTTCCATCTGTAGTAGACACTCAGTGAGAATACCTCAGATGAACTGACTTCATGGAGCCACTTGAGTCTGAGGAGAGAATTTTTTCTAGGAGTCTCTAGCACCACTGCTGCTTTGACTCTAGTCTGGTACCAGCTGGAGGCACCAGAATCTCTGAGTGAGACTGCATCATCCTGGGACATGGGATAAAGCATACAGCATATGCAGAACTTCAGGATGTTGTCAAAAGCTTAGAGTCAAAGCCTTCTGCTCTGAGTTGGCACTGTGATTTCACCATGCTCGTAATAAATCACAGGTGCCTATAATTTTTTTCAGTTACAGTAGGCAAAGGTATAATCAAGACTGCTGGAGGTGTTTTTCAAACTGTATTTCTTGAAAGTGTATACATAACTCTATATGGAGAACATCTTTCCTTACATGAAGCAGTATGATATGATCAAGTCTGGAACCTAGAGATGTTCACATTACTCAGGAAAACTCTGGTGGAACTGGTACTGGAGGGACAATGACCACTGACAGTGATGTCAATGGCAAAGACCATGAGGTTTTATTAGTCTATGGTATGAGCAGAATATTTCAGTAGTATATTCCACATGGAGCAATACAGTATGGTATGATTCCACAGAGGTTCCCTTTGTTATACTAGTGTTACAACTTAAAACAAACAAAAAAATGAGGCAAAACACCATTAACATACTTAACATTTGTCAGCTATGCTAAGGTACTACAACACTAATACCAGAGGATTACTTTGGGAAGATCCATCTGAGGCTCTTCCTTCTATACTGCTTAAGTATTGACATAGCCTGAAAATATTTTTAATTTGGCAGCCTAAAGCAGCAGTGAATAACTAAAGAGCTTATCCAAAGCCTGTTCTGGTGAATCACAGTATAAAACTAAAAATTTATAGTTAAAATGTCCAGAAAATCTCTACAAGTCTTATGGAAGAAGTTTCTTATTCTTGCAAGTCTTAGCAATCTGTGTCTTTATTTTGGGAGTTAAATTTTACTTTGCAATTCCAAAGGAATAAATGGCCCTGCCATTGCTTTATGTCACTTTTATAATCTTGCTTTAAAATGTTATCATCATTAATAATAAACTTCCCATTCTCTTTCAAAGTGAAAGTTTTACTTTGCTAACGTTAATTTTTAGAGTATTATCAACCAGTCTGCAAGAACGGTGGGGTTTTGTTGCTTTTTCTTTTCCAATAGGATATACTAGCATCCCTGCAGAACTCAGTTAATTGACACTGAAATTATTTTTCCCTCAGCATCACATATGATAATTGGATCTCTATTGAACGTCTTAATCAGTCATTGAGGAAAGCTTTATAACATGCATATGCAGGGAAATATGATGAGTTGTCTGGCAAAACCACTTTCATAATTGAGCAGTTGTTACAAATTACATTTTTGTAAATAAAAGCAATAAAAGCACAAAACTGAAGGAAATCTCCAGAACTTTCCTGTGCAAACTCTTGCTCCTGAGCTATCCACAGTCAAGATATTGAAAAACTGAAGCACCATTACTATGCCAACATGGACCAGAACACAAACTAAACCCAGCTTCCCACAACCAGACATGCAGACAAACCCTCCATTCTCCTCGGACTCACAGGTTCCAGGCTTCTACTCAGCATACTTTAAATTCAGCTTCCTTGAACATAATTAACCAACCTCATATTGTTTATAAACACATATAAATACCAGAATGTGGTATCAAAATAAATTCTGAAATACTGTATAATTAATTTGCATGCCACAAATAGAATATATTTTAAAATAAGTGTTTTTCTTAAAAACCATAATTGTGGAATATGAAAGCAATGGAATAAATCAAAATCTTACAAGCTAAAAAACCAGGCAAAACAAAACAAAAAAGAAACCAAAGCCCCACTATTCAACCTAAAAGCTCAGAGTGAGGTAAAATCTTTCCTCTATTCCAAGCTTATGATGGAGAATTCCTCACCACTTTTTCTTTCTCTCAAATCTGATCCTGTATGTTCATTCCTCCAGATCTTCTTACAAAAGATGACAGAGAGACTAAGATCTGTATCTCCAGATCTGGCCAGACACAGCATTCCCTAGAATGTGTTCCCCCACACAGAGCATAGCATCAGTGGTCATGTCATCAATCACAGATGCAGAGAAATGAATATAAATGTGCTTATTTCTAAACCTGATAGCTTGTTCATACTTGAAAAGAGATAAATCACTCTACAAGTATCTCATAAATAATGTTCACTTACAATGAAAGCATTAATAATTGCAATAGTATGTATGAAGATCTACGCAGAAGACTATTCACCTATCAGAGGGTGTGGAAAGAAAAAACTAATAGCATGAACAGTTCAAAAACTCTGACACACAATAGACTTAAAAGACATAAAATGCTGTGGGGAGGAAAATGTGGAATCACACAAAAAACTTGTAAAGTAAAGCTGTGAATCCGTACGCATTCCACTCCTCCACAGATAGTGGCCTGGGGCTACTATACGTCTGAAAGAGGGTGTCTGTGTGGAGATTTACGAATTAACTGCACTTCATTTTCAAAAACTGCTATTCATCATCGCATGGTGTTTTCAACAAGGGCAGTCCAGCTAAAATGCTTCAGCTGAAGCCACTAAGTATTTGCTAACTTGATACTGGTGTCAATTCCAGGGTGGAGAAAAGCACAGAAATTAAGGATCGTGGTAGGCCAATTTCACAGGAATTTTGCAGAGAACACTACTTTCTGACTTTCACAACTCCTTTCTGCTACTTGGATTTTTACTCCGGCTCACTCTTCCTCTTTGCTTATAGTAAAAACATTACATCCTAGTTTCTTCTCTACTGAAAGATGCTGATAATCTCTAGCAAGTGGGAAAGATGGAATAACAAGAACATGATCTGCATCACTGGTACTTTTATTTACAGCTGACTGATTAAGCAAAAAAGAACAGTTTTGCAGTTGCTCCCACTTTAGCACTTTAGCCTTCTCTATGGCATGATGAACAGATACTGTTCATTAATACAGTACCATGCCATGTTTCAATATAGAGTGCATTTGGTAGGCCTTGAGTGTTCCTGCATGGATGAGCATGTTTATGAATGTCTCGTTTTACAATAAACATTAGAAACTTGAGTAATAAATATATACTCATCATCTGGATAAAGATTCCTAAAATCCTACTACCTCTGACTATAATTATAGTAATAAAAGTATTGCTGACTGATGAAGAAATGTACTATTTATGCTGCAGGGATTGCAAATCAACACTTTTTTATACTCAGTCAGTTAAAAATCCAGTCTGCATTATAAAACTTCATTGGTATATAAAATAACTCACCTCTGGACTGCAGTGATTAATCCTTCTGGCTTTCTCCTCCTGCATTATCTTTTTACTATGGTCTATATTATTGCCATGATAATAAACTCATCAATTCAAGACAATACTTGGTCTTTACTGGATAAAACATGTTTATGTAAAATTCATGCTCATTGTCCTAAATCACATCTTCAAGATATCTTTCATATGTAGTAAAACATTATCTCAATAGATTAGAGCAAATATTTCCAAACATGCCTACAAAGCACAACCCTGAGAAACCTCTTATCTTATTTTAATATCATATCTTTAATCTTATTTTGCTCACTATATCCCTGGAGTGAATATTAAAAAGAAGACCTATTTTACAGTTGCCAAATGGGGATACATCGTCTGAACTGGAAATTTAAATTTAAATTTAAATGCTTTAGATCTTCTAGAAAGATTAAAAACATGAGTGGTATTTTCATCTATATTTATGAAGTACATATTGATAGAGTTTCCAAATTCTGTCAGTAGAGCAGAAGAGCCTTCCCTCATTCAGAGATGATGTGGTTATTCCAATGTTTTTCCTGTTCTCAGTGGAAGAGTTGTGGACCAGGGTCTACATTCAATTGAGCCAGCTTATAATTAATTTAACATTAGATGCCTTTTTGAGAAAATAGAGAGCAAATAAAATGTTCACTGTATTAGTTTTCATTTCTAAAATATGAATGTTAAGTGTCAGAACTCAAATAATTAAGGAGTTTCTGTGCAGACTATTTCAGGATATTTTTGCATGAAGCATTTTAATAGCATATGGTTATTCACTTTTCCCCCCACAAGACCCATTGGGAACAGCACCAACAAGTGTGGCAGACTACCAAGACTGGTAAAATGGTTGTGGACTCCACTGTCTACTCCACCCATGCCATAAAAAGCCAAGTTCATTGCTGTTGCCCTGCTCCCAGTCTTTTTTATTTCTCTCTTCTGCAATGTTTCCTCCTGTCTTGCCTTTTCTCTCCCCCTTCCACTAAAATATCTCTTTACCCCTTATTCTCTCTCCTTGACACCAGGTGCCCAAGCTGAGGGTGGTTACAAACACATGAAAACCCTATTGCAACTAGAACACATTGTACACCACCACCAAATAGGAGCAATGAGCTGCAGTGAATTCCCTGGGAAAAAAGGGGGAAAAAGTGCCAAAGCCTGTGTGGGGTCTGTTCAAAGTTTTTGTGGAAAGGGCAGCCATAAAGAAAGCTGAAACCCATGGACAATAATCCATGATGAATACAGAGGAATGTCTGCAAATTTCATGGCTGTAGATTTCACTAGCATCAACAGTGTATGTACAAGAGAGAACATTTATAGAGCTGAATCACTTGGCTAAACCTGGATTAATCATCAAATCATATAAAATCCTCAGTTGGAAGGGACCCTCAAGGTTCACTGAGTCCATCTCACAGGACAACCCCCAAAATTACATCATGTGCCTGAAAGCATTGTCTCTCAAGAAAAAAGTAAAAAATATTCCTAATATTATGTTGGCTCTCCCGACCAGGGCGCAGCTTACCTTCCTCAGCAAAAAAAGGTGGGAAATAATTATTTACAATTAAATTTAATTCATTTACTGTAGCTTCCAATCCCACCTTGGCTCACTTCCCATATTGGACAGTCTCCACTAGCAGGAACTCTATCAAGGATCCCTGTGAATGGGCAGAAGCTAGGACACTATAGTGGCTGCATAGAATGAGGAGTTCATCAGATACATAAGAAAGTATACCTAATGCATATATAGCCAAAACATTGCTCAATTTTTGAAAAGCACAATATTAGGACAGGCTAGAAGTATTTTTAAGTAAGTGAACAAATCACATAGCTCAAAACACTGCATAGAGTAAATCCACTTTCATCTGTTAGTAAACCTATACAAATAAGAACATTCCTTTCTTAATTGGAGAACCATCTCTATGCATGGCCAAGAGGGTTTTTCCTAATGGTACCAAAAAAACCACCCTGCTTTTAAGTGGAAAGCTTTTGTTCAGTTTTACATTCATCTTGTACTTACCTTGATTACCAAATAAAGTCAAATCCTACAGATACCATTAATTTAGTGTAAATACAATTTATAAGGATATCAAGTTACAGTGCTTACTAAAGCTTGTAAAAATAATAATCATGCTGCTACCAATGATAAAATCACAGGAATAAAAAGAGCCATTGGACATTGAAGTGTACTAGCTTAGCCCAATACCAAAGTACACAATCACAGGATCACAGCGTGGTTTGGGTGGGAGGCATCTCTAAAGTTCATCTAATCCAACCCCCCTGCAAGAAGTCAGAACATCTTCAACTAGATCAAATTGCTCAGAGCCCTGTCCAACCTAAGTGTGAATGATTCTGGGCTCTGGGCAACCTGTCCCAGTATTTCACCACTCCTAGTGTAAAAAACTTTTTTATTTAATCTAAAAAACTCTCCTTCAGTTAAAAACCATTAAAGTTTCCAGTACTTCTCTGCAATAACATCACTTTTGCCTGTACACTTGAATGCCTGTGTTTTTTGGCTGAAAAACGTCAGCAAGGAGAAACAGCTGCTAGATTATCAGGATACAGAGGGCCTTTTCTGCAAAACACTTGCCCTACAATTAAACTTGTTGCTGCACTTCAGTATGGGAACAATGTCAAGAGCCATGTGCAAATATTTCATTTCATACTAAACTGATGCTGCAATGTTTTAGCAATGTTTTAGGGTGGACACTGAGTATGATTCTTCCCATTTTGGCACAATTTGGTGCAATCTTATGCTATAAATTAGCACTCCGAGGTCCTCTGACCAATGTTCCCATCCCAAGTGAATCTGATCCTTCACATCCTTAATTATACTGGCAAGTACTCTCTTAAACACAGCTGTACTGCTTCTAGCAAAATGGAATATTGATACAGAATCTTTGGGGAAATAAAAAACCAAAGCCAACACTTGATGGTTTCACCAATGCTTCAGTTTTCGAGAAAAAAAGTCTTATTTTAAAATGTTTCTCACTTTCTTTTTCTGTAAAGAGAAATTTATCTTAGCTCTGCCCTGTTGTAGCACTTTAATTTGTAGTGGTCTTTTATTTGAGGCAGGAGTGAACATTATTTTCAAAAGGCAATGTGAAGAAAGATCCTGACTTAAAAAAAAAATATGTAATTGTGATTTGGGCAGTCACTTTTCAATAATAACCCTGGACATTTCTATATGTCTCTGTGTTCAAAAAGATGTTGCTCATGTCCCACTTAACCAAGAATCTGGAGGCGGTAATTAGGCTTGGAGCCAGTGAGTCTCCAAGCAGTTTCTCTTAATGCTGTAATATCAATTAGTACAAAATATGCCCTTGTCAAATAGAAGGAGAAAATGGCCTAATTCATACCATAAAGAATTAGAAAAGGAAAAATATACAGGGTTAATTACATAACAATGTTTGCCAAGCAGTGAATAGCTGAAATAGATGGGTATACAACACAAATACATGTTTCAGACGAGCTTTATCAAGTAGGCAAGTTGGATAAACTTACTAAAGTCAATACAGAAGGAAGGCAAAGACAATGTGTGCTTAAAGGAATAATCTTGCATGTAGAATGAAGGAGTTGGATGATCAATTTTTCTGTCACTTAATTCCTATTTTTCTATGCATGAAGAAAAAGCAACATTATTAGCTACTCATTTTGTTCAGCACTGACATTGAAATCCATCTGTTTTAGAAACATACCAGTTTCAAGCTCTTACAGACAAGCTACAAGGAGTTGTTGGCACATGCAACCAAGCTGGGCCTCCCACTAGAAATGAAAACCCCGTTAACAACAAAAGCATCAGTACCGCTGACAGAATTGCCAACGCACCTTTGCTATTGCTGTGACTGACACGTAACCTATGTATGAAAACTTTCAGTGGCTCTTTTCTTACACCACTAAATTTCATCCCCACTCTCACTCTTGGATTAACTATTTCAGCAAAGAGATTATATTGTATAGGATAGAAAGAGAGTTTTTTCCAAGTCTTGCCTGCAAAAAGTAGGGTAGCAAGGTACCTTGTAGCAAAACTTTGATCAGTCAGATAAGGAATTAAGGAAAATTAGGAAATCATCTGAGTTCACTAGGCCAATTATTCAATAAGTTCTAGAAAGATCATCATTTGTTGGATGATTCTAGGCAGCAATATGCACTTTTCTCTATCATGAGGGGGAAAAACCTAAACAAACTGCAAACAAACTTTAGCAGAATGTTAGAAAGCTAAGAGGCTGCACCTACAGCTAAATGTTACCTTGTCCAAAATTTCTATTTACTGCAAAATATATGTAAAATCTGAAAAAAATAACATGCCAGTAAGAGTTACTAGTAAGTTAATCAGCAAAATCTTACATCAGCTGGATGTAGATGCGTGGTTAGCCCTTATTTAGTAACAGCTAACTACTTAAAATTGGGTTTCAGGTAAACTTTAGGAAGTGGAATTTTGACATACAAACAAACATGATTAATGGAACTTCAGAGTGCAGTAAATCATGCCAAAACATTTTAAAGCTTTATAAATAAAGCAGACTCATCTTCTTTCCAAAACATTTAGAAACAGTAGATGCAGAGAACATGTACTTCCATGAAAAATTAACTCTTCATGCTATTTCTTCTAGAGAAATCCTAGTTTGGATTATTTTCACAAGAAGATTGCAGATGGTGTAGAAGCATATAACTTTTAAGCATGTAGAAGAATATAACTTTTCAACAAGGATTTCACATGGCTTTATGAGAATGGGCTTGAATTTACTCTTGAGCTACACTATATTGCAAGACACATCAGGGCAAACTACCTTTAAAACACCTGAGCCAATACCTATGGCACTGACAAAATTCTCTGATTTTGGCACACCACTAATACCAAGCAGAGATTGTTGTTCAGAAGTAGGTTTTGATCAGTAAACTCTTATCAATTAAGCAATTAGGATGTGTAGCAGAAATGTCCATTTTAAACCTGCTGAAGGTTTACTCTCAGTACAAGCAAGTATCAGTCACAGACTGCAACTCTCTGAGCATAGAGACTTTAACTCCACTAGTTAAAGCACAGTTAGTCTCACTGAAGCTTCAACTTTTCTCACTCAAAGTAGAGAGCTCTTAAAATGCACATCCCTGACAGTATTAGAGTAATTATAACCGATCATCTACCCTTATGCATACAAATAAAGCCATGGTTTCTGTCAGACCAAAATTGCTCAGGCAGAGATGAGGGGTGGGATCTGAAAAGTGACCCACAGCCTTACATGCGTCTCCCATGATAACTGACCTAGAACCATACTCTGTTTAGTTTCATTTACTTCACCCCCTCCTACAGGATCAAACACAGGTATACAAATTTACTACACCATAAATCAAACATTCATACTCTGCCTTACTTCCATTTGTGTTCCTAAAAATGTTCATGTGATAAAACATTGGCTGGTACACTAAGTTTCTCCTAAAGATGCAATACAGCATAACAAAATGGGCAAGAAGTTTGAGATCAAATGTCATAAATACATCACAAAGTCCTTTTCTATTCTGAAGTAACCCCCTGCTTAGGCTCCCATTCCCTAAAGGGATTCTAATAATATTACTTTTTTTTTTTCTTTCCTGATGTATAACACAATGCTTAAAGAATGTTTTCAACATAAAACATTTTGTCTATAACAAACTCATCATTTCTGCTTACATAATTTGAGAATACACTGGAAACCTTTTTCATACAAATTTTTGAGTAACTAAACCCTTCATGCCAACCACTGTAGAACAAGTGATTCTGAAAAATCAAAATCAACTAATTTTAATTGCAGAACCTCAATATTTTAGTCTCTTTACAGAAATGTAATTATTTTTAGGCCACATTCATGTCACTGTGTTAATTATTCATCAGGAAGAAAATAAAACTTACAGTCCTGACTAACACAAGCATCTGCAGCATTTTATGGATGATTTTAGAAATTCATAAAATAAATGCAAACTCTGAAACATTAAAACCTTTGCTTCAGTTTTAAAACTGAAAGACAGACTCCTCCTCAGTTACTGCCACTACTTTTAAGAAGCAGAATTCAGGATGTTTTATGTCTACTCTGGGTAACTGCATCACGTTTCACCCAGTTTCCCCACAGTATATACAAGAAGGACTTAAAAGTTACAGTGCTGTATACATATGTACATATATACATCTAGTAGAGAAGGAAGGAAAATGTTCAGATTGAAATGTATTATCTACAGAATGAGGAAAAGTTGCACAAGAACAGGAGTCTGCACAAAAATGGAGCTTTACCCTGACCCCAGTCTTTCAAGTCCTTGAAAAAAGAAATTTACCTTTTACAGAAGGAACTAACACCCCCTCTGCTTCCAAAGGCAGAGTCAATAGAGAGAGGAAGTCCACTCTCTACTTCAGAGGAAAAGGCACATGCTATCCCTTTTGACACCATCAACTATTTTAGCTTTTTAACTCCATGAGCTCATAAAAACAGTTATGGCATAATTCCATGGAAGAATCTTTGTGCCTTGAATATGGCAAGCATAGGCACACTTTGAGGACAAAAATCAAAAGCTGAACTATGGAACTGGTATCTGACCTAATTGAAGGAAAGTTCTGAACTCATTTTACCTCATTTTGAATAATGAAAGTCCTCGCAGGATGGCAAAAAACATTTAAAATTGCACTGTTCTGGGAGCAAGTGACCATAAATGTTGGTGTGTAGTTAGCCTTACAAAGCAGACTTCATTATCCTGCTGTTGTTTAAGCAGAAATCACACATTATCTCCATCTTTCATAACATTTGCTAAAATTTTGCCTACAAAATTCAGTCTGGTCTGCTAAATTTAAGCACAGAACACTGGAATTAAATAAGCAAGGGAAAGACACTTGAGCTCATAGCTGCATAAGAATGGAAAGATTGAGTCAAGGAAAAAATTGAAGGCAGAGGTTCTGCCAAAAATGTGCATTCATGCTGCTGCCAGTACCACACAGGTTGAATAAAACTCAAATGTAAACAATCCCATTTTTTAAAAGATTCTGCTTGGTAGAAACTTCAAAGAGCAAAACAGTTATAAATCAAGAAGATTTATATACGTACATTGTGAAGTAATGGGCTGTGATGCTCAATAGAAAATATGACCTCTGACCTGGTGAGAAAGTACACTGTAAGGCTTGGAATATGGTTAAAATATTACTTAGGAGGATAAATAAAAATTGGCTCAGGAAGGCAATTCCTCAAAGAATGCTTTAAAATAGAATTTAATGAGTTCAGACTGAAAATGCTGGAAAATCAATAATGGTGATAATTTCCACTTTTATTCAATCCAAGTATTTGACCGGAAAATAACTTCCAGGAAATACTTCACAACAAAATTCAGATGAAAATCACTACCCAGTGGAGGTTTCCTATGATCTTTTTCTGACTTCTGTTGAGACTCAATCCATGCATTTCCATGTCTTAAGAGAACAGTTTAATCTAACTTCAAACGCTCTGCATCTCATAGTCTTGACATATGAACATATTTTCATATTCAGATGTTTCAAAACATATTTAGATGAAAGCCAGCTGAAATGTTTAGAAACTTAACATTAGTGGGATGAAGTTGCCATGAGATTTTTCTCCTGTTATCTTTGAATGTTTAAAAATAAATAGGCCTCAGCAACCACAAGCCAGCACCAGAATGCACTGTGATTGTTCTGGTCTTATCACTAATGAAGAAAAACAACAGGTTCCTAGTCGTTTGCATCATCTCTAGTTTAAAAATTGCCTTAGTAGGTACAACAGCGTGGCAATAATTTCCAATTTAAAACAAGAAAATTCTGAAAGGATACAGAGAACTACAGAATACAAAGTTGTAACTCCATACCAGAAATTTAACAATTAAATATTCAACAGTAATAGCAGAGAACAAATTAAGATGATGACAAAGTTAAGATGTCTTTGTTTTTAAGTTTGAATGCGCATTCTCACTGTATTTCTTCAAAGGAGTGGATGACAGTTGATTGAATTTACTGGGATTTCCATGACTTTCAACAAAATTCCTTCCCCAAGCTTTTAAGAAAACAAAGGTTCCAGGACTTAAGACAGAAGACCTGTTAGGGATAAATCCTTGCTCAGAAGACTGAGTAGAGTGGGTAGGGGAAAATGTTTCGTTCTCAGAACAGAACCCACATAGATCAGGTGGGATTTGTTATAGGATCTATGTTGTTCAACACATTCATAAACAAATCGGAAAAAATAGTAAGTAAGAATACAAGTTTGCTTATGATATGAAGTCCATTAGGGTAGTGGCTGACTGGCTTGGAATGCAGGAAGTTCATTATAAACTGAGTAACTAGACAATAAAACGATAAATGAAGTGGAATGTAAGTGAATGTAAAACAATTAATCTGTATTTCAAATTTTAAATTATGAGATCTCAGCCGACCAAGCAAGCCCCTGTGCTTAAGACATTACTTTGTGAAGAACCCCCTCTCCTTTGTTTTCCAGGCTATGTAATTGTTCATTAGGGGACACAGTGGAGGCTAAAAGTTTACACGGATCTCAGAAGACAAGAGCATGGAATAGAAACCCATCAGGGCTAATTCTTCCATAGAAAACCTCTCTGGCTCAGGAAGTACTTAAGTTAGCAATTACTGAGTGCAAGGAGAAAATTTAGAGGTACCATATATGCTTGTCTTGATCTGATTCTCTCCTAGGGATTTCCTTACAGCTATGGTTAGACCCAAGATAATGACCTAGATAAACTTCTGATCTGGTCCATTTTGGTACTTTGAAGGTGACATATTGCAGCATAATAAATCCCACTGCAGCAAAACCCAAATCTGGGATGTTCCAGGACAGATACTTCCAGAGGAGATGGGTGACAAATCTGAAAAAGGTTCAAGTGCACAAAGTAGCTGCTAGGATAGATGGTATCACTGGAACCTGATGGCTGTGCACAGACTGGGCCATTTTGCATGCTTTACATTATTGGGTCTTTGACATGTGTAATATCACATATTATTTTTAAATACTTGAGCACTGGATATGATCCATAATAGATGCCTTTCACTGAACAAGTAGACATAAGCAATAAATAAGATTTGGGGCTTAGTGCCTCAAATACATACAGAAACCCCAACCACAGGTCTTCCAGCCCTTCCAAAGATATAATCCAAAGTTAGCCTGAGGCTGGATTACTTGACTCCTGCTAATACATAGCAGGAGAGGATGAAAGAGGAAATTAATACTTCCAATATAGATTTGATGGTTACTGCCTCTACTGCACAAATTTTAGGAATTACCACACTGCAAGGACTGCAGCAAAAGCCTGCAGAATAGTTACAGTCACTACAATGTACAGCTTGAAGGGAATTTTTGTGTTTAAAAGGCTGAAGAACTTCCTACATTTTCCTGGTCCAATCTAGTGATGAAAATGACCTACAACCTTTGCATACTTTCTCTATAAAACTAAACTTTGCATTGAAACTGGAAAAGTTATTGGAAGAATTTCAGCCATGAAAGTAATGATGTTAATGATGTTAATGTTTCATATTGATTGAAAAAGTGCACTCAAAATACAAAAGCTCATTAGAAAACTAACACAACAGCAAGCTGTTCATATTTTCAAAATGCCTCTTAAGCATACAGAACAATTTTAGAAAGCTTCTTTGTTACTGTTGTTTTATGTAATCAGGGCTAAGCCAGAAAAAAACCGGAAGTATTCTGTACTATAGATATTTTAGCTGCTAAATGATGCCTCTGGGGGACAGCATGGAAGCCGAGTGAGATTATTACTTTTTGATGCCCAACTTACACAATAAAAGAGTGCAAACATCACTTTAAGTGGAGAATCACAGCACTAGCAACTCAAAAGTGCAACTGTCCTTAAATAGATGGAATGGACTTCAGAGGTTTCTGTCAGGCAGGCTAACAATGGAAAAAGAAGTTAAAAGCCATTTGTTTGCAAACAAGATTTTGTGTCAAAGTCCTTTCATCTTAAATGTTTATGTTTCCATTAAGAGATAAGATGTCAACATCAAAGATTTAATAAGAAATAAAAATCAGAATAACTCATCAGATTTGAAGATAAAACCCAGATTTGATGCTTATATTATTTGTTTTTGTAAATGGTTCCAATTCAATGTTTATTTCCTATTACAATAAAGTCTCCAGAAAAAATAATACTGACATACTTTTCTAAGCTCCTATATTGTGTATCACATATTCTCCTTTCTACTAGAGAGTTTGGTAGTTCACCTTAACTCCACTTGCTCCCCAAAATTCTTCATACTAAGAAGCTATTCTAGAGAAATACGTTTTATGCTGTTAAAATATCCACAAAAGAAATGACTGGCAACATTTATTGACTAACACTGTCAGAATGGCTGAACTGAGGTATAAGAGCAAGGATGTTTAAGGCCATTTTATGAAGTCACGACTTTTAGGATATGTCTATATTCCTTCATCACTTTGGCTGGCAAGTTGATGGAAGAACTCTGGTTTCTCCAATTATAAGTTCAATAGCTGAAACAAGCTTTAAAAAGGTCATGTGTAAAAGGCATAAAATATTAACCTCATAGTTTTCTGTGCAGCTTGGTAAACTCCCAGAACTTTTAATAGCAGAGACAAATTGAGCAACTTTCTGATCTTTCTCTGATAAACTCGTACACAGCTATTTAATGAACGCCCTAAAAGTTACCAATTATTTTTCTTAAAAGTCCATCTTCCTCATACTGGGAATTTGGTACTGGATTGAGAAATTAGCTTGTGAAAATCATCTGAGTGCTTTTAGAAGAGTTGCAAATCTGTAGAAAATCCACTGGTTTGTTACCTGTTTGGCTAGAAGAGGAGGAAGACTTGACAGGAAACAAGAGAACTGAGAAAGGTGTCAAGAAAATAAAAGAGCATATATGCATGCATTCAAGGTAGACACTAAAACTGAAATAAAAGAATAGCAATCCCAATTTTTTTGATCAATATTATCCAGTATCAAGCTTCAGGATGTCTACTAAAATGAGCAGCAGCACAGCCAAGCAGCTGTGCTTCCCACAATGTCAGGCACCAAAGTGTTGCAAGCAAAAGTGGGGTAGCAAAGCTCTGTGTTTATGACTTTTCCTGACTAACCCCAAAACTTCCCCAACATTTTGGTAAAATTTGAGCTAATGCATTTTTTAATTGACTAATGTACCAGAGACATGTTCTTTTTTAATTTCTTTAAAATGAGTTTCTGAATGGTACAAAACAGATGCAAAAGGCTAGCTTGATCAAATGGATTGCAGTTCAAAACACAGGGCCATGTTTGTAAATCTTTCTCATTATGTCAGTTCTACTTATTGCAAAATATGCATTCATGACTGATTGCAGATAGTACTATTAAGGATAAAAATGTGTCAAGTCTCCATAAAAATAAATTTCTGGTTTTACTGGTGAATCACTGGCTATGAGTTTGTATTAAGAAACCTACAGATTCTGATTTCTATGAGCCTATCCATATAGAAAGTTTCAGACTGATTTGATTTTCCTCTTTGTCCCAAACTCTATGAAAACAAGGCCACTCTGGGTCATCACAAAATTTGCACAGTTTTCCTTGATGAAAGAGTGAATAGTCCATAGGACCACAATATTTAAAAGTTCAACTTCTGCCTCTTGAAAATACTAAACAGTAATTACTTGGTCTTAAGGATTTCTAAGAATAAATGTAAGTTTCCTTATTCATTGCAATCTATTATGTCACTGCAGCTGAAATGAAAAAAAAAATGTCATTTTGAGAAAACTGAGGTCTACAGGCAGCATCCCAATAATTTAAATCAGATTGCAATCATTTGACCAATTCTATGCTGATTATTAAGTGACTTGAGAAGCATGTGGGGGTCATGTAGAGCAGAACCTGTTTGTCTCTAATGAGTTTCCAAAGTTTTATTTTGTGATTTTACTTCATTTGCCCTCCAGGCTCATTATCTCACTACTATTTGCCAAACCACCTTCTACTTTGTGGATTATCCCATTGAGGGGTGTGTTCCCTCTTTTGAGAAACACTGCCTTAATGCTTACCCATAATACTATTTTAAGGGATCTTTGATGAAAAAGAAATCATAAATGTTTACCTTTGTGGTTTACCAAGACAGACATAAAATACTTTTAGCACACCAAGTATTTCTTGAGCCATCAACCACACTGCAGATGGGACTCTTGTCTTCAAAAAGTATTTAAGGCTACAATAAGTGTCCAGTATGTTTGCATAAGAAATCACCCACATTTCAGGTTCCTTTTAGTTTCAAGCAGCTTCATAACAATTATTCTACTGTGTCATTTGTCTTTTTTAATGTAGCTACTGTGATTTTTCTGGCTGTCAATGAATAGTTCCTTTATCTTAAACAAATAGAAGTTTCAGAGGCAAAAGTATTTGGGTCCACTTTACCCTAGACAAGTGTGGACACACACATTTAGAGAGCTAGGGAATTACAGCTTGGAAATTCTTTTCAGGCCTGGATATCTCCTGACTCTCAGCTCCATTCCCAGGCTGACAAGCTGACTACAGCTTCAGTTAGGGAGGAAGTCTCCCAGGGTGATAATATGGTGAAAAACAGAGTGGAATTCATAATAAAGATTAACACCTGGTGTCTTTCCCGTGGGATACATCCCGAGGTACTGTCCCAAGGATGTTTTTCCCAATTGTCCAATGAACGACTGTCCTGTCCTAGCTGCATGTAACACACTTTAAATACAGGCTGTCTGTACAGTAAAGTTGCCCTTTTTTCCCTAAAGAGGTCCATGTGTGTTGCTGTCCTTTCTCTCCCTTTGCAGCACAGTAACCACAGGCAAGCGTTAGCACATATTTGCTGCTCTGACACAACATTCTGTCAGTGTTTCTCTGTAGCAGGATTATTTTAAATTAATACAGTTCTATAACCGAAATATATTAATGTTACTTTCTTATTTTAAAGTTTTCTGTCGTTTCCTATGTCCATCCAAATGTACTTTATCTTGGATAATTACTGTTCCTTTTTATTCCCTGTGAACAGTAAAGAATTCATTACTGAAACCTACAGACCAAGATTTTATATCTGTAACCTTTACAAGCTGTTGAATTTGAACTCCCATGCTAAGAAATGCTTCTTATATTCTCTTTTGGTCATTTTATGGATTTTTTTTGTAATTCAGTCATAAGACTATTATCATCATTATCATTATTATAATTCTTAATATAATTATTATTTTAAAGGGAGAAGAGCAGTAAAAAGAGAAAATAGGATTTTTTTAAAACACTTCTGTCATATTCAAGCATAACTCCATCAACTACCTAGAATATGTTTCAAGATAATAATGTGTGTGTGTGTATGAGATCAAGGCCCAATTTCAGTATTATTCCATTGCTCAGAACATAGAACAACAACATGTAGCTGAGGTATCCTCCCAAATCTTGTGGCTCCAATGATATAAATCAATACTTTTAATATATATCCAGCCCTGCATGGATACAATGACTTGACACTCACTTTCATATCCTTTGGGATTTAGCAGTTCTCAAGGCTCCTTCTAAGTACTTTGTTTATTGAAGAATAATTGGCTTCTTTTTATAGGTTTACCTCCCAATATTCAGAATTTGCTTTCTCCATTACATCCTGGTTGTCCATTATTAAAGCAAAGATTCTTATTCTAATATATAATAATATCATGCCAGCCATCACTATTTTCAAGGTGAACTTGTCATTAAATTAAGGAGTTGGAATTTTCATCAACACTTGTCAGTAATACTGTCCATTAAAAATAGACCTTTCTTCCAATTTTTAATTCACTTTGCTTATTAGCTATTTCCTTCAAATTATCTGAAAAATGGTCAAAAACTAATTCCATAAGTTCAGACTCTGGATACTGAATACTCTTCATATTTTGAATGTATAAACCACTTCTAACATTGCAGAACTGTTTTAGAAAAGAAAAAAAATATTTTATAAGTGCCATTTAAATTAACAGTATTTTCAGGATGCAAACTAGAGGTTGTATGAAGTGGATCCAATCTGTATATCAACATTAGTAATGTGGTATCCTATGCATGATGTTTATAAGACAAATAGCTATTTGTGAACCAACTGTGAACATGCACTTGTTATAAGCAAATGAAAGGTAAAAAGCAGGTCATTTATACTGCACATTAAAGCCTTTTCCTTTAATTCTCTTGATTACCTTCTTGGTTTATCAAATAGTCGTAAAAATACTTGACATCTTTTTCTAAATTCCAAACAAACACTGCAATTAAGAAGTGAAAATAAAGGCTCGTACTTTTTCTTAGGGCTTCTCAGCTCCTTCAATACCATCAAAACTGAACTCCTTGGCTCTAAAAGCATTTTATTTCCACTTCCAAAATATAAAAAACCCTAACAACTATATTTTCAAAATGTATTTATTTCAACAAGTTTGCCTTTCTAAGGCAAAATCCAAAAGACTGCCCCCATTTTCTTGAATATCAACATATCCTTATACCCACTTAATCATATAGCCCTTCTAAACATAATTTAATTTTACATGAACATTACCATGGCCATGTCTCAATAAATTTCCTTTTTTTTTAATTAGGAAATGTTTACATACCAACTGTGTATGCCTGGTAGTGATGATACAAACTTCTCAGGTAGAGGAAAGCTCCATGAGGTAACTTGTCATTACTCTTTTCCTGAAATAAACTATAGTTTTCTGGGACTTCTAGAAAGCATCTAGTGACAGGAGTTATTATAATAATAGGTTATCTTGCATTAGCACAGGTGCTTTTTGTGTTTTTACTTCTTCTGGACTTCAATTATGCCTATATGAAGTTCCATCCTGAAGCACCTACAGGTCCATCTATTAATGGCTTATACTAGAAGTAAAATGCCTTGGTGACTCTCTAATCATGCTTTGGACTTGAGATTAAGGAAAAAAAAAAAACCAACTATTTTAAAGATGTTTATTCATGCAACAAATTGCTTTCTTTTTCACAGTCTCTTAACCAGCAATAAATTTGGGGCTATGTAATTTCTAGATTCATACGTCAAATCTTTCCGTAGGTCTCTACCTAGAAACAATTATGTTCTATATGGATCTGCAGCCAAAAGTAAACTTGATAAATATATCACATATACACAAATCATGTGTACAACCTATTCTTTTGTTATTGATCAAAATAGACAGCAGGAACCCAAGATTATATGCCTTTGTGATCAGGGACATGTTTGAAAGCCATTTTAAAACAAGACAGCTAGAAATAGTTTACTTACTTTGTGAAATGCTTTAGTCTATATAAGACTTTCTTCATGCTAACAAGTGATGATTCTGCCTGCAGTGATTTTACATAATCATTGTAAGTTTTTATTTTCAAAGAACGGAGGCAGCACTCTGCTGCAGTCCTCTTACCACCACAGATCAAGAATTCCCACTCAGATCTCAACTGCTCTTATATGTGCCCAGATTTTTCTTTCTTCCAGTCAGCTTTACTAACTTTTGCTATCCACATATGTCTATTTGATTCAGTTGCATATAAAATGATATACACACAATGAAGTCTAAAAGGTAAAAACTGCAGTTAGACTAAAGTAATATTTGAAGTGTCACTTTTCCCCATTATAAGGCGGCTCTTACAGCTATATTTCAATAGTTATCTAAATTATTTTTATCAAAAGAAACCAGAATTCACCTGGAAAAAATGGGTTTGATAGCAGCAGGAAGAAAACTGAGCAGTTGCATATCCTTCAGTGTTTTACAAACAAGAGACGAACTAATGTCATATAATAGCAATATTCATACTGTGTTGGCAATAAAAGTGTATACAAGCATAAACAGATAGGTATTGATACTCACAGCTCTTAATAAAGCAATAGAATTTGATGGGAAAGTGATTGGTACACCAGAAAAAGATGTAAAATTAAAGCCACATTTAATCAATTATATATAACCCCAAACACATAATTCAACCCCCCAAAAAGGCATTTAGGATTGCATTTATTCTTCTTTATTAAAATTTCTTACTAACTTCTTCCTTCACTGTTTACTGAGTTAAGAAGCTGCAAAACTATATCTGCACTGGAGCCAAGGCAGCCCACTCTTCTGGTTGACAGAACATGTTTCCCAGCCAAATGGTTTCTTTTTAAATAGCTTTTCTGAGTACAAAGTATGCTGGAGTGCTAACTCTTTTTGCCTCCAGCAGAGGCAATTTGCTACTATTACAGACACTGTTTCAACACCTATACGCCATGCCCTTCCTGTCACCTGAGTACCAAACTGTTCTGAGGGGGGACATAAAATACTGCAGAACCACTGATTGAATGTACTTTCACTATTTTTCTAGTTTTCTAATGCTGAAAAAAAAAGGTTCCCAAGCAGAAATGCAAAAAGTGTCCTGATTTTTTCATGCATTTTTAAAAAATGTTTATCATTTATTCCTCTCTAATCAAAAGCTTACATTTTTTTGTCTAGAACTACAGGCTTGTCTGAATTTTGAACAAGAACAGGCAAGAATCTTCCCAAAAAAATCCTTTTCATGTCATATTTATTTCCCTTTGATTCTGTTTTAAATTAAGATTCTATCATTAATCTTATAAATTGCAAAAGAAGATAATTTGCACACAGAAAGATAATTACATACCTTATATTGTATAAGGAGACCATAAACTAAAATGTTTTTCTTTTTAGCTTCTCTTGCAAATTTCTTGATTGTAGTTAGGTCTTCCATCCCAATACTGAAAGAATTATTTTCTGAAATATCCAAGTGCACCTGCAAAACAACAGATGAGGAAAAAACAAAATCCATTTTTTCCATAGTGTGCCATTTTAAACTGATGGTTTTTAGTATCTCATTTTCATGTGTTAAGCACATAAAAAAGGTTTTTCTTAGATCGTTTATATTTATTACTGAATTCCACTACTTATATAAGGACATGAAAACTGTTTCTTCCAAAACAGAAGAAACCAATATGCCAGAACATGTCATGTATCTTAAAAATATTCAGTTAAATTTGAAAACAAATGACATTCTTTTATAAGCTCTAGACTTTCACAGGAGGTATTTTTTCTTTGTTTCTTTTTTACTATCAGAGGACTATAGAATACATGTCTTTCATAAGCATCTTGAGGGTTTTCAAGACAGAATTGAATTCTTTAAAGTTTAATAGGGAATTTACTATCCTTTCAGTATAGCATATTAGTTGCCTAAATTGCATTAATTTCATGGAGTTAGAGTTTAAAATGCAGAAACTATTTCAAAAGAAGGTAGGGATACGGCTATCCTGAGCTCTTGGGCAGGGAAAGACAGGTCTCTTCTTTATCAAGGAGGCTGCACAAACATGGCAGGTCTTACAGAACCTGAACTGAGTTCAAGAAGTGTTTGACAACATTCTTAGCCATATGGTGTGATTCTTGATGTGACCTGTGCAGGGCCAAGAGTTGGACTCAGTGATCATTGTGGGTCCCTTCCAACTCAGAATATTCTGTGCTTCTGTAACTTGTATTTCCAGGGAGGTATCAATTAGCTCAATCCTTTCCCAAGCCTTATGTATTTCACATTCCAATTTCCCTTACAAAGCTGCTATAAGCTGTAGAAATCAAAATTAAGGATGATGATTTTATATATAAGGATCCAGCACCTATTAATAGCAGAAATACCTTTACCCCTAATAGAAAGGAAAAGCATTTTTCTGACTGAATGATTCCATCATATAAAACTTATCTGTAACTACTACACAGAGGTAGGGGTATAGAGATCACCCCAGAGATCAGTGCTTAGGAAAATTATTTCAAGTTCTCTTTGTACTTTATATTCCATTTATACTGACAGAAAATAGGTTTTCACCCATTTTCCCTTGAAACACTTTTTTAAAAAGAACTGTTTATTGCCTAAATGCTCACCAGAAGTAAAGCTATTGTTTTCTACTATGCAAGCAGAGATTAATTTTCACACACACATTATTTTGTTGTTTTCTACCCAAAACAAGGCTAAGTACTACTCATTTACAGCTATTTATAAGAAATTATAAAACCTATTATTTTGAGAGAACTTAACCAGCTTCTCTTTACCATTAACCTCTTTGACAGATTTGAAAAGATCTTTCTCAATCTTTGGTACTAAAATGCAAATAATTGCAACTACAGAGCTGAAATATTAGCTTCCTTTCTTTCTAACCCTAAGAACAGCAACAACATAAAATCAAATCTATTCATATCATTTACAAACAGGAAAATGTATTGCTCAAAAAAGTAATGTGAGTTTAAGAATACAATTTGTTTGTCAGGTTACAGCATAATTGGAGAAGATACTGGCTTGACGCAAACAAATAATTGCCTGAAGTTTACCTCTGTGATGCCTATTTCTCTTGTAACATTAATCTTCCCTCTTGTCCAGATAGAGTAATCCAATTGCTGCTTCATCTTGCAGATGCCACAAAAATAATCCATTCAGGCACCAGGATAATGGACAGACTTTGAGTTGGTGGCGACTGATAGGTGGGAATATGGACAGAAGTCATTGTGTCCAGAACAAGCTCATCCTTTTATTGGATCAATGCTCACTGGGCTGGTTAAACAGAGGATCTGGCCCAATAATAACACCTGTCATTTTTACAACTAAAGAAGATGACTGCTGGAAGGGAAAAAAAACCTTTTTTTTTTCTTAATTATTGGATTATTATGAAAAAGTTACTTTTGCCATGAAATCAAAGAATAGACAAAAACTTTCCAGTTACCCAAATCCAATTATATTAGGCTGTTCCTAGTTATAAGTTATGAGAACGGAAGCAGTTAGCTGCTCTCCCTATTTATTCTTTCAAGAGTTTTACTTTTGAGAGTAGAAAAACCTAATATTTCCCCTACAGCTGGTACCTAAGACCTATGCATTTAAATGTCATCATATTGCTTAAAATTCTGATTCACATTTGTCTCAGAAATATTAATATGTCCTTTTACATTGAAAGGAAGTGTATCATAGGATTTTTCATGAACAGTTCATTCAGTAATATGTTAAAAAAGTATGTAGGAAAAAATAAAGTTGAGGGAAATCCCACTCATGAGCCTTAGTGAAGAGGACACCCAACATTGAATTTAATTAAAGACTGCTGAAGGAAGTTTCTGTCCCCCATACCATCAGTAATGAGTTTAAGAGATCAGAAGTTTAGAGGACTTCAATACTTCCAAGTGATTAATATAAGATAATGATTTGTTAAGCCAATTCCTGTCACTTAAAACGTATCTTCCAGATCTCCATTTCTTCCCTTCTCTTATTTCTAAAGGAGAGTGTGGTACTTCCACCAGATGCCCAGGTGCAATTAGGCAACATACTTTTAACAAATGTGTATCTATCAGTGTTTTAAATATTAGCAACTAGCAACTTGTTTCCACCTAGTTATGAGATTTTCTTCCATTGTCTAGCTCTTGGAAATTTCAAGTAGTTGTCAGAAACAACTGATGGATCTGAAGTATAGTAAAGGGATTAAATGTATTATTTTCTCCTAAGGCTATTTTTAAAGGAGTCCACCTAAATAATTTGTGCATGCTTCAGGCTGCTCAAGCAAGTACATTTTCATTAAAAATAGTTCTGGGTTCTACAATGACTTCAAGACTTTTGCCCTATCTCAGGGGCAAAACCTGAGTTTCAAGGGGAGATTGTGTAAGAATTATTTGCACTCCTATTTCTTAGAAGATTCTAAGACCAGGATGTTTATAGCTACAACTACTAAACCAAAGTTTTCACATTCCTAGCATCACAATAAAAAAATTATTTAATTGAAAGTCCATAGTGGAAAGTGCGATTAATTGGGCATAAAATAAGCATGCTTTTGACACCTTAGCATTAGCTAGTTGATAAGCAATTCCAGCTTTATTTTCACTCTCAAAATTCCACACAGATAGAATTTATTTTTTATATTCTTGATAAAGGACTAATGGAAACATTTTCAGTCCAGAAAAGAGCATTTTGCACATCCAGTGGTTTTGTAAATGACCAACAGAATTGGAGACGTGTAATTGCTCTGATTATGAAAGGTAGGAGTAATTTATCTTTGAAAATTCAGTAAAATAAAGTTTTACTCCGAAGTCCCCCAGAAAAGCAGGGTCGAGAAAAAAAGATGGACTAGAAACAAAGTGCTAAAATACTGATTACAGAGTACAGAATCACAGTCAGTCAATCCAAGAGAACAGCATGCAATAGGTGGGGATATAATGGATGGGTTAGGCTCTACAGAAGGATCTGGACAGGGTGGATGCATGGGCTGAGGTCAAGGGTATAAAGTTGGAGAGGGCAAAGTGCCAGGTCCTGAACTTGGGTCACAACAACCATACCCAGCACCACAGGGAGGGCAGAGTGGCTGGAAAGGTGCCCAGTGGGAAAGGACGGGGGGGTGCAGGTTGGCAATGGCTGAGCATGAGCCACTGTGTCCCCAGGTGGCCAAGAAGGCCAATGGCATCCTGGCATCATCAGGATGCATCCATCACCGGATGCATCCATCACCAGTGCAGCCATCAGGAACACACACGCATAGAAAAAAATAAAGCCACTTAATTCTGTTTCAACTGAGCATTCAAGCACAGCACATGCTTTGCAGCATCCTCAGCAAGGCAGGAGTTAACAGTTCAGTACAACCAGCCAGCCACAATGAGCCTTCCACAGAAATATATAACTAATAAAATGTCATTTGCTAATGTCAGTTTGTTTCCTGACAGGATGCAGTACATTTGTTGAAGTGAAAATTAGCTTCTTTAGAGACCAATTCACAGTTTAAATTTACAATATCATTCTGAGTTGGCAGCAGTTTAAACCTAGTCTAACTTTAAAAATAATAATATTTAATATGACTTACATTTATATTAAATATTAATTTAAAATAATTAATGAGATGCTTTCTATGGTAGCTTATAGGAGGTACCTACCGAAATAAGGACAACTGGACATAAGAGAGGAATATTTGATTTTTCCAACATATCCACTAGCTCCTGGATTTCTTGAAGAGCACACCTTTTTTCCTAAATTAAAATAAAGGTTGAGAATTACTGAAAACAACAATTATTTCATAAAAATAGAATCTGAAGATCTGTAATTTACCAAAAAAAAAGATTCTTAACTTTTTTGGTTTTGGGGAGGTATGGTTGATTAGCTGATTGTTTTTAATACACTTTTATGTTATTGTCTAGTAAAGTTATAGATGTTTGAAAAAGAATGAGATTAATCATATTAATAACCTTTTATATATATATATTTTTAAAATATCAAAAAGATTAAGGGTCTTAACTAGTCTCAGATATGGTTCATCTAAAACCAACCTGCTCCCATACATGGACCCAAATATAGATCACATGGCATGCACTTGTCCAGAATGGGAAACACTAATTTAGGCCACGGTAGCAATGAATGCACAGTTAGATGACTTCGTGTATGGAAGGCCTCTCCTTAAAATAATTCATTTCAATGCAACAGTTATGAAAGGAAATTTTAAACTACTTCAGATTTTATCCCTCTTGTTTAAGAATTCATGGCTGGTAAACAACACAGTGACAAAAGTGTGAAACCAGAGGAGAATGAGCAAACCAGTATCTCACATGTTTAGTTCAGTGCACATCAGAAACACCAAATATCAGAATGGACTCAGTACATGAGGACAAAAATAACAAAAAACTTATTACTCAAATATTTAATTATTATTTGTCATTGTAAGTTTAAGTGTAAAATAAAAAGCATGCATCCTCACTACTTACATTTACACAAACATAATTGTAGCACTGTCCTGAAATGATGTTTTGTAGACAGCTATCATTTTTGCTTAGAGATATTGAAATAGCTTCAACCTGATCAGACAAAAAAAGAAAAAAGTCAAAAATTCTAATTCGGCCATAACTATTTGCTAAAGCTGCCACCACTGTGGCAGAGGTTGTTCATTGCAATTGTTATTATTTCCACTACAAAACTGAAAATTGCAATTACTATTTTGCAATTATTATTATGCAATTATTATTTCCACTACAAAACTGAAAATTGCTCAAAATTTTGGGGCACTCAACAGTGAAGCATGGAGCCCAACACAAGTCAAAATATGCTGCTCAGGGTAGCCATTCCAGAAACAGCCCTCTAAGCATCAGACATGAGCACTGCTGCCTGGGTTAGAATGCTCAACTGTTTCAAGAGATGAAAACACTATCCATAAAACTATCTAATTATTTTAGACCTCTGATTCTGAGAATACCTCTACAATACTCAGATTACAGTACTCGGATACATTTTGTCTTCTCGAAGTTAAAAATAAAATAAGTATGCAGGAAAGACCAGGTGCACTGCCCAGAACAAGCATACAAGACTCATCTAGAGTTTCTCCTTGAAATAATTTCCTCAATGAATATTTTAAAATACTTTCTTAGGCACAGACCTACTTATTTTGCAACCTTTAACACAAGCTAAGTAATTATCTTATTCCAGTCAAAATAAAAACATTTTCAGCTTTGGAATTGCCTTAAGTAAAACAGTAAACCAGGTAGCAGATGGTGAATCTGATCCCTAAGAGAAGATAACACTTTGAAGCAAATAAAAATCTTGAAATTCGGGAGGAAAAAATCTTCATTCTACTTCCTTTAAATCAACAAATCCCACTGTTTTACAGTAAAACTGAGCTTTATTTCTTCCCAAAACACATATTAAGTATCATAGAAAGCAACAGAAGTAATACACTGCTGTGATCCCTTAAAATGTCCCTTAGTCCACAATCCAACAAAAGTACCAAATACAACATTTAAAAAGGCTTTGCAGTGTTATGCTGAGCTGTATTTGTTAATTTTTGTAATAATCAGGAGCTAATTTTTTGCAAAAGAAGATGGTTAGAAATGAAGAAGCTGGTAGTTATGCTCTAAAGATTTTATAAATATTTTGGGCTCAAAATTTGGTAGCATAGCCACAAATAGCTGACAACTAATATTTTAAGATTAAAAAACAAGTCACAGAAGGTATGATTACTTAAAAATACTTAGAATATGCAATACTCCAAGGCACACCTGGCTTGAACCTCTGAAGATGTAAAATCAGAAATCCCTGGTACCTTTATAACTTTGTACATATTTCAATGAACATGAGTCTACTGCAAGCCAGTGTTTTTTTCAGAAGGTATTTGGAACATGATCCAAGGCAGAAGGCATACTTTTATTTTTTCCTTTGAGGTATTACAATATGGGACGCTTAAGCATTGCTGAGCATTTAAAAATTCCTTTAGTGTATCAGAATTTTGATTTACCTACAACAATTTTATTATGTAACACACTAGCATTTTTTGATGACCATATTATTCAGCAAAAATGAAATTGAAACTTTCTGTTGGAAAAGTAAGTACAACTGCCTAAGTTGAAGCTTCAATAAACAATCAATTAACTAAAATAAATTCGTATTCTATTTGCTATTTAATACCTTATGCAATAGTACTTTTTTTTAAATTAAAATTAATATTAATCAATGTTATCAATTACATCAGAGAGCAAAAATTACCTAAAAATACCACCTTGGTAAAAATTGATTCTCACATAATGTTTCAGTGTTTAAATAAAAAGGAGCATAGGGATTTGCTTAATTACTTCTAGTCATTGTAATAACTGATATTCTTTAATGTTTTTTAGTTATCAGATGCCCTGTACTGAATTCTCAAGTTTATTCAACATCCACTTCCATAAAATCAAAAAGTAATACCAGGACATTCAGAACCTGCAACTTTATCTAAATTATATCAGAATTTAAAATCACAATTAACACCATTGCAGCAGATGGAAAATGCAATCATTAAGAAATTGGTGTATTTCTTCTAGTGAAATGCTAGTTCTTTTTCTATTTGAAAATAACCAAGTATTTTTATATCCTACTCGTGGGTAATTATCCAGTCACAAACATGACACACAACTTCATCCAGTGGATTCCATTTCATATTACAGCAGCACCTTGTCACTAAAGAGCACATGATTTCCAGTCACAGAAGAAAACACCTTCAGCTCCCATTTAAGTTTGTTTGCTTCAAAAGAAAGGGCTAAATAACAAATTTAAAGAAAAACTCCAGTTATGTCTTTCACAGTACGATATCTTTAACAAAACATTCATTCATTAGTCATACTGTTTGACATAACACTGATCAAAGTACTGGTAAAATACTTTGCAAGCAACAGCTGTAGCCTTTAAAAATTTTTAGAAAATATTTTCTTAATCTTATTAGTTCAATTTTTAGGTCTTTTTTTCCCTCTTTGTTGATATTATCATGCTATTAGAGCCTCTCTAATAAAATTTACTTTTAATTCTTCTTTAAGGACATATGTAGAAATTAACAATTATTCCACAAATAAATATGGCTGCTACTGAGAACTGGAATGTCAAAAGTATCTAAAATGTTAAAACACTGCTCTCAGATAATATGTACTCTACTGAATGATTCCCAGTTGGTCTCTTATTTAGATCAATTACCTTCCAATCATCCCTTTGAAAAGGCCCAGCTTTCAGTGCAGTACATCTACATTGCTTCAAATAATTATTTTGCACAAAATCAACTCTCTCACACAAGGTACTGTGCTTCATTTGAGAACAAATAGGCTTGCACATAAATTATTTCTGAGGTTAGAAATTCTGTATATTGGTAAGCTTAAGAACTAACTCAGAGATTTTAGTGTTGAAAAGTAAATGGATAAATGATGTCCTCCTACTAATAGCAGAATAGTTTACCCAGAGATAAAAAAAGAGAATTAGCAATGCATCTGATGCATTGAAATGGAAACATACTTCTGCCCCATCATACAGCTATTCAGACAAGAAAAGATGTTATTAAACTCTGCCACTTTTTTTGACTTTTAGATGTTTTAGATTTAATAGATATAAACAGATAGATTAGATTTAATAGATAATAGATTAGATTTAATAGATATAAAGCATGATTCCATGCTAAATACAATTATTTCCTAACAAAACCTTTAAGTGCAATGTCAAATGACATTTCCAGATATAAAACAGCAATACAGGTTGGTAGAGAAACATATCCTTCTTATTATTAACACACCATGCAGAAGATTGACAGACATAAATAAAACCATTGCAGAAGTAACATTATCCAAATCAGAATATCTGTATTTTTGAAGTTATTCCCTGTCTGTTTCTCTGGGTAACAGGAACATGTGATATCATCACATAAGATATAATTAAGAATCACCCCAACACCAGTCTAAATTTAAGCAATTACCAAGGGTAGTCATCTTTGGGAAAATGGAAATATGATAGCTCTATTAGAAAGAATAATGAAAAAGGAAAAGATAGTTAAATGCCAGTAGAACATTCCATCAATATCCTAAGGCAAAGGCTCCTATGAGCATTCACTGAGGGAAATGTATACCCCTACCGCTCTACAAAAAGGCCAATAAATTTGATTCTGCATTCACAGCTCCGTAGGAAAACAATGAACTCTTTAATTGGTTCAAACTCCAAGTCAGACTTCAAAGTAACAAAAGCATTTCCTCTGTAACATATTTGTAACAATTTGAGCTTACTGAATACATAAAATTTAAAGAAAACTGCCTCTCTGTAGTCTGGCTTCAATTTCTCCTCTAATCTAATATGGACATTTTAAGTGGATCTGTAAAATCCCCCTCAACAGCACAACTGGGCTGAAGATGCTTCCTTCTTGGTAACTTCCACACCTGGTGTTAATCCCTTGCAATAAATACTACAGTGACACAGGAAGTCTCAGTTTCTGTTTTCACATTATTTAGACCATTTCTTAGGAGCAGTGGCAACCAGAAACATTAAATTAATCAGACAGTTGAGAGTGATAGAGTGGTACTTACTTTTATTTGGCTTTTCAGAGATTCGGGAAGGAGAAAACCAACTTGTGCAAGAGTTTCCTTCACATTGGTGATAACACAAACTTGTTGTGATAGGTTTTCTGTGATCGAGAAAGAAACCTTAGGATTTCATGCAAAAATAAATTAATCCAAATTACTAATCTGCTAAACATTACCTTCAATCCACATATTGTTGTTCCTTGACAGAACATTTTCAATAGCTGTAAATTTAAAGGCTACAAGGTACAGTTAATGTAAATAAGTAATTTATATAATATACATCTCAAAATTCAAATTATATTTTATATTCTTTTGTACAACATGAAATCATTACATATGTCCCCAAAGCCCATTTAAGTCTATTAAAAGATATTTGTTCAGGTCCACATTGACACTAGATGACAATCAAGAAAATTTTTTAAAATTTTATCCCTCTTATCACTTCAACAGATAACTAAATACAATGTCAGTAATATTGAGTAAATAAAGGGTGAAAACAGAAAAAAACAAACAAAAAAAAACCCCACACCAAACAAACAAACAAAAAAAAAACCCACAAAAAACCCCAGGTGATAACATAAATCCTATTCCCAACAATATATACTAAAAATTGCCAAAAAATTTATTGATGATACAGGAGACAGAAGATGTAACTGTTCACCTCAATAGCAAAGAAGTTGCAAAGATGTGACAGAAATCTGGGCGTGGGCAACTTCCAGATCTGGTTCCAGAGTTGGTGGAGCAAAATACAGTATTTTGTTGCTATCCGGAACAACAGTTTCAAGTTATTGCTTATCTGTTCCACAAAGCTAGTATTTCAGAAAACTAGTAATTTCTCATGTTATTGACCTCAGGTTTTAGATTCCGTGAACATTTTCATTTCTTTAAGACAACAAATCAAAATTCAAGTCTGAAACTCTCGAGTCTAATTCAGAACTTTAGATGCTAAATTAACACGCAGAACAAAACATAAGATTTCCAATGTTTTTGGGGTAGCCATTCCATAAGCAACTAGAAATTTCACACACGTAAAGTCTAATTATTTTTAAAGCAGACTTCAATGAAACTCCAGAGACAGAAATATACCAAACACCACCACAAAATAAATTAGGAGTGAAAGACAAGAAAAATTATAAAAACATGGGCTAACTGGTCTTCAAACAAGTCTGGATATAAACAATACATATTTGTTGCATGTGGAAAGTTATTTCTATAATTACATACCACACAATACGTTCAATCAGATGCATAATTTCAGCAGTACAGAAATATCGCACATTCTATTGTAAACCCACAGACTTCTTCATAAAAATAGACATAAATACCTAAAAATTAATTTTAAAGCTGCTGTAGGGTTAACATTATTGGAAAGTGACTTGTGATTTTTAAGCAATTTTCTGTGAGCAGGAAAAGTGAATTAACCACTGAGAATTCCAAAAGAGAATTAAAATGATTTTTTGAATCATGGATATTTATTATGTCCAATATTTATAATGCGACAACAAAAATAGTGGTGGCAACTGACTTAGTATTAAGTTAGCAAGAATAGGGAGGGAGGAAGAAAGGGAGAGAACAATAAACATCTGCTTATAAACCATCACAACCAGATGGAAATGAGAACTAAAAAAATGCATGGCCACTTCTCACAGGACTGGAAATCAGAGGATACCACAACTGTGGGAGAAATTATCTTCCCATAGATTCACTGGGCAAAAAAAGTATACTGCACATACATCACAGTTGGCTTCTACTTAATAGAGAATAACTTTACGGTCTGAAAAATGGAAAACCATATTGAATTAATTTCTTATCAGCAGAAAGAAACTAATGGGTAGATTGAAATCAGAGCAAGAGCCACTTGAATTTAGTACTGTACACAAAGTGCAGATACAAGATAGATATACATAATAAACCAGACTAGCATATCAGATTTCAAGAACTCAGACTCTATTGAACAAAGTAATTTAATGAAGAAGGTCAGATTGGAGCTATTACAAAAATTCACATGTGGAAGAAGGCTGTGGAATTCAAAAAGGCACCATAGGCTCAAACAGTTCTTTTTAAAAAGAAGTCTGTAATCAACAGCGTCAGAAGTATTCTCACAAAAGACTGCTTAAAGGCTGCAGCTATAAAAACCCATCTCACTACTCTCTCCAGCCCTCTCAGATCTCTAATTTCCTGTAATATAAATGAGAAAGAAGAGGTAATTACAAAAAAGTAACTAAGATTTGCAGGCTGAGTTTAATAAAGAAGAGAGAAAAACCAATGAAGTGTGGAAAACTGCATTTTTTATACAGAGAAGAAACATAATGTTATAAGGGGAAAGTATGTTAATAAAGTAGGAGGCCCTTAAAGTAATGACAATACACACATTGAAGAAATGCTCCATGCTTTTAAATAATCAAGGAAAAGATTAAAGGAAGTCTGGGAAATCATCATTTATGAAATCATCATAGTAAAGCAACAGTTCTGTTCTAGTTGAGGTTTGAAACTCAACTTCTATTTAAATCCAAACTATTTCAACTGGTCAAAAATGATCCATGTATTTAGACTGCAATTTTGCTGCATTGTGGTAAGGAAGACTGAGTGGAGCCCTCATTCCCAAGACTGCCAATGTCCCACTTCTGCTAAGATGATGGAGCTCTGTCACTCAGCCTAGTCACGCTGAATGCAGTGAGCACAGCGAATGCTGGCTCGTAACTCCAGGGATTCCATGAGTTTTGCTGCCTGCCGGTAAAACTGACTGTGTGCAGCATTTCATTCCTGGTTTTCAGAATTCTGTTTGGGTGAACAAAATAGTCATTCTGAAAAGCCACGACACGGCCATGTCACAAAGAATTTTAATATTCAGCTAAAAACATTTTGTTTTCCATTGGACCACTAAATAACTGAGGCTGGAAGGGACCTCAGGAGGTCTCTCCTTCAACTTCTTCTCAAAACAGGACCACCCATGAGGTCAGGCCTGGTCACTCAGCCCCTTACTGCTCTGGCATACAATCTCTCCAGGCAACCTGTTCACTGCTTGGTTGGCTGTCAAGGGTTGAGTTGGAACTTCCCTTGGTTGGGTTTTTGTGTTCCCTCCTGTCCTTCCACACTGAACCACAGTTCTACTTAAGTACTTTCTGCCATAATTTCCTTTACATCTGCCCAATGCTTTTTTAGTTGTCTGTTAACTGTCACATTACATATCAGACTCTCTACCTTACTTAGGTCTCCTCTTCCTCGACTTGTTTAAACTTATTATTTCCCTGGAAAGTTCCTCTCCCCTGTACACATCACCCACTTACTGCCAGCTTCATTCCAGCTGTACCTGATAATGGGGTAGTGTTCCCTATTCACATACATCACATTTGGTCCCTTTCAACACTTTTAACATACACTCTGAGCATATTTTTTGCATGAAATAAAAAGTAGTTAAAATTTTACACTCAAATTTAAACATCAAATTTCCCTATCAGGAGTTTTCTTCATTAAAGCTAAATTTGATATGAGATTTCAGAATTTATTCCATTAAATCTATTTTTTCTACATCAGAAAACATAATTTTCAATGTTTCCACACCCTCCTTCGATATCCTGAAAGCTTTAGATCACATTATTATTCAGCAACACCTGCCACAGTCTTTATCCTAGGATCGCACCCAATTATAAATTAAAATGCGCACATGTTTATGAAACTACCATAGTTAGATGATGTATTAAGTGTACTCTAGTGGAAGACTTAGAAGTTTACCTTGAAGAGCATGCCACAAACAAGCAGCAATTAAAATAATATTTTCTTTGAATAAAGATAATAAATATCATATCTTAAAGAATTAATACCATAAGAAAAAAAAAAGCATCTGAATGGCAAATAGGTTTTAGCCTACAGACATACATTTTTTCCCTTAATTGCACATATATGTATGTACATACACTTGTTTTTGGAAACATGCATGTATACCACACCATTCTAAGTCTGCTATTACAATTCCTATTCTTCTGGAAGCACATCCTAATCATCAAAATGCTTTTGAAGTTTGCAGTGAATTCCAATTAGTAAATTAATTTATCAGAATTCCATTTGCACTTTCTACATAACAATGGCTTGACTGGTCTAGAAATTCAGTATGGTTTTGTCTGACATCTTCAGAAACATCTTTGTTATGAGATGCTACTACTGTAAACATTAGAAAAATTAAATACTGCCAAGCATTCATTCACGCTCAACAGAAAGAGTTGAAATTGTAATTTGAATAATATGGGTAACAAAAAAATTAACAATTTTTTCTTGTTGTTTACCCATTCCCCATGTCTCTGTAGCCACAAAAACTAAAAAATCAGACTTAACACTGACCCAACCAATATTAGTACACAGGAAAGGAAGCAACATCTTGTGGTGGAAGGCAAGAAAGGAGGGTTGTTTTCACCTAACAGTAGCTATTCCAAGGAGTATTCCCCACCTGCAAGTTTATTTCTTTGGCTCAGAGCAGAGAACAGCCATTGCTTCATGAGCATGCCCATGAACATGCAGCCTACCTCGCACAAGACCTCTGTCCTTTGCTAAACAAGGCTTATCTTAATTTAATTTTTATAATAAGTCACATAATATGTAGCTGCCAACAGTCATAAACAGTTTGAAGGCATTACAATATTTTTCTCAGCACTTGCAAAAATCATCATTTTATCTACATCAACAGATACTTCTTTAGCCAAATGTGAGGGCAAATTATCCAACCTGCAAATGCATGCTCTTGTGAAAAAGTAATTTATAAAGTAAGGCCCTTGAGAAAAGGAAAACAAGAAGGAGGAGGAGGAGGACAGAGAGTCAAACTGTAAGTTACAAACTTCTTCTGAGAAGCACCATTTAAAGTTTACATGTTGGAACTAGAGTTCAAAGTTATCTACCTCGAGGGCAGTAATCCTAATGGAATTTTTTTAGGATGTTTTGTATTAGCTTGATCTTAACTACATTTCTAGATGAGTCATCCCTATTGTAAGACAATGTTTTCTTACTTCAAGACTATTAAAAATAGGCGTGTGCCACCTTGTCTGCATACTCGACAAGTTTGTACCTGCTTGACTAAAGAAAAGCACAACATTTGCTTTTTATAAAAGTTATAAAAGAGAATTGAGGAAGTTAGGAAACTAAAAAGAAATGTTTTAAGAAAACAGTCTCAAAAGAAAAATAACTCATTAGTCTATTTATATCAGTTAAATGTTTCTTTGTCTTGCCTTGAATGATATGCATGCATATAAATATCTAAGGTAAAACAAACGCATGTAGTGATGCATGTTTTTCTTACTTCCACCTGAATCAAGTTTAGCAAGCTGAAATTTGTTGAATTCCTGAAGAAAACCAAAAGTTTTGATCACTAATAAATATAAACTGCAGATGGCATAAAATTTGGAATTGTAGTCACAAAATTAAATGTGTACATTCAAAAGTTCTTCATCACTATTGAATTTATCCACAGATAAAATGTGCATCCAGCACAGTAAATTGGGTAACTTAATAATAAACAAATCAGCTGTGAAGACTGAAACAGCAGTGGGGAGCAGTGTGAGGCCAGAGCCCCTAGTACCTGGCACCCCTCTAGCCCATGCATTCAGCTTCTGGGACATCTCCAGAGGACCTTTACAACATGAATGGTGGCATTTAGAGAGCTGGCATCTTGCTACTCGACATGTAGGACTTTCCCCTCAGGCACTCTACATGACACAAAAAATGATAAGCAGGAGCACATCGCTTACAAGAGCATGCAATGATAGGGCAAGTGGGAATGGCATCAAACTGCGAGTAGATTCAATTCAGATTAGATATTAGGAAGAAATTCTTTACTGTGAGGGTGGTGAGGCACTGGAACAGGTTGCCCAGAGAAGTTGTGGATGCCCCATCCCTGGAAGTGTTCAAGGCCAGGTTGCATGGGGCTCTGAGCAACACAGTCTAGTGAAAGATGCTCCTACTGATAGCCAAGGACTTAGAACCAGATGGTCTTTAAGGTCCTTTCCAACCCAGGCCATTCTATGGTTCCATGATTCTACAATACAGCACCACATAGTGGGTTCTGAACTCTCAAGAAAAGCAGACACTGTGATATAATCAATTACCCAGCTTGCAGGAAAGGCCTAACTGAGCATGCCTTGGCTTGTAGGATGGTTGCCATTCTCTAAGGTGACCTGTCCTTGGTTTCTCATAGGTGCAGCACAACAGAACGTAGCTAGTAAGATTTCTTCTGTAAAACTAACAGACATAAGACAAAATGATGTCATACAGGGGTACATCAGGTTGATGCTCCAAAGGAAAAAAATATATTCTCCTCTTAACTATGCTTTAAGTGTGGAATGAGCTGTGCATAAATAATCTGCCTAATATTAATTTACATGGTTCAACTGTCCACTGCCAAAATAATTCATTCTATAACCACCTGAAGGTCTGAGATTTTAGCCCTTTGAAGGGCACAAAATAGATAAGGCACAACTTTGAAACTGCTGTTGGAGGACTAACAGTGCCAATTCAAAACCCCATTAAAGATAATTAATTATGTCAGATAGCTCTGTTATGCAGTGCCTTAATTTTTTATGAAGGATTCATTATACTGCTTGCATAATGAGCAAAGAACATGTACAGCTTCTGTTTCTGAACTCATGCAATGCAGCAAGATGCAAATCTAAACTTCAACAATCTTAAAGTACAGATTTTCATAAAGACCACCATAATAAGACTACTGTGGTTACTGAAGCAGATATAATGCATGCTGCCACAACAAAGGGACATTAGATAGATAAAGAGATTAGCCTGACTGACCACCAAGAAGGTCTTAGCTTTTACTTTAAATTACACAAGCTTTTTATTAAAAGCAACAGCTGAAAAAACTGTACCAGCTTAAGGAAAAAAAAATGTGGTAACATTACATATTTTTATATATATATATAACGTAACAACTAAAATAACAACTAATCTCATTTAAAGATCTATGAGATTCCTGAAGCCCTTGTATACACAGGAGCATGGAAATTCATTTGGATGAAGGTTAGTTCCATTTCAAGTTTGCAGTTTTTTGACTACTGGCTCCATCTTCTTCAATGTGCCCCATCTGGCATTTATACACACTGCTAAGATCCCTGTGAGCCTTCTCTTCTCCAGACACAACAGTCCATGCTCTCACAGGATATCCTCATTTGAAAGACATTCCGCTACTTAATCATTGTCATGGCTCTTTGCATGATTCTCTTCAATATGATCATTTCTCCCATGATGTGGAAACCCAGAATTGGACTCAAAACTCCAGATGTGAGCTCACCAGTGCTGAACACAGAGGAAGGATCACCCTCCTCAGCCTGCTGGTAAATGCTCTGCCTACTGTAGCCCAGGGAGCTGTTGGCCTTCTTTGCCATAAGGGCATATTGCCAGTCCTTGTTCAGTTTAGGGGTGCGTTGACAGCTCCTGTTCAATTTCTTGTCATCCAAGACCTCCCAGGGCCTTTTCTGCAGAGCTGCCTTCCAGCTGGTCAGTCCCCAGCCTGTAATGGTGGTTCCCAAGGGCAGGAGTTGCATTTCCCCTTGCTGAATCTCCTGAGACTTCTGTTCACTCATTTCTTCACCCTGTCAAGATTCTTCTCAATGGCAGCACAACCACGCAGCCTATCAACTACTCCTCCCAATACTGCATTATCTGCAGACTTGCTGAGGGCGCTCTGCCCTCTCATTCAGGTCATTAGTGAAGTGTCATGGACCCCTAGGGTAGACCACTAATGACTGGGCTCCAACTTTACTGGACTTTACTGGACTTTATTCTTTGAGCCTGACAGTTCAGCCAGTTTCAATTCACATTCACATTTCTAGCCTCTTCTTCATCAGACTGTCAATGAGAATGTCATGGGAGCTAGTGTCAAAAGCCATGCTGAAATCAAGTCAACTATATCCACTACTCTCAACCACCAAGCTACACATTTCATTTTAGAAGGCAATTGGGTAGGTCAGGCATAATTTCTGGTTTGTAAATTCATGTCAACTGCTCTCTCCCACCTCCTTTCCTTCAAAATGCTTGGAATTCCTAAGCATGAAAACTAGGACTGTGGAACTTCCAAGAATCCTATAAAAAGTAGGATTTTCAAAAATACCAGATGAGAGCCCATTGCCTGTCAGAACCAGAAATTTCCAGGCTTCCTAATTCTTTCTTTTTTATTTGTGCCTTAAAAAATAATTTAAGTAGCTCTAACAATGCATCTAATATGAAATATTTGCCCGCTGTAATAACAAGAGGGAACAACTAGCCCGTCAATAGCACTAGCCTCAACAGCACACAGGTTTTGCTCTGATTTTCTTAAATAGGAACTGCACTCTTTTCTCTGGAAAGGGATTTTTAATCCAAAGGGAAATCCTTTTCTCTTCATCAATTTCTGGAGTTTTATCTCTCTGCTGTCAACATGGAGTCAGGCAAGGGTCCCCTGAATCACTGCCCATCAATTTACAACAACCATCCCATTATACAGTATTTGAGAATTCTTCCTTCCTACATTGTTTTTAGAGTGAGTCCACCTAGGTAAAGGCTAAATCCAGTCTTAATGTTAAACTGGAATTAAACTGCTGCCACCAGAAAATAAAAAAAAGGTTAACAAACTGTTCAACAAAATACTTATAAATTAATGAAATACCTCAATATCTCTTAACTGCTATATCAATTTAGGCAACAACTGCCTGTATATAAAACAGTGAAGAGCCCTAAAGAGTTAATATTTAATTTTCACTCTACTACATAGAATAGAAAGATGGAACATATTCAGAATTCATCTGCAAATGAAAGAAAAAAAAGACCTGTTTATTCCTTATAAGGCCCATCAAAATTAATCTCTATTTGCCTGTAATATACACAGCTTTTTATAAGGTTCTGTATTCTGAGAGAAGCAAATAAATATAAATATGCATAATACAAAGATTCCATTAAACAAACTAAAACAACTTGCCTAAGCACATTTTATCCATCATATAGCTTCTCTTAAAGACATTTCAAACTATCACACACAAATTCTTAATTAGAATCAGGAATATGCAAACTGACAGTCACAAGGACAAACACATACCCTTAATGATTGATTCAGCTGCATACAGATCCCGCTTGTAGGTCACCTAGAGGACAGACAAGCCTCATTAGATTTAACAGAGCAGGAAGGAATGTAAAACCAAAAAAACAATGCCCTGAAGGCAATTCTCTACATTTTAAACACCACAAACAAGTGATATTGTCAATTTCTTAATTTTGGTAAAATATCACTGGCAATTTATGAGAAGAGAGGTTGCAGAAACTACTGGAGACTTGAGAAAACCCTTTTTCCAAACACTTAGATCTGCTTAGAACTCATTTGAAACCTAAAAGTATTTTCAATCCTTTGAAAAATCATGAAAACATGATAATGCATCTATTTTTTTACACATCCACTCTACTGCAATTTTATTGCTAGTAGATTGATTTTTAACAAGACTTGAGATCATAAAAATGACAGCAAGGGAGAAACCTTGTTATTTCTTTTACTAATATAGGTGTAATTTTTCAGTAGTGAAAGACTACCACTGTTAACGAGAGTCCAATTAACCAGTGGGAGTCAGTGAGACTACAAGTAGACTGTGTGAGCTTTCAGAGAATTAATAAACATCAAATTCTTCTTGAAGACATGAATCAGATCAAGTTAGATGAACAATAAGATGCTGAATATTTACTTGGTACTTGCTAAAACACCCTTCCTATCTGTCTTTCTACCCTCATGGTGGCTGACAGTAGCAATAATAGGCTTTGCAAATAAAATAACAGAAAATTAAAGTCAGCATCTATCCAAGACATTACCAGTCTTTGCTAGCAATGTCTTCACAGTGACAAGCAGTGACTTAAACTGACATGACTTAAATATTTGTATTTGTTTTACTGTAAATTAATTTTATGCTAAATAAAATTTTACTGGACTTTCTGAATTTTTTTTCTCTAGAGTCTGAATAATTATTTTCTTTCTTTTTGAAATGAACTGAACAGAATTCCAAAAATGCTGCAAGGTAAATCTTACAGCAGGACACCATTAACAGTATCAGGATCTTAGTGGCCAAGTAAGTGATTATTTGATTTTAACATAAGTATTCTTGTAACCACTTTCCTTTCAATCTCATAAATTAAGCTCTGTATTATAGTCAGACACAGATGAATAACATCTCATGATTTTCCCAATGCATTATATGCTTTTAAAATGAAAAACTGACTTACTTCCCTACAGTTTGTCGTGCAGAAGGAGTAGCCAGAGAATGAATCTATCCCGATAAATATTAGGTGTCCGACTTTACATACAGACATTTATATTTTTACTTACTGTTGGGACGAATCAATGTCTTGAAATTAGATTTAAGGATAGAGTGACCAACTGAGTGACTGATTTTGCTGCAAAGTTTATTTCTGTTCACCAGATTCTAGAGAGTCTTTATACTGAACTTTCAGTAAAGTGTAACAGATTATAATCTCAAAACCTTTCAAGAAGCAAGACTAAAATCTGTTAGAAATGGTCACACACTCTAACATTTACAGTCTCTTTGCGTCGCAAAAGTTATTTTTAAAAACTTTTAAACAATCTGATCTAAAAAATGGTAGGTGCAGACTTCAAGAAAACAGCACAGGAGAATAAAAAGTTAAGAATTAACTTTTAAAAAATCTCTTCTGAAATTCTGAGGCAGACTTTAATGCTTTGTAAATGCTTTGTTTTCTAGAGAAACAAATCATCGAAGATGATATCACAGTCTTCATTTGTACTTCTTTCATAATCTTTGATCCTATAAGCTAATTTCAGATACAAACTCCTGTAAGTTTCATGAAAATTCCAGAGTTCACAGAAAAACCCTTCCGGATACCATCTGTGACCACCCCTTACCAGTCAAGGGGGAGAGTTTCTCTACCTCTTTCAATTTGACTAAGATACTAAATTCAGTTCCCTGAATGGTCCCTATTTCTAACAGTTGCACAATGGTTGAACCCAGATTTGTCCATAGCATTCTAGATGCACTTGTAATACTAGAACATCTCTTTTCTAATTTCATGTTCTTGTTTCTCTGTCCATGGCTGACATATGGTATTTTGCCCACACAGAGTTGAAACTTCTTATCCTCTGTGGTGCCTACACCATATTCAAAGATGTGGCCTTCCAAGAACAATCCACTAAGTACAACCTATACTTCATTTGTTTCTAAAATCAGTTCTTTATATTTGGCTACAATGAAAAGCATACTCTTTGTTGAAAATGTTTGCGAAGTAATCCTTATAAATCAATTATATTTTTATTTACAAATCCTTAAATCTTTATCTGCAAACTTTATCAGACAACTGTTAAATACCTTAGAGACAATAACAGTTTCTGCAGAAACTGGTGAGACATGGTGAGAATTATCTTTGGAAATATATCAATTATCTAATTTTTCATCTATTTAATAAGAACTAGTACAATTACAGTCATCCTATTTTTAATTAAGATGTCATGTAGTAACAAGTCAAAACTTCTGCCAGTTGTATGTTGCAACAGCACTACCATCTTTATCAGCCAATATTATAGTCTTGTAATAAAGTCTTGAAGTCAATTTCACAAAATAAGTAAATTCCATGTTGGTGGACATTAATTACTTTAATCCCATGACTCTTTATCAATCAAGTTTTGCCTATAGCAGTGCACTTTTGTTTTCCTGATCAATATCAAACTCACAGTCTCCAAATTAATCAAATTCTCATTTTTCATGTGATAATATTAATTTTCATTTTGTCCTCTTAAACATCCAGTGGTCCAAGATTTTCAGATCTTATTGCTGAAATCCAGAGTATCACTAGGCAAAATATTAAAACTCAACACAAATACCTCACAGTCACAGAACATGAAAACATGACCTGCTTATAGCAAAGGCAGAACAATCTTACTTATTAAATATCTCTACTTTTCTGTATAATAAACAGTCTTTTGTACTTTTTTACTAAAGCTTCAAAAAATCATCAGACGAGTTTGTTTTCCTGTGTGCCTTTTTTATTAAATGTCGGACTACAAGTTTTCACTGCCTACGAAGATATTTTAGATGGTATTTCCCAAAATTACTTCCATGTGATGTTTAAGTCGTCTTCAAACTGATTTAGTTTGATGAATGGTTCAGACTTACAAAACTGTACGTTAAATGCAAAAATACAACTATTTACCCAACAAATACAACAAAGTTATGATCACACACATACATAAATGTACTGCATTTCAGTTTAATGAAGCTTTTCCCCCTCTTATACTAAAAGTACAGATCTCCTTTGTATGGGATAGTTTTGTATGATTAGAAAATAATCTGTTGCTTTTTAGAAATGGTGAGGATTTTTCACATTGTCAACATTGCCTATAAATCTATAAGTCACAATTTTTAAAGTGTTCTTACATTGAATTTTTTATCTACAGCACACACACACACACAAATTACAGTACAATAAATACATTCTATTAGTTGATTTTATTGCCCCAGACTATTTAAGGTACTTTTACTTCCAAGGTATCAAACACAGAGAAATTGAAAACGTGGTGTTGCTGGAGACTTTGTTTCTTTTTTTTTTTGCCATCCTGATCCCAAATATCTTATAAACAGCTATATAATAACTATCTTTAAAATAAAACTTATAAATATTTATAACACTGAAGTTATTTGAATTACTTGGTTGTTTTCACTACAATGAATTATTTTAATTTTGTAATTTGATCCCAGAAAATAAACAGTGACTTTGAAATGTTACTTTTCCTAATGTACAAGTGCTCAGGTAGAATAATTAATGTTAAGTCAAGAAGATAATATATAAACACACATAATATTTTCCCACATCTTAGAATCACTTAATGTTATGTAGGTTGTGCACCTCATGCATAAACTGAGTTCTTACAAATATTTGATCTGCTCTTTAAAGATTCAAGGTCCACATAGGATGAACCTGGTTTTTAATACTCGAACTTTAGAAGCGGTTAATTGACTGCAGTCCTTCTGTTATATGTCCTCTGAAACCTCAACTGAACAATGATTATTTATTTCAGTTCTCATTTATCTGGATAGAATATCTTTTTAACTTGTTTTGAAAATATAAGACTGGAGCCATTGAGAGAACATCAGTTCTTGGCATATGAAATTTCATTTAGCTCAGCATTTAAAACCTAGCAGAAAATAATAATAATATATTACAAATTAGAGTATTATGACAGCTAAGGAAAGACAATTGTGTTTCTGAGAGCTGATTAGTAACAGCAATAGTTCCTAATCATTTTATAAGCAAGCACCACTTGAGAAAACTGGCAGTCTTCTGCACTACATGAAACTGCAGTCCAAGCATGATTGTTCTCTTCTTTAATGGTACTGCTCCAAGCCACCTGCCAACGTCAGTACAGATTGACCAACACTGGGTACTACTCAAGAATGAGCTGTATTGCTTTGTAGGCTCTAAATTGAAACGAGTACTTCCTGCAGAAACAATGTAATATTTTACAGACCTTGTCATTTTTATGCCTTTCACTTCTAATGTCTTTACAAGCCACAGAAGACATCAACGACTTTTAGCTACAAAATTAGGGCACAGGATGTGAGAAGGTACTTTAATGACCTGGCACCAGAATCTTTGTGCTTACTGTATATAAAATATTCTCTGCTCTACACTGCCTGCAGCACAGTGTCTGCACATAAATGGGTGCTCCTGCTACTGTCACACTCTGCACAACACTGTCAACACTGACGCTGTGCTGGGTTGACCTTGGATGGATACCAGGTGCCCATCAAAACTGCTCTGCAATTCCCCTCTTCAAGTGGATAGGGGGGAGAAAATATAACAAAAGGCTCATGGGTCATGATATCAGCAGATAGAGATCACACTAACCAGACTCAGGGAAATTAGTTTAATTTAATTTCATTTATTACCAATCAAATCGGAGTAGAATAACAAGAAATAAAACCAGATATTGAAACTTCTTCACCCTACCCCTCCCTTTTTCCCAGGCTCAACTTTACTCCGAATTTTCCCCGCCTCCTCCCCTCCAGTGGCACATGGGGATGGGAAATGGGGGTTGCAGTCCGTTTATCACACAATGTCTCTGCTGCTCTTTCCTCCATAGGGGAGGACTTCCCTTCCCTTTCCTTTTCACATGTTATCATTTTCCAAATGTTTATAGGCTTCTTTAAAGTGCAGTGCTACCGCAATGGGTCCCACATGCTATAGTTAACAGCATCAGGATTTTGTTTCATTAACAGTGCTGGACAATGACACTTCAACAAGTCTCTTTTAGAACACAGATGTGCACAAGTTGAAGTCCAAATGAAACTGGGGACTGGTTACTAATGCTATGCCTTGGGGCCTGATACTGGGGACAATACTGTTTAATGTCTTTATTAACAACCTGAGTAAGGGAAAACACCCTTAGAAAACAAGTAGATGACAACAAAAGAACAAGTATCCATTCAATATGCTCCAGGGTTCAACAGTAATTTAGAAGGATCCTGAAAGCCGGAAAAAGGAGATGAGAGAAACTTTGTGGTCTGTGACAAACATATAAATACAGCATTCTGCATCTGGGACAGAATGACCCTGGGCAGCAGCAGTCCACGCTGATGCGGAAATACAGAAAACAGCTTTACAGAAAAGGACATTCTGGACAAACTGAGCATGAGTCAGCAGTGAGGAGCAGTAGAGAAAAGGAATCCAATAGGTCTGTATCAGTAAGGAAGTAGTCCTCATTACAGGCAATAGAGGGATTATTCCCCTGTATCTGGCCCTTCAGAGAACAATCCAGAGTACTGTTTGAATTTTGAGCTCCCTAGTATAACACAAAAAGGAACAGGCAGAAGCCAGTAAAGCGCTGCTAAGATGGTGTGAGAGAACTTGGTTTGTTCAGCCCAAATTACAGAAGGTGGAAGGTGGGGAAGGGTTAATTAATAGCCATAGTGAAGAATAAATTGGACTTTTCTTGCAGAGATTTCTGTTGGCCTTTCTTCCCTTCTGAGTGCAAGAGGCAGTAAGGGAACTGTTGATGAAATAACATGAAAAAGTCCCCATACAAAGCGATATTCATAAGAATTATCTTCCCCAGAGAGCCTGTGAAATGTCCCTTCTAGGAGATATTCAAAACTTAGCTGGACAAGGCCCTGGACTGCCTAATATAACTAACCTGGTCCCACTTTCAGCAAGAAGTAGGACCAGATGACATCTATCTATTTCATTCAGACTTTATTAATGTATCATTCTAAGCTACATTTATCTGCTGGACATCAGTAGTATCTACAGATAGCAAAGAATCAGACAAATGTTATAATGAGCTAAAAGAGCATTACTGGTGTATTTTGCTACCTTTCATGTAAATACCATGCTTTGTAATGTGGACAATGAAACCATCCAAAAAATTATGCAATGTAAATATGCATGACATAATCTGCCCCTCAGAAGACTAAATAGGAAAACAGACTCTATACTGTTTCAGAAAGACTGTATGTCCCCAACAAGATATCAAAAGAAGTTCTGTATGCAATCAGTGCACAAGTAAATTTTGCTGTTAAATTGCACAGGAAACTTGCACTGCAGATTCAGGAAATTGCCTTTCTCTGTAAGATTTATGGTTATACTATTAAAAATAATGTCTCATTGGAGGAAATTTATTGTCAAAGACAGATGCAGTGATTTGAGCTGCTTCCAGATCCTTCAATGCAGTAACAAATAAAAGAAAATAAAGTAAATAAAATATAAAAACTTTCAAATTGCTTGACACAGCAGCTACTAAAAACAAATAAAGTGCCACCATCCAGAACAATGATATGTGACACTTTGAAGTAGAAGGGACAAATACTTTGGCATCTGTACACACAGATGTTTTGTCAGTCTTCAGGAACCTACCAGATTACCGGACAAGGTAAATGATGTTTAAAAAAGTTTAAAAGATTATTTGAAGAGGTGTTAAATATTACAGTGTTACTGAATGTAATAAATTACTCTAAAAATCAAATTGTTGATAGCCAGGTATTTGGCATCAGAAAGAAAAGTGATGTCCTCATAGTAAAAGTGGAGGAAAATAGACAAAATATATAGAAATAGCAGGAGAAAGCTCATATCATAAAAGAAAATTCTTAGTTTTGGAGATTACAGATTTATAGTTTTACAGATTCTCAGGTCATTCAGATATCTAGATGTTTTTCCTATTTACAGGAAAATGCTGTCTTTGTTGATTGTCTCAAGTAACATCAGCCCAAGTCCCTCTAGTCCCTCTATAATAATGAGCTCTAAAAAGAGCTCAGACAAAACCAATTCTGAAAAATGAAACAGAAAAGCCTAATTTACAATTGAAAACACATCTGAATTTTTATGGTAATATGCAAATTTTATTAATTTTAAATTATACAGATAGAGCTAGATTTTATTATTTTCTTTACCTTCCAGAGATCAGCTGTTCCTTCTACAAGTTTGGCCTTTGTTTTACAGTATTTCAGAGCCAGATGCAAACATTCAGTTCCATAATCCAGGTCATGGTCTGTACACTGTAGTAATTGAAAAAGAAAAATATCCTAAATTAGTCTTAGACACTTCTAAGCACTAACACATTTTCTTTCATTAATTAAACCTTATATCTCAACAGTCCTAGCCACAGTAATATATCTGTATTAGGCATATAGGTTCAGCATGGATCAGAAGTAAAACTGTTCCAAGAAGCTTATGCCAAATTGTGGCTATTCAACAAAGTCCTACAGAAGTAAATAAACACTTTATAAGCACAGATGAATTCAGTTATGTGCTGCAAGTATCTTGCAAAACCTTTACATTGTTAAACAAATTAATGAGAAGTTACATGTAAAAAAAATTCTTGACGGAGTTGAGAGAGGCCTCACCAATAGACACCACTGACCTTTCAGTGACCAACCTTTGAAGTAGGGGAACAATTTAATAGATGTAGAAACACGAGTCTTCAAATGCTGTTTTAGTTATTGCAGAATCAAAAAGGGATGGTAGTAACTAAGAACCTCTGTATTCCTTATGTGATTCCCTCTATCTTTTTCTCCAGTTATCTGCACAGAAAATAGCAGTCTCATGCTGCTCCATGATCCTTACAGATAAAAAAACCCCACACAACAATGAGATGTTATTCTCTTGACACACCCTTCCCAAGCAGTTTGGCTTCCTATTGATACTGATTATAATAACATCATTAATGAAAAACTGAGTAGGAAGAAGAATCTTCTAAGCTTCATAGGTAGAAAAGCAGGAACTGGGAGCTGATCAGTCAGGACTACTACCTAGGATTAATTAGCCTAACTAAGATAAGAAAGTTCTACCCTATTTTCATATTGCTAAATTACCAGTCCATCCAGAAACACAAATTCCATGTAACAAGGATAACTTAAGATAGCATCTTTTATTAAAAAAGGAGGTATTTGAGAAGATCACAGGCTGGCTAGCACATTATCCAGTCTCTATTTCAGAATGAATTGTCAACAGTAAGTAAGAAAGAACAAGGCAATAATATGTTTTTACCTTCCCAGAATGCTCCCTTTGCCTCATATAAAGCTGTTATTCTGGCTTCAGAAATCCCTATAATAAAAAGTCCCTGAGGGACACACTGAACCAGAAGCAACTGCCTTAACACCACTCAGTGAATTACAAGAATCTGAAATTCACCCAATTATTTTTTGAATAGCAGTATTTTTTTAGCAACTGCAGCAGGGAGTATCTCATTCATCACTCTTTTCATCACATGCTCTGTTATTCTCACAGAAAAACTACCTTCTCAACCCTTCAAAATGCTCCACCACATCTCCTCTCACATCTTTTCCCAGATAAAGATATCAATATCTATTCAGTCATTTCATGTGTGGAAACTACTTAACAACTTTGATCAACTCTTTTACCCTCCATTTATCTACACTAACCTATGAATTTTATCATATCCTTCTACAAACCTGCTCAGTTTGCCCTCATCTCTACTACACAGAAAAAAAGATTGGGTACCTCCACTTCCTGTTCCAAATTATTTATGAACAAAATAACTGCACAGGTCTCAGTGCAGACCATCATGAAATTCCAGTGGTGATTTACTGCAATAAAAACTGGTCATGCACTTGACCGTGTTTCTTATCTTCTAAAAAATAACCTACTCTGGTAAGTCCCTTCTCTTATCCCAAATCTTTAAGTTTCCTCCAAGAGTCTTCGGCAAAAGCTCCTGTGAAGCGTCTTATTAATGCACTTGGGTTGTTATCACCTCAATCAACCTCAAACAAGATGCCAGTAAAGTCCTTAAAGAATGACAATTAGCTCTCCAATACATAAGCTTTCTTTTACAAACAATTCCACTCTGTCAAATTTAACCATGTATCTACAAATTCATGCTTCAAGGATATTGTGCTCAGTAATTTCCAGTACCCTCCAGTATTTGAGAAATGGAAATTGTCAAGTATGTAAAAAATTTAGCAGGTTAAAGAAGAGCCAAAAGAGAGTACTGCAATACAACCTGCCTTTCTTTTTATTAAGTTCCTGAAGAAGTTTATTAAAATAGATGAAGAACATTTTTAGGTTTTATTCTTGTTTTATAACGTATCAGTGAAATTCAAGAAATTCATTGGCATTACACATCTGAATTGCAACACTTATACACGCAGACATCCTAGAAAAAAAACATAGCTATCACTTTTATATTATTGAAATCAGTAAATTGTCATTTTAGTTTGTCAGTCAACTTAGAAAAGCACTTTAAATGTTATTGTTCTCTACAGTTTTTTAGCTTGAGTTACAAAAAAATTGACATAAGAACATAGAGCAACTTAAAAAGAAAGTGGTTTCAGAAAACCACATTGTAATTTTTATATTAAACAGAAATTTAAATAAATAGGATACAAAAAGAGGCCAATAAAAAAGATAAAGGAATAGGGAACTCTATCTCCAAAATACAGTAAATAAAAAAATAAAAATGCAGTAATCCCTCAAGTAAAGAGGGAAATAAAGTGGCAGTAAAACCAGAAATAGACTAGTAACTTTCAATTCCAAACATTTATTACCAAAATGTTTCCTTCTTTCATTTTGTTTTTAAGGAAGATTTTCTGGTAGAACACAAACTATTTTTCACTAATGTGGGTAACATAAAAATTTTAAAAACCCATGTATTTTTATTCTTGCTTCAGAATGGAAGAGAAAATTTCAGAAATAAATTGAGCTGTGAAAGAATTTACTTTGAAATAAAATTAAGTAATATTTTAAAATATATGGGTAATTAATGCAGCTAGGGCAAAACTAAGCAATTCCAAGTTTTTAGCAAGGTATTAATCATAGATAATTAGAAGGGAGTGGAGAAGTTCCATAAATGGGCTAAGGCATCTTGAGAGTATTGCTATCTTCAAGGGATGAAATATGACACAAAGCAAAGTAATAATTAAATACATATTTCACTAACACTTGTATATCATGACATTTACCACTCTAATTATCTGTAATTGTTTCAACCTAAACATACTGTCAGAGTGTACTGTTCTCCAAGTCTGATACACTGATGTCAGAGGAAAACAATGAAATGAAGTAGCAGCACAAGGCCAGCTGTTTATATACCATTTCATGCTAAACATCTTCACAAGTGAAATTTTAAATCTGTATTTAAAGTGCAGAATTCTAAAGCTTCTATCTTGCCCTAAGAAATTCAGTTAACAAATTAGCATTATTAGAGAGCACCTATAAAAAAAGTCCTGCACCAGGCACAGCATTGCCAGCCTGTCAAGAGCAGGGATTGTCCAGCTCTGGTCTGCACTGGGGTGGCCTCACCTCGAGTGCTGGGGGCAGTGTAAGGGCATCTCAATATAAAAAAGACATTAAACAATTAAAGAGTGTCCATAGGAGGGCAACAAGAATGGTGAAGGGTCTTGAGGGGAAGCCATATGAAGAGTAGTTAAGGACACTTGGTCTGCTCAGCCTGGAGGAGACTGAAAGGAGACCTCATTGCAAGTACAACTTCTTTACATGAGGAAGCAGAGGGGCAGACACTGATTTCTCTTTGGTGATCAGTGACAAGACCTGAGGGATTGGCCTGAAGTTGTATCAGTGGAGGTTTAGGTTGGATATTAGGAAACAGGTCTTTATCCAGAGGGAAGGAGCAGGCTCCCCAAGGAAGTGATCCAGCACCAAGCCTGGCAGAGCTCAAGAAACATTTGGACAATGCTCTCAGGTGGTGGGACTACTGGGGATGTCCTCTGAAAGGCCAGTAGTTGATTCAGTGATCCTTATGGTTCCTTCCAATTCAGGATATTCTATGATTCTAAAAAAATTCCAGAATATTTGTGAAGAAAATTGTTACTGACCCAGGTACACAACCACTCTCATCCTAAGTCTTCTGTATGTGATTCAGTGTACATCTAGATTCCATTTACAATACAAAAATCTGTTTAAAACTCTTATTCTTTCCGAAGCCTTTTTATTACTGAAAACCTTTTTAATGTAAGTTTGACAGTGTACAGTTAACTGAACTTGACAGGCACACATAGCTTTGTGAAACAATAGACATAGTTTAAGTTTCAGACCACAGATTTGAAATGATGGAAATATTGGCACAAAACATATCCACAAAAGAAAGAAAACATAATAGTTTAGCTCTTTAAATGACACAGAAGGAAATATGTTACTTAAAAATGCTTTTATACTGTTGAAATTCAAAGGCATTCTAATAGGTAGTTTTGGGACACTTTTTTGTGGGTGTTTTTTTCTGTTTGTTTTCCAAGAGTGGATGTTTGAATAAAGTGCTATGAGTGGAAGGAGATACAGATTTTTAGCATTACACAAAGTCTTCTTCCTCTTTCCCTCAAAATTAGTTTGAAAACATTTTGAAAAATACTACTACTTCCTAAAATGCAAGGCATATTGCTGTTCCTTGTATGTAAACATAGAAAAAGAGGTTAGAGAAAAGAGCAGCTATGCAGCCTGTGCCTCCCTGGCATTTACGAATAGTCCATATGCTTACTTCCTTCCAATACAATACTTTGAACACTAATTTGCTGTATCTTTATATGAGAACCATACGACAGACCCAGTGCAGATAAAAAGAAGGCTCAATATAGGACTGTTATTTTCTAATCTTTTCATCATTCCTTAGTTTATAATGATACAAAATATTATTTTATGCATCAACTGAAAGAAAATTTTCAGATATGCTCCTTTACACAGGTATCTTTAAAGCCTTTGTAGAGCCAGCAGTTATATTTCTGTAGCCCTTGGCTGTGTAATCTTTAGCACTTTTTCCACTCTCAGCAGCATCTCCATTTTTTTCTCCCATATAAATCCATTCAGTAACAATATCAGAACACTTGCACTTAAAATGCATAACTAATCAACAATAGAAGAGGTTTAGGATTTTTCCACGTCCTGGCAAATCAAGTTTCCACTGCTGAAGTGCCAGAGTACATCATGAACACTCATCATCAGGAACTTTTTATTGAGTTAAGAAAAGAAGTAGACACAAGGTCTCACTGAACCTGAATTGGCCTATTTTTATAATATTTTATAAAGATTATTTTTGCCACGCTTGTTACCACTGAAACAAAAAAAAATGCTGAATCCAACAGTGGGCTTGCAGCAAACACTCAGCCCACATCAATATGCCACAGCTAAATGAGAGACAGCAAAAGCAGCAAACAGAAGGAGGAAACATGACTGAGGAAATACTGAGATCAACGTAAAACCAGATCATCTCATCTCTGAAACTATTTTTACTGTAGTTAATTATTAAAACTGTTGTGACATACATCCAGATGCAGTAGTAGTGAAGAGAACAAAGATACAGCAATCTATTCCCTAACAGAATTGAGCAAGCCTGTTTTTAAACAGACCTTTATCTATATCCCAACACCTTTCAGTGCAGTAACTGCAAGTGTCTTTTCCGTACATGCTGTGCTTTCCTGGCAATCTACCATTAAACCCCTGAACACTTCCTGATTGCTCATTGAAACATTTTGGTACTCTAGTTGCTTCCAAGTACACTAAATACTCATATCTTAGTTACAAAATTAAGAAATAAGAAAATAGTAATATTCTATGTGACAAGAGTAGTAGTCAAAACACTGTGTTAGGACTCATTGTTTAAACTTTTAAAATTATCTTGCAAATTGGAAAAATACTTGGAAAATAATGACTTGGACAAGACAAAGACAAGAAAAATCTTGCCCTAATGTATAAAATACAGATTATTTAGGTAATTCTAAGAACATTTGAAGATGTAATTGTTCTCATTCTCCCAATAAAGAGATTTCTAAATACATCATGTTATAAAATTAAGAAAATAACAGATAATTTAATCGAGGTTGGAAGCAGAGGTAAGCCAAATTCAGGCCAAGCTAAAATGCATTTTTAAATTTATTTTTTTTTTAGTAGATAAGATTATTCAGTCTTGGAACAATTTACTTCAGAAAAACTACCTCATGAATTATGCTGTATCATAAATGGTCCTTTTCCTTGCCTTTCAATACACCAAGCTGTCAATAACATGAGATTAAAACCTCTAGCTTGACTACCTTGTCTTCTTTGTTACTATCTCAGAACAAGCAACAGATGCTAATTTAGGTGGGTGGTCTCCCATAAGCGGGATACCAGGATCCTCACTCAGTATTCAGCATTTTCTGAGCTTATGCCAAACAGGTGATTCTCATGGATACAGGACACTTACCAGGGTAAATCCAGTAACACAACAATATTCTCATAATCCAATCTAACTTCCAATTTGAATATTTGCATTGTGTCTCCTTAACATACACCTTCCAAATTATATCTGAAGACAAAATTCCTTTACACTGCCATAGAGATGCCAAATTTCACCCATGGAGCTGAAGCTTTGCACCACTGCAGCAAACAATTCAAAGAGCTAATATGTGAATTTGCAAAGTTCTTTGAGATCCTAGAGGATGAGGAGTGACATAAAATGGAAGTAATTATCCCATTAGCAAAACCCTTTTTTTTTCTTGTGCAAGGCATTAGAATCTCTCCAAACATTCTTGTGGCAGAATTTAATTAGGGAAAGGTGGGGATTCAGACAATATCCTGGCTCTACCATTGCTCCAAAGAACTAATCAAGTACAGAGCTATCTAAACTAGCACAGTTTTCTCCAGACCACCAATCTAGCTTCACTTTTGAAATAAAAGAAAGCACTACTGGCAAAATTTCTTTTAGCATATTTACCCTGAAAAGTATTCTTTAGAATTGGGTAGGCTTTAAGAATAGCAAAAATTATTTATTCCTACCTACTCTTCAGGGCAAAGTTGTCAGGGTAAAAAAGATGCCAGATGAAATAACTGATTTCTTTGGAAAATATCTCAAAGCTACTACCTGAAGACTATACAAATTAGGATATTCATTTAGATGATGTTGACAACCCTGTAGTTAAAAAACAGTCAGCATGCACCAGTCTGACAATAAAAGAAGAAATGCAGAACCTCTGCAAAACTGCATTATTAAAAGATTAGCACCATAGCAATTTTGCATCAAAGCAAGAAAAAAATTACCACCTTTCAGTGTGCATTAAATGGAACAGAATTCAGGTTCTACTGAAGTTCCAAATTAATAATTTTTTTTAATATGACTAAAATAAGTCATAAAATCAAAGCTGAAATGGACCACAACAGTGAAAAAGTACTACTAATAATGAGAAATTTCTCATGTAAGAAGAAATATATTTCATCAGATTACACTGATTTCCTTGTCAAACCATCATATCTAAAATCCTAATGACCTATGAACAAATCAGAAAGGCTTGCTTTTGTTAGATTATTTCATATGCTTAGATTGTACACTGAAAAAGTCACAGATATTTGCAATCTTCATACAAGTAGTACAAAGATAATTAAAATTAAGGCTAGGAATTTAAAAAAAACTTCAGCTGAGTATTCAGCTTACTTGGACCAATCAAGTAGGTAGTTGCACTAAACTGTAATTATCTGTTATATAGGCAGATGGAAGAATGCTGCCTTTAGGACTCCATACAAAGAAGAACATTGGTTTGTAGTACTATCTTCACACAAATCATACTACAAGATTACTATTAGTCTAGCCAGCTCTTGCCTAATTCACAAATCACTTCTTGATTCAGTATTTCAGAATAACATTAATAAGAAGGAAGAAAACCTATAGACATAAACTAAAATGCAGAATTAGGACAAATACAATTATGATGTTACGTGGCATATAATTATAAGACCTGAGCATATAACTATAAACTACAAAAGTAAAGTGTGACCAGAGCCTAGGAACGTGGAAAAGAAAGTGGACCTACACACACACAGAGCATACAGAAACTGTAAAATCCATTTGAATAAGAACGATGTTAAAGTATCATCCTTATAACACAATACACTTTATAAAAGACTCCTGATGCTTTTTTTAAAAAGACATAGGTCAAGAAAAAACACAGTACAACTTATGATAAAACGTATATATTTAATGCACTATTTGTCATATGTTTAAATCAATGGTGATCTCTTTTTCGGCGCTTTTACACTACAAAAATGAACAGCTCTGACCTATATCACTAATTCATGATGGAATAGAATCAGATGAAAAAATTATCCCCAAGTAAATGCTTAAAGGAGATAAAATATTAAGTTGGCCAACCTTGATGACAACTTACATGCCTTGATATACACAAAGTTTCATGTTTGGCGAATGTTAAAAATAAAGGTTGATGTGCCTTGAAGATTCAGATATCATTAGTCTTGGCAAGGGGATGAGCAGTGGGTTTTTCTGGATTCCAGCATTAGAATTAAATGCCCAAATTTTGTCTCACTTATATCTTGATCCTTCAGTCCTTTTTCTGAATCTGACCCTTTCTACCAAAGTTGCCAAGGTTTTAGTCAACAATTTGTCTACTACCGTTCATCTAATCACTTGTTGCTCCTGGCAATAATAATTTGACAGACATTGATGCTTTTAACAAAGAATGAAGCCACAGGAAAATCCCCAAATCAGTCTAGACATTTTGCCTCGAAGGACTTTGCCTGACCTATGCCAAAATATTGCTAAACTGCTACAGCTGACTCCACTTCCCTGCTATAGAGGATACTAAAATGCTTCACACATGTTTGAAAAAGAATCCCAGTAATGTTGTGCCCTTTCAAAAAGTACTTTAGAAGTTTACAAAATCCACATGGAATACACTCCCTATTATTTACATACAGAAAAGACAATACTTTCAGCAAATACTTTTACAATGGCCCTAACAATAGCCAATTTCCTTTCTTACTCTGGCAAAATCTTCCCTGAACATTTCTAGGGGTTTGTTAGAGGAGAAATTTTAGGATTTCCTTTTCTTCTACTAATGACCAGGTTGGACAGTTCGCAGACTATCTCTTCTCCTCATCTACACCCAATCTGAGGACATCTTGCAATGATTTTTTTGGGGAGTGGAAGAACATCTGCCTCCCAGAATTCAGCATCAAAGTATGTGCATGATTCTCTCTGACATACTATTGTTTTCTATCTTGTCATTACCATGTTTATATATAGCCGTTCTCTCCTTTGCAGGCAGATGCTGTAATGGCCCGTAAGTAAATAATAGCTTAATATTCAAAGAGCAGTTAATGTTGGATATGAACAGATACACTAATTTACTGTAGTCCCAAAAAGTACTAATCTATAGATATTTTCTACACATATAAGATAGAATCCCTAAGATCAGACTGATCTGTGTGGATATCTGTAAAGAGGTTATAGACATGAATCAGAGAAATGCCTCTAAACATGTTGAAGCTCATTCTCCTTCAATGAGTATTCCTGCTTCCTGTTACTTTTTTTTTCCTTTTTTACTTCAGCTTCATTGTTCTGATTAGCTAAATATAAACTACTATATACTCTGCAAAAGATCTACTATCAACAGATGATTAAACTATGTATTTAATACAAATACTCCACCCTCCCCAGAAAGTGTGTAGTTCTTGCAGTAAATTTCCACAGGTACAGCAGATCTTGAGGAAAATTGTAAGATAATATATAAATGATCAGTAGAAAAAAATGTGGATTTCTTTTATTAAATAGATTCTTAAAAAGCTACCCTTAATTTTGAAGTAATGATCAGACTTTGCCATACCACCCACATAGGAAGGACTCCCGCAGAATAACATTCTAACATGTCCTGCTCTTTTTTCAGCTGTTTGTAGCTATTTCCTCTTACAAGGTTTTCGGCTTCCATGGACTGGAGGTATTGATGAGCAACTCTCTGGTATTCCCCACATTCATGCTGACAACTCCTTAACTGTTTTATCATCTTACCAGGGCTGTTTGTTTGCATATCTGACATAGAAGCTGGTCAGAATCTTCTACCTACCATTCCTCTTCTGTTTCCATTTTTGATTATTTCTCTCCCAGATCATGAAAGGATAAAAATTTTTAAATGTTCCTGCTACCTTTCCTGCTTTAGCAGATACATTTCAAGTGTTCAAATCTTTGATTATTTCAACCTTTATATACTGTGGTTGTGTTAGTTTGTACATAACACATGACATGACATGACACAACAAGACGCTTTGTGTTAAAGACAAAAAAACTTTTGAGATCTTTGTCCATTTCACAATATGTCAAAAGCAAGTATTACAGAAATCAGTCTCAACCTACTCTGATTAAAGGAAAATGGTAGTCTACCTGACTTCCTGATACTCTAATTCTTTTAAAAGGTACTGCTCCAGGGAACGCTTGACTTTTGGTAAGTGAAGCCTTTCCCTCACCCACCTTCTCCCAGGCTTGCAGGATCATACTTCACATTTGTTTCTATTTAAAGCATGAAGTGGAACAGAAACATGAAACTACCTTAAGCAAAAATGAACAAGTCTGGTCTAAGGAATCTATCCCTTTTTTGCTATCTTTGGAAAGGGTGGATTTTCAATTAACACTTAAACTTTCCTGATTTTCCTTGGGATTGATAAAAATAGAAAAGAAACAGGTATTTTAAAGATTAGGAATATTTTATTAACATAACAAAATAAAAATATTTTTTAAAAAATTAAATTGCCTGATTTTGTCCCAGGTAGTTCAGAATTGAAGTAAATAATGGATTCTGCCATTTTTTACAACTTTTCCAGAGGTTTTACTAGAGGTTAGCATTTTTGATTAGAAATTTTTTAATCTGTCCATTTACTGTGGTTCATTACATTGTGCAGGAAATGAGAACTTAAAATTTAGGATGTACCAGAACTAAGAGTAGTGATGCAACCTCACATTTATCCCCTTAACAAATTTATATGTCCTTTTACCTAAAATCCCAAGGAAAACCCCTGGCTAACATAAAGCCTCCCACCCACAAGATCCACACACACTATAATTGCAGTTGTTGTAGTTGTTTGCATTGATCACTTGTCCACCCTGAACCATACACACATCATTCAAATAATTGCAGTTGTTGTAGTTGTTTGCATTGATCACTTGTCCACCCTGAACCATACACACATCATTCAAATAAAAGTTGTAACTTTTATAAATTTTATAAACCGTATAAATGGTATAAATTTGAAAGTTAACAGCTATGAAGTCAGAAGTCTTGACATCACAAGAGTTATAAATCAGAAAGTAACCTATATCTGAAAAAAGCTCTGTTTAGAATACATGTTTCAGGTAACAGGGAAGATATAAGACTGAAAACTAAATTAAATGCATCACAATGAAATGCAGGTGAACAACCAGGCTGAATTCCTCAAAATCTGTCCTGCATTTTTGGCATCAAATGTAAAGGGGATTCCGTCTAGTACATATATATTTTAAGATACTATTGTAAATCAATCTTTGGTGTTTGTATATAAAATTAATTAGAGGAGATTCAACAAGGCATGTATTTTTCTCCAAATCATTACTATCCTTTTTTTATTTGAGCAAGAATGGAAAATGTTTTCAAAGGAAATTACTTAATTTGGTAAAGATCATAAAAATATATTTTTTCATATTTTAAAAGTGTTAATACCTTACTCCATTCTATTTCTAGATAAATTTAAAACAGCAATAAAAGGAGAAGGACCTCAAGTCTGCTGTGCCCAGATTGCTACCAGACAAGAAGAGACAAAAGAAACTGCAGATGGAAAACCTGTAAGGGTCAGAAAACCGACCTTTAACTGAATTTCACAACTGTGTGGTCAATATATTTAGGGGTCTTACATTCACAAACATCTGGAAGTAAACACTTTAAACCTATCTACTCACATCAGATGTGCATTTAAATAGAGATGGAGTTTAAAAGCAGTATTCCACATTACCCACAGTGTAACTGAAAAGCCTGTGTTACTCGAAGCACTAATTCAAATGGACAGTTTCTTTCCAAGGAATGCATGTTTGACAGTTGTTTTTCCCAACACTGTTGTTGCATAAAGGTCACTGTATAAAATACACAGGCATGAGATCATGATCCCAGGCAAAGCCAGCCAAAACAAATTCCATTCCCAGCTTCATGAATGACTTGCAACATGAGGAACAAAATTATTTTCTCTTCTTTGTTCATCTGTACAATGATACTTACCTTCACCAGGTTGTGGAGATTAATTATGGATATGTTAATATTTAGGAAGCATCATAAGCTGCATCCATTCCTACAAAAATCTGTCTGACAGTAGCTTGACTAGGTTTTTCAGGACAACGATTATCTGTCTTTTTTTATTTGTTTGTACAGTTCCCAGAACAATAGGGTCTTAATCCTTGACTTGGACAGCTAGACACCATTGAAACATAAATAATTAGGAAACAATATGAGTTGAGAGATTTTAGCAAAGTGTTATACTTCCCAAGGGTCCAGGCACAGAGCATTAAAATGACCAGAATTTAGCCAAAGCAAAGGAAACTGGGGACAAGAAACCATAGCCTTGGTTGCTTCTAACAACTTTGGTGGCTTGTTCTTGAAAGAGCAGGGATACAAAAAAGAAGACTGATGGAATGCATATGTGAGAAAAAAAACTCCATTCAGAGGAGCATAGGAACTGCAAATATAGCTGTCTTTTGAGTGAGACATTTAGGCCAAGAGCTTCTTATGTATTTGCCAGCTCTATCGCATTTGCAAATTATAAGCAAACACAGTAGAAAAAGTACTGGGTTATTGGTGGTTGCAAGAAACAGCACATAAACATGCAATTTGCCAAAAGATACACACATCAAAAAAGGTTGTATAACCAACAGCAGCAGTTGCCTTTTGAGATGTGTTCTTATGCATATAGAAGCTACATTTCTTATGAGTATACCCACTACATTCAAGGTAGAATCTCAGAAGTATCAGCTGTGTGTCATATACTAAGAACAACCCCCTGCTTCCTATCAGAAACAAAAAGGTTGAAGCTAGTCCAGTCATTTGAGTAGCTCTTAATTTTGGATAGTCCTTCATCTTCAGCATCTGATATCTTCAGTATCACATATAAAGGGTATGACATGGAATTTGTGTCAACATTTCTAAGGAAAACAATTACTGAACAATTAAGTAACCTTCATTGCCTATCCTCAAATTTTTCTGTTAGTGACTTCTAAGTAGTGTACTCTCTGAAAGTATCAGAAACTTGGGCTTGTTTAGAATTGAAAGACTGATGGGAAGCATGACTGTCAGTATTAACATGAAAAATAATTCCTTCCAAGTGACAAATGAAGAAATGCTCTGCTTCCAGTCAGTCTGGAAGATACCTGGAGGACAGGCAATTTCCACAAGGTGATGAATGAAAAGGAAGTAGAGTGTTGAGACTAAAGGCTGGAATGCTTCCAGTAAACTGTGAATGCAGGGTGGGGCAAATGAAAGCAGTCTTCAGGGTAAATTAAGGCAAAAGAGTCAGGTTTTAATACATTATCCACATAATTTTCCTGAATGAAATTAATTTCAAAGCAATATATTAGGAAAAAAATGAAAAATTACAACAGGGACAAGTAAACATTATTTTCAGCCACTAAGCAAAGTATGTATAATACACATTCTACAAGAAACAAAATAAACATTTACCTAGATGTAGCAAGTTATATTATCTCAGTATTTTAGAACAGCCTGTATCCCACTAAATTACTATAAAATGTCATTATTGCACTGTGCATCCAGAAACCTTTGATACTCTCAGTCAACAGTACATAATTTACATAGACATGTTAACTTTAAACATATAAACCCACTTTTTAAAGTAATTTATTTAATGCACAATAAAAATTAAATTTGTCTTTTCAGCCATTTAGACCCATTACCCCTTCTTGTATTTAAAAGTTAACTAATCAAAAATTTGAATAAATTTTTTTAAAACTCAGAAGTAATATGCATGCAAATTGACATGATCTGAAATAGGTGCTGAAGCTCTATTCTTGAAAGAAGAGAAATAAAGTTACCTTTTTCCTTTTTAAATGAAGTAAATGGAAAAAAGATCTTAGAAAGTCTTAATATCTTACCTGTTGGTATGCTTCATAGATTATATCAAACAAGAAAGCCTGAGGCATTTCACTCGCTCTGTACCTGGCACGTTCCAGCGAGTGGTCCAAGCAGCCATCAGCAGCAGAGGCAATAACAGTAGAAACTAAAGGACGGATTGCTCCTGCTGCCTGGGGAACAAAGCACAATGAGAGACCTAAATGTTATCAATATTAATTTATATCACAAAGCTTTAGTAGAAAAAGCTTGAAAATTGTTGTTTTTCCTTCTTTATCTTTTCTATTTCTCATAATCAGTAAGTCATACTACTTAGTCTGCATGATTCTTTCAAGATTAATGTAGCAATGGAAGATTGTATAAGAACACTTTGAGGGACAATTTACCAAAAAATTAAAGAAATATTAAGTCCTTCATAAACATCTACTGCAAATACATGTACAGATCTAAGATGTTCATTCTTCAGCTTTCTTCTCTGTACATAGTATGTGGCTTCTCTGAGGACAGTTCTAGGCCTATTCAGATAGCAAACAGCAGCAGACACCTGAGAAGTCTTGACAATCCACAACACCATCTGCTTTCACAGATCACAACTTGATCTAAACAGATCTAAACTGATCAGAACTAAGATACAAGAAAAGTTTCAGAAAGCTGAGCTTGTTCCTCTGTGTTGAATTCATCCTGTGAAATACCAAGTAACCACACTTAGCAGTGAAATCAGACAGAACGCAGCATATATAACTGAAAGTACTCAATATCCAGCAGCACTGTGCTGCAGAACAGATATTTAAATGCTTATATTTCAGTTTTAGTTTTGCTTAGGTTTGAAACCAATTAAACATGTACCTTTGATTTGTTCATCAATATAGAGTATTAAAGATCTGTGGCATCTCTGAAACAGAACTCTCCTATGCGGCTTTAGGCATTTTGATATCAAAAAGTTACCCACACTTCATCAGTAACTTATCAAATGCTCATGTGTTTTGGATATAGCTTAAGACAACAGGGACAAGAGTGGTCCATACAATAATGAAGAAAAGTATGCAATGGCAGGACACTGCTTAACATGTCACAGGGCAAAACGCATGCCCCCCATCAATGCTAACCACTGAGAACAGTATCTTCAAGCTATACTGCTTATTATGAATTTTTAAGATTAATAAAAAAAGAGTAATTGATGCTGCTTCAAAATATGTGGAATTATCCAACATCTTAAAACAGTATACCTAGAAAATCATTCCCAGTGGTGAATTCTGACACTTTTTACTGCAGACACAGATTTTCTGAGGCTTAGTGAATTTTGACACAGAAAAAACCACTACAGTCCCTTATCACATATGAGCAATTTTACTTATCTCTGTTGGCAAATCCTGCCCTAATACATGAGTTCTGTCCATTCTAAGAAGATTTCTGACCTCAGATAATCATAAAATAGCAGAAAAATACAAAAAAAGGTTTTGCCCTCTCAGAAGAGAAAGAACGAGTTCTCTTCCCTCCCCCTTTTACACTACTAAACAATAAAACAAAGGTGAATGCAGCCAGTGTTGAGCACTTTATGAGCTCTAAACTACAGTTTCTCAGTTCATTATTTTACAGAATGAATACAGAGATGTGAACCAATTTCTCATGCCCAAAGAGTTCTGATATGCATGACCAACCAAGGCAGGGTGAAGGAAGAGAAAAGATTCAAAAGACACATGTGAGAAGAGAAATATCTGAACTACTTTCTCAAAATCTGAAAAGCACTTTTTGTTTCTAATACATGGAAAGAGATATCTATACAAAAACTACATGGAGCAAAACACTATCATCCAAAGCACAATATGGTACAGAAAGATAAGTAAAAATTATACTATCACATAAGAACTGTCTGTAAAGAATCTCAAGTCATCTAGGCCACCTTTCTGTCCTAGCAGGATCAATTTTGTTTCTGTAATAGAAAAGATAAACTGAGAAAACTAAACACCACTATAATTTTAGTAATATGTCAGTGTATTAAATGAGGTGTAAATTTAACAGATGTACTCAGAGCAAAAGCTGTGCATAGCAGAAGTAGAGAGACTAAATTATCTGCAACTTGTCCCCTCTGTATTTCCTATGATTCAAGGACATGCATTATTACATCTATATCCCAGATGCTGGGCATTTGGACTGTGTTATTTTGCTCTGCTGTCATATTTTAATTGGTCACACACACACACAAACACACACAAAATTATAAAATTAGAAGGTCGTGGGAAAAGAGAGAGAGCAGCATGCTACCCACAGTTTTTCTGTAATTAGCTATATATTTGAATAATGTTTTTTTCTGGAACAGTTACCATTTCAGAAAGCTATTTAGCAAAAGAGGATTCCTTAGGCTGATTCAATATTTTTTTTACAGTTTTTAACAATCTTGTCATGTTACATTTTCAGCATAAAACAGGCTGGAAGAATACAATGTGACTTGCGTAACTAAATCTCACAAGTGAAACATGCACTCTGAAGAACAAAAAACCAAACTGTAATTCTAAATAAAATTGAATACTCAGAATTATGTTCTTAAAAGAACTCTGAAATGCATTGTTTTCTTGCCATCTGGTTTATTGCACAATAAAAAATTATGAATATCTGTATTGGTATCTTTGTGACAATACTGAACCACAACTCCTGCTCTGCTGAGACCTAGCTCTCCCAAACAATTCAGAAAGACCCAACATCTACTAAATCCAAATGCAACTTTTTTTTTTAAACTCTGCAATTAACTTCTGAAGTAATTGAAAGCTTCACAGCACTTAACATTTAACAAGTGCATTTTTCAAACAACTACAGTTTTCTTTTACAATACCCCATAACTGAGTCCAGCATGGTAGGCTGAGTTTTTCCCCTCTCTTCCTGCCAATTCAATGAGAAATCACAAGCTGGGCACAATAAGATTTCTTTTTTCTGCAGCAGGTCCACTCTGACTATACCTGACACTGATTGAAAACATAAAATTTAATACAAAGAATAAGATTCACGGCTGACTTCTGATCATGCAAAGGAGAGAAATTCCATGTATGCAGAAACATGATAAAAAGCAATAATTTGATTTCAAAAGAAAGTCCCAGCTTTTACTCTAGAAAAGGACAACTCAGTCTGTGACTAAAAGCAGAATGGACAGCTCTGATACTTAGTAAAGCCAAGAAGACTCAACTGCTCAGAAAGCTTTCATATGATAAAGAGCTGTGGTCCAAAAGCCCCAGAAGCTGAACTTGAGCATACTTGTTAAGGTGCAGCACTGAATCAATACCAAAAAATCCTGAGACAAGATACAGAAACTGATTGTCTGTTTTGCTTATTATGGGTTCACTCCCCACAGGACCTTTCTCTGTCTTACAAACTCACATGGGCTCTCTCAACTAGATGATGTGACCCAACACAAGGCTGCATTTACCACTTCACTGACACACGAACTACATTAATTCCTAAGGCCACTTTCAGACTGTGTGAAACTGGGACCAAGCAAGGGAAAACACTGGCCTGTGGCCCTGCACTGTTTCCATATGGCACAAGAGAGCTGAGTCCCAAACACAGGAAACTACATCTGCAGTACTGCTGGCAACATCCCTGAGCTGGTATAAGCCAACAGAGCTGCCAAACCCATGCTGGCTTACACAGACCTCACCACACGTGCTTCTGCTTCAAAACGGGCTCATTGTAGCCTCATTCATGGTCTAGGCATAACATTTGTCATGTAAAATCAAAAGAATTGAGCTGTGACTTTTGTCTTATATACAGGCCAAAGAGTGGCACATTTTTAAGATGTATGGCTCATTCTGCAGTACTTCTGGTTAGCACAAATCCCTTCTCTGAAAAGCACAAAGCCTTTCTGAATTCCACCTAGCAGCCTTGTAATGAACTGAATGGGGAATTTAGGAATTTAAGACAGTGCTACAGATTACATTTTTTCATTCAGAAACTTAAATATTAGAGCACAGTAGGGATAATAATACAATAAGGAGTATTATAGCTAAAGGAACTTTTGTCCCTGATAATTATGGGGTGTAAATGAAGAACACACTCATTCAGCTAGTTCACATCTATTCAAGTTACAACAGCAAGCATTTTAACCTTTGCAAGGGATTTCCATTTGGTTTTTGTGGTTGTAAGTCAGTAACAAAAAATTATTTCCATATTAATAAAAGAGAGTATATACCGAGTTTCAGGTATTTGAATTTTATTTGTTCTAATCTGAGAAGAATTGACTTGCTCTTTATGACAGGATTTCACAAGTATTTGGCCCAGCTCTCAGGCGAGGCCAAAGAAAGCCTGTCTTCATTTAAAATTATAATTGCAAATGTCACTGTAGTTCTAAAAATCTTTTTTGCACTTTGAATTACCATAGCACAAAATACAAATCCTGTGAGTCTAAAGCAAGTGCCTTGGTCTTATACTGACATTTCCCTACTCAAGAGTACTTGTCTTCCAATTTCTAATAATTTTGAGCCAGACCTCATCATACAGAAAATGAATCAAACATCCTCCTGAATGTGAAGTGGATACTCAACAGATCTGAATTTCTTTAAATGTCCACTTTACAGCCTTCAATCTGCTCTGCTTCAAACATAGTCAAGCACTAACCTTGGCATGTCGAGGAAATGCATTTCTTTCCCCCATTTTTGCATATTTTGTTAAATAAATCAATTAAAGAATCCAAATATGAGTGACCAAGCTCATAAGATACTGCTTCATAGCATAACAGACATTGAAACAAATACCACTAACTGGTTAGTTTTCTTTTGCAGACAAAATATTGGAAGAAAAAACAACCTTTTAGTCTATGACTTTCTTAAAACAATGCTAAAATGTTCTAAGAATGCAGAATTCTATCAACTTCAGGGGAAGTGACAGACTCCTGTCACTCAGAAGCAAGCTCATCTATTGATCTGGTAAAACTGAACCCATTTCCAGATGCTTTTAAAAACAACAGGTGTCTTTTATGACCCATTTTAAACTGCACAAATCAAAATCATTTATGAAAAGGTTCTAAGTCTTGTGTTCATTTTTTTGCATAACTGCCTAGATCACAACATGTATTCAAGATTTAAAGATTCAATGGTGACTGAAAATGGTAGAGAATGAAATGCATGAGGAAGGTCAGTACAACAAGGCATCACAAGTGTTTTCAGGGGAATCAAGGTATACTAACCCACCTTTTCACTAAACAGTACCTTATTGTTCTCAGTTAATCATACTTCTAATTTAACATGAAGTTGTTCAGATGTTTGTATTCAGTGAATCCACAACCAGGGTGAGCTTTTAAGATCAGACAACACAATCAGTTCAAGGACTGCTGAATCAAAAAAGTATTAATGACATCTTTTATTACAAAATGAAATATGAATTTTTAGATCACAGAAGCCAACATATAACATAACCACTTGCTAACATGATGCAGTATAGCTTACTTTTGCTGAATATTCATAAATAATTAAAATCCTCATTTTATTTATAATAAGATAATATTAGGTAGTAAAATCCAAACAAACTCCTTAAAATTTTCATAAGGATTAGGGAGGAAGATGGAGCTTTTATCACAAGCAACAAATCATCCAGCTTACAGATATCCAAAACACAGTGCAGCATTCACCTAAGACCAACACACCCCACCTAAAGCACAACACCAAAAACAAGTTATCAAAGAGCCAAAACCTCCAAAAGAGCATGAAAACCAACAAGCATCACTGATTTGGTCATTTTGGGTAGTCAATGTTGGAACAGAACAATGCTAAACAGCTGCAAATCTCAACAAGTTGAATGACATGGACTGGGAAGAAAAAGAGTTGTAGTGGCACAAAATCCTTACAAAAAAATGTCAGAACTACAATTCCTTTTGTTTTAGAACAGTGTGGTAACAAGTTCAGACAACTGCAGATCCTCCAGGCTGGCCTACTAAAAAAAAAGTATGCTATGTCTTTGGCATACTTACCTTGTCCCCAGTAAGCCCCAAGTACTAACACAGACTCACAAAGTCCACCCACACAGCCAGTCTGGAACCCTCAACTTTAAGCGAGTGGGAATGACAGCCTAAAACTTAACAGAGTCTAGTCATAAAAAAGCAAAGCCTTCCATCTCTCTAACATTTTTCACTTTTTAATTACACCAACAGTACTTTTCCTTTCCATTCATACCCTCTGTCTCCCCTGAAATTCATTTTCCCTATGCTATCTTCTCAGCTTTCTAGTAGCACCAAGTAAGTGTATATTTTGTTTTATTTATTTAATATTTTAATCATCCCAACTAACAATTCAATGTTTTAATATAGCTTAGGAATAGGCCTGATATGAGGACATAGAAAAGCTAGCCTTTGAGTGCTAAGTTTAAAAGAATGTTCCTATTCTTAAGCTTCTACATGTTTTCTTAATATTCATATTTATAAATTTTAATTTATTATTCAGACTTGTTTTCAACTCTGACAAGCAAAATAGAACTGAAGCAAGACTCACAAATAATTTAGCCACCCTGCCTTAGAAAGAATAAACTTGGCTTGCATATGTGCACTGAAAATAGAAGTAGATTAGAAATTAGTTTCAAAGCAGCTAACTTCCTTGAAACTCTGTGTTGGAGATGGTGGGGCTTGTCACACTTAGTAGGACAACTATATCCATCTTGGAACATCATTAAAGTCTGTTTTATAATTATAAACGTGGTAAACATACAAGCAATCTAATCTTGCTTTTCCATTAAGACAAGGATTGCATTAGGACACTGGTTAACTACGTAACAATAACAATCAATGTTAATTTAGACAAGCTAGGTATCTAACAGTTTACAAATATGTCCTGGAATGGTTTTGTTGGGTGAAAGACTATTTATATGTTTCCAAACTCTACCATCTCAGAAGAATTTCAGTCTAAATTAAGTCTGGATATGAGCCAGCAAAAGAAGCTCAGAATAACTATGATTAATTTCTTCTCATTTTATTCCATCAAACTATTTCCACATGTTCTACAGGGAAAGTATTCTTTTACACAGATCAAACTACTTTCCAGGAAGGGCATTCACAGCCATCTACAGTATGAAAAAAATACAGAAATAAACACAGTATCTCTGATGCATGAAACAGGCAGAGACCTGCATTTCAATTTAGACATTTACATTCAAACTAATTGTATCTACAGTAATCAACATACTTCAGCCACACTCAGTAATTACCATTTAAGTTGAACAATTGTCTCTACTGAAAGATTTCTTATTTCAAATTTATCAAACAGAACCTTCAAAGCAAAATTCAAAAACTTAATTGTAAGATTAAAATATTTCACATATTTAAGAGGATGTTCTTTTCAGCTAATAAAACAAAGGCATATAACCATTTTTGTAAAATAAAGCAATTAGAGAATTACTTCTAATGCACATTTAAGGTATAATATTAAAATACCATGTCTTATCTTCTTACGTTTCTTTTCTTTGCTTTTAATTTTCTGTATTTTGTATCCAGCTCTTATCTAGGACTACTATTTTTTTTTCTATAACCAGAAGTTTCAATCTATGAAAAGTTTTATGATTTCAGTGAAGAGATGAAAGATTTAGGGTATTTCCTCTCGCAATCTACAGAAATCCTAGCAAACCAACTCTATTTCAATGGACAAGAGGGAGGCAGAAACAAAGTCATGACACAAACCATAAGCCACCACGCCTATACAGAAGTGCAGTTGGAAACAACAATTCAACTATGCAAGCAAAGTTTTCTAAACTTAGGTGTGAACACTTGTTCAAGTCCAAACTAGCCAAGCTTCCAAACTGCACTAATACAAGCCTGCACATAGTCCTCAGAGTTCATAACCTCATTCTGCACCCAGAACCCATCTACTTTCTGGATAGCAAGGTAAGATTGCAGTCTGGTTACATGGTTTCAAATCAAACCTATCACCATCTATCCCTATAACTCATTCTGTAAATGTCATGTCCAAAAACCCCCCCAAATCAGCTGCACACTTCTGTTGAAGGACCAGATACAGCATGGAGTCAGTCAGGACTACAGGACAAGCAAGATGACTCAGTAAAGAACAGTGCACCACAATAAAGATAGAGGCACTCTCATTAGCAGGCAGAAACATAAATGTGAGTCCAGGGCACAGCATACTTTCACCCGCACTCACACCCAGACTCTCCCACGTAACACAGACACAACTTATGTGACTGTGCTGTGGTGGGGCCAGGATTCCTTCCACCTATTCCTTCTACTGACAAACAAACACAATCTGCAACCTGGCCTGTGTATCCATTAGAAATTAAGTCTGAAGAAAAAGGATTATCTTCATTCTGCAAGGGTATCTTCTGCCTGTATATTCTGTAACAAAAAGAATAATTCTTAAATTATGGTCTTTTGGATTTTACTGGGGAAAAGAAAAAAACCAAAAAACAAAATTCATAATCCTTATGACTACAGCATGTTTAATTCTCATTAGTGAGCACTAGAATTTCTTTTATGTAGGCAGTATCACCAGCCACTGCAATTTCAGCTATCTTGACACATATGCACTGGCAGATTTTAATTGCCCAAGGACAGAACTGGTTGAAATGTTGAACAAGCCTAGTCTTACACAGATATTAAACCTAATCATCAGCTAGACAAAAAGAAGGTTAATTAGAACACATGTAAGGAGTTTTGAACACCAGGAAAAAAAAGGCTTGTATGCTAAACTTCACCTACTTTCCTTAAAGTCTGTTTACCCAGCTGTCTAGAAGCAACAGTCAAACTCACTAAAATTGGGCACATGTTAATCTTAAACCAACACCAGGAAGGAAGAAGTTATAATTGTGTTTATTCCTAGCTGAAAGAGAGGGGATGTTTAATCAGAAATTTAATACACACTTTGATCCAATGTTAATGAGCTGACACTGTGTTGTACATTGAAATAACTTCAAAGACATAGGATGCCTTAAACAAATGTAATGTATATTTATGACACTGTTTAAGAAAAAGAAAACATTTCTTCTAATGAGGTCAACTTTATCAGAATGTACTATCTGAGTAAATGGGGATAGCACATATACATCAAGACATGCCAGAGCCTCAATGAGCTAGAGCAAACTGAGTAAGATAACAGCAACTGTTGCTCAAAAATTAAGATTGTATATGCTCTTTTTTACTTTATATAATTTCTGTTCTTTTATATTTAAAGCTTTTACTTCTAAGCATTAATAAATATTGTATTGGTCTTATCAACCACATGCTAAATTCGAAATGTTTTTCTGTGGAACAAATAAGATATCTCAGAGAAAACAGAAAATATTCCCCTCAAAAAGACAGAACAATAGAAATGCATCATACATAAATGAAAAAAAAAATGTTTAAAGTAGAGTAAAGAAGCAGAACTACATGCATCACAGGCTGCAATTTTTCAACACACAGCACTGAAAACAAGGTCTAAAATGTATCATAAGTGGGAAAGAAGCAAAACCAAGTACTTATGCAACAAGGAAAAGAAAAGAGTCATGCAAACAATAACACAACATTTACGTAAACATTTGATTTCATGTTAAAATTGGGTTTTTTTTAAAAAAAGCGGACTAAAAGTAAGTAGTAAGAATGTCATTTATTTTGTATTATGTAGTTTATATTGTATCATGAATTACTGACATAAATTTTTAAAACAACAAAGCATAAAATTACAAAAGTTCACAGGATTAGACCACTAGATACATTTTTAATGTGTCATACAAATTATATAGCATTTCTTCTAGTGCATTCTTTATCTGTGCATTCCTTGTGATAATTCAAGAATGGTCAAGTAAGATAGTGTTTTCCAAAGATACAATAGTACAGTATATTACATAGAATATATTTTGTCATATTATTAGACAAAAAAGGTCTTACTACCTTAGTTAACATATTTAACCTATTTTTTTGTCACAGTGCAATAACTGGAAATATTTAACAACATGCTGTCATTTAACAAGATTTTTTTTTTCTTTTAGATAGATTTTTTAAAAATCTTTTAAAGTTTGGTATAGTCTGTAAAATGCCACTAAAGATCTATATTAAGTATATGATACACACCACACATGGCACCCCTCACCTAAAGAGCAGCATGTGCTGGTGCAAAGTTTCACAACTTTCTTATGACCTATTTATTCTTTTCAGTTGTACATTATACACAATTACAATGGATTCTGTAAGATGTATAATTCGGTCTAAGCAATTCAAATATTTCAAAGTAAATCATGCTGCCAGTAGTCCACTATCAGTTTTCAGTATTTCTGAAGCATTTTAAATCATACTTACAGCTTTACATTTTGGCATTCATTCAACATAACTGACAATAAGATGAGCTACCAGCACTTTCTTGTTCTAACTCGTGCTATACTGTAAATTTAGGTAGCAAAATTTAAACAAAACATCTGCTCTAAAAATTATTGAAACATGAAAACAAATTTTGCCACTAAAATCAACCACTGTTTATTTTACTTTGACTGCACAGTATTACCTTGCATTAACAAATAAAGAAGCACGACTTACAGTCAGCAAGACACCTTTCATACCCCAAATACTGATTTACATAGCAAAAAAGCTATTGGTGAGTGTGCACTCTGTCACAAAGGATTTTGCATATTACAGTAAATCAATATAAGGATGAATTAGCACTTGTATTCAGTGGAGATCTTCATGCAACTGCCACAGGAGTTAAAATTGTTTTTAGGGAGTTTATACTTTAACAAGAGTATTTTACCTCCAGACAGCGTGCATCATTACAAAATCAACATGATATGAAGGCTACTGATCATTTTACACATGATTTGCATCATTTTATGAAGAAGAAAAAAATTCTCAGTGTATTGCAGGAACACTCTTGCACAATTTAATCAACCAAATGTAAAACTGCAATGTTTAATTTATAACTCTTATCCCACGCATACACTCCTGAGCAACCAAACCCACAGGCACTAGAGTTTGTGGTCACACAGCGCCCTAAGCAACTCTGCACTTGCTTATCAAATGTCTTTGCCTCTTGAACTTGCTCAGCTGCTTCTCTCAGAACTGCTTGTGCCTCTCCTTGCAGGAAACCTTGGACTCAAGTTTCTTTCCCTTACAGTCCATTAAATTCAAAATTTCAAGTCACCTCTTTATACAAGCTTCATCTAACACTTTCTGTTATCAAGGGTCTTGTAAAATGGATCATTACACCTTACCATGTCAGTTTGGCTCAAATAGTGACTTTAATACATGTATGTGTGGATTTGATACCTCATGAATTCTCTCCTACATACTTCAAGGCTCCTCAAGGCAGTTTTAGTTCTTTCTGTACTACAGCCCAATTCTTGGAAACAGGAGGATAAGCACAGAACCAGTCCAGTAAACTATTACAGCATATGAAACAGGCCAAGTTGGCTTTCAGAACCTTCACCTAGCCTGCAGGGCTGGTGTTGTCCTTGCCACAACCACACAGATTACAAACTCAGCCAAAATGCAGCTGGGAACATTTCTGCTTGAAAACTCAGATAATCTTTCTTTTCAATGCAATTGGCGAAAAGGAGTAAAATTTACACGCCTAATCCTTAGCCAGGAAGGTATGGCTAAGAACCTCTTCCTGATCTTGCCATGCAGGAGTTGCTAGAATGATCCAAGGCCTTTATTCAGCTTCTCACATATGCTGGACAATATAAGATTTCCTTCATTTTAAGGAACTATTCTTTAAACATTTTATCTGCTGCAGAAAGGAGACATCTGAGTGCTAAATAGACTTATCTTTGCTAAAGGCTGCTTAATTTCCCAAATGTAATATTATTTTCTCAGATAAAGCATAGAGATTTTAACTAGCCTCAAATAAACAGCAGTACTGTATATGTGGTTTCTCTAAATTTAAAGGGGGTACATAGGCATTACATAAGAATTATCCCAACAACCTCTTAAGTACAGAAAACTATGCTCAGAATTTATTTTCAGAATAAACTAATCCTATCTAAAAAAAAAAAAAAAAAAAAAAACAAGAAGCTAAAAAATAATGTGTGTAGACTTCCAGAAACTAAAAAGTGGTGGATTAAGCCACCTTTTAAAAATACTAGATGCGTTAGAACTAGGCTGGTTCTGTTAGTAAAACACACAAATGCTGCCAACAAAAAAAGGGAAATTATAACTTAAGTTTCTGTCTATGGTTTATGTATTTCAGTTGGGTAAGTTACAGCCTTCGTAATAAATGGAGTGAATCATCTAAAGCACTTAAATTGAGACTGGGAAATGACAGAGCTTCTTTTTCCCCTTACCAATGCCCTCCCACCATCAAACGTTACATCTTGTTAGGACTAAGACTACAAGTATTTACTAACAATGCATTAGATCTCCAGTCAACATGGAAAGCAACAACTTGGCTGAGAAGGTTTTAATTTCTATGGGACCAAAAATGCCATAAGCTATGGAAACATCACTATGCTTTCGACAGTTATCCACTAAAAGGAAAAATGCATTGTATAACCATTTTTTATACAACAGCAAAATCACACTTCATTTCTTCACACATTCAGGGCTGCTAAGGAGCTCCTGATCTTTACAATAATGCAGAATCATAAAATAGTCTGGGTTGCAAAGGACCTTTAAGGTCATGTAGTCCAACCCTACTGCAATGATCACAGATATCTCAAACTCTGAGTGAGATCAGGTTGTTCAGCCTTGTTCAACTGGACTTTGACTGTTTCAAGGGATGAGGCATCCATCATCTCTTTGGAAAAACTCTTCCTGTGTTTCACCACCCACACTGTAAAAAAGTATTTGTCTCTATCTAGTCTGACTCTACTCTTTTTTAGTTTAAAATCACTACCACTTGTCCTATTTCAACAGACCCTGCTAAAAAGTTTGTCCCCATCTTTCACATAAGCCCCCTTCCATATCTGAGAGGCCACAACAAGGTCTCTCCAGAGCTCTTTTATCCAGGCTAATCAACCCTGTCTAACTCTCTCAGCCTTTCATCATAGGAGATGTTCAATACATCTGATCATTTCAGCGGCCCTCTGGTGGACCTGCTCCAATAGGTCTACGTCTTTCTTGCACTGAGGGCCCCAGTGCAGCACTCCAAGTGGAGCCTCACAAAAGCGGAGTAGAGAGACATAAACACCTCCCTAGACCTGCTGGCCACAACTCTCCTGGCCCAGAACACAGTTGGCTTTCTGGCTGTAAGAGCATCCTGTCAGCTAATAACCAGCTTTTCATCCACAAGTACCCCATGTCCTTTTCTGAAGTGTCCTCTCAATCCTTTCAGCTTCCGGCCTTTATTGATACAGAAGCTTGCACCTGGCCATGTTGAACCTTGGTGCTCACACAGGACCACTGCTTGAGCTTGTCCAGGAATAGCATCCACCCATCAGGCATATCAACCACAACACTCACCTTGGTGTCATCTATATATTTGCTCAGGGTGCACCTGATCCCCATGTATCTGCATCAATGATGAAGGTATTAAAGAGTATTAGTCCCAGTATGGATGCCTGGGGGACACTACTTGTCACTGATCTCCAGCTGGACATTGAGGTGTTAACTGTTATCCTCTCACTGCAGCCATCCAACCAATTCCTCCTCCACTCAACAGCCCGACCATCAAATCCTTCTTTCTCCAGTTTAGAGAGGAGGAGAGTGTGGACTACTGTGTCAAAGGCCTTAGGGAAGACCAGAGAGGCAACATCCATAGCTCTTCCTTGTGCCTCTGATGTAGTCATTCCATCATAGAAGGCCACTAGGTTGGTTGAGCCTGACTTGCCCTTGGTAAAGCCATAACAGTGCTCTCAAGTCTTCTCCCTGTCCTCCATGTGCCTAGCAGGTTAAGAGCATGTTATTTTATTCTCAAATTTATGAATAACAGCCCTACAATGAATTAATAATTATTTTTACATTGACATTAGTCACTCTCCTAAAGTACAAAACTCATTGCATTCATGTCAAGATGGTAATAGTAATATGACATCAGTTCTTGATTCTGTTTTTGCACAGGGGTGTGACAGGACAGTCAGTGAGAGCCCCACAAAGCACCAAACAATACCACACCATACAATGAAAGCAGAACTTGTGAGAACACAGGCAGAGGATAAGTTCAGATGACGCAGTGTATAATTATGAATCAAAAACAATCTTGTCACTGATGCAGCCTTTGCAACTGGCTAAAATCAGTCTTTGAATATAACAAAGACCATGTGTAAAATACTCTATATATGGCAAAACCATAGGAGACAAAAAACAAAAACATAATTGCTCCAAGAGAAAAAGTGCAAAGAAAGGTCAGAGGGGGCATAAGCACTCCAGCATTCTGTCCCCATTCAAGTACACTATGCCAGATCATCTTATTTTTCCACCCAAGTCATCCTTTCCTGTCAGTGAAGAAAAAGAGGTGGTTTTTGGTTTGCTACCCATCAAGCTTTGCTAATATAACTCAGCAACCATAGATAGCAAAATTAGTGGGTGAAAGAACAGGATCCACAGGGGTCCATGTTTTCTGCTCCAGCCTTCTGCTATAGTAAGAGTGATAATGGCAGCACGAGAGGAACAGACTGAGCACAACATGGAGTGTTTTCTGTCTGGGGGTATTATTTTGACCGACTGCCTCTGTGAGTAGGAGTCCTCGAGACTGAGTAGCACTGCACAGCTGTATTGGCATGTAAGCTTTGTTCAGGTCCTTGCTAAAGCTCAGAATAAAGTAATGATGTTAGACAGCTTCCAGAAAACAGCTTTTAAGAATGCCACTTTGACTTAGTTCTTTCAATATAACATACTGTACTTTCAAATCCAGTTTGTGTTAACTAGAGAAAAATAGTCTTTGGATGTGCCTACTTTCTGTAAACTTTCAATAGCAGAACTGAGAAGTTCCCCCAACCTTTCTGATTTCCTTTTTATGTAAGAATTTTTCATTTTAGTTATGTTGTTTAAAATGCAATGTTGGCAATGAGATATTGCTAGAAGCTTTGAACTGATGCCTTCTGAAGCCTCCATTTTTCCCATCTTTTACTGGCTGTAAAGAATTTGTTTCTAGAAACATAGAATTTTAATTGCAAAATTACCCCAAAAACATAAATGGAATTTAATTGGTTACAAAGTAATATTTTGACATAATCAAGGAGATGTTTAGAGGGTTTAAGGCATAATTTATTCATCTGGTTAAGGTACACATTTTTATTCCCACAGGCAAATAACGAACTGATTAGTAAGTGTAATAAAGCAGTTTATTTGTCTGATAATTGGCAGCTAGAAGTGAAATAACTTACTTGATCAATTGCCATTTTAAAGAACATTAAAGTTTCTCATAATTATGTTATCTATATGGTATGCAGACATATAACAATACAGCATTACCCCTGTTAACACAAGTCATTTAATGTGATGTTTCTGCCAGGTTTTGTACCTTCCCACATAATGCAAGAGGAAGTAATTACTTTTTGTACTGAAAGATTGAAGAACTGACATCCTTTTAGATATGCAAAGAATTTGACCATAGAAAGAACTAAACATGATAGCTGCTCTCAATCATTTTTTTTCTGATATTCAAAACCATGCATACGAGTTTTGAGAAAGTCATAGCTTTCCATTGAGCTCTTCAGAATTCTGAAGTTCTCAGGTGGAAACAGCCACCTGTCTCTGGGAAGGTGGCTTTCCAATTTGTCACATGAAACAAAATTCTTCTCACGTTCCTTAATTCAATTGCTTTGTCAGGTAACATCAATAGTACCCAGCTCTTAGAGACTTGGAGCACACATCTCTCTGATGGCCCAGCCTTGCTGAAGTCAGTGGATCTCAGCCAACACAGAAAGCCACCACAGAACAAATGATCACCTCACACATTTCAGACAAATGTTATGCAATGGAATAGACTATTATACATGTACATGATCATCTTTTTGAGATCAAATGATACTTTGGTGATCCAGGTTAGGAAATATTTAGAAGTTCAGATGAACTAGAATGCACTGACTTGAGAAGGTCCGTGGAGATTGCCTTGGTTCCCCCTACTTTTTTACTTTAGATATCTTACATCCAATTTAAAAGAAAACCAGGAGAAAGCATTATACTACAATCACAAAACTTTCAAGAAAAAAGTGAACAAGCTAAATTCTAACGAGATGAGATATGAAATACCTTAACACTCAAAAGCAACACAAACATATTCAGAAAAGTTATTGTCATTTCAACCCAAAACCAGTACAATTAACTCCATTCATCTACCACTCTCAAAGAACCACATTTAAAACTGATTTACAAAGAAGATTGATTTCAAAGTCTTTGGCAGAGAATCAATTTTGAAATGCTATTTTGTGCTATATGAGAAAGAATTTTAACAAGACTTTTGACCTAACAGAATTTAAGTTTTAATAACTATTTTATTGCCATTTCTTATTAAGCCTATGTACAAAACTACAGGCCTACTAAGAAGAGGTTCCATATATTTAGATTTGCAACATAATGTTCTGAGAGACTTGACATAATTTGATTTTCATAATAAATATTTTAACAAGCTATATATTCCTCTTCTACACATGAAGGTGTAGGAGCACTAAGGAAACACCACAGTTCATTCTTTGGACTCATTATTCCACTGTTAAAGTTGGGAACCACCTGTCAATTATCTTTTACCACATTTTCTGGGAAAGACAAGCAGTGGTACATTTTCCTAGTTTTCTAGTACCCAAAAATCTGCTATCACTAATGACTTCTACCTCAAACCATGTCCTTGAAACAGGGAAGCATTATGCATCTTATTAATGGAGAATAAGAACAAGAACAAATTAAAGATAGCAAAATTTGGCAAACAAGCCTGTGGCTAAGTCATGATTTCTTACATCTCTGACTTAGGCATGTCTCACTTGCATAACACAGCTTCTACCAACACTTCCCTTTTGTCTATCACTTACTTTCTCAGAAATCTTTTTGGTTTCTGTGAGTAATCCCAGTCCTCAGATGCAGTGTAAAACAGGAGAATATCCAACCTACAGCTGGAGGCTTCCCACTTTGCTATGCTTACAGGTTCCAGAACAATTTAGCATTAATACAGAGACAGCTCTTTTGCTGCTTATTCAGAATTTGCATACAGGTTTGAGATAAAAGCACAAAGTTTGCAAGTCAACCAACACAGTACACACACTCTTTGGCTATTATTAGTAATCACTAACAGAACTGCTCTAGCATTAGGTGATAATTCTGCATTAAAAAAGGTAAACTATCATTACATAACCTACCTTTCAACTAACAAATTGCTGATTGATTCAATCTCTTACTGACAGTCTCTATGGCAACAATTATTCTCAGTAGCAAATAATAACTGCTGCATTTAAAAATGCCAACCTCCCACACCTGACCTCTCTTCATAATAGGAAATCTGGATCTGTTCTATTAAAAAAAAAAAAAAAATCAACTCCTCACACATTAATAACATTGCTAGAAAATTCCTGATTTATCAAGCATTATTTTAAGCACATTACAGAGTTGCATTGCTGTATAGTACATACCCCATGTTCTTTAGCAGCCATAACCACTTTTGAAATAATATCTTCTTCAACAAAAGGCCTTACAGCATCATGGATAATCACTACTTCTGGCTTCTGGAGCAAATGGCTGGAAAATTCATTCTCTGCAAATACTTTCAGTCCATTGAATATTGACCGGTGACGAGTTATTCCACCTTCCACTACTGTAACTCTTTTGTGGCCATATTTTTCAATGATAGTCTTCATTGTTTCAATATTTTCAGGAGAAACCACCACAATAATGTCAGATATCCAACTTATCCTAGAAAAATCAGTACAAAACCAGAAAAAGTAGACATGAATGACTAAATAAAAGGGAAATATACGAAACAAAGAAATTCATAACAACAAAAATTCAAGATGGCTAAATAAAGCACCTCTCAACATACTCAAGTCCACTGCTTAAGGGAGAGCTTTAACAAATGATTTACACCAATAACACTGGAGTTCTTGGAAGGGACTTGCTTCCAACAGCCACTTTGGAGAGGTGCACATTCTGATAACTCTTCAAAAGCCTTGAAAACACTTTTAACTCCAGCATCATTCCTACAGAACTTCTAAATCAAACAGTGACAGTTTGCTAATCGGTTTCTAATAAACTGTTAAGTCCTGTGGCCTGGGATACTCCATATTCCAGTGAAGCCCACAGTGTACAAGGGAATAATACAAACAAGAAAAAGTCTGAAACAAAGATAACTATCAAGACAAGCATGAGCAGTAATTGACAGAATGGTAATGAATGAAAACTGTAACACTTTAATATTGACAGGAAACATACTGTCATTATACTGGTAGTTTGAAAAAATGTGTATATTTATAAACACAAAGGTTTCTGCTGTAGGAAGCTATAAAAATGACATGGCTGTGCTAGTTGAGAATATCATATCAAAAATACATTTTTGGAGATTTCCAAGATTTTACTGTTGATATCAGTCTAGCTCTAGAACTGAAGGGTTGTGTGGGGGGAAGTGAGTGACCTACAGACCACAAGATTAAAATCAATCACAACTGAAGCTAGGCTGAAATTATACTTCTGCCAAAGTATCTAGGAATACAAATTCTAGTCATTTGTGGCATACTGTACTTCAAAACAACAGAAATACCATAATTCAAATCCATTCTGGTGTCCTATTTTTTAAATGCCTATGTAGAGAACATAAAAAAAAAAATTGTTGTGTTCCTTTTTTGTGTTTCACAGATGGCAGAAGACCATTTTAGCATGCCAGACAAGAAATTCACCAGAAACTCACCAGATGACCAATGACTAAAAAAAAAATTACTATGTTAAAATTACCCATGTGTGGCTTACACATCCAACTAGGGAGAAACAAGTATGATACACTGTCTCAACTAAAACTAGTAAAGCTACTGAACTAATACTGCAGACACAAGAGGAATGAAGGTACTAAGAACTAAATATTTACAAGAAAAATAAGAGTGCAAAATTCACAGTTCAGAAATATACAGGCTCAAAATACTGATTATCACAATGATACATGAGAAGGTATTGCCTGGGAACTATTCTTACTTCAAAAGCAAAATTAATCTGTGTTACAAACCAGTTGCCTAGAACTACAGAAACAACAGAGCATCTTGCACCTTATGTATGGGGGGTAGGGGGTTGTAATTAATAATACTCCATGGAAAACTATTTCAATTAATTGTAAAATAACTATTTAAAATAAAATAAAGTGCTATTAGCATTCTTCAAAAGAAAAATACTTGTCTATGTTCATTTAACTATTAGCAAAGGCAGAAAATACAGCCAAACCAACCTATTCTCAGCATTCTTTAAGTACTGAAGTTGCTCAAATGTAAAATGTGAAGTAATATGGTTTCAAGTTTCATTTCAACTTATCACTCACCACAGGTCCATCAAAAGGTTTAAAAATCTCTCATATGACTTCTGGCATACTCTTAAATTTAACTACAAAACATAGCACTTCTGCATGACTTCAACTTGGAACTAGGGCAAACTAACTGGATTCATCTCAGTTCTTCTTTTAAATACTGAGAGTCAGCCATTTAACAAAGCAAAATTCAGGAAGAACTGTTTCACACTAGGTGAGAACAAGAGCATTTCGATTTTCAGAGAGACTGTAGCCTTACACAGTACCCAGAAACTGGACAGTCTGCACAGTCACTGTGAGTGTGTAAGAAGAACACAGACATTGCCCTTTCTGGAGTCAAATGAAACAGATTATGAGGCAACTGGGTAGTACACAGCATCTTCTGAGAAGCGGGGAAGAGAACACAAGTACTGGCCAGCCTGTGATAAATCTCTGCACAGAGGGGGTGGAATGGCTCAAGGCCTCCAGTGGTACAATGCACCAAAAAGTGACGGGATGCGGTCACAGCTCCACCCTGTGTCTGCATAAACACATTTGTAAACTTGAGTATGTCCTCCTTAAACTCATTCTGGACCCATGTTCTACAATTAGAGCTGGGATTTAGGGATGTAGTGTATTCATGTAAGAGCATAAAGGTATCTTCTAGATTGATTACATACAGAACAGCTCAGGTTTTGTCCCACTAAAACTCATGAAAAGTACTAATCCAGTAAAGCGTGCTACAAATTTTAATGAATGAGAGCTGTGCCCCACATAGGTTGCTAGCTCTTCAGAAGATCTGCTCATGGAAATGTTGCAAAATGTTTTAAAGAAGTAGAAAGATATCAGTATACACTCAGTCTGGCAGTAAATGAATCTTTTTTCCCTCCCTCAATTTGTCACATCCTTTCCTTCAGAAAGATTTCATACTAAAATAATAATCTGCTCAGGAACTGCTCAAATCCAGTTTAAAAACACCATTTCAATTTTATAACTGTAATATTGGATCAAGCTTCAAAAAGAATCAGCACAATGCATGAAAAAGATCACAATGCTGTACCCCAACATGCTTTAACAACACACAACTCTAGCGCTTCCACACTACACAGGCTGTGGCTCCAAAGTGGAAGTCAAGTCTGACCAAATGAAACAAAACGACAAGCCCAGTTACAATCACTTTACAACTGCCCTGGGAGGACCCCAATACTAGCAGAAAGCAAACAATGAGGCAGTAAAGGACTATATGTTTGTTTCCTGCAGCTATCCTTCTCATCATCACCTATATATAGACTTACTGCCTAGTAAAAACAGTATTGTTCCAGTAAATTTCGAACAGAAGCACAAACACGTATACTAGCTGAGCTACAACTGCAAGTAGGGGAGCTCATTAACTCAGCAACAGATTAAGCTCTTCGTTCAAAACACAGGCTGCAGAGGAAATGAAACAAGCCCACTTTGAAACTGTATCACCCAAATGGCATGCTAAGATTTAACCCTCTACCGGTTCACTCACATAGAAACCAGCGCTGAAATCTGATATAAGGCTTAAATACTTACACTCAATCTCTGCCACTAAAAAACTATTCAATATAACTTACTGAGACGAGGAAAACAAGGCCAGAGCCAGGCAGTCACTGCAGAGATGGCTTTAGTAGTGTTAGACAGGATCTTTCACTGTCACAGAAACATTCAGAGGTGCAAGATAAATTATTACATTACTTTTGCTAATCTTACTAAAAACCAAATGAGAAAAAGAAGCATCAAGAACAAAATCCATCTGCAGAATGCAAGCATAACTTCCTTTTGCTTTATAAAAACTTTGTTATAAATTTATTGATATATGAAAAAACATTCATACAAATGTATCTCTTACAGCACAAAAATGGAAGCAGGAAACTTTTACAGTATATTAAGAAAATTTGGAGGCTCTCATGTACAGAAACCATTCCATTTTTTCCAGAAATAAAATGCTTCTTATGAGTCAGACATGATAAAAAAGACACCTCCATAAAATTTGCTGCAACTATTTTCTGCTCATAAGCTATTACAAAAAAAAAAAAAAAAAAAAAAAAGCTAATGGCAGCTGAACAAAAAGAAGCATCAGAGTAGATCTATTTAACAAAACTGTAATTGTGTGACCTATAGAGCCAATGAATATGCATCAGTCAGCAGAGAAAAATATTTGGCAAATAATTATGCAAGACACTTTCAAAGAGGTGCTCCTTTGGGAGCTTCCCCAGGGGATTTTAAGAGACCTTCTCGTGTCTTAAGGTACTACAATTAAGGAAACAAAGCTGTCTGAAACCTTTATGGATAATTTTAATTCTGCCAGTGAAGATATTAACTCTGCTTTCCTCTTTTATAACTACTCATTGTACTTGCAACAACTGGTGAAATATGAGCACAGCAAGAATAGCAGCAGCATATTTGTTCCACCATGATTTTAAAATGAATCTTTACCTTAGCTTTCCTCTCTATTTAGTAAATTAGATTAGTAGATTTAGTAAAATATGCACACACACATGTGCATAAAGATTCCTCCCCATCTCAGAAAAAGAACTGAAAAGGTTATATTCTAACAAACATGCATACACCAAAAAAAAAGCAAATTAAGGAAAAACTCTGATAGTTGTTATAGACACAAAAACAAGGAATGTCATTCTAAATCAGTTAAACTTGTTACGAAAGCCTTGCATAGTTCAACAAAAGCAGGAAGAAATCCAATGGGAAAAAGACGTCTAAATTTTCTAACATACTTTAATTTTAGCCTGAAGGTAGGGCCTGACCTTCCTATCAGTGCCACTGCACTGGCAATTAAAACTAACGATTTCTCCTTACCCTAGTTTTGTTCAACTCCTCTTCCTCAGGGTATCATCTGGGATTATTATTGGCAGGCCAGTGTTCCACATGCTGTTATCCTACACAACGGGATGCACTACTTATTCATTCATGTCTGCTCTTGTTTCATCTGCCCATTTTTCCACATTCATATTTAAGAGTCTTTCTACTTTCAGCTGAGCAGTATAAAAATCTTTTTTTACTGATCTTTAAAAAGCACATGCAAAGCAGCTAGCAGCTGCACATCCTTGAACTGCTCATATATTTCTGTCTATACACTGCTACCTCTTTTCCAAATTTAAAAAAAGCTCTAAAATAGCCACACTACCCGAGATGTTCAGTTCAACAGAAGTTATTACAGGCTAATGAGTCAATGACCTATTCAATTACATCAGGTAAACAACAGACAGGAGAAGATGAAGCTAAACACAAAATCTGCCATTTCTGGGTGGATTCTGTGATAAACTGCAGTTCCTCAATATTACATGCTTGTGCTTACATATGTGCAAAGTAAGAACAAGGTACATCCTTTGCAGTTTCAGAGCCAGAAGTCAAAGTGTTGAGATGAAAATGAAAGCCATCCCAAGCTTTGGAGTACATCTGTTCCCAGCTCCTCAAATACATCTATAATACATCTATACCAATCAACACTCCAATTCACCAGAGGTGGCAGGAAGCTCTGCTAAGTTGTTACTCTCACAGTCAACTTGGTTGAACTGTACAACTCGAAATCAATCTTCTAATTTTTTGCAGCTTTAGGACAAATATAATACTGTCGCTCAAAGTACAGCTATTTTCTCAGAGCTTACTGGCAGTTTAGATGCATAACATTTCCTTCCCAAACCTCACTCTGTTCTCTTTTCCAGGTCTCCAATATGGTAAGTGAGGATATTATTCTTCTCTGTAGATTCCCATGACATTTTAGCAGAAATTGCAGCTGTGGCAAGCTTTGGATTGGACGCTTTGCTTACTGATGTGCTTAGCTTTGCAACTGGCTGCCTTTGAAAATTAAATAAAGAAAATAAGTAGTATTTCTTTCATAAAGTAACAAGTGACCTGAGGGAAGCCTCTCTGGGTGGGAATGGAAAAAGAGTCCTAATTTTGAAGTTGTAGAAGTTTCCATGAGTTAAGAAATTTGGGAGATGCTGGCAATTTCATTTCTTTCACCAATCTCCAATCCTCCTCATTTATTCTCTCTAAAAATCAAAAGGCTTGTTTTCCTACAAGTTACTGCAACACATCCAGAATTCCCCTTGACACTCTGCTCCTACCTGTAGTGTTTCAAGTGACACTAAATACAAGGCTTACATTATGTTAACATTTGACAATAATACATTAACTGTCAGTCATATGCCTAGAACTCAACAGCCTTATAGAAAGGAAAAGCCTGGCTGCTAAGAAATCCTGTTACTTTAATCCTTTGCTCCAACATAGAATCACAGAATGTTAAGGGTTGGAAGGCACCCTAAAGATCATTTAGCCCCAACCTGCCACAGGCAGGGACACTACCTACTAGACCAGAGTGCTCAAGGCCTTATCCAACCTGGCCTTGAATGCTATCGGGGCTGGGGCATCCACAACCTCCCTGGGAAACCTGTTCCAGTTCCTCACCACCCTAACAGCAAACACTTTCTTCCTAATACCTAACCTAAATTTCCCTTTCAATTTATACCTATTACTTCTTGCAGTATCACTATAACATAAACATGGAGAAGTTACACATGCACCTTCAGAATAGGTAAGCCATCAGCTTCTAGTCCAGCAACTGTAACTTAAAACGTTTTTGCTTCAAACTTCCTACTGATGCAAGGTGTTTTATCAGGGGCAATAGCGGAGCATAACGCAGTGCTGTACATCACTGAGCTCATTCATCCCATCATGAGGAGTGGATCATTTTTCAAAGCCTTTGGACCTTATAAAGACCATCTCCAATGGCAGAACAGATCTCTTTTCGGGGGCTGACGGATAGTCCTATGATTGCCTCCAACAGCTGCGGTGGACTCATAGTTCACCAAACCAGCCAGTGCAGCTACACAAACCCACGAGCTTCGAGGCTGAATGGGCTCGAACAGATGATCTCCGGGAGCCAAGGAATGCGGCACAGCTTCGAAGCATGGACAGGGCTGGGAAAGGAGGGAGGAGAGGCACTTGAGATGGTGGCGCTACAGCCAGGCGGAGGTGGGGGAAGTGCCCAGGTCCCGCCCGGGACTTCTTCCCAGGTGAGGAGGCCCAGGCACACCTCGTTCTCTTCCCGGTCTGACCGGGCGGGGAGGGACGGAGAGACACGGCAACGCGAACTAGACCCGCCCTAGTACCCAGCGCATGAGGCGAGGGCAGCGGGGACTGCCTGCGGTTCTCCAGGGCCCGGCGAGGGCCGGCAGGAGCCCGCGGGGCGCGTTCGGGAGCCGAGCGGCGCCGGGCTCGTTACCTCTCCATGGCCCGCACCGCGTAGCTGACGAGCGGCCTCCCCTGCACGGCGCAGAACTGCTTGGGGGTGGCACCACCCAGGCGCTCCCCGCACCCGCCCGCCGGCAGCACGGCCGACACCGACACTCGGCCGGGCGCGGCGCCGCGGCTGCCGGGCTCCATCCGCGCCGGGGCCGGCGGCGGCTCCGCTCCGCGCTCCCCGCGGCAGGAACAGCGCAACCGCCCGCCCGCCTGTTTTATTCGCCCACGACGTCTGCGATCCAAAGAATCCAGCGCCCGCCCGCTCGCCTGCCCCCGGCGCGTTCCGGGCCCGGCTGCTCGCCCCCCCCCCCCCGCGCTACGCGAGCCCCGCAGAAGCTCCCCCGGGCCGCGGCAGCCCCGCGGGAACGCCCAGACCGCGGCGGGGAAGCGCCCGGGGCAGTGCAGCAGGGCGGTAACGGGCACGCAGCAGCACTGCTCGGACATGGCCGCCATGGGCCCTTTAAATGGCCAGCACGCGGGTGGCTCGGGGCGGGCGGGGCGGGGCCGCGCTGAGGGGCGGGGGAGGCGCCTCCCGGCCTGTCCCGCCGGGGAGGGGGCCGGGGATCCCGCCTCGGTGAGGAAATAAACACAGCGGGAGTGGCGCAGGGGGAAAAGCGGGTCCGGCCGTGGGCCTTGCGTCTTCGTGACAAACCTAGAGGCTGGCTGGGCACACTTGCTGAAATGTGGTGATTGTTTCCCTTAATCCTAGGAGGGGGAGATTGGAATAGGATCATATTGGAATTGTTAAGTTTGGAAGACTTCTTAAATCATCGAGTCCAGTAGTTAATCCAGCATGGCCGTATGCACTGTTAAATTACATTTCTCACATGCTACATCCACACACCTTTGGAACACTTCCAGGGGTCGCGACTCCATTACTTCTCTGGGCATCCTGTTTTAATGTGAGCTCTTTCAGTGAATAAATTTTTCCTAATATCCAACATAAACCTCTCCTGGTGCAACTTGGGGCTATTTCCTTTTCTGTCCCTTGCTACCTGGAAGAAGAGGCTGATTCCCCACCTGACCCCTTTCAGGCAGTGTAGAGTGATAAGGTCACCCCTGAATCTCCTTTTACCCAGGTTAAGCAGCCCCAGCTCCCTCAGCCACTCCTCACAGGGCTTGTGCTCCAGACCCTTCCCCAGCCTGTTGCCTCTCTCATGACACACTCCACCACCTCAATGTCTTTTTGAAGTGAGGGGTCCAAAACTGGACACAGCACTCTAGGTGTGACCTCACCAGTACCAAGTATAGCAAGGCTACCACTCTTCTGGTCCTGCTGGCCACACTATTTCTGGTACAAGCCAACATGCCATTGGTCTTCTTGGCAACCTGGCTCATGTTCACTATGAACCAGCACCCACAGGTAAAACTCAGTGGTAGTCAATTCACTGCGAGGATCTGGGATGTTCCAGCCCATCTCATGGTATTCCTATAAGCGGTGGTGGCTGAGACATGTTGTTTGGAAAACTCCCAGGGCTGATACCCATTAAATGGCAGAGGAGGCACAGTCTGGTGATCACCTGTCAAGACCTTAGTGAGGTGGCAGGTGCCAGGGCAAGCCAGGAAGCTGAGCCAGTGGATGCGAGTCAAGGGCAGGGAGGCATCAGACCAGGTGCAGGCATAGGAGGCCAACAGTAAAGACTGCTCAAAAATCACTCCCAAAGCAAAACAAGGAAAGGAGGGTTGAGAAGAGGGTTGCTTCTAGCTTTTTCATAACAGCTCTTACAAGTGGAAGAGCTGTGTTTGTACTTAATAAGTTAGACTCCTTAACTCAGTCATCCAAGCTTGAAAATGGGGGCACTCAGGGCCCTGGCCCTTGCCTCTTTGACATTATTTTCAGGAAAAAATCAGTGTGTTATATGCAGACTATCCTGAAATGACCAAAGTCTTTAGAGTCTGCAAAATTTATGTCTTTGAGAAGATAGCTTGTTTACAGCTTTTCATGTTTCTCTGAGCTGTGTTAAGAGGAACCTAATAAAAACACATACAGAGGCCTTTCTCAGGAGTAAGCATGAAAGTTTATGTGCCAGCTGGGCTGCTTTGCCAGTGCCAGCTGTGGACTGGAGTAAAATGATCACACGGGCTTACGGAAGCACCATTAATAGGAATCATACAATAGGAGTGAAGTAATCCCTCCTAGCACAGCCAAGACTTCACAGGTATTCTTGATACCTGCAGTAGCAGTAAAGTCATGCACAGAATAGGCACTTTACACACAGAGGTGTCAGGCGTTTGGAATGGCGACTTTTCAAAAGAGAAGGAATTAGCTAGAAATTGAACTGCCTTCTTCCCAAAAAGTGTTGGTCTCATTGTCCTCAGGGCAATTTAGCATGTGGGATTTTTTTTAAAAATCCATTGGCTCAGCAACTATATTAAACTGATTATGTTCTTTTTTAGCAGGTCTTTTATTTTCTTTTCTTAGAAAGTATTTCACTACCTAATTCCTGACTAATGGCATATATTTGTCTGTTGTCTCTTTTCAGGACTTCCAAGTTTGTACTCTGAGTCAGCATTTCATTATTATTAGATGCCCAAAATTAATTTTTATTCTTAATCTAGGCACTTCCAGTATCCAAAATCATCTTCTATTCTGATTATTTCTTGCAGCAGTTCTATACAAATGTGTTCATGGCAGCTTATTCTGCAACATTCCTATTTTTTCGGTTTTTTCAGTGTATCATATTCTGAATTCCTGTCTCAGGTCTTCATGTGTTCATTCATGAAAACCAGACCTCTTGTTTACTTTAGTATAAGGAACAAAATAAGTTATTTTTAGTTCCATGGCTTCTCACACGGTACATGAGTTCTGAAGAGTAGGTAAGTAAGACATTCCCAACACCAAAACAGCCTTCAGATTTTCTCCTTCCTCCTTGACATTGTGTTTTTACATGTCTTCACCTACACCCACAATCTGTTGTGCCCAGTACCTTCTTTCTTGTCTAGCAAATGTTTCCCCACTTCATTAGATTTGTTAATATTAACTTCTTCTGTGAAGGAACATGTGCCAATTTGGTTCTGTTATTGCTCTGAAGTCCATTTTCCTTACTATGTTAGGGATGTTGCACTTGATCAATCCAAAAGAAATTGTATTTGATGGATGGACTTTGGTGGATACAGACTTCAGTGTCATAAAATCTGTTGTATATTATGGTGAGATCTTACAATCCAGCCAAAAAGCACTTTGAAGCTGCTTTTGGGTGCACTTGAGCATCAAAGGTTTCAGAAGTTTTCATGCTTTCCACAGTCCCTATGGAAAGGGATCAAAAGATTCTTGTCTTGTGTTGATAGCACCAGGTCATTTTTCCAGAAGCCCATAAGATTCTTGAGCTCTTGGTTATACTGAAATTGTTACTGCTGTTTCTCCTTTTTTTCTTCTGCTCTCTTAGACAATGATATGGAAGGAAGAGCATCTTTAACATTCTTATCTATTTATATTATGTTTTACCATGAGTTAAGAAAACTGGGATTTAGGGGTTTACATTTTTTAATATTAATTTGTTAATAACATGCAGTGAAGCACTTTGTGAATGTAGTGACACTTTGTGAATACATAATTTATCTTCAGTTCCATTCCATTATACATTTTTTATTGAATCAATCTAATATTTTAGTTGCCGTGCATATATATGCGTACTCATATATAAACATTAGAAGTGGGTAAAACGTAAATTCACGCATATTGGAAGAACAATTCTGCACAGTTTTTGTCTGGATAAAAGGGGACAGAGGTAGTATTTACCTCAGAGCACGTAAAGAGCAGGCTAATGTATCATTTCTGTGCAGGGGTATAACATCTGAAACCGCAGCTGTAGTTTGCAATTATGCAGTAAATATGCCAATCATATGTTTGAAAAGAAAAGTGGGGGGTTTTGCTTTTTTTTTTTAATTTTAATTGAAGAAAGAAGATATGTACAAATTGGAATCAAATTACAGTAGTGAAATTCACCTGACAATTTGTTTCTATGGCTGAAACTCATAATAGGGTTTTCAGAGAACCTTAAGTTATGGGAGTGGTAGATATAATTCCAAAAGTTTTTTGTAGAAAAATTAGTGAAATAATAAAATTTTTAATTTAAAATTGCAGTTGAGTCTTCTGTAGATGTGATTTAGCTGAGAAATTCTCCTTTTTTCAAAACTCTTGAAGTATTTTATTTTTAATGTAGGCAAAATAAGATGAATTTGCCTTTTCCTGACAAGCAGCAACGTTCACTGTTGCATGTTTTAAAGGGAAATGCATGCAATCGAGGAATATTTCGCAAGTTAAAGTAAATTATAAAAGAAAAATTACAAAAAAGCCTCAACCTACTGTGAAGGTGCAAGATCTTTAAAAGACAACATTAAAATAAAAATATTACAAATCTGAGAGCTGTTCTTGAAGCTAACATGGGATCTGTAGCATTCTGAGCATTTGTGCAGGCTTTTAACTAGAACCTTGTGTTTGCAGGATTGTATTTCACTAATTTTATCCAGATATATAAATTATTACTTCAGTGGTGGCAAGCCATAAAATGAACATCCAGAGCTGTAAGGAAGGAAGTGGATTGCCAGTTCTCTTTAGACAGTTTTTGTGTTCAAGTAGGATAGCAGTCCTGGCTCTCCTGAAGTCACCAGTAACTGTCTCAAATCACAGAAGTCAGTGTTTACAGAAATCGACACAGGTTCCTTGCTTATCTAAAGAGATTAGGAAATCCCCTAAAGGATAGAATTTCAGTTTTTATCTTGCATGTCTGTTGCTATTTGTAGCACAAGATCTCAAAGTCTTAAGCTTCATGGAGACCATGCTTATTTTTTCCAGATATTTTATTTCAGTTCTGATTGATCACTAGAAAAAATAATCATGAGCCAATTTTATTTTATGCTCTTCACAATTTTCTAACTGTTGCCTGAGTCTGAGGGCTGATCAGCCCTCCACGTGGTCCTTTTAGACTGACTTACATCTTCACTATTTCAATCTTTGTTGCACAGCAACTGCCTTGAAGTATTTGCTCTGTGGTGACAGTGGTTTCCAAGTCAATATAGTGTCATAGGGAACACAGAGCTTGAGGCAGTATAGATGGGGCAATTTTGGAAAGGGCAAAAATATTTTCTCTCCAAAGCATATTTATCACCTTCAGGGAAATCTTATCTTACTACACATTAGCATATATTTATATTTGTATTTTTACAAATATGACTGCAAAGAGTTATTTCTTGGTCTGAGATTCTTTGATGAAAGATGCTATAGATGTGTGGAATATTTAGATAAAGTGTTTTGCTATTGATTTGCTCCTATTGGTATGTGGAGCTGAGATCAAAACAGCATGTACAGCAAAGGAGTTACACACATGCATAGCTTAAATTATGTCAATGTTGACTCTCAAATATCAAAGACTGCTTACATGCCTTATATGCAGTTTGCATAGAGCCAGCTATAGATCAAGTCCCTTATGGGAACTCTAACTGCAATTTCCTTCATAGACCGTTCTGCAAAATATATTTTTTTAATAGTTGAAGTGCAAATAGAGAATTTTAATGCTAGAAATGTAAAGGAAATGTGGTCTCTGAAAGCAGAGGAGTGTCTTTATGCCTGCACGTCATTGTAGGTATGTTAAACAACATGCATTGCATTTTACCTATTGTATCCTGTGTGCTTTACATGTGAAAACCCCTGTGACATTGTTTTACATGGTTTTGGTAGCTAAATTTCTTCTATGCATACTCAATACATAGAGGAAGCATCTTGCTTTGGTGCTGTATAAAAAAAATTACAAACACTGATTTTGATGTTTGGCACACATTTTAAAGCTTTGCCCTAAAATGTTATATTTCCCCTGAAGTGTTTATCCATTCTCTACCAGATAATCCTCTAGGCTTCTGGGATATGGAAAGTTATTTCAGGAGCTAATTAGTATTTTGTGTACACAAAGTAAAAGAATTTAAAGATAAGAGAATTGCCCTATAGTATGTAATCCAGTAACTCATGAGAGTGTAATTCCCTGACTGCAGGAGCATTTGTAAAATTCAGAAATGTTAAAGACTTGAAAAAAGACTGCTACTGCTTTGGGGAGTGCTTTGTCAAGTAGGCGATAAGGTGGAGGCCTCATAATTTTTCATTAGAAACGGTTGACTCTTCTTAGACACTTGGCTCTGGAAGGGTCTTTGTTGATTCTCGGTGTGTTGGTCAGATGTTCAGTAATGCCAGGCTTGGGTAGGCCTGTCTGCTCAGCTTTAACATCACCATGTATTGTGCTGTGTATAAGAATTTTGGTTTAGGGTCTTTGGCTGCCAGGGTGCACTGATGGTGACACTAAGAAAGACATGCAAGTTGAGGGATGGAAATCCCTATGGCTGTTTTCCACTGTCACTGTGACATAAGAGCTGGCACCAGCCATTAGGATAGTGCCATATCATGTCAGTAAAAACAAAAATGTTTCATTTTGACAGATGTCCTGTCATGAATGAAGAAAAGTACCACTGAGGAAAGACTTAGGGTTGTTTCCTTTTCACAAGATGATTCAAAGCAGAGATAGTCTATGAGCTGGTTAAGTAACTGGTGTTGAGCCACAGGTGTCAAAATGCCAGTGATACAGAATGATGTAATGAAACATTAGAAAATATATGAGTTGAAATTAGATTTGGAATTAAGTTGGGATTTTCATGGCTCTGAATCTTTGTTTTAATTTTGATGTGTGTTTATTATCATGCTGTATTTTATTCTGTATCGTCTTCTGTGTTATTTCCATAGAATGTTTGTGTAGGAATATGAAACAATTCACCAAACTTCAAGTGTTGTGTCAATCAAATAATACCAGTGAAAATGTGAAGATTTGGTATGTTTAGGTGTACAAATTTTACTATTTATTGCTGCAATGCTGAAAGCATTGTTTCTGCATCTCTTGTCATGTTAATAATGATCCTTACTTTAAGAATACCAGATAGGTTATTCGTTGGCCCTACATCTAAGGAACATAGATGAAGTCAGTTTGCCAGAGTTCATATAGGAGGGATTCCATCCATGTCAGTTTTTACTCAGTAAATTAAGACTGGTGTTAACCATTCCGTGAGGGACTGAAATTGCAGCAGGCAAGACAAGGTACTATCCAACACAAAAACTGGACTTAGTCTTCATTGCATATTTATATGGCATACATTAGACAAAACAATCATGTGCAAGTAGTTCTTTTTCTCCTCTTTGTTTTTTATTTTTTAGTGTTACCTTCTAACCCTTTTGGTAGTAGGTAAAGGGAAGTGCCTTAAAATGTAGTCTGCCTCGTGGTAAGTTTGTGAATCTTTTTTCTCTTTCCAAAGAGTTGCTTTATAGTGAGCAAAACATGCAGGACTGTAGTCCCTAAAAACAGTAGTCCTAATACTTCACCTCATCCTTTGCTGACTTGTGCAGTTCTGGCATGAAAATGTCAGATTGGAAAGGGTCAATCCTTTGATCCTGTTCAATTATTAGAAAGATCAAGGTTACAGATTTTTCTCAACTGCAGCAATGTGGCTACCTCAGTTATACAGAGACTCAGCTTGTTTAACATACACTGCTGAGCAACCATCAAAGGTTAACCATTTTCCAACATACTAATCTAGCTGGATGCAAACCAACTACTTGATGAAAAATGCTCTGTATCCTGCTACTGTTTTTTTGAGTAATTAATTCCAACTCATTTTACTTTAAAAATTCTTCCTGGAACTTACCTGTGCCAATACTATTGTGTTTTTTCATATATTGTTTTCTTCAGTACTGAATGCTTCAGGAAATGGATTAAGTAATGCATCCTTCTGTGTATGTGTGCGTGCATATGGTGTGTGTTTGGAAAAGAATTGTGGGACAGGTAACATAAATACTGGAAAGAAACGAGCCTGGTCACTGAAATACCATGAGAAAGAGGATTTGATTTTTCTGGACCCAGAAGTTTCAAAGGGAGGGGCAGAAACAAACAGATTTGCAAGGGACTGCAGTATTTGAGTGGATAAGGAGTACCACAAAGTAGTATGTTCTTAAGATTTGGACGGTGGCTTGAGTGGTCTGTCTAATGCGGCCTTTTATGGAAGACATATGCCAAGAAGTATTAAATGAAGCAAATAAAAATAGAAATCCGTAATATTTATTTTATTCTTGGCAAAAGATATTGCAAACATTTTCTTCTGAGAGAGATGTCAAGATTTATAACTGATTACAAAAAGATCAAAAGAAAATATGGATATAGTAATTGCATAACACCTAGAAAAGGCTTTTTATATAACTCACTAGTGTATTCTTGATGGTCTTGTTCACAAAATCAGATTACTGTAATTTTATACATGAATATGATATTTGATATATTTTATGTAGGTGGTAAGCAAGATTTTGAGCCAAATTCTTCAACAAGGAAGTCCAGGTGTGTGGCAGATGGATAGCCTTCTAAGAAACCTGTACATGAATCTTGTCAGCTTAGGCAGTATTCACTCTCCTCAGAAATAGGAGGCTGTGGTCACTCACCAGAAGATATGAACAGTGCAGTAGAATGTGCATTTCTATGAAGATGGCGGATGCTAAAGTCTCCCTGAGTTCCCTGGTTCAGTGTGGAACTGTGCTGTGCATTCTTTCCTTTGCATGGGAAGTGAAGGCACAGAGTCACAAATGGTTTTCTGCCTCTTGTATTTAGACTTGACGGTCTGCTACATCCCAGGGGTAGCAATGTTCATGGGCTATTGGCCTTGGCAATCTGCAAATGGAGCAGGTCTTTTGAAGTCTCATGAAAAGTTGTGAGGATCAGAAGAAAATGAAGAACACACAGCGCATGTTGTCCTCCATATGCCATTTTGTTCCCTTATTTTGATACATTTTCTCTTCTTTCTCCTCTTCTAGACATACCCAGGTTCGGGCATTTCAATATCTGAAAACAAGATTTAGTGCAGTGATGCAACCAGTTCCCAGGTACTATAAGCTGTTCTGGCTACTGTCCTAAAAATTGTAATAAAGATACACAAAAACAAAAGTTTCAGCAGGCTTTTTCAATGGACAAAAAGAAAAAAACACCAAAAGCAAGTGTTCCTTGCTAAAACCAAAATTTTTGCAGCTTTATGTTTTAGAAACACTCAGACCTCTGTTCTTCATCCCAACTTAATGACCACAGGGAATCTAAAAAGGCTTTCTCCAGCCCATCCCAAAGTAAATGAATAAATAAATAAGAAAATAAATAGAATAATAATCTAACAAGCAACAGATGTTAAAATAGCTTTAGCTGCAATTAAAACAAAGTCTTTGTGCTGCAGAGTGTTTTAAAGCTTTGCATAGTCACTCCATTTCTCAATGGCTGTTCTTGTGGTAGGGCTAGGCAAGTACTTTTCTCCTTAGGCCCTCTCTCTCAACTCTCCACTGTTTTATATAAAAGAACTTTAACGACTGTGCCTGGATAGCTCTTCTTTAGCCAACCAAACATCAGACTTCACAAAATGGTTTATACTTTTACTAAGTTGCTTTACAGCTTCTTCACTAAGTCACTTCTCACTGGGGCTAACAAAACAAACCTAATGTGGAGCTCCTAAGCCAAGCCAGAGCATTGCTTTTCCTCTCAGTAGTCAAAATTTAAAAATAATGCATCCAGACGTTCTAAAAAGAGATTTTAAATATTTTTTTATCAAAAAGCAAGTGTGCTGTAGTAATATAGTTCAGAACAGCTAAGGGTTTAAACAATGAGACAATTCTACACTGTTGTACAACTACTAAAATAGAGCAGGGGACAAGAAATAGACAAAGTGTTCAAAACATTTTTTTGTTGATTTAGTTTATTTTTACTTAAGCAGATGGTAGTAAAAATCACTTTTTGACAGGAGTTACCATTGCAGTTTAGTAGACAAGAACTATATTATCATTTCAGGGGATTTTGATTTGGGCCTCTTTTCTGATAGCTGACTTATGTTATTTTATTTTATTTTATTTTAATTTAATTTTCCATCACATTCAAGTAGTACCATATTCCACAAACATCCCTATTGAAGAATTTCTCCAGATTTTCTTTTCTATTAAGACATCCTCTGTATTTATTTGTGGTTGTACAGAAGCATTAAGAAGGCCTGAACTTCAGGTAATGTAGCATCAACTCTTTCACTATCATATCAAACCAAAGGGAGGTAGGAAAATGCAAACTCCTAAAATGAAGTTACAGTCCAGTCTTTCTAAAGATTTCTTTCAGCAATTAATAGAGACTACTTATTTTCATGGCACGTTGTTCAATAAGCTTTAATTTCAAATTAAGAGTATTTTCTTGTCATTGAAATACTGAGTGAGGTAGATGTTTGGTTATTAACTCAGTGGTAGGCAACAGCTTTTGTAAATCACACTTTTCTAGTGTGTCAGTCCACATAACTCATAGAAGGAGTGATCTGAAAGGCTGGATGACTTTCAGAAAGATGCATTGCAGCCTTTTTGTTGTGGGGGCGACGTTCAGGCAAAATTAGCAAATCCAGTGACAGAATGTCTGCTTAGCTCATAAATCTCTGGAGAATTTTCAGGTTTAGCCTGGAGCGATGTTTATATGTATGTCAGTGAACTTAAAATCAAAGCCCCTTGCCTGGCCTCCAGGAAAGGAAATGCATCATGAGAATAGGATACCTTCCAACTCTAAGGATTCCTTATAATTTTCAACTGAACACCTCCAGGTTAATACTGTAGCAACAAGACTCTCACAGTGGAATGTATTGAACTGTCCTTTCTTGATTAATGTTGTACTTCTTCAGGAAGGATATAAAGGTCAAGGTTAGAAGGACTAAAGTGATTTACTAGCAGAAATCTGTTAGGTATTTTGAAGGGTGTTATTCAAGTGTCTGCTTTATTTCCAAACAAATGACTGAGCTTGGATTGGGTGGTTTTGTTTCCAAGGCTGCTGGAAAGGCGAGAGCAGCAGATTTGTTACTATTATTAAATAACTGAATAAATAAACTTCTCAAGGGCTTTTCTAGTCTAGATTGCAAATGTCAGGCCCTTATGACTTCCACAGTTGATAAATGTCTTAATGACACATATTATCTACCACTGCCTCTAAGAAGTGTGTGTGCCTCTGAATGTCTCCATGCTATCAAAACAATCAGCATCTGGCTAAGTTTGTTTCTAGTGATGTCTAAGGAAAATTGATTTCCACTCATCATAAAACAATTTACCCCTTAGCTGGGAGCAGATTTCATCAACTCAAAAGTAATGAAATAGTGATGGCAGATTAACAGATTATTTCTAATTTACTCACTTTTAGTTTTCTCAACAAAAAAGTATGAGAAATAATAAAATTATTAGGTTCTTTTTGAGATCTTTGAAATGCTTTTTAAGAAAGCATTTGGAATTCTGATCTGCCTGTATGATTGAACATCATTGAGAAAGTAAACTTCTATAAAATTTTAGTGTAATAAATCTAGACTATTTATAGTCTAATGTATGAAAAAAATTATCTGCCTCTACATTGCACTTTTTCAAAACATTTACACACTTGTATCTATTTGACTTAATACTTTAGGTCAACATTTTAGCATGTTTGTCTTTCCTTTTTAACTCGGAAGCAAACTTGAGATGTATCATATCTAAAATTATTTCAGTTTAAGCAATACTGTTTCAATGAGTCTTCTTGAGAAACTTTGGCCACTGACCTCCACAAGAGGGATAGCCCATATCCTACCCACTGCAAATTTACATGTTGGAGATTCTCCAGAAGGAATTAGTTAGATGTACTTGTGTAGTGCCTTTTGTCTGGATCCTTGGATAGACCCCTGTGAGTTCATATGTAACAGGATGAAACAGAAGGCAGATTGTATAGGTCACATTGAAGCATTCAGAGCCACAAGTTGCATCACAGAGTAACATTACTCCTTCAGAAAATTCTCCATTAACATATTTCTAGTGCAGCTTTCTGCAGATCTCTCCCACAAAATGTCAGTCATGGACAAAGTAAGAGACCTTAGCTAGCTCAGGTGGCACATCAAAGTTAAGTTGCTGCTGATGGATGGAGCTCCTGCTGGCTTCCCTCATGTTCCCTTAAATATGTCAGACTTAGAAATGGGCCCCATGGTCTTTCTATAGCATGTCCAGCAAGATTTCACAAAGTCATTTTAGCAGAAGTGTGTCAGATTATTCCCCTTTGGGTAGTTCTGCATAAAAAGACAATCTAGAAGTTATTATTCCTATTTCTAAATGTAAACTGATATTAAACATGTATTTTGTTCCTACAGTCCAAGTTCACTGACTGAAGAAGAGTTATGAGCAAGATGTGCAGTTTTTTCACCCTCCTTATTTCTGGAAGTTAAACACAAAACAGGTAGAGCAACTTTACTGATTATTAGTGACAATTGGCATTGAAATTGGTCATGTTTTGGTCCATTATCTCAATATTTTGTGTTTTATTATCTTCAATAAGTAGCTGGATAGCAATTTAAAAATAGGTAGATATTTGGCATTTGGGAAAAATTTTTCTGTCATGAAATGATTGAATGAGACTATAATGTCTGTTAAAATAAAATAAAAAAATCTCTAAGTCTACTGAACTGATATGCCTAGCAGCAATGTCATTTCAGTTCTCTCCCTGCTAACTCCTTTATCCATCATCTCTCCTTTTATGCTTAAAAGAAGCACCTTTAAGATCAGAGAATTTAAGTATAAATGGTCTCTGGTCTCACCATTTTGCTATTTTCACAGTCACAAAAGTGAATTTGTAACAACTAGTTCATTAATGCAATGGGGGTTTTTAACTCTACTACCATGTGGATCACTTAAAATTGAATAAAAAAGTGTACCTCTCTTTTACATATGGCAAATTTTAAAGTGAATTCTTGAAAGTAACTTTGAGGGAAAATCATTACATTTTGTCGATAAAAATTAGGATTCAGTAAGTCAAGTCAGGCAGCAGCAGTGATTTTCAAATGGTTCTACATTAATGACCAAGATCTCTGCCAAGAACTTCATGATGAATCTTTTGGAATTAAAATGCAAAATAGGATGAGATAAAAAGAAGGTCAAAGAGAACTTGGGTGAGACCTTATCAGGCAAGATTTTTCATTACTCTCCTCTTGTGAAATTTTTACTTTGGGTGCAAATGGATTGTAAAAGTTAATGATTTAAGAACACAGAATCCCATTATAAAATCTTGCCCATAGTGTTAAAATACAGCTTGAAAGATTAAGGACAGATGATTCATGCACTATGTTGAAAAGTAGATTAATTGCTAATTTTCTGATACATTCTATAAGAATTTATGAATAAATATGCAGGACTCTATTGCTTCTATAGAAAAATGAAACCATATGTAATTTATACCATTATTCTGACTTGATCATTACTAATGAAAAAAAATGGTGGTGTCTCACTAGCTTGTAAAATATCTCGAATATACTCTTCCTCTGAAATGTAGAGCTTGAGAATTGTTAAATAAGAACCTGACTTGGACCATTAATAAGCACCATCTGTTAAACAGTCAATAAGCTCTTTACATTAAGAAAGATTGTTTCAATGTTAAATTTCATGGATAGACTTTTTAAAACCACATCATGTTATCCCTTTTTAAGTGTTGTGACTGATTGAAATGTATGCATTTTCATACAGAGAGCCAGACAATACAGTTTTTTAGCAGTGTTTATTTTTGTAAAAAAAAAAAAAATAAACCAATGAATTTGAAAGGAAGTCATATCTGTCTTTTGATTGCACACTTTTTAAACAAAAATAATACAAGATGAAGAATGAAAAATACAGTTTTTATGTTGCTATGTCAAAATAACACCTAAGTCTATGAATGTTCAAAATTAAAATATATATACCTAAATGCTAGAATGTCTATTTTACATTATCTACAAAATGTATGTTCTAATCCAGCCCCAAATCATAGGAAAATACTTTGATACATATGAAAAGCTATAAACATAAGGAAATTTTGAAAGGAAATAACACACATAAAAGCTCATTAAATAATTACAACAACAAATAAATAGTTTGTTCAGCTTTACTTTTTGATTGCTGCCATGCATATTTTAGTTTTTGGTATATTGAGATAAGAGAAAGGTGAGCATGCAAAGCACTTTCTTTTAGAATTAATCTGAAAGCAGATACTGCTTTAAGCTGTTGTCAGAAGATCATAAAACATGATATTAAAGGCAATAGATGTGATAACTGTTCTCAGGAAAACAAACAACAAAGCATCATTTTACAAAATTGACTTCAGTGAATACTCTTGGCAAATTTTCTTTGCTTCCACAGCTGGAGAAATTGTAAAAGTTTATAATGTGATTTTGGAAGGCTTGTATTATTCCCCATCTTGAGCATTTGGAAAATCACCCAAAAGGTCCATATGCTGAGAATGCCCCTTTTGATTTTGGTCAAAGCAATAAGAATATAGTGTCAACTGAGAACACAGCAATGGCAGACTTGTCTTTAAGCAGTCAGAATGGTAAAGCAAATGGTTACAGGTGAGTTCAATTTTGGCACAAGGAGAGGGAAATGAGAGAGCAGAGAACGTTTGACTTCTAACTTGTACTGTGCTTGCTGGATTTACTGGCTCTTTTCCTTTCTTTGTGGTGCTGGATGGGTTTTGCTTGAGAGGTTCCCTCGAAGTTGTGGCTGGACTCATTGTGCTGCCTGGTGTATCGCTTGCACTTGCAGGCCGTGACCACAGTTATTTTGTAGGTTCTTATACTTCCATCCTGGCACTGAAGCTGGATCCTCTGAGTGCGAGTTTTGTCATTGACACATCTCCACTCCTGCGAGCTCCGCCTGCTCCAGTACTTGGTTCCATAACCTCCTCCAATCCAGTTGGGGAGCAGTGGCAAAGGGAGGCATTCACCAGCACACACCAGTTCTTTCAGGGGATTTATGCTGGTGCACTGGCCATCTGAGATGTACTTGGTGGATCTCAGTTCTCGACAACCAACTTGAACACGATCTGCAGAGTGCACAGAACAAGAAACACTGAGATTCAGAATGGAATGATTTCCTTAACCAGTCATTTTCACATTAACCAGGTATGTTTTGCAGAAGTTAAAGTAGGCTGTAATCTTTACAGGACATCTCTTTACTGTTGTGTGCCCCAACACAAGGGCCTCAAGTGCTGATGGTATCTCTGGATAATACCACAGCATAAAGAAATCCTAATGACATGCACTTCAGCAGTTGTGGTAGAAGAGGCAATTTTATTCTCTATACTTCTTCTCAGGGACATACCTTTTAGAAGGGAAAAAATGCCCCAAGGGAAGAAATGTTTCCTGCTTGTTCACAGTCTAGGGAATCTGCTCTATGATGTTTACAACAATTATGTTGGATCATTAGCAAGGGGGAAAACACTGCTTTGGAAACAGTTGAAATGCTTTTAAATGAATTTCAAATAGTGTGTTTCTTCTCATTCCATGATTACAGTGGACTGAACTCTCTCATGAACTCTGCGGCTCGGAGGAGACACTGCAGAAGTGGTAACAGCTGAAGTTACCACAGAATGGGGTTCTGCCTATGAAGTTTGAATGATTAGCACTAACAGTTTCAGAGGGGTCCTTTCACCCTCAAGAGAACACCATCTTTGTAACTGTAGTAGTCTGTATATTATATGTAACATAGGGGATCCTGCAAATTCTCTTAGGCAGCTGACAGAGTCAATATGCAGAGCTTCTCATACAGGCATGTTTGTACCCGTCTCTATGGCGGCTCTGCACCCTGCAATAAACACAACTGTTTATTTCAGTAATTACACTTTGAAATAAACGCCCACAGTGTGCTTAATTTTAATAAGCAATCTTTACTGGCGGTGCTCTCCCTCTTTCCGAAGGACAATTACGGCACAGATTCTACACACAATGCAATTAACTAACGCTTTTAAAATAGAAGTAATTACTAGAAACATTTCAGAGTGAATCATAAAAGGCTTTGAAGGTACATCTACATATCACAGCTACAGGCTGCTTCTGTTTCTGCTTGGATTTTTGGAAGCAAGTTCTGAACGGAGGCAATGCGTTAACATTGCTTCACCCTGTCCTCTGTGTCTCAGTGGGCAGGCAGAGAGGACTGTAAATCTGCAGGCTGATCCTAGGGAATATTGACAGGGCTGCTCTACTGCCTGCTTCGCAGAAAAGATTCAAGCTTGCCTTCCTGCAGCTGCACTCAGGAATGTACCTGGAAGCATCTGGTCACAGATCTGAGTTTGTCTCTCCTTCTGTTTTCTGTCTTCCCTGGCTCAGCTTTTCACCAGTGACAGCTCAGTGACAATGAATACCTACTGGGCTGCTCCAGTAATCTCATAATGATGAGATGTTTCCTGTGCATTTAAACCCTTAGCATTCATAGAAGCTGACACACCTGGCTTAGCTGAAAGGTATCAGTGTCACTTGTTGCCTTCACTTTCCAGGGATGACTATTTTTATCAAGTTGCTGTGGGTGGGTTGGTGTGTGTGTGTGTGTATGTTTCTCTCTTTGTATTTCTTTCATTTTAAGGAGGTGTGCAGGGGAGGAAACAGATAAAGTCAGCAGGTTTCCAGATCCCCAAGCATCTGACATATATACATAAAACTCAGAAGGAAAAGACTGGATATAAAAAAGGCAAGTTAGAGCAGAGATCATAGGTAAATTACGAGATGATTTGTTTACTTTTGCTGGAGGTGTTAAGCGGGTAAGTGCTACAGCAGGAAATAAAACTAAGCAGCGGGAACAAAATTCAGAGTTTTTTATTGCACTTGAAAAGTAGCCCAGACACCTCCCCTGCCCGCAGTGGGAGGTGAGTCAAAAAAAGCGAGCGCTCTGGAAATGCCTCTCTCTCCGTTTTCTTTATCTCTCTTCCTTGCCGGGGAGATACCATAGAACCCGGCATTCCTGGATGAACCTCCCTCAGGAAGTAACCTGCCCGAGAGAGCCGGTCTTACAGGACTTCCCAGCACGGGGGTGGGAGAGCGGCTGGCTCGGGGGCCGCCCGGCGAGGCAGATCCCGGGCCGGAACCAGCAGCATCTCCCCGTGGCCCGGCTTCCCCCAGGCGCCGATTCCCTGGAGCGCCGCGCTCGGGCGGGGGGTCCGGGGCGCTGCCGCGGGATGCGCGGCTCCGACCGGGGCTCCGCTCCCTCTCCCGCTCCCGCTCCCCCTCCCGGCGCCGGGCCAGGCGCGGCTGCCGCCCAGGGCTGCGATGGAAGTGCCGCCGGTGGGATACTCACTGTTACGGTCGGATCCAGTGCTGGTGTAGTGCCTGCCTCCGTTCCTAGCTTGATTCAACGTGCTGTTGCTGCTTGGGCTCGCCGCAGCGGGTTTAACAACGTGGGAATAAAGTATCTCTGTGGCATCGTTCTTGAAAGCCAAGTAGCTTCTCGTGAAGATGCAAGCCAAGAGAAAGCCATAGAAGTGAATGGCAGGGAGAAGCATGGCTGGTTCAGTCTCTGTCTGACAAAGCTGGATGAAATCTTTTCCTTCTGCTTCTTCTGTGTAACTGGAATTGCTCTTGAAGGCTTCCTTTATATATTCAGAGAGGTTTGGCATTCATTCAGGTGTAAAGTTGTGGATAGCTTCAGAATGAAAACCCACAAAAGGGGTGGGGTCCCTACATGAGCTGCGAAGACCTTTCACCAATAGGAGAGAAGACTGCAGTAAAGGAGGAGTTAGATGCACTAATTGCAGGATTCCTATTTGGGGCTTTTGAGGGTATCAGAAAACTCTTAGGAACGCAGTAGCATTCATGCTGAGACCTAGAGACTGCCGGCTCTGCCCTGCCATTCCCTATGGTCCTGCATGCCTAGCACTTTTGCCTGATGTGACTAACACAGTGTCAGAATGAGTCTCTCCTGCCCAATTTATGCAAAGTTATGTACTCTCTTCTCAAACTGAGATGAGCTCTATAAGGATGCAAAATGTAGAGAACTTAGAGAAGACTGCTAGTTACACAAATACTGTCTGCAATATACCAAAATTATTTTTAAAAAATATTGTGAATAATTTAAACTGCCTCTAGATGCTTTAAATTATGCAGCTTTGATCAACAGGGAGTACTGCAAGGAAAATTATTTGGTTTAGGGGAATATTCTCTCCCTGATGTGCGGAGTTATAAGTATGTATTTCTGTATCACCACATATAAAAAGTATCTCCTCTAGGCTCCTTAGTACAAAGGTATCCATATTCATAGCCTCTCACCATGCTCATTCACCAAACTAGTCTTTTTTAGTTTTGTACATTGCCTAGAGTATTCTTATATTTTAATGTATTATTTCATGTGATAAAGGAAACAAAGAGAAAACATGCAAATCTTTTTTTAAAATTTTGGAAGAATAATCCTTACTTTGGCATACTTTTTTATTTTGTCATGCACATACTTGATTTTATATAAAATTGCATGGCCCAGATACTAACACCAGTGTAAAGTGAGATGTTGCCAGTAGGCCAGTGCTTGTCTGCATCATGGTGAGTGCTCTATAGATTTTCAAAATAAATAAAACAACAGTAATCAACACTGAAAACTCTAGTGTTCTAACTAGAAAGGAAACCTTTTTCTTGGGAAAAAGCACAGCCTTGCAGAAGGCCATATTATGTCAAAGTTAGACTGTAATCTCACACTCTCTGTAACTGAGGTGATATCTAAAGTCACACTGGATTTTATTGCTGTAATAAAATCATAAGGGGAGCACAGGTTAGTTACATCTGTTGCCAGGATCAAAATCTGTCATTCAGAAAAGACAGCTTTGTTTCACCCTAGTCACAAGCAGACATTTGTCTATATCACCAACACTTTCCTCTTGCATCACTAGGAAAGTTATCCTGGATTTCAGTAGGAGTAAGGACACATCCACAGTGAGTGCCAAACTGATAGCTTTTGCTTAAAGGACACAGGAAAAACAGGAGTGTTGCAAGGTGAAGTGAGTCTTACTGGCAGAGCTGTGTGTGGGGAAGTTGAGTTGATTGCCTGCATCTATTATGACTAGCCCAACCCAGTTCTGGAATAACAAGAATGTTGCAAGGCAGAGTGAGATCTTTCAGCAGGGTAATGTATGGAGGAGTGGGATCATTGCTAACCCCTTACAAGCCTCCAAATTCCACTCTCATGGAGCATCTCATCTAACCCCAAAAGCAAAGATGTGCATTTTATCTTCCCTTAAAAAAACAAGTTTTCTTAAGCAAATAATCAAAACAAAAAGCTATGTACATTACAGATCATTAATATTTGAGCATTAATTTTTTTTCAACAGCAATGAACCTTGTTGATGTTCAAGTCCTGCTAAATTTTTTTTCATATTTACAGATCATACAGATCTTTACACATCTCACCTTCCCTGCCGGATAGTCTCTGTGATGAACTGAGTCACTGTAATTAAAAGCATGGAACCAATTTTCCAGTTATCCACAACATTTGTGTGTACCAGTCAGGGGGCCTCTTCCTAGTAGAGAGATTTTCCCACACTAGACAAGTCTTAGGAAAGTCAGAGGTTTCCTTGTGAGCTGTTTTCTTTGAAGTAAGGTGTATAGTCTTCTCACAGGGAAGATGTGAATGGGACTTTGGAGTTGTTATAGGCCTGGGTCTTGCCCAGCTTGCTAGGCCTCAACCTTTTCAGCTTTCAATGAAAACTAATGATCATCCTTTCAAATTTAGTCTAGATTGAAACCATGGGTTTTGTCACGTACATCTCTTGGTCTTGTCACTTAGAGAAGGAAGACCTCAAGAAAAGCCTCTTGCAGCCTTTGTAAAGGAAAAGTTTGGACCTGAATTTGCCACAGGAAAGATAATACAGATTACCTCATTTTTCTGCACTAGACACAGAGTAGATATTATGTTAATTTTATTTGTGTTTTACACTTGTTACAAAATATTGTGATTTCAGTTTCTTGGTCAGTACTGTCAGCCTCCCTGCTTTGAAAGGTAAGCAGGCTTCTGAGGAGTTTGTCAGTTAATTTGATTTATACTTTCTTTATCAAACCTCAAGCTTAGTTTTTCACTTTTCCTGAGTCTCCCTGAGAGAGATTAGAAGTTGCTTGAAGGAATTCTGATCAGATAAATTTGGTCATTCTTCCTCAGTGAACTTCAGAATCAAAAGATGTTTCTTGTTGCTTAACTCAGAATGAGTTCCCAGACTTAAAATATATTTTGCTATCATTAGTTAGATGTTGTGATAAGTTGTCAAAGGTGAAGGCTCTAAGTTATCCTTGTAGCCTCCAAAATAGACTTATCCATTGTAGAGTCTGTTCTCATTCTCGTCAGATTCGATGGCTTGTGTTGAACATTGCTCTGCTTAATCTGTAATATTGGCCATAAGGAATATATTACACAAGGTCTTTGAAGTCTGTATTGGCTTCCTTTTTGCCCCTGGGCATAAGTCAGGATGTTCTTATTGATCTATAAAACTCTATGTGCTTTGAGTCCTAGGCAATAAATTCTCTCTCCTTTATCTTCCATTATGATGCTTAAGATTAGCATGGGGCATACTGACGATACCTGAGTGTCTGGAGAGGTTGAGTGCTCAGTGTGAAGGGTCCAGGAGTCTGGATTTCACTGCTCCCAAGGATACAAGAGAGCTTCGTTCTGCTGCTTGGTATGGTGCAAAGGCCATTGTTTATTCACGTGCTTGGAAAGTGACTGTGGGGAAGACACAGCGCAGAAAGCCATTAACCAGATTAATTTGAATGTTTGTACATGTACCCAGGGATAAAGTGCTACCTTTAACTACACCCCTTTTTCAGCTTAACTGCTCCTCCTATCTTAACAGCCTTGCTTCTGAGTGAACCTAAACATAGTAGTAAAGCCATCCATCACTCTTCAGAGAGAATGCTATCCAGAGTTATCTGCACCTTAAATCTTGCTTTTTGCATTTTCTGTCATGGAAAAACCACGCTTTCTCAATGGATGTGGAATAATATAAGGCATACTTTCCATAAAGATCCCAAATGAGAATTCCCTTCTTCATGGTCATTTATAAGTCTGTCAGGATCCCATTCTCCATGTTTCTTAGACACTCTAATGATGTCCAAAGGGCAAAATTTTGTGCAGAGTGCACACACCTGTCTAGCAGCACAAAACAGCCACAGGGAATAGAAGACTATGCACTGACAAGTACAAATGACTGCCAGAGAGCCTTGCAAACCACATGATCATTGAATGTGCACAAGAAAAAGAAGGAATCCTCAATTTTTTTTATAAAACTGAGGCCTGCCCAGTTTTTAATGACAAGAAAAGGCCAGAATTTGAGTGAAGGCATAATGGAAAGAAAGGTTCAAAATTTGTGTATATATTTTTATTGTTATTTACAAGAAGACCATTAGAGCACTGCACTTCTGACTTGTTTCAAAGCCAGATACTTTGAGAGTAAGCACAGCCTCAGATAAATGATTGCAAAAAATAAACTGACATTTATTACTTTGCACCTTAAAACAGAAAGGATTGTCAGGCTATTTTCTGTTAAGCAATAAGTATATTAGTAATGTACTTCAAAGCTGCCTAAAATGTGATTTGGAGCTTGATAAGAGAACTTGTCTGAAAGTGAGGTAAAATTGTAGCAAATGCAACTGTTGAGAACTTGTAAGCTGTTGTGCAACAAGTTAGCATAGTTTTACAGAATTGTTAGAGAATCAAGATACCCTCCCATGCTGCAAATTCTAAAATCAAATATTTTTTGAATTCTGAGGTTTTTCTGTACTGACATTTTTTAATTTTCTCAGTAAGTTACATCTGAGAGATTCAATGGAAAACATAACATATATTCTCATTAATAAGAATTACTAATTAGTTCTGATTTATGTCTTCTTCATCTCCCTGAGATGCCATATTACAATTTTATTTATATCTGCTTGCTCTTATACGTAAGGTAGACAAAATAATTTAGGTCAGGCTGTGGCTTCAAAGGAGGTAAATTATCACTTTTATCAAAAAAGACATTAAATAGACTGAAAAGGGGGAATTTAAAAAAAATTATAGAAAAATTTACAGTAGAGTGAAGAACTCTTCTTGAGCATTTTAAGACAAGTTTGAAGACAATGTGGCTTATCATCCAACACATGATTTCTGCACGTGTTGAAGAAGAAAGAGTACCAAAACATTTTACAAATGAAAAAAAAAAAAAAAGGAAATTAGAATAACAGCCTGTCCATTTGTGATAACATTTTCAGAAACTCTTATATGACACTGAAATGTAACACTTCTATTTTAAGGAAATTTAGGACAGGAAAGGTGGATTTTTTTTTTTCCTACACATAGACACTGAAGTGAACTGGACTTTGGTATCTACATATTTTGTAAAGTGTTGCCCTAAGGAGTGAAAGTCCTATTGATTTTCAGTGAGCCAGTCACTTAAATGCTTTTGAAAATTTTACCCTCAGGTTAAAATTCTGAAACTCCTACTCAATGTTAAACAGGCAAAGTCCCATCAGCATGCCCCAGTTGCAAATAAAACAGAAACTGAGTAAAGGTTTTGAAGTCTGACTTGTTTCTTTATGTGTAATTAACTGAACTCTTAATATATCACTATGTTTCAGTAAACTGCTTTGTGCTTCTAATTATGTGGTCTGAAATGATTACAGTGTATTTAAAAAATGCACACTCTACTACAAACCAGCTAAGAAAATCTGGCACAGTGTCAGGATTTCCTAGGCAAACACTTGCCAAACCTGTTGTTAGATCCAAAGTCATAATTTAAAAACAAGCCTACAAGGTATCTGGAAGAAGATCCCTCTTTCCTTCCTTCTGCTCCATCTCCCACTCCCTTTACAAGGAAATTGCTTTACGTTATCAAAACAGAACAGTTACTGACATTTCTCTCCTGGTAGGAAACTTATCCCTGCTACATTCAGATTTTAGATTTGACTAGTGCATATTCTTGCTAAAGAAAAAAGAGTGATAGTGTCCAGATTCTTCAATCAGATAAACACGCACAACTCCCTGCTGAAATTAAGGAAGTTCCTGAGGGCAAAACCTGGCCCCAAATTAGAATTTTAATAATTGTAATACTATGTAATCTTTTCCTGCCAAGAGACAGAAATGGCCCATCCTGCTCAAAAAATTCACAGGTTTACCGCACACTCAGTATGAGGGTTTTGCCCATGAACCGCAATATAGTTGGTCAAAGTGAATAGAGCTTATTTTATTAAAATTAATCCATCCAATATGATGGTGCATTTGTACAGTACTGAGATTTTCTTATTTGCAGATCTGCTATAATCCAGCAAATCTTTTCACGTTGTCACCCTAGACAGTTTTAAACACGGAGAACCTTAATTAAAATGGAAATCTGTCTCTCTTAAAGGATCTATCTTGTACTACTGAGAGTATCTCCTTCCTATTAGAAGTTAGTTTCAGTCACGTAATTTTTTTTTAAGTCCCAAACTGTTTCATGAAATAAATGAATGAATCAGTCTGAATGAAATTAAGACACAGAACCAAGTATCATCTGACTACACAGACACTACAGCCCATTCCAGACTTCCTTTCCAGCAATTTTCATTACCTTGACTTCACATGTAAAAAGAAAACATAACAGGAAGAGCTGATTGAGATCTCAGTGGAATGCTCTAGAATCTCATTTAAAATTACATTTTTACTGAACTAAAACTGAGTAAAACTTATTTTGACTACAAAATCTTAACTAATAGAGTGGAAAAATGCATACTGAGAGTCAGGTTTCCAAAATTCTAGGGCTAAGTGCCTAATAGCTTTTTAGGCATTTTTATAGTGAGAACATTTTGTTGTTGCAGTTGAATCATGTTACTCACAAATATAATACTTAGAAACACATATGCAGTCTGTTCGGTGAAGAGTGTGAAAAATGTTATTGACATGAAGTTGAGAGGTGGGAATGAATATTCAGTACATTCCACCCATTCTCCAGGTTCTATGTAAAATTTAATATCAAAACACTTCAGGGAAGAACAAGAATGGCAATCATTGCAGCCATAAATGTCAAGATTTTAAAATCTTTTCTTCAATCCAAGTCAGAAAAAAGTCTTTACATTCTAAGACTCCTTACAGAAGAAACTTCACAGAAAGAAGAAAATCTAGCCAGATGTTACTATTTTTATTTTTCCTTTGATTAATCTTGACTTTTAATAGTGGCAGTTCACCCACAATAGGATAATCTCTGCCTTAGGTTTTAAAGGATTATTTATCTCATTTTATCTAATCTTAGAAGTCACTTAATATGGCTTCATAATAATAATTATTAGCTGTAGTTGCTTAATCACAGAGTTTTAAGCAAAACAATCCTCTATCCTGAAGTGCAGTGGATTTCAGTTTTCATCTAATACTCTATATATCTATATGATCACAACAGATTAGCACTTTGAATTAAAATGTAGTTAAAGTTATATGGTTACAAAATATTTTAACAATGAAGCCGCTGTCAACAGAGATAAACAACATTGATTATTTTAAAATTACTACTTCTCCAAAGATTAAACTTTGTCCATACTGCTCAAAACTGGCCAAAACAGTAGCTCTTGTCACTGTTGCACCTCACATCACTGTCCAGGAACTAAACAGGCTCAACAACAAATGCATGTTACACAATATTCAAAACCTTGACTCTGTTTATGCTTGTAACCTTCAGGCAATGAAGACATTCTTTTTCCAATGCAAAGCATGGTTGTTGTGAGGAACATTTATTTTGGGACTTCAATCTTTGGTCTTTGCAATGACAAACTGGTTTAAATGACTTATAAACAGTATTCAAGAAAGGAAACATCGGAACATTCTGTTTGTTCACTTGGCCTTTCTGCAATTCTTCAGAGCTTTTCAAAGGGTTGCTTTTCTAAAATGTATCCTAGCATAGAAATGTTGGACAAATAAAGCTTTCATAGCTGTCAACATCTGAGTTTGTTTTTCAGGAGGAATATTTCCAATAAATATTCACTCTGAAGAAAACCAGAGTAGTGTCCTTCCTTCTTGGAGTTTTCATCTAAAATGTAGCTCTCATCTCACATATTCATGCCTGCCTGATTAGAACAACAAAACCATTTTTATTATAAATGGAAAATCCTGCAGGTGAAAATTCCCGGCCTGATTCTTCCTTGATGGTAACTAGACTGGCCTCCTGCAAGTCTTGGAGTTGCCTATTTCCTTTGTCATTTGTCGGGCTGGATGTGTCAAGCCGCCTTGGTATAAACAGCCAGTAAGAGATGGTATTTTGTTTAATTTTTGTTTTTCTCATTACCTTTGCTACATCTTAGGTGGGTAGGATCATGAAATCTTGTCTTCCAGCCTCCCTTCAGAGTTTTGCCTCACAGATGCTCATTTCCATCCACTTCTTGCACAGCTGAATAGAATTAGCGCCCCATGCAGTCTGCCCCCTTTTCTTTTTCCATTGCAAACTCTGGCAAGCTGTTGGAGCATGAGAGGTGTGATAAAAACTGCCTGGCATTCCCACGTCTGTCCACCTGGTTCCTCTGTGCAGAAAGCACATTTAGCAACCAAGAGAGGAGACAGAGGATTGAGGGTATCTCTCCAGAGATTTTTTTTCACAATTGAACTTTCGAGGAAGGAAAAGCATTTGAAGTACCTATAAAACCTGCATACTTGCACAATGTCAGAAAGAGCCAGGTCAGAAAGATCAGGCAGGTCCAGGAGGCAATTTGGGGACTTATTTTATAAATTTGGTATTCTGAGGAGATTCTCTTAACTAGTAGGTGGCAATGCATTTTGTATGGTGCATTTTGCACCCATTTATAAAAATTAATTTGTGAAAAAGAATTTTACAAGTTTCTATGATTCTATGAAAGTACGTGTTGCTGTAGAGCGCCTTACAACAGTGAAGAAGCATATCTGATAGCTTGCTTACTTTATGCAAATGACATAGAGGAAAACTAGTTCAAAATTACTTCTATATGTAAAAGAAGTTATAACTTAGTTTTTGTATTTTATAGGTGTAGAGGAGGACAGTAAATGTTATAGCTCAAACACCTACCTGAACTTTGAGACTTTGCCCTCTCTAGCTGACATAAAGTTTCAGGACTGCTTCTTACTTGGACTGTACCACATTTACATATGTAGCCTCTTATGAAATGTGCGTAGAATAGATACCTTTTGCTCCTTCTAACTATATTGAGAACAGAAAAGAAGATCTCTTACATAGAATAAACTCTTTTGTTCTGGTCAACCCAATCCATAATTCTTGTAGACATAGTATCAGTACAAGATCTGTTAAGAAAGTAACTAAAACTGAAGTGCTAGAGTGAATTTATTCGTTAATGGATTTCTCTGTTGTAAAATGAGGAAAGCTATTTTTTATTACAATTAATTAAATCAAGTATAAAAAAACCAAAAGTATATGATGGTTACTAAGGACAGAGGAATGTATGGCCATGAGATGCATTTCATTGTACATTCTAGAAAACACTTTCGAAAAAAACTGTTTAAATTAGATAATTTGTTTTCTAAACTGTCACAAGGAAGAGCCATGCATGCTTTTTGCTTCAGCATTAGGGATCCAATCTCAGCCTTACTGAAGTCAATAGAAACCCTTCAATCATCTCACAGGGAATTGTGTTTAGAGCCTCCATGCAGTTAAACACTCACCAAAGGAGTAGCTGGCCAAGTTCTGATGATCTGAGTGTGCACTTTAAAATAACTCAAATATCTTTCCAATAGGTGGTACATGATATTTCATAGTCTAAAACATAAATACAGAAATGGCATGTCACCACCAGCCCAGAAAGCTCTTAGGTAACCAGTTTGGGCTTAAAGGCCAATATGAATTTTAACTGTGTATATGCAGCAATCAGAATGGTCTTTTTACTAGCTTTTTCTCAATTAGCATTGGATTCACATTTCCATGTTAGAAAGAAGCATCATATTTATGAATAGTATGGTTATAAAAATGTTGATTTATCCAGCTTGTTAAAATAATTTACATATTTTCATTGTTTCCATTACTTAATATTTATTACTAGTGTCACCACACTTGTACTAATTATGTGATGGCAGTCCTTCCCAAGTACTCATTTCAAACATCTGAGGGAGGGCTTTATTCCTTCTTCCTGTTAGAAGTGTAGTCTGTTTTGAGGTCATTAGTGAATGTATCATATCCTTTCCCTCCAATATGCATTGCTTCCTATGGACATTCAACACTGAGACTCCAATTTCAACCTCATGCCACATGCAGCCACTATAAAATAATCTAGGACTGTCCTTGAAAGAGAGGCTTGGAAATCCTCCAATTCCTATTTTGTATCACTCACTGTTCTTTATTTTGATACAATAGGTAATGTAGCAGTGACTTAATACCACGTCACCACATAAGACTTATCACACTTTGTGAAACTACAATACCTGAAAGAACTTGAAAATATCTTAATTATCCCACACAGAAAGATTAAAGGAAGGAAGACAGTCCCAGGAATACAGAAGGTGCTTAATGTAATCATACTTCAGGATTACTCTTGGCTATTAAGGTTCTTTTTGACTAGGGGTGTTGCAGAGGATTGAAGTCAGTCATTGTTTGCCTTATTACCTTATTACCATCTGAGGAGCAGAAACACTGAGTTTGCTCTCCAAATCTAGCCTTCAGCTCTGTGGCACACATAATCTTTGCATGGTAAAAGTTCAGACTGTATCCTGAACCTTAATTGGTTTGGGCTCCAGCATCAAAAGATGGCGGTACTTTAAAATATCTCATTAATCTAATCTCATGATTTTGGGACCATTACAATGCTTTTTATGTCTAGGATTTGCATCTCTACTGTCAGGCATGTGTGGATCTCAGAATATTCTCAAGAGCTAACTCTCCCATAATTCACACCACAAACCCTTAAACTAATACCGAGGTGTTATTTAGATGAGTGCCAGGAGGTGGAAAAACTCTCACTACTCTCAGAAACGTTGATTATACTCAGTGGCTTTGTGTGGGCCAAGCTTTTGTTCAGGCAGCCTGCCTGGCCTGCACCCAGGCAAAATCAATCATAGTAATGGTTCATCAGCTAGTACTGGGAGGTTGGTTTTCTTTGTAACAGTGTAAATTATTTAAAACCAAGCTGTGAGTGGGCTATGCACAAAAGCAGAGATGGAAAAATTGTGGGACATGTGGCTTAGGATGCCCATATGTGCAGTCAAACCCACTTTTCAGTTTGTAGTCTAGACATGGCCTTATGGCTTGGATTTGGCAATACTGAATCTCACAGAGATGAAAGTAGGGTTTAATACCCTAAGGCAGATAGATTGGAATGTGGAGAAAACCTAATAATGCAGGTTACTTTAATGTCTGCAGTATGACTGTGGTCAATCCCTCTCTTTTAAATGGGGAGGGGGAATTTCATGTCATCAAAATTTGGCAGGTACAATTCAAGACAAATAGTTTGAATCTCTAGTGAGTGTGGTTTGGAAACAAAATTAAAGTTCCCAATAAATTTCTGTAAATATTCTTTCTGAATGTTCAGCTAAACACAGCTTCTCTCTTGGAGGCAGCTGTAATAATAAAATATTTTACATTTATAAAGTGCTTTTCATCCAGAAAAGTCCCAACAGACTTTGAAAACTGCCTTCAGTCGAAATCACCTAAATATGACTAAACTGCATGGGGAGCAACAACCAGACATCGTTGCACAACATATACATTGGACTGCAGAAGTTTTGGCCATGAACACTAGATTAAAATTCTACCACTATTGAATGAACACTACAGTTGTTATTTACATGAAATGGCCAAGACCCTGGATTTTTCAAAATACTCAGTTGATTGCAAATTTTACTGGTCTACTAAGTACCTGGGAAGGTAGAAGCAGTGAAATTATTTGATTGGGATTGGAACAGTAAAAGTCTGCGTGTCTTAAAGCTAATGCTTAGCGTGTTAGTCTTCCCTTAACAGATATACCTAGATAATAGTTCCTATGTTTTGCATGCAGATGAGACAGTTGTCAGGTACAAAGCCTTAGTGAGGCTGCAGACAAGCAAAAGCCCTTTCCTACAGGAGAGTGAACTGAATGTTCCTAGCATTCATTTGCCTGATTGGTATGCTCTGCTAAAAATAAAAAATACTAAACATAGCAGTAACTTTTAAGAAAGTAAGTACTTCATGCAACTAATACAAGTAATGATATTGGGTGAATGTATACATTAAAATCACAGGCTTTTTTTTTTTTTGTGAGAGTGGAATTAAGATGGAGGATGCAGTGAGTACTTTTTTTGTTTGCTTGCAGAACTGTCATGTAGCATTGTATTTTGGCATCAAGTATGTTGGAAGATCCAAAAATGCTCGACACAAGTCAGGACTGAAATGTGTGCTTCTTTAGAAGCAGGAACTCTCACATAGTTCAACTGCAATTGTGCATAAGTAAGACAGGATCTAGCTTGCTGAAGAGTAGCTTGCTGAAATGCTGTTAGTTAAGACTGGAAAAGTAAAGGATTTACTACATGGCATTAGAAATACTGAATCAAATCGAAACCTCACTTTTGTGTATTGAGGCAAAAGTCTCAAGAAACTTAAAATGTATTTCACCCAAAGAGACAGATTTTTGGTTTATTTATTCCATGCTAGCTTACTGCTGCCAAAGCGCCCATTCTTCATCCAAGCATTTTATGTAAATTATCAATAGAAAACGTAGGGACAAAAGACAGCTCATATGGTACAGATAATAAACATGTATATAAAACTTTTTAGAATATATATTTTCTTCTTCCCTTTCAAAAAGTAAACTGTAATCTACATACTTTTTTTTTTTTAATGAGTTTTTGGAAGAATTCTCTTAAAGTTGGACCAACTTCATTTTAAAAGAAAGTAATGATTACAATTGATGTTGCTTTTTGGGACCTATTATTCATTAAAACATTTTTTAGCTTTCCACACATGATCTCCTGGCCAAGTTGTGTATGTTGTTCTGTGTCACAAACTGAAAGTCTTTAACAGTATAGCTTTGTTTCAGGGACAACTCTTTAGAAGAACAGAAGATAAGTACTCTTTTTGTAAGTGTATGGAATGAAAACTTTTCTTGTTTCTGATTTTGTGTTTGTAGGAGAAACATAAAAAATGGAAAACTGATTTTAGAAGAAGTCCTTAAAAGAGCAGAACAAAATCAGCTGTCCATTTCAGTTGGTTCATGAGGATGGTTTATTTTCTATCAGCTGGACATTTATCTGAAAAAGACAGTCACTAAAGCAAAGCACTATTTTCCATTATAGACTAAGAATCTGAGCCACAAAAATATATGTAAATTATTAATTCTAAAGGCTACAGATATGGCGAAATACTTGGCCTAAACATGACAAGAATTCAAATGTTATTTGTTACTCTTTCTTAAATTGAAGAGTAAACAGAACATAGATCCAATTTTATTTCATTTTTCATGGCTTTTTTAAGATTAGAGGGCCAGAGGATATTGCCAGGTTATTTTATACAATACATCCAGGTTCTTCTGTACTGAAGTTCATTACCTGTATTTGACTAAAGCACGTGTTTCAGAAAGACACTGAAATGTGAAGGAACACTTCTTCAGAGATGTGGAATCCCTCCCTTCTGCTAATCTGGACCTTCTCCCTTGTTATTAAGAATATATATCTTATCTGTAGCCTGAAGGTTGCGGATTTTACTTTTTGACCACAAAGATTTCTTGGCTATAATACTACCTAGAACTTTCCCTTGTAAAGATACAGGCACACTAGGTCTCAGAGATCTCTAAGTCTTCTTTTATTTCTCTCATTTATCACTGCTCAGTGTCTCAGACAATGCCAGGATACTCAGCTGAACACAAAGGAGTTATTTTTGTCTCTAAGAATATGGTATGAGGCTTGCTATACACAGAGTACAAAACATCAAGGCATTCATGACAAAAACCTAATAAAAGAACAATGCTGTCAAATTTTGAGCAATGTCAGAAGAATACCTTGATAAAAATAGTTGTATCTGTCTTGACCTTTTTTACAAGCTTTGCTTCATGATGCAGATAGATACTGCTAGAAAATGAATTAGTTGAGGTGGACCCCCCCCCCACCTCTGTTTTTATGGGGTTTTTTAAAAGGTCGTATAAAAGAACTGGGCTTATTTCAGGCTAGTTGCTAATTTTTCACTGGATGCTGGTATTTTGTACCTCTGCACAGTGCAAATTTGCATTCTCTCTAGAATCATCTTGCAGTATAAATTCCAGATTCATTAGACTGATCTCACTGAACTATACTGGTTTGTGAATAAGTTATACAGACATTGTCTTTGATTCTAAAGCTGTGCACAAATTGGGAAGTTGGTGCTTTCATGGGCATGAAACAAATGCCTTCCTAGGACTTGTGGGGTGAAGGTTGGTGTCATTTGATGTGAACTGGAAACAAGGTTACATGTTCAGGCAAGCACTGTGGTTTCAGACCAAAATTTCCATCCCCTAGAGGTATATTTCTGTATTTCTTCTGTATTTCATCAGGCAAACACATGAATCTGCAGAAAGCCTTAGTAATTATACTGATGCCCCACATACCAGTGGAGTGTGACAGTCCAGGTGCATACCAAGGAATAAAGGCAGTGAGTGCTGACATTTTAAACCACATAAGGGTACATGCAATTCCTCTTCATGTTTCACAGGTTCTATAGAAATCATGGGGAAGTAAAAACCCCCAAAATTCTACTAATAAACAAGGATTTAACACAAAGATTGGAAACAAACTAGAAAATCAGAAACAGAAGAGAATGAATTAAAGGATGGAGCATACTATTAAATAGGGTGCCACATAGCTGCACATCATCACTAAGCACTTTATACCAAATTATGAGCTCTACTTCAACCATTTCATAGAGATCTTATGACTTAAAGCCAAAAGAAGCCTGAGTTCTTGGGTTTTTCTTTTTTTTCGTCCTTTTTTTTTTTTTTTTTCTTTTAGTGTAACTGTTATTTATTTGTCATTCTGGGCCAGCTCTCTACATAGGAGGCAACTCCCCACAAATCGATCTGCTTGAGAAGTGGCTAAGCAGTGGATGAGGACAAAGCGTAGAGCTGTGCTGGGGGAATGTCTGTTGGGAGGACTGCACAGGGCAGGAGCAAAGGTAGATGATGAAACAGTGAATCCACCTCTTAATCCATGATAGCTCCAGAACCTTCCTCCTCATCCAAAGCAGATGCTGGAGAGTACACCAGGAAAAGAAACATTGATGTATTCAAAGTTAACTAAATCAATCGCAACTTTGAGTGTGGGATCTACATATATGGACTCAACCCTTTTTAACTTGTGACTATGTATCTACTTGTCCAACAAGGAAATTTCCTTTGGCAACAGTTTCATTTAGTTGACATACACATAACGAATGACACGCTACAGGAACCATAGATTCTATTTTTTTTCTATTTGGTTTTTCTTGACTTACTGTTTTGCTAGTAGGGAATTTAAAGTGGTATGGTATTCTTTCATAAACACAACCAGATTGCACTCAAATACACACCTACAGCTCCATTCAGTAAAAAAACTTCAATTATCATCTTGTGGTTTTCTGTGAAATTTTTTCAGTCTGTCACATTTCCTTTCTCTATTGTTACTACAGACTCCATGGGGTACCATAAGTGAAGATTCACCAGAATTCTCTATTGTAAGATCATCCTTTTGTGCTGGCTTTTGTCCTGGCAGTAGATAAACCATCTCCTTCACTCTGTCTGGGACACAGATGGGTATGGGCAACATTCTTCCACTGTTGAGTCATTATTTAAAAGGATGTATTTTTCCACTTTTTAGTGGCTTCCCTTTTTCAAAATTTTGTCATTGAGTAGACTGTTGAATATTTTCTGTTTATATAAGCCTGGTCTTTTCCTAAACCAGCTTGAATTGATTAATTTAGTGTCAATATTCTCTAAACCTTGCAGAGTTTCTTCAGTTCTAATAAAATATGGAAACTTGAGATCTTCCTGACTCCATTGATTGCTGAAAGATGAAAACGGGCAAAATGTAATGCAGCAATAAAGAACACTGTTTACCATGGTTTTTTTCCCAGGTATGGCAATTTAATAAACTGTAAAATTTGCACTTGAGCATTCAAGTATCAAAAAATGTTCGTGAATTTCAAGAATCTGTTGTTGGTATTTGTGAAATATGCACACAACTGTTTCTCATTCCTTCAGGTGGGTCCTGGACCTATGTCGTGGGCCATTTATAAAGTGGATAAATGTACTTAAAACAAATGTTTATATTTGCAAGCAAATACATATTTTTGTACTATAAAATTTCATTTTGCTCAGATATCTTACAGTTTTGTTGCCATATTTAGTCTCATGCTAACGGTAAGAAGCAGTATTCTGATGAAAATCCTTCATAAGTATGGCCTCTAAATAACTCAGACTATCAGACCATTGTGTTTAAAGTATTAATTGTAACAAAGTTCAAATGCTGATGATACCTACAGCATCATTTAATCACTGAAATTTTAGCCTGTGCTTCTGCAGTATTTATCATGCTTTTATTCATATCACAAAGCAGTCTCAAAGCATAGAAACCAGGTAGCTTCTAGCTAAGATTGATCTAGAAGATATGCTCCAAAAGCACACTTAATGTTCTCCAGCCACAGGTCCAAACTAACTATCTATCTATCTATCTATCTATCTATCTATCTATCTATCTATCTATCTATCTATCTATCCCAGAAATATCTTCCTGAAATGTGTGATGTGGCTGTTAAGTTCTCAGCACTAACTCATGCCAGAAATGCTTTCCCATTGGCCTGCAGTGCTCACCAAAGCAGCCATCATTCACCTCAACCTACCTTCAGAGCAGAGATTACCTAGATGGGCTTTGTGAATCTGACTGGAAATTTCAGCCATTCAGCAAAGTGAACTACAAAATGGAAACACAACTGAGACAGGCTCTTCTATACTTGAGGATTCATTGCATCTACCTAAGGTATTGTAATGTAGTAGCAAGGTAAAAAGCCCTGGATCAAAACTTTTCTCTTTAGACAGAGTCCAGAACAATTAATTTCTAGAATATGCTTTTCTTCCCATTGGTGAATGTTTTGAGATATTTCCTTAGAATCAGGATATTCTACTGAATTTCTTAGCAGCAAAAAAAGAATTTTGAAGAATTTTGAAGACAGCATTATTGATAATGTATGTTATACATTTGCATTCTGTCTGCTATGTTTATATTTCTCATCGAAGCATGCAAAAAGAGAGAGACAGGGTGTCTTTTTAAATATTAAATTGAAAAAAATGAGACTGAATTGCATCTGTGTATAATTATAGCTGATGTGCTGAAAATTTGCAGAGCTATTGTGAGCTCATCCTCAGCAAAACCTCACACAATCACCCCTTTTGTGCCAACAAATGAGTTAAATAGCCTGGACTTTTCCACATTGCAGCAGTGTTGGGAAATATTATCAACACCACTATAATTCTAAAGAGGTATAATACATTTCTGTATGCTGGTTTCTAGGTTAAGTTTGGCTATAAATTTGTAAGCACATGCAACCATATAGTACTTTCCCATTATATTGTACAATAAAGAATGTTAAAATACACAAGTTGTATATGCAAAACAAAGTAACCACAAATTTTTACTATTCAGAAAGCAGCAGTATTCCTGTAAAGGGAGGACATAATTTACTGAAATTATTTTTATTAGGCAAGCACAATTTTGACTTTTATGAGGCCAAGATAAGTAACATGGATTTCTTAAGTTATTTTAACAACAAGTTGAACTATTCAAGCTTTACATTCACTTTTAGGATTAATAATGCTTAACAGATTGATCCTTGCATTTACCTAAAGCACTGAATTTAATTTTAAGAATGTAAGAAAGGTTTTACTGGATCAGACCAATGGTCCATCCAGCCAAATTTTCTGTCTTCACAGTAGAAATAGGAAAAGCTATTCAGAGGTTAACAAACCCAGCTGTTCTCAGAGGTCCATTCCTCTTTCTCTTTCCATGACATACCACTGTTGTGCCAGGCCTGTCAGAGGTACATCCTAACCCTATTGTGATATTGTCCATCCATTTGTCTAGTTCCTTTTGGAACCTCTTGATGTCCTGAAATCCCATGTGATAGCAAGTGCCAGAAGTCCACTACTTTGTGTTTAAATAAATGCTTTTTAAAATTTGTTTTAGGCTGATATTCTATTACTTTCAAGTTCTCATATTATAGGATAGAATAAACAGAAATTTTGCTTCAACCTTATCCAGAATTTTCACGACGTTATCACTTCTCTTCCCCAACTTCTCCTTTCACTGCTGAAGACTCCCAATCCTTTTAGTCTCTCCACATAAAATAGCTGCTGAATTCCATATTAAATTCCCCTTAGAGCTACATGTTTTATACAGAATGCCAAGATATTTTTTAATTTTTTGAGAGCTTCTCATCAACTTTGTGATTCAAAGTAAACTGAAGCTTTTCATATTATCAATCTGATAGTTGTTTTTCTAGCAAGACAAGTAACTTTTCCCTATTGCTTATGCATAGAGGTCCAAAAATTACTTCTGGAGAATACAGTTTGACTTTCCTCCTTCCTAATTTCCAACAGCTATTTTATATGTAATAATATTCCTTAACTTAAAATTTAATATTTAAACAGTACCTAATTTTTGCTTTAGCAGGCTAATATACTTAGATGTGCTTCAGTAATACACTTTCCTCCAGTGTGCTATTTGCTTATTCCTTTAGTGCATTTATCTATATCTACAGCTCTTTTAGTTATGTTAGGCTCTCCTGGAATGTCTTTAAAGTGTTGCTCAAAGACTCTGAATCATGTATATTCGTTACCATTTCTGACTCTCAGTATTTCTTCTGTTCTAGCAGCTTCGACTGAATACTTTTCACTTTCATTTGAGGGGTGTTTTTTCTACCTCATCTGCTAGAGATTTAATTTTGCATTAGTAACAGGTATTATGTACAAGCACAGAAGCTTATGGCCACAGGTAGCTACCTTTTTTTTCCTCCCAGGAGAAAAATACAAGCATTGTGCTGACTGTTGGAGATTTATAGAACACAAAGGCCTTATTCATTCTCATTTCAGGGTCATCGCTGTGTGATCTTTGAACAACTTGCAGATAAGCATCAAGAAGTCCTCATGAATAACAATGACTAAACTGTCAAGGCAGTAATAGTATGATTGAAGAGAGCATCCCCTAAATGCAATACATAGTAAGGAATGTGGAGAAAACTTCCATGCCTTACATTTGTAATAAAATGGCAAGTGCCATTTTTTATATAATGGTGAACTGGAATATTGATTGGAATCAAGTCTTAAACAAATGGCTTATTTAACCAAGAAGAGAGGGGGATTGCATTTTGGATAAAGCAGAGTGACGTGCAGGAAGCTCAGAGAATACAGTATCTTTCTCTGACTCCTTTATTCCTCTGTGGGAGGCCGCTTTATAGCATTCAAGGAAATGCCCTGATGGTGCTGCTGAGTTTCATATGAGCACATTGACAGGATGCACAGTTTGGCACAATTGCCTATTTCTAATCTGAATTACAAATAGCAGTGGTGGCAAAGATCCAAACTGACCTATACTGGTGGAATAATTCAAGTAATTATTCAGGAAACTGTAATGCAAACCCATTTAGTTCTTTATTTTCCTGTGAGGTTCAAAATGCTGCAAAAATCTCATGGTATGCTACACAATCGTGAGTTCTATGCTGCACATGTAGATTAATATGGTGAGGTATCTCATGAGACTGAGACAAGAAGATACATACAAAATGGTTCTAAGGAGTGATAAACTGCGTTTATTTAGTTCCTGGATAAGTTTCATAGAAGAAGGACACATGTGAAAATTGGATGGTAAAGATTCCCATGCCCAGATCAGCTAGGAATGTCATGTATACTAATTAAGCAAACAGAAACAAGAAAATAGTTTCTATGTATTTTTGAGGTGCATACAATTCACAATAAGACAGGTTTCCAGTCTCAGTGCCAGATAAGCCTAGTCAAAAAAGATAATTGATTGGTTTTATGCAACGCTGCACAGTGTCTAAAGGCATTCATAATCTATGGTTGATTGCATTTTGAATATTGCCAAAACGAATACAATCCCCTCACTGTTGGACAAGATCACAGTATTTATATTGACAATTGAGAACTTTGAATAATACATGGTCCCATCATCTTTTCTATAAAATTAAGACTCTTTTATATTTGAAATCAAAACTAGTCCAAATAGTTAGGATTTTGACATGATTTTTTAACTAAAATGGCTTATTTGTATAAGTTGTGTCATATAAATATGACATATTTGTCATATAAATATGAAAATACATTCTCACAGTATGGACTTGGATTCAATTCAATTTCCAGTTTTTCTTAAATGTTCTTATAGTAAACTGTCTTCCCTTACAAAATGAGATATAAAGGAAGTTCTAGTTTTTGAGACTGAGAGAAAAAACAATGTTCCCATTTAAAAAATCTGTCTCAAAAATTAGTGTTAAATATGGAGACATCTTTCAAGAAGAGTGACATCACATTCACTTTGTCATAGCACAAGCTGAGGGAAGAGTATGTTCTCTCTCTGAGAAATGTCCTGCTTCTCAGCCAAAATTTGGAATAAAAAGCTATTTAAACATTTCTAAGGGAACATGGGAACCATCACTATAACCTGTGAATGTCCCAGTCAAGCAAGAATGCTGAATCGCTTATAACATACTAATTGTCACACACTTCAAAGAATTATTCTCAGGCTCAAACTTCACTGTATACATTCAAATATTTTAAAAGTTTTTAAATCTATTTTATTAAAGTATCTTTCAATCTACTTCCTTTTTCACCCCCTTCTAATTGCAGAGAGCTCTGCTATTTGGGCATCAAGGTGAGAGTCAGTAGATCTTAATTTTGTTTCCATCATTACTATTTTGTGCTTTGAATTTCACATTGATAAAAATAAATTCTTTAGTATAAAGCTTCAGGATTTATTGATGGAAATATCTGTTTGCAGAAACCAATGAGACTAATTTTGGCTGCTGGCTCCCAAGAAAAGCTCTAAGTTATCTAGATATCCTAGAATAAATTTGAGACCTAAAGCCAAACCAAAGCTGTAAGTGGAATAGGTTCACCACTGCAGTATATCCAGTGAACAAGCAGTTACATTTTGCTCGTGGAAGACTTGAGCTGAAATTCCTGCCACAAATCTGACAGACGAGCAATTTGGGGTCCTCTATACTCATTGGACTTGGGGCATAAATGACCTTCCCAGAGGAAAGTATATACAGAAAAACTGATGGAACTGGTATGTTGTGCTGATGCTGGAGAGCCTCTGAAACAACGGGAATCCCATTGGGTACTGGTGCCACTGCCCAAAAATTACCTCTGAATGTTCTCATTCTTTACAGGCAGTGGGAGAGGGCACTGGGGTGCTTTGGGCACCTAGCAGATGTCAGAGGTGCAAACTGCATTTTCTGTTGGCTAGCTCAGTGTACAATCTGCACTGCAAACTGATTTCAATTAATTCCCTTTTGGACAGCTAATTTTTCCAGGATGGCGAGTTTGCTCAAAATTATGAATTTCTGTAAGTGAGAAGGTTTTCATGAGTCAGGCACAGCAATACTAAATTTTCTAACTCTTACGTTTCACTTCTATAAAAGTCTTCTGCTTGTGAGTATTGAATAAAATTTTCACACAATTACATTTCATAATGGTATTATTAAGCCAGGGACACTTATTTCTGGTAGGTTTGATCTTATCTTTCATCTCTATTGCTTAATTTTTTTCTTTCTTCTTGTCTACTGTTTCTCCAATATCCTTGTGATACAAAATGACATGAGCTTTACAACATAAGTGATAATGGATCGCTGATGAAAATGTATTGCTGAGAGTCAGGGTATAATGAGAAGCTGCACAGTTAAGATTTTAAAGCCCAGCAGTGAAGTTCTGAGGGCCATCAGAGCACTGAAGATAGAGATGTCACACTGTGTGCTATCAGGAAGGCTGCAAAGGCACTTGTCCATGCTGGCTGTTCTGTGAGGGCCATGAGGTCTGACAGCCTTGATGAGGGAGATGAGGATGCTTTGAGGTCATGGAACACCCATTTATTTTACCATGGGTTCCAGTTCCAAATATTAATTTGTATAATTTTTGAAATGTGAGAATTCTGCAGAACTGCTTTCTACCTTTGTTGACACTGTTTCCAAAACATTAATTTGGGCTCCTTTGGTTCTTTCAGGCAGTATGAGAAAAGGTCACAGAAAATTGTTCAGGATGTACTGTTTAATTTTAGCACACACATTGTATGCCAGAGTTGTTTATGTATGTGGTTAGCACAGCAACAGAGAGGGGGAAGAAAGAATCAAAACCCCAACAAAAACCTCAAACCAGAAAGTCAGTTGCAATGAATGGCAGTTCAGCTTGTTCTTATTTGTAGTGGATTTTTTTGCTGGTAATTATTTTGGAAAAACCCAGTCTTTAACTACAGTCCCATCTACTCTGGACTTAAATAATCAGCACTGCTTACTAGTGACCTAACTTTAGCGTCTAAAATGCGTTGTGTTACTGACAGTTAATAATGTTCTAATAGTATATGGTTTTTCCTGTTCTGAGAGTTAAGATGATACTGTGTAAAATGCTTGCAGATATATATCCAACTCAAGCAAATTCCCAGCAGAGCACTGAAGATACAGGAAATCCTGTAGAAAACTATCATAGTACAGACTAGGCAATATTTTATTCCTGCCCCATTGAACAAAGTATTTTAAACATGTGAAATTATTTCTTTTAAAGGAGCATTTTTGAAATCTGAAAGTTCTGCTATTACAATTCTCCTTTCCATTCTGAAGTTACATGTTTCCTGGATCTCTAGGACTTTCTAAAAATGTTCTGTTTTAACAAAACAATATATTTGGGTAGCGTTCTTTAGGTAAAAATCTTATCACCTTGAATGAGCTAAAATAACAAAAGTCAATGCTGTGGCTCTGTGTGTGTGTGTGCACGTGACTAGAATTCTTTTTATTGCATGAGACATATACTTTTTAATGGAGTAATTTAAAATTCCTAATCGTCAATCCACACAAAACAAGGAGCTCCCTTGTATCAATAACCTTTAACTAACATCAAATCTTCTGGTCCCTCAAGGCAAATAATCAGGTAGCTCTGACACCTGCAGCTACTGTAAACATTCACCTAAGAAGGAATCAAGCTAGGCTAGCAAGAGCCTGGGGAAATATAAATACAGTAATTGCATTAAAAATACTTCAGCTGGTGCTTAGAGATTGTGCAATCATGAATAACTACTCTTTTCTAATAAAACAAACCCCTAGAACTCAGGGGTTTAAAAGTTAGCCTACTGTGGGGCTGGAGCAATTGTCAGATACACTTAGGAGAGGAGGCGTAGTATGGATTTAAGCCATGTTCATACACCAAACTATTTGAAGGTAGAAAAAAATGTGTAAGATAACAATTCCTTTTAAGGTCTGCTGGCAACTTTACAGAACACATCTAGCACATTAAAAAAAAAAACATAGATTTGTCTGTAGAAGTGGAAACGGGCTCTATCCATATGTGACTTTATAACTCATGACAGTCTTTTTAAAAAGAAATTAAAAATTCATGCTGACAGACAAAAAGTAAAATTCTCAAAGGTACCAGTGTATTTAGAATTCCAATTCTCTAAATGTTCTTTATAATTAATGTTTTTTCAGCAATTCCTCTACGCTTAACAAGTTTCCAAGGGGTCCATACTGGATTCAAATTGTGTTCTGCTACACAGACTCTTACTTGCTCAATTTCCCTACCACTTTTACAGAAATACTCTCAATATTTTTCTCCCCAGTGCAGTTTTGCGAATTTAAATATGTATCTTTGTTAGTCATGGGCCTAAAAAATGCCAATACATATCAATATACATACCATACCCTTACGTATCATTGCACAAAATCACTGTAAAAAATAAGAATACGGGCAAAAGAAAATTTTAATCAAAATTTATTAAACTGTTCCTCTGTGACAGGGAAATTATCTTGCCTACCAGATGTAGAAAAACGTCTGAAATCAGTAACCATTGTGGAGTTTGTGAAAATCTTGAAGTTCATGGAACTGCTCTTCAAGCATCTCCTCCAGCTTTTCACCATTCAATGTTACCTGCTCCCACCTTCTCCAACATGAATGCAAGAAAGAAGGAACAAAATCAGAAACGGTTGTGAAACATAATTATGGTATTTTCATTCTGCTGCTAATTGACAAAAATAGGAAAAATTTATGAATGTGGTTACATGAACTTAAGAGGAAAACAGTGGACTTGATCTAGAAAATCTGTTCCAAGTCTAGATCCTATTTTCTGTGCCGGACACTGCAATAGTGGCTTTTGCCATGTACAAACATTTAAGAGACAAATGAGAATTAATCCATTACTTGCCTTTGATGCACTGCTCTGGTGTCCAGAAGTCATTTGACCCTAACTTTTTTACTAGGTTTAGCTACTTTTTGTTAGCTTTAGCTTAGGTACAGCACTGAGTATATGGCAAGAATTAGAGAATAAGAACAGTAGTAGTAACATAGTGTGTAAGTAATTCATTCACACAGTTCAGGTCAGTAGAACTTTGATAGACTAAACAACAGTTACAGGATACCAAAATATCAAATCATTGAGAAAGATGAGTCAGAGTTTCTCCCAAGGCAAAATTCATGAAGAATCAATTTCAGTGCCAGGTAGCCAAGAGACATAATGTAACCCATATTTAGATTAGGATGTATGATCAGTATTATAAATAAAGATTTTTTTAATAATTCAGATAATAATTTTAAGAGCCCTGGTATTAAGATTGCACTTCTTTTCCCTTGAATGAATGTACACGCAAGTTCTTATATGTATAAATTCAAACTCTTCTTCAGACTTTGGTTTTATTTTGCATTGCATATAATCATTTTTATGTTTTTAATATTACAGTATTAATTCAGCACAGGACATGTATTATCTCTGGCATTAACTGACCAATTAAATTATTACACTTGTTATTGGGAATGCTTATGCTCTCTGAGCACTTTCTTTAAACCCTCCTGGCTCCATAGAGAGTGTTTAGGGGTTAGCAATAGATATGGACCCTCCAACTCCCACGGAAATTGATTCTGAATTGCTTTTGTGCATCTCTGTGTGGTACAGTCTTGCACCATATAAGCACAGTCTCACTGTCAACATGTTAAAAAGACAGAATAGTGAAAGTTTACATCTGATAGTTACATTGGCAGATATCACTATTAAATATTATTTGAAAATGAAAAGTTAAGGGCTTTTTTCAGTATCTGCAGGTTATAAAACAGCTCACTGACAGAGAAATCTCTGAATTATCAGGGACACTGGATCAGTCATCAGTAAGAAGTATTGACTTCTACTCGCAGATAGCTCTGCAGAAATTCTTCTACAAAACAGTTATTACTTAAAGGTTAAGGTAGTCAACTTTGTTAGAAAGCAATATTAAAAGTTTTAAACATGCATAATATGTATTTTTATGAAAAATACTGTGAATATTAGTGTATATATATATATATTAGAATAGCTATAAACCATTGTGGAAGTGCATATACAACATTTTGAAAGATTAGGATGTAAATTTCTGAGACTAGAGTAATAGGATCATTTGCCATATGGATGTTGTTTGCAGAATGTTGTTTACATACCCATGAAAGAGCTGCAGCAGACAATAATTTCTTTCCTGACTGTTGGTCAGACTTGGAAGCCACACTGCAGGAACACTCCAGCATGCAGAATGGCCAGGGAACAAAGTTTAGAGTTGGCTATATTGAAATGAAAGATATGTCGAAATTGTGCTGATAGAAAAATAAGACAAAGTATTTTTAAAACTTTCAGCAGGCTTGTCACATTAGTGGTGGTGGTCTTTATTCTCTAGAGTAGTATTCAGTTGTCAAGTCAGAGTGAATCTGGATTCAAACAAGGTGGTTCATCCATATGATGCAGTCTGCTGGGACAATTTTGCTAGAGGCTGCATCTGGACTGTTTCATCTTCTTTCCTTTCACTCACCATTGTGTACAATATATTAATTTATATTATGCATAATACTAGAAAAATTAAATAATCGTTCCCAGGCAGCAGCCTAGCCATTCCAGTTAATCATTACCTTAAAACCGAAAACAGTCTGAACTGTTTAGATATAGGATCAACTCTGTATTATTTATTTTAAAAAAAACTAACAACCACCTCGCAAAATTCTGCTCCTGAACCTGCTAAAGGGTTGCTGGGATGTTATCAGTGCCATCAGCAAGATTAATAGCATGAGTGAGAGAAGTGATTCAAATTCCAGAATGCTTTAGACAGCTCTGAGTATTTGAAACATCTGCACAGGACTTGCAGCTACTGGACTTATGAGAGAACTGCACTCTTCTGGAGCAATAGCTGGAATGCAGGTGGGATATCCTACTGATCTTTCCTCAGGCTTCTGGCTGATAACATATTTCCGGTTACAAGAAAAAAAAAGGAAATATGCATTTATCTGCAATATTTTGCATTTCACTTTCCAGCTGAAATGTACTTAATAACCTGAAAAACAAGTTAATTGTACTAATTTTTATGTATCATTAGTATAACATAAGTAATTTTACATTCTTCCCAGATAGTGCTTTTGTTCTTTGATGGATGTTCTATAAATAGCAGAACTGCACAAATATGTGAGATGGAAAATAATTCTGTAGTTGAATCTACTTTGTTTGGGGAGGTTGGACTAGATGACCTCCAGAAATCCATTCCAATGTAAATTAAGCGAGTCTATAAAATATAGATGCAGTTTTTAAAAATACCCTTGTGGAAACGCCATACAGCACAGTACCTAATATCACAAGCAAAGAATAACTGAATTCTGAAGATTATAAACTTTGGTGATTAAAAATATCACATATTAGGCATTGGTTTTAGTATATTACATCTTCCACAGAGGAGTTTTCCCCAGAGATGGTGAAGCATATGGGTGACGAAACAACAAGAAACAGAGACATGTTACACTTTACATCAGGTTTAATCTGAATTTTATTGTCCCTAGAAAATCGGCTTTTCTATAATGTGGTCTCTAAAGCAATACAATTACAATCTCCTATATCCTTGATGTGTGGCTGAATCATGGACATACCAGGAGGCCTCTGAAGTAGAGGAGAAAAGGTGTCACTTCCCAAGGCACCTGTAGCCTGATGATGAATCAGTAACTTCCTGTTCTGCCCTATCACCTTTGTCAGTAAAAGCACATCTGTCTGTGCTTTCCCCTATTTCTGCATCCTGTTATCACATACTTTAAGGTCACGTTGTCTTGTTGCAACTGCTTATTCATGCATAATATCCATTAAGTATTTTTACTATACAAATATGAGAAGTTTTTTCAAAAATATGTATAGCAAGTCAGTCATTATTCTGAGCAACTCAGACGAAAAATGATCATTTGTTCACTTATGGACAGCAAGTCAGGAATAGTAATAAATAAGTGATAGGCTACCTATTTTGGAAAAAATCCAATACCAAGAGAGTGTAAAATATGGTGACAGTTCAGTCTGAATAAAAAAATATTAATTTTCTGCCCAAGTTTCTTTAAACTCATTGGAGATTTTAAGCATCAGCTTGTAAATGCAGAAAGAAATAGATATTAACTTAAATGAATTTGAGACAGTCTCTATTTAATCATCCTGATTTAGTCTGTAGCTACCAGTTGCTAATAGAGACAAGCCCTTCAGAACCCCAAAACATATTAAAAAAAAGCCCCTCACCTCCTGTACATCACATCTCTGTGAGGGAATATAACAAAAAAATGCCTTCCAGAGGTTTTTCTCTCTCTCTCTCTCTCTCTCTCTCTCCCATACTCAATTACTGAATTTTCTTGTCCTATCATGTTAATTGGACTAGTTGATAAGTCACTTTTATTATTAAACATGACTTTAATAACTACTTTGCCCTTCACAATTCTAAACTGGTAGCTCTATCTTGTTGATTGAAAACACTGAACTTGAATGTAGAATGAAAAAATACAGAACTCGGTACCAGTTTCTTCTTCTCCATTACAGTTCCTCTTTTCATGATTTTATATACCCTAGAGATATTTTTAGAAGCTAAAATTAGGGATTAAAGGAATTTCTCTTGTCAGTTTTAGATCTTTAACATGTCTAGTTTTCTTATTTGAGGTCTCTGTTTATTTAAAGCTACCTTGCTGAAATGGAAGCCACCCACAGAATTTTTTCCATGAAAATTAGATATTTGCAATATAATATTTGTACTGTAGTTCCATTCCTCCATCATACACACTACATCTAGCTTCAATGGTCTGAACAAGCAAAGGCATGCACATAATTAATTCCATGAGGGACAGCTTATTCATATATTTGCACACACAACTCTTGTTCTTTGTATATCAGTTACACATAATTTACAATGACTATTTCTGCTAACTTGAGTACTCCACGTAAATTAAATTCTAAATAAAGCTCCAAGTTTTCAGACATATTTTTGTTGTAGCTTGATCAAACATTTTCTATTGTCCTACTTGCGCATGAGTGCGTGCACACACACACACTGGAAATGGCTTTTTCTATTCTTCAGCTTGTGCTATGCAGTAAAATGGTTATAAAAATAGCAACATGGCAACAGTTGCTTGCACATGTGGATGTCATAAACATTTTGTGTTCCTTTACAACCAAACTCAATCCAAAGCACTGTCGCAGCAGTGGGCCCACTCCAGGAGCCAGCACGGGGCTCTCAGGCACCAAGGTGATTTGCAAGTTGCAAGGGAGTAATACATACGGTGTGAATTAGCTGTAAATTAAATGCACAAGTGTTTTCTTTATAAGTGACATGTATTTCGGTGGAATTTCTTCACAGAAAGGGTGATTAGGCACTGGAATGGACTACCCAGGGAGATGGTAGAGTCTCAATCCCTGAAGGTTTTTAAGGAAAGACAGGATGTGGTACTTAGTGCTGTGGTCTAGTGGGCATAGTGGGTTTTGGTCATTGGTTGGACTCAGTGATCTGAGAGATCTGTTCTAATTAATTCTGTGATTTTGTGATATACATACATGGACATAGGACCTATGCTTAAGAAACTACAGGAATATAGTTAAAAACAACAACAACAAAGCAAACAAGCACACTTTTTTTCTGGGTTGTGAGTGAATATGATCCAAGAGACAGCCGAGAGGTATCAGAGGTCTCTCCCAGTTCCCTTTAGCCATTGCCCACCGGGGCCTTTCGCTGGCCCACCCAGGATCCCTCCCCGAGTCCTGGCTCCTGGTGTGGGTACCCCTCGCTTGCCATTGAGCTCCTTCCCCAGCACGAAGCCCTGCCTTGAATCACGCCCAGGCTGGGGCTCCCATTTCAGTGTTACACCATTCCTACTTTGTCCAGTTTTGGGACTGTCAGTTCAGGAAGGACGCCGAGGTGCAAGTGAGATGGTGAAGGGTCTGGAACACGAGTCTGATGAGAAGTTACTGAAGGAGCTGTGGATGTTTAGCATGGAGGAAAGGAGGCTCAGAGGACAACTTACTGCTCTCTACACTGCCTGAAAGGAGGCTGTAGCCAGGTGGGGGTCAGGCTCTTCTCCCAGGCAACCAGCGACAGGACCAGAGGACATAGAATCAAGCTGTGCCAGAGGAAGAAATAATTTCTTCACAAAAACGTCGATTAGACATTGGAATGGGCTGCCCGGGGAGTGATTCTAAGGGCGCGCTGGGGGCACCGGCCCCGAAAGCCCAGCCCGGCCCGGCCCGGGCCGTGTCTCGCGATCCCTCCCTGCGGCCGCCCACAGCGGGGCTCTAAGATGGCGGCGGCCGCCACGGCCGGCGGGCAGGTGAGCGGGCGCGGCCCCTCCTGTCCCCTCGGCCCGCCCCGGCCGCTCCCCGCCCCGCTCCGGCCCGGCCCCAGCGGCCCGGGCCTCGTCCCCTCGCTGTGGTCGGCACGGCCACAGCTCCCCGAGGCGAGGCGCGCTCCGTCCTCCCGCGGCGGAAGGCTCGGCGCCCCCGCCCGGCCCAGGGGCTGCAGCGAGCGGCTCGGAACCTCCGAGAGAGCCGGAGCAGGCCTTGCTGTCGTTCCTAGGCAGCGGCTGAGCACGCCTGAGCCTTGCTGGCCCCTCCGGGGCCGACAGGAACGGGGCTGCAGGGTGGGGAGAGGATGAGATCTCGCATGCGAAATGCGAATGTTTGAGCACGGCCTTCCTGACTGTGACACCCGGGATTGGTGCTCTCTGCCGTAGGTGTGCCTTCCCCGCCGTCACTTCGGCACTCCCCAGCGGTGTGTCCCGCGGTGCCGGGCCTGACATCCGCGCACTCAGGGTGTCTCACAGCTGCTTTTCTCCAGAATTCACTTGGTCTTCCGTGGGCAGATTTTGCACGTGTAGAAACAAAACGATGGCCATTTATGCCAGATCTTTCCCCTACCCGACAGCTGCAGCTGACAGCTGGGCATGCCGAGTTCTGGGCAAATGGCAGGGCCCACACAGCCGCTTGGAACAAGAGGCCTGCGAGTGCCTGCCTGCCTCTGGTCGGTGTGCCACAGGTCCCACACATTTGCAAGTTATTTTGTCTAGCTTTAGTACACCTAGAACACGCTGGAGTGGTTGTGCAGCCAATACAGGCCACTCTCAACATGCCTGTCAATGCTTCCAAGCCATTTTGTACTTGTAAAGTTGTATCAACTTTAAATAATAGTGATCATAATGATGTTGGTCACAATAGCTCATGTATTAAACCCATTTTTTCTGATACACAGTTTTTATCAACCACTAGTAAGAGAGATCCATCATTCTTATATTAATGGGTTTTGTTGCTTTTGCAAGTTATCACACATCAGTAATGTACTCTGAAAATAAAAATCGTGTCTGCATTTTTTAATGTTAAATTTACGAGCAGAGTTTTCTAGATGCATAGTTTTAAAAGGTCATGTGCACAGGTTTAAAGTAAAGCTGCATAAAATAAAGTTGCGTTACAGTACAGTAAGCAGTTTCCTTACTTCTGCTAAGTACTGGTTAACTGAGCTGAGTGAGAAGCCCGTTCTCCAGTTAGCATGTTAATTTCTCACTTCGTGTCTACCAACTACCATTCTCCACTGGAAAATAAAATTAGTGTAAGTGTAGCCTAATCACCAGAGTATTTTTATCAATTTAAAATAGAGACTGGAATTTTGATACTTCTTTATCTCTCTTTGACTGCGTTACAGTTTGCAAGGTGCTGTGATACATGTATTAATTTTGGTCTGCACATTGCTTTAAGCACAGAGTTCACATATGTTACAATGTAATGAGTCCATAGTGATGCAGCATATTATACTGACAAAGGTACTATATACTGTCAGGCAATAGAAAACCAGCTGAAGATCTGTGGCTATAGGAGCAATGTGGATGTCGTAGCACTGTATCTGGCTAGACAGTAAGTAAAATGTTTCTTGTTTTGACTTTTACTAAAAGTAGAGCACACAGCAAATTGTAATCTTTCATAGTGCTTTCTGTATCAGGAACTCTCTGAACACTATTTATATGTGAAATACCAGTAAATCATATTCTTACGTTATCCATACATATTGTGAATGAAGTGGTGAAGGTGCACTGACACACAGCAGCACTGAGCTCACAGCTAACAGCCTCATCCCTAGATGCACAGTCTGTCTCCAGCAATCCAGAGTTGCTTGAGGGTCTGTGAATTCACAGAGTTGTACATTAATTTCTGCCATGGGGAGCAGAGGAATGAGACCTGATGGGCTGATCCCTGCCTGTTCTAACAGGCTTGTAAGGCTGGGTGGAAGGAGTATCAAGAAGGCAAATGAAAGAACACGGGGCCTGCCCAGTCTAAGAACTGCCAAATTTCTGACCTCCCTGAAGAAATGTGTTACTGCAATGGCAAAACTCACTGGTACCACCTTTGAAATTACCTGCATCTGTACTGCTAAGAACTGAAGGAAGGGCAGGGCAACATGAAGTGAATACAAGCACAAGAATACTTATTTGATGCAGGCATTACTGATGAGAGAGCTGATCTCCTCTGAGAGTTTTATGAAACAGCTTGAGATGTAGGGCAGATGAGGAGATGACATGCTAAGTGAAGGAAGGCAAAGCTTTCATGAACCTGTGGGTGATCTAGGTTGATAGAGGTGTATGTTGTAATATGAACATGCTGAGAGGCTGCCATAGAGGGATGGATACATGACAGGACATACTTCAAAGTTTTGGGAAAGCATGCTTTGAATTTCTGGCCAGGGCACAATTCCAAGTGTTGCATACCTGTCTGCAGCCTCACAACTGCATCCACTGCTCACATGGTTGATAGCATATAGAAAAACTAACATAGTTTAATACTTCAGGGACAAAGTTTTCAAGGTCTCTTGGTCCAATGAGTAGTGCTCACTAATATGTTTAAACTCCTTATCACATCTCCTGATTTACACCGAGAAAGTATTTTATGTTTTGTGAAGTAAAACATATAGTTACTGTCAATTAAAAAAAAAAAAAGCATTTTAGAAAGAAGAAAAAAGGTAAAATTTAAGTCAGAAGTTTAAATAATGAGAAAATTACAAGGTGCATACTTACTAAACAATACAATTATTATACCACACATGTAAAGAATTAAGACTGTGCATACAGTCTTAATTCACATATTTTCTATTTTTAAATGCTTAAATGTGTGCCCTCACTGATATTCAAGTATTGTTTTTTTTGGTATAGAATAAAAAGAAATGTTCACATGGCAGATACAGACAGGAGTGATCTGTCTTCCCATTAAACGATTTTGGTAAAGATGGTGCAAGATGGATTCTTTAATGACTGGATAGAAGTGAATTCCTTTTATTCTGTATCAGTTTATATGAACTTGAACCTCAGCCAAGCTCAGTATCAGATCATGCCTCCTTTACTGTTGGTTTGACATATTTGTCTGCTAGCTGAAATAAGGAAATGAAAAAAAAATAATTAAAGTCAATCAAATAGAAGGGAGTGAGTTTATATTTTTAAACCACTGCTATTAAAGGGACATGAAACAATGTATTTTGGACACTGAAGCTGTCATCCCTGGAAAACTGATTAACTTAGCAGTAGGTAGAAAAATAGTGCTGCAGGCCAAAATGGATCAGTTTAAAAAAGACATACAGAGTCTGGAAATATCTAGAAAAGGACAGGCTCTTTTAAAATGTTAGAAGAATTAAGCTCTACCTGGGGCAAATTAAATGCCTTAATATGAAAAAAACAAAAACCAAAACCAAAAAACCAACAGATTGAGGCTTGGAGATAGTCAAGATGAGGCTGTTACTAGACAGGGAGTAAAGCCAATTAAATGTGAAGCTGTAAACTGGTTATAGAGTGGCAGTGACCAAGAATATAAGAAATTTTGGCTTTGCTACCTGAAATGTAGTTCAGGGATGCACAGAAGAATTAGATAGGAGCTCTGTATGTCCTGTCAACAGCCATCTGCTTGTCCCTGCTACTTGCAGTAATATCTTTTTCTGTTATTTGTGACAGTAGACGTTAAGCTGCAGGGTTAGTTTTTATGGCTTATCTGAGGAAGCCAAATAAACAGTTTAAAGTGACAACATGAGAGGATAATCTGATTTTCAGTAATACAAGGGACTAAAACTACAGCACCTTAACTTTGTAGGGTTTGCTCTTGACAGACTTTTCATTTGCGAAAGCAAGATGAGAAAAGGCATCCACCCTCCCTTTGTCTGTACCTGGAGGGTGTGTTGGAAAAATAACAACCCAACAAATAAAAAGACAACATGGAAAGATAGAGACCAGACTTCACAGTTGAAAAACAAACGCACCTTTAGCCTGGTGATGTGAGGTTAATTTTTATTGGTCCTGTTACTTTCTGAAACACTGGCCTTCATCTTGAAACACATTAAAATCCACAGGGAAATTTTTATTATGGCAATTAAAGAATGTAAAAGTAATCTATAATTTTTCTAGTGGAAATTAAGAACATTTATTTATAGCAATGAAATAAAGAAGAGCAATTAGTTAAAGTCACTTGGCAGCTCACTAATATTTTGGTGATGGTTAGTAGGTAATTTTTTATAGTACACTAGCAAGCTCAAAGTGCTAGATACACAGTGAAACATAAAAACATACTAATGTGTGGGAGATCATTTCAACCTCAGTGGATGTGCTAAGTTTCTATGAGAATAGGACAGGAGTGGAAAAAAAGCAAAATATTTCACAATATACACTAATATGAAAAATAATAAAAAATGCACAGTGCTGTGCTTGATATCTGTCTTCTGTTGGCTTCTCTGGCACTGTGGCTGGACAATTCCTGCTGCACCTTCAAAGGAGTTTTGCTTTTAGCTTCATGTCCCCAGGGTGCCAAACTTCTCGTCCTGTGTTCTGAGCAGGATTTCTACACACTGCAAAGTGCATGTCACTCAGACTCATAACTCATGCTGTTATGGAAAAGCAATTAATGTATATCACCTATTTTGTTCCTGTTTCTTTACCACCTGCTGCCTTGTTATGTTTGCAGGTGTGGAGGGTGCTTACACTGTCTCTGCCATCTTTTCTTTGTGTCTTTCTCTGCTATATATTCTAAGGAAGTGTGCCTTTCTAGTTCTTGTGTACCATTTATGGAAAATTAAAATATTAATAGAATTAGTAAGCACACTATTAATGTTAAGAAATTTGTTAATCTTTTCTTTTCTTCCACCAGAGGACTAAGAAGTATTCCAAGTCTATCACAGTTCCGCAGATTAAGATATTTGTGGATTAACAACAATAAGGTAATAAGATATTCCTTTAAAGAGCAGAACAATGCTCAATCTATACTCCCCGATTATTATTTTATGTTTTCGTCTAGCATAAAGTATTATGTAATTGTCAAACAAATAAATTATTCTTAATTTCCAGGCTAATTTAACTGTCAAATCTAACAGATTTGAAGATAGCTTTTTTAAAATTTACATTACAGAGTATAAGCTAGTGTATTTTCCTTTAGATTCACATCAGATTTATTAATTTTGTTTATTTAAGAAGCTGAGGTTTTGTGCTAATTCCTGAGCTCCCAGTGTAACTAGAACAGGCAGTTTTTGGAACAGACTGAGGGGTGATGTGGCTGTAGGACAGGATTGCAGGAAATGCATCGCTCTTCTTTTACATCCTTGCAGAAATGTATAGTTTATTTCCTGGCAGACTGTGGTCGAGGTGAGGCTCCTTTTTGATGTCAAGCACACAAGAGTGACACAAAACTCTGTGAAATGAGCTTCTCCCTGTGCACAGGAAGCAGCACTGCCGTTCTAGGGAGGACAGGGTAGGAATATTATACTGTACAGTAGTTTTACATGATTTTCACAGTGAGCCCAAATTGTTAAATCTCCAGAATTGCTTGCTTAGCTAAATAAGTAGATCTGTGAGCAGCAGAAAAAATAAATTTACATTTCCTGTCACTTCAGAGCACACGTATATCTGCTGCCCCAGGCCAGCATCAGTTATATGGCACCTTATGTCCAATTCATCAAAAGATCTCTACTTTACTGACTATTGAAAAGAGCTAATGTATAGATATATTAAAATGTTGAATTAAATTCACAGATACAATAAGGCTTTTCCTCATATAGCTAAATGCCATTAAAAAAAAAGAAGGAATGGCCTGTTGACTAAGCAGAACTGATCTTGCTGATCAAAAAAGAGAAATAAATTGGAGTTTTGCACAACTCTCACTTTTCTACCTAAGCAATAACAAAGAATATTATTTTGTTGTTCTATCTAACTTGTGTGGAGAGGTCACTCAGTGGCTTTTCATAGGAAAAGTCTCACTTAAATGCCTCAATAGGAGGAGCATATTTTTCTGTACTCAATAATTTTATCAGAAAAAAAGAAAACTTTGGATGATTCTGAAAACAAAACTTGCCAAAAAATAGGGAAAACCACTGTACAGGGGAGTGGAAAAACTTACGTCTTACGCTCTTCCTTCCAGCTTTCAGATACTGTTAATGCAAAGAGCAAAGCACATTTATTTTGGAGTCAGTGGCAAAATTCAAGGACTGAAATAATTCCTTTCCTAACAAATTACTTTTCGTCACGGAATTCAAAGAGTCAGGAATGAAATTCTGTTTGTCGTTCTCATTTTAACTGTAGGGTACAAACTTCACCATTAGTACTCCCAGTTTCCGTGACTATCAAGGTCAGCTTGCTATCCCACTGCAGATACTTTGCCTTGCACTGGAGTCTAAAGTGTATTGGAATAGAGCTTCTCAAAACAAGAAGGTGTGATTCCATAGGGACTGAAGATAACTCTTTATTGGGAATGCACCCATACACGTGCTGATATTTTTTTCTGTAACTCTAATTGATTCACTAAATATGATTAGATGACATTTCTGGTAAATTAGAACAAATTTGTACTCTTTGAACCTACTGGTGAAAATATAATTTCAGAACAAGATGCTGTGTTTATTCCAATGATATATTTCAGGAATATTCTTAAACCAACATCGAATTATTATGCTCTTCAAGGGTCTTTTCTCAATAAAAATGATTTCAAATGTGAAAAGAAGTATGAGAAAATGTAGACACCAGTCATCCAAGGAAGTATGTTTCCAAATACAGCATTAAATCTGTAGTTCAAAAAATTAGTTAAGGCTGTACTGCTTGTATTTGATTTTCAATTAGTATTTCTAATGAATGCTCAGCTGTCAAGAGAATTCTTAAACCAAGAGTCTTAAACAGAAATATAAGAAAATACCTGTGGTTACTAGAGGCCACATTTATAATTCTCCAACACTACATTCAGAGTGATGTATAACACTTTGCCTAACTCTAATTTCAGATCCAAGATTTAACCTTCTTGATCAAAAACTATTACTTGACTGAACTCTATCTCAACAATAATGAGCTGACAGATATATCAGGTACCAATCTTCCCCTTTTAGGTTGAGCTGAGGCCTATGCTTTCTTTTTTCTGTATTGGCATTCAAATTTATAAAACTGGATGACAGCACGTAACTTATTGGTAGAAAGCTCCCATGTATGCATAATTAATATACATTAATCATTACATATTAAATTTTTCCAGCATACTTGAGTGGCAATAAGGTGATGTGTTCATTCTGGTCTAAGAGATGAAATGTAATTCACTTTATGTCAGGAAATTGTGAAATATTTTTGATCTTATGTGACCATATTTAATGCTGAGAATTTATAACCAAAAGTATTTTGCAAAGTTACTGCCAAACTTTTGTTTTGTTTTAAAAATGCATGTCTTATACTTCTCTTTTAGTTTTGCTTGCCCTTGTAGATTAAAATGGCTTTACCAGACTTGTGAATTTATGAATGAACAGGCCAAAGCATAACACATTTCTAAATATTTTAGACATTTTAAATGTTAATATTTTATTTTTTCTGTCCCTATAAAATGCTAAGATGAGAAATGGTGTTGATTAGTTTCCGTGAGATTTCAAGCAAACTTTATCTCTGAAAGACATAAAAAGACACAACTGTTGTTGGATACAACAGACAATACAGATGATAACAAAATATGGGTAAACAGAAAGGTATCATTAATAGAGAAATTTGGATAAAATACTGTATATAATTTAGAAAATGAGATGTCTAATCTTGATGTTGTGTGAGGATGTGAACACAGTCTGGATCAAAACAATACTTTGTAATAGCTTTTTAATACATCAATAATTACTTGAAATGGAACTATTTTCTAAGGAATTCACTATTTATTACTTGTGAGACAAAGGTAGTATTAGGGATATACTATTGTTTGTAAGGCAAAAGTGATACTAAGTCAAGGTAAAAGGAAGTGAACTAACCAAACATTACAGGATTATAGTAGAAATGAAGGAGGTAGAAGAGAAGTTGCAGTTGAGGCTGATTGGTTGATGCAAGGGTGATGTGGACAAATGGAAAAAACTGGAATGAAAAAAAGTTAGGCATGTATTTAAAGGATGTGACTAAAAAGGTGAAAAGGATATTGAAATATCTTTAATTTATAGTTTTAATTAACGTCTCATGCAATGTGTTACCAAAAGACAGGCATAGATAGATAACTAACTAAAATACCAAATTCAGTGTACAACACAGCAAAATAATGTTCTAATGAAAGCAGCTATGGTGAAAATGATTAATTATTTTTCATTTTATTTCAGGTGCTCTGAAACACTTATGCTCATTACAGATTCTGTTTCTTCACAACAACGAGTTAAAAAAACTTGGCAAAACAGTGAAGGAATTGAAAGGAATGATAAGCTTGCAGACTCTAAGTAATCCCTTATTTTTATTTTGCAGAATAGCAAGTAGTAGCTTTTTAGTTTCTTATCAGGACATTTCTTGTCTATTTCTGCATCATTTGCCAATAGCTTTTGAAGCTAATTAGAAATTTCAGCCAAATTTGACAGAAGAAAGAGATCTATAAGACATGAAAATTCCACTAAGAGTACCTCAACTGAGGAAAAACTGCTAAGTGAGTTCAGAAGTTAACTTTTTGGCTGCTGGCTAGCCAGTAGCTTGGATGAGTAGCTTGGAGGGTGTCTAAACAGTTTACAGCTGCCTCTGTGTAATGGAACACAGGAGTATGGTGAGATTATCACAGAGGTGAAAGAGTTGGAAAATGGATGTTATTGCTCTTGAGAGTGAGAGTGATAGATTATAGAACCCAAATTCCTGCCTCATTAATTCTCTTGCTTATAGAACTTCCTTTCTGCATCTTTTTGGCAGACTGTGGATTTCTAGAGTCTAGGAATAAATGTACTTTAGGTATTATTCATAACAATAGCTGTTAAGGAGCATACTTTCTGTTACACTGGCTGAAGATGAAAATAGCACCATCTCTGAAATTCAAATGAAATGATACAAAACAGTGTTGGTGCCACTAAGTTACAATGTAAGAAGTAGCCCCCAGGGAAGGTAGGATTATGTGCTATTAAGATATTGAAAGTGAAAATATAAGCAGTCTTTTTCCATGATTCCTAAAAGAATGTCAACATAGGTCATGCCAAATACTTAGTACTTGGAGAAGACAGTAAACAACTTTTGTGCCTTGGTGACATGGGAAAGGTGGTGAATGTCAGAATCTTACCAGGCTATCAAAGCTCCTTAAGCATTCAGAAAACTGAATGTCTGATTGTGGGAAAGGAAAATATGAATGAAAAATTAAACTTTTAATTGAACTTGACCCTCGACTAAAACTAAGAAAAACAAATCAAGTGTTTAGGAAGACAACATCCCAGCCTAACTATTGAAATTATTTTCATTATATGCAAGAAAGAAAAATTAGTCCCTTTAAGAATGCAGTTGTTTGAAGTGATTAGGCAGCATCTGGAGAGACATCCTATGTATGAATGGTGCAGTCACTTGAGTTTAATGTTAGCTCTAAAAATTAATAAGGAGCTTCAACAAGCACAGAAAGTTCGTTGTACTTGTTGCAACCGTCTCTGGGAAATACATAGGAGATAGTTAAAGTGCTGCTGAGTTATCATAAATGGCAGTTTAAAAGGCACAGTGAAAATTTGATGTAAATTGGACAGGCTACCACCATAGAAAAGGAAACGTTTGAAAGAACAATCAAACAATATATATAATATAGTGATCTACCATAATTTAAAAAAAAAAAAGTTGTTTAGTTCAAAGATTTGTACAAGAGTAAATAGTAATCAGTGGAAGAAGCTTAACAACCTGAATAACCATAACTTTAAAGTCATTTCTTCTTGACCTTTGCAGTCATGAAAAAAAATGTCAATGTGTTTGCTTCAAGGAGATTTCATAATAATGAATTCTCAAATTAACAGGTCTCTGTGGGTTTAATAAAATGCCTTGTCATATTTGAATTAAATCAGTAAATGAACAAAATTTATTTTAAAAGTCATATCCTATATATTGTATTACTATATAATTTATCTGCCTTCTTGCAATATTAATAAATATTAAATGGGTGCAGAATTTGCACTGTGTAGCTTTGAAAAGAGCTGTGCCCATAACTCACTTTTATAAAACAAAACCAGTGAGACTTCTCACTGTTAAAAGGTAGATCTTTTTTATTGCCAATCCTAATTTAAAAAAAAAAAAAAACTTGCTAGCCATCAGTAGAGCTCCTGGATGCTTAACAACATTTTATTATTTTGTAGCTCTCGGAGACAATAGAACTATTAAAACACCCTATTATTGTTCGATTCAGGAGTAGCATCGAGCTGCCAAAATGTTGCATTTCTCTTCCTGAAGGCTCTCTCGTGATTTTAGCCACTGCCCTGCACTGGATGTGTAGCATACCATCCTTCATCAGGTGTCTAGGGAAGACACTCAGCTTCAAAAGATTTACTGCACATGCTGCTTATAACTGCCTTTTGGGAGATTCAGAGTGTTTCTTTATGGGCTCACCTTGTGCTCACATCTCCCTTTTGGAATCCAAGATTTTAGTTACGTACTCTGTAAATTGCCTCAACTGATTTATTGTCCACAGCTGATTTATTGTCCTGCTCAGAAAACTCAGACCTCAGAAAACTCTCTTGTTCACCATGTTTCTGCCCCATGTGGCAGAGGCACACTGTTTTCCTATACTCCAAATAGAGAAAACAGACAAAACTGTGGAGGAAGAAAGCATTATCCTAACTTGTAGAACTAAAATTGCATGACCTTGACAAGAAAGTAGATAGCTCAGCCAGGAATTGATCCCAGATGTTTTGTAAAACAAAACCATCTTGATCTGTACAATGGTTGAATTTATTGTAAAAATGAGTAGTAGAAAAATGTACATTCTCTAAAACAAACCTACAAATCAGTGTTGTTGAGCAGGGATGTAGTCCAAGCAGCATCCAGATTCACAACTGTTTAATATCAGACCTGGTTTGTGCCTTGGAAAAATCTCTCTTGAATCTTTATTCTGTTCCACTACCAAACATACCTGCTTTTAGAGATCTTTCAGAAACATTTTTCTCTTTGGAGTGCTATAGTATATTTTCTGGACTCAAGAACAGACTTAACAGATATATACATAATATTCCTTCTGATTAACACTTTCTAGGAAAAAAATTGTTCAGTTAAAATAGAACTTTCTTTTTCTGCCACCTTGTGGGTGTCTTACTAATTTTAAGTACAGCGATTTAAAAAAAGTTGTTAAAGAATTAAAATAAAACGTTATCCTCTGAATGCATGAACAGGTGTTTTCTATGTAGAAGAGGACAAATGCTCATTATAGCATTGAAGTTGCATCTTCAAAATACCTGCTAAATCTCATCAAGCACTGAGCCCTCTCAGTAGTCATATTTATCCTGAAGAACATGAAACTGCATCTTGTAGTTTACAAATATGTGTGGAATATTTTCAGACTTTTTTCTTCTACTATCTCTTACTTGCTTCTGTAATACCATCTTCCTCTCTCTAACTGCTAAAATGACGTAATTATTTTACCCTAGAACAAGTATTAGCCACAGTCTCTCCTCAGAAAAACAGATGACTGTAGACTGTAGCAGTAAATTACTAATTTAAGATTTTTTTCCCCTGCTCTGGTCTCAAGGTGACAGCCTCCTGATTATTTTTACTGTCTTAGAGGAACAGCATTTGTGTAAGGAGATAAAAAGCATTATTATGTTTTTTATTTAGAAAAGTGTTAGAGAAAAGAGTAATAAACATTTGTTTATTGGCTCATCTGTGAGTAAGCCAGTTTCTATTTTAATCAGCCTCTGATATCCCTGTCACTAAACAAACTAATTTGGCTAGGCTAACGTTCCACACCTGGCAAAGCAGCAGCCCAGGGCTGATACCTGTCTCTGTGTTGCACAGGTTTGGTTATACAGGTAATGTGAACATGAACATAAACATTTCAGCCAAGTTGCTAATGGGCTTTTGGAGCTTGGTATCTCCAGTCTCAAGGAAAGTAACTGGGACCTAGGTTCTTAGGAGTTTAGGCCCTCTGAAAGATTTTTCTCTTACATTTCTTGAGTTTTCAAACTCATCATCTTTCAAAATATCAGAAGGCTGTGTATTTGCATTTTATATTGTATCTGTGGGATATAGCCTTTTATCAGCTCTGATAAAGTCTTAGGTGTCCTGAAGCTCATCTGATATTAACTCCATCCTCCTACAAATTTTGTGTCTTACATTTAAGCTGTCACACCTTAAAGACCATTGCTATTTAAAATAGGCATTGCCTAACAATACATAAGAAAATCAAAGCAAACACTTGTGGTTTTTTCTGTAGATCTTAAAAAACATACAAAAACTAAAGGTTTGGAGTGCATGATGACACCTTTACTCAGTTCTTGCCTGTGGTATTTTGCATACTCTGCAGTAAGTCAGTTCCATGTTTAGATGAGTAATTTCACGTGTGTAAAGAGACTACTTTGTTTACCCAGCCGAAGAATAATTTGAATTTGGTATTTTGTACAAAAACTTTGGCTCCTAGTCACCTTTAATTTTCCTTCTTTGCAAAGTTGTTGTTTTGCTGGGTTTGGGTTTTTGTGACATTGTTTTTCTTTTCTGTGTACGTTTTGCAGACCTATTCCAAAACCCTCTGGCATATGATCCAGACTACCGGCTTTATGTGATATACTTCCTTCCTTCAGTTCAGCTCCTTGACAGGAAGTGTAAGGATTGCTTTCCTCTCTCACAAAGCATTGACAGTTGCTTTTCATTCTAACCTGTTTGGAAAAATAGGTGAAATTATCATATCTGTTCTTTTACATGCATTTGTTGATAGAGAAAGAGAACTAATGAACAAGAACTAATGAACCTATTTTCTGTAAGATTTATCAAGCAAAAAGAGTTTACGTGGTATAAACACTTTATCAAATGTTTTTGATTTATTTTTCTTTTAAAATTGTGTTGGTTTTTCTTGTGTCTTGGTCTATTTGGGCAAAGATAAAAGCTTGTGCTTAGAAACATGTGCCTACCTCAGTGCATTCAGACTGTATATTCACATGGGTGAGTGGGCTTACTTAGGTTTAGATAATATCCTGAGCTATCTACATGTTCATGTACATTTTAAGTATGTATATACATATTTCTTGATAAAGTAAATGCAGACCAAGCTTTTGAGTATAATAAATATATACAAGTTATCAAGAGATCTTTCACAGCTTGTCTACTGTAAATTCTACAGAAAAAAATTGTCTTAAGAATGGCCAGATTTTAAATCAGTGAATCTATTACCATGCCACAGTGCACCCAGAAAATCACCTTTGGTGATTTTTGTCTCTGGTGTTTGGAGAACTGTGTGACTGACACAGTTCTGAACTGAAAATTACTGGAGAGTAGTGAGAGTAGCTGATTCCTACCTCAGCTCTGTAAGAAAGTAGCAAGGAAAAACCAGCACCTTTTTGGAAGGGGACTGAGCAAGGCAGATGCAAGACATCTGCAGATGCTGGGAAGTTTGTGCAGCTGCCGTGAAGGAAAGCTGGTGGATAGGCCCAAGCAGGTGCCAGAGGTTGATGAGGAGTTGCTGGATCTGACCAGATGCCCATTTGCTCACACAGTCATTTTGCACAGGTACCTCCACTCTCCTGAGCACTTGTTCTTGTGTTACACTTGTGCTTAACACATCTGTCAGGCTGTTACTAAATATCACTTTTTGACTGGGGAGTGATGACTGAAGCTTAATGTGCTGAAAAATACGTGTTGCATTTACATGTCTAGAAACACTTCCTAAAACTTCCTGGATTTCATCTCCTAAATACAGTTCTACTGTAGTCAGTCCTGGATTAAGACTTGAGGCAGTAATTTGTATCAAGCTGTATCCTGGACTTTCTATTTAGTGAACTATTTCTCTAAAACATTACAAAGCTTTTTCACCATCTGTAGAACATTACCAGCATAGTCCTGGCTGTCTCCTTCACACAAGACATGTGCTCATGTTCCGTTACCTTCAGGCATGACTACTGCAGTTCCTTCCTAATTAGTCCTCTAGACACCATGACTCCAAAAGTTCCCTCAACTGAACATGCTTCTGCCAGTTTCTTGTTCTAAAAATTTAGCTGACTTCTGTTCCATAGCTGAAGTACTAAATTAGTAATAGGTTCATAAAATTGAAGCTACCATCCCCCATTTAACAGTCTCAAACTATTTGTTCAAAAATTAGTTATTTCTCTTAAAGTGCAAAACAGGAAAACATTAAACTTTTCTATTGATTGCACTCTTAGGGTTTTCTCTGTAATTGACCAATGGGAATTGAATTGGCCTTAAACCAATTGACTTGTTTTTGCTATTAATAAAGACACCTCCAAATATTTACTGGCTTTTGCAAGAGATCTCATTTAAGCAGCATGGAAAGTCTTGCTTTCTAGCATCTTCATTTAAAACTTCTGATCCTACTGCACTCAGAAGAAAATACTTTATTGTACAGGGCTTCACCCTAAAGCCTTAGAAAGTATCCTCCATGTTCCCATTTCGAATTGCCATGAAATTGTGTAATAAACATCATTATTGTTAAAAACTGCACAGAAAATATATGAATCAACTTTTATATACTGCCTTTTCAACTGATAGAAATAAAATTAATTTTTTATATTCCTTTTAACAGTAGTTACACAAAGAGAAAGGGAGTTAGCGCTTCATCTCTATAACCCCAAAAAGACTTGGGTGATGCAGTCAATAGGTTTTGGGAGGAGAGTGGATACATCCCTGGAGACTATGGCAGGATCTAGCAGATGCACTCAACCAGCCAGAAGACCAATAATGACCTCAGGTATTTATAATACACAAAGGAAGGCATACATTTTTAGGTAATTTGAATTAGAAACTTTTTTTTCACTCATCTGATAAAACATTATTGGTTTTAGTAATAAATTATAAATGCATCAAGAACTCAGCTGGTTTGCATCATAAATTAAAGTTGTAGCAGCAACAGGCAACATATGAATCCTACTGAGAGTATTGTGGCAGGTAAATTCTAGTCACACCCCATAGTTACAGAACTGTCTTTAAAGATAGCGGAAACATTTTTTGTCAGTATTAGTCTTGTGTTTAGTTTTACTTATATTTAAAACATCTCAATACACTTCTGACTCTCAGTGCTCAGCATCATAGAGTTTTGATGCCCTCTAGTGCTTTTACAAGATAAACTCCTGAGGAAAAGATTTTCTTCTAGTGTTCTAAATTTTATGTATCATGTCTGGTTTTGTAAGCAGATTTATCTTTACGCTTTCTAAGCTGAGAATATTTTAATCATGTCTTATAATAGCATATAAAGCAATTTCTAGAGTTCTTAAAACATTCAGATCTGGAAGACAGCATGATCCTGGCACAAGAAAGTAGGCAAATACCACCTGAGACCATGAGACTTGTATCACAATCCAGAACCAACTTCAAAATCCCACACAATCTTGTCAGCTTTTTCGATGTTTCAAAAATAAAAAATCACCATTGTGCATAGATAACTGAAATTGTAGCATTTTAAATAGTGTAGATGAAAGTTTGTAAAGTAATTAAATTCCTGCAAGTTTTTTAAAATGTATGTATCACAATAGTAAAACTGAAAGCACCGCATTTAACAATGATTTTGAAGAGGTTGGGAAAAGGAGGAGAGTTTAAGCATATGTAATAATTTGTTTTGCTTATGATTATCAAAGAAGGCAGACAGCTGTCTTTGTCCCTACCCTGCAACCATACACATACACAGTGGCATCATTTTCTTGGAAAGAACAAAAAAGCCAGGGTGTATGTCTACAGGAAATAAAATACAAGAAACTTAAACCTACATACACTTAAAACCCAGCAAATACTTGCTTCCATAGTAATTTAATAAAATGTTATCTTAAACATTTCAAATCACACAAGTTTTCAATAATTTGAACAAGTAATTTAGGATCAGAATAGTGATCAATTCTCAGCTACTCAAATTGCTGTACAGCCACTAATGTCATGATTTGAACTTTCTGTTATAGGTCATGAATTTGGAAATAACACAAATAAGTAAGTAATGTTTTCAGTGTCTTCTTGCTTTTGCATCTCTGAAGCATTTAAGTCCCTCTTCCTATGCCTAAAAAATACCCTAACTAGATTAAATGTCCAGTAAAAATAAGCTTTTGAAACCATTTCAGGTCTTTGTATTCAATGTAGCTGCAACTCTACACTAGGTTTGCTGTCTAAAATTTAGTATTGAAAGGTATTCCACATTTGGAAACGGGCACATAAAAATGCCATTTATTTGTAAGATCAAACACCGATCACTAGAAAAAGCATGCTCAAAATATTAGAGCATCGGAATAACCGTTGTGTATTATGTCCCAGAAAACGTTCTCCTGACTGGCTGTTCAAAAATACACTCTGGAAAATATTATGACTTGTAGAATTAAACTTTTTTAGTCTGTACATTATGTTACTTTTATTCTGTTCAGTTTAAAATCATAGAAATAAATGTAGAACTTTTATCTCTGTGTCTGGATTGAGACAGGAGAAAGGTTGGATTTTAATGTAATGACATTTCAGATGCAAACTTTGCAAGAGTAGATTTACAAACTTTGGGTATCAGGCTTGGCTTTACTTTTTAGCTTTACACATGAAAAGATCTGAAAAATCCATTGAAGGAAATAATGAGAGCCTACTTATAATATCTTTAACAGCACTCTGAGCACAGCTCTTTAAATATCACGCTAATTTCTGTTGAAAAATAAATTCTTACCTGCCTTCAGAGCAGTTAGCTGTCGTCATTGATAGAATGGATGTACAGCTGCCTCAAGTCTTATTATGGAAATGCTGAGGCTTTTGCAAGGTGCCTTTTGGTGATAAAAGTGCATTATACTCAGTGGAGATAGTCCTGTGGCTTATATGAGGTGTGTTACTACAGAGACATCTTTAAGAAGTAAGTTCTTATAAGAGAAAGTTTTAATACTCTGTATGAGTTGGAAGGTTTAGGTTCCTTGTCAGTGCTGCTTTGATGTTTTGAATCTGCTGCTTTTCTCTCCCAGACTGCAGCTGTGGCAGGATACATGAACACAAGCTCACAGTGATCTGGACTCAGAGACTGGAGAATGGATATTTGCCTATGGGCTAGTTAAGAGATCCACAGTTAAATAAATGTGCATTTCCATTAATGGGTACCAAATCACTTGAATCATGTCAATTGAACCAGTGTTAAAAGTATACAGCTATAACTTTTGTGGGAGAAAAAACTGAAAACAAAGAAACATTTTTAAATACTATATTTTTTTAAATAATTTATCATGATTTTTTCAAACAGAATCCCATGATTCTGACCTCTTCTCATTTTGTTTTGCTTTCCTAAATTTGGTAGAAAACCTTCCAAAAATTTAAAATTTTTAAATCCTCCGTCTTAGTGTCATCATCACTGCTACTTTCAGTTTCCAGAGAGTGTGTGTTGTAAATTATTTCTGGAGTGGTTTGGATATGTTCAGTTAATTTACTTGCTTTGTTCTTTTTGCAGAGTACCATTTGAGGACCCCGAAGATGCAGTTTTAGTAAGGGCAATGACAAGATCTCTAATGGAATTTTCCTCTCTGGACTGGAACAAAGTAGCCACCTGTCAAGAAAGACGGCTTGAAAACAAAGCAGAAGAGCCCTTTGAGAAGCTGACAGTTCAGTTTAGATGAGAAAAACATTTTCTCTAATGTTTACCCCATAAGCAGGTTAACAGCTCAGTAAAACAAGTACACAACACCACACATCTAATTAAGCGAATTTCCAGAAAAAAAGTTAGTGTAACATTTCTTTTATCATATGTAGTATAGAGAGTGAAGAAATTAAGATAACAAATGATAAATAGTGGCAATGTTATAATAAAAGTTGTTTGAAATGCAATTCTTACCATAATTTTGTTATCCAAAAGTATTAAACTTTTTAGGAAACTAAGGATAAATACTTTTATTTCTTATAATACACTTCCTCACATATTTCTCCTTCCATTCTGTCAACCCTTAAAGTCAATGATGCTTTCTAAACGTATCAAAGCCCTTCTTTCAGTTTGTAGCTTGTCTTCTGAGTTCCTTCCTTCTCTCCTAAGTTAGCACAGTGCCACAGGACAGTCTGTGTTGGCAGGATCTCTGGAGCCTATTTAGTCCAACCTTCCTGTTGGAAGCAGGTCGGAGATGAGGTTGTCCGGTGGCCTGTCAGGGGAAATCAAAGATTTCCAATGAGCAAGGCAGCACTACTGGGAGAATGAAAGCAGGATTGGTGCTGGGAATTTTAGCATACTTCCAAAACCCTGACTCTTTTGCCCTGAAGAGATGGCATTTTCAGAGAATCCTTGAAGAGCAAGACAACCCTGTGAGCCCCAAACGCTATGAGTGGAACAGGCAGGCAGCAGCACTTCTGTATTCCTAGATCTCAGAGGGGAAGATGACTACAGATCTGAGCTCCAGGCAGGCATCTCTTGCTTGCCAATTGTCATGAAGTTAAACTTGTATACTCAAGCTACAGGAGGCCCCTGCATGTCACATGAGAGTCACCGTGTTACAGACGCAGGAAACAGAATTGCCACATAGCCCCCTTCTTTTTAAAAAAAATCCCTTTATTCTTCACAACACACTAATCCTTGAAATTAAAACACAGGTACATTCCCTGCACAGGTGCATTTATGTATCCTCACTCCTACGGTTTCCAGAAAAGTAAACAAAAAACTTTCAACATATTAAAGAGTAAAAAATTTAATAGTGTTTTCCCTCTCTTTTGAGGATGGTCCTTCCTCCTCTAATTAGAAGAATACTGCCATGTTTAAAACACCAATGATTCAGCCGACAATAAGACAGGCTCCAATTTTGCCATCCTTATGCAGCAAGTGGTATTTTCAGTTGTGGCATTCCCACTGATTTAATGAGACACAGAAATAAATCTGAGTGAAAAACAAAGTTGAGGGAAGCTATTTTCTAGATCTGGTATTTAGCTGAAAGCCAAAGTAAAATCCCAGTTGTATCAATGCACACATGAATTTTCTCATCTAATTCACTGTGACCAGTTCAGCATGAAAAATATTAAGCATTTTTTGTTTATGAAATAATTCATAACCAACATCCCACTGTGTTCTAAGGCATCTCTACCTGAAAAATGATTTAGAATGCATTATTCTTGTCAGTCAAAATATTTTGAGACGTTCTGATCTTCCCTTCATTAGACTTTGGAATATTTCTGACCAAACCAATAGTGAAATACACATTTCACCATCAGCTTGAGACACCTGAAACAACAGTTTCACTTACTACAATCGCCACAAAATATACATTATTGTTGTGCTCTCACTAGTCAAAAATATTTACAGTAATGTCATGAAAAGTTGAGAGTTCAGATGATTATCTTCAAAAACTTAATTGCTACTGAAATTCCTTCAGATAAAGCTTCATAAAGTGCTGAAAAAAAGGCAATTTAACAGTTGGCCTTCCAGTGTTTTTAACTACAGGTTTATATATTTGCAGAAAAAAAAATTAATTATGATTAAAATAAGTTTTAAGTTTGGAAAACATGAATAATCCAAATCAAATGCTGTTCATTTTTCATTAAGTGGTTCATTAACCATAGAAATTCAGAGTTTCACTAGATTTATTATTGGTATACATACAGATGGATCTATGCCACTAATTTTTAGCAGATAATAAATACCTATTTTGACAATTTACAACAAAACCTGGAGTATTTATAGACAAAGTAGCCAGTATTCTCTCTCTTGATGAACAGAGACACTGTCTTAAAAGAAAATCTTTCACAAGCCATGCTCCATAAGACATGGTCAGCATAAAAAATTCTTTAGTACCCTTGAGAACTCTCAGTCCCTTCCTACCCTCTTCTTACTCCTCAGAATCTTGAATTTTTTGAGGATCAATGTCATCTAAAGTGGTTTCACTTTCCGGTGGACTTTCAGGTTGCAGGGCTAGTGCCTCCATCTCTTTGGAAAATTCAGGTTCTTCTGTTCCATCAGTAGGATGATTTGGATCCACTTCTTTAGTAGGATCTGGACCAGAATCTGACTGTTGTTCACTTGTAGAACTACCCTCTACTAGCTGCATTTCATCTAAACAAAAGAGAAATCACAATTAATAAACACTGAACTCCTTTGCAAGCAAATATTTTTATTGTTGAAGAACAGTAACACTAGGATGCTTTGCATCAACTAAAGAAGTAATTGATTTAGAAAATCTTCATTAAAAAAAACCCCAAAACACTAAAGCTTTGCTTAAGTTGGTATAAGGTTACTCTGGAACTAATCTTATACAAAGCTCTCATTAATTTTTCTTCCATTTTTGCCAGACTTTTTCTTTTTATTAGAAAGAAGAGCAGAGTAGGACACTACAGTTATTTTAACTTTCAATTCAAACATGCTTTATTGACACTATTCTTATCACCAGCTTTTCAAAGAATAGCTGAGTACATGTGGGGTTTGTTTTAAATCAAAAAGGCATGGACATGACTACATAGGAAGTATTTCTGCATAAAACAGACTGAAGAAATTATGTGCTTAAAAACAATGAACTTTGGTTGAAATGAGGAATTCTAAAATTTGTAACTTGACTGCATGGAACAGAATCAGCTATTTCACGTTTACTCTTCAAATAATGTTTTCTGAGAAAAAAAAAAGTTGTTAAATAACTTTTTTCCCCTGATTCTACCAAGTGTGGCTTGCATGCTAGGAATTCTGAAAAGAAGGAGGGGAAAGCCTAATTGGGAGCAGCAGTTAAATCTTGGTTTCTTGTTCTCTGTTGTGATTGATAGCCAGCCAAAAACAGTCACAGCTAGCTAGCCACAGCCCTGCCAAGGTCTCAGGTGGCAGTGAGCTAACAGCCTTCAGCTCAGGCTGAAGTGTGAACTTCCTTGACACTCACACTTGTACAGTGGAAATGCTTCAACTCTTGGGTTTGCTTGTAGTTGCAGCTGTCACATTTGTTTTTTTAATTATTACTTTCTTGATGTACAGGATTTGTAGGGGTATTACTAACTTTCTGATATGAAATGCTCTGATACAACACCATTCACAAGATGACCTGAAGCTCAGATGACTTCAGTGTCTTGCTAGCAGTGCATAATCTGATAAGGTCTATAGTGTGCTGGCCATGTACCTGAATCAGTTAATGGAGATTAATATGTAGATAGTGGAGTAGAAACATAACAAAAAATGTTAGTTTCCCTTTTAAGCAGGGAGGGAGAAGAGGCATCCACCAAGATCCTGCCCTTCCCTCTGAAAAGGACAACACCTGGCCACTGACTCCTTCAGGAAATATGAACCTGCAAGGGCGTGTGCTTGGCACCAGTGTGAGGCATCACTGCTCACAGCTCATTATGTTTTGTTGTACTAGTATGCAATATATCCAGGGATTTCTAACATCCTCGCCTCCAGCTTCCAGTCATCCTGATCCCATGTAACAGCAGCTCTTGTAACAGGATCCACAGAGGAAACTGTTGAAAACTTCAATTATTACTGATTTATATCCTGCTATTTTAAGCTGAAGTGAACAACATTATCATTGTAAGGCAACCATGATTTGTGCAGTGCACTTCTGCAATCCTTAAAACAAAGGAAGGGAAATCCAGTAAGTTGTAAAAGAGAAAAAGTGATTTCATCCCCTACTTTCCTATTATTTCACTTGGAGAAACATGGGAAGGGGCAATACAGTGTTTATTCAGTTATGTTTTAATTGCTTGTTTTTTAAAGGGAAAAAACCACCATGAGCAGTTTAAAGGCTAAAGCTTGCTTTCTGCACGTTCAAAGCACACAACACAATTAACTTGATACTGTGATTATGAAGAGAAGTATTATGGGAGATTTAACATCAACATTAACCTTTGCAACTGGAAGGAGCAGGCTGCTTGCTTATTATCCGACTTGTCCTAACAAAACATAGAGCAGCATTAAAGTTCTACACCAGCTTGATTAAAGATCTGGATTTTGAAACAGTGCAGTGTAAATCAGAATGCTTTCATTGTAGAAATCTGTGTAACTGCATCATTAAAAAACACATTTGGAAACTATACAGTATTTGTAAATTGAAAGGCCAGAATCCCACCAAACTCAGCTTTGCTGTTACGTTTCATCAAAGATTTTTTTTCCCGACCTTAGCTGTTACAAGTTTTAAGACCTGTGAAATTGCTCTTTGTGATGCAGTTGACACAGCATTGGTTTCAGCAAGGGAACAGATTCTAACCTGTCTTTTGCTTCTTTTCTTGTTTCCTTTTTTCTTTGGCAGCTTCTAGTTCTTGTTTCTCGTGAATTTCCTTCAGAGTCTTGCAGACTTTTTTGTGGGTAAACCAGTGTATTTTCTGGCAGTTCTGGTCACAGTACATCACCTGAAAGTTACCAGAGTTATCCACTCATTTTCATGTACTAAAAGAATAGACAATTTCCTTGAGTTTCTTACTGCAGCAAGTTAAATGTCTATGCATAGCACTTAATGGCATTTTTAAGCAATTTGTAAGGTCATATGGAATGATTCTAATCTATATAAGAATCTATAAGGAACAGTTTTTTTATTAACTCTAAAAATACAGATATTTTACTCTTTTTTTTCATTCTTAAGTGTATACACTTGGAAACCCAAGTACTCCTTCCTACTTGTGAATTTCAGGCACCTTTCCCAGAAGTAGAAACATCTTGAACATCTTCAGTGCAGGCATGCCTGCCATTCTTCCTAAGTCTACACAGTAAATAGGGAAGCATTTAAAGTCCTCAGCACCTCAGTGGAACTATTTTCTTTGATTCTTACCATTTTACATACTGAGCATCTTTTGTCTGCTCCCTTTCCCCCACAAGTTGTACAGAATTCAGCATCCACAAAACCCACTTGGCCAGTAATCGCTTGTGTAAGCACAGAAAAAGCTGTGGGGTCAGAGCCCTGAAAGACAAGAGGTAGTAATGAGATTAAAACCCAGCACTGTTGCAGAGAGGAACGTGCAAGGGAAGACCAGAAACAATTAACAGAAGCGTCTGTCTCACTGAAGCTGCTGCAGCAGTAAAATCACAAAACCAAATCACAGAACTTCAACTAACATGCACAACTTAAGATTTACCTTAGATAAACTTTTGTGTATGAAGTTAACTTAAGCCCTGAGTTTCTGTAGTATTTTCCACTATAAGTTATTAATAAACTCCAGGTTCTTTACATCTGTAGATTCTATGCAGCAGATTTTTGAAGCTCAGTCTCTGTGCTGGCTCAGTGCACGCAGGTGCTACAGACCAAATGGTCAGAACGCGAAATTTTCTATATTTAGATGTTGTTTGCAGCATCCTTCCCATGCAATGCAAGCAGTAAGGTTTAGGTAACCATACATTAAAATTATTCTTTTGGACAATGATATAAATATTTGGAAAAAAACCGCAAAGTTGTTCTGGCTGTAAGTAATTCCTTAAACTGTGAGACTACCATGGAGTATGGACAACCGTAACTACTAGAACACTGAGATGTCCAGACTAAATCCAAGTAATTGTGCAATGACAAAGCTCAAAGGCTTCCACATAAATAAAAATTATAACATCTCCTCCTTTCCAGTTCTGCATAATAGACAGAAATCTAATGGAATAAACTGTCATTGCTTTAAAGGCAGAAAAGACTACAGGCTCTCCTGAAAATGTTTACTCTAAAGCAAGTTGTAATGCATCACAGTGGCTTATGTTTTCACACTGTGTTTATCTTCCTGGCTTAGACAAACAGTAGAGATTGCACTAAGCCTCAGGACATTTTAGCAGACCTGGAGCCACTTAAGATGGAGGCTATATTTAATTGGCTCTGAATAATCCAAACACGTCACAGGGTTGTTCCAATTCCCCAGTGTTTGTGTGTACATCTTGCTCTCAGAGACCAGAGGGAACATGCTTAAAAAAGAACAGCCACTCTTGTGTAAAATTTATTATGAAGCAATAAATAGTCCAGAAATGAAGATGTGTTAGCAAATTCATAAGAGGACAACTGAGGTTAGATTTTTAACTTGTAATTTTGATTTCCTAATTTAGATATAAATTTTGCTGCACATTGCTTCATCTTGCCTCTCCCTCTCTGTGATTAAAGACACCTCAGAGAACGTTTCTCCTTTTCTACCATCAGATATTACCAACTTCTTGTGTACAACAGAACAAATGAATGCATTAAATCTAGAAAATTATTCAATCTTAAACTGAATTTAGACATTATGAAAACAGAGTGAAAATTAAGCTTCATTTTTGTCCAAATCTACCATTTCAATAAGTGAACCAGCATAGAAAAACTGAACAGACATCCCAGAGGAGGAAAAGAAAGCTCAGAGATAGGAAAGAATTGCATCCCTTTTCTTTAAAAGCTGAGGTGTTCAAGCATTTGTTATGCGCACATGAAAAAAACACGAGTTGAAGTATTTTAGAGCACTTTCCTGCAATATGTAAAATCCAGCTCCAGAGTTTAGGGACATCAAAACCCTTTGCTTAATATAATATGCTGCAGAAGCTGAGGACACAAAGATGCCTCAATGTGGATCTACTATGCAAGTTACTGAGAAAGGATTTTCTTGACAGGAAAAACTTACTATTTCAACAGGAGCAATACTTCTCACAAGCTGCTGGAGCAACGTAGCTTCACAGTAAGGAAACTTCCGGATACTTTCTCGAATTAGCTTCTCTTGGTACACAGGGAAACCATCTTTATCTCTCCCTTTCAAGAGGCTAAATTTTATGCAAGTAAAATAAGAAATCACATAGTAAATCTTCAAGAACAAACACATACAACATACTATACTGTCGCCTTTCAGATTATAGAGAAGAATTCATAGTAATTTGGCAACTTCCTATGTTAAGTCCATATGTTAAAATGCAAATGAAAGTGTATTTTTCTAAAGCACTATCATTATGAAATAAACAATATATAAATGTATGCTCTGAAACCAGGACTTACTAATTCAGCCACAGAGAAAAAGAATCTGTAAGTAAACGATCTACTATCTACATCTGACTAAAATATCAAAATGCTTTGTGCTGTTTAAAAATGATCATTATAATAATAAACACTGATATATGAACCATACCTTAAAACACCATTCCTCTTTATTATGTTTAACAACATGTTATAGTCCTTACATCTCTTTGGCTACTATTTTTTTACATGATGACTGATGAACTATTCAATGTCATTATGTAAAAGCTGACTTTGTAATTTATTTTCAGTCTCACAGAGGATTTCAGTAAAAATCCACAGAGGTGTAAGGAGAGCATGATCCTTCTAAAAGCCAGGTCACTTACTTTGATATGTAAGATCAGGCAGTTGGTTTGTAACTCAGTAGATTTTGAAGATCTGTCTAAGTGATTTATGAGTCTAAGTCACATCCAGAGTCTATGGGATTTGCAGTTCTCACTTGCTTAAGTGTTTTTGAAAAAAAAATCTCACGCTGTATGACTGCTGGAGAGTAAAATGGCACAAGAAATGTTCCCAGATGAACCATATTGGACACCGAGAAATTCTTTCTTCAAGCTTATCACTCTCCTTTTTTTCCATCACATATTGCTGTTTGCTGCTCCATGGCATATATGTAAATGCCAAGTTCTAATCAGTTCCAGCAAGAGCTGAAATTCTAGGAATGTTTCCTTTGTACCTTGGAAAGGACAATGTCACTTCAAACACAGAAAAAAGGGAGTGGGTGCCACCCTGAAGTAAATGCAGCTGGGATTATTCAACAAGTTATTTGTCATAGCCTTCATCCAAGCCAATCCAATCTATTCCTTCAGTTGTCTTTTTCCTGGTATCTGTAATGCCAGGGCATACACGTGCTTTCAGACATCTCTGTAGAAAAACTCACCTTTTGATAAATCCATCTAGTTTATCCTCTCGCTCTTTTAAAAATGTAATACATTTCTGGAAGATGCAACTGATGTAGTGCATTTTCATAGCAAGAACTTCATTCATGTCTTTCTGCTTCATGCATTTCTCACAAATGAGATCCAGAACCCTGTAACATTTCTGCAGTGCTTCTACTTCGGCCAACAGAGGGTTCTCTTTCACCAGCAACACGATCTAGGAGAAAGATTGAAGAAAATGTAATCCAGTTAAGACTTGTGCATTGGCATTAAAGCTTATATAGCTCATTGTAGCTAAATTTCAGTGGAGTTTCTAATCTTCTTCTACTTCCTTCTTATGCAGTCTTCTCTTTCTTTTTCCAGTCATTATTTAGCATTATTATTCAGTATACTGTAATTCACAGTTCCCATACAAGAAAGCATGTAAAACTAAGACTGGTATAAAAAATAGCAAGTTTTGATTTTTTTTTTTTAGAATAAGAACTGGAAGAATAAAAGCTACTCTTAAAGAAAGTTATAGAAACTACCATACACTATTCTAAAATCTTTCTCAATGTTAAAATAAATGGGACTTGTATGATTTTAGCAGTTTCACAGAACACATCAACATCACATAATCGTGGAGTACTTCCTGTAGCCTAATAAAGCCCTGACTAAAATGTTCTAACAGGAAACTGTACACTCTACTCACTCAATTACATGCCACTGGTGCACTACTGTCTCTGTGTACTGCAGATACCTGGCTGGAAACTCTTAAAAAATTCTGGACTTTGATTGGCAAGCCCAAGGAATTTGTATTTGGATTTAGGTGTATTCATTTCTCTTAACTACACTGGAGGAGCAAACCATAAGACATTATTGTCAGCAATATCCTGGGAAGTAAAATAAACATTCTCTTGCACATACTTTCAGAAACAGCAGCAGTGGTAGATGTTACTGCAGCAAACCAGTGAAGAAGGTAAGAAGATAGATGCTGAGAAAAGCACTGAGAGAACAACGAGATTTTGTTGAGACAAGAAATTATTCTATGTTTCCACCTCAAGTGGGGCTGAGAAATAAAGCCAAAAAAGACAGCTATTTATGGTTACTGATAAAAGACACAAGAATCTCTCCACTTAAAGGTGTTAGTTCAAGATTCTGGTGTATACAAACACTGAAATAATTTTTTAATCACTTCTAAACATTGAGCCTGATTCTTCCTCATTTTCAGAAGTAGTTGAATTAGCAGATAATGCCTTTGATCTCAACTGAACTTGCAGAAGAGCCAAATGCTTTCGGACACAAGGAACAGCTCCCACACCAACAAACACATACAATTTACAACAAACACATACAATAACTCCACCTTAACAGGATGCATGTTGGTAGTAGTAATAATTTTATGCAGAGGCCCAGCTAATTTTACTGGCAGTTTTGGTTCTTTGTCTAAGCCTTGTGGTTTAGTATAGTAATCCAGCCTTTCACGTGGAAAGAAGTTGTTGATGACAGTCACACAGTCATGTTGACCTAAAGGCACAGAAGAAAAAAATCACCAGTGAAATAGTAACAAAAAACCAAACCTAAACCCAAATCTAATATAAACAATACAAGTGAGAATTACCCACATGCAAAGGAGCCTTTTTTTGCACTGCAAAGAGGCAACTCTTGTCATTCTCTTGTGTGTAGCTTTAATCTTCAGTGTTATTAACTTACTGACTCCCAGCAGGGAATGCCCTCATGAAAATTCATTTTGAATATCCTGTCCGCTTCCTGCATCCTCTTTCCCTGGTAAGCTACAACTAAGAATAGTTATTTCTCCCTCAAATTATACTATTCTAGTAGTCACATACTGGTGTCATAATTTTGGAAGATAAGATTTTTTCCATTTTGTACTTTTAAAATTAATAATATTTGCATTGAGACTTGTAAGTTTTCAGACCAGAAGCAGATATTTCTGTATTAACCTAAGGTGGGAGAAGTTATAAGAAAAGAGCATGCTTAAAGTTTACCAGAAATAAAAGGACTGTAATGAAAGTAACAAGATGAGAAGTTACACCCTCTTCTTGTTTTTGACATCTGACAATACAATGGATTACTTGACTAAAGGGAAAGTAAAACTTATCTTTTCTAGTTCAGGACCACATTCTTTAAATTGATTGATTTGTCTTGGCACTAATCCTATAATCAGAAGAAGACACAGCCAACCAAATTCCAGCATTTAAAATCCTCCACTGTTTTAGAAGAGACAGTTCTGAGCTAATAGAGCACAGTATAAGACAAATGATAGGGGAAGAAGTATCCTCACTTCCCACACACAGGCAGATGAATTAATGTTGATTGGACAACGAATAAAAAAAGGAACAGGAATAGATTCCAATGTGCAGACTTTGACAGAGTAGTGTATCTTAGTATGCCTGAAAATATTTATGCTACCTTGGTGATGTGATGTGATTTTAAACAAAAATTCTCAAAAATTACGTTGGAGATAATATTTCCCATTCACTCCATACAGCATCACATTGGAAAAGACTCTCCAAATCCAAAGGATAATTAATAGGAATCAAATTTTCTCATACATTAAGTGAATAGTTAAGGTTCTGCTGCTCAAACCTCAAGTGAGCAATGTCAGCCTTTTTTTCCTTAAAACAGCAGAATAAGATAAAATGGAACCTGAAACTTAGCACTAAATCACTATTCAAAGAAGTAAATCTAAATGGCAAGGTTGGCTTGAATTCAGAACACCAAAAGGACTTGAAAGGGAATTCTCAAGCATTTAAACACCATTAGAGGGTTGTGTTTGAAAGAAAATACAGGTCCTCATTTTTGGTTTTTGGGAAGCAATAGCTGTGCCATTGAAAATGACTCCACCGAACCTCATAATATTTTATCAATTCTCCTTGCTAGAGAAAAAGTGGAACATTAAGTCAGGAACTTAGTATTGTCAAGGAGGGTAAAAACTGTAAAAAGAGTTTATAAAAACAAAGACCAAAAAAAAGAGAAACACAACAACAGCAAAAAAGCCTGTTGCATGTTTTGCCACGGATAATTCTGCACGCTGGAATGACAAATCTTTCTCTTATTCTAGTGACCTGAACTGGGTCAGTAAGTGGTGACTACCTCAGAAGAGGTGCCAAGACTTCTCCCTCTCCCAGAAGCTGGAGAAGGGCAGGGGGTGGCTCACTGCCAGCACACAGCTGCAACACCCAGCTGAGTTCCTGACTCCTGGCACTACCGTCGTCCTTTCCCACAAGGGAAGCTCCAATCAGCACTTGGGGCTACACTTCGGACCCCTCCAGTGTAACCAACTTCTCTTACTATTTCCAAAGTAGTGACATTGCAAAAACTAACACACTTGAACAGTAGCACCTGTTCCCACAGGTAAGATCATCTGTGTTTTTAGGAAATCAAACATGGGAATGGAACACAGATTGACTCTTACATGATGAGATGTGAAAAACAAAGCTCAACAATGTGTCAGTTCAGAACAAGTCATTAAATAATGTTTCTCTAACAAAAAGCATCAGAATCTAACACTTTACTTCTTTAGGAGTTTAGGAAATTATAATAATTTTCATCTTACCCACAAAAGCAGCCATCTGAGCTGCTGTCCTTCCCACAGAGTTGACAACATCAGTTTCTGCTCCAGCCTCTAACATCATCCAGGTGATTTCTTTATTTCCTGAATTTGCAGGAAAGATAGGGGGAATGAACAAGGAGAAATCAGAACTTGTAATTCTCTATGCTTCAGAAAAAGATGTACTGAATTTCTTGAAGTCCAGAACAACACTAAGGAAAATGAATGTTCTTAATGTTGCTATTTTAAGCATGGATTAAGAGAAAGGCATGTGCTTATTTAGAGTTACAGCTGGTGTAAATCTGCTCTCTGTAAGGCACAATCAGCTTCCCATGGAGCTTATGGGAGTCATACCCATGTAGCTACACTAGAGCTTGGTCCCTCTGGAAAGCAGGATAGAGGGAAATTCTATTAATCTAGTTTAACAGTTCAGCTACATTCACTTTTCTAAGAAGAAAAACGCATTCAGGACTATGATGTAGCAGGAACACAGTGAACAGAACAGATTGTTCCTTTCTCCACAGTGGGAACTGGGTGTTCAGACTGGGCTAAATACCAAGTAAAATGAAGCTAAAATTTGATGGGAAGATTAGATGACTTAATTGGTGCCCTTCAGAAGCTAAAAAAGGACACTTGTCACCACTCCTGCTGGCTCTGCTTTCAAAGGTATTCTTACTTTAACAGTTTTTGTGCTGATGCTAAGTACAGAAAAAGTGAGTACAAAAAGGGGATGGTGGATTAAAATCAGTGTTTAAAAACAAAGTCACTGCGCCAATAGTACTGGTGTGCCTTTTGTGCTCACAGATAACAGATCCTAAGCTTTCACACCCAGGATGACAGGTTAAAAGCTCAGCTATGAGAAAATGGTAAAAATCCAGCATTTTCCATAAAGCTGTAGTCATTTAACAGCCTTTAAGAATTCTCATCTATTTTCTGCAGCTGTGATATTGCTCAATGTCACAGAACACTGGAATTTCCAAAATCTTTTTACCAAAGTTGTAGCTGAAAAATAATCTGATGATCTAGTTAAGGTTGTTAAGGTTCATATACACATATAAGCCTTTTTTTAAATACTTACAATGGAAGAAGGCAGTTTAAACTCTACCTGCTAAGAGACCTGATTCCTCTATAATCTCATTTTTGGGAAGACATAAGTAGCCTAGTAAAGAAGATATTTAAAATAACCTAATATTCCCAAATCGAATCCTTTCACCAGAAGGAACAAGGTTTTAATGTAGTGTCTTTTTCTCACTCAAGGAAATTACTGTTCCTGCCAACAGGGAAAAAGAATAGCAAGAGGAAAGCTGCAAACCGTCACTTGAGACAGGAGAAGATATATACAGCTATAAGCACTCCCATGAAAGAAGAATGTAAGAGAAGAGTGAAAATTATTGTGGGAAAACATGTTTCTAAAACTTACTAAATGCATTTTTAAAAGTCCACACGATAGTTGGAAAAATAATGTAGGAGAAAGAAAATTTGAAAAATATTGGATTGAGAAGTCTCAAAGATTACCAAAAGCTACTGGTGCAGCATCATTTTCAGTGTAGCACAGTCTAAGTAAACAGAATGTATCCAACTGCACAACAAAACTGCCCCAGGAAAGTGAATGTCAAGATCTCTAACAAACAGGACAAAGTAGGTACAGGACAAGTAGGCTGTATGTCTCAAAATGCTGAACACAATCAATTTTTATATGAGCCTGAACAGAGGATTTTACTGGTCATGACACAGTTGCATGGTTCACATAAATAACAGCAAACCTGAATAATAAAAGCATATAAACACTTTTAAATTATTAACTTATGGCAAATTGTACCCACTGATGTAACAAAAATCAATAAAAGTAGTCTGAGTTTAGTAAGAAGTTACCTGAAAGTCCAGCAAACATCAAGGCAGTGTATCCATGCTCATGTTCATTGCAGTTTACATCAGCTCCGTGTCTCAAGAGCAATCTGCACATGTCCACCTTCCCTTTGTAAGCTGCGTGCATCAGAGGGGTCATGCCATGCTGCCAAAAGAAAGGAGAAGCAAGTAGCATAAAAAAAAATGTTACATCTCTTGATCTTCATACCACTGGTCATTTTTACTTGGCCATACATATTCAGTATACCAAAGCCTGACATAGCATTTTATTTACAAAAAAAACCTCATAAAATCTTGATGAAAAGATATGGTTACTAACATGCAGCAGATTTCCATGTCAGTTTTCTGATTATACTGAGCTATAGATTTGAAAACAGAGCAGTGTTGAACAAAAGAAAACCATTTACAGTCCATTTATCATTATTCTTTTATGTAAGACATTAGTGTTGAAGACAACTAATGTTTCTGCTAGTTGGAAAAGCTTAGTTTAGAAAACTTGTTAGCTTCCTACGTTATTCTTCTCTCCCCTGCTGTGGCTTATAAGATAAGCAGCAAGAAAGTTAGAAAAGGGCTGCTGTTGTTTTAAACACTACAAAGATTTGCAGGCTCTGAAATCCATCTTGCTCATTTTTAGTTATGATTTCTGGTAATTTTCTCTCTGGCCATTCTCTCCCACTTCTCCACCTTTTTGGCATTGTGTCCATGATACAGAGCTCTGAAAGCCCTCATAGACACTCAGCTCTTGTCAGACTTTTACAAACCTGGCTGCTTTGATCAACTGCCCCAGTACAAAAAGGATTCACTTCAGCATGGAGGACTGAGATGTGATTATAAATGTAAAGCTGGGCAAACGCCAGAGGAAATTTTCAGAACTAGGGTCAACTGTTAGTGCATTTTCAGAATATAGTATGCTTTTTCCAATATGCTGTTTATTTTCACTTAACATCAGGTCAGGATTCATGTTATCAGCCAAGACACTTTAATTGCCTAAGAACACCCTCCAACACTGCATAGCAGGGAGAGTGCTTTGGTTTGTCCCTAAAATAAAAATCAAAATGGCATTCTACTCCTTTCTTTGCCAGCCAAGGCTGTGTGCTTGAGTACATTCATGTATACCATTACTGCAGCTCTGTAAATGCCTGGTAATGTGATAATATGAAATAATGTAATTGTCAGTTTGAGCCTTCACGTATTTCTTGTTTCAATTTGTGACTGAATGAAACACAAGTAAGTTTAATTTACCAGCATAATTTTCTAAAAAAAAATTCTAAAGGTGAGGGAAACTGCAAAAGTTAAAAGTATAATAACTTTAAGGTATTACAGTTTCATTACTCTCCATCCTAACTGGAAATAATAAAAAATGCTTACTTGATGAATTTTATTTTAGTAACCCACATATTTGAGTAAACTGCAATACAAACTGGCAGTGAAGAAACAAAATGCCTAAAAACTTCACTTCATGAATATGAAACAGACTGTCTTTGCTAGATTTCATTTGGGGTGTCACAAGAGTTTAATTAAGACTTTCTGTCCTATTATATACAATATATTTTATTATATTACATTTCATAGTGTTACATCAAAAGCAATTTTACAGGCCAGTCCCAGTCTGGAGTCACAGTAGGGATTTGTCTCCTTTAGCAGCACAGAAAGGTACTGCAGTAAGGGAATATAAATACAGCACAGTTTTTGATGAGAAAAAGAATTTTTAGAAAACAATGACTTTTAAGTTTGGTTATATCTTGAAAGCCAGTTGTTTCAATTAAGATCTGAAGATTATATGACAAAGAACTGGGTTTTTTTTATCCTCTCCTCCCAGAAAACTGTTTTTAAAATCCTTTGATTAAATTTTGGAAGTGTCAGGCTGTGGTGTGGATCAAAAAAACATATCAGGCAGAAAATGTGTGGACAGTTGCTATAAAATCGGATTTAAAGTCACATTAATATCAGTTTTTCACAATCACAGCAAACAAAAGATGGTCAGGCTAGACACAAGTTTATCTGGAAATGCTTGGTATCCTGTATTATGTCCCTACACCAAAACTGGCTTGACTGGAAATACTTTTCTCAGAGGTATTTTCTCATCTCTGTTTTCTCAAGATGGCATTTGGATTGTCAATACAACGAACTTAAAAGACAAAACTTGCAGATGGTTTATTAAGAATTCAGATGAAACAAATTTTTGTTCCACTATGAAACATCAGAAGAAGGATCCTTTTTCTAGCAGTGACCATGCAACCTTCTTCTGACCAAAAAATCGAGCTTTTTAATCTTATTGCTCAGGACAAAAATGAATCCTTTCCAGGTGGTTTTTTGCAGGTATGCTACATGGTAACATCTCTTCTCTTCTACAGAGCTGTAAGTATTCCCTGTATGTCTACCATACAACAGAGTTTGCAGTGCCTCTAAAAATTACCTGGCACTTCTCTTGAATGGGTTCTCCAGCTCACCAACCAATAAGGACTCCCTAGCACAACAGGGCTCTTGGCACAGCCAGCCGGGCCATTACAGACCATCCTTCCCAGTTCCTCATGTTGAAAAGCAGACTGAGGAATGGGATTCCAACAACTGTTGCCATGGTGAGGAAGTCAAGTGATGAAAAAACCCTAAAAAGTGAATTCTGGGGTCAGTGGAGGGGCAGGCAGATGAGTACCAGAACCAGGGAGGGGCTGGACTCCACCACCAGACACAGAGGAAGAAGAAAGCAGGTCAATGTCTCTTCAACATCCAGCTGAGGTGTGCTTGAATGGGATGAATAAAAACAAATTTATAAAGATAACAAGCTAGAAAAGCAACCTTCTGCCTCCTAGGAGCTACAAAGGAAGCTTCCAACAAAACTCCTGCTCAACCTTCATCAGCCAGAGGAACGGGGAAACAGAGGACAGCTACGGAACAAGAAATGGGACAAAGAAAGAAACAAAAAATACACAAACTATCTCCCACTCCAGTGACATGTGCATATTTGCCACAAAACCTCTCAGTTTTGTGAACATTTAAACATTCATGCTGACTGCTAAGAACACAGACATCACATGTGTATTGTTTTGTGGATAGCAGGATGACAATTCACCACAGAAATAGCCACATAAACCTGTGTTTCTCGAGTGAAAAGTGCAATTCAAGTGCTCCCAACATTCCTATGCTCACTTCCCCCTTCTTCTCAACCTTGTCAAGATGTGGCATACAGGCTGGATCACACAGGAGCAGTCCCTCAGCAGATACTGGGGTACACTAAGACATTGCACATGTGAGTACCAGATATTTAAATGGAGTGGGAAAAATCCAAAAAAGGAAAAGAGCTGTCACAACCCTAGCTGAAAAACTGCATAGACATTTACATGCCAGCAATATTAAAGCATTCATGTCTCCCTTTCCCAGCTCATTTTCCAATGAGGAACACAGCCCCACATTAACACAGAAAGAGTGTCTTATTTTACCCTTTAGACTCAGACAACATTTCAAGTCATAAAATTATATTAAAAACACGTAATTCTAAGTTTGGCTTTTACTTGAGACAGTATTTGGGACATTAGTAAAAATTATATAAAAAGAACAGGTGCTATAAGGCAGAAATACTTGTTGATGTATATCTTCAAAATCAATTCTCTAGTACTGAATGCTGCTAATCTAGAAATACAACTTGACTCTTTCCTGGATGAAAGCCTTTAGAAATTTCACCCTTCAAGCTTTTGTATAAGATTGCCCTCACACATCTTAAATTTCCTAAAAGCAGCATTTGGAAGGAGGTCAACAGTAACATGCACAAATAATTTTAGCTGTAGCTAAGTATGGACTAATTAGAATACGAAATACTAATCAGTAAGTGTCGATCACAGCTATAGCTCTCCTTTATAGTCACATCCTGCTCAGCTGCTGGTTTCACATATGTAACACATTAGATTCCTCTGATGATCTTTCAGTTCATCTGCAGTGATGAAAAGTTAAAGCCTACATCAATCAGCAACCTGAATTGAAACCAGATAATTCTTACTAGCAGTGGAATTTTCTTTGGTTTGTGCATTTTTAAGTACTATGCAAAAAACATCAAAAGACAAAATTCTTCCTCTCAAAGGCCAAGGATGTGGGCATTTTCTGCTAGCATAGGATATTCACACTAGAATAGCAAGATCTATTACCCGAAGAACCCTCCATTGAACATACTCAGTATGAGTGAAGCTACACACATCTCAGCCATGAATAAGCAGGCTGCCGCTGTAATTCCCAGGAAGTGCTTGGTTCTGTAGCACAGAGAAGGGGACTGTTTTTAAATGATGTATTACAGAACTGAGCAGTTGAATTACCAAACTAGAGGAAAGTAGTAATGCCACTAATGCCAGATGATAGTTCTGTATGTAAGAAGATTATGAACAACTTTACAGTTATTTTAAATAGCGAAAAATCATGTACTTTTTAGGTCGTCTATTAGCTTAATCTGCAGAAAATAGGGCACACAGTAACTATAGTGCTCCTCTGCAACCTTAACTACCAATAGGACCAAAGGAAACTTCCACAGCTGGAAAGCCTTCCTTGAGCCTGCCTTTCTATAACAATCTGAAATATTTCAGCCACATGCTGCAGATGAAGCTCAAGTCAGCAAAGTGCTGACAAAGTCACACTATTTACAAGCTCTGCACTCTCAGGGGAAAGAAAAGTCCTGAACACTTTCTCCCTGTCCTGGGGTACAATGCAAAAATATGTATTCTATCACCATCTGTTGAAATGTGGGAGGGGTGGTGATCCTTATCTCTGTGGGAGATATCCTCTGCTGATGTGCCATCTGATAAGATCAGGGGGATGATCATCATTATCGTTTCACAACCCATCCTTCCTCCAGAAGATATATTCCGTTAATGGGCCATTAAGTCCTATTGTGTGACTGATAAGATTACATCATCCCATTGGGAGATGCCCCAGCCAGGGGCAGGAGCCAAGCCTTTCCTACCTAGATAAAATACTGGGGTTTGGGACACGAGGGCAGACCTTTCCACTGGATCCCAGAGGAAAGTCGGACCTTTTCCACATCATCGCTGGATCTTCGGAGGAAAACTGCACCTTCTACAGGAGCACTGCTTCAACGGAATCATATCTGTCATCCAGGAGGACTGCAGCCACCATTTATACGGACTGTTACCAACACCCTGACTGACAGGGTGTCAGGTTGTATTCTGACTCTGTCGGTGGTTGTTTCTTTTGTATTATTGCATGTATTTTATTTTTTCTCTTTTTTCCTATTAAACTGTATTACTGACTTAGAGTCTCTCACTGGTTTTGCTTTCAAACCAATACACTCCCATACTAAGTTTCCAAATTAACAACCACTCCATTTAAAATGGGACAAAAAATTACTAAGCAGTGTGCATTTAAGTTATTTGTGTTTATTTTACATCCATTTCTACAGCCAATGTATTTGTCCTAATGTTTGAGGACACCGGAACTTAAATGTCCCTGAAATTTTAAAATTGCAAAACCTTTAAAGACCAGTGCATTCCTTTGTTTTCATAAAGACAGTGATTAAGCCTAAATATTCTTCCTTTCTTCATCTACCTAAATCCACAAAGACACAATAAAACAATTAATTTGCTCAGAAAGGGTGCTGAGAAAAAACAGAACTGTATCTGCTGGATATCTCCAACCTTCTGGAAGATGGGCATCTGGGAAACTCACTGGAGTGAAGGGATCCTACTCTGTGCTGATACACCCAGCAGAGCTTGGCAGACAGCAGGCGGTTAAGGGTATGAGGGAGTCTTGGAACAAGGGCAGGAAAAGCAAGCAGACTTAGAGGAATAATTTTTTATTTTGAAATATATGTACCAACAGCAGAATCGATGCTGAAATACTGCATCCAGCTCATATATACGTTTTTAAAGTAAGCCAAAACAGTTGGAAAGGATTTGAAGAGCCACTGTTATAGCTCACTTGCTGCAGAAATGTAACTTTAGGCGAGATACTTAAAAGGTCACTGCATCTGGAAGATCTTAAAATGTGACTTGGTCCTCATCTAAAGGTACATAGAGAAAAGATAACTGATTGTTAGTAGTTTTTAATCTACAAGAAAGTGGATCCAAGCAGCTAGAATATACGGTAAAACCAAAAATGAAAGGAACAGATTATGTGTTTTTTTTTTAATTGGGAAGTGCACTTTATACCAGTCTGTTGCTGGATGCTGTGAGTTCTGCAGCCCCAAATTATTGAATTGTGACTGCATGCTTGCTGTACCACAGCTAGAAGACAGAATTACATTAAACTTATTTTATTAATATTAATAAGTAAGGAAGCCCTGAAGATGGAATACTTAGGTATTGAAGTGGGAGCTCAATTCAGTTAGGAACTCATTTCCATTCTTAAAGATTTTTTTACATGAGAGAATCCACAGAATAAAGTAAGTAACTGTAGTAATATAAATGAGTAATATAAATGTGAGTTTCAGATAAGCAGCTAAGACAACAGAGAAAAAAAAAGAAGACCTGATGTACTGAGAGCAGTCTCCAGATGTGGCAACAAGTAACAGATGAGGCTGATGCTTAACTGGGATTTCACACACTCTTACTTATATATAGATATTAGAGTAACACATTGGAGCAAAAATGGGTTATGAAAGAAAAATTGTAAAGCTGACATGGCTGATGGATTTAAAAAACCTAAACAAACCTGAACACTCTCCTGTTTAATATGCATGATTACACATCATTCTTGGGGATAAAAAGGAGTCTGCAAGAAGTCCATTGCATAAACTTTTAAAGTTTTATGGGCCTTATGTATATTTAGTTAGATGTGAGCCTTAGGCAAATACTGTTAATACTATTTTTACAGCAATAGCCTGAGGCACAACTTGGATATGGTTTCTTTGAATAAGCTGTATACTTTCAACATTAATCCTGGATGTTGCACTAATACTGCAGCAAGGCTGCCATCATTCAGCACGACTTCAGCAACTACACTTAAGGAAAACCTTTTGATGTCCACACAGTAAAGCACACTTGCAAGCATACTTATATTGTGTCTTGGGTTCCTAAAGTTCACTGTAGAGATGTTTTACAGAAACTTGTTGAAATTCATACGACAGAAATTCAAGTTTAGTATTTAACTTAAGAACAATCCAAAAATTGATCTGTTGGCAGAAAAAAAAAGGCTAGCAATACCCCATGAAGATATCTGGAAAAAAAGAAGTGGCAATTTTTCTCCATTCAGCATTCATGAGACCACATCTACAGTACACCCTGTCCCATTTTGAGCCTTCCAGTGCAACAAAGACATGGATAAATTGTACCAAAATCAACAGAGTACCACCACTACACGGTAGGAACCTGAGCACAGTGAAGAGAGGCTGCAGGAGCCGGGCTCGCTCAGCCTGGAGAAGAAATGGCTTTGGGGTGACCCAACAGCAGCCTGCCCGAGCTGACAGGGAGATCATTGAGAAGACAAACTCTTCACTTATGGTGGTAGGAGGGCAAGAGACACTGAGCCTAAGCTGAGGTTCAGACATAAGTGAAACACTTTTTCACCGAAATCACAGTAAGAGAGTAGAACAAGTTGCCCAGAAATATTGTGCAGTCTCCATCCTTAGAGATTTATAAAGCCAGACAGATCAAAACTCAGAGCAATCTCATCTGACCCTGGAGCTGAAGCTGCTTTGAGCCAGAGGCTGAACTAGACACACCATCAGAATCCCCCAGTGATTCCTACGAAATTATAAAGCTTTGAAAAAAACACAAATTAACATTTAAATTGATAAATTACACATGGATTTAACATGCACGATGAAGAATTAGTTTTGCTTGTGTGTTACATTTCATATTAATGTTGCATGCTTTAGAAAAACATTGTAACAAGAAGAAGAAGAAGAAGAAGAAACAGCAACATCACATAACGTTCCTTTCTCCACAAACTTATTCCCATCTTCAGGTAGCACTTCAGGATTTAATCTTCTACATGTTTACCACATCCACCTGCATAAAAGGCTGTGTTTCATTTCTGATTGAGCTACTCACCTTCCAAGTATGTTTATAGTTTGGCAAAGACAGGGCTTTAGGCAATGCTGTGTCTGCCACACAGGGACTAAGCAGAGGGACTACTGCTTGTGAAGGTGACAAGAAGTCAAAGAGCACCCCCACCTGTTTTGCTGCAGTGTTTACCTTTCCTTACAAAGCTCATGCTGGAACTTGAGACAAAATACAATGCAGTTCTTTAAGTAACATTAATCCTTAAACTTTCTTTAAAAAACAGTAAGAGCTCTTCAAAGGTTCATTATTCAGCTTCAGGCTGGAAAAAACCTGAGAGTAACTCTGATTTTCAGGGCTATAGCAATTGCTGATAGAACAATGTTATTTAACAACATGAAGGCCTTCAGACCTAGCACTGTCCTTATTAAACTCAGCATAAAGCTTGCACAGTTTTGCAGTACCTCATCCAGGCAATTGACACGGACATTCTTGCTCCCCAGTAGCCTTCCAGCCTCCTCGGTGTTTCCTTTGATTAAAAATAAAAAGACACAAGGAAAAGGGAGTGAGAAATAGAGTAAACTGAGAATCTGGAGGAAAACGGTAATTTCCATTTCTCATTAGAATCAAAACCTTTGTACGTAAATTGCTTGGAATGTAGATTAACCACCAGTGAAGTAACTGCACTTGGTGAAGAAGCTTAGGAGTTATATTCTAAATGCCAAAAGGCAAGAACTCACAACATCAAAGAGCAGCTGGAAAGCATGAACTACAAGTAAACATCCATTTTTTGTGAAGTAACTGACCTACACACAGAGGAATGGGACACTCACATGTCTCATCATAAACAGCACATGAACAGCTCCTAATGAGCATAATGATACTGAGCATTTTAACACATTTTGCTCTTTTGGAGCATCTTTTGTCTAAAAGAGCTTTCTACATTCTCAAAAAAAAGAAGTTACCTCACTTCAAAGACTTTTTGTTTTGAATGAAACATACTTTACCATCTATTCACATAATTTTTCCTGTTTCAGTTTGAAATTTGCAACATATCACATTCTGAGGAGTGGAATGAATTTGCTATTGGTAATACAGAACAGAGATAGAAAGGACAAAGACCCAGGTAGCTTGATCATTGACATTTCTAAAAATTGCCAAACGCATAAGTAGACTCAAGTCTGAAAAAAAATGTGCCAGGAAAAACAGGCTACATCTATTTTTCAATTCTACTGTCCTACTGTTTTTCAATTCCTTACCAAAATCCTTTTAGCTAAGCCACAGGTATAAGAACCTGATATAAAGCCCATTGGAAAACTATTCAGATATTGCCCATGCAGCTTCTACAGGCACAAATAGAAATAAAAGAACACTCCAAGAGTCTGAGTTTGGAGAATTTATTGCAAATGAACATAAACTTCTAATTTCTGATTCAATCATAAGCAAAGCTCTTTCAGCAGTGATGTGCTTAATAAAAATAAGCATGCATCCCTTATATTAATGATTTTCATGTTTATCTCCACTCTTTCAGAAGGAGGTAGCCATCCAGCAATTTTTCAGCAAAACAGCTCTTGCAACTTCAGTTTTGGCTAAAATCCTATTAAAGTACTGAAAATAATTAACTTTCATAAGGCTTTTTCATGTGGTTTAACTACACTACAGGGGCTTTAACCATTTCTCTTTTAATTCATTAATTTAAGGAAAAAAAGACAATCACCTGAGTCATCTCACACACATGATAAAGACCCCTGACTGAGTCAGGAACCATCCACTACTTTACTCCCCCAGACATATATATTCTAAACATGTTTTTAAGAACTGGAGATCAGTTCTCAGAAGAATATCCCAGCCAAAGAACAAACATCAGTAAGAGAAAATTTTCAAGCAGCGATCTTCAAGTAAATTTTAATACAAGAACAGCAAAGTTGCATTTACAAACTCAGAGCTCTGTATGACAAAATATTTAAGGATTTTTAACAAGACACTAAACTGATCTAAGTTAGACCTGTAGAATTGGCCAGAGCTAAAAGTTGGAGCCAGTCTCCTCATAGTGGTACCATGGGAGGAAGCCAAGAGGTAACAAGCAGCAGCTGAACACTATGAACACAGTAAAGCAAAAAGGTTGCCCAGAACAACTGTACAGCCCTCCTCCTTGGAAGTTTTCAAGACCTGATGGGATAAAGCCCTGAGCAATCACATTTGACCTCACAGCTGACGTGTTTTGAGCAGGACGTTGGCCTAGAGACCTCCTGAGGCCTCTTCCAACCTGAATTATCCCGTGACCCTAATCAGAAGCATTAGGTAAGTTAGACAGAGGTGTCTGCAAGACAACTCTTATTAAAGTGAGTAAATCAAACTGGTTGTGGTCCACAGTAAATTCACTGCTGAAAGTCCTACGCTTGTGTCTCTGACACTCAGGAACATTTTAATACAACTGGGAGTGAACCACCAAAATGTAGTAGAACTTTCATGGGTTCAAATTGCCTGGAAACTACATATAGAAGTGTGTGGAACACAAAGTGTTTTTAGTTTACCTCCAACTAATGAATGTTGCTCATGATTTTCAAAACACCAGTCAGAGGGTAACTAGAAATTCGCATTGCTGGACCAGGAAACCCATATGACAGAAAGTTCCCGTGGCAACAAGCATACATGCCAGATAGTGTGATAAAACTGTGACACTGACATGAAATGCAAAATCATAGAATGGGTCAGGTTAGAAGGTACCACAATAGTTTGGTTATCTGGTCCAACCTTCCTGTTCAAGCAGGCTCATCCTAGAGCACATGGCAGAGAACTGCATCCAGACAGCTCTCGAGTATCTTCAGTGTCGGAGACTCCACAACTTCTCTGGTTAATCTGTTCCTATGCATGGTCAACTGCACAGCAAAAAAGTTCTTCCTCTTATTCAGGTGGAATTTTCTGTGCATCAGTTTCTACCCATTGCCCTGTGTCCTGTTGCTTGACACCACTGGGAAGAGCCTGGCTCCATCATCTTGACACCCTTCCTTCAGCCAGACTTTGACCCCCTCTCCTCTCTCTAAGAGGACAGTATAAGATGGTACAAGCGATAGCAAAATAGAACATCATAAGGGATAAGAGGTGCACAACATCCCAAACAAGCTCAAGTTCTCGACACGTGAGAATAACGTGTCTGCAAAGACGCCCTGGTCTGGCAACAGCACGTGGGGGAAACCTTACAGCACGCTAGAAGACTGGATTATCTCCAAGAAAACTTTTTTCTCTTTGGCAGTGGACATTAACACCAGTAATTCAGCAAATATCAATAGACATTATCAATAAGATACAAGCTTTCCTTGGCAGTTAGACCCGCCCAGTTGAGCTTCCCCAGCTCGACTGCACCGCAGCGCGGCCCCCACTGCACTCCCTGGATGCCGTGGGCCTGCCCGAGAGGAAAGTAAACCACGGGAACGGTAAACCACTCTCCCCCGCAGGGACAAGGGCGACGGCCCGAAGGCGGAGCGGGAAGGTGGGCGGCCCTCAGCGCCGGGACCTGAGGAGGGCGGCCGGGGCCGAGGGGAGTCCGCGGTGAGCGGCCGCTAACGGCGCCTCACCCACCGCCCCCAACGTGCGAGGACACGAAATCCCTCCCGGGGCACGACCAGCGGGGCCCGTGGGAGCTGCGGCCCGGGGCCGCGAGCGCCGAGGGCCGGGAGGGCTCACCTGTGGCGATCACTGCCAGCAAGTCCTTCTCCTCCGCGCTCAGGTCGCCTTTCCTGGGGGGAGCCATCGCGGACCCGCGCACGGTAGGGCGGGATCAGCCCGGGACGGCTCCAGCAGCACCCCCAGCCGCGGCACCGCCCCCACCCGCTCCTCGCGGAGCCTTCCGCCCGCAGCCCCGCCCTGCCGGGGCCGGCCGTGGGGCGAACCATTCTTGCCCAGGGATGGGGGTCACTGCGTGCCAGCCACTCGTCTTCCGCCAGCTTCTCACCCGCTGCTGTCGGAGAGAAGGAGTCCCTCTGCTCTGCCCCTTATTTTCAAGTTTAGAAATGCATTACTCTTTTCTTTTGTCTCCCATTTTTGGTTCTCTCCGCGGCTCCTTCGTTCGTCCCCCCCGGGGCTGTGCCGGGAGTGGTGCGGGCGGGCGGAGGCGCCGGTGTGTCAATGTGTCCGTCCTTCACTCCTCCATTGTCTCCCGCCGTCGCTGGTGCCGTCGCGCTCGCTCGCCCTCCCCGCCCCGGACCGCGCAACCACCGGACAGGTGCGGCCGGGACGGGGAGAGCGCCGGGCGGGAGCTGTGCTGGAGCCCCTCCGGAGCCCCGCGGCCGCGCTGCCCAGGCGACCGCGGCTGCTGTGGGGCAGCTCCAGGCGAGCGGGCGGGCGCGGCGGCCATGGCGGGGCAGGGCGGGCGGCGGCGTCGTCACAGCCCCGGTGTCGGTGCTGGAGCCTGGGTTCGGAAATGCCGCCGTTCGCGGGTGTGCGGAGAACCGGCGGCGCCGGGTCCGCGGTGGGAGGGCGGCGGTGCGGGCTCTTGTGCACGCCGGCCCTTCCCTCCGTGCTCCTGGTTTCCTGCCTTTTTATGGCATCGGTTGGTTGGGTGGTTGGGCTTTTTGTTGTTTTATTTTTTGCAGGCAGGAAGAGCGTTTTGTTCGGCTAAAGCAGCCGAATGGAGCCGCGGTTGTGCCACGGCATCGTGTCTCCAGGAGGAAGCGGGCACTGAAATGGCTCGGGAGGGGAAGGAACGCGCTCGGGGTGTTCAGAGCGGTGCCTTTTGTTGGCGCCTTTCTAAAATTAAACTGTTGGTGGAAAAATAATCTTTGTTACAGATCCAACTTTCCACTATTCCAGCGGAAGCTCGGTAGGCGCAGGGACGATCCTGCAGATAGCCTCCAAGAGACTGAGACTGAGTTTTAACATCCTTGATTTTTGCCTGTGTTTATACCAGAGAAAAGAGCAGGACCCTGGTACTTGGTGCTGACTTTTTTTGTCCTTTGCCCTACTCTTCGATGTATATTTTTTGTACCCTTCCTTTTAAGGAACCATTTTTTTCCTGCAACTAATTATGGAAGGCATGGCTTTATCAGCAAACTGAATTTTTCCTTTCCTTAGTACTTGCAGGTCATCTCACGTTTACTTACATACTGAAATTTCTCTTTCTAATACTTAGTATGTTCTCTATTTGATATTTGTTGATGACTTGTTGACTGACTCAGAAATGGTGAAGTCTGTTATAGAAGAGAACGCGCTCTGAATATAGTATATCTTCGTAAATATTTGGGTAAAAAAAACAGAACGTGATACACAGTTTGGCTGCTTAGTTTTTAAAAAAATGTATGTTTCCATGATTTTAAAAATCATGGAAATACTGGGGTGTGCCACGATCTAGTTTTACTTGCATCAACAAGTGTAAATAAAAGAAATTGGTTTGGACTTCAAATTATAATAGATTCCCTTGACTTTTTTTGTGGGAAACAAAAAACGTCTTGAAAGACATGCAGTTGAAACACAAGTGCTTTTAATATTCTGATCCAGAAAACGATCCCCATGTAGTACTAACAGAAGTATGTCACTGGCTCAACCATGAAGGCTGAAATTAGGGTTTAAGTGGTCTTTTGTTGGTTCGCTGCAGGGAGTGAATTTTACCTGCTGTGAACAAAATTTTTGATACTACAGTGCCGTGATAATCTCTGTGGCACTATTAAATGAGAAGAGCCTTCAAGCTTCCTTTTGCATTAAAAAAACCACCATCCCAAAACCTGCTGTGCGTTCAGCACACAAAAGTATGGATATTACATTCATTTTATTTAATATGAGAATATCATTATTGCCATCCCACCCTTGTTCACAGAGTGAACAGGCACACAGTTTTTCCTTGGCAGCCTCACTGGATCTCACTTGGTGACTAAGGCTACAGGAGTGCTCCATCTGCATGGGTAATAAAATACTTTCAGTGCTAGTTAAAACATGTTTCTCACTCTTACCTGGCTTCTGTGTGACCTTCGATCCTGTATTATCCAGACATTTCGCAATCTTCAGTTTATCCTTGTGAGATTGTGATGAAGTGGCATTGCCTCCATTTTATGAACATAATTTGAAGCATGGAGGCAACAAGTGATTTTTTTTTCAAGGCAGTGTAGGGAGTCGGTGTGAGGGCAGGGAACTGGAACATGAAAATGTTGGTTCTGGGCCTTTGTGTCTTGTCTCTTAGTGCATTTTCTTTTATCTGCTGTTTCTGTTTGTTTCACATATTTAAGATGTGTGTATTACTGCTTGGTAATAAGTAATTTATATTTAAGGTATTCTAGAGGGCATAGGAAATGTTAACCTCGCTGTGACTCAGAATATTTTTTCGATTTTAAATCAAATGGTTGTATTAAAAATTTCCTATTTCCTCATCAGATGATACATCTGGTACTTGTGATTTGTGAAGCAGGAACCAGTGGTGACATTTTTCCCCAGTGGCTTGCTGGTTTTACTGCATTGAGGTGTGCTCATGGGGATTTGTGATAGCTATTATTACCAAGGTATAGGTGATCCTAAGTGCCTGTGTGCAATTGTCAGAGTAAGATTCATGCAAGAAAATAACAAGGATTTCTTTAATTAAGTAGCATTTATTTTGGGAAAATGTACAGAGCAGTAACCATTTTCTTGGGTCAACTTGAGTAGAAGAGACTGCCCTATGCCTTGGAGAGTGCACCATGACACTCTCAGTCTTTGGACATGAAAGGGAAGGAAAGGAAATGAGTTGGTTTCACTGTTTTCTCTCAAATGACCTACCTTCACTTTTGTCTTGGAGGGTTGCCTGAATTCTGGGTATGTACTCTCCAGAGGTCAAAGATCCCATAGCCTCTTTCAGTGCCTGGGCCTGGCAGGATCAGAAACCTGTCTGACCCACTACATTTTGTCTAGGGGGAATATAAAATAATAGGTCAAACAAGTATGCATAGTTATGACTTATTTCCTAGCTCCCATCTCACTGGTTCAGCTAGGGATTTCCTCAGCAAGAAGTGATGTCTTTGTGTTTACCTTTATATTTGACAGCCTAAAGTAGGCTGGTAGGCTTTTTAAATTTAGGTAAATTGTATGTATACAGCATCCCATGATTATAACTTCCATGACTGCTTGGAAGAGGACCACTTCTTTCCTGTTTTTGAACCTTCTGCTTTAGGGTTATTTTCAAACCCCAGCTCCTAGTTCCTGTTTTGGGAGCTGATGAGGAATTGGCTCCTGTTCAGCCTTGACCTGCAATCATGCCTTGACAGACCTGTGGTGTCCCCTGCCATTGTCTTTTTGCCAAGGTGAAGTCTTAGGTGTATCTAGTCATTTCTGTGTAAAATCCATTTCTTGTTGTTGCCAAGTGTGTTTTTGTAAATTAGCTCTGTCCTCCTGCATGCCCTGGGCAATAGGAAATCTCCTTCAAATGGAGCAGACAGACCCCCACTGAGTTTCGGTCCTGCTGTCTCCAATCCTTGTAATTATATCCTGGCCAAAGTTAAGAGGATCTAATAGGATTATTCATTTAGATCAATTCAAGTTCATGCAAGTTCAAGGAGTTTTTATTGCTAGAAACGTCCTCTGTTTTTTCCTCTCAGATCTCACAAATAGTAATATGTGGATAAGTTGCTTCCGCCCCCAGTTGATTGGCATTGTACAACTCTTTGACTTCTTTAAGTGTTTTTATTTTATTGTAAGGGATGTTTTTTCAACTTTCATCTGTTTCTGGATCTCAGGGCAGCCACTTGGTCTTTGTTATGATCTGTCAACGTTGCTAAGGCCTGTTTTGTACTAGAGGGTAGTTTATAAAACCACAGAAAAATAACTGAAACTGGCAAGCACTGATTCATGTTTTTGAACACAATTGGTGTATCCACAATAGCTACACACAAACTATTCCTGTAGTTAAAATGCTAATCTGAGACCTCAATAGAGATCTCCACCTGCTACCAATTCCTTGTGAGACCTTGCACAAAGTTAGACTTGGTCTACACTTTGAACTTTAGGAGCAAGTCCCAGGACTTGACTCTACCTGTATCCAAGGTCTGGCATGATGAGGCTTATGCTTCTTTTATCTTCTCATGAATCCTGACTTGAAGGATTCTTACATGCATGGGGCATAAGGACACCAAAATATTTTCCAAAAGGTTGATCCAGACTATAGGATGAGCCCGGTTTAGGTGAGCAGTGTTCTCCGGCAGGAAATACAGGTCAGAGCAGTGTGAAAGGTACCAGTTTGGGGCTTGAACGACTGTGTAATGGTAAGGAACTCCTGTCTGGGTTTAGTAGTCTGAATTAACTTGGTGTTGGTTTGCTCCAAGACTTGACCTGGTTGAACAGACCCAGCTTTGATGGTTTTGCACCTAAAATATATCCAGAATAGCAGTCACCTATAGAATTTTCTTCTAAGAAAACTGTTCACAAGTTTATATGTGTATGTTGCAAAGCGCATTTTTGAGCATATGCTTTTATTTTTGTGCGTCTTTAACTGCTAATCATGCCAGGGCCACCAGAATCTTCCCACAGGGAGTGATGATTAACAGACCAAAGAAGAAATTTTGAGGTGCTCAGGTATGGTGATGATGATCATGGAAAATGTAAGTGCCTTAGATGAAATGTGCATTTGTACTACCTGGTTAAAAGCTTCCTTTGAAAAAGTCAGCATTGCTTTCACAAGAAAATCAGATATGTGTGCCTCGTTCTTCTTTTATATACCTAGCATAGGAAAAAAATAAGTTACTCTTTTGCAGCTTGAGTTCACATTCTCTTACTTGTTTGTTCTAGGTGGTTCTGGTTTGAGCAGCTTGCTCAGACAATACATGTTTTGTGCTTTTCATGTGTAGCTCTAAGTCACTGTGGTTTTATTGGATTAAAAGAAATCTAAGCTTTAAACAAATTGTTTCATGCCTATGAATTCCATATAGGCAGATACTTGCATTTTTTGGAAGAGAAGGCATACAAGCAGCTTTTTGCTGTTAAAGACTGAGACGTGTTTAGACAGCAGAGCAATATGTGTCAGAGAATGACCTTTGCAAAACTAAGTTCTTTCCCACTTAAGCTTTGCAGGTGGTAGCAATAAACCAGTAATGCATTAGTACAGCTTCTGTAAGTGTTGGTTCTCAATAGCTTTTCAGATGGCTGTTCCTAAAATAAATTCAGAATTTCAGAGATGTAAAGTACATAAAATTACATAAAGCTGCAAGGGAAATATAGCTGTGTGTAGAAGGAGATTGAAAAATCACAGCACACATAGAATTTCTACTGGTTTTGGGGATTCATGAGTGCAGTACTGGGAAAAACAGTGTTAGCAGCATTTAGTCAGTGACAATCAATCCTTTTTTTGCTGAAGAATGGTGGAAGCATTTGGGTTAAACATTTAATTAGATCTAATTAGTGAGTAATTTTTTTTGACCTCCAGACAGGATTATTTAAACTCTGCTTACAGTCATGTGCAGATATATGTACCACTTTGTAGGCTTAAGGTTATTGTTTAGGACAGAGGAATTAGATCATGCATTGAATGGATGTGTGCTGTTAAATTCAGATTGCTTTGAGACATCATCTTTTATTCCTCGTCTTATTTTCTGTCCTCATTCCTCCTGTGCAAATTCAAGAATTCCTACATCTGTGTTGCTCATAAGGCAGTAGGCTGTCACCCACATCTATCTCTCTGCCTGAGCTTACAGGTGAAGTAATTCCATTTTGATATTTTATGAGCAATAAATCACCTGTGAACTGCCACGGTTGCCCATTAAACTGTAGATTTGATTTCTGAAACGGTTTCTTTTTCCTTGTGATCCAGTGTTGATTAGAAATGGCTCTTCCCCTCAACTGCAACAGTACTTATATGTTAAAGTAGTAACTATCTGTTGAAAGATAAATAAAATACTCAAGGATAACTCAAAGGTAAAGCTGGCGTGTGAGAGCAAAATTGACAAATGAAAAAAATACATTTTTTCTCCCTAGAGAGAAGTCTGTGGAGTGCAATAATACTCTGCCATGCCTGAAAACCCCTTTGAACTTGCCATACCATAGTTCTTAAATGTAGCTGTAGATCTTGTAAGAGACTGCAAAAGTCAAAATAAAAAGCCAAACAGAGTCTAGTACCCACGTGCAGTGGTGTGGTGGCCATTTTACTGCACTATGGTGTTCTTTGCCGTTGTGTGCTCTACAGCAGAGAGAAGAATGAAACACTTGAGTTTCAGGGTTTAACAGATTTGGTCTTCTGTCAAGTGTGGTTGTATAGTGCAAGCACAATAGAGGGAACTCAATATGTTTGTAACAGGTTGCTGTAAAACTTCCAGCTTGGATCACTGTTTGTGATGGGGATGGTTAAATCCAAGTGTGGCAGCTCATGTAGATCAGATTGCAAGACTGTTCTCACTCCATCTTTAGATACATTTTTGTTGGCTAAACTGGTTTTAATAAGTCTTCCTCATGTGTGCCATATCAAACAAATAATCAATGTTGAGTTACTTTAGTTTTTAAATTACAGCAAATCAGGAAAATACTTCCAAGAAGTAACTCAGTAGTAGTTCCTACTTTGTGAGAGCTTTTAGTTGCTGTACGTCTAAGGGCTTTTGAAATTAGAAATGTTTGTTTTTTCTGCTAAAGAATCTATAGACTGAATTTTAAAATGTACTGAGTCCTTTATACGTATGTATGTTTTGGCATTTTGTATAAGGATTTGCTCTGCAAAATCTGAGTTATTCTTAGGTTTGATGGAGAAGTTTGGTGTAGAGATCACTTACAGTTTTTGCAGAGTCGTAGTGGCAGACAAAGATTACTGCTTTTATTCAGCCTGTAAGATGATGGATTACTGCTAGTGAGAATTAAGACTGAGGACAGACAGGTCAGGCAAAGGAAATGCTAAACACAGTCTGGGACAGAGGTTGGCCAGGGACATTGGAAGGAAGCATCTTCTGTGATGTCTTGAATCTCAACGAATTACACCCTTCTACAATTCCTTCAGCTACTGCAAGCAGAACAATTAAATACGGTTTTGGGGTTGTACTTGCTTGTAATAACTACTGTCTCGTGTTTTCCTTAGATGTGTTTTCATGCAGAAAAGAAGTCTGAGCAGTTCAATGGTTTGTAATTTGCAAGCTAAAGTGATCCTTTCATTTTAGGTTTTGTTTCCATAAATAAAATCCTCTAGTTCTCTAGAAATGTTTTTAAGAGGGAAGATATATTCAGTGCATTCAAGTTACACATTAGTCATTTTCTTCTGATAAGACACAGGGCTGAAATCTTGGGAAGGTGCTACTGAGCATTAGGTACAGGGCTTGTCATTTATTTTCACTACCATTTCATGCCTTGAGCAACAGAAAATTACAAAAACAAAGTATGTTATTTCTTTTAAATGCTTTAGGGGAGGTCGGCCCTTTAGAAGAGGGGATGATGAGTTTCCATTCAATCTACAACTTTGTGTGCACCAATATTGATGTAAGTTTGGTTTGAGTCTGATTGCTGTTTTTTATCGTGTCTGCATCTTTCTGAAGCCTGTGTTAAGTCTCTTTTGTCTTAGGTCTGCTTTGACTATATTTTCCTTAATGTGTGGTTTCGTGTGACTGTGACCTGAGGATCCCAAAAATCATCAGCCAGTGCTATGAAAACCTGGTGTTGTGCTTTTGCATACCATATTCTGCCAAGATGTTTGTGGGTTTCTTTCTCTACATTTTGTATGATAAGAGGCCCCAGTCAGTGTGCCTCCAGGGACATGTGAATCCTTGGCTCTGCCCATCAGTCTCCACTCCCTTCCCAGCATGAGGAAACACCTATCCTCAAGCACATGCATGAGGTCTTTTGCCAGGTTTTGACTTTGGCTATCTCCTTTTGTGGGGCCTTGTTAAAAGCCTTCTTGAATTAGAAGAAGGAAAGGATGCACATAATTCTCTAGAAGGGCCAAGGGAAGAACTTTGTTTTGTCAATTGTTTTATTTCTGTTAAATTGTTTATTGCTGTGTGCTGAAAAATGCCATTTTCCCAATGTACTCTACCATTAGTACGTCAATTTGCATTGCTGTTGTGCCTCCAAGATTCTTCATGATGACAGTGGCCTGGTTGGTTGGTGATTCACACTGCTGAATGGTGAAGGCATCAGGCTCTCAGGTCTCTCCTGTGAAGAAGTTGTCCAGTTCTTGAGCTTTTATCTGTGAGCAGTGGTACCCAGCTCACTGAAGCCAAATATGTCAAGCCAAAGCATTTTATGGGTAGCCTGTTTGATGCTAGGATTAGTTTAGTATCTTAGTGCCCTCCCTAAGCTCTATTTTGTTGAGGTGTAGGAAGGCCTCATGCTTTCCCCATTTTCCTTTGTCCTGTCAGTTTAAACAACTGTTGACCTTTTTAGTGGGTATTGGCAGTACAAAACAGTGTTATGGTATAAGGAGACACCATAAAGTCTTTTGAAGGTGAGGGAGAGCAGGATCTTTGTGATAGGGACAAGAACTGAGGTCATGTTCCCTATTTATTGTTTTCAACATACTTGTTACTTTTTTTATTGTAATCCCAAAATAAATTACTTAATTTATGTTGAAAACCAGGCTACTAAATTACCGAGAAAAGTACCTTAATTCATGTTCCTAACACTTGGTTAGTAAAGGTTCATATCAACATATTTTTATCTGAAATATCAACTTTATTTTTGAAACATTTTCAAGAATAGAAAAAAACCCAGTTATTGCAAAGCCCCCAGTTGAGAGTCATCTTGAGTATCTGCTCTCTTCTGTTTTAGAATTGAAAAAAATTAGTTTCGGTTGTCACTTCTACTTTTGCATTTTTTCCCTCCCTTAGCAAAGAACATATGCTAACTTTACTAGTTATTCAGCTCTACAGAGTGTATCCAACTATGCAGAGCAACGTTTGAGGTGGGTTACAAATGCATTGGTTTGCATGGCCTTCAGCACTCAGTTCACTGACTTGGAGAGTTTGGCTGTATCCAGTGACTGAACATCTCTGCATTCTAGGATTTGGCTAGGTTAACTGCCATGTCTTTCTGGAGCCTCAGAGGGACCAGCCAAGCCTTTCACTGTTGTTTCTAAGTCCAGCAAAAAAACTAAAAATCCTTTAGCTGTGTCATTAGCAAACCTTTTACATTCTTCATAGTTTGCAGCTTCATAGGAAATGAGTTGTAGAAATCTAATGTAGCTTTTACTGGTGTTTTTGCTCTCTTCTACATATGTATGTATGCATAAACCTACAGATACACATTCCATGGAACCCTTATTAGGTTATCTGCAGAAGTAGATTGTTGATATTGGTCTTTCCAGTGTGTGAACAGCGATGCTGTAAACAAGAAAATAGATTTCCCTATTAATAGTGTCAAATATCATTGTGCTGAGCTGACGTTAACATAGGCCAAACAACCACAAAGTGGATGCATGCTTTCTCTGAAGGAAGCAAGGTTGTCTGGCATAGTGATGCTTTATGCCCTTTAAAAAAGATACTAAACATGTTCTGCTTAGAAATCCATAACTGCATTAATGCCTGGCTTCAGAAACTGGGTTGGGAGTGGGTGGATGGCTGTGGTCTGATGCTGAGACGATGCTCTCAGCATACTTGTGGTATGCTGGATTTTGAAACTTCTTAACCAATGATGAAAGTTCTCTGAATTATTTCAGAGACATCAACAAGCAGGTCTGCTGAATTAACTATAGAACTGAATAGCATAGAAATTGTAATTGCCTTATTGTTAATTTTGGGTGAATAACTAAATTCCTAATTCTGCTGGAGGTGTTTATAGGTATCACTGAGCTATAGACTTTCACACAGATGGCCAATCTGCAGGTGTGAAGTTTGATCTGGTTCAGATACCTAAAAAGTGCCTTAAATCTGAAGATGTGAAGCTGTTCACCCATTTCACTCTAAGATGGGCAAACAGAATATTTTAGATAAGCTATTTTCTGGAAATGTTTCTCCTTATGGTGAAAATAGACATGAATTGCAGGGTCAGACTAGGAGTCATCATTCATTTTTAAAGGCAAGTCAAATGCACCCCATATTTGGGTTCTGACAGTTGGCTGTTTAGTCAAGAAAAGTCGGTAGGGGTTTTGACTTAGCTGATTGCCTTCTAAAATGATTGACAGGGAAACAGGGAGTGGTCCTCACAACCAGTAGTATCAATTAAATTGTTGGGTTTTGCATTGAACTGATTTGACTGACAGCTCTCTGTACTTCCATTACCAGTGTGTGGGCACAAAGCAGTGCAGTGTATTCAGCACGGCCTGCTGCCTCTGTGGTGGAGTGGGGTAAAATATTATATACCTGCTCTGATCTACATCTGGGTGAAACAGATGTCTCAATAACTTCTACTGGCTTCCTGTAATGTGATTAAGCTGTTAGGAAATTATGCTTATACTGGAAAATAAATACAAAATAGTGACACAACAGGGTAGTTGCTTTAGCATAGAAGTTTTTTTTCTACCTTGAGTGATTTATATTGTTGCTTTATTTGACTTCCTTTTGTGGCAATGTTTCTTAGTTCTGAGATTTTGGCCACCTGTATATATAAATGTATTTTTGAGAACCGAGTTTACATCTGATTGCAATTATCAAAATTGCATATAATTACCACTTTCTGAGAAGCAAAACTTAAGAAGCACTCGTAATAGCCATTGCTTGCAGTGCTGTTTGTAGATAGACTGTGAATTCTTTGGGTTCCGTTTGATGTATTTCAAAGTCTCCTGAATATCGATTACCATCAAAGACATATTCTTGGTTTTATGCATTTATATTTTCAGATAAGTCTTGCGTTCAATGTCATTTATATTTAGATACAGGATGGAAGAAGATTAAGAAAAGCAATAAGTGTCAAAATTGAGAGAAGATGCAATGCTCTGAGAATTTTCAAGACTGTGTCTGTGCGTGGTATTCTAAAATAAGGGAATTTTGCAGTACATGATTGCTTGGCATTTGAGCTTGGGGTTACCAAACCAAAACTGATCTCTCAGTTTTGATATATGAATAGTGTCAGAGTCCAGTACTCTATGATCAGCATCTTTTTGATATTCCACATGTGGAGAGTATGATGTTTAATGTCTGATTTCCCCACCTGAAGATAGTTGATATTACGTGGGATTTCTCATTTAGCAGAGTAATACAAATTATACTGAGAATGTCATACAATTGTAAATGACATGTAACAAAGTAAAGTCGTTGCAATACACAATTCAATCACAATACCAATGTGATTACCATTACCAGTCTTGACAATATTCTCTCTGGGCACCCCCAGGTTTTGGGAAGAAATACATAGATTGAATCACAGTATGTCTCAAAGATTTCTGCTCTCCGAAGAAAACTGGTTTAAATGTTTTCCCTTATCTTACAAAAAACAGCTAAAAATCCTCCTGCAAAATTAGTAATATAACAAGCTGACCCAGGATAGTCCTCTTGGGATTTTTGTTTACTTTTCCTCCTAACCTGACCTTACTCAGGTGTCCCCCAGCTCTCAGTGCTGTTGTCCTAATACTCTCCGGTGGAGCATGCTGTCATGGGTGAGTAATGCTTGTCTTATGTGTTTGTAGATTTAAGAGACAACCTTCTCATACCAAAGCTTAGCTTACTGGGAGAAATTTGCCTTGGGTCTATAGTCTCATCTCTGGAAGTGGCCTGTAGTGTTGGTAGGTGAGAAAAGAAAAACAAAGAGGAAAAAAAAAACCGACAACAATATAGATAGAAGGGGGTGCTACATTTCTCTTTCATATCCTGTCAAACTCACAGCAATTTTCAAGCTTAGAGGGTTGTATCATTCGTGTGTTTAATGGCTCTTGATATACTCTTCTTGCATGAATTAATCTAAGAGCTTTCAGGTTTCCACATAGAGGTGAAGAAATTTTGTTCTGGAGTGAGGCTGAGAGTGCTGGTATGGGAGCTGACAAGCAGTGGATAGGATAGCAAGTGTTTGCTCACTTGGTAATAGCTATTTTTCTGACTCACCTGGCATAACAGTTGATTGTGTAGGCACCCCATGGGTGACCTTTATTTCTTTTTTTCCACAGCACGTAACTTGGATGTGAATCAGTATCTATTGCTGTGGGATTATCTTAGCTTGGTCTGAGAGGAGTTGTGTCCACCATTGCCTAGAAAATAACTGTTTGCAGGTTGAAGCAGTCCAAGCATTGACTGCTTTTATTCCCCACTCCAGGAATTTATTTACCCAAAACTAGTGTGTTCTGTCAAAATGTTCACCTACTCTGAGGAAGAAGAAGCAGCTGCAGGGAATACGGGACTACTTTTGGGATGCAGAGTGACACAAGTCAGTTATAGACTACTTTTTTGTCCAAGAGAATACTGCAAACAGCATAATCAGTGTTAGCTGGTATTTTTGGAATACTAGATATGGTGCAAAGTGTTGTATGTTTTCACTGCTGGCCTTTTGTGCCAGAAAGATCATAATTAAGATATCTGGAAGCTGATTCTTTTGCCCTCGGGTAAAAAAAAAACATGCATTAGCTTGGTGAACTCCTTGCATATGCTTTTAAGAAATAATTAGAGAGTTCTGAATTGAAGCTTGCTTTAATGCTTAAAGCTGTTGTTCTGTTAAAATCAAGGTGTTCGCCAGTTGCAGGTGTGTAGGAGGTACTGGCTATTAATACATCCCTCCTCCCATTGCTATATTTAGTTCGTGAAATAATGAACTGCTAGCATCTGGGGAGCATTGCTTTCTGAAGAACGCGCAGATTGTATTTATTTATTTTTATTTTTAACATTAGCCCCTTAGTTGATCGGTTTTCTCAAGTGCTGCAGTGCTGTGTCCTGGAGGCACTAGTGATGTCCAGTGCTTTTGCTGCTTCTCGGAGCTTTGTGGTAGCAAGAAGAATGGAAGAGATACATCTTCTGATTTTATTGTTGATACTGAAATTGCATGAGTAGGGTCAACATTGTAAAAATTTCCAGTAGGCTGATACATTAAAAAAACAGAAGCAGGATGGACTTGAACAGAGGAGTGGTACCCTACATTAGAAAGCTGATCTTCCTGCCTTCTTTACTGAGCTGTTACTGTGTTGTCTTGTGTCTTAACAAGCTTTGTTTCTGGGAATGAAGCCTCTCTAGCCTCTCTATTTTTTTTAACATGTTTTCTTCCCAATACCTGTATTGGTTTATTAGAGACCTGATTCAAGGGAACCCTATAAAGTAACTCCATTAATAATTTCTTGCAAATGTACTGTGAAAAGTGGCTACTGCAGTTCTCCCCCAAACATTAGTGAAGGATTGAGCTAAATTGCTCCAGTACCTTTAGGGTTGTGTTTTTGCAGAATTGCAGTTACACTATTTTTCCTATAACAAAATCATCTCTGTGGCAATTGCTAAGACAGTTAAACGTTTCAGGATGATCAGGACATCCAATATTTCCAAATTCGAGAACCCTGTTTTAGCATTTACACAGTCCATTGAAAGTGGTGTCTTGTGTGAGTAGAAACTTCGTTAGCTTTGGAAGAATTCTGTCTTTATTCCACTTGTTTTCTCAGTTCACCTGACCCAAATCTCTGCCTGATGCTTTGGCTTTCCCTGTTGGCAAGGTATGCGAGTTTGGAGTTGGTATTTTACCTTAAGATGAATGTTAATTTGATATTAATTGATCTGTAGCAATACAGCATCTCCGTTATTGCAGCCTATTCCAGTTAAGAGTACAGCGCCTAAGAGAGCTCTCAACGGTGACAAAAGCTCCTGCTAATACCTTGTTCTTAAAGAATTACATCTAATTCCTCTTCTTTAGTTGCTGAAAGAAATCTTGTTACTGAAAGACAATATATTTTGTGTGTCAACCTGAGTGTGTGATTTAATTTACTTAACTTGTATTTCTATCTGTCAATTATTAGGAAATTTTTACCCTTTTCTTTCATTGACTGTACTGTGTCACACACATTTTTATATAGTTCCTGGTGACAGAGAAGTCCATTGTCTCGGTGCTCAGTTTACAGTTCTCTTGACACTGTGAAGAGCATTGAAGTGCTTCAGTAGTGTTACTCATCTGAGACACTTAGGTAGAAATTCCTGACTAGGGACCTAAGAAATACCTGCTGTCCTGAAATAAGTGCAGTGAGGTGGATCTCTAACGCAGTGTGTGATTGTACATTCATTGGTGGCAGTGGGAACTGGAGTTTCTCTGACTGTTTTTCAAGAAACATCTTCCTGTGCATCCCAGTTTAGTTTTTAGGTGATGTGATTTATGGTGCAGACTTCGGTGAGTCTGTCTTCTCATTTTTTCTGGGTTTATCATGTCCTTAAGTGCCATCTGCATGTCTACCAAGTCCATCTACATGTGTTTTAAATGCTTGCAGTGACAGTAAATCTACCGCTTCCCTGGGCAGCCTATTCCAATGCCTCACAATGCTTTCAGTGAAGAAAATTCAATTTGAACCTGTCCTGATGTATCATGAGGCCATTTCCTCTTGTCTTGCTGCTCATTACTTGGACGAGACCATCCCCACCTATCTCCGGCCTCCTTTCAGGTGGCTGCAGAGAGCAGTAAGGTCTTCCCTTCCCCCTCCTCCTTCTCCAGGATAACTCTTCACAAGCTGCATGCCCAGTTTGTTCCTGGAGAATCTGGCATGAGCACAGGTTTTTATTTATTATTTAACATGTGGTAAGTTTTATTTAATTCAGGTATTTGTTTCTACTTGCTGCAGAATTAAATCAATTCCTTTTGTTTCTTCTCTTTGTTTTCTACCTCCCACTAGGCATGCTAATAAGGGACAAATACTTTTATTGAAGTAGATACACTTTTTACTGTGGACCAATACTGTTCTGTGATTAAAAAATAAACATTTCAAAAACATTTAAGTGCCTTGAGAGCTTCTGGAAGGCTCTTTAGGGAAAGACAGGGCATGTGGTTCGGCAATATTCGTATTTCATGTAAACATTAAAACCCCATGTTGATTGTATTTACCCTGCAGATTCTTATGTTACTCTTTTGTCCCTGCACATTGCCATTGAGGCTATAAAATTAGGGAAAGTATTTTAATGTGCAAGAACCTAGCTCTGGCTTTATTGTTCCTAGTAACCAGCACCTTTGGGCTAAATGTTTCATAAACATGGCAGCTGTGCTGGTGCCTCTGTGGCAAGTCTGCAAGATAAACCTGGTTGCCAGTGCTGCACTTCCTGGTGATTTGTGCCATAGTTGAATTTACACACCTCCAGCTTATTAGTCACTTCTTTAAAAAATCCCTGTTTTACGAACAAAGGGCATGGTGTCCAAGTGTGAAGTGGGGAGCCGGATGAGGATTTGTTGAGGACCTGTGTCTGCATTGCGTCTGCTCTGTCTACTTGTCCCCTCTGTTCCTCTCTACTGGTAGTGATTTATAAATTTTCCACCTACAGGTTTCGTTAGCTCACGATCTAGCTGTCTGCTGCTTTTCAGAGAGCAGAGACAGCTGCTGGCTGCATGCTGACATGTTTCCTCTGGCAAAAGTAGAAGGGCAGCTCTTCCTCTATGCTGCTCAAGTTCAGTAATTTGCATTTAATGTAACTTCTTGGCTTGCTGCTGGAAGGGGTGGAAAACCCTCCTTACCCCAAGCCTGGAAATGTAATTGTGAGAGAAGGAAAACGCCCAATAACATTGCTAGATAAAAAAGAGCCAGTAAAGCCTTTTAATGTCCTGGGGGAAAAAAAGATTGCCTTTGATATGTTTCCTTCATAGCAACTCTACCTATCTATGCTTCTATTTTTTTTGTCTTTGTGATGAGTGCCCCTGTCTTACATGATATCTCAGCAAGGGGAAGGAGATGGAAATAATTCCTGCCAAGCATCTGTTCCTGTGAAAGCTGGTGGTGCTGTGTTGGTGGTGTTCTGGCAGTTCTCTCCGTCACCCTGTCAGTCAAACGCCATCGGCGCCAGTCCCCACAGCATCAGCAGCAGCAGCATGCTGTGGAGCAGTGCTGCTTGACCCCCTTCAATCCAGTGGGCTGCCCAGAGGGTCACTGCCTGCTCTGGGAGCTGGATTTTGTACCCTGCACACACACAGCCATAAAATCTTTATAGTTTTTATTCAAACGTCATTCGTTTTCTTATGTTGTCTGGCACTGGTTCCCTGCTCTCTGTAACTAGGGCAGTGAAGTTTTGCTGCTGTGAAGCAACTGTTTCCAGATTCATCTGAGTATGTTAATGTTTGAAGAATCTGAGATGATTCTGATATTTTGGTCAAAAGAAGTGTAAAATGATGCTTATAAAAATAGTGTTGCTTTGAATAAAGGTTTCCAGTATTTTTTTTTTCAATTTGAGCAAAATGTTTCCAAGAACAAATAGGAGAAACTTCAGCCTTACCAAGGCTTTAAATAATTCAGGAGTTAATCATCATAAGAATTTCCCTGTGGTGTGGATAAAAAATTGCATTTTTCTAACTTAAGCAAGTTCATACTTGCTGAAGCAGTGGAGAAACTTTTAGTTCGTCTGTTGCAGGTTTTATAAATTAATTTTATTAATTAATGCTGGATTTGTTAACTAAAACTATTACTATTTTTATTAATTATGTGAGAAGAATTGTTTTATCAGAGTAACTGCTGTATAATATATATCTGGATATCTACAACTGTAGATGTTCCTCAGTTTTATTTTAACTGTTTAGGGGCTTTAGCATGAAAATGAGGCGCAACTGTAGAGAACGCTTAGCTCCTGGACTTCAAGTGGTCTCAGGAGAATGTGCCATTTCACCAATTTATGAATTTTTAAAGTATGAATCTGTTTTATACAAGCCTGTTAACAAGAGTGGGAGTGGAATTTGGTAACTTTAAAGTCATGCATTTTTAAATTTTTCTGATGAATTTTGTAGCTGCAAGTTAGTAACTAGCAGGCTTAGATATTTTGTGGTTTGTATGGAAAATGAGCACATTGTGGAGAGCAGTGCCAGGTTCTGTACTGCTCTGACATCTGCTTGAGTACTGAGCAGTAAATTGAGAGGAAAGCTTCTGTTGCTGAGCCTTTCCCATCTTCTGGTGGAGAGTGGAGTCTGTGAAAGGAGTGAGCTGTCGTTTCTGTATCTCTTGCTTGCTTTCCTGCTGACAATTCATATGAATCCTGGAGGATGTTGGGCTGGAAGATACCAGTTTGGTGGTTTGGGTTTTGTTTTGGAGGCTATTCCCTTCTTATCCATATCTGTCTTTAAGATCCTTGCTCCACTGAAACCATTATGACTTCTCTAGCTGCCATTTCAGAATTGGCCGTTGGCTTTGAGTTGCCCAGGTGCTGTACCTTTCAAAATGGAGAATAAATGTAATAGTTCAAGGTCTTATGTGATTTCAAGGTTTTACAGCTATCTGACACGAGAGGCAGGCTACACTCTCTGATGCAAATGTTCTGTTTATATGCTGCCACCCTGAATTTTCAACCTTCAGCCACCACTTTCATGCTGTCGTTGGTTTCTTCTTGATTAAAAAAAAAAAGAAAAAGTTTCTGCATTGCATTCACTTTTGTAGATTTTAAACTATTATCCGGGCATCTGTTGTGGTAACAACAGCACTTCAGAATCTCATTTTCAGGAGCTGATGCCATTCTGGATTGTTGTATAGATCATTGGGTTGGTTTTGCTCAGTCTCAGGATGCTGTTTCTTAATGGAGGATCCTGGGCCAGTGCTTGAGGCAGTTCCTTATAAACCCTAGACTAGAGCAGATTAAAGGTCAGTACATTTAAAGCTAAACATAGAAGAAGGCATATCCTGTGTTCCTGGTAATTAAAGAGTCTCTTCTATTGCACTGAACCTCTAGTCATTAAATCTGCCGCAAGGTATGAGTCCTTCTTTAAGTGCTTTTGTCTTTTTCCCAGCTGTCTTTTAAGGGACATAGTTTAGTTCACAGGCAACAGTTAAAATCCATAGTCAAGCTTCAAGCGCATGCAAGTTTTTTTTGCAGTTTAAAAATATGCTGCATCCAAGGACGGAAGTCTGGTGCTAGAAATTTAGCATTTCTGTCTTTTATAGAAACTGGGAAACTGTACCAGAATGCTGAGTTGAAGGCTTTTGTGCGTTCCTTAAGGAAGTGGGCACTGTGGACCCTAGCCTGACAGCATGTTTGTGCTCTGGAAGAGCTGTCAAAAGTGGATTCTTACAGTTCTTACCTGCTCTGTGGCTCACTTGACATTTTATTTACAAGTCAAAAATACTTAGGTGAATGTTGTAGTTCATTCTCTTTACAAATAACTGAAGGTCAGAAAGACAAAGCAGGTAAATGTGTGGAATCTAGCCAGTCACTGGCTGGAGACTGGGTTGTTGCTTATCCCTGTAGACTGCTAGATTATCTGGCTAATTAACTTGCAGAGAACCTCCTGTTCCTCTAACACCGAGCTGTCTAATCAGGGGAAAGAGCCTTTTGAGCTCTGCTGTGAAGGCACTCTTGGATCCTACAGCACTTTGTAAGATCCTGGTTTGCCGAGTTTACCTCTCTTTGTAGATGAGCAGAGCTTTTTTTCCAGAAGGCTGTTAAGTGTTGCAGTCTTTCAAAATGCTCCTTGGTCTAAAGCCTTGGTCAACTGCAGCTTTAAATCTCAGTAATGTGTGTGAATGTCAGATGAACTGCTTGTTGTGTATTTGTGTTTTTGTGACTTACAGGAAGCAAACCAAGTCTTGACTCTGAACTTTACTGGCTTTTTCCAGTTCATGTGCCTGGATGCAAAGTTTTTGACTGTGGATAAGTAGTGAACCTAGACTAGAAAGAAGTGGTTTGCCAAGTAAAGCTTCTGAAATGCTACAAAAATGGCCAGCTAGGGATGCTGCCACTAGAAGTCTGGTGAATGAGAATATGTTGTATAGCTGGAGCATTGTTAAATGAGCTTTCAGGGCTAGAGAAAACACTGCTTGGATAGTAACGTGTGATTGATGGCTTCTTTCTCAGCCATGGAGCTTGAGTTTATTTTCATTTGTGGTAGGAAGCATGTTTGGCAAATCTGTGTACTTCTAAACTAGACCTGCAGAGTGCACAATGAAGAAATAAAAATCATGTAGATTTCCATAAAACTGAAGTTATTAGAAGAACATGCTCAAAGACTTGCTTGAGAAGACTTAATTTTGGACAAGCTACTCATATGTAACAGTGACCTAATGGCCTGAAGGGTGAGAAGTAGGTGTCCTCTAAGTCTCAGGGCTGGCACTTGCTGTGGGCAAGACAGGGTGATGACCTGTGGTGATTCCTATGTGCTGCAAAGCTTCCTTTTAATTGCTGCTGTGTGCATTCAGCTCTTGGTTTAGCTGCTCTTTGTGTAGGCTGTGTTTTGTGCGATGAAACTGGTTACATTCAAAGCTTAAAAATAGTTTGTTTTCTTTAGATAAAATGTCATTAATATATTATCACTTCCCGATTTTTTTGACATTATTGAGATATGCTGTAAAGGTCTGAAGTAATACAAGCCCAGTATTTTTTGCTATTGTATGATGTGCTATGTAAGTCCTTAATTCTGTATTTATGCTCAAAGTTGATGGGGTGAGGGATTTGTTTATCTTCTGTTATTTTTTTACAACACCCACATGCTTTTCAGAACTAAAAGTTGCTAAGATACAGTGATGCTTGTCAGAAATGTTTAATTGGAATTTGATGGTTAAAGCACTGTCTTTATGGTTAGGCCACAAAATCTTATCTTGAGCTGGACAGTGTATAACCCTGGGCATTGGTCTGCCTGGTGACTGTGCCAGAGGGTGAGACCTGTGCCATGCTGAGCCTCACCAGGATGGTTCCCAGTCCTCTGCCTTAGTGGCTTCTGTGCCCCCAGCATCCCCATGAGCTGCATGGGCAGTGGTGCTGTACCCCTGCCCCAGGAGTAAAGGCAGTGACTTCATCACCTTCCTATTCAGTTTTGAATCTTCACGTTTTTTTACGGAAATGCCAACAGCCAGGTTTTAAGAGAAACACATCTCATTGAAGTTATCCTTGGATTGTGGTGCTCTTCATCTTAAAGATAATTGGAATTACTCTTGGAGTATGTGTTAACAACTTTCTTTACCTTTCATATGTTGGGATTTTGCTACACAGAGTCTTTATTTTGCCTTTAGATTAAATTGTTGCTGTAAATGCTAGAGTATAAATATTTTTCTCTTTTTTTCTTTCTCCAGAAATTTTATGAATAAGAATCAGAAGCCGGTGCTAACAGGCCAGCGGTTCAAAACTAGGAAGAGGGGTAAGTTGCATTACATTTTTTGCTTTATTTTCTTCTTTGTTAAAATGACTAGAAATGGAGGAGGTGGAATAGTTGGAAGTCCAGCTAAAGGATTTTTCTCCCCTTCTTTTCAGCCATGTTAAGATTGAAGATATTACTTATAATTAAGCTCTATGAATTCTGTTATTTTCACTATATACCCTAGAACTTTATTTAAAATTTGAGTTTATTAGCTATGAAGTCCTGTGGAGGCTTCAGTTAAAGATTAGATGCTAAATGAATTTATAGTATATTTACATATGATAGAGAAAACTTGTTAGATGCTTGGTTTGGGTGTTTCTTAAAATTTCCTTTTCAACTAAGGAAAAAAAATATGAGCTTTTATTTAAAAGCTGTATAAAGAAATTACCTGAGCTTTTTTTGGTTTGATTTGCATTTTTACTTCTTTGACTCAAATCAATGCCATGTCTATAAGTGAACCTTTCATATTTAAAAAGGAATTTTCTCACCTTCCTTCTCTGTGAGATGGTCAGATCATCTCACTGGCCTTGCTTTCAGGTCAGAAGGAGGTCAGAAAATTCCTTTTTCACAAATATTTATTTCTGCCGTGTTAATGTAGTCTTTTTTTTAATTGTTAAAACAATTGTGTGAGTCCCCATTTACTCGTTGTGATACTGATTTTCTGTAAACATGACCAACACTTTGTTTCATTAAGTACAGTAGAGCATCGATTTTTAAAGGAAGCGGAGTGGTGCTGACTGTACTGACCATCCAGGTATTCTGGCACAGCAGGTGTTATCCTAACCTGCTCGATCATACTTTACTCTGAATTCATTTGTTGCAGTTCAGGTGGTGTGATGAGTGGCCAACAGTTTGAGGCAGAGAGACAAAATATATGTAATTATTAATTTATCCCCTTCCTGTTCCCCTACCAAAAAACAAAAACCTAAAGTCTGGTTTGTGGAAAGAAGTGGTGGTCTAATAGATTATTACAGCAGAGACAGGTGGGGTTCCAATCTATCATGAAACAAGACTTTTTTTGTCTTGACTTTCCGGTTTTTGATCAAAAGCTAACACCTTATCTAAATGTCTTGTGAGAGAAAATGTAAATACGAGCATTTTCTTAGTGTGGATAAGAGAAAGAAAGAGTTGGTAACCTTTCTGAGAAAATTTCAAATTCTGTCAAAGTTGAAGAGCTGAATGATGAGTATCTAGGGATCTATCATGATCATGAAGCTTAGGTAGGAATTGCAAAATAGTTTGGTTTCAGTCGTGTTAAAAAGCAGTGCCAGCTTTCTCTCGTCTTTCCTCCCTTGCACCCAGAACTTCTTCCATTTGTTTCACTAGTACAGTCTCTTAAATGCAAAATGTCTTTCCTATGGTGCACATACAACATTTTTAAGGATGGCTAATTAAAAAAAAGAAACCAGTATTGTTTGTAATTAAATATCATGGTGCTCCAGTAATTAGCAGGGTTAAGTTTCTATCAGCATAGTCAAGAGCATTATGCAGTGGGAACTATAGTCTCCATTAACTCATAACCATATAGGTGTAGCCAGAGGAGTGAAATTAAAAATCCCTAAAGAAATCCATCTGTCAGATCAGCCAGTAAAAGCACTCAGAATGCACACTGCTGCATTGATCCCATGTATTTTTCAGTCCAGGTCAGTCAGTTGTAAATATGTTGTTTGATAAACAGGTCTTAGAAAACACTCTCTCTCTTTCTCTCTCATTGAGGTTTTCACCTTATGTTTTCCACTGAGTTTGGCATAATGTGTCATAATATATATTTGGCCTTTGACTCCTATTTAATACAAGAAATAATTAGAATAAATAAAGATACTTGATTTGCAATTCTGTGCCAATCCATTGGATTTCAGTTTACAGTGATTGGAAGTAGCCATAGGTAACTCACTGACTACATGGAAGAATGAAAAGACATGGGGAGTGGTCTGAAAGATTGGGTGGGATTTTTCTTTTGAGATAGGTTACTTAAATGGGATTGTGGCTTTAATATAGAAATATAGAAATTTTAACATGCAAACAGTTTTTTGCTCAAAGCATAAAATCTCTTCTTCGAAAGTGGTGTCATCCTGGTTGCCTTAATGTTATAATATCCTGCTTAGAAATTTGTAGATGCTTGATTCTTTCTAGAGGCAGAGTGTTTAAGGAAGAGAAATGGCTTCCAAGTATATTTATTCCCTTAGGTTTACATATACTTTTGTATCACAGCAATGTTACAGGTTGTTAGGTCTTCGACTAAAGACTAAACAATACTATTAGGTTGTTTTATGCTGAGTTTCAATATATTCGGGAGTCCTGAAATGTCACCCAGGTAGGACAGAGTGCAGTAGCTGCGGTTTCGACCATGACATTTCAGTTTTTGAAGACTGTACTGTGGTGTATAACAGGCAGACAGGTAGGGGGTCTGAAACCTGCACATGCTGGGACAGTGAGCTGCTTGTTTTACCTATTTGTGTCCCATGATACTCCTTTTTCCCTTCTGCAGATCCCTGGAGCAATGCCATCTCAGCAAGGTGTGACAAGATGCAGTCAGGCATCTAATAAAATTATTTGCATATGTGAACTCTTATCACTGGTCAGCTAGCTGCTACTAATCTCAGGCTGTGAACAACTTCTGAGCTTTCAGAGAGCAAAAAAAGTATAATACAATATTTTCCAGTTTAAAGTTTGAAAGTACACTTAGTATATAAAATATCTTTGAAACAACCATGAAGGAGGAGCTTGTACATCTCACTCTTTCTAGTTATTTTGATTAACCAAATGAAAGAAATAAGTGTTGCATGCAGCATATATAGAGGCAGACATTCAAATCACTTCAAAAAGATTTGAAGGAAGAAAAATGATGCTGTTAAGGGAAGAACCTTCCAAGGAAAGGAGGCATTTCACAGTTCATATCAATCCAGGAAAATAAAATAGTTTGGTTAGTTCTTGGTATAATCTGTACCTGTTGAATATTCCTTTTTCGGTGAGGGTCAGCAGTAGTTGGTGTCTGGCCAGTATTTTTGTTTATGGAGCTATGTTTATGGAGATTAGAAAATTACCTAATAAAAAGTCAGTATTAACACCTTTATGTTACCTTGTTTGGCCCCTCTTCTTACTTCCTGCTATCTTTTTTCTTCCACAGAATTAAAGTTGTGGGCCTTCTGTTGAAGCGATAAAATTAATTAAGGATAGAGCCAGGAATGTACTTTGTGATTTTCTTAGAAGCAAAAGATAGGAAATAAGGATCTGGGAACATGCTGAAAATGAAAAGCTGTGTATAGCACTGCTGCAGTGGATATTGTGTTCATCACATCTGCAAGCTGCACCTGCCTCTGCTAGCCTATGACTGGAGCTGTGCTTGTTTAGTAATTGTGCACTTGACAGCTCAACAGACTGTCACCCCTTGTTGGTGATGGCTCCTTACACACCCTCTTGTACTACATCAGCATATTCCTCTTCATTACATTAGCTTGGTAGGAAAATGTTTCAATAAAATTTTAAGTTGTTTTTCATGCAATAAATACACCTCCTGTTCCTTTGTAAATTTTTAGGTTGTGATAGACAAGAAAATAGTAAATTACTACAGATGAGAGGAGGACTTCTGGGGCAGGGGAAGAATCTATTTAAAATAGCTAAGAAATATTAATCATGGTATTTGTGTTTGTACTGAGCACTGTGTACCCCTGATACCAAGTATATAATATCTTTCAGTTTAGATGGGAGCATCTTAAATTTTAGGCAAAATACATTTGAAAAAGTAAAACAAGTGGGGTTTTTTTAACCTTTGAGACAAAAGTCTATGCTCTTGCTTGTTGATGTGTCATCAAGCTTTTATTTTTTTACTCTTCAAATAATACATAATTATTTGGTAATCCAAAAGAGAATAATTATAATCGGATGCTTGTTTATGGGTGGAACTGTGTTTCTTGTGCACAAGTAAAACTGTCTGAAGCACACATACTGAAGTACTTATTTCAGTAAAAGACTGTTTTGTTTGGGGGGTTGGGCGTCTGGTTTGTTCTTTGTTTTGGGTTGGTTTTTGTACTTCGAGTTGGAGGAGAGCTGCAACTGAGTGTTTGGTAACAGGTCTGGTGGCTCAGATGAGATTCCAGTAGTATGGTGCTCTGTGGGCATTTCCCTGGAGCAAAGGCATGTACTTCTGTTCCCCTCTCAACCTTCTGGTTTGTCCCTGATGGCTGTGCCCTGCAGAAAGCAGAGGCGGTTCTGCAAAACACAGACTCCAGGTTTTCATCACAGCCAAAACTGAGGTACATGGCTGTGAGCCTAAGCATCTCCAAAGTCTGGTGTGAAGTAAAAGCCTGGGAAGAAGTCGTTTGCAGTCCAGAGAAGGGGCATATTGAGTAGTGTATTGGGTGGTGAGAGCATGGTAGTGGAGAATCTAGGTTGGCCCTATGTTTGTGTGCATCATTTCGGGATGAGCTAGAGCTGGGAGCAGCTAGTTACATGAACATATATATGGGTGTCCATGGAGTTGTCTCAGTTTTGGTCTGAGGAGATCAGATTTAGGGCGTGGGGAAGCAATCCATGTGAAGATGGATAGTAGACTTACTAAGTCACAAAAACCTAGGCATAGCAGGGGATTTCTGGAAAATAAGGAGATGCTGCAATTTTCTAGTGCTTAGTGCTTGAGAGACAGGCCTTGAACTGCAGCTGGCTGTGTGCTGCCAGGCTCCTTGGAATTACAAGTGGACTAGTCCTCTGAGCTTCCCAGTGGCCTGGGACACTGGCTGGAAGGGACTGCTTTATGCCTTTCAGGGTACAGTTGCTATGGGAGAAGGGGATGCATTGGAAGTGGAGGAGAATGTGCAAATGATATACTGAAGGTGCTAGAATAAGCTCAGCCTGGGTACATGCAGCAGAGGAGAGCTTTTCTATATGAGAAATAGAAAAGCTATCAAAAGTAGGAATTGTATGTAAAATAGTTATTTAATTGTCATGAAAGTACTTGGCAGGAGGGAAGAGATTAGGGAAGAGAGGCTGTTGAAAAGCAAGGTCTCTTGTTTAAGGCCTGGGATGAAAAGCTGCACTATGAGTAGCAGGGAACAGACGCCTGCAGCCAGAGGATGTATAAAGGCCAGAACCTCTTGTCACAAAAAGCCTGCAAGAGTTGCAGCTGGCGTGTTTGAGACTGTATTAGCACATGTTCAGACAGAAATTTAACCAAGCCTCATTTGTCTTAGTAAATAAAAATCTCTAGATTGATCCTCTGGATATAATATTTTCCACTTTTTCAAGAACTTTTATCAGTTTTTGTGTCGGCAGGTAACAACCTTGGGTTTGAGTGCACAGAACAGCTTGCAGTTTTGTTTCTGAAGTTCAAAGTTATTTTAACAGTAACAGGAATTTCGTTTCTGCCCTAATATAAAGCCAGGGCAAGTTTTCTTGAGAAGCTTCAGGTGGCCATGGCAAGCTGGTAACTGCATGTGCAAAAAGGTAGCAGGAGGTATGGATAAATCTACATAAGCATTTTCTGGACGTTGCAATTGTTTCTGCTGTGACTGATGACCTTGAGAGAGGGACACTGTCTGGGGGTCAGGCTGACCTTAATTGAATTCAACAAGGGACAGCTGTAGAAAATGCAGTGTAAGTGCTGTGTTCCTAGTGCTGCTTAGGTCTGTGAATATAAAAGAAATTCTTGGTTATATTGTGTTGCCTTAAATGTTTGTTCAAAAATTAGTTTTATTAATAACTCAATCTCCTTTTTTCTTGAAGACTCATCTTTTTGAAAACATTTTAGTTATGTGACCATAGTTATTGAAAGAAAAATAGCAAGAGATGAAAAGTGAAATGTTCATACAGTGAGATTATGTATTCAGCGCTTGGCATTCCCTTTATTCTGCTCTCAGATTCAGCAATGCACAGTGTCACACACATGGGGATAATATCCTCAGCAAGTGAAGAGTATGAAGTTTGAAAACAGTTTCAATAGTTGCTTTTCCTCTATTTATTTATTCCCATATGTTTGTGTTTGTTTTGGTGTTAGAAGATGAGGAGGAGAGGGGAAGCAAGGGTAAACACTGCAGAATTTCCAGAAATTATACGAGCCAAACAAACTTTTTATCTGATCTGTGTTGATCAGAATGAGAAGAGTATATTAGGTGCCATGGTCCTTTCCGTTACTGACTGATACAGGATTTTAACAGGTTTAAAAACTGACACTCTCTCTCATTCTCCTTCTTTCTCTCTGTTTCAGATGAAAAGGAGAAATTTGAACCCACAGTCTTCAGGGATACAATTGTCCAAGGCCTCAATGAAGCTGGGAATGACCTGGAGGCCATAGCCAAGTTTCTGGATGCAGCAGGCTCACGACTTGATTATCGCCGCTATGCTGACACACTCTTTGATATTTTGGTAGCTGGCAGCATGTTAGGTAACCTGCAGAGTATCTGACAGAGAATTTTGATGATCAGCCTTGCTTGCTTCTTTTAAGATGCTATCTTCCTCCACAGTGGAAATTATAACCTGTATTGCAATTTCACTGCTTGCATCTTGTATCCTAGCACTGTTTGTTGTTTGTTGTGCAGTAACACCTCGGTACTTTCTGGATACTGCTCTGAGAAGCCTTCAGTCTGAGCTAAACCAGCATATAATTGCAACAGCAGAGAGAATGAGAGAGATGCTAACTAGCAGAAATAGAAGGATTTATTAGCATAAAAAGCTGCACTACAGGTTAAAAGCTGCTGCAAATCTTGCTTTGTAGATATTGCAACAAAAGGCAGCTCAGGGAAGTGAAGGCTAATGAGGCATGCTTTGTGGATGTTCATGGGACATTTCTACCAGGTATCAGTGGCAGCTTCTGGCAAAAACATACTTTTCACTTTCCTCTTTATTTTGAGTAAGTTATGGTCATGTTGCCTTGACTCCTGCTTCCTGCTCTTTGGTATGTAGGAAGAAAAGATATTTTTGTAAGACTTGAGGTAATGCGAGAAACAACAGCTAGTGGAAATACCTAGGAAAAAAACTCAACAAAATAAGCCAGTGTTTTGAATGTTTACATGAGCCTGGTAAGCATTAGAGGAGTTTAGCAGGATGTTCCAAGTACTCAGATTACGAACACAGTGCTAATACTTTTCTCTTTGGGAAGGATTTACATTAATACGGTGTTTAAAGTAAGAGTTAAAATAATGTGTATGGGTTGTGCTCCAACCCATACTTATTTGATGACCCTCAGTGCTCTCAAGACCAGCTGAGATTCTTTAGACTGAACTAAATCACTGAGTCCTGTGAGGAGTGTGTGATCTACCATGCAGCATCTCAGCCAGGTGTCCCTTCTGTCAGGTGCCACCACATTATAGCAAAGCGTTTGGTCTGTCTCTGTTTCTCCCTCTGCCCTGCTCACTGTTATTGTGGCCTTTTGCCACAGTGATATTACTGTAAGACTTACTGAACTTATTAAATCTTACGTTCTTTAAAGTAATAAATAATTCCTTTTTTTTCTCCTTTCTTACAGCTCCTGGAGGCACACGCATAGATGACAATGACAAGACCAAGATGACCAGCCACTGTGTATTTTTTGCAGATGAAGATCATGATGCCATCCGAAATTATGCTCAGGTCAGTAAAGGCATAGCTGATTACTGTTTTCCATTTATGTGTCAAAAGAGATTATAGTGGAACATCTGCACACTGTCTAGGCTGCACTAGGCTAGCTACAGACCAATTGAAAATCCAGTTAATCATTAATCTGCCCTAACATACACTTTTTAGGTAAGAAAATAGGATGTCTAAGATAATCTGATTTCAGTTGGCAGTGCATTCTTTACAGAATGCAATCTTGCTTATCACAGTCTAACTGGTTGAATCTGTTTCTAGACACCACCCTTTTAATTTTGTTGACCTGTTCTGTGTGCAGACTGAAATATTTATATGAGCATATTTTGAGAAACACATGAACTATATCAGAAATCCAGCTTTTATAAGCAATGGTGTGACCAGCAGGACCAGGGAAGTGTACATCTCCCTGTACTCACATTGGTGAGGCCACACTGTAAATCCTGTGTTCGGTTTTGGGGCCCTTACTATGAGAAAGACATTGAGGTGCTGGAGAGTGTCCAGGGAAGGGCAGTGGAGCTGGAGAAGGTCTGGAGCACAAGCCCTGTGAGGAGCAGCTGTGAGGGAGCTGGTGGTGTTTAGCCTGGAGAAAAGGAGGCTCAAGGGTGACCTTATTGCTCACTACAACTGACTGAAAGGAGGCTGCAGCCAGGTGGGGGTCAGGCTCTTCTCCCACATAACAAGTGACAGGATGAGAGGAGATGGCCTCAAGTTGTGCCAGGTGAGGTTTAAGTGGATATTAAGAAAAATATATTCACTGAAAGAGTTGTCAAATGTTGTAGTAGACTGCCTAGGGAAATGGTGGAGTCACCAGTCTTGAAGATATTTAAGAGATCTGTAGACACGGTAGCCCAGGGCCATGGTTTACTGGTGCTTGGCACTGCTGGGTTAACAGTTGGACTCTGTGGTCTTAAAGGTTTTTTTCAAACCTAAAAAATTATATAAAGTACACGAATAACAAAAAAATATAAAGCTCACACCTCCAACCTTTAGTTGCATAACTAGTTAGGAGCTGGGTGTATATTTTAAGAGCTTTCATTTCTCCTACATATGTGATGTATAATTTCTTCTTGCAGGAATAAGGCTTGCATAAATAGGCCTATGTGAAATTAATACAAAAAAAACAGTGAACCCTAAAACATTCTTGAAAAGAAGCTACCTTTGCATAACTCCTTAATGGAAGGTATTAATTATATGAGAAAGTACAGTAAGAATTCTGTGGAAAGTTCAAAGCCACCATGCAATTCTGGATACCAGTAGGATTGCATAAAAATACAATACCCTTGCAATGCTCATGTGTCAAAACTCTGTTGTTAATTATGTAGGTATTTATCTTTGTAAATTGCTAGATATTATTGGAATGCTGGAGACAGCGATTAAAAGCATAAAAGCTGCTGTCCCTACTAATGTGTCTAGGGTGATAAGTTCCTGAAAAGTTGTATGGTTAATTTAAAGAGTGCAGGAATCAAAGTCTGCATTGGTAAAAAATGTTTGCTTAATATCAGAAAGCTCCTTTAAAAAACATCCTTAATAGCCTAAATTAGTGAAATATACTTATTTATGGAAAGGGAGTCAATATTTCTTGTGCGTCAGCTTTATCATCTCTTAAAAATAGGGTATTCTGCTTCAGGAAAATCTCTGCTGTCAGTGAAGGCATTGATTCTGTCTTCTTGAATTTTAATATTTTAATAATCTCTTGAACAAAAATTGGCAGTACCAGTCCTCTTAGGAGAAATTAAAAGTGAAAGACTGCATATTGAACAATGAAAAGGGAGGCTTCGCTTCAGAATTTGAAGGAGTGGAATTTTCAATGGATTCTCTACACTTCAAACCTAAAGCCACCAAAATAAATCAACGTTTTGTAATTAATGCCTGAAGAGATGTCCTTTTATTGACCTTGTCATTTTTTCATGCATAATGAAAAATAGGGCTCTTACTGTATTATGAAAATGTAGAGTTAGTCTAAAATAGTATTTAGGTCTTAATTTTTATCTAGAAGATACCTAGAAGATAATTTCTTACTCCATCTCCCAAATGAACTAGTAATGTGACTGGTTTTTTTTTGTGGATTTAGTGGAAACAGTTAAAAGTGAAAAGTCTTCAAGTCAAAAGACTGAAGTTAGTATTGATATTTTAGCAGATCATTTGCATATGAAGTCATGCTTCTGTCATTTACAGAGACTTAAAAAAATATGCTGAATTTTGTTTGGAAATTTTAACAAGAATCTTACATTTTCATCTAATATCTTATTTTTTTAGGATTCTGTGTCACTCTCCTTCTCAGCATGTCCACACTTGATTGCCCACATTTTCTGATCCAAAATACTACCAGTTAGGATGTTTGGATGTATTTTATATTCTGGAAAGTGAATTGAAGCTTTCCAAACCTAATTTCCCTTCCTCCCCCATTCAGTGTGGCAATAATGTCATTTGTTCCCCACATAAACCTTTTTACCTGTGACAGTGAGTCATATGCCTTTGTACAGCAGTATGAGCGATGATTTGTTTATTTAATTTCTTATCTCTTCCTTCTTCACCCTGAATGAACTCTGCACCTGTGCTGCTTCTGGTTTCATAATCTCTGGTTGCATGATGGGAAACAAATGGTCAAAACTGGAGAACAAGTGGTTCCAATAACATAATTGTTGTAGAAGCTTTGGCAAATGTTCTTCCTCTTTCTCTGACAGTAGTGTGTTTTGTTGTAAACATTTATGTTAGTTGATTTGCCAAGATATTGCACCTATTGAAGATGCCCAGCATCCTGACTGCCTCACTCCATCAGCCTACAGCTGAGAGCTTCCCCAGCGCTGCATTACTGGGGGAAGGGTGCAGTTACTCTCATTCCCCTCCTCTCCCTTGCTTTTTATCTATGGATAGGGTGAAAAGTAGAGAAGGAAAACAATTTTGAGAAATAGGAAAATACTCAAACTGCAATAAATTCTCTGATTCAAGCATTGCTCTATGAAACAAGAATCACAAAAATGAGAGGAGGGTGTTTCATGCCCTCCATGTGGCAGAGAACACTAGAGAAATACCAATCTGCACGCTGTTTATTTCCCTTTACTTTTTTTTTGTAAAGAAAGATGGCTGTAATTGTTGCACTTTTTAAGTTAATCTGTTTTTATTTTTAGGTCTTCAATAAACTTATCAGGAGATACAAATACCTGGAGAAAGCATTTGAAGATGAAATCAAAAAGGTAATGTTGATGGCAATCTTTACTGGAATGCTAATATTTTTTACTGTATTTCTAACATAATTACATATGTACAAATGTGGTGCTGTTAGATTTTATTTAGCTCTACTGGAAAAGAGAATGGAATCTACAGAAGGCAGCTTTACTCTGCAAATCCAGCTCTGTGGGAATACAGCAGGAAGCACTTGCTGTAGAGTATTTCTGAATTAATGATTCGTTTGATTGCTCTGACCAAACTCACTTCCTTATTCCAGACTTTTTTGTGCAGAAGTTTGATACACTTTGGAATATACCTCTTAATGAGAAGTGGTATTACTGTATTGCAAATAGAACATTTCTGGTTTTTTCCAAAAAATAAATGCAAATCTGCTATGCAGAATGTCTCTTGATGTATGAGTATTAAACCACTCTTACACTGTGGAATGAATCCTAACTGCAAGTTTTTTGTATTTGAAGCCACAGATATGTGTAAGAGAAAATGCTCACCAGTGGCAGAGTGCTCAGGCTTTGCCTGTCAGACTGTAGTGGCTATTTGTGGATATTGTTTTGTTTTGTGATACTGAATTCTAAGGAGACAGGAGAAGCCAGGGTAAAAATGTTTGAAAAAACAACATACAGATTTATTTTGTCTATTTTGAGTTCCTTGTAATAGATGTAAATATCTTTTTCTAACTCCTTGAATAAGTAATAAATACTGTCCTGTAACTTAATAGGCATGCTGGTAGTGGCAAAACCTGTTCCATGACTAAAGTATCATGTTTATTAGACATAAAAATGTGTTCTCATATTATTTAAATATTAGAAAGGTTGCTGCATTAAATATTGGAAAGGTTGCTGCAAGGGTCAGCTGAGGGCACATTTGGAGCTTGATACTTCACCAGCACTTCTTGTGCCTGAATTAATTTGGCTCTGATTTATACATTCTTGCTCATACAGGAAATTATTTTTACCCTTGTGGCCAGCATGCCTATCAACTGATGCTGATTACTCAGTACATCATTCTAAAGACCTAAATTTACCTCTATCCCCACACAAATCTAATGTTCCTGCTGTTAATTACTGTAATCACTGACATGAGAAGCGCTGACTCACAGCATTCAAGTTTCAGAGAGTGCTCAGCATATTAAGCAAATGCCATGTCAATTCAAGCCGCCTCTGCTCATTTCTGTAACTTGCTTGGCTTTGCATCCTCTTAAGCTTCCAAAAATTCACTTTGCATTCTCAGTGACAAGATGAGGCTATGGTTAAAAAAATAATAATTTAACTCTTAGTAAAGGATAAAGTGCCTCTGATGTGAAGTTTAGCCACATGCCAGCTTGAGAGCAAGCAGTCATTTGAGATGCAGTGTGACTAGAGCCAAGCTACTCATTGAAAGCCTTTGGAAACATCCTAGCCATGCCAGTGTGGGATCAGAGCAAGCTTGTTCATCTTGCAGACTGCAAACTTCACTTTTATGTACATGCTTTTTGGATAGTTTTCAGTGTCAGACTACGTCTTGTATGGCAAATCATGAGATGAGGTTTGCAGTGGTCCTCACCCATGGGAAATCTTTCCATTTGCCCATCCATCACCACCCATGGTGCTGGTGTGAATCTTGGTTTACATTCTCTTCCTCTGTTAATCCAGTTTTTAGAGACCTGGAAACTAGGAAGCTGGTTGTGAGGGTGTTTGTGCCTGTGTATTGCACCTCCAAGTGCCATTGCCCTTAAAACCCATGGTGACTACTTGTAGGTGCCTTTTGCTTACCTTCTCTCTCCCCCTGCTTGTGTGAACCCACAAAGTGGCTGTTCTCTCATTCACAAGACTGCAGGGTTTTTAACCACTTAATCCTTTAATCCCTGCATGCTGTGATTTGTGCAGGAGTGGCTGCCCATGGAGGTCCAGAAGATAGATACATTTGTATTTCCAGAAAGTGTTTCTGCTGGAGCAGAGACTGCTGCAGTTAGTGAGTTAGTTATGTATCAGTTTGATATGCAAGAGTGACTCGTTGATGTTTTTTTTGTGCATCATTGTTCCAGCAATGAAAGTGATGTTTCTGTCAGACTCATTAGGCAGATACAGCATTTGGGGGGAAATTAGCTCTTCTCCCAGAAAAAGGTATACCAAAAAAACCAAGGCAGTACCAGCAGTTTCACTCCAAAGAAGCCAATGGTGTCAGTGGGGCTTTTCTTTCTGGAGAGATTATCTTAGATAGCAGTATTTGTACAAGTATTTGCTTTATGTCTTCTAGATCACAACTTTGTCATTAGGACATTATTTTTCCACCATCTTTTCCCTTTTTGTCTGCTTCTAGCTTTCAGTTGTTTTATTTCTTAATTCACTCTCCTCAATATTGCCAGTTTGCATAAGCAAAACATATATGTAAAGTTTTACATCTAAATTATTTTGTGCAAGCAATTTCAACAGAAGACAAAGGTGTTTAGATTGCTCACTTGCTGTGTTTTGATGTAGATAGCTTAAGTTGCTATGAGCATGGCCCCATGTACTGGCATAGGCCCATGACATTTTGCAATAATTTCAGTAAAATTCCAAGTTCCAAACTTGTGTTCGTCTTTTTCTACATATGTATTACCATGGATGAAGAATGCAGTTATTATCAATTTAGTATGTTTGCATGGTTATTAATTTTCTATAAAAACTTTTTAATATCAAAATTGGGATAAACTACAGATAAATTTATTTTTTCTTAACAGTGTTAAATATTACTGAGTCACGAGAGGACGTCTGAAGTGCTGGGAGATGTTGTGATGTTGCTATTATGTGTTCCTATTTTCCTAATGAAAGAACAGCAAATTAAGCTAGGAATTAGGAAATAAGAAGAGAATAACATTCTGAGATTGAATAGGGAGTAAGCAGAAATGCTTTAAGTCAGCTAAATGAAAGGCCAGACTCAGCAGATATCTGTTGCTATATTAGCTGCCTTCTCCATTGCTGACAATTCAGTGCTGTCTGCAGATGTGACAAGCTGTCAGCAACAGACCAGTTCAGATAATGAAGACTTAAAAAGACACCATGCTCCCTGTGTGGATAGAGTTCTTTAATTTTCACCATTTAAGATTTCCAGATGACAAAAGGTGATCAGAAGCACTTGTTTTTCTTGTGTGCTTTTTAATGTTGCATGCATGTGTTTACTTGTGCACATCTTCTATGCCCAGAAATTGTGCTTAAGCGACTTTAATGACAAAAACAACATGGAACATCACATTAAGTCTGGTCTTGTCCTTATTAGGAATTCTGAATTTCTGCTTGTATAGTTGGGAGTTCTTACAGATCTCATAGAAATACAAAATTATGAGCCAGAGCTGCCCTTTTCATGCCTGGAATCAGTTTGTATCTAAGGAAGGCAGTAATATCTGTGCTTGGCTAACAGCAGGGAAGCATTAGCTTAGAGAATGTTCTGTGGGTGGTTGGGAACTATTCTGAAATGTCTTGGACGTTTTGTGACTTTCCTACTGAAGTTTATAATTGTGATGGTAAAAGAATAGTGCTTAAATTAATCAGCAATAAAAATCTGAAGTAATAACTTTGAACTGAAATATTGATTCTGATTCGTGTTTTTAGAATGGGTTAAGGTTTTGGGTTTTCCTATCACCCAGTCACCCCCTAAATTATGTTTCACAATTGTTGGAAAATATAGAATATTATCCTTAAACAGCAAAAAAGGACAAGTCTAGGTTTGAGCTGTTTTTGAAAAATAATAGTAAAACAAAAATTAGATTAGTGGTGCCAACAGTACTTTAAGTAGCATGGGATGTGCAGAAGATGAGAGCTCTGTTTAAAACATGCTGCAGTGGGATGCAGATCAAGAACACCAGAAACCACATCAATGCTAAGAGACTTGCAAGGAGCATGTTTCAGAGGAAGGGGAAGAAGATGAGACTGCAGACTCCACAGATGTGGTTTCAGACCTTCCAAAACATTTGAACAAATACAGATTTCTCAGAATTAGAGTTCATAAATTTTGGGTATCCTTCTCGTAAAATCTGTCTCTGTCTTGGGCTGCAGCTGTAACTTTGCAGCTGGGTTCTTGCTTTCCTGGCTCAAATTTGACATGAATGGGTATAACTATTTGTGATCTACACGTTACTGATAAAAGGATGGAGGTTAGAGCTAAGAAGTGTATAAAAACCTGGTCTGTTATGTTAAAGTGTTCAGTGTGACCACTTTCTAATCAAAATCCTTATCTAGTGCTTATATAGAAGCAAAAGAAAAAGTATTTAAGTGGGATACACAGAAATCTGAAGCCATTTCCTCTTCATTAACAGTCTCAGTACTCCAGTAAAGAGGTCTAATTCTGGGTTTGTTTTTTTTCTTGTGCAGATCTCATTTTAGTAGAGTATTATTGATAAAGCTTGTATTAAGAAACCTTTAAATCCACAGGCTTCCAGTTTACACTAGGATTATATTGAAATTCTGTAAAAATGTTCTGTTTTCCATTAAATGTGGCCCTGGAGTTCCTTAGCCTACACCATTATACACACCAGTTAGTTGCTGCATTTGGAAATACAGCACACCATTTGTTTCTCATTCATATATTTAGAAATAATAACTCCATTCTTCTGCATCCCAAATTTTCGTACATTTTGTGGTTGAGTCATAGTTTGCTGAAATAAAATTGCACCTTGAGATTTGGTAGTTTCATAATTGCTCTTTTAAGCTAAAAGTGTATGGCTGAAGCCCGCTGAAAAAAAAATCTGAGTGATTTGTCTGTGGCTGAGTCATTCAGGCCTATGTAAGCTGTAATTTAAAGCTGATGTTATTATGTAAGTACTAGCGTATGAATGAGGTTTTTTTAGTTCTGTTCACAGATGCAGAGCAGAACTATTCATAAAACACTGCATGAGATTTAATAACTTAATTAGTTACCTGTATTTTTAAAACATCGCTGCATTCAGGAAGCTTTACAGTTGTTGATAAGCTAGTTATATATCTCAGAAAAGCTCTCTCACTGTCCATCGTAACAAACAAGTACAAGGACATGTGTAATATTCTGTCCCTTTGTTTGGGTAGAATCTGGTAATTAAGAAATACCCTTAATGTGGAAACCTGGTGGGAATTTTCTATCAAAACAGACTGTTTTGCTGTAATTGCATTTGTTGCTCATTTAGATAAGGAAAAGGGTGTCCTGACAGCAGGTGGTCATGACACCTTTTTGGAGGAGTGCCATTTTTTCTTCCTTATGAAGAAGAAAATGAGAATTCTTTTGAACTCCGGAAAATTGTATCTGCAGTACTTTTCCTTTTTCCTTCTTCTGTGGTGACTGTAAATTTGTAACCTAGCATCTGGTGGAATCAGCAGCTTTTTGCATTGAATGAAACTGTCCTTTATTGTCTCGCCTCTTTTTTCCCCCATCACCCATATTGTGATCACTAACAAAACATTATTGTTAACAGCAATGCCATTGAAAAAAATCTAATTTTGCGTGATGTTTTTTTCTGATGTAAAGCAAAAAGAGCATAATGTGCTTCATCAATATGCTCTCAAGTCAATAATTTTAACATAGGAAATTAAGATTTTAAAAATATACTTAATTGCTGTTTTTAGAATTATAAGGTGTATATGTAGTTCAGATCTTCCAAGATGATGAGATTTGTAATTTTTTTCTCAAGCTATTTGTTTTCTCTCATATTTAGTACTGGGAATGGCAAGGTCTTAAATCAGCCTGTATTTCTATCTGTCCTTTGTCAGCTTTATGAATAGTATCTGAACTTGAAGTATAATTCTTATTTTAGACAGTGAAAAATCTGTTGTAATTGTGCTGTGTTCCCTTCCCTAAAAGAATACCAAGATATTTTCCCATCATTTTATTGTTTGCATGAGCAATAATTTTCGAAAGCTAGAAAACAAACTGCAAGTCTGTGTGGCTTAGCTAGAAGTCTGAAGATGTGAATAGGCAGGCTCCTTTCTGTGATCGTGTAATTCCTGTGTCTCAAACCTGTGGCAAGTACTTTTATCTTTACATATATATACATATATTTGGAGAAGACAGGTGTTTTATGCCTGACTAAGGCTATATTCCCCACACAGTCACAGAATCATAGAATGATTTGTGTTGGAAGGGACCTTAAAGACCATCTAGTTCCAAACCCCCTGCCATGGGCAGGGACACAGTTTACTAGACCAAGTTACTCAGAGCTCCATCCAACCTGTCCTTGAACACTGCCAGGAATGGGGCATCTACAGCTTCTCTGGCAACCTATCCCAGAGCCTTGCCAGCCTCACACTAAAAATTTCTTTCTAATATCTAATCTAAACCAGCTTTCTTTCAGTTTGAAGCCATTCCCCCTTTTCTGTCAGTACTTGCTGTTGTAAATAGTCTCCCTACGTCTTTTTTGTAGGCTCCTTTCAGGCACTGTCTTGTGTTCTCAGAGAAAGTGAAATTACAAGGGATCAGTGAAATGACACTGTCACGCTTCTGGATAGATTTTGATATGATTGCTATAATTGGCATTGAGACTTCTCAAGAAATAAGAAATTAAACTGTTAATATTAATTTATGCCTGTTGTCTACCTATGCCTCAAATATATACTTTTTTTCCTTGTCTGGCCTGCAGCTCCTGTTGTTTCTTAAAGCCTTTACTGAGACGGAGCAGACAAAGCTGGCAATGCTTTCTGGCATCCTGTTAGCCAATGGGACTCTTCCTGCTACAATTTTAACAAGCCTCTTCACTGACAATATAGTCAAAGAAGGTAATTTTCCATATCTTTTTTTCTTATCTTAGCTTTTTTACAGGAGATGTATTTTACTGCAACGTATTATATATGTTGCAATAAAATGAAAGTTGGAAACTTGTGACTGTACAACAGAATTCAGTATTTTAAAGCAGAAGCATATACAGACAGGAGTGCCCAGCATACTTTATGAAATCTTGTAAGAGGCCAATCAGACAGAAAAAAGCTGCATAACAAAAACAAACGCCAAAGGATTTATGATTTTTTGAAAGTCATACTTGTGTGTGCAAAATTGTAGAATTTATGTATTATTGCAGTACTATAAAGGTGTGAAGTATAATATCTATTCCTGAGATATACTGGCATTTCTTCAAGTGTTGGTAGTATCTTGTGAGTGAGAAGTGAGACAAAGATCCCATGCAGGCCAGTGGGATGGATATTGTAGAAGAAAAATCAGTCTCTTATTTTGCCTTTATAGTACTAGTGATGAGTGACTGATGAACTTTGTCATGAATTCGTGTTTCTTATATGATGAGTAAATGACTTCTTTCAGTTTTAAGGTACAATGCCTTTTTGAAATTACTTTTTTTAAGGATTTTTGTTATATATTTATAGCCATCTACCTTGAAGTCCTGATTTTGCAACTGCTTGCTCAACAATTTCTTTCTCTGGCTGTTCTGAATACCTGGCATGATTGCAAATGTACTGGTAGTGTTGAGCAGTTTTCATGACTTTTTTTGGTTTTGTTAAGGAGTTATATATCAGATAAAATGTATTCTAATTTTCATTTTCAAAAAGTTATTCTAACTTCATGTTCTCATTTGCAGTGTGCTAACCACTACATTTGTTTTCTAAATGCTGCAGAAAGAAAAGCCACAGCTGCAGTTTTGCTCTGTCATCACTCACAGCTTTTGGAATCAGAATTAAACTAGGAAAAATCTCAAACAAAAGCACTAATCCATGTTTTTAGGGTGATTGTCTGCAGTGTGTTTAAGTGAAAGTCTTCCTAGTTATGGGAAGACAAGAGGCATTGGAAAACCCAAATTTTTAAAAATCATGGAAATGGTTGTATTTTAAATTCAGTATTTTATGAATACATTTCTTATTTGCATTATAAACTTATGTTTCTAGGAGCCCGAACTTTTGTCAGAGCTTTCATATACTTTTAGTTCTTGTTTTATATATACTAAAAATGCATTCATGACAGAATTTGAGGAAAGATTGTTCAGTCAGTATTGTGGGGTAGATATTTTATGTGAGAATAATTGAAGATGCAAAGATAGTTTAAAAATGGGGAGCAAAGCAAGTAGATCATACATGAATAAATTCAATGATTTCTTTGATTTACAAAAAAACAGTGCTGCAGGCAGGTGAGGTTAAAAATACATGAGGAAGCAATTAGGTGAGCTGAGGGAGTTGTTGAGCAGCATGGGACTTGTAACATGGGCTGAGAAATGGCTGAAAGTGAGATAAGGGTAGATTGTGTGGACAGATCTGTCAAGTTTGAGCACAAATTTAATTTATTTTTAGATTACCTTATTTCAGTGTTTTCATTACTGTTATATGTAGGCAGAAAACAAAATATTCTTTTGTGGATTGCTGACATACTTGTAGTAGAGACAGAGAAAGGTCTAGGTGGTGGTGTGGAATCCCCTCAGGGTTAAGTGTACACTTCTTGTCCCCTGTGCAGGCAAAGTTATGCAAATATATAGAGCAGCTAATGGGGTTAGTCAATAAAATAAATGGCTGAAATTACTTTCTGCAAATAAGGGGGGGAAAAGAATGAAGCAAACCAAATAGAAAAGAGCTATTTAAAGGAAAAAAGTGACAGCGCATGCACAGAGTAGAGGAACTGGCCAGTGATAAATGTGGGCTGTAAATGAGAAGTAAGTTTCAAAATGTGGGTAGTGAAGCCCTAGAACAGCCTCCCTCTGCCGTGGTGTAATCCCAGCCAGCAGTAAAGCCCTACACAGCTGCTTGCTCACTCCTACACCAGCAGGATCGAATGGGAAGGGTAAAATCTGGAGAACTCTTGGGTTGAGATAAAGATGGTTTAATGGGGAAAGCAAAAATAGCACACACAAGGAAAGCAAAACAAGGAAATTAGTTCACTGCTTCCCATGGGCAGATGTTCAGCCACTTCCTGGAGAGCAGGATGCTATCACATGTAACAGGTATTTAGGAAGACACTTAAAATGTTTCCTCCTTCTTGCTTCTTCTCCCCACTTCATATACTGAGCATGATGTCATATGGTCTGGAATATCCCTGTGGTCAGTTGGTGTTAACTGTCCCAGCTGTGTCTCCTCCCAACTTCCTTGCCAGCAGGGCAGTTGGAAAAGCAGAAGAGGTCTTGGCTCTTTGTAAGCCCTGCTCAGCAATAACAAAAATGTATCCGTATTATCAACCCTGTGTTCATCATAAACCCAAAATAAAGCCCCATACAACCACCGTGAAAAAATTAACTTTACCCCAGCTGAAAACAGCGCTCTCTCTAATGCTGATACTAGCACAAAACTTACTTTGTTTTAAGCTGAAACTAGAAAAAATGTGTAGGATATGTGTATTGGGACAATGCTTGGTGACAGAGACCATTCCATTCAATTTTGGTGATCACATAAGAACATAGATATGCTGAAGTGTTTGCAGTGGAAGTTATGCCTAAGTCACCTACTGGTTCACCAAGCTTTGTGAGTCTTGGTTAGTCAGGTTGGAGCACTTAGGATTGCTGCATCTTGTCCAACATGTAAAACAAGCCCAAAGAAGTATTTTCCAGCCTCTCTTGGCATGGCATTGTGCATCCCTGGTTCCATGTTTCTCTAAGGATTGTGTCTTACGACTAAGCTCCTGAAATAAGCTTGCCAAAACTGCCATAACAGTTGAGATGTGTAAACACTGTTAGTGAACTTTACAGTGGTCTGGGCATAGTCTCTTCTGTTCTTGTTTGGTGACTCATTTAGTCAAAGTATCCTAGAAATAATAATAATATCTATAAAGGTGTTAAGAGTGATGAAGCTCCTTCTCACCAATAGGTCCCATTAGCTCTAAGAGCTTCTGGACTGTCTGGAGATGAGACAGAAAACTACAGTGGCCAGCTGTGGCATAGAATTGTGCTTTTCATTATGCATTACCACTATCACTGCCTTCAGTAGCCCTGATGTTGGTATGAGAGTAGTGTGGAGAATCATAACTGACTTACAGGCAGCCTTCATCAAGGAGGAGCTCCATCTCTGAGACCTTTCAGCTCCCTTCAGCTCCCTGCAGGAGAGAATCTGGAGCAGTCGTGGGTGGTGGTGCAGCTCTAGGAAATAGGAGGTGTGGGCTTAATGGTTTATTCACTCCCCTGGGAAATCCACAGCTAGTGGAGGTAGATTTGATTTAATACACAAAATACTAATTTGTGCTTCAAGGAAGGATTTTTTTCACTTAAAAATAGTGTTTCTGCCCAGTACAACTGGCTACTAAATGCCTCTTAGAAGGACGTAGTACTATCAGTCACCTTGAAGTTGTGAAGTTATTTAACCCTGTTCCAGGATTTGCTAAAAAAAACCATTTGAAGATACGTTTTTTTTAGATCTTGTTCCTGATTATCATTTGTTTTGTGCTAATAGTTTCCTGTTGGTTTTTTATGCATAATTTTTCTTTTTGCATTGTACTCAGTCTGTGAATTGGGAATGTAGGAAAAATAATTGCAAAGAAAATCTTTGAATAACTTAATGGAGATGGGCAAAAAAGATTTTCAAGCAATCTAGCATAATTCAGAAAACTAATTTTGCATTAAAGAAAAAATAGGCGTTTCAGCACTATGTGTTTGTTTCTGTCATAAATGTATTTTCATTCCACAGTCTTGTAACTTTTTTGTAACCTTGAACTTCTTATAATCAACTGTAATTTATGTTGAAAATTGCTGAAACATCTTTTGTGCTTTTCTCTAATAGGGATTGCAGCCTCTTTTGCTGTAAAGCTTTTTAAAGCATGGATGGCAGAGAAAGATGCCAATTCTGTTACCTCTGCTTTAAGAAAAGCCAACCTCGATAAGAGATTGCTAGTAAGTACAATATATTTTCAATAATCTTTATCTCTCCCAGGGAAAAAGAAGGAAATGAAATGCAGATGGTAGTTTGCTGTAAGCATGTTAACTCCCCCTCAGACTCTGTTAGCATCTCTAAAATGTTTTTAAACACAGCAATATTGTTATGGCTGTAGCATTGATACAGGTTCAGGAATATTAAGTATCACATGGTTTTACATTCTGTCTCTTATTTTTCCTGCAGTCAGATGCCTTCTGAGAGACTGTATATATGGGGCTTAGGAATTAAATAAATAGGGTTTTTTTCTAACCATGGCTAGCAAAACATACCAGCAAATGAGGATGAGAAGCTATGTTTCTTTAAGTATGTTTTCTTTTTGTAAATAATATATGAAGTATAAGGAATTTTAATTAGAATGTAAGTTTCTGAAGCAGCAGTGTTTAAATAGTGTAGTGAATGAATAGTAAGCTTATTTTCTGCAGCAGTAGCCATCTAGGTAGCATAAATGGTCCTGCAGTGGTGACAGCAGACTTAGAAGGTGCAGTGCAGAAAGGCTTTCAGCCTTAGGACTCAAAACCTGTGTTCTGGGTTTGTAGCAAGGTATTCAAAGAATATATGAATATGTAGCAATTTCGTGTGCCTTTCTCTCCTAGTGTTTTTCTGAAGATCATTTGGGGTTTTTTTTAATCCTCAGAAGGATTGCTGCTGCAATAATCCAGTCAAATACTTGCTGTGTAGCACTGCCCAGAGACTTTGTAGTATTTCGTGTTTCTACCTCAATAATATATAATTAAGCAAGTATCTTTCAGAAGTGAAGCAGCCTCCCACGCCCCTCCATCTCTTCAATTTGTACTTGATTTTAAATGTCCAAGTCATAAATAATTTGCCATTAAGCTGGGAAATGGGATAATTACACTGTTTATTGAGGAGGGGGGGTGAGGAAGAAAACTGCATCTTATTTCTATTACAAGCTTGACTGACTTAAACTTTCAGCTGTTGACTCTCATTACTCTTCTCTGTTAAACAACTGTAAAGTATCAGATGATATTGCCTAACATAGATGCCCTCATGAAAGTTTCTTCTTAATCTCATGAGTCAGTAAGTAAATAGATGGAAAGTCTCCAGCTTTTTAACAAAAGAGGTGCTATCCATGCCACAGATCATTGTTAAGACACCCAGAATGGATTGGTAAGCAAATCCTATTGAATGCTTTCCAAGATGGGGCATTTTCTAGAGTGTTTTTTAAGAAGAATTTTAACTTTTCTAAGTAGCTGGACTTTCATAAATTGACAATGTTTTTTAATTGGAATGCCTACAGGAGTTAATGTTAACAGTACATAGTGGATTTTGTGATTTTTGTTACATGATGCATTAGTGGTGGGCCAGGGTGCCTGTCCCACTTACGTATTGTTGAATGTATTTTTCTTAAGAGATAAATGTGTGGATGTGCTGGGAGGGTGTGATAAATATGCTTTGCCTATAATGGCTTTGCCATCTATTCCTTTGTACTTTCCCTACAAGACTCTTGGAATCTGGAAAAAGTATGGTTCTTCTTAGGACTGTTTTGAGCAACGTGTTGGGCTCATGGCTATTCATAAGTACATGCACTTCACATGGAGTGGGTGTTAGCTTATTTGTGTAACTGGACATCATTTTTTCCCTCCACTACAGTGAAACACTGCTATATGAATGAAGTGTTGACTTTTCCAGTGTGGATACAAGCAGTGTTCTAAGTGAAGTAACAGGTTATTCCCACTGTTGATTCTTAAAAAATGTTCTTTCCATTCTGTCAAGAGTCATAGTTGGTTATTAACAGAGAGCATTCCTGTCTTTTTAGGAACTATTTCCAGCCAACCGGCAGAATGTGGATCATTTTGCCAAGTATTTTACTGAAGCAGGTCTAAAAGAACTCTCAGATTTCCTTAGAGTTCAGCAGTCACTGGGGACTCGTAAAGAACTTCAAAAAGAACTACAAGAACGTCTCTCTCAGGAATGCCCAATTAAGGAGGTAAAGGTGGTTTTTTACAACTTCCTGTTTATGTAATCATAATCAAAGACTTAAGTCAACATTAGATAGAGAGGAGCAGATTTCTTCTGTTTTTTTTTAAACTATTTTAATTTATTCATCGGCTCACTCTATGACTCTTAAAGCAGGCAAGTATCCTCTGGATTTCCAAGTGTAGTTATCTGTTGGATGGGGGAGTTTTCTTTCATTTATCCTTGAGAATATATTTCCTTTAACTGCATTAACTGTTGTATTGGAAGGGAGGGACAAAATCTTGTTCTAATTTTGTTTCTTAATGCTTCTACATCATAGTGTTGTAAATGACTGTAAGTATTTGGAAAGTCAGCATTGTTTCTGGTTCGTTGGAAATGTCCCTTATTTCCTTCTCCAGGTAGTGCTTTATGTAAAAGAGGAAATGAAAAGAAATGAGCTGCCAGAGCCAGCAGTGATTGGTCTCCTTTGGACCTGTGTCATGAATGCTGTGGAATGGAACAAGAAAGAAGAGCTGGTTGCAGAGCAGGCCCTCAAACATCTAAAGGTGCGTGCGTGGGTGAAGAGGAGAAGAAAGCTGTGAATTCACAGAATACATTCTCTGGCTGTCAAGTTTTTAACTGTTTGAATCCAGGAGATTCAGATTTCTGAAGGCTGATGCTGAGCATACCAAGCGTTGTGTATAGTCTGACTTCAGTCAAATGGATGCAAAACTGAGGTAGTTCAGCTCATAGAGTGCCCCGAGTCCCACAGTGCCAGGGCAAGCCAAGGTGGTCACAGCCTGGGCACCTCTTCCTTGTGCTTTCCCAGGGTGCCAGGTCCCTGAGAGGCTCCTTGCACTGGGGCAGGGCTAAGCAGCAGCTGGGACTCTGCCTGCTCAGACCTGACTAGTAAACCTTACTAATTAGCCTGCAGGAACTGCCTTTGCAATTTGCCAGAAGCAAAGACATTTTGGGAGCATGGTGGGACATGTGCAGAGGGCTGGATAGATCCAGGCAGGAATGCTGAGGCCAGAATGTGTGAATCAGTTGTTGCTGATGTTGGCTGTGGTAGCTGGATACTCAGTGACTTGTCAAGTGATAAGCCAGGGACTGGCTTGAGGATGGCTTGGGACTGTGTACACATACAGTGTGGTTACTCTCTGATCCAACTACTGTCCTTGAGGATGAGGGAATTGAATACATAGAAAGACAGACTGCGGTATTTCAGTAGCACCATTGCATGTTGGTACCAAAACTCTGAAGACCTTGGTATAGAAAAGAAACAGTAAACCAATTCAGAGGCATCGATCACTGCCATCATTGGTGTTCCTCATCTAAGTCTGAAGTAATTGTGCAGTGCTGGACACCGGATCTGAGAGCAGAGGCTTTTCAGCACACTTAGTCCTTTTAAGCAGGTAATCTGTGACTAGGAGAATGCTCCCTCATAGCCAGGGCTTCAGAGCTTTGCCTTGGAACAGAAACAATCTGGGCTTTATTCTTTATGATAAAATAGATCTTTCTTCATATTGTATGTCTCTCCATACTTGGGTGTGCCCGTGTTGGTTTAGCTCCTACTGCTGCTGTCCTTTTGTCTGAATTTGGTTTCTCAATCAGTAATCCTAGAAATGCAGTCGCTTGGGATGTTGTGTAGTCTTTGATGGTAAGACTGAATGCCTTCAAGTTTGCTCAAGTGGCTCAAATAGCAGGGGAAAGACAAGATAGTTTCCAGAAGGAGGAGAGACATTGTTTTTCTTATTCTTTTGATGTAAAATTTGATTATCTCTCTTTGAGTTGTAACAAAGTATCCATTGAGATTTACTGTCTAGTACTGCAGGGCAAATTAACAAACACTTGCTGGAATATTTGAACTCTGGGAAAAGAGAAACATAGCTGGCTTTGTACAAATCCTGTTGACTGGATGTTTAGTCCTACACATCTCACTGACTCAATCCATTAGCTATGTATGTATCCCCAGCAAATTAGGTAAGGCATCTTGTCCCTATAAGATAGGCATCTTTATAGGTACATTCATTTTCTAAAAACAGGAAAATTTGTATGGGGTATTTACTATTTGCACTCAGGGATAAGATTTTAATAGAAGCAATAGAAATAGAAATTTAGACTTCAATATCTGCTTCTTTACAGTTCAATCTTCAAAAATGAAACAGCATTTTTCACATCCTTCCTCTTAGGATAGGTGGAGACAGATCTTGGATCCTTCTCTTAGGGCTCTCAGTGTATGAACCAGCTCCAGAAAGTGGATTAACAGTGTTAGGATGATACAGAGCTCAGTTCTGTGCCCTCCTGTGTGTCAGTGTCCCAGGAAACAGTCAGGGAGTTGCTTTGACCTGGTGCTGTGATTGGGATGTATATAAATACATACTTGATGTGTGACTTGCCAGATGGTGGGATTTATTCAAAGTATGGCTCTAACTGACAGGTAACTTTCACAAAGCATATTGCCAGAGCTTTGACATCTGGGTACCAGTCTCTAACTTACCAGATTCTTTCAGTAAGTTGTACACAAGGCACCCCTGAAAAGATGTGTCAAAACACAGAGTATTGACCTAGTTTACAGATCTTAAAAAGCATTGCTGGATGGGTGGCTACCTAATGGCAGGGTTGAGGCAGGCATCAATGAACCAGCATACTCAGGCAGTGCAGTAAAAGTCATATGTGCCATCCATATGGCAGGACCAGCAGGAGCTGACCTCAGGAGGAGACAGGGCAAGCTGTTCAACCCTGGATCTCACAGAATAAGATCCTATTTGTCCCAGTAACCTCACTGTGACACTGGGGCTTAGTGCCTCCGCCTCCTTCAGTGCAGAGAAGAGATCTCCGGGTGAGAAGAATCTTCCAGACAATTCTCACTGGAGGCAAGGCTCTGGTGAGCTTCACAGCAGGGTGGGTGCTGACCCCCTCCCCACTCCCTAACATGACACAAATGGAAAATAATGCCACTTGCTCAGCCAGCAATGTAAAGAAAGTTCCTTAGTCAGTTAGACATTTGTGAAACCCGTAACTGTGAGCCTGTACCAGTTGAGAAGTGAGGGAGGAATGTGAAGGGGATAAAGTTAGATTGGCAAAATGAAGACAATTTACTCTCAAACTGAAAACATAGGATTTTTATTAGAAGTTATTAATGTTTATAGACAGCAGCACTTCACAAAGGTGATGTGGATGGAGGTGAGTTCTGCTGAGGGTATTAAACCAACTGCACTGTATATTGTCCTGCCTCCCTGCAATTTGCCTAGTTACCAGCTTGATGCTACAAAGGCTAAAAAGGGAAAAAGCGCTACTCAGAACCTTTTTCAGTGCTGTTACCAAAGTACTGAAGTTGTTTCCAAAGATGGGGCTATACCTGCCAGGAGTGGAAAAACTTGGCCTCTGGTATTAGCTCCATCTATTCATTTTAAGGGAGTTTCTTCCCAAAGTGTTAAATACCATCAGCCTGCTGAGCTGCTCGTTGCTATTGTGATTTCATGCTCTCTTAAATAGCTGATAATTATTGAAAAATACTCTTTGGAACAACCTTTCAAATTTCAGTTTAATTTCATGTGGTTTAGTAATTATTTCCATGGATCATACTGGGTAAACCCCTCAGGATTTATCCTCTTGCAGAGAGGTGCTGAACTTTTAAACATGTCCATCAGTCCTTGTGGGTGGTTTGTCACCTAAGACCAGCAGCAGCCCTGGTCACTCAGACCAGAGCTCTGTGATATCAGGCTGTTGCAAATCCAGCTGGAGAATGCCAAGTGGAGGTTACTGAAAACTTGGAAGAAAGACTGAGCTGATGAGTGCAAGAGCAAAAGAAATAGTAATATGCAATGTATATTTGACTAGGGTCTCTGAAGATCAGAGGCAATTTAACGTCATCTCTGAAAAATGCTCTTAATATTACCTTAAATTTAAGATTGCAGTCGTAGCTGAACTCATCACAGGCTAAGATGACAGGAAATTGGAGAGATATGGATATAAACACTAGCTTTTAAGGAAAGATACGGTCCTTCAGTGTAATTTTTAGTTTTAAGATCTGAAATAAGAGGGGGAAATTGCACAACAAGTAAGTTTTTGCTGTATTTTTGTTATCAACTCCAGGAAGAGACAATGAAATGTACTACTACTGTCTTGTCATAGAAACTTTAGCAGTTAATACTGTGCTTGGAAAATGTTGCTGTTTACCAAAGGATGTCACGATATTCTTGATTGTGGTAATGAGAAAAAATGAGGACTCTTGATCATAGTTAACTTGGAATTAGTTTACTTTATTTCAGTTTCCTGGGACTTCTAAAACCCCTGTGAAATTGGAGACTTCTTTTCATGTATTTCATCATGGAGTGTCTTATGTTATGAACATCTGTAAAGCATCACTCCTGAATGAACAGAATGCTGCATTGTTAAATGTATGACAGAAGTAATGCCAGATTATGGGCTTTATAAATTGATTTTACAAAATTCAGTAACTGAGTTGATACTAAATTTTAGTTTACAGCATGCAGGACATGCTACAAAAAAACATGGATATTTGTGTATATGCATTGTATGTGTTTTAGAAAATGCAGTGTGCAAGTAAATCTAAGGTTTCAGTGAAACATTTTCAAGGATGAAATTAATGTTTATTCTAAAAACGTTGATTTATTTTTAAATATGCTGACATGAATTTTGGTTTTTTCCCTCTCTTCCTTTCAGCAATATGCCCCCTTGCTTGCTGTGTTCAGCACTCAAGGCCAGTCAGAGTTGATCCTGCTCCAGAAGGTGCAGGAGTACTGTTATGACAACATCCACTTCATGAAAGCCTTTCAGAAGATAGTGGTACTCTTTTATAAAGGTAAAAGCGTATAATCCACTGTTGTGTTCTGTGCTTGGATTCTCAGTGTCAACCACTCTCCTGTGATGTTTCACCACGTAGTGCATATGAGAAGGCTGTGTTGGTGTTGAATTCTGGAATACTTTGTGCTTTGATAGTTCAAAGGAGTGTGTGGCAGCAGGAAAAGCCAAAACAATCCCTTCTCTTCCTCTGTTGCTTTCATCCCATATTCAAGGAGCATGAGCAGGATCAAGCACTGTCCAGTCATTTCAAGCGCAGTTTAGTCCTTGTGTAAAACCAGTTCTAGGAAGACATTTCTATAAACTTCTGGCACATTTCAAAAGTAGATCAGAGCTTGATTTTAGGAAACCTTGAAAGTGCAAACCCTCTTAGCAGGAAGATTTTTCAGGGGTTTGTAGTTGGAGGTTTTTTCTCACTTTCTACCAGAAGGAGCTTTTCTTATTCTTCTTTTCCTGCCAATTTTTTGCAGGTGCTATAGTTTTGATGGATTTCATTTTTATTGTGAAATTGACTTCTTCACAAGTTTATTCTGATGAGGTTGTCATAGAGACTAATGGTCTTGCACCGCATGTGATGGGTGGGTGCCAAAGTTTGTTCTGACGTTCTTGCTATAAATAGTTGGGGAAGAAAAATCAGTAGGAGTAGGATCCTAATGTTGATCTTTGTTCACCCTGTTGAGTCCAGGTACATGTTCCAGGCAAATGAGTTCCAACTGTTAAAATAATTTCATGGTTTCAGAAGCCAGAAGGAAGTGAGTCATGTGGATTTATTTCTCTCCTTCTTTCAATATAGCGTGGCCTCAATGATAAATGAAAAAGCAATGCACCTTGTCCTTCTGCCCTCAAATTCTACAATTTGTAAATACTATTAATGACCGTAGAACAACTTTGAAAGCTGCAAGCTGCAGCAATCACTTGATTCAATTTTCTTTGGGAAAGTACATTTGCTTCGGACATGGTGAATGAGAGGCGTAATTGCTGTACCCTCAGAGCATAACTGATGGTCAAACCTGAAATAGTCTTGTGTAGGATTGCCTTCAGAATTTTTGTAGATTCATTACTGTGTTAGCCTGCAAGAGCAACCTTGACATTCCAAAGCATTTAAAAATTAAAAAGAAAATAAATCGCTGAATTGTATATTAAACTTAACGTGCATGAAGAACCCAGTTCCCACCTACTCTGCTCACCCCACCTGCTCTTGTTCTGACTCTGGAGATTACTTGGGCAGGCTGAGAAGGTTTCAGCCTCAGCACTACAGGTGCCACAGTAATGTTCAGGATTCACGTGAGGTCTAGAGGGGTGTGTGTTCTGTCCAATATGTGCCGTGCCTGTACTCCTGCTTGGAGTATCTGGGGCAGGCATGCTGCAGCACCTGCCTCTGCCGTCTGATGCAGTCATGCGGCAGCACGGCTGCCAGCCCTTCCTGGCCCTGTTTGGGCTGAAGCTGGATCTGCTCTGCATGACAGACCTGCTGCCTGTTGGCAAATGTTTGCCTGACCTTACAGCCTTACAGCCATAGGGTCCTTCTGGGTGCTGGATGCAGGGAGCATCAGCTCCATCTAGTTTTGGCAGTTTTGGAGTTAAACTGTGTCCGTTAGGTGAGGACATGCTACTTTGTAAACCAGGGAAGATTCTGGGAGCATTAGGCCTTCAATTCCTGGTTCTTCTGCATGACTATTGAGCTTTAATGGGTCGTGGTGTGGCTTGTGCAGTGCCTTGCTGCCTGCCTCTTTGTTTCAGTGCTGGTAGATTTCACCCTCTCCTTCTCCCCAATTCATATCTATGCACTAAAAAAAGGTCACCAAGTCTTCTTAGAGACATACGCTTTATTTAGGTAACTTCCCAATGACAGTCTATCTTTTGTTTCCTAATGGCTGAGGAAAAAAGCCCCCTAAAGCTGTGTCAGTGGTGAGGGAACAGCAGACAGCCTTGTTCCCCTTTCTATTGTTCTTAAATGTAACATGCACAAGATCTGGAGAGGTTTAAGGGTCCCTAATGAACTTCATCTAGTGACAAAAAAAGGTATCTGAATATCTGTGAATGGGCAGATAAAAATGCAGCTTTGTACCAGCATGAATGTGGACACTTTGTTGCTTGTTACTCATTATGAGGGAGTGCTTCCTGGGCATAAAAATAGTCAGCAGTGATGATAGGCACCTAATGCCAGTCACGCTTTGACTAATTTAGTTCTATGACTACTCTCATCAGCATGTCCAACATCTTGCATCTCAATGGTTTCCATATTTCCATCACGAAATAGCCCTTGGATTACTTTCCTGTGAATTACCTGGAAATACCTAAACATGTTAACAGCTGGAGCTCATTAGCACCTAGAAGATCTTGAAAGTCTGTGGTGTTGATTTTTTTATTTATTACTCTGTCTCTAAACAAGAAGGAGCATCTGTTTTTTCCCCAATGTAAACCCCAGCCCTGTTTTCCCTTAAGTAGCAGCAGCTTCCTACTGGCTTGTAGGTATAATTTACAAAAGCAGTTCCATAGCTGATTAAAACTTGTTGACAACATTATTATTATTACTATTCTACCCTTGTGTTCCTGAATATGGAGAAAAATAAGCTGTCCAGGTCTATACTGATCCCTATGATGTTGCTTCTCTGGTTTTCACTTAAATCTAGTATAGTTGTTAATCTGACAGCTGCATTTTGACTAAGATCTAAAAGCCAATTGCAAAATAAGAATTGCTGAATTCTGAGTGGCACTCAGTAAGTTTGCTGGTTTCCTTGCTTGCATTTTAAGATGTATGTTGTTTGTTAGTTTCTTCTATGTTGTAGTTGGTAAAATAAACACTGTTGTTACTGGAATGCTATGGAATATGATATAGATCATATTCACCTGTTGATCTCCTTTCTTTTAGTTTATGTCTATCCTTGAAATTTCAAATATGAAATCTTGACACTGTTGAAATTAATGATCATTCCTTTCATGAGGATCAGAATTTAATCCTGTAAACGGCAAGCACAAAGCCTCTGTGTACTTTTTCATTAGAATTCAAGACAACATTTACAAAATACAAGAAGAAATAACTGATCGCAAGTACACATGAAGTAGGACTCTGGTTTGAGGCACAATTAAGCCTCAGAGATACTCTTTTGCAGTACAGAAATACAGCAACCAAATGATGCAGACTGACAGAGATTCTCAAACTCTGCAGGAAACACTTCAAAGAATGGAACCTTCGAGTTCCACTTCATACAGGGTTTTTGTTTTTTGATGAATCACAATTATCTTTAAATATCTTCATTATTCAAGTACTTTTTGTGGTACTTGATACAAAATTTTCCTGGGAAAGACCCAAAGCAAACCAGAAGGGCCTTATCTGTACTATGACTGACATTCCTTGCATTGAAGGAACCCTTGCCTGAAGGCTCTGTTCTCCCAGCTGAGTTAGCTGCAATAGAGTTGAATTTTGTTGATTGATTGACTGTGTTGGCAGTTGCCAGGGTGTGCTTTTCCCTTTACTGCCCGTGGCTATGTGGTTTGAGTTAAAAGCAGAAGTTCACTTGAACCGGGTGATTGAGTGCAAAGCTGAGACCTGAACTTCAAGTAACTTTCCAGTTAACCCCGAAGAAAAGAGACTGGGCTGTTCAGTCTCTCTGCTCTGCAGCTTCTCCCTTTCATGAGGGACGTCCCTGGAGGCTCTGGCCGTGGGTGGTTGGAGTGGCAGTTGGCTGCACCTGCAGGAAAAGCAGCTCTCTGGGGCTGACATCACCTGGGACTGCAGTGGAAGTGATGTGCACACGCCCACAAACCGCAGTGCTCAGCTTCAGCCATTAAAATATATCTATAATCAACTTTAATGAGGAATAACTATATATATACAAAATGAGTCATTCCCTTCATTCTCCTTCCATTTTCCCTTCCCCCTGCTTCAAAGCAACTTAGAGGTATGATTAACTACACCCTGTCCTGCGTGATTGTTCAATTGAGCATCTTTGTGCTGGTGGGAGAATGCCATCCCTTATGAGCACTGGAGGCATGAATGTATTACAAATAATATTTCTTAGAAATTAAAGGAGCGTTGCAGTTGTCCTTTTTGTAGCACAGGGCATTTTGTTCTCCTCTGTTAGGATAGGAGGTTTATTGCCATGGAGCTAAATACAGGCAAATTTTTCATCTTCCAGACTGGCGAATGTTTTAATCTTTGAGGCACACTGTGAGATTGCATGCTGCTTTTATGAGATTGGGGTTTTGGGAAGGGAGGGAGAAATTGCATTTTCCCCTTTGGCAACAAAACCACTGAGCTTACAGGCTTCAAATAAAAAACCCAGACTTGAGTCCTATTACTTATGAACTGAGCTATGTGCTTACCTGGAGTACCTTGTACAGTATCATAATGTGACCTGTCATGCAGCAACGGGCTTCAGCACTTCTATACAGCTGCTTCATACCTGTGAATGTCTGCAGTGTGCTAGAGCTTGAGCTGGGGTCAGGGTTACTCTACTTGGGTTCTTTTGTTGTTTTTCTTTCTGAAATCTCTCCTGATTTTCTTTGCCTGTTCTTGTGTCTCATACCCTGAGTAATTTTGCTGATGTAGTTGCGTGAACTTCAGGGCTCTGAGGTAAATGTAATCTTCTCACATGTACTTCTACATTAAACTGCATGTTCATGAGTCCATGTGAAATGTTTTCAAGTTTGCTAAATTAAAATCCAGATTCATTAAATACTGTAATGCCTTTGAGCTGCTGCTAAGGACTACCAGCAAGTATTTAGTTCAACATCTGTAGGACACATATTGAGAAAGTAAGAAAATTACAGCCTGAAAAATATTCCAGGCTGGAGCTTTTCAGCTCTGTTCCCAGCCGATAAGCTGGTCCAGCTCAAGGCTAGGGAGAATTTCTCCCAGGGTGATAATTTGGTCAAAATAAAAAGGAATTAACAAGATAGAACACCTGTTGTGGTGCGTGACCAGGCCCTGGGAATGGGGTGTCTTCTCTCTGAACCAATCACCTTTTCTCTACTCTTGGAATTGCAAGTCCTGCTATAAAACCAAGTGTGTTTCTGAATAAACTTGTCTCTTTCTTCCTATCATGAAAGACGACCATGTAGCTGTGCGTCTTATTTCCACTGCACTTAAAGGGTTAAAACCCCTTTCCATGGCTACGTTATATTCAAAACATCTTTCTTGTCTCCAGTATTTCTGTAAAGTTTATTGTGGCAGATTGTGATTTCAGGAAGATGATGGATTTTGGCCTCTTGTAGGTTCACTAAGCACAATTTATATGTACAATTTGTATGTAAAAGCCTAGAGCCAGCTCAGTCCCATTTTCCCTGTATTTTCTCAGCATTACTGTCAGCTGCAGTAAACTGCAGAAGAGGTTTTATATTGGAAAAGTGCCTGAGAGACAAGGCAAATTTCCAGTCAGATGCACTTACTAAATTCCTAGTTTTCAGGGAGATTTCATATTCAGTTACTTTTGAATATCTTGGAATAGTTTTGATTAAGTTCAAACATATCGCTGGTTGCTTCCATCTGTTTATTATTCAACAGCATATGTGAAATGTGTCTCCTCTGTCTCATTTGATCAGATGCTTTGGGGTTTTAGTGTCATTTATTTCAGTTTGTCTTCTTCCCTTCCCTGCCACATCTGCTCTAACTTTAGGCTGAAGCAGAAGGTGATGGTCAGGGTTGGTGCCTTGGCAAGCAAATACCCAGTGGGTGGGACAGCACCAAGAAGCTCAGGGAAGCAGTGAAATACATAATTGTGTTGATTTTGAGCAGGGAGGGTAGTTTGTTCAAAGACAGAAAGAATGGAAATTTTAATGAGGTGTAGAAAGCTGTCTTTAGTCTTTTTGTAGAACAAATACAGTTTGATTTTGTTGTTGTTGATGCTGGTGTTGTTTGTTCTTGCCTCTTGTATTACATAACTGCCAAAATGCCGTTGTGGATCCCAGATTTTGCCTCCACAGCCATCAATTACTGAGACACTTGGCTTGGCTGGATCACAGGAGCTTTGTCCTGGGGCTAGAGTTCTGTTGCTAGACCTAAATTTGCATATGTTGGTAACAATAAGTGTCCTTGCTATTTATTAGTATTTCTTTATTCTGAATTGTACTCAGCCTCACATGTCCTCACTGACAGCTATTTTGTTCCTGATGCTTGACATAAAAATGTCATCTATGCTGTCCATCCACGCCAGTCCCTTAAAATGGGTGGTCTGAATAGTGACCTTAAAACTTATTAGCTAAAAACAATATAAGACCTTCAGGGGGAAAAGATTGCAAAAAATCCCTACTGGCTGTGTCTTAAGTGTTCGGTCAGGAGGTATCTGTCACTTCAGACATCGAGAGCCATGCACAATTCTGTGATACAACGGCAAGAAATAGCATGGTAATTCTTATTGTGGTAACTTCCAAGATGTGCAGGCTGATTATTTCTTTTATCCAGCAATCTTATGTGGTATATTTAAAACAGATGAATAAAGAACTCTTCTTGACAGAAGCACAATATTTGATACCTTATTTTAAGCCTAATTCATTACACATTTTATTGCATCTGGAACCCATTATATGCATCAAATATTCTGTATTTGTAGCCTAATATAGATCATGCAGAGCTTGTTCCATTGCAATCATATTAGCTTTATGCTGCCTTTAAAAAAATTTTTTTCCTCTCATGTTCAAAATCTGCTGATCTCTAAAAAATACTTTTTTTTAACAAACATTAATCTGTATTTCAGCTGATGTTCTGAGTGAAGAAGCTATCCTCAAGTGGTATAAAGAAGCACATGTTGCTAAAGGCAAAAGTGTTTTTCTTGACCAGATGAAGAAATTTGTGGAGTGGCTGCAAAACGCTGAAGAAGGTATGAGTTCATTTGAAGAACTATGGTTGTTTCTTTCAAAACAAATTTTCTTTTTCACATTTTAGTTGTACCAGGATATGAAGTTTTCAGGACTTGAAGTACATAACAGGAGGCATGACTGTCTCGATTGTTTCCAAGCATGCCAAAGTCTAACAACACTTGCTGCTTTTTTAGTGATTATGGTGTCCCTGTGAAGTCGTTTATTCATTGGGTACCACTTGTCTATAGATAAACTCTTTTAGCTTCTGCAGAGAGGAGCTCTGCACTGGTGACAGCATCAAGTGCCTCGGTGCTAACACCTGCAGGCAAACAGTTTTCTATCTCAGTGCCTTTTTTGCTATTGTCATTGGTTCATTTGCATCCATTTAATATAATTAATTTTATAAACTTGGAGGGAATATGTACTAGTGACAAAGAAGAGATAAAACTTTGCAGCAATTCACATGTTCAGATAGCAATATAAAAATGGCAGCTGCTTTCATACTTGAGATTTTGGATGGGCAAGCTTGGTCAATTATGCTTTTTTTTTTTTCCCTTTTAATTTTCTGCCGATATGCCTCGGTTGCTCTTTATTTTTATCCTTTACTGCATGTCCCCTCTGCCAGATGTCCTTAATTACAAAGTCCAGTACAAATGGAGACAAAATGTTTCTGTTAGAACACACAGACCATGTTTGCTCTCAGAAATCTGATCTATGGTATAATATTTTTTGGCAGTGAGCCCTTTCCTGTCAGGTGAACACAGAAATGCAATATGATACAAAGTAGCTTTAGGTTACAAAACCAGCATGTGTATTCCTGCTTCTAGGTTACTGTTACTTCTTCTGCTTCTACTACTAAATGAACTACATCTTATGCTATAGAAATCATTAAAAAATTTGGATTGTACATGTTTCATACCTCCTGTAGGGTAACACCACTTATCCTTTCTAGATAGGCCGGATGGTGATGATGATTGATATTTGCAAAGCAAATAGTTTTAAGGGTGCTTCCTGATGAGAGCGGTACAGTTTACTCATAGAGATTAGAAGAGTGAGCAAATAATGCTGATCCTTTATTAAACTCAGCTACACATTGTGTGGCTCTGTAGATGAGGACCAGAATCATTCATAGCAACATGGTGAAAATTTTAGTGACAGATCTGTAAATGAAGAGCTCCACCATGGAGGGCAGCAGAGGAAACCTTCATCTCCTGAAGCTGTGTGTTTCTTTCTTGTTTGCTCTGTTCGATCTGCCAGCCTTTCCTAGGAAGTACTACGTGTGGTGCAAATTTTCATTTTCATTTTGGAAGGATATATTGTTATTTTTATAGAATTATTCACATCAGTGTCCTTGTGCAACCTACATGAAGTGTTTTACTCTCTTCTCTTCTAGAGTCGGAGTCTGAAGGGGAAGAGAACTGAGGTGGTTCCACAAAGCACAGTCTCAATCTAGGTTAATGCCAAATGCGCTTGGGAATGCCATACTGTTCAAGCAAAGAGGCTTTACTTCAGTGTCATACAGAAAACTATAGACTAGACTTTCCTTTTGTTTAGAAGAATAAAGGTTTTTAATGGAGCCCTGAGGCATTAGATGCTTTACTTGGGACTCTACCTCTGGCTCAGTGTACACTAACTTAGGCAAAGACATTCAGCAAGGAGCCATATAGAAAAAGTGAAATGAAATACTTATGGACTCCTTTTTATTAACGGTCTTTTTCAGGTACTATGGTATATGAACACTCCAATTTCTGTTTATAGAACTGTTTGGTCTGTGTTTGTAGCTCAATATTGGCTTGTGTATGTGATTTGACACCACCACATTTTTTTGAATAAATGGCTTTTATATCTTAGTTTTGTGGTATTAGTGTGTATGTAAAGTTCTGGCTTGCCAAAGTTTTTATGATTCTTCAAGTAAAAATTACACAAGAATGCCAGCAGACCATTTTCATACTCCTTCCCCAGAAAATTAGCAGCTGTAGTTAACTGGTGTAGAGATCACTGTTAAATCTTTATTCCCACCCTTACATACAACTTTGGACAGATTAACCATATTCCATAAAACAAATACTGATCCATTCTGTTCCTTGATTCAAAGAAAATGTACAGGAGCAAATCTGTGGAGTCCCAGTTTTGCAGGTACAATTGATGCAAATGATATATAGAACAATGTACTATGCTCAGTTCAAACTACATTCAGTTATTGGTGATTGCTGAATTTTGAAAGAGAAATAGTTTCATTTTAGAAGAATTAGCTTCAAAACATGCATCACTAGAAGTCATTAGATGTGAAATCTGAAATTTTTTTACATCAGGTTTAGAAAAGCCAGGTTTGTATTCTTACAGGGGAAAAGCTTGACAGGGCATAATCAATTGATGAAGTGGTGTATTTTGTCATTAGGAATGCATAAGCTAACAGATAGTACAGATTTTTCTGAGGGAAAGTTAGCACTTCATATAAACCACAGGTCATATAAGTGTGTCGTGTCTCAGTGTGTATCTAGCTTTACTGTAAACAGCAGTTAGTAAGTGGAAAGCAAGGACTGTTGAGTGCCAGCTTTCCATCTAGTACAGCATTTATTTTCCTAACAGGTATCAATCTTTGGAAGGGGAAATATGGCATAGTGATGTTTCCAGTAAGTTCAAGAAGACCAGAGCCAATCATATTAAAAAGCAGAAGTGATGCATTGGCTGCATACTTTCCATTTTGGTCCTTGTTATTACAGAAAATAAATTTGCTGCGCATGAAAACACATGCACAGAACTCTGCAGCTGTCACGTCGTAGTACTGAGTCATTGATATGCAGCCATTATTGCTAAAAACATCTGAAATTCAAAATTGCTGTTTCCTGAGGTACTAATGATTATTTATTTTGGTGTACATAAACCCACATTTCTGTATAATCTTAAACTTAGGCTGATCTCGAAGGTGCCAATCTTGAGTAGTATGCAGAGATCCCAATCCCCTTTCCCTGCAGTGAGACTGCCAGGGAGAGCCAGGCACGGCTGGCTGCGGGCTGGCTGGGCCATCTACTGGAGACACAAACCATCAGCTGCAAGAGCACTGCGAGGCCAAAGGCAGCAAATCGGGGGTGCCTGCTGCAACTGTGCCCCCAGCTCACTGCAGCTGCAAGCAAAGCTGAGTGGATCCACTGCACTGAAGTTCACGTGCCTCCAAGCCAGGCACCCGAGTTGCACCTGATAATGGTTTCAGGTCCCTGCCAAGTCGAGATACTCTGTGATTGCTGACACAGTTGTCCTAGCTCCATTTATAGACATTGTGTTGGAGAGAAATGGGTGTTTTTAGCACAGGGCTGCTGGCCAAGTTGAGACTTATGATTTGGAGCAGGGTGAGGAGTTGCACTCTGAGCTGACAGGCGTTGTTCACTTTTCAGTCAGGCCATGCCCAAAACCAAAACATCTTCTGCGTTCATATCATGCCTAATGTGTAGCTCCTGGAAGCCCCTCTCAGTTTGCCCTCCCCCAGGAAAATTATTAGGCACTAACAGTTTCTGAATCTAGTTTTCAGTCTCTGAGATCAGTTCATATGGGAATTTACATGTGTATTTTTTCATCCGGCATTTCACATATAAGCTGGTAGGTAGGGGCACATACAAATAGATCTGGTTTGCATCAGACTGATTGTCAGTACAAAAGTGTGTAATGATAAGGTTTTTCAGGAAACCTGTAGATTAGAACCTGGGCAGAGCTTTTGATGTGACTACCTTCAGGCAAAGTGCCCTTCCCTTGAAGCCTTCAGAGAGTCTGTATTGCAATTTAAAATGTTCCCAACCCAAGGCATTTCTTCAACACAGCTCTTGAATTAGTGTTCCTCTGCTGGAGAAATCAAAGCTACATTCAGCACCAAATACATGATTTAAATATGGAATCAGATGTCTTATAAAAACAAAAATATACTTCGTAGATAATGTGCTTCATATAATATATTGTGTTAAATTTTGAAACTGCAATCTTAATGTCAGAACTATACATCTTTTACTTTACAATAAATTGCAATAGGGTGCACTTTAAAATGGGGATTGCTGAATTTGAAGGTGATTCTTCTATTCTGGCCTCTCCCTTCTGAAATCATGCTGAGGTTTTAACTAAGAAAGCCAATTACATTGCTTTAAAACATTCCTCTGGGGTACAAGTGCTCTCCAGGAGAGCGACCACATCATCCTTGAGATGCAACAGTGAGGTTTTACAGTGAGGTTGGTTAAAGTGCTGGTTACGAATCTGAAAAGGGCAGACACAGTCCCTATTTCTTGCTGCTCCAACTACCTAATTGCATTGCAGGCTTGTCTGTGTCAAGCCCTGTGCAAAGGGGGCTTGCAGCCCACTGCAGTCAGTAATCCCACAGATCACAAACCATCATGGAGCCAATGCTTCCTGTAGTGTTTTCAACAGCTATCCTGCTTCACCCTTATTATGCTTTGGCTGACAGAGATTTACCCCCAAGAAGGTGATGATCTGCTCTGCCAGCACCCCCCTTTTCTGCTTGGCCAACACATCCCAAACCCAGCAGGCAGACCCATGCCAAGAGGAGTGATGGAAAACTCCCCAACCCCATCCCTGTGGCAGCTGTGGACTGGCTGAGCAAGGAAGGCAATTAACACCTAGAGAAACGAGCATCTGCCAGGTGAGATCCCCTAGGAGATCCGAGGGTGCACTCCATCACCACACTCGGGAGAGGGAGGGATACATATGTGGTCTTGTGTGCGTGCACAGTTCAGATTTTTCCACAAAAGTGGCTCTTCAAGCAATATAGAGCGATTTTTTCAAGTCTTTAAAAGCCTTCCCCGTCCCCAGTCCATTTAGTGACAAGGTAGTGTTAAAGCCTCATAAATGGGTGGGTGTGGGACTCGTGTTTTCCTTTAATGCTGCCATAATCCACAGTTTCAGAGGCAGAGCTCTGATCAGAGCAAACACCCGTCAATGAGCAAGCAGCACTGAGGGGCTGATGGGCTGGGGAGTGTTGGAGGCCCTTCCTGCCCACTCCAGCTAACACTGGGGCTGAGGGTGTCTGGAGCAGCTCTTTGTGGGACTCCCACTCCCTGGTGCCTGAGGCAGGGCACTGACAAGCAGCTTTGGTATTTCATTAGCAGCTGGAAACAAGCTTCTTTGTGTCTGTATTTCAGTAGCACAGCTTTATTTCAGGGCAGCTTGTGCACTTCAGCAATGACAGGCCAGCACTTCAAGGCAAGCAGGGGGCAAGAGAAGGTGGCCCAGTCCCTTATGTTCACTGATGTAAGAGTGTAGGGTTGCTGAACTTTGATTTTTACTTTGAACCCTTTCCTCAAGTCGTGATCTACCAGAACCAGCCTAGAGTGGTTGCAGATGGGGGGCATATGGTCAATCAGTTGTGGCAGGTTTGTCTGAACAGCATGTAGAGAATAAAGCCTGTTGCTCCCAAGCATGCCCTTAACTGAAGCACTGGTAAACTGCCTGGTAATTCTAACAGGTCCCTTCTGGCATCTCAAAGGCTTTTAAACTCCTGTCATGTTCATGGACAAGAATAACTACCTTTAAAATCACATTTGCACTTAAAAACAGTGATTATCTAAAGTAAGTCTTGTGGGCTGAACAACCCTGTCCTTTCTCAAAAAGAGCCACAAATAACATTACATGAGTTTAATTGCAGCAACCATTCAGCTCTCACTGGATTAGTGCTGGTTATTAAGAACCAAAATTAGGACAAATTACATAAGTATATATTTTCCAAAAAAAGCCACATCTTTTGATTTTGAAGGGGGAAAAAAGCAAGGGTTGACTTCATCCAGTTTTCCACCAGGCTTTTGGTTTTGTTTTTTCTATGATATTTTAAGCAAAAGTTAATTCTTGCTCCTTACCAGCCACATGGGCTTTTTAGCTTCATGTAAATGAAAGCAAAATCCCAGGAGGGGAAGTTATGCCAACACCTGCAGAAGACACGATTCAGGCAGGCGAGCACTCCTGGGCAGTACATTTAACCTATATTTGGTCCATGTCATAGAACCACTGCACTGGTGTCCTGGATGACTAAAATAGCTCACTTGCTATTTTTTCCTGGCTGGAATCTGATTAACACCACAGTGACAGCCTCAGTTTCCTCCACGCAGGCCTGGTAGTTCACGCCACACACTAGCAGGGGCTTCAGGTGCTCCTTTCCAGTGTACCAATGTTATTCCCTGATGAGAAAGAAGTCCTGAGCTTACAAAACCTCAGGAAGTTCAGTAGGAGCTGTGCAGGTTGGAGTCCCAGCTCACCACGGCTCGCTGCTGCCCTGGGGCCCCAAAGGCCACGCTGGGAGAGCAGTGTCCTCAGTACTGATCTGAGGAGATCCGGATTAGGAGAGTGAAGGTACGTGCCTGTTTTCCCGCTGCTTGTCCCACACACACGCAGGACAGAAATGCACTTGTTGGTCTCAGTCATCAGCAAGCAGCACCCCACGCCTGTCTGTTCTGCAGACATGCAGGACATGTCCCCTGCCCGTGGGAGAGGCATTGCTGGACTGTATATGCCAAGATACATCACCTCCAAGTCAGCACGAGGGAAGAGGACAGTGCTGGGCTGCTAATGTGACACAGCTGCAGACTGACAGGTAACATTTTGGTACTTGGATCTGTCCCTCCCATGGCTGCCAGAAACTCAATTGCCTCAGCCCAAATGTCTCATGCAAGAGTTCAATGTTAACAATTGCTTACTGTGTCCTACATTCACCACAGCTTTTCTGCTGATGGTGTTGCAAGATCCAAGCGCCTGCTTCCATGCTGTTCAGCACCTTCACCCCACAGGACTGCAGGGAAACTGCAAACTGCTCTGGAACCTCACCAGTCTGAACACCAAATTTCCCTGATTTGGGAACACACAAGAATAAAAAAAAATTGATTCAATCCACAGTGAACAGAAGACTGTATCATGGCAACTTCATAACAAGAAGATACATTTGTTTTACAGTCTCTCAAAGTGCATCAGTTGCCTGAGATTTTTCTGTTTATTTTTCTCTGATGAAATGGGCTAACATAAGACTCTCTATATCATTACTACTTATTGCTGTGATATTTGCATACCACTGACAGCCATAAATTATGCTAGAAGAAAAAACAGTATTGTTGATGTATCCCAGGACATGATCAAAATAAGGTTTTTAGCCAGACCTATGTTATTAAACCCACTTGTCTAGCTGGGAAAAATCAATAAGCTTTCAATTACATTTCCTTCTCCAGGTCCAAAATAGAAGCAGTAGCCTTGAAAAAAATAAAACTGACCGAGAAAAACTGATCTAAGATTTAGTTAGATTTGTATTAGTAAGACCACCCAAAAGAAAATAGATGATATCTGTGATAATGAAGGAGATTCTAAAGGGGAATAAGAAGGCAGATAATTTACAGATTGTGGGATAAATAGGACAGTCAGTGAAAGAAAAGGTAAAAAATTGTCACAGAATCTCTCTCTTTTGCTGATGACAGAGATAGAGAAGGTGAATTTATCATGAGGCTTGCTGCCCATCCATATATCAACTCTGTTCCTTTCAGTCCCTATGATCCAGGCCCTTGGGATAACAGCAATCCTAAGACATCTTCTGAAAGAGCTTGGAGATGACACTCTACTTCTACAAACAGAAATTTTTCTGGTCTAAAGAAATGGAAGCAGTGGAAGACTTGGAAGATCATACTTTTCCTACCTTTTGAAAATAAGCCCCAGTTTTCTATGATTTTATGAAGACAGTGGTATTCTGGGATTAAAAGAAACAACTTTTTTTTCCTGCTTGTTATCACAGACTTTGTATCTTCTGCATTTTGCTTTGAGTTTAAGAATTTAGTGAATCCAGAAAACTGAACCTGTAAAGCTTTTCCAGAAGAACCCAATCATTCTGATTTCTAATCAAAAGGTATCTTATCCTGTACCCAGCTGAGAAAGTCCTCATCTGTCTCTCATCACAGACCACACATAATTCAATAAATCCAACATATGAAATGTCTTCTGCTCCCAGACATATCACCTCTCACTTACTGTGGTTTCTCACCTTCCTCAACCTCACAGGTTGGCCTAGATTTCCAGAAAGACTGGGAAAGCCTTTTGTCACACTCAGCTACATTTCTGGACTTGCAATCAGAGCTATCTGCTCTCCCATGCTGCTGAAGAGCCTGTGCAGAGAGACACGTCCTGCAGCCCCTCTCTTGGAGGAAGGAAAGAAGATTCCCCCCTTTCCCAGGGGCTGAGGCAGGCACCAATGCCATTGCTTCAGCCCCCTCTTGGTGTCCCTCCAGCTGGCACCCAGCCTCCCTGCCAGGGGAAGCAAAGCACACGAGCCACATCTGGCACAGTTCTGCTGCTCCTCAGGGAAATGTGCGACGAGCACTAAAATAATCACAGCGGCCACATTTGTAGGGATGCAGTCCCCAGAGATCCCAAATAGACCAGTAGCTTGTCAGGGGAAATGCCAGCAAACACTCCAAAGACAGAAAGAGAGAGAGAGAGAGAAGTAGCAGTCCCAGGAGAAGTATAGGACACATAAAACAGGAGAGAAAGATAATTCAGAATACCTGCATCATTCAAGGTCATGTGTTGTCCTTCTTGCACCAAACAGCACTTATGTAACACTCCCATGTGTTGGCCCTCTTAGAGTTACTGATGAGCAGAGACTCTTTTGTTTCTATTTTTTTTCTATTTCATCTTCTAACAGCATTTTGTGCATAATCACATTCACAATTCTCTTCACTTCTTTTTTTGTTGTTGTTTTGTGGAGGTGAGTTTTAGTATTTTTATAATAACTAGGTATAATTTAGTGATTTTTGTAGCATCTCTGTCATATTTATGTTATAATTTAGTGGCTGTTACAGCAACTTATTTCTTTATTAAGAAACTTTCTCAAAACAGCAGCTCATAGTAATCTTTTAAACTGAAGGATTCTTCTGGCAAAATGCAGCTCAGATGATACAGGCACACATCTGGATGATTTATTTAAAATGAATAAAACTATCCGCCCTTCAACTACTAAAAAGACAAACTTTTTTATGCTTTGCCTGTGTGCAACTTCACCTTTATGCATTACTAAACTTGAGTAGGATGGATGAAATGCAAGAATCAAGTGTAGGCAAGAAGAATCAGCATGGATAAATCAAAGTCGTGGATATATTTACTAAAGAAGCCCTAAAGGAACTGGTTCTCATGACCCTAAACTCCAAATGGCTTAAACAGGGTGTGGGAGAGGTCTGAAAGCTGTAAGGGCGACTGACTGAAGAGAAACACATGGTGGTGCTGATGCTTCAAAGCAGCCCTGGAGTTTTAACGTGAAGAAAGCACAGAGGAAAAGTGTGGTCTTCTGGGGAACACTAATCCTCAGAGAGGAAACAAAAGGACAGCATCTTCCCATATCAAAGGAAAAATCCACTAGGGACAATATTAATAGTATAGATAGGAACCTAGATGTAAACTAGAGGAAAAGCACAAAAGCATGGCCTTCTATAAACATACCAGACAAGAGAGCAACAACCTGCCAGTCTCCTGCAACAGTGGGAGGTCTGAATCATGCTGTAGATGACATTTAAGCTGGAATTTTTTTTCCATACTGAAATTCATGTTAACTTTTCTCACCAGAAGTCACTTAAAATATCAGAGATATTCTGAATTCCCAAGAGGTTTTAGTCCAGCCCATAATATGGAAGAATCCAGATACCCCTCCAAGATGAACAAGATTCTCTCATCACAGCCAGAGACATCTTCATGTTTGGAGACAATATCATATTACTGAGCCACCTCTCACCAACCACTTTTTACTGCTGTGCTAGTCTGTAATGGACAGAAATATATTCTTCAGAGGCAAAAAAACCTCAAGGAATCATCCAGCTCAGGAAATTAATATTAAACAGATAAAGTGATAAAGCACTGTGAAAAAAACCTGACTGCTGAATAAAAATATCAAGTGTGCTCTACTCCCCAAATCTAGAGGTGCCTTGGTTAGTGAAGGGCACATGCCTTTGACATAAGAGTGTCAATAAAATAATGAAATGAAGAACTGTCTTAGTAGTTAAAGATTTACCTAGCATTTGGAGTATATACTTCAAGAGATCTTTGTTCTGTCAGACCTGTGACCTTTCTGTCCTTTGACTCAGAAATGGAGATGACACTTAAGGACGACATTAAGATGCCTGTAAATGCTGGATGAGTTCTGACAGCAGACTTAGCAGGGTGAAGTGATGCTGTCTCAGCCCCAACATAGGTACAGCAATGAGGAGCTGGTAAGAGACCTGAGGTCCATTCCTTTCTTTCTCAAAGAGAAACTTCTTTGCACCTGTATCTACAATTGAGACTAGAAACAAACCCCAGCCTACTGGTGCTGAGAAGAGGGCCATAAGTTTGTCTCACATTTGTCAGCCTGCTTCTCTCATCACTTGTAATACCTGATAGCAATCTTTTATCCCTTATGCCAGCAATCCCACTGAGCAGGTGCAAGGCAGCACCACAGTGCACCCAGAGGCGCCAGTGCTCCACATCTCTCCATTCCTAACATGACTGACTGCTTGCTCTCCCTAAATCATGTCAAGAAATATTTCCTGGGGAAAAGCAGCCTTTGAGAGCACTTTATTCAGAGTATGTATTAATTTAAGGCTGTATCCTCTAAAAAGATTGGTTCTTATTTAAAATGGATTCCTACTGCTGAAACAGCCTTGTTTTCCATCAGCACCCCAGGTATTGCCTTGTCAGCTGCTGTGTCTGTCTCGGTGGCATCAACAAGGAAGCAGCACCAAGCGTCCTGCCAGCTGCCATGACTTGGGCTGCTCTAAAGACACTGTGCCATCAAGTTTCAATACACCTCTAGGAGACAAGCTTCCCAAGCTGCCATCTCTCACCCATACATAGAAGGTGGACATAAAAAACAAGATGGTGTCAAAAACGCTTTCCAACTGATACTACAAAGTAAACTAATTATTAACTATATGACATTATACCATCATTCTGCCATCATTTAAAATTGTCTGCAGAATTAAGTTTAGATTTCCTTTTAGATTTGCTTAGATTTCAATGTACATTCTGTAAAGTACAGCAATTGCAAATACTCTATTTTAGGATTTTTCACTTACTTTCTTGAAAAAAAGTAGAACTGTATAAAACCCACTTTATTCTTCCTTCATTCCTAACTGTTTGCTCCTCTTACCCTCTTGCAGAAGGGTTCTTGATCCATGTGAAGTACACAATTAAATGGAAGTTGTATTAGCACATTGGCAGAACACTTCTCTTTGTCTGTGTAAACTGTACAGTAAAAAACAACTGCATATAAAAAAAAATAAACAAAAGCTAATACGTGGCCAATTAATATAAAACCATTTTCAACTGATGGCTATCTTGATCAGCACCGACAGAAACCCACAGTTTCAAAAGGGCAAACCTTAAACTGGATTGCAGGCTGGGAAGCCAGATGGTAAAAAGAGACAAATCTTGTGATACCAAGAAGAAACTTTGATGAAAGATAAGCCATGACCTATCAGCTTTATCTTTCTTTTAGAGAAATTGTACCAAGATAATTCGACTGACAGAAAATTCCTGTGCGCTTAAGGGATTAATTACTTATTGCAGATACCAGTATCTGACTGTCAGCTTGTGTCATGTCCCTAATGCAGATGTTTGGGCACTGATAGCAAAAAGCACTGGCAGTAGACTCCGTAAGCAGCTAACTTGTGGGATAAAATAGGAAGCTAAGTTAAAATATGTAAACCCATATACTGCTTAGCTTACATAAAGCCAGAAACGCAGTTCACACCAATACAAATGGGCTGATTTTCACAGTGATATGTGTGCCACTGTACTGGAGCTGGATTTAAATAGCTCAAGAGCAGAGAATTCAAAGCAGAGAATTCAGAATAAGCATGAGACTTCGGGGTTTCACTGTCAAACCCTGGGTTACCATCTGACACTTCAAGTAACAAACAAGGTTTGTTTCTTCTATTTCCATGTTACTAGATACCCATTCTGCCGTTAGTGTCATCTGCTTGCAAGAAAACTACTGGAAAATAAAGAGCTGTTCCTATAGATGAACATACTCCTGAGCACCCTTGTTGCTTTAAATTTTTATGTGAGGACCTGGTACACTTTTAGTGCTGCCAAGGGAAAAGACCAGATGATGAAATTGCTTCCCAGCTTGTCCCCCGCTTGCACACAGATGATGGTGGTGATGCAGCAGAACTGGCTGGCAGCAGCAGGTTATTTTCTTAACTAAAGAGCCACTGCTTTTTCTATATGCTCCTCACTCATGCTTAGAAGTGCTGAATTCACATTACTGGCAGCCCACAGCTATAGGTCTTCTGTTTGCAAGAAAAGAAAATAGGCTGCTCTAATGAGATATTTTAAAGAAAGATGACTTGCTAGAGGCATATAACATTATCACTGAACCAACTGCTTCAAAATGTATGTCAGGTGTCTAAATTAGTTATAACACTGGTTTAAGATTTGATATTAGGAAGGAAATTGGGTTCTTTAAATTTAACTTCTGAATTTTGAGCCATTTACTGTTCCTGATTTCAAGATTTTGCTCATAACCAAACTATTTCTGAAAAGTTCTTACCTCACCAAATGAGCACAGCAGCCAACTTTACCACAGCTAAGCCACACAAATAGACCAGGGTGACAACACTGACTGTTCTTTACAGAAACCACAGAAAGAAATAACAGATTCACCAAAACTTGGCATTCTGTCCTTCTCTTTGCCCTGTGAATTTGTTTCACTGGGGGATTGCTGATTTGGATGAAATGTCTCCATCTCTATCTCTCTCTCTGTTTTGTTCTCTAGCAGGTTATCAAAGAAAAGTACCAGTCATGATATCACAGGGAAGAAAATTATTGTTCTGGCTCCTGGACAAATGACGTAGGAATGGCAATGGAACTGTGTTTATGTAGTCTACACAGAAGAAGGCTGGGGGTAGATCTTACTGCAGTCTTCCACTCCAGAAAGTGGAAGACTCTTCTAACTCCAGAAAGGAGTTAGAATGAAGATAGAGTCAAACTTCTCATTTGACACAGCAAAAGAACAAGACAATGGCCACAAGTAGCAACAAGGTTAATTCTGATAATGGAAAGGTTTTCACAATGAGAGTACTCAACTACCGGAACAAGTTGGTGTGGCCCTTGATCCTTAGAGACATACAAAATTCCACTGAATGTCACTCTGGGAAAACTGCTTTGGCTTTCAAGCTGAATGTTGGATCAGAGAGCCCCCAGGAGTCCCCTCCAACCTGTGCTCTCCATGGTTCTGTGACAGGCACAACACGGCTCATCACACAGTTCACATGCACAGGAAAAACAGTGACACAGCCAACACACACACCTGGTGATAACCACTTAGCAAATCAACTTACATCAGAACATTGGTGCTCAAATTTCCTTTGTGATGCCCAGCTTTTCTCCCCACCCTTATGCTTCCACCATACAAGGTCCTCGTCAAACCATCCTCTTTTGTTATGCTATGTGCTTATAAAGGTTTAGGATTTCTACTTCTTAGAATTTCTTGGAAGTCTCCCAAGGAATCACCTGGAAGGGGATTCAGCAGATGGTATCCATTTTCCCGTGGTGATTTCCACCAGAATGTGATAAATAGGAACTCTTCAGGATGCAATAGTAATGAGAACCCACAGCAGACATAATATAAACCAAATAAAACCTTCAATTAATCTGAAAGCTATTTGCTCGCCCAGCTTACAGCTTACACACCAGTATTAGTCCATAAGCATTAAAATGTCCTGTTAATTACAGGGTTATTAACTTATATTTGCCATTGAAGTTTGCTGGGTTTATTTCAGACCTGAAGAACAGATGTGGCAGTGGGTCAGGTACCAGCGTGTCGCCATGATCCCCTTCCCACGGAAACAAAGAATCACAGTCTCCGAGAGGCTACTTTCCTCCTAGTTATCCACCTCTCCAGACAGACACACAAAGTGCCTTATATATAACAGGCCAAGTAAGTTTGGACTTGTCTGAAGGAAGCCCTAGAGCACCTCACTTCCAGGATCTAGAATTCTGGTTACTTCTCTTCCAGACTTAACTAAAAGCAGCCCAATTTCAGAACATTTCTGAATCCTGGTCCCAAATAGAAGGACTGGGCTTTCGGTCAAGCCTTTTATGTACTACTGTTAAAATACCATTATACTGCTATTTTCAGTTTCCAGTCGTTTCTTTAATACATTAGAGGTAACAAACTGTGATAACTGATAAAAGATTTGTGTTAATCACAAAAATATTGGGGTTTGTATAAACCAGAATACTAAGCTCTGAAGTGAAGCATGGACACTAGATAAAGGAAAATATATAATTAAATCATTCTGTTTTAAATCACCATGATATGTTATGTTATGTTATATTATGTTATGTTATATGTTATGTTATGTTATGTTATGTTACGTTATGTTACGTTATGTTACGTTATGTTACGTTATGTTACGTTATGTTACGTTATGTTACGTTATGTTACGTTATGTTACGTTATGTTACGTTATGTTACGTTATGTTACGTTATGTTACGTTATGTTTTCCAAATAAGTTATATGGGCTACCAGCTTGCAAAATCAGACTTCCCAATAGTCCTTCCTGCCTTTGTCTGATCAATGCTGCCTGTCTCAAGGACCAGACTCCCAGAACTTCTCTGGTGGTTATCTACAAGGATCAGATGGTTATCTGTGACTGATTGTCACCCAGAGACTTTGTGAATTTGGATAAGGATGTTTATTCGACCACCACTGCTTACCTGGCAAAATTATGACAGCAAAAACCAAAAAATTATTGATTACAACGAAAAACCACAGTGTAAGAAAAGGCTGCAAACCAAGGTTTGATGGAGCGTGGAGTGGGCAGTGACCCCGCACGTTCCCCAGCAGTGCTTGCTCTGTCTATATCAAATAAAGCAACCTAAATTTTGCTGAATATCGAGACTTTTGTTTCTCATTTATAACAAAACTCTCTTATCCTAATCCTCTATTAGCTTAATTCAGAATGGATTTTAAATGTGATGAAAGACGATTCTTACAGTTAAGATCTTAGAAATCCCAAGACATGGCTTCTGAACTTATAAGTATTTGCCTCTTACTATTTTTAGCAGGCTGGCCTCGGAAGTACATATTCCCTCTAAAGTCTGTGTCCTGGGGCTATTTTAGTTCTTTGTTTTGTTGTTTTGCATATTTTTCCCCTCACCTGTCTACAAACTTTAGAGGGACAAACTTCACCAAGCCTAACTTCTCTGGCAAGCACTATTCATGAGACAATTCAAAAGATGCGGGCATTAACTGAGTTAACAAGGAGACATGCTATTGTTGCACTCCAATGTTATTTTACACCACTGCATAGTATATCTGGTGGGAATCATAAAGAATGGCTCGAAAAGCAAACAGCTACTCCATCCAGGACAACAATTTTGCACTTGCCTGTAGTGCTTCTGCTTGAGTAAGTCTCCCTTCTAGGTAGTTTCCTAATAGCAATTTAACTTCTGGGGCTCAATCCAAGAGCTTTATGCCACTTGGATTTTGGTCAGAAAGTTTGTCAAAGAATACATTCATTATCTGTCTCTCCAAGAGCAAAGATGAACAAACCATTATTTCCTTTGTAACCACTAGTTAGATTTATAAAATTGAACAGGAGCTATGTCTTTGTGCTTTTGGAGGAGCTAATTTCTGACCTAGTTGTGGGTTGCTCCAGCCACAGTACTTAAGCGGCCTATTTTCCTGCCCTAATTTCCCTTTCTCTATCTACAATGCTCCACTTCATCAAAGAAATAAATAAAAATCCCAAACAGTTTCGTACAATTTTTTTTCTCTGCAGAGAAGATTCTCCAATCCAAAAAACAAAGACAAACTTATTCTACATGCCAGGCTCGTCTCTCCACCGTGTCTGGCTCGTAATGAACATTAACAAGAAACAGCACCACAACACCTTGTGTGTCAGCCTGTAAGACAGCAAAAGATCCATGCAACAGCTCCTCCTACTCATGCCATTCCTCACTGCCTAGTGCCAGAAAGGGCTTCTTTAAGGCTGGCAATGGGATGGCACAAGTGCAATAGCACTGCTGGGAACCGGTTTTGTTCCAGGAAGCAGGGAGAATTTCATGACTGCAAGCAAACACCACGGCACAGCCAATTCATTACTAACACCTCAGGAAATAACTGGGGTACGTCCACGGGATATTTGTGCTGAATTTGAGAGAGAGAAAAAGAATCTCAATTGTTACAGCAGATAACATTTTAATTGATTCCATATGCTCAGTCATAGGTTACTGACAACTAAGGTGACTAACATGACTCAATAACTGAGGCAGTTCAGGTGACTGAGATGACTCAGATTTTCCTGCCCAGTGACACAAGAAATAACTGGACATTGGAAACTGCATCTGTGGAGACACATGATTGATGATAAACGGCATTTTACTTCACAGACTTTGCTGACATATTCTGTGGCTGTCATCAAACTTCAGTCATACTTAACTGTCATGGGAAAGGGCTTTAATGGTCAACTGCCAAGGAAGGATAAGTACTTTATTTACTCCAAGTAAACCCAGCTGAACCCCTGTCTTGTTGTGCGTATACACTATTCACCTCAAGACTAACATCTAAACATGTCAACTGTACACAATAAATACTACTCCTGGAAACACCTGGCTTTCTTAAACCCTATTTCCCCCCCTCCCTGATTTTGATGTGCATGAGAGACTTTATACAAATGAGGGAAAGAAAAATGACTTTAGAAGACAAAGAGTGAAATGAAATACCTGAAGTGCTGTAAACGACTTATTGTAAACCTGGGAAAAATAAAGTGATAACAATCAATTTCTGCAAACAATGTTTCACTCACAACATTTTAGGCACTTCATAATAGTAGAGAGTAACAAAAAAGGTCACATTGTCTTAATTTTAAGACAATAATATACACTTTAGGAAAACTTTGTACATACTTGAGTCTTCACTTTAATTTGCACCTCAGAAATGACACAGACCTTTAGATTTCAGGCACATAATAAGTAACAGAAACCAGCGTACCCGCGTGAGGCCACAGCCTATAGAAACAGAACAGATTTGCCTATGAGCTGAGTTTTCATTTAGTGTGTTTCAGTAAAAGGCTTCAGGCAGCAATCCTCCAGAAAACAATCCAGCTGATGCGAGCTTACTGGGAAATCAAGAGTAAACGACCCAAATAGCTTCATTTTAAGCTTTTCAGACTAGTGAGAAGTGTGCCAGCATTGAGCCCGAGTAACTCTGTGTTTCCACTCCCCTCTCCCTTTGCACAAGCATTTACTTTTTGTACTGTCTTGTAACTGCACGTCAGCAGCATTACAAGTGCCCAGGGTACTCTCCCCCCACTGCAGTTTCCCATGAAAGAAAAACTAATTCACACTCTTTGTAGCTCCTCCTGCTGCCAGCACTGCCACTGAAACACACCATAGAAGGGCAGGAGAACAAAGAGTGTGCAAGGAAGCGGAGAATAAGCACCAGAAAGACAAAAAAGTGAGGAAAGAAAAGGAAAAGGCATATTCTGCTCTTGGTTATGCCCAGCAGCTCTGGATTTGTGTAACAGAATAGGAGTGCAGAATTTATCCCCTATAAAGACAAAGGCTGAGAAGACAAATACCTAGGATCCTCATTTGGACCAGGTACTTAACCTTAAAAAAAAAAAAATAAAAAATTCAAAGTATCACTATCTATATTTTCCCTACAAAGAAGGACAGATTTCCCTCCAGTAGTCTTTTCAAAACTAGCAAGTCATAATAAGCCATTTAAAAGAATTGAGCCAATTTAATTCTAGCCAGAATACAAGCTAAGTAGTGAAGTCTGATATGAAATGGAAGCACAGACACACTCCTGACCACCATCAGAAATTACAGACATCAGCACAGCCGACTGCTGTACCACCAAAAGTGTTATTTTAAATCCAAACCATATTATTCCAAGTTTGTACTATAGCTTGTGAACAAAATTGGAAAGGGGGTGGAGGAAGGAGCCCTGCTACATTTATCATAGATCTATTTACTTAATTGGAGCCTTTGAGTGCTTACATCAGCTGAACTATGTCCCAGAGTTTAGATATGAACTATGTCCCAGAGTTTACCACCCAGAGGTGGGTATGAACCCTGTTGCATCACACATGGTTAGATGCCTACCTGAGCACGAAGTAGTGAACATGTAAAAGGTACTTCCCACCCACAAAAGGCTGTAGGAGCTGGGTCCTTTAATAAGAAACACCAGCATTAATTAAGAAAGTGGAGGTACAGCTTTGAATAATTAATAGTAAAAGAGATCTTCTAAAAGGGGGGGCAGTGGATGATCGTATTGAATAATTCAGCACTATAACCAAAGCAACAATGGCCCAGTAACTTTAGATGTTAGCATTTGCAACAAAATCCAACAAAAACATTTGATATGCTGATGGCTGCTTGTGTTCAGGAAAGGGCACACATCCAAAACACACTTTTCTATCAAGTGGACAACTTCTGAAACCGGTCTTTACAATAAAACTATAAGCTGCTAGTAAAATTAGCTGAAACAAGTGACTTTATAGTGGGTTTATGCTCTGCCAGAGGTGGGCCCAAAGGATCAGAAGCATGGCCCAGTAAAGGCAGTAGCTCCAGTCAGTGAATCTGCATATCCAATATGCCAAATTAGCCACAACATTAAGTCAGTTAATTGTCAGAGAAAAAAAATCTCAACGTAGTTTTAACACTTCCTGTCATTTCACAAGGCTCCAGCAGCAGAGATGTCAAGTTTAGAAACAACAGCAGCTGTTGAGCATTCAGATTTAATTTGTGGTCACAAAAATTGCAGAATTTGAATTTGTTGTCTGTCTAGCAGCTGAAAGGTAGATGTACGTCAATAGAAAAGCAATAGGTCTTTGTTATTGCATGAAAAAAAAATGTGTATTGTCTAGCAAAATACCAAAGAGCATGGAAAAAAGATGCTTAAAACTAAAAGATCTGAGTGATAGACTAGGAAAGACAAAGTGTGCTGCTGTTCAATGTCTCATTGCTGGCAAGGATTATCCGCCTGCTGGGGCTTCCTTAGCAGATGAAGGCCAGCCAAATTACAGAAAAAAACCCGCTTTTGGAATTTCTTCCCTGAACTGTTTTGATGACAAGTTCCTATTAAGAATTGTCGTGAATTCATCAGAAAATAGATGCAGTTTCCTTCGCTTACTAGGAACTGATCATCACAAGTTCTCCTGCACCAAAACCTGATAAAGTAAAAACTACTGTGCCATGTACCCTTACAGACATCCCAAGGGAGGAACAAGCACGTCCTTGTTTCTTTGTGAAGCCCAGCAAAAAAGATAAGAAACCATCTTGGACACTAATGCCGCAACACATGACCACACTGGAATAGCTGGCAGATATTAGATCTGTTGTATTTAATATAAAGCATCATTCAGCAGGCTGCAGCCCACAGAGACTGTGAACACAGGATTTTGGATGGTTGTAGTGAACTGGGACACTATTCAAGCTAAGTATGAACATTTAATAAAAATTAGGTACTGAATAGCAGGAAACTATCAATACTGGTGGAAGGCTTTGTAAAGTAGAATAATTGTAATTGAAAATATTTAACCTTCAAACTAAGGAAATATACAAATATATAAGGAGGATATACATATACAGATATGCACAGCAGACAGATATTAGTATAAATAAATAAATAAATAAATAAATAAATAAATAAAAATATGTTAAAAATAGAACTAAGAGAATAGGAGCAGCGCTGGGTTGATGGTTGGACTTGATGCTCTCTTCCAACCTTGATGATTCTACGAAGCGCTGGTAAAATTACCAGCACTCCAAATAATTTCACGGTCTGCACAAGTAAATCCCTGGATGTTTTACTCGGGATTACACAGGCCCTGGATTACAGCGGTGCGCCGTCACCGGCGAGACGCCGCCGCTCGTGCGGGGAACAGAACGGCGGGGTCCGGCAGGCGAGGGCGAGGCCCGGGCTCGTGTCGTCACCGCACCGGGGATCAGGGACCGGGGATCAGGGACCGGGGATCAGGGACCGGGGCTGGTGTCGTCACCGCACCGGGGACCAGAGACGGCGGAACGGGCCCCGCCCGCCCAGCGCGAGCCGCCGGATAGCGGGTGACGGCGCCGACGTCACCGCCCTCATTTGCATACATTTACCTTTGCGCCCCGCGGCGGCCAATCAGCGGGCGCCGCTCACCTGCTGCGGCCGCACCCGCGCGCGGCCGGGGGCGGGGCCGCGGCCTCCTGGCGGAGCGGCTGCCGCGCGGGGCGGCGGTGGCGGCGGAGCGATGGCGTGCGGGGGCTTCGCCTGCTCCAAGAACTGCCTGTGCGCCCTCAACCTGCTCTACACGGTGCGTGCCCCTCGTCTCTCAGCACCCCGCGGTGCTCTGCTCGTCCTGCCGCGGGCTGGGCTGGGGAGGTGGCGGGGTTCGCTGCGCTTCTCCCGGCGGGATGTGGCCGCGGGGTGGGGGGGTCCGCGCTGCGGCCGCTGGGCGGTCGCGCCTTCCGGCTCGGGAGGATGGGGTTGGAGGCGTGAGGAGGTGACAGCGGTTAGGCCGGGCTTTGTCACCGCGCGGACGTGGCTGCTCGGGATCAAAATCCAGGGCGGCCTGGGAGCGCTGCCCGCCCGGGGCGGCGGCTGGCTCATCTCCTGGAAGGAGCGGCCCCGGGGCCCGGCCCGCCGGTGCCCTTTTTCTCCGTGTGGAAAGGGCGCTGCACCAATCCAGGCGTGAGGCAGGGAATTTGTTATTCCTAAGCAAAGGATCAGCGCCCAGATGAGTGCAGGTCGGTCCGTGACAAGGCCATCAGCACCCCCGGTGTTCCCTGGGATGGACCAGGGAGTTACCAAGTCGGGCTACCTGGGGCGGTGGGAGCATCCGTGAGGGGGGGGGGGGGGAAGTAGGATGTTAAATAAATGACTTTGCTGGGAAGAGCTCCAGGCAGGTGCCTGGTTTTGTTCCAGCATGTCGGAGAGCTTGTTTTCAACAGAGAAGAATAAAATCTCCAATTGTGATGTAGCTACGGGAATTTTTTTTCTCGCTATCTATTTTTAAAGGGCTCAGAAATAGCAAGAAATGGGAGCAAGTGTAATGGCTTCCTCTCACAGCACATCTGGAGAGGTAGAATGTCCTCTAATGTTTCAAGTTAACAACTGTGCTTGAGAGTGACTTCTAGCAGACTGAAATTGGGGTCAGTCCGTGCTTGTGGGCAGTTGTATCTATGCTTTCCTGAAAGCACTGCCTGATCTCGGCTGAAGGCAGTACAGGAGAACCAAGCAGGTCTAACACTGTTCATCAGAACAAACAGTATCTGGCAGTAACTGGACCTGATGATGCTCACCAGGATGGAGCACAAAGGGATGTGGGAGCACCTGTGCTGAAGCCAGGAGTTGGTTGATACTACATTCTTGGGTGTACGAGGTGACCCAACCCCTTCTTTCCTCAGAAAAGAGAAGAGAAACCTTTATATAGGAGAGGCTGCACTATTACTTGGTCTCCATCCTTAGAGGAGCTTGAGGAGTGAAATATGTCCCTGAAAAAGTCTGGAGCATGCTTAGGCAGCCCAGCCTACCGTGAAAGTCAGCCTGGATCCCTCTGATGCCTTGTGTTGTTGGGCTACACCCAGCCAGAACAAAGGGGAGCAGATAGCTGCGTGATATCTGTAGCTGAAGATGAGTTTAATGTGTGTAGAGTGCCACGGTGGAGCTAAGTTAGAATCATAAAATAGCTCGGGTTGAAAGGGACTCCAGAAGATCATTGTGGTCAACTTTTCATAGGATTTCCCTGTCCCAGAATGTGGGTTATGGGTGCATTATCCCATTCCAATTTAACTTTTCAGTTAATGCAAGACTTCTTTTGTTATTATTACTACTATTCCTTGAGTGGCAGAAGAGTGAGAGAAATCTGGATCATTCTCAGATGGATGCACAAATCTTATTGTGATGTCATGTGGACAGCAGGTGTTTTTTTTCTAAAAACTCCATCATTTATTTCTGCAGTCATATAGCCGTATATTAACCAGATGTAATGAGTCTGGCAGGTCTTTTGGACATAGCTGGCCTCAGCAAGGGTGGGTTGAACTTTTGAACTTCTGTACTTCTGTCTGTGGTACCTGTACAGCGTATTTACAACCTTAATATCTGATGTCTCCATGAGTAGACTTTACTTTGTGGGTGTCACTTGGTCTTCTGTCACTTGTCCTATACAGAACATACGTTTTTGCTGAAAGGAAGGAATGACGTCTTTAAATTATAGTTACAATAATATCCAATTGTTAGTGTTGTTTGTTAATTATAGACAAGTTACAAGACTTAATGCTTTTAAATCCATAGTTGGAGAAATAACATGGTGCTTAGTTGGCCTGGTAGAGTTGATCTAGTAAGATGTGTGGGCTTCTCTGTTCCTTGTTTAGACAGAAACCTGAAATTTGTACAAGAGTTGGAGCATCACAGTGAATGATGGACATATTTTCTCCCAGCTGGAAAAAAATACAAAAGACAATCGGGGCAATAACTTAATAGTAATCTCTTTAAAATAGTGTTGATTCACTAGTAAGTGATGAGAAGGAAGTAGTGGTGGTGAGAAGGGATAGGTAACTCTTGGATGTTTTTGTTGCCTGCACTGATGTATCTATATGACATGAATTAACCCTGAAAACTGTATACTGGAGTTTTCAGTTTATATTCTGCTTTTCATTAAAACACTTCAAGATAAAATATTATATTGGACCTTGATTTATTTTTAGTACTGTCTTTTTTGAGTTTTTGTTGTAGTACACCGAGAAAAATATATGTACTGATATTAATAAATCAGTTACTAGTTTAAGGCAAGAAACCAGAAACCCAGTAACCTAATTGCTCACTTAATGTTCTTTTCAGATGTTACTTTGCTGATGACTTTTGGTTTTCTTCCTGACTAAGTTAGTGTCCTTAGGCTCTGATTCTATTTTTCAATCTATTTTGTATGAGTAATTCTGGCGTCTGTGCTGAGTCTTGCTGACTTCAGTATGATTCCTTATGTGTAGAGGAAGAGTAGAAAAAAATAATTGAGACTATTTATTGACTCTGGGTATATGATGATGTAATTGTCAGAATAAACCTTACATGGAAGAACTGAATACAAGATCCTTTAAAATACTAATTTTGGATATCTGGCCTATTTAGTTTTTATTTAGTCAGTCATATTTGCATTTCCCATCAAATGGCAAATCCATACAAACTGTTTAAAGTGCCTGTCCACAGAATTAATTCAAATTCATGCATGCGTTTGTAGCTTAAAACTTAAGCTTCCAAGGAGGTCTTCAATGTTTGTGTTGAAGTGCAAACAGTCAATATCTTTGTTCAAATCTGATTTTTGGAAAGGGAAGTTCCTAACTAGTGGTGAAAGGCTGAAGTGGTAGGTGAACCATGAGATTAGATATTCAGATTTAAAAAAATACTGACAGTTCATTTGGGTGGTGCGTGCTGGTTTTGTCACCCAAGCAGCTAATTAATTATTGCTGCAGCAGGAAGCAAGAAATGTTTGTTGGCAGCATGTAAACATCTCACATTTTGATGAGCAGGCTTTCTGTTTTTCTTACACATAGAGCAGCCATTGGATTTCAATTAAAATATACAGTATCTTTTCCATTAGGAGTGTGCGTTTTTTTAGTAGCACAAAGCTTATTCCATAAAAGCTTCCATATTTACTTGTTGCAATAGAAAGTACCGTATCAAAATAATTCACTTTTTTATATTACCTTGTTATCTGAACCTCTTTTTTTCATTGCCTATTAAGTGACTTGGGTTTTACATCCATTTTCAAAGCATTGTGTTTGAAAGAGTTTTTTGGGCTTGCTTTTTTGTTCCTATCACTGTTTCTTGTTCTCTGGATGCTGTAATTACTGAAGGTGCATTTGAGCTTTCGGCCCTCTTTATCAAACTTGCTTTCCCTGTATTATAGATATATGAAAAGATAAGTATAGAAATTCTCAGATTTGAACAGTGTGTGCTTGGTATCATAGAATGATTTGGGTTGGAAGTGACCTTCAAAATCATGATAGTCCAACCCCTCTGCCATGGAAAGGGACACCTACCACTAGACCAGGTTGTTCGAAGCCTCATCCAGCCTGGCCTTGAAGCCTTGAATATTTTAAGATGGTTTTTAATTACTAAAGTATTTTATAATCATGTTTATCATACTTTGAGAGTTCCTGATGCAGTAGAATGTTGCACCTTCCATGCAAATCTGTCTGCTTTATCTTTTTGCTGCATAGGGGAAACCTGGTGTTAGATGCAGGGTGAACATCTGGATTTTCCTCAGGACAGGGAATGTGGCTTCGTGTTCTCTGATATTTCCTGACTGGCGTAGTGGCTACACAGAGCCAGGTACAAGCAGACAGGAGTAAGAGAAGCACAGTTCTTGTCTCAAGTGGCAATTTCTTTCACATTGGTGGGTGAGCCTGTGATCCCTGAGTGCAGCTCCATTTTAGTTTGTCTTAAGTTCATTTTCAGATGTAGGAAGTAAATAACCCACTGCTTGCCCTGTCTGACAGGCTCTGGTCAGCATTTAGGTGTGCAGCATCAAGAGTTTGCCCCAGCAGCAGTCTGTTCTGTGCTGATCTCCTTCATTGTCATGACTGGATGGTCAGCAAATGGGACAGGTTGCCTTGGAGCAATTTCTGTTCTCAAGGACATTTTGAAGATGGCAGTATAACCTGGGCTGTCTAATCTTGACATGTAAATAAAATTGGTACAGAGGCTCCAAGGTATTAGTCAAGGAAGGTAATGTTGGTCATGTCAGTCTTGTGGCCTTTTTGTTGTCATTGGCATTTTGGAAAGGTTTCTGTGCTCACACTTGAGAAGACAGAAGAGTACAACAAAAGTACAGATAGATATTTAAAGATATTTTGCCATCACTTGGAAAGGCCCTTGGCTATACTGTGTATCAGTTTATAGCCAAAGTGGCAGCCGTTTGTGGTGGTGGCTCAGAATTGAGGCGTGTGCCATAGACCAGCTGGGAGCGAGTTTTGGTTTTTCATTGTCTTGTGCAGAGCGCACGGTGGCGTTTGGAGCTAAGAAGGCAGGCTGTCCTTAGGGAAAGAGCAGGAGAATGGCAGGGCACAGAGGAGGAGGGTATATGGAACATGGTGTGTTTGACACTGCTGATCTTTTCAGCCATCCTGGTGTGCAGGTGGGCACTTTAAAACTAGCACAATTACTGAGAACCCTTTTGAATGCCCTATAGAAGCTTTGTAGCTTGCATCATTAGTTGTGGGATTTTGTACTCTCGTTTTTGTGTTGAAGGAGATAAGATGTGTGGAAGAAGGATCTGTGGGCTCACCAGGCTTTCTGAAAACATTTCAGAGCCTCTTAAAAAACAATGAACAAACACACGAGTAAAAGTAAACATTTTAGAACATAATTGTTCCTGCTGCACAGCAGAAAGTTTCCATTTCCAAAGACCAGAGAGTGTTAAGCAGGGGGGTTACATCTAGCTGACATTTTAGTGTGTAAGTAGTTTGTTACATGGCTAGTAAGGTGAAGAACTCTTTATAAGGCCTGAAACTGAAAGAACAGGCTTTTGTGATAGGGGTCAGGAATGCTGCCTTTTACATGAATTGCTTGTTCCAGACTATGTGTCTCAAGGCTGTTCAGTAATCGGTAAAGTAAAGAGCACTCTTCATTTAAGTAAGTCATGTAAAGGTGGAAGATTTTGCTTTCTGCTAGAAATCCTTTGGAGGTACCCAGAGCTTTCCTTTGTTCTCAGTAAAGCTGAAGTAGTACTGTGCTTACAGGTTGAGTAGCTTACAGCTGTGATAGAAACCAATTTAGTTTCATTTTGACTTGCTAAAGGTTATGGTTACACTACTATGTACTGCCAGTTGTTTTAATGTGGTGTTTTTAAATGAAGTGCCAGGAATCAGAATTGTGTTTTAGATTCTCTATGGCTGTGCAGAAATGGTTGCCCAAGTTGAAGGGGAAAGTGGTGGAAACCTCTACCTTCAGTATGTATGCCATTTGACATTTAAATTTTAAAGCACCCTTAAAAAGTGGTAGAACATGAACTTACATGCAGAGGGAGAGGTTAGAGAGGATGTATTTAATCATTTGTGTAATCTCTCTGGTTTTAGTTCCTGTTCCATATTCACCCTGACAGCTGTTCTGTAAATATTTCCCTTGCTGATATGAGTATAAATGCTATATAATCTCTTTACCTGGGAATGGTGAGTCAGTAGTTCATGAAATTTAAATTCTGAAATGTAGTTTTTACCAACTCCTGTTTGTACTGACGAGGTAAGGAAGTAGTGGGAGTGCCAATTTCTACGTATGACTTCCTTCCTAGTCAGTAGTCCAAGCTAGTTGAAATACCAGAAAGTTGCCAGTTAGTTGAGACAGCAGATTTGCTGGTGGCTTGCTGTTGTAAGAAGGAAGTGGTTTTAGCATTTGAATTGTTTCTCATGGCATTGTGTAGAGAAATAGTTTGTTGGTATCTTTGTTTCTATTTTGTAATGTAGACTGTAAACTTGCACATAAGTACGGAAGGGGCACTTGTGGAGAGAGATGTGTTTTTTCCAGTACAGGAACGAGGGAAATGAGCAGCTATGGCGCTGCAAGTGAACTTCGATTTAAGAAGAGAGCAAATTAGGAGATTTGTTAGAGAAACTGTTATTTTTGGAACATCTCTGAAGTTCAAATGTGTATATATATGTGTATAAAAAAAAAGGGAAGTCATCTAAACTGGAGTCTTATCTCTTCCACTGATCTTGAACTGAAATCTTCCCTAAAATTTTTCCTATACAGACACTAGCATTGGAGTAATGTTTTTTCTACTGATAATATGCTTGATTTTTCTTTTTCCATTTTTTTACTTTGAAGTAGAAATGCTCTTATCTTGTAGGGAAGACCACTGATCTTCACTTAGAATTTGTGCTACATAAAGGTTTGTTCTGGTAAAGCATTTACTTAATGTCAAAATTACTGCCTTATCTATTGAATTATGCTAACCTTGTATTTCTCTGTGTGTCTTTTAAGTAAGGTAGCTAGAGCTTGAATTGGTGGAGAAGATAATATATAGTAAATGAAGATATTAAATACAAAATACTGTCACCCTCCACATGTATGCACTTTCTGTGGCTTTATATTGTTTTTTCTGGTTTGTGGACAGTATGTGCTTATAGCATCATTCTGTACACAAATTACTCCAGTTTGAGGTTATTATAAATTCTTTGCTCGTAATGCTTGTTGGCTTTTATGTGAACATGCCTTAAGTGAGTGTGACCTTTTAAATCACTTCTGAGAAGAAGAGTTGTACTCGTGTTTTTGAAGCCGTGTAAGTACTTCTGAAGAATCATTTGTTGGCCTTTTATTGAGAGACTTTCTAACTGCTTGTAAGAAGGTGTTTTGCTGATAGATGGTTTAGAAGCTATGTAGTGAGCTAGATGGTGCAGAAGAGTCCTTGCTCAGTGCTAAATCCACCTGTTATTTACCTGCTAAAATTTTGATTTTTGGTGTGGAGAGAGTGGCATGGTCAAAATGCTGTCTGTGGTGTGTGTGGGAGTGCTGGTTGGAAGGCGTTTTTGGGGCTCATCAGTCCAGGCACCTGCTCAGAGCAGAATTAGGGATAACAACAGCTTGCTTTCTGTGGCTTAGTCTGTGGAGTCGTGGAAAACCCTGAGGACAAAGATCGTCATCAAACCACCTTGCAGATGTGTTTTCTAATGTCCAGTCTGAACCTCCTAAGCTGTTACTTGTGATATCCAGAAGAGTTTGCCTCCATGTTTATGTAATGTGCCTTCAGCTTCAGTTACGATGTGATTACCCCATGCAGCCTCTTTGTCATACTAAACAAGCCCAGATTCATCACCTCTTCTCAAGGCTCCATGCTGTTTTACTGACTCATACCAGGTTCTCAAATTCCTTTCCGCCTGGGGGACTTGAAATAGAACACAGTATTTGAGCTTCAATCTCACCAGCATTGTGTTTCCTTTGATTGCAATCCTCTTGGCTTTCCCTGTTTGCAGTGAGAGCTGACTCCTGGCTTGTATTCAACCCGACAAACAGTTTGATCTGCATATCTATCCAGTAAGGCTGTTGTTCAACTGGTCTGATCCCAGGCTCTACTGAAGCACCCTGGAGCACAATTTTTTACTTTGCGAGGTTCCTAAGGTTGGCTTATTCCTCAAGTTTATCAAGGTATATCTGAGTTAAATCTCTTTTTGGAGAGTCAGCCATTCTTCCTTGTTTAGTATCATCCACCAATTTTCTGAGAATTCATTTTGTGTATATTCAGAAGAATATACTGTGAAGATATTGATGATACTGGATGACATTTACTCCAGTATCAGCCTTTGTGCTTACCTGCTACCAGCAGGATGCTTAGCCATCAATTACTGCTCTTCAAAGTTCAGCAGTCTGGCCTGTGGACATTCAGTCTAACAGGTCATTTCTCCAACCCTCCTATGGGAAACTGGATTAGCCCTAATCACTAAAAACTGGACTGTGTTTCAGATATTTCTGGTAAATATACCAAACAAATATTTGAAGCGTTACTAACCAAAGCTGGCTTTGGTAAGTAAATTCATATAGGTAAAATGAAGTTTCACAGATAATTCAGTCTTCCAAGGATGACGCTGTTTACTTTGGGAGACTTCTGCTGCTGTGAAATATGGTCTCAGTTGAATAAAATGTGACATTCAGAAGCTCAGTAGAGAGTCTTTCTTCCTTTATTTAACAGAAATACATGGCATTTTTGCATGTAGGTAAAACTTGTATGTTTGGAATTTACATGTTACTCATTGGAAGTGGTTAGGGTCACTAATTTTGTTTCAAGTACATTATACTATAGTGCCATAGCAGCTTCAGTTTTAGAAATATTTTATTTAAATCCTTTAATCTCGAAACACTGGAATAAGCACTCTTGAGTGGTCATTTCTAGTGGCTAAACAGTGCCTAACACTATGAACCTTGCACTGTTTTACAGACTTGTAGAAACTCTTCTCCAAAAAAATTGTTACTTTTCCTTTTTGTAGTAGTGTTTTACTTTAGTTTTCTGCATTATAGCACTAAAATATATATAGAGAGAGTTATTCCTCTCAGATAGTCTGTGACAAACCTGAAGGAATAACCATAATTTTGTCTTTCAGTAAACATGTGGAAGAGACAGAAACTTAATATGAAATCAGTTTCTGGAGTGGTTAATCTCCATTTCAGTTTTGAAACCGTCAATTTTCCACAATTTCAAGTGGCAAGAAGGGAGTGGCCAGTAATTATTTTGATCCAGATCATGAATCTGCCTGACTGGATACAGCATTTTCATATAGTTTGTCAGCCAGAGCCCATGGATCTGTGATCACGCTAAATTTCCAGTTGTTTTAAGGAATTGGGCAATGGACAACTTTGTCAAGTGAAAGAAAATAGACCCTTGGTGTTATGTAGGTAACACTTGAAAATGAGATTGATAGCTCTAAAACTTAAATGTGGTCAAATGTGAAGCTAAACTATTTTGTGTTATTTCCTGAATATCTGGAGTTCAGTAATGGGTTTAAAATCCAGAGAAGCTCTTTTTTCCCCCCACATGATTTAAAACCAGGGCTGTTCTAGATTCTACATGTGTCTATTTCCACCAGAAAAACTTCTTGTGCCAGGGTGTCAGGACATGTCTAGTGTCATGCAACTAATTTTATGCATATATCATCAGATTAATGTAAGATGAGATCAGTAATGGCAGCACGAAGCAACTGGTGCCCTGCACTTCATGGACTGTGTTTATCCAGTAGGTCTTAGAGGCACAGATTTTGTCTCTTGTTTTGATTTCAGTATTTTAAGAACCAGCTAATTTCGTCTAATTCTTTTGGAGCTCTTAAGAGCTGAGCAACGAGCTGAACAAACACACATTTTGATATCTTGGAGGCAGATTGATGGAAGATTTGCCCTCCTACAGAAAAATATTGGTGAAAATCATTAGGAACAAAGTTTAATCTGCTCTTTTTTTGTGAAATAAATAGAATTTGTCATTGCTTGTGAGAATTTTTTTTTAAAAGACATATGTAGTGGCAGAGTGAGGTCAGTGCCTAGAAGCTGATGCAGACGCACGGGATGTCAGACAACACTTTTTGTCTGATTGGAAATTGGGCTGTGGGGTTTCTTTTGTTTCTTTTGCTTCTGGTACTTACATTCCAGTGGAATGAGACAGTGAAATTAAGTGAATGGGCACAGATCAGAACAGGTAGGTTTTGCAATAGACTGATTAGCAAGGCTAATATTTAATGTATCGGTATCAGGAAGTTTGTAGCCTTGTGCAGCATCGATTCAGAAAATTTGTCTGTGTTAGAGCCAAGGTGTTTTATTTTAATTTGTTTCTTCAGTCCTCTGTAATTTTGATTCACGACACCTTGGCCTGGTTTTTTTGGTTTTAAATAAGTGTCGTAATTCAGGCTTTTTAAAGAGAAACAAAGAAAAGTGAAATCATCCTAAAACTCTGCTGGTATTGAACAATTCCTTTGAATTTTATATATTTTTTGTCTCTTTATGTGTTAAGAGAGAAGTGTAGGTATGACAAATATCCTGCTTTTGTTCTTGCGGGCTCTTAAATTTCTTGTGTGGATTACTGGTTTTTGGTAAAAAGTTTTTTTAGATGCATTCCTGTGTGAACAAAAAAAAAAAATCCACCTGATGTGTTTTGATCTTGATGAGCATCTCTAGTTGTTTTACTAGCTTTCTTGTTGTTATCCTAGATTTCCATGTTTCAAGAGCTGCATTACATATGTTAGTCCTCTAAAATGTACTTAAATGGAAAAAATATACAGATGTATTTAGCATTAAAATTAAGAAGAATTCCCAGCTGTAGGGGAATTCTAAAGTGACAAGTTGGAAATTACCTTTTTTTTTAATCCTTCCTGCCTCTGGGTAAGCAGTAAAATGTCATGGGAATGTGCCTTGTTTGGATGGAAATGGTGAGCGAGTGTCAGTGCTTGCTCTATACCTGTTATTAAACTAAGCCAAGTAGTTGGACTAGACTAAGTGACTACTGTTTTATATTGTAGGTTTGGATTTTTTTTGAAATAGCTATAAAGCTGGGTATATTTGGTGAGATCAGCGTTTTGGAAAGTTAAAACATGCATGTTGAATTGATGTCATTTAACAGAGTATGTAATGAGCAATGTTACACATAGGTCTGTTTCACCAGAGAGTCTTGGGCATCTTGTGCCTTGGACATCTGGGTTGGCTTTGTCTGCTGCTTCCCTCCTGCTGGACTTCATTACAGATTTCTCTTCAGCTTTTCATGTTGAAATTTCTTTTTTCTTGGGGTTGTGTTTTTTGGTGTGGAAACAGGAAAGGCTGGAGCTTCCTGCCCATATAAACAATAAATCTCTGTGAAGTAACTGGGACAGATTCCTGCCTGCCTTCCCTGAATATCATGTTTAAAAGGAAGGAAACAGCATAAGTGTTCTGGGTATTGAAATAGGATTCCCTTAATAGTAGAGCTATTTTCTTGAAGAAATATGCAGAGGAGACAGGATGCCCTTATTGTTTTACTGCATAACATCCTTGACATTTAGTTCCAAAATGTCCGAAATTTTCGTGTGCCCGTGTTAACTGTTGTGTTACATCATCAAGTATATAGAAACTTCTTCAATGAATTAATACAGCTGATTACAGTAAGTTTTGGCAAAGTATCCTTTTTTATACATTCAGAACTATGCAACTGTATATTCTATTTTTTTAAATATACTGCCACAGTTTCACAAAACATCCAAAATTTTCATTCTTATTCCACTCTGAATTAAAGCTGATGATTTTAGCTTATTTGTCAATTGCATTACGATCTACAGTTTAGTGCCTCTAGTCAGTCACTGATAGTACAATGTGGCTTGACTTATAGGTAGGTTAAGTTGTAACAGTTCCACATTGACAGTGTGGAAGAATATGTGTGCCTGAAAACATCTGGAACTGAAGTTACCTGTATAATGTTGTGGAGGATTGGTTTGTTTAGGATTATGTTTCTTCTCTTTGCACCAGAAAGAAAAATTGTACCTTTCTAAAAACAACTTTGATGTAAAAAAATTATCTGTGCGTGGGAGCCTATTTTAATATGCAGTCTAACTTTGTGTTTTCTCTTCCCTCCAGCTGGTGAGCCTGCTGCTGATTGGAATTGCAGCATGGGGAATTGGCTTCGGCCTCATCTCTAGTTTCAAAGTTGTTGGAGTGGTAATTGCAGTAGGAGTCTTCCTCTTCTTTATTGCCTTAGTTGGATTGATTGGTGCAGTGAAACATCATCAAGTATTGCTATTCTTCGTATCCTTCTGATGCATTGCATTGATTGCAGCGTGGTTGGAGCCATGTAAACAGCCTCTGTCAGCTGAGATGGCTGGGGGAAGTGCTTCAGAAACAGAACAGAAATTCACAATCCTACTTTGGTCAAGTGCAGTCTAAATTAGACTTCCTTCCCATTTAACTTTATTTCAGTTTCCTTTTTTCCCTCCATTGTTTGTGCTCTGAAGATAGAAGTATTCACATCTCCTTTTAAAAATTAGACTATTTTAATTCTTTGAGAGCTTTTTATGATAGCTCACTGTGTCACAGGTGCCTCTTACTGTGTGCTCAGCCCTACACGGAGTTAAAGTAGGTGAACTATTAATGTTTAACTTCTGTGGTCTGTGAATAAGAACTGACCTCAACTTGACAAGCAGCTTAATTTTGTGAAGTATCTGCCTCTGAACACAGCATCCAGTAAAGTACTCCTCAACTTTCAAAACCTGATCTTTAGTATCAAAGTTTATTATTTGTTTTATACCGTCTTCAGATGCAGTAGTCTGAAAGTGTGTGTAGCTGTGTTCCAAGAGCAAGTCTCACCTTTTTTTATTTTTAATATACACTAATGTTATTTTTTTAAAATTAATTACAGGACTCTGCTATTTTAAAAATGTAATCTGAATATGCAATACCCAGAAAAATATTTTCTGTACTACTTCATTTAAGTAACATATATGGAAATTACATGAATCCCTAAAGCTGGAGAAAATGGCTGAAGATTTTTCTCTCAAAGATCCTTTTCTTAACCTCTCTGCTCATGTTTTCTTGTTAGGCAAGAAATACCTAACCTGGAAATACCAGCTATGTGTAGTAGTAGCCAAAAAGACATAATACCTGTGATTGGGTTTTGGGAACATTATTTAGGTCAGGTTTTCCCATCCAGTCAGAATTTGTTTCCATAGTTCTTTTGTTTTAAAGGACTTTACTGTTACCCAGTGAAATAAGGAATACCATCAGATATATATGTTATAAAAGCAAAATTAATTTGAGAGTATATCCTTAACTATTGATTGTTTCCAGTACATGATTATTCTTCTGCTAGTCTTTATTGTCCAGTTTTCTGTCTCCTGTGCCTGTTTGGCATTAAATGAGGAACAGCAGGTAAGAAAAGTTTCCTGACTTCTCAGTTAATCTATAGCATAACACTATAAATATGTATGTACAGAGACACATGTATTTGTATATGGTCCTCCAAAAAATGGGGAGAGCATATTTTAAGAAAATCAACATTGTGTTGTTTATTAAAGACTAGACCTTGGTCACTGCTTAGCTTTGGTTGCTAGAAAAAAATACATTTGGGACCTAAAATGACCTTTTTTTTTTTTTTTTTTGAGTTGATTTTTGTAAGCTTCCTTTCTAGGTTTATGGTCACAGGTGTAGCAACATGATATCTTGAATATATCTCATGTTCAGCAATTTCAGATAAGCTGATGAAAGAGACAATAATCATGGTGTAAATTTGATAAAGTCACTTAATTGTTCTTGTGTAACTGGAAATGTCATAACTACATTAGGCAGTTATATGTGAAAGTAAAACAGTCTTCCATGTGGTGTGGAGACCAGTTCTTAAAGTGAGTAAGGGTACAGTGACTAAATAATCAGTTTTTGCATGTGATGGTGCTTTTTGTGTATAGCCTGGGCAGTCGTATGTCCCTTTACTAGTGATCTTGTTGGGTTTAGCAAAAACAAAGGAAGTAAAGGAATTATACCTGTGAATTTGCTGCTGTTAGGTGCTGTTTGTTCAATGGACAGCAGCCTCTTTGGACACCCCACTAATTCTTTAATATATTTGTATTCTCCTGTTAAGCATCAAATCTGAAGGCTTTAGTTAGAGCATTATCAACTTGATTTTGTGTATTGGCTTGTAGTGTAAAACAGTTCGATTAATGTAATATATGTTTGCTTATGGCTTCTAGAGTGAACTTCTAGAGGTGGGATGGACTAACACCAACAGTGCAAGATCAGATATTGAGAGAAATCTGAATTGTTGTGGATTCAGAGTTTTTTATTCCAATGGGACCTGCGCCGCTGTAAGTTCTTCAAGTGTGAGAAACCATAACTTTTTCACACTTTGTTTGTTCAAAAATGTACAACTGTTTTCACAGTTACAGAAAGCAGCATTTTAACAGATGTGTAATGTAGCTGTTACAGTGATACTAAGTTCTTCTCTTAACTTAGCAGAAAGACAATTACAGGGCACCCTGCAAAGTTTGTACTCCACTGTCATTTATATATACTTGCTGTCTTGTAGTCTTTTAAAACTGCTGGAGTTTTGTCCGTGGGTAGCAGTCTCTTCTATAGCAAACTAGATGCTTTCAAACAACAAAGTGTCATCAGCAAATGGAAAGCAATTCTCTCTATCTGCTACAGGATTGTCTTAGAACTCTCCACTGTAGACCGTGTGCACCGATAATGGAGGAATATGCTGGAATGGTGCTGAGATTTGTCGGAGGGATAGGACTCTTCTTCAGTTTCACAGAGGTGAGTGGATGGTTGGAAAATTAAGTGCTTTTTTCCCATTTTTAAAGTTTTGTTTTGTGAAACAAAATTTTAGGGGTTTTATTACAGGATACCTCAGTCTAGTCTCAGGAGTCAAATAATTAATTAGGCCAAAATTTTTAAAACTATGAGCTTGCTTAAGTCTGTCAGAAGGAAGACTTTTCTTGCAACTTTGTTATTTAGACAAGAAACCTCAGCATTAAAATATGGTGCTGTAAAGCTTAAGCTTTTCAGAAAATTAGCTGTTCAATTGTACCATTCTCCACCAGTAATAAAAAGAGTGCTGTTGCTTTACCTTGTTTCCTCTTCTTCCCACTTATTCTCCCTCTAGCACACATAAAGTCTTTGAGGTTTGGGTTTTTTTTGGTGCCACCTGTAGTGCAAAGATATGGTTGCATGAGGAGTGAACCATTTTAAACACTAGGTTAAAATTAAAAAGGTCTTTAGGCTCTTTGCTTTAGTGCCATGATAATGCATAACTTGCTTTATTGATAGGAGTATAAAATCCTCAGAGCAAGTCTTTTCTAATCCCAGAGCTGAGCATGTAAAAATGTTCTTCCTGCTGCTTAGTGGTGTTTTTAGAAGGTTTGTACATACAACAGCAACGAGAGAGATACAGCAACTTAAACAGAATCATGCTGACCTCAGCCATCTCAGCTAAAAATGTGAAGGTGCTGGGAGGGAAGGGAGGTAGTTGGGAGGAATAGCAAGATTTGAAAATGCACAAGAACAGCTGTATAGTTAAGTGGTAATGGTAAAATGGAACAATTTTGAGAATTTTTTTATCATTATACTTAAAGCAGCTTTATGAGTATTTATCATTTGGGAAGAGGAGAAGAATAATTTAACTTTCGTTATAACCATGGAAATTTTTTATTGCATTGTGAGTATTTTGTTCTGTTTTTCTCTCTGTTGCTAGAGTATGATTTTTCTCAGATAGAGAGGGTGCATTCTTTTTTCTAATCAAGATGGAGTGTGGTTGTACAATTGTAGCAACAGTAAAATATCCTAAACTTGTATACTGGAAATTCATTGTCATGATTTTATGTTTAAAACAAATTTTGTAAAACTAGAGGATGGGGTGGAGACCTTCTGCTTAATAATATCTTTGATTTTTATTTTCAGATTCTGGGAGTCTGGCTGACTTACAGATACAGGAACCAAAAGGATCCCCGTGCAAACCCTAGTGCATTTATTTGATAAGTTTATAAAGGACTAAGTCTTCTCTCTGCACCCTCTACTTAAAAATACTGATTCTCCATAGTTTGGTATTTCTTCATAATAGGTATTCTACGTCTACCCAAAATAAAACTCAAGTTCTATAAGAAATGTGTAGTTTTCATATTTAATTTTGACTATTTTTCTTCTAAGAATCTCTATCTTAAAGTAGATGGGTGCATTCAGTAGCTGGGCAAAGTTGAACTGCTGGTTAAGACTTTATTAATTGATATGGTGAACTCTATACAATGGGTTTTATAGCACTACTGGATTATCTGGTGTAAAAAAAAAACAAACAAAAAAACCAGAGGTATTTTCTGCTGTATTCATTGATTACAAAAATTCACATGAATTCTCATTAAAATGATAAAAATTTATGGTGGATGGTTGGGTATGATTTACTTAGGTTTTAGGATGTACTCTAGTAAACTATTTTGTCTCCCACTTTCCTGTTAAAATAAAAATAGAAGCTAGAGATGTTATTTTCTATAGTGCACATAAGTGTATGTTAATGACTACTGTAGTCTTCACCCCTCCCCTTCCCTGTTTGTTTTGGTTTTCTTGTAGCTTTAGAATTTTGATGAGAATAAAAACAATGTTAATGAATACTGTCATTATGAGAACAATGAATGAAGAAAACCAGGAGAATGTAATCTGCAGCTGATTAACTTGAAACTTTTTTCCCTTGACAAGCGAATGAGGTTTGGTATTTGCACAATCAGTGTCTGTCATCTCTGATGTAAGAAACTTGATGTCTGGAAAGTTGTTGTGCAGCTATTTTTTTTAGATGGTGTAAAGTCATTGTTGTAATAACTCAGCAGTGTATATTTCTATGTCATCCAGATAACAGTCTTGATTTCATGAGAGATTGAATGATGTGTAAAAAAAAGAAAGAAAAAAGCAACAAAAAATGGTTTCCAGTAGTTTGTTTTCTGAAAACAAAGAATTCAAGTTAGAATGGTACATTATCCATGTAGAAAGTATTGTCTGAGCTGAAGGAAAACATGGTCCCTCTTGCTGCCCTCTTGCTTTTAAAATAAGTGGTGCATCAGCTGAAACAGCAGACATCTAAACACCCAAGGTGCACAATGTTCCATTTGTTTCTAATCATACTGAATTGCAGATCTGCACTGCACCTTTTCTTCATTCATTCTTCACTCGCTGCTGCTGGCAGGGTAGGCAGTTGCTGTAGCCTGAAAGACAAGTCTACAGGAAGACAAGGGGAAGAATATTAAGGCCCTCTGCTGAGCAAGGTGGAAAGGAAGTCTGGAGGCAGACAGAAGTAGATTCTCATACAGTCGCCCTTTACTAGAGAGATCACTCCTTACACTTGCAGAGGAGGCAAAAAGAAGTTGACACACATGCCCGTCTAAGCACTTTCAGACTTTCATGGGCTGAGTGCTCCTAAAGAAGAAATTATCTTGAGATTTTGAAGGGGAAGAGCAGAAACTGAAAGCAGAGGTATGTCAAGAACTTGCTATAGAACTGCTTCTCTTCTGCTGTAGCTGAGTTTTCAGCATCTTGTCTTGGAGCTGCTCTGGGAGCTGCTGTTGTGCCTGCTGCAGTCCAATAAAATGTACACATTTTAGTGCTTTTCTTCTCCCAGTTGCTGTTTTGTTTCTCCCAGTTGCTCTCCAGCCAATCCTCATAGCTGTCAAGAGGACAGTAGTGATCTCATGGCCATCTTTTGGAACAATTCATTTTCCTGGTTTAGACAGGCTCTGTGTTTACAGTAATAAATTAGAGTTGTCATATGGAGAGGGTTAATGAAGCTTAAAATAATACCACATTGCTGTTTCAATTTTGATTTTTTTTTTTTTCCTGGTTGTTTTTGTAGTGCTTAGTTTTGGGTGGATCTGGTTTCATAAATATGGTAGATGATACTGGAGTGTAAAGGTGCACTGATGCAAAAACACTGAAAATATTACCACTTCCAAAACTCTCATGTCTCATAATGTGAATTTGTTTTAGTAGTCAAAAGATCAGTGGATTGTATGGAATGATTAAAGTTTTTCTATCGTATTAAGAATATACTGTCTCGATGGGACTGTGGTTAAACAAACCCATCCACTTACACAAACGTTGAAATTCCCAATCAGAGGTGTGGATTTGATTTCCAAACCTGGTTCTGAAGAGGACAGTAAAACACAATGAGTCTTTGTTTTTTGGAAGGTGAAGAGTGTTGTTTGTCTGACTTGTGTGAGTATATAAGAAATGCCATACTATTCTGACATGCCAAACTACAATACTTTAAAAAGTTATTTATGCCTGTTCTTTATGGGTTTTGTCTTTGTTGCATTTTCTTCTTGAAAAACTTTTTCACCACACAAAGATTTTTTGTTGTTGTTTTCTAGAGATGCATTTTAATTTTCACCTGACTGCTTGAGATTTGGATTTCATTGTCACCAGATTTTCTAGAAGCTATTTACAGCAGCACAGTGTCAATGTAATGGGATTATTTAACTTGGAGCATTCCTACGGCTTACAATAGATGTCTTCTGGCCTTAGGTTGTTGAAATGCTTTCTTCAAGTTGGTTATTCTAGAAAAATGTAGAAAGATGTCTTCTTTCAAAATGCATACACATTTTTGTCATATAAAAATAATTGGCTATAAAACAATCTGATTCTTCTCTATCTGTGTGAGGAAGTGAATCCAGATATTGACTAACATCCTGATACTGCTGCACAGTATCTGCCACCTTTTGCATGAAAGTAACTATTACAAAAGGTAAAGCTTGTATAACTTGAAGTGATATCTGTAAAAACGTACCTTAAAAGCTATAGCTGACAAGTGAATCGGATTGTGTTAGTGTTCTTAACTTGCATTATTATTTTAGACCTAATTAATTAGAAGATTGAGTGCTAGTGGAATTCTTAAAACCCCCATATACATCCTCTGTACTTTGGGTTATTTAATGATCATATGTATGTTAGCAATGATTTCCCCGGTTTTCCAAAGGGAAAGAGGTTTTTTTAAGTATCTCAGCTTGGCTTGATGCCTCTGTAAGCCTAAAAAAACCATCTGTATTTATAGGAAAGGATTAAAAGAGCAGGATTAAGTTGACCACTTATGTATCAAAAATATCAGTTTCAGAAACATTTCTTGACACTTGCAGGCGGTACTAACTTATGTATTTGCATCTAGGCATGTACCTTAGTAGACCCTTGTAGTTATGCCTTATATCCATTTACTGGATATTATACATAGCATCAGTACCTCTACTTAAGGAAATTATGCTACTTCCCGTAGCGTTATAAAAGCAGCTTTGTAAAACACAATGGCACAGACAGCCTTTGTTTTATGTCACATAGCTCTAGCAAGTGTACTTTGAGCTGAGTAGGTAAAGATGATTCTGATAACCAGCTGCTCTGGCCTCCCTCTGTGCTGTCCCTCTGCTAAGTGATGCGACCACTTTTTTTTGCTTTTTCTTACTAATATATGATTCTAGAGACTATTTCTGCCCCCCACTGCATCTCTTTTTCCTCTGTCTTCAGGATGCTGCAATAGAAAGTAACATCTTACGGAAGTGCTGAAGGAATGCTGAATTCCGTGTCTGGGACCCTTTCCAGGTACCTCTTGAGGCTTTCTGGTAGGCAGGGTTTGCACAGCTTGCCAAAGACCTGTTAACAAGTAGCTCCCTTCTGATTTTGCCGAGAGATTCCCTTGAGCTGAAACCCTTGCTTTTCTCACCTGTCCTACCCTCCTAAGCGTTTTCCTCTTGTAGTTCTCACCATGACTGGTAGTGGCAGTAATGGTGGTAGAAGTGCTAAGAATGCTGCTATTGCGTAAGAGTTGAGAAAATAATGAAGGCATGGCCATGACCAAAGTGTTTCTAACTGATGCTGCTGTTGAGTTCAGAGATAGCAGATATTTGGGGCTGGAAAGTCTCCTTTTTGCCTATGTCTTTATGTAATGTACTTTCATGGTGTTCATCTGCAGCATTTATTTTAGTTTTGACTTCTCTTGTCCCTTTTGGACTTAAAAATAAACAATCATAAAACCAGCCACATAGTAAATGTGGTATCCCTTTATTAATCACCTCAGGGCTTTACTGAAATCTAATGTAAGCAAGGACCTTTTAAGGGAAGTAGTTACATCCTATATCACTTCAGAATGCAGCCAGTTCAAAAGAAAAACAAGCTCTGTATGCAAACAATCCCATTTTCTAGTCTCAAGTACTTTTCTGTGAAAGATTTTGACTTCTTGCTATCTTAGCTGTGAAGAAAGGGCTGATAATGAAAGCTCCACATGGGTTGGGGCTAATAGAAAATAATTGGAGATAAAGTAGCCTGAGTAATAGCTTAACTAGCTGCTGAAACTGGAAATAAAAAGCTGCTTTCCTCTGCTGAGTTAAGTTGATCCTCTTCACAGTAGCTTGTGTGGTGCTGTGCTTTGGATTTGCAGCCACAACGGTGCTGATAACACAAGGTTGTTTTCTGTGATTGCTGACACAGAGTCGAGGTCTGCTGCTCCCTCACACTGCCCTGCCAGCAAGTAGCCCTGGGCTGCAGAGAAGCTGGGAGGGGACAGAGCTGAGACAGCTGATTCCAGCTGAATGAGGGGATATGCCATGCTCACCATACAAACTGGGGGAAGAAGTAGGAAGGGGGACACATTTGGAGTGATGGTGTTTGTCTTCCCAAGTCACCATTACATTTGGTGGGACCCTGCTCTCCTGGAGGTGGCTGAACACCTGCCTTCCTGTGGGAAGCAGTGAATTAATCCAGAGCATTTTGCTCTGCTTGTGCATACAGGTTCTGCTTTACCTATTAAACTGTCTTTATCTGAACCCTTAAGTTTTCTCACTTTTAATCTGATTCTCTCTCTCACTGGAGTGGAGCGAGAGAGCAAGTGGCTGTGTGAGGATGGGCTGCTGGCTGGGATTGATCTACGACAGCCTTTTTCCTTCCAACTTGAATGTAAAATGTAAGCTGTGGTCTCAAGCAACATGGTGATTTTTACTATTTCTAATAATGGTAAATGAAGAGAAGGGGAAACAATTGAAAACACAGCAATGTTTTGTATGTAAACACTTGAAATGAATTTATTTTTTAAAAAATCATTTTTACAGTTGAATCATACAGTATTCTTCTGTACGCCTTAAAATAAAAGCCTCCAGCTTTTAAAAATGCTTCCCAGTACAAAAGTGCTAATGTAAAACGGTAGCGTTTATGTATAGAAACCATCACTACACATCACTAAGTATCACTCTAAATAGTCTCTTCACCAGTATCAAGGTGTGGAGAAGAGATGGAAGATAAGACTCCAGAATATTTAAGGGCTTTCTTCTTCCTCTTACAGTTCAGTCTTCAGGAGCTTCAGCGCTTTCTGCATATTTGAGTACACTAGAAATGAAATATTCATGCATGTTATTTTTGCTGCAACTTCCTCTGCCAGCAACCAAATATGCTGCAGAGAAAATGTCATCATTATTAAAGCTTTTAATCATGTGCCTATTGCTATAGGGATTCAGATGCACTTACTCTTCTGAGCAATTTGTGAACGTCATGGGTTTAATTTTTACTAGTGAGAACATTGATTAATGCCAACACAGGGGCAGAGACTGGAGCTGTGCAGCAGTGAGGGATGGCTGTAGCAAACATCTTTCCCTGCTCCAAGAAGGTTTCCTCACCTGGCCTGTTGGGACTTGTGTGTGAATTCTCACCGTTGCTTGCAGTGAACGCTGCTGAATTATGCAAGTTCCTACTGATGTATGCTTGCTTTTAAAACAGATGGATGCTCAAAGCTCCAGGGCTCTGCCATCATTTTCTTCATCTCACTGAGTTTAAGTCTAGCATCCTGTATAATTTTAATCCCAGTTAAATGTCTTTCAGCAAGTACTGGTGGTGAGAATCTGTAGTGCCTGGTGTTATTCCTTGTCACATGAAAAATGTGACTGCTTTCAGAATATTTCCAGAATGTGTCAGAACACTCTACTTACACAATGAAATGTCAGAGGGCTCATATGCGTAGAGGCGGTTTGAGTATCTTCCAGTAATATCTGCTCTCACAGTCAGGGAAGGATCTGGGAAAAAAGGGTGAGAGAATTTGTAGAACCTTCAAGAAGAAGGAAATAAAAGGAAATAAATCTTTCTGCACTCCTGCTTGCTTCCTAAATGTGTCTGTGTAACATGTCTGCTTCCGTTAAGAGATATTTCTAACAGGGTTTCTGACATTTCAGTTTTAAGTATTTTGTTTATAGGATTATTAGGAATGGGATGAGCTACCCACTCCAGTGGCTGTGGCATCAGCCATTGAGGGAGGAATGCTGGACCTGTGAAGCTGGGTGGTATTAATCCACAAAACCAACTTGAACTTTTATATTTCTCATGAAATAAATTCCTGTTAATCAGCCTGGGGATTTGAGATGCATGGTGCAGCAGGAGCTCTGTGCTGAGATCAGCTTTGGCGCTTGAGGTACTCACCTATGAACAAAATCCGAGGGACGTACTGGCCATCAGGGGCAAGATTCTTGTCTGTGGTTTCATACTTAAAGAAAGCAGAGAAGGTTCCTAGTCAAGGAGGGCATGTTACATAAATATTTTATTCCTTCAGTGTACTTTGTATTATGAAATACAGCTCAAATAATATATTTTGCAGTTTAAGAGATTCATTGTTTGTGATGCAGGTTTTTAACAGCTGGAATTGCAAAGTAGTAACAGTTCATATTATTATTAAACTTTACATTCCCTCACATTCTGAGTTTATGATAGCTACAAATGAAAAAGCCTTACTATGAAATCTCTTATGCTTCAGCAGTGGCCAGTTTTCTAGCCAACTCCAGCTATTAAACTCAAGTTAGAGAAGCCATAATGAAAAGCAGAACTTTGTCACTTTCACTTAATTAAGTGTAACTGGGGAACTTACCACAAGGTTCAGGAGAATGAATTTTTCAGCCAGTTTCTGTATATCTTTGTGTTCAGCAAAGACCTTCTTGAGGGCTAAAGTAGAAACAAATAGGAAAGAAAATAAAAAAGATGCCCTTGAGATATATTGTCCTCCAGAAAGAAATTCAAACAAACTGATGAAACAAAATGAGAATTTCCAGTTTACAAGTGCAGCAAACAAAAATTTTCAGTTCATTCCATTAGAACATGATCCATTCATTTATGTTCTGCATTAAAGAGTAATTACAACCGTGCGAAATGTCCCATCTTCCTTCAGAGAGTACAGCTGGCTCTCAAATTTGTCTGCTTAGGTTTGAATTTGAGCATTTGACCCTTCAAACCTCCTGTTCTACTAGACCTTAAAGCACTTGATAATACAGCATATAGGGCTTCAGACTAAAATGTTTGGAAGCATTTAAATGCTTGTCCAAAGACCTTTCTGGAGTTGCTGGAGCTATGGATGGATGCAAAGATCTTGCCATGTGGATTGGCTTGCAGGAAGGAGGGCCCTCGGATAAATTCAAAAACACTGGGAAAAGAGCAATCCCAGTTACCAGAAATCTGGTAACTGGAAGAGCTCAGTTTTGGCCTGGATTCGTTTAGTCCCTGGCTGGATTCAGTCTCAATCACTGATGATATCAAGAGCTGAATATGGTCTCTCCAAAAAATTGTTATTTCTTGCTACTGGTCTTGCTATTGATTTTGGCCGATTGTGCTGTGAATCAAATTCAGATTTGTCAGAGGTCGAACCCTACTGACCTGTGCTCATTCCTGTATTCATTTTGTATCATGCAATACTGAATTACCATTTTTATTTTATTTTTACACATTGGAAAGCACCTTCGTGGTACAGTAACTTGAAGAACACTCCCTATGCTTGTGCAAGCTAGTACTACAAGCTAGTACTTCACTAACGTTTAAGCAGAACGGTGGCTAATTTTCTGTTGTTTTTTTTTTTTAAGCAACGTTTTCCCAGAAAATTAAAACACTATTTTTTTCCCCTCCCTCTCGAGTGCAGAAGTATTACCTTGGCTGTGTGGGCAGTCTTCCAAGTGGTGGATAATCATCAGGGGTTTCTGGCTGGAAAAGAAGAGCCGTGGTTAGGAGCGGGCGGGCGGGCGGGCGCGGGGGCTGGGGGCGGGCGCGGCGGGGCAGGTACCTGTGCTTGGCTCGGAAAAGCGCCTCCTCGTAGGTCTGCGTCCAGATGAGCTGGTCTCCCCAGCCTGCGGAGGGACAGGGGACAAACACACAAACACACACCCTCAGACAGCGCCTTACCAGCGGGGCCGGGGACCCCAGGTGCGAGCCCTGCCCACCTCTGCCGGGAGCGGCTCGGGACAAACCCGCTGCCAGAGGGCTTTAAATCGGGAATGAAGGAGTAGAGGGGCTAGGAAATATTAGGGAAGGTCTGGCAGAATGAGTTGCAAGAGAATTAAATTTTTAGAACAGCATAGTAGCTGAAACAGCCACAAGATTGCACTTAAAAAAAAAAATTGGAGGAGGGGTTTTTTTTTCAGTTGTTTGGGGTTTTTTACCTCTGGAGAGTGTCTGAGGCAGTTTTGGCTTAGCAGTAGTGTCCTTTGAATCCTTCTTGCCCGCATCCTTTGCCAGAGCACAGGAGATGACAATGAGCAGCAGGAACAAGGACAGGTAACTCTTCTCCATGGCTGCTCCTGGAACAGGTGAGAGAAAATCCAGGTGGTGGCGGTGCCTCCCAGATGGCTGCTGGCGGCGAGGCTCGCAGCAATGAGGACAGGACAGGTAAAGCTCAAGTCACAGACATGCAGCGGGGCGAGTCAGGGCTGAAAGGAGCAGCTCCAGGCAGGGCCCGAGGGCACGGAAGAGTCAGGTTTGCTCAGCACAGAGCCCTGAAGGACCCGGCTGCTTCCCACCCCCCTGGCCATGCCATGGGGCTATGGCCTTTTTATGTGTGTGCTTGTTAGCTTCTTCTTTCTACGTATATTGAATATGCTCAGGAAAATAACTGTGTTACAGCAATGCCCAAAATCCTTGCAAGTCCTAATAAATTCACAGTTCTACCTTGATCTCCCAGTGCTGGAGTAACCCAGCTGTAGGTACTGAAAATTAATTTGTCTCAGCTCTTCCCCTATTTTGCTGTGAGAATAACTCAAATGAGAAGTCAGAATGTTTAACCTAGGCTTTACAATGAACATTAGCATAGACACAGCTTAATGGTGTTGTTGAAGCTTCCAATCCTGATTTTTCCCTTAAAAATATAATCTAATCCTTAAACCCAGCAGAATTTATAACAAAAAGAGTTGGGAGGAGTGGTTGTGTGGCCAAGTGAGAACTGAAATGGAGTTTGAAGGTGAAAGCAGCACAAAGCAGAGAACTTTTCCTGAGCCAGACTGGGGCATGGAAATGAGACAAATCTGATGGAAAGCTCAGCATTTCAGCTAGGATGTTTCCCTGAAGGGGGAAATCATTTCAGCAACATGACCCTATGTTTTCTCATTACATTTCCTCCTAGAAACTAGAACCAATATAATGGGTACAAAGAGAAAATTTAAGATATCCCAAAAGCAGTGCAGAACATTGAAAAGATTCATGTGAAAAAGAAAAAAGGAAAAAGAAGCCTACACAAAAAACCCTCACTACAGTAGGCTGACTATTTTTAAAGTTCAGACAATGAAAACTGGACTCCAGGAAAACAGAAATGTTTTTCCAGGTAGGAACTGCAGGAGGAGACACAAGCTGAGTTTCCACGAATGATACAATGCTCTTTGCTAGTGGAATGTCCAATAGAGCTCAAATATCCAGAGAGAGCCTGCTTCAAAGGTATGAAATAAAACTTTTACAGCAGACTGCTTTTTCTGCCCCAGGAAAAGTCTCCTTGGCAAGGAAGAAATTGCATGAAGTTCAGTTAAACTCTGGATTGTCAGGGTTGCCTCAAGAATTGTTTTGGCTAGAGCTGTATGGCAGAAGTAATGCTTCCTTAGAAAGAAAATAAATAAAAAATATTGGACAACCAGGAAATCGAAGATCAGGCACATTTTAGGCTATTGTAGAGGCAGCATGCAGAATGTAAAAACAGAGGAACATTAAACCTGCTCCTTAAAAACTTTGCTTCTGGAAGACTATGTGCACTTTTGGAGGGCTTTCCAAAACAACCCCTCTCCTTTTTTTTTTTTCTTTTTTTTTAAACCTGCAAAGCCAATATTTCTCCAGACATTCTCCTTCATAACAAGCTGTGCTAGACTGTGCCTGCTTTGCTGCAGTCTTTCCACTGCTCACATTCCCCATCCCCAGCGAGCTCAGGCTCAGCTCTCCCGGGTACCTGCTGAAGCAGGGAGTGTGCAGTGCCTTACCTTGTTTACTCTCTCAGTCGCCTGCCAGGATGCGAAGGTGTTCCTGGTTTCAGTGTGAGTGCTGCTGTTCCTACTGCCTATTTATGCACCTTCACACCCCAACTCCACCCACAAGCTTTGAATTTGAATACTACCTGAAAAGAGCTAAACTTTCCAGTTTTTCCCCACCAAAACGTTCAGAGTTAATTTTGTAATTAAATAACATTACCGTTTCCTGTCAGATACTGTATCTAAAGCTCAGAGACATTTCTGTAGACTTTTGGGATATTTCTTACAAGGTGATTTTAAAAGATTGGCAAAGATCCAAGTACAGGTAAGCTTAAGTCAAGACTCCTGATTTGCCTGAAGAGTGATTTGTCTTTTTTTGATTGGTTGGAAAATCAGTATGGGTTGCTGTCCTTTTAGTCCTTAGAAAAAGTTAATTGATGACTCAGAACTGTGGATGTTAATTAGATAAATAACTGTGCACATTATACAGATATGTGTGTACACACGCACATATAACAGCACACAGAATTGTAATCAAACCTAAAAGAAGGTTTGTAAAGGTCTCCACAAAAATGTATTTGGAAGCTTTACTAAAAAACTGTGTTCATAAGCAGAGATCTAAGCCAACATTTAATTTAGATTCCACAATTAATTGATTGTGTAGACATTTATTTTTAATTACAACATGAACCCAACCAATCATCTTAGATTTCAGATACACATACAGTACAGTGTAATGCTCAGGAAAATGAGACCTGGATGGTCATTCCCACTGCTGCACTGACCACACACAGTCCTTCCCCAGAGGTCAGTGCAAGTGTGTGCTCAGCAATACATGCTGAAACTATGGTATGTTCTCCTGCTGCATGCCTCATATATTTCAGTGAGATTAAAATCCCGTGTTCGTGGGCAGTGAGTGCTTAACATTTTTCAGCTAGGTAGATGAAATCCATCAGATATGGGTTTTCCTGTTTGAAATTCACAATGCTGTCTGATGGCTGCTGAAAGCACCCATTTGTTACAAATATACTTGAGAGAATTAAGAGCTTTGGATCTTAGTGTGGATTTGGCTTGTTTTTTGTATTTTTTTCATGAATAATAATTAGGAAAACAAAGTTCAGAAGCGAGATGGTGAACTCTAGCAAAAAAAGTTATTGAGTTCTACCATACTTTGCTTAGCTGCTTGATGTAAGGAAGGTGAAAGCAAAGCTCCCAGGCATATCAGTCATTTTAACTGCCCTTTCTGTATGTTTCATGAAATAAGGATGTTTTCCTGAGTGAATTTGCACATAAATTTCTTCTTCTCCTCCAGCACTTGTCCCTGAAGATTTACTCCTACATTGTCTGTCTAAACTACATTCACTCAGCTTTTCTTCCAAAACAAACACCAAAAGAACAAGGTCCATATTTGGACATGGGACCACTCACTTTGGACAATTTAGGTTACATTCTAAATCCACTTTAGTGCAGATGTAGAAGTTAACCTTGGCTACCCATTTTGATCTCAACTTAGACAATTCATAATTGTAATTTAACACAGTCTTGCTGACTCTCTTCTCAGGTCACATCTAAGAGCATTTGTTAATTTTAAAGCCTGTGAAAGAATTTTAAATTGCTCTCTGGTGCTATGAAGAGATAATAAGCAGGTGGGTTCTCATTCACACACCTTTATAATAATAATTGGGTATTGTCTAAAAATGCATCCCCAAAGCCAAGCCCCTACCTGCTTCTGGCACCAGCCTTAGATGTATCTCCATTTCATTTGCACCCTTGCTTTCTCCTGTTTTCAGGGGATGCATTTATCTTTGCCTGTGTCCACACAGGCTTGTCCTGCCCTGACAGAACTGTTTCCCATAAGAGTCTCAGTAATTCAAATACAGCTACTCACAGGGGCTTCCCTGTCAGCTCAGACCCAGTCACCTCGATGCAGATAGTTAGGCTCCTTTCCAAACCAGCTTTGTGCCTTGTTAATGAATATAGGAGGGAGCTCAGTCATTCCCACAGCTCCCTGCTTGGGCCCTGAGACTGAGCAATACCCAGCTGCTAAGTTTTCTTCTGGCCTTTTTTAATGGGCTACTTTCTCTGCCTTAGTCAATAAATCCTGCAGGAACTGCCCCAGAGAGTTTCAAACCAAATTGGACTATTCCAGAATGTTTTCCTCCTTTGTCTATAAAGATGTGGTAGACTCTATTGCTGTTAAATATTAACATCTTTATAAAACTAGTCATCAGATTTTAATATAATTTTGGTTCCCGTATTCTGAGGTGCCTTTGTTCATTATGTTATACAGAAATTTGCAAGCTTCAAGTGGCTGATGTTGTATCTGTTCTGAAGGCATTTTCTATGTGCTTTGTTTTTTCTTGTGTTTTGTAATACAGAAGTTTTAGAATTCAGGCATTTCCCCTAATTTCATAGTAAACACATGTTTCCAAGTCTTATGATATACTGCTTAGAATAAATATCAGAAATTTACATGGGAGGAATGAGAAGTAATGAAGGACCTGCATAGTCAGTCCCACACTAGCAGTGCTCTGAGTCAAAGCCAGAGACAGACAGATCTGGAAATCATCAGTCTTTCAGTGTTCTTACAGTAGTAGTATATTGTAAGACGTAGTGGCTGAAAGCAAAAAAATTTATTTGAGAACTGGTCAAATTTTTGTTGACAGTGCTTTAACCCCATACATGATTTTTATCACCTGAAAGCTCTTTGGATGAAATTTGACTATAATTTTCTAGGAAGCCTTATACCCCAAAATTTAGGAGATGAGACACCCTCTTACATCTATGACAGATGCGGGTTCCATTTTGTTTCCTTCTTGCCCTGAAAGACTTCAAATCCTTTTTATGAATATTATAAGTAGATGCTGTCTGGATTGGGATATGCCACGATGATTGATGTCCCTGGTCACACATGCCAGGACTGTTTATTTGTGTAATAGGCATTTATACTGGAGCAGGCACTGAATCCCAAGCCTGCTCAGTTGTGATCTGTTAGGTAAGAAAGTGATTTTTATCACACTGGCTCAGGAAATATTTGCTAATACTTGCAAATGGAAAGCATTACTAAAGGAGAAATTGGTGTCTTATAAGTGGTCTGGATATTCCCTTGGGAGTTGGAAGGCCATGGTTCAACCATCCCCAGTCCACTTTATTTTCATTACAGAGCCACATTTCAATATATGGCTGGAAGGACAAAAGTCCAACAGATTTCTGTTGCTGAACATTTGGAGCTGGTAACTGGAGCTCAGGTAAATTTTTGCTAGGAATCTGATGATTTGACCTGAAGGATAATGGTTTTCCAAAATATGTCAGCCCAACGTGTTCCTACTTTTCGTTGGATAAATGACTCAATTAACTTGCAGTACCTACAGTTTATTGGTAATATTTTTTGGCTAACAGAAGAGATGCTAAGGATTTAAAATGTGATAATCTGACTCTTTAATTACTGCTTGCAAAACAAAAGAGCAATCTGTGAGGATTTTGATATCTCTGGAGACATTTTTTTCCCACTTACATGTGGATGTTTATAATACAAATCACCGCCACTTGATACAGGCTGTCATGAAAAGCGTGGAGCATCCCTTACAGAGTTTTAGATGAAGATATGGGTTTGTCATGTAGCCAGTTCTTATCCCATACTTCATTTTGAGTGTTGATGTCTGGAAGGCATTGCTGAATGACACATTTTAAAATCACTAAGTCATTTGAATATTAAGTACATATTAAATGTACTTGCTCTTATATTGTTTAATGCCCTTTTCACAACAATAAGGAAACTGTCATGGTCTATTACACCAAGGAGTTTCAAGGTTTCCAGCATATGTGGAACTTCATTGCTCAGTTGTGTTTGGTAAGAGAAAGCCTGATCCTGGTAGCATTTAGATTTAATTTTGAAATATTTTTTTTCCATCCCACAGGGAAACAGCAAATGGTGAAGAGGAATTCTGTGATGAGAGGGACTGGGAAGCCGAGGTTGTGCCACAGCCTGTGAAGAAAACTCTTTATCTGGTCTTCTTAACTGGGCAAGTCAGTTGTGATCAATAATGCTTCATATCTGAAATTTTTATGCTGAAGTAAATGCATTTTAATTAAAATAATAAAACATAACAAAAATTTAAAAATAATAAAAATTAAAAAGCTAGTTCTATCTAAAGCCAGAAAATTTGCTGTACTACAAAATTAAAGCCAATGATGCCTTCCCTGTTTGAGTAACTGATATCCAACTTTAGGTATAACTTGAAATCTGTAAACCAGCAGTTCCTATTTTGTTATACTGTAATAGTTGGGAGCAGTGGGGAAAGCATTTATGTTTTGAACAGCTTATTTTTGTACTTAGTATCATATGGGCATTTTTAAAATAACCCCTTTCTGTTAATTAAGTCTCCTTCTGTTTTTGGCCTGCCTTGATCCTTAGATGCTAAACTCTATTACAGGCAAGTAGCTGAGCCACAATGTTCATAATTCAGTGAGTCTCCCAGAGCTGCCACCTTGTTGTGACCTCTCTGTAGGCCTCCTTTATATTAATTGTTCTTATTTCAAATTTGTGTCTGTTCATCTGTAACCCAAATCCTCTTGTTTTCCTAATGCTTTGCCTGAAAGATCAGAAACTTTTGGCTTCTAGTGAGTGTCAGTGACATGATGTCCCAGATCTGACTCCAGAATTCATGGTCGTTAAGTAATAATGGATGGGACTCTCTTTATTCTTGCTAACTTACCTGAAAGTTTGCAAAGATAAAGATGAAGGATTCCATCCTGTTCTTTTTAGTTTTTGGTTTTTTTTCAATAAGCAGTAAACACATCTCAGTGAAATTCCAGCTGAAACCACTGACAACAGCTTTCTTAGCCCCACTGTTGCTCTGTGCTAATATATTTTTTTTAATATTGCTTTTTCTTTAGGGCCAATATCCCAATCAGCACGACCTCTGCAATGAAATGTATGCATTTGTTCTGCTGAGTTTCTCTCTTTTCTGGTGGTGTTGGTCTTTTTCTCCAAGCTGTGCAGACTCTTGTGGTGTTGACACTCTGCATGATGTGCTCCACAGAACCCTTCGTCTTCTCCCAAGTCCTTGACATTGCCTTGGCTTGTGTATTCATCACAGAATGTGCAGCTTTAGTCAGCCACACAGACTGCACAGTTTTAGTGGACTCTGGTGCTGAGTCCTTTCTGCAGCAGCCCTCACAGCTGCCATGTCTTAGATGTTCCACCACATCCAAACATGCCATGGTTTTTCTCTCTCTGCTTCAGTCTGAACTGGGTGGGGGTCTCTGCAATATAGCAGTCTCATTTCTGAGATGGATTTTCCAGATCCTGAATAGTATATTTTTATTTGGGTCTCAGTGATAAAGTTGTAAAATTAACTCCCCAAAAGTAGGTATAAATCCTCTATGTTTTCACCTTCTTATTTTACTTTCCCCCCCACTTCTTACTTTTTCTTTTTTTGTGGGGGGAGTGTGAGGATTGTTTTTTCATCTTTGCAAATAGTTTACCGCTGGCACAAGTTACCTGGAGAAGTCTTCTGTCAGGTTTCAAAGAGTTGTTCAACAAACTTGTTTGATTATTAATACCATTAATCATTATGCACTGGGATGGAGTTGGAAAGAGTACTTTTATCCTGCTGGACCTTCAACATGACCTTTGAAATAACACAGCACCCAGTTCCAGCTGCTTCATGTTGTGAGGTGCTTCCTAATGCAGAACATACTTCTGAAAGCTTCTCACTACAATCCTTGTCTTCAAATATTGACATAATGTAATGCCTTTTGTTATACAGTATTCTAATGACGTGTTGCAGACCAGTGCATTATCAGCAGGACAAATAAAGTGAGGGCACATCCACCATGCTGAGTCCAGCTCTGAGCTCCCCAGTAAAGGAGACATGCACATACTGGAACAAGCCCACCAAAAGGGTTCAAAAGGTGGTGAAAAGACGGAACATCTATCATTTGAGGAGAGGCTGAGAGAACTAGGACTATTCAGCTGCAGAAGAGATGGCTCAGGGGCATCTCATCAGCGTGTATCAGTACCTGATTGTGGGGACCTCCTTGTCCAGAGGAAGGCCACAGAGATGATCAGAAGGCGGGACCATGTCTTCAAGTGACTGATTTGGGGTTTTAGCCTGGAGAAAGCTCTGAGGAGACCTTACAGCATCTTCCAGTATCTAAAAGGGCGGGCTACAAAAAATCTGGAGAGGGACTTCTTTCAAGAGCATGTAGGAATAAGACATGGAGTAATGGCCTTAAACTGAATGAGAGTAGATTCAGATTAGATATTTGAAAGAAATCCTTTAAAAGGGTAGTAAAACTATGGGACACATTGTCCAGAGAATCTGGAGATGCCTCATCCCTGGGAGTGTTCAAGGCCAGGTTGGATGGGACTTTAAGCCACCTGGTCTAGTGGAAGGTGTCCCTGCCCACATCAAGAGAGTTGGAACTGCAAGGTCTATAAGGCCCTTTACAACCCAAACCATTTTATGATTCTTTGACTCAAGTAAAGAAGGAAAAGCCAGACTCTTCTCTGACATCAAGTGACAAAGATGAGAGTCAGTTAAAATTCAGGAAATTACATGCAAATACAAAGTAGAATTTTTTTCCTTTTTAATGTGAGGATGATTGAAGACTGGAACGGGCTGTCCAGAAAAATTGCAGAATCCCCATCCTTGGACATATTCAAAACTCATCTGGGTATAGCCCTGCGTAACCTGTTGTAGGTGACCCTGCTTAGAGCAGGGGACTTGGACAAGACAGTCTCCAGAGGTCCCTGCCAAATTCAAGAATTCTGTTATTTGGTGAATCTACATATGTAGTATGTATAACAGAAAAGTTAAATAATACAAAGGTGAACTTATAACTGAACCCACACATATTCTACTCTCAGCTACACCTGATCTGTTGACCAATATGAGCTAAATTAATGGAAAAATGCCATACTATGGTCACAGGTTAAAATATTATTGCTGGAACTGTAATGAATGGCTATTAACATTTACCCATGAGGTGCTCATGTTTCACTATGGTGTGGGTCATACACTGTACAAATACAGTTGTAATGTCCCTATCAGGATGGCTAGCTTGGAGTGAGTTTAGGCAACGTGTACTTAAATTTTTGTTTAAACTCATGGTCTGGAAATGGTAAGCACACCCCCACAGGTGGTGACACTAAGCAAGCAGTATCAATTACAGGGAGCTGATAGAGGATGGGTGTTCCCATTCTCCTGCTGGCACAGTTCCAGCTGATGGCTTGATGATAACGTGGCTCTATCTAGCCATTCAAATGCAAAAGCGTTCATTTAAAATTGCTGGTTTTAAATTTTTTTTTCTGGAGGTGGCATAAGCAAATCCTAAACCTTGTGAAATACTTGGTGGTCAAAAGGCTGATATATGTTTCAGCTATGCTTAGCACAGAGGCACAGGAGCTGGGGCAGGGCAGTCGTCTCTCATTTGCCCTCCCTCTCCACAAGGTCATTCCAGCAGCTGACAATGACTGAAATAGAAGCAAGCTTAAGTACTGTGGTCTTTTTGCATCCAGCTGTTCCCCATATCTAGCTGTATCACTTGGAGATTCCCTGGGAGGTAGAGAATTCCCACATAGTCAAGTCAAAGGTAGTCCAATCTCCGTGTGCCAAAAAAATTGGATGGGAAAAGACAGAGATGTGTGTGTGATCTGAAAGCTGATCACTTAAAGGTAGACCACTTTATGAGGAGCCATGCATAAGTAAAAATGCACATACTGGAATTCCTTTGTCAATTATCTGTTAGGAGCCATTTCTGCTTTTAACATGTCAGAATGAGAAGAAAAAATAAAGTGTAATTTCTTGGTTTGTGTTGAGAGACCTGTAGCTGTCCTGCTATAGCTAGCTAGGTTTTCAGAGTTGAATGCACTGAGTCATTGTAAACATCAGCAGGTTGGGATTTCAGCTCCTGCCCTCCTATTTCATATCATGCAGCTGCTGGAGCTGAAGAGCAAACAGGCAGCTGGTGGAGAGCTGCCTGCAAGCAGCAGCCTCCTACATTCTGCAGGTGTTGCTGGGCAGAAGTAACTGGGGACCAGCTGGTAGCACCCACGTCCTTTCTGGAATGAGCAGAGGGGATATAAATCAGCAGCACAGGAAGAATGCAGGAAACGCCTGTCTTTGCTTGGCTGTTGTGGAGCTCTGCTGTTTGCTGCTTCGGTGGGCTGGTTAGCAGGGCTGAATCCAAGCTGCTAGTTCAGGACACATTGCTGATCCCTCCAGTGATCCCAAGTTTTAAATGTCAAATATCTTATAAGAAAAGTTAGAAAGCAAGCTGAAGGTAATGGATGGCAGTCATGCAGATTATATCAGTCATTTGGAGAGAAGCAGTTATTCAATGTTATGTTCATGTGGTTACAACACACCAAAATACCATATGGGAGTCAGTAATTATTGCTATTATTTTCATTACAGATTTATATGGCAGGTGCTACTTTCACCTGGTTCATATGATGATTAAATAATAAACTGTTAACAGCTTATAAGCTCCACTGTCTGTTTCAGCTCTCTGTACTTTCTAACTGAAAATCCTAAAATGCTAAAATTTTTTTTGCAGTTTTGGATGAGCTTCATGTGGACACTTGGATATTGCAAATATCCCACTGTGTGTATGTAGAGCTGTTCTCTATGGTTTGGAGCTGAGACCTTTGGCATGATCTATAAATCTTTGTTTTTCCTCCTCTTTTAGAAGAAAAAGAATCTATCAGATGGTCAGTTCAACTAAGGATGCCTTCATAGTTTTAAGAGGTGTTCCTATACTTGCATTTTTTTTTCTATTCACCAATAAGATTGTCACACCTGTATTTTCTTGCCAGCTTCCTGGTTGATGTGTGCAAGAGATCAGCATCTAGCTTGCTTGAATTCGTTTCTCATGTACCTGTTATGCAGAACCAGTCCTACTTTTTGGTCTAGACTCTCCTGGTTCAGCCCAAAAAATAAACAGCATTCTTATAGCTGGTAAATTAAAGTAGAGTCATCATAAAAGCCTAAGAATTACTGTAAAAAGTAGCAAGCTGCATCTTGAATTTTGAGACCATCCTTTTGGTGATTGACACTGCTATGTCAATGAAACTTAAGCATGAATGCACCATAATAATAAGAATTTTCTAACTGTCTCCTTGAGTCAGTCAGATCGGTTTTGAAATAAAACCAACCTATTTTTTTTTTTGTTAAATATAGAAAATGTAGGAATATAAAACTCCTGATATGAGTAGCTCAACTTTTTGACTATTTCAGTTGCAGACTGTGAGAGTTTCTGGGAGATGCCTAAACATTGTGAGACACTCCAGCAAAGTTAGTGGGGCATTTTGCTGTTGAATGTGCATTTGTCTAGCAGAGCTTGGGTCTACATTACTCATAGGCTTTTTAGTTCCTTTGGGTTTGGGAAATGATGAAAAAGAATTTAATTTAACAAATCTTTTTCAGATAACTGACACATGCCTTGGAAGACTAAAGATGCTTAAAGGGGCACATGGTGTGATTCTTGGGGGTGTCGGGTTTAGGGACAGGAGTTGAACTTTGATGACCTTTGTGGGTCCCTTCCAACTCAGCATATTCTACATTTCTATGGCAGATTAAAAGAATAAAGTTATTAATTTAAAATAAGAAGTGTTGTATTCAGAAAGGTCTGGGGAAAATGAAAGTGGTGCTTTGTGTTTACAGGAAATTTAAATTGAAAAGCAAAATTGTTCCAGGGTTATTAATCTTACTGCACAATCATAAGGTTTTCTTCCTGTCACTAATGTTGCTCATGTAGAGAAAAATGACTCCTTTTGCTCTGCAGTACCTGATTCTATTAGCAAGGACCCCTCCAGGAAAGTCTCAAGAGTTTTGCCTTCATGAAAGCTCACCATGTTGCCATGTTTCTTTCCTGTTGCTTGTCTGGTGAGCAAACAAACCTTTTAAACATGCATTCAGTGATCTGGTAGATCTCAGTTGAGAGATTTCAGCTTCCAAATTTTTTATGCATCTGTCTTACTGCTATGTCTAAAAATTTTAAAGCCAAACTCTATTCTTGGCCACTTATCAAAAGGTAATTTTTAAATTATTGTGCAGGAATGCTAATGTTCAAGTCAGCCCTTAAGTGAATCTCAAACTGAACACCCTTTGCTTTTTCTGACTGCATCAGCTGGTATGATAAATTCAGCTCTCCTTGCAAAATGCTTTATATAGAAACCTTACTAGATACAATGCTGTGGTTCAAGTGGAAGATACATTGTGCTGGAGCTGAATTCTGTAAAGCCTTCTAACCAGTTCCAGTGCAGTTGGAGCTGCTCTCCAGTTTGCTTGGTTTCACTGAAATCTGCCTGGTGTGTGAGTCTCGCCCAGGATGACTCGCAGAGCTGGCGAGCAGGAATTTCTAATAGCAGTAGCCCTGGGTGTTGGTTCTCTGCTCTGTGGCACCATAGCAATTTGGGAGTGGCTTTGTTTAATTCATAATCAAAATATCCTACTTGCTACCTTTAGTTTGACTAGAGAAGCGGAGAGGGGGAGAGAGAAAGAGAGCGAGTCTGCCTGTGGCTTGTAACAGTAATGAGGTTTAAATATTACTGCAGAAAAATGACACAGAGTTTATTCTGTCCGTGAAGGAAAATACTCTTATTTTCTTATTGTGTGTCCTATGCAAGATGGTATTGCATTCTGAATGTGCTGGAGACAGTGTCCTAACACAGCTCTCAGTCAGCAATTCTGAGATGGATGAAAGTTAATGCTGGGCTTACTCTGCCAGTTGAACAGTAGCTTGCAGCTAAGTTGTACTAAAAATATTTCTGCAATTCTTCTAACAGGAAATGAATTGGATATAAAACTAAATGCAAAAAAAAATCTCCACCCTACAGTTTTAGGGGTTTTGTTATATTATTCTATGTTTTTGATACTGTGTTATTTGCCAGTTCACGCTAAATAATTAATTTAGCAAAAATATTAATGAAAGACCCACCAACATCTCTTTGTGCATTTGCTACAGGTGCCAGGTTTGATAATTTGTAAAATAAGTGCATATTTTGAGGTTGGAGTAATAACACTTGTTCTTTGTTTGGGCGACAGCTATCCCTGCCCTTGGGCCTATTCATAGGGTCTGCACCATGAAACTTCAGAATGACAGCACAGTCAGATTCAGGCTACTCTTCTTTCCTTCCTTCATTCATTCTTTTTTTTTTTTCCTCAGGCTTCTGCAGAGGGGTGAAAACTATGATTTAGGCAAGGTATTTAAAAGGGGTGACCAGGGATCCGGAGATTTATTTGTTGTCAACCAAACATTTTAAATTTAAAAAGTGCTTGATCAAGGTCTTGCATTTTTGTGGTGTCAAATTGTCATTTTGAAATGAAAAAAAAAGATCTGTTTGGATATGAAATGTAAGATTTGTTGCAAAATTTCTCATTAAAGTAAAAATTTGTTTCGAAAAAGTAATTATTTTGGCTTCACTTCCCAAAATGAGACTGTCACAGAGAAATGCTTGTACTTGTGGAGATTCTCAATGTGAATACTTCTCTAAGTGAAAGCATGAGTCCGTTACAAAGTCTATGTTTTAGAAAGGACTTAACCAGTTGAACAGTCTGGTGGGAGATTGGTAAAATGGAATTGGTTAAATCATAATTAGATGGGTGGGGTAAGATGTAGCATGACATGTGACATTTTAAATTTTCCATAAAGTCTCCCAGTCCTGGTAGAAAATCAGATAGTGGAATTTTGCCTTTTAGAGCAAAATTGAGAATTTAAGTACTACTTGAAGCATAGAGAGGCTTTAAAATTTGTTAGAACAAGAGATTCAAATTTTTGAAATTGCTATTTATTCAACCTGAAAGTTTAGGACAAAATGCCCCTGAATTCTGAGCAATTTTGGACTCAACACTTGGATCTATGACCTGGATTTGCATTTTGTGCCTACCATTACTAAGTTTACTTGTGACTTTCTACTAAGTCACCCTCATGTTCTTGTCGATAAGAAATCCTTTGTTAAATGTGGTTTAGGTGTTTAGCAGTGCACAATGTCTACAGCTTTTACCATTCTGAAGGAGTTTGTTTTGACATGAACCTGGGTCGTTCCAGAGTTTTTGTGGGGCATCTTAATGTGACATCTACACTTTGAATCCAGTTTTTCCTTGGGGCTCTACCATTTAATCCTCCAAAGATGAAATCAAATAACCGACTGTAAAGTTATTCACATAGATCAATGCAGTTATGAAACTGTGTCAATGAAACTGAGTTGGCAAACTTACTATTATAATAAAAAAGGGAGAAATTACATAAATGGAGATGTGAGAGCACAGGGTGCTTGTGAGGCTGATGGAGTCCCCTATGCCAGAGCTACTGGAGCAGAGTGTTGTTGTATGTACACACAGCAGTGGAGGAATTGGCAGGTCACAGCATAGGCACACAAACGTTTGGAAAAGCTTCTCCTTTTGAGTGGTAAATCTTAGCTTATCTGATATAATAATGTGCAAAAATTGGCCTAAGCACCACTGGAGGTATCTGTGACACAGGAGTGATCATACTGTCATTTTGACTGATGAGATGCACCAGGCTCACCATTATGGGTAATCAGTTAACTGCTTAGCCAAGTGCCTTCATTTCTAAATTCCTCTTCAGTCAATGAAGAACTTCCCCTTTCTTCTTGGGTGAGTTTTGCCATAGTGCTGAGTAGCCCTTCCTTTGTCAGGTCCATATGAAGAGTTTCGCTTCTGCCAGACATGGTTTTAAGGTTAAGCTGTCTGAGGTACAGCTTGTGTGTCATGTGTTAGTTGTGTCCTGGTTCCTTTCCAGTTTCTGGGGACTGGCTTTGAACAGAACCACCAGCTTAGAGTGAGATCTCAGCCTTTCCTCTGAATGACCTGGGGGCATGATGTGTTTGTGATTATAACTCTTGGTTTGAAAACAATGTGGCAGGGCAACTTTTTGTTACTGACTCAGGTTTTTAAATTCATCCTTAATTTTTCCCAGTTATAGTGATCTCAGTATTTAATAATCTTTTAAATGTTGTCCCTGTGTGACAGAATATGGAAGTTTAACTCAATATAATGCAGGAGTGTAGCAGGTGTGTGTTCAGGCATCCTGAACAGGATGTGCTGGCGGAAGTGTCCTGGAACTACCTTCCTCTTAATTCCTGCATTTAGCTCACTTGCAAAGCTAATTGGATATAGTTTCTTCATGTAAGCAGTAGCTTGGCTTGTACTTCCACTTTGTTTAATGACTAATCTCTTCCAATCTATATATGTTTAATCAGGAGATGACCTAGGTCAGATAATAAGTCTGCTGCAAATGTTCTATTTGCAGCATGTTGTGCTAAGCAATAGCAAATCTCTTGGGTATTCTTGTAATGCAAATCCCTTTCGAATCACTTTTACTGATGGAGAGAAAATGTGTCAGCTTGTGAGGGGCTGCCTGCCTATTCCTGACTGACTTGATGTTTTCAAGAAGTTTCAGGGAATAAATATACTCATGCTATATTTGTCCATGATGGTTTCAATTTGTCAAGCTGCTGCTAATTTAAGTTGCAAAGAACTTCCTTTAGTATTAAGCAATTATTTCTGGGTTGATTAGTCTTAAATAATTTGTCCTAAATCTTAGACCTGTGCCAAATCTTGTGTACTTTTATTCCTGTTGTTTACTGTTTCTATAAATAAAATCTCTATATATCATTAATATCTGATCCATAGATTTCAAATTGCCATGTCTGTCTGTCAAATCTACATTTTAAAAACATCTATCTATCTATCTATCTATCTATCTATCTATCTATCTATCTATCTATCTATCTATCTATCTATCTATCTCTTACACATGCAGACTCCAGAAAGGATAAAGGATCTTGCCAGAGCAGCGATGCATCTTTTTCAGTTAATATTTGGAAACAGGAAACAAGCTTCTTTTCTAGTGGCCATTTTAAACATTTTATATCTATTAAGACCACTGCTCACTGTTGCAAAATTGAAAATCCTCATGGACTTTTCTGGGTTTTTTTTATGAGGAGTGACATCAAGACTGTCCATCAGAGGGTCTTTCCATTGTGGTCATCAGGCAACCCTGTTCCTCTCTGTGTGAATTTATTCCGAAACAGTAAGCCACGCCTGGGACTGGGGACTGCCAAGTTGGATGAATCTGCCCCTCGACAAAGGACATGCTGTCTCATTACAGTGCCTAGCATGATGTCGATGATGTGGTTGGTGCTTGCTGAGATCACTGCTTCTCTGGTGAAGGGGAGGGCAGGAGGTCAGCCCTGCCAGCCCAGCCTGAGGGATGCCTCCGTGCTGGCTCTAATTGTGCTCCTGTGGCGAGGAGCTCAGAAATGAGGGACTAAACAACTGCACTAAGCTGCTGTGCTGGGAGGACTATTGGGAGGTTTTTCACATGGTAGCCTGTTCAACAAAGCCCCTAAATATACCCACGCTGGGGCATGGCTGTCGTTCTGACCCTGGCTGTTTGTTTCCTTCTTGCCTGATTATTGAAGATTAATATTCTGCCTTCTTGCCCCCTGTAATATTCTGGTCTTGAGGGAGCATAAGAAACAGCTTATCCTATCAAATGAAGTGATAGAGAATGATTCTTGAATGCTTGATCATTCTTTGTCATACTGTTTGACAGCTCTTTTTGTGTTGTAAATGTGCAGTAAGACCTTTGATCCCTGAGCTGGTCACGTTAAGTTCACTGCTCAGACTGAGGCCCTGCTGTGCATTCAGTGAAGGTTTTTTATCTGTGGAAAAGAATTAAGGGACACAGAACGCTTTGTGCAAACCAACCTGGGAGGACAGATGCGTTCTGGAAATGAAGCTGTGCCTCTGCAGAGGGAGTGGCGTTGCTGTGCAGGCTGGCTGCTGCTGCAGCTGAGCACAGCTTTGCCTTGCCCTGTTTGTGTAGCTGGGTGGATGCTGGAGACAAGGGCAAGGTGGACAGGAACTTGGACTGGTTTGGCCGCCGTGCACAGGGTCCTCGATGAAACACAGGAGTCATCATGTGGTAAAAAGGGAAGAAAGCTGCCCTGTGCTTTCTGTGCCAAAAAGGGAGAGTGTGATGGTCACTGGCAGCTCTTCCTGCCTGGATACACTTTTGTGCTGGAGGAGGAAATGAAAAGTCAAGGTGATGATACACGTGCTTATGGTGTGAACATCCTGTAGCATAGGAAAGGATGCTGCTGTCTCCCACAAAACTTCCCCCAATCCCTATAGGAAGAATTGCAACCACTCCTGACATGACTAACCCTGAGCAACTGCTTAGCGGAGCCCATGGTGAATAGCTGCATTGTGAAGGGCTTGGCTCACTTCTGCTCTCCTAGATGTTTCAGAAAGAGGGATTTCTAAATGAACATAAATAGAATTAGTAATATAATAAACCAATGACAAAGAAATGTTGAGCAACAATCAAAATTGTATGCAGGAGCTGGAAGTTTGCTGTCATGGATACATGCCCATTTCTGGGTTATTTTAATTGTGCAATTGAATTTATGTTTCAGAAAAGCACGAAGTGCTGTTTTGGTAAAAAAACCAAAACCTAATAATACCTATAGTTTAACCTAAAAATAAGTATTCTAATTATAGCAGTTTTTCTCTGATTGTGAAAATTCCTTTCATTTATGAATATTACTTAGATTATGTGCCCTGATGATACAATAATTTTCTAATTGCTTATGAGTGAAATTCACTGGAGAAGTATTTCCTTATTTATACTCCTTGCTGTGGAAGCTACATTCTTGACTTCTTTCATTCATTTACCAGCTCAATTAATCTCGGTGGCCTTCCTTTGGTCATGCCCACAATTCCTTTCCTTCTTCATTGCAGGAAGGAGCAAGGCATAGGCACAAACTGCCTACACGAGGAAGCTGCATGTCCTGGACATACGAGAGAAAGAGCAATGTGTAATCCCTGTAAAAGATTCCAGATTCCAGAGTTCCTTCCCTGGGAAATCTGTGCAAGGAAATAGCAGTTTAAAGTAGCTCAGATCAGCCTGTCTTTGATGTATTTTTTTTTCTTCTTCACTGGAGAAAAGATAAAGGCACATTTTGCACTGTTGTTCTTTACAGCCTGCGTCACTCCATCTTCTGTTGAGTAGGACAAGACTCTATGTTACAATATTTGTCTTAAATACCTGTCAGTGATGACTCTCCCTTCCCCAGGCAGCCACTGACAGCTGACTCATGCTTTTTTCCCTAGAGAATGACAGCCTCAAGGCTTTAATTTTTGGCTTAATTCTGACTTGAGTTCAGGAAAATATAATTTAAGCTATACAGAGGAATTTTTCAGTGAATAGTTTATCCTCTCTTTCTCTACTGTCTTCCAAACTCAGTCTTACTTTTGACATTGCTTTCTTTCATGTTTCTCCTCTTAAATCAAGGGAGTATAAACATTTTGTGCAGACAAGACAACAATGACCAGGATTGAGATGCATGTACACATTCTAAAAACAAATTAAAGAAGTGTATCACTGCTATGTTCCCTAATATGCAATGTTTTGTAATAAATTAACTCATGGTTTAGTAGCATGGGTTGCTAAATTTTAAAATCCCCACCTATAGTCCCTTTTGCTGTCTTATCCAAATAATTAGTTGAAACATAAAGATGAATTTTAGGTTCCATATGTTGTAAGTGGTTTTGTCAACATGAAGAGGAAATAACACAGCTATAAAGAGAGAATATATTTTTCAAGTTTAATGTGTAGAATGTCTACACTTATGTAAGTTGCTTATATAAGTTATCACTTACTTCATCAATTTGCACCTAAAATTAACAAAGAAATCTGTTTTATTCAGGATCTACTCTTGCCTAGCATTGTCACTTCAACTGTGTAAAAACTGTCCTTTATTAAACAAGCTAATTTCTATCTGCTGTTCTACTCTGGTTTCACAGAGTCTAGCTTATATAGGAGATAAGTTTGAAAATTTTCTGTAATGATCACACAGTAAATGCTTTGGTAACTGAGGATAATTAGAGATGTTTTTTGTTTCCTGAAGAGGTGCTTAAAGAAGTGATTAGAACCAACATATGCCAGGAGGAGGCAGCCTTTCTGTATGAAGCTTTTTATAACAAGAGATTATAACCACTCACAGTTTAGCTGCAGAAACACACTGGCAATATGTTTGATGTTTCATACAGTAAGTTTATATCCTTCTTATAGGTAATAAAATCAGTCATTAAAAATACTACCACCCAATATAGGAGAGACGACATGTTCCAAATATGTATTAGCATTGCATGAAAGCATTTGATGTGTAGGTAAATCACAGGCAGTGATAGGTCCTCATGTGCTTGTGCACACTCCCCTTCAGGTATCAGTAGGGAATTCAGGCATTCATTCTTCAAACCAAAGCACTTCATGGTAACAGTTCATCTGATTTTGGAGTAATACTCCTAAAGTAAGAGAAAAGAACTTGTAAGGAAACTTCAGGATTCCATAGCTAGGTGCACACTGAAGGCCTAGGCTCTGCTCTGAGGCAATTGTTGTTCTCCAAATAGAAGTTAGCTTCATATTTGGTAGATACAGTGCCAAGGCATTATTTCTCCTGCCACCTCCCTTAGGCTGTAGTGGATACTTTGCCCTTGAAATGTAAGCTTCTCCCTTTAACTTGTACGAGGCCAACTAGCATTTGGCTAGTAGTTAAAGTTCAGATAAGCTCATAACTATCAAGGGATTACAATTATTGTTTAATCATGTGTCAAAATGAGCCAAGGAGAACAATGATGACAGCTATCATAGCTTCCCTTCATCAAGGCAGAGCCAGGATTTTTGAGTGGAATAGTGCATTTTGCTTGTGCAGTAATCACTCACTTCAAGTACCATGTGAGGAGCATAATGGCCAAAAAAGGGAAATACGTTCATGTCAGCAATATATGCTGCTGTTGGGACCGAATTCTGTCCTCACTCCATGGAAACAGAGAATTGTTGGGTTGGGGAGGACCTTGAAGATCATCTATTTCCAAACTCCCTTCCATGGTCAGGAACACCTTCCACTGGACCAGGTGGGTCAGGGCCCCATCCAAGCTGGCCTTGGATCATCCATTAGAGTCCTAGTGAGCCCAGCAGCTGCATACAGACCTCTAATTCCTCCCATTTGTTCCCCTTGCCATGTGCGTCTGTGGACAGGCAGTATAGAGAGCACCCAGTTGTGTTGTTTACCCACAAAGGGGGTGGGAGCCATAATCCTGCCACCTGTCCTCCCCCCACCCCTGTATCAGCATGCAAAACAATCTACAGTTTCATAAGTGAAATACCCCTAAAATTATACTTTTTATTCCTGATTTATCAAGTATAGCCAATACCTTCACAAATTGTGCATACAAATATGTAAGATTTTTATTTTTGTCTGAGCTGTTTTGAATTATTATAATTACTTTTATTGGAGATTTTGCCTGTTTTTCAACTTTGTTGTTTCAAAATGTGGCTATGAGCCTGACATCTTTTTGGAAACTTGCCCCTATAGTTCCTATGTATTTTGATTATTTCCATGATTTATCAGTATACTGCCACAAACGTATTGACTCTGCATGTCTAGTATATATATATATAGTGTCATGCCAAAGTATTTACTGGCACAGGCAATGCTTGCTATTGTCAGACTTTGAGCCACAGTTTCTTTAAATGAATTTCAGCTTTACCTGGACACATGGTAGCTACTAAAAAACCTCTAGCACTGTAGATAGAACTGTGGAATTATGTTTACCAAAAGTATTTTGGGAATTCACTGTTTCTCAGACATTGTTACTTCTAGGTTTGTGGCTCAGTAGACCATGTTATGAAACTGTATAGCAGGAAGAATTTTCTTTAGCTTTCTTGGTGAGTCATCCTCTCAAAGGACACGTATCCTTTGATTTGTTTCAGTGCAGGAAGGAAAGGTTTTATCGTTTATGTGTTGGTTACAAAATTGTGGATGCTCTCTTTCATTTGTCTTAGCACATAGCTTTTTCTCCCTTAATTTGAGGAATTCAAATGACTGATAGAACAAACTCCACAGTCAGAAAGAGGTAGTGCTAATTAGTTGGTGTTTTTTTCCATTAATATTAACTGGATAAAGGCACCCTCAGTTCCATGACCTGCCACATGCTTTTTGTGTGGTCTTAACCAGCTTGTGTTTTAGTTCCTTCTCTATAAAAATATGGAAAGCTAAACATCCTTGGCTCCTGCAGCTCACTTCAGGGTAAATAACCAAAGGAGATGTCAGTCTCTTTAATGCTGCTTCTATTAAGGTAGGAGACCTTCAGGCAGCACACCTGCCTGTGGATACAGCTTTGCTTAGTGCTTAAGGTGTTTGGTCCTCTGTGCTCCAGAGATGCCCTATAGCTGTACCTAGGGCTGTACAAGTTCAGCTCACCATCTGTGCAGTCAGCACATTTGGTCAGGAAAGGCAGCCTGAAGGTATCCCCAGTGGTCATAGATGATCGTTAATAGAGTGCCTGCCACATAAACCCTTCAGACAGGTTCACATTTGTATTATTGCCTTCTAGAAATAGCATATGAAATAATGCTTATTCATTTAAAATTCTCTATGAGATATCCACGAAGCTGTTTCTTGGCTTTTATTAAAAAACAACCAACCAAATAATAAAGGTTTATTTTTCTTTAATGGAGTTGTTCTGCATCTCATATCTTTAGTCCAAGAATGCAGGACAGCCCATACTGCATTTTTGCTGGACTATGACTCCCTCTGTATTCATTTGTTTGGTAGGTAAATAAGAGAGGGCGTTTTTCCAATGAAGGAAGGATTTAATCTCCAGATCCAGGATAACTGCTGCTCTGAATCTTTGAATTCACTTTTGGGAATTCATTATGGGATTTAGGATTTTTTTTTTTTTAATTGTTAGGGTCGAGAGTATATGAATTACTGAGAGATAAGCCATTGAGGTAATATTTTTTCAGTTAGGGCAAAAATGCTCCTCAGTAGGAATGTATATATGAAAATGTTTGATAACATAATAGTTTCATGTATCAGTTGTGGAGTTGTCTTCCAAGTGAAGCAGTGGAAGTCTGGAAGATGCATGCTCTTCTTCTGCTCTTATGCTCCAATAAAAATGCTCAAGAGCTGTGTAAAATCACAGCCCCAACTACTTGTAGGCTTGAAGCAAAAATTCCCTTAGCAGAGCAAGGCTACTTTTCTCTCCATCCTATGCAATATTCCTCACCATAGGGTGTAGCTTCTCCTCCAGGCAGTCAGTGTTCTCTTCCCTGTATGCGAACATGAGCAGCGAGGCTGGTGGTTTTTATACATCCATGACCTTGTCTCTGCAGCTGGCTGAGTGCTAAACAGCACTCAGGGTGGGTTCCTGTGTGCCAGCCTTTTACAAACAATCACCTGGGGACTTGTAGCCAGGGTGTGCTAAGGAGTAATGAGTGATACCTCAGAAAGGTAACAGAAGACACAGTAGATCTTTCTGAAGCCATTTTAGGCTCTTTCTTAAAACAGTAACACAGTCTAAACACCAACTCGCTCCATGTGGAGTGGTGTCTTTTGAGTCCTGTAAGCTTGAAAATTATTGTATATGGTATCTTTTCTCTTGCTCACTGGTCAGGTACAAAGTGTGACTCGATGAATGTCTGGAGTTGGCATTATGGGGAAATTTCAAAATGCAGCTCTTGATATGGCAGTGTGAGCTAAAAGATTATTCTGCTCATTTGGGTTTTTTTCTAATTATGCAAAAATAGGGGAAGCAGCAGTTTTTGGGTGTCTTCTCTGATTCTAAAGGGATCAGCAAATATCTGGTACCTCATAAGAGAAAACAGTCTGCTGAAATAGATGGATTTTTAGTGACTAAGGAGTCAGTTACTTTAAAATACATGGTAGCAACCAAAGATGGAAGTGATGAATTGCACAAACATCTTAAGTAGCAAGGAAAAGGAATTAATAGATAGACTGCAAATTCTGTAGGTTTTCTGGTGGAAAAAAAAATATTCCTCCCCTTCTATTTGATGGGTTTGGACTTTTTAATTGCTGTGGAGACTATTTATTTCCTTCTGACTTATACTGTAGATCTCTACATCCATTTGAAAAAAGGAACAAACAAAAGGAAGCAGATCAGTGACTTGGCTGATACTGTGGAGGACACCTCAGCATTTGGAAATTTCTCTGTGTCAGCTTTTGGCAAGAACATGTGTAGTATATGAAACAAGCCTAATTATATCAGTCTTATTCTGCAAGACCATGTTACTTTTGCATTTTAAGTGCTGAGGTGTCCCACAGTCTCTCACCTCCACGGTACACAAAGGTATGGTGCCTTTTCTTTTGTTCTGTCAAGTGCAAATATTTGCACATGGGAAAATGCTTTAGCTCCACAGACCAATAGATCAGCCATCTGCCTGGAAAAGGGAACGCCTTTCTGCTCTGAGACGGATACACAGGGGAGGATCCTGTTCTGTCAGTTCTCAATTCCTGAGCCTCACCTCACTGACGTTAAGTCCACGTTTGTTTGTCTACTCTTGGTATGATTACACCAGATAAGTCCAGACAGTAAAGTAGAGACGGATATGTGAACAGGTGGCAGCAATTTTGCTTCCCAGAATATGTTGTGTTCATACCAAAGGCAAAACTCAGAGAAATCTTTTTGTATAAAACTTGGATTTCCACAGGTGATGCCACATTATGCCCATGTGAATATTAACATCTAAACATAGAAAATACAGGTTATAAATCCTGTAAAAGCACACAGATAGGTTTTCTCATCTATTGGTCCTTATACTGTGATTGAATTTATTCTGTGTAAAACAACTTCTGCTCTCACATACATATTTTCGGTCTTTTATTCTCTTACTTCAGCTCTAACCTGGTTATTTTAGTTCCAGATAACCAAGGAACAAAAGGAACAGTTTCCAATTCTTTCCTTAAGAAAGTGGAAAGTAAAGCATATAAATAAAATTCTGCCCACTAGTATTGTGAATAAATTTTTGTGGTGTGCAAACAGAAAAGCAGGGAATAAAAGAGGGAGCAGATTATCATGCCATTCATTTCAGAGGAAAAGAGGGGAAATAATCATGTTATGTTTGTTATTGAACAGGTTACAGGTTTACCATCTTATCTCAGAGCAATGAGACTTTAATCTGAGTTTTGTCCTATCAGCAGAAATATTACCTGGCAAAAGAGTCTTCAAAGAGAAGGCAGAAATGTAGTAAGAGCTCTAAAATTAGGATGAGTGTTGAACTAAATTGTGAATAAAAAATATGTACATACAGAGTATCTTTTGCCTGAATATCTAGCTCCACCAAAAGGACTCAATCTGAGTCTTTAAGAATCTCAAAAATTTAGTCCCATTTCTGAAGGCTGTGACTGGGAACAGATTTCATCATAGTACTTATGGGGATTTGAGAAGGGAAAGAAGAGGGTGAAACCCCCTTTACTTACTTTACAAAGAGATTTCATCTGACACAGCATAACTCGTGCCTGTGACATCTCTAGAAAGTGGCTACTCTCTGCTTTAATGGGTGGTTTGTTAAAACTGTTACAAACTTCCACAGCAGCAAATACTGTTCAAGGTTACAGATGCAATCATTATCAATAATACCTTTGGAAATGAATCTGGATTTTCTTCAAATATTGAAATAACATTCGCTGCAGTGTAAATCTGAAGGCTAGCTTTCATCTGACAATTAAGTCAGTGGTCATTGCATTGTTCTGAAAATTTGGTTATTTATTTTAATTCACATAGTTTTTTCCTGTCTGCTGGCTCAATATCAAATGCCAAAAATAAGAAGAACAACAGTAGCCTTCCAAGATTAAGATTTGAATTACTTGTTTCTTCCACAATTTCAATAAGTGGTAATTCTGCCATTTATTTCCTTTTACATCACTGAGGTGAGAGAGATTATGAAGTTAAGCTTTCCTGAGGTCAAGCAAGATCTGGACTGTGGTCCTGTATCACAAATTTTTTAGGATTCCAGCTTTGTGCATTCTTGACAGCCGCCTCTTTGCTTATGAATAGAATAAAGAACTTTAAACTGGATTTGAAGAGGGAAAGGGATAAAAGCAGGCTCCCTGGAGTTAAGTCTGGTAGTGGCACACAGATGTTTGTGGGACAGTGTGCTAGTGAGATCCTTTGGTCTGCCCTCTCAGTGGAGGTAGAAGATAGAGCCATGTGGCAGCAAAGACAAGGGTTATTGGTGTTGGAAACCACTAAGTGCCCGGGAATGGTCATGTAGGAATTAGGGCTTCTTCCCTCAAAGAGGTGGCAGGATCAATAGCCCAGCTGAAGTGCATCTTCACAATGCAAACAGCATGGGCAGCAAACAGAAAGAGCTGGAATCCACTGTGAAGCAGGAAAACTGGTGTAGGTTACTGTTAGAACCTTGGTCACTAAGAATTTTAAACTTTCTGTGATGACAGGTACTGACCCCCAGGAGAACACTGCATTTGACCTGAGGCTGTGGAAAAGGTTTCCAAAATTGAATAATAAAACTAGGATTATAAGTGTGTAGTTTAAATAAAACTGTGTAATATCACATAGTAAAAAACTTAGAGTTTAAGGTTTTAGAATATAGTAATATATATAAAACAAGATGGAAGTTTTAAGGTGGAAGCTAGTCCTTCTTCACCTTCTTCTTCATGGGTTTAGGTAATATTGTGTAATTGAATGAAAAAGTCCACATTGCAGGCCATGGGTGATTACTTATTTGCTTAAAAATAAAAATAATGTAGGTAGTGTTTATTAATTGGACAGTTTACCCTTAAAAGGCTTTGTAAAGAGAGAAATAGAGCTCCAGTTTTAGTTTGTTAGCTTGAAGTACTGTAGAACTCATGGTTTGTAAGACTGTAATATAGCTGAGAACCTTTGAGTCCGAACAAAAAATAGCATCTCGCACATTTAATTCCAAAAAAAAAAAAAAAAAAAAAGCAAAAAAAGCCCCACACCCCACAACTCAACAGATTGCCATCATGGAAACATGGTAGGATGACTGGAACAATTGGAGTGCTGCACTGGATGGCTATAAACTCTTCAAAAGGGACAGGCCAGGAAGGGGAGGCCCTGTATGTTAGGGAGTTTTGATTGCCTAGAGCTTGGTGATGGTGATGGCAGGATGGAGTGTTTATGGGTGAGAGCTGGGGCAAGGCCAGTAAGGCAGGTGTGTGTCCAGAAAATGGCAGTGAAGCTGGAGAAGGGTCTGGGGCACAAAGCTTCATGAGTGGCCAGGGTACTGGGGCTGTTTAGCCTGGACAAAAGGAAGATGAATGGCTGCCATGGCTGCCCTGGGGCATCTCTGGCAATTAGTTTGCTTTCCTTTCTCCAGAGTATCTCTGGCATGCTCAAAAGAGGTTATGACCACAGACAGGGAAATCTTGCCAAATCTGGAACACATAAAGACATAAATGAGTAGAGCTCAGCACAAATCAAAGGAACGAGATTTGCAGTTAAGTTTTACTTCTAGCATTTTCTCCATAGGTTAAAAACATCATGCTGATTGTAAAGACAGTACATTTCTAATAACTGAAATAAATGTTTTTTCTCTTAGTGTACAGGTTATTTATCTTCACTCTGTTGGAATATATGCTTATATTCAAATTTTACATAGTTATGAAGATGTGGACATGTGCAATGTAACTCACTTATGACATATTAATAGTAGATATTGTGAATCATCAAAGCTTTCCTGCAGAGATCCTCTCTCATCTATTATATGTACACAGCATCACAGCAAATGCAGGTGGCACAAACAAATGACACAGGTGCTTTACATAAAGCATAGCATACATGCTCCTACTGCAGGTGAATTGCTGGCTATTTTGCTCTAACAAAAAGCCACATTGCTGGGATAATAAACCATTTCAACTGACTTTAGCTTTTTACTCAAAACAGGTGCCCACCCTTTCATCCAGTAATCCTGTGAAAATTTTTGCCAAGATTTTGTATGTGCAGATTCCCTCAATAAGCTGCTAATTCATGGTGGAATGCTGCAGAAAAGGGGGGCATGACCTGGGATGAGCTTCCCATGACTGTAATGCTATTTAAATGCAAAGAGGTGGGACAAACCTCCTCATTTTTCCCATGGTAGAATTTACAAACACCACTTAGCCTCAGGACTGGAGTTCTGGGTCTATCTCCTTCCATCTCTCTTGCTCACTGTATCTTTATTGAAGCAAAATGTGTAGCTGCCCTTTGATTATTTTCACCCCACTGAGACTGCATGCTCAGCCTCTTCTGTTTTCATCTACCACACCAAAATTTAAAGGATTATACAGAGGAAAGCTAAGCCCAGAACACTTCCCCCCACCCCGCCCCTTTCTTTTTCTTTTTTCCTTTTTTGTTTTTCTTCTTCTATGTAAGCTACTCCAAAATTTATAGCATGACCTTTCTGGTCTGATTTGACAGCAAAGTTTCCTTTCCTTTAATGAGAAATGACTATTATAAAGCATAAAGCAGGGATACACTAACAATTAATAAGCTTCTTGCAATAAAAGTTAAAATGGGGAGGCAAGATGCAGGTATTAACTCATGTAATTGCAAATAGACATAAAAAATATTGTTTATAACTCCTCTTCAGAAGTCATAGCTGTTAAATTGCTGAAATACAGCTCGAATTTGCTGCACTTAAAACCATCATTTTCAATAGTTTAGATAATTAATTTCAAAGTGTTTAATGTGTTTCTCCTCCTGTTTTCCAAATGAGTGCTTTAGCCTTTCTATGTTTGTTCTCTAAGTTATATATATACATCTCTTATGAAATCTGATATACCAAATCTGCTTGATAAAAGTTCAATTTGCAAGTAGAGACAGGTGCAGCTTCACCTCGTAGAGGTTATGGCCATTTCACTGTTACTGGTTACAGTTCTGTCTGAATGAGGCGTAGTGCTTTCTTCATGTTCTCTATTACTGAAAGAAAAATAAATAGCAACTGTGAAAATGTATTAGAAGTACATTTGTACAATTTTTAAAAAGCCATCTAGTTTGACTTAGTAAATTATTCACACTGAAATTGATTTATGGTCACACATTTTATTGTAGAGATTTTTATTTTGAAAATTATGTCAGTCTTACTAAAACAGAAAGTAAAATTTTCATTAATCAAAATGTTAACTTAAAGGATTTGACAAGAATCCTTTCAACTCCCTCATTTCTCAACAGCAAGCCTGGTAATCAGATGTGATGTGTGTATTTGTGCTGAGATACTGCATTGGTGTCAAATAGATAGCATACAGTAAGAACTGGCTCAACCTGAAAAATCACATTCCTTTCTGAAATACGGCTGTTAGGGGTACAGACACAACCACCTGCATTTCTTTACAGATTCCCTCCCACCACTGACTATTTACATTGTACAATCGGATACTTTTGAGCATAGTGACTTTCACCATTCTCCATAAAACTACTCAGATCTTGATCCTGAAGGTTCTCACCCATGATCTTTCAATTTTTCTTACTTGAGTAGTCCCAATAAATTCAATGGGACGTGTGTGATTGTTTTGCTAGAACAGGTTAGACCATTATAAATTATTGCAAATGCTCTCACACAGTATTTATTCCTTACTCTGAGATCCTAATGGATTCTCAAGCACACAGGTGAGCAGGATGGGGGTATCTGGCTGCTTACAATGTGAAATGCAGAGTAACACAGCAAAGGGGCACTTACAGAACATCATGTCCTGTGGTTCATACGTGTAAAGCCGGTTGGAGTATCTTCCTGTGATATCAGCTCTTACTGTGAGAGATGGGTCTGAAAAAGTATTTGGGTTAAATACTTTTGCATACTGCCTTCCATTCCCACAAGAACTGAGGGTGATGGCGTGACATTACTTTGGCAGCCGTGTTTCTGATTTCATCAATGCAGCAATTACGAGGCCGTTACGCTCTGTTCCAAGCAACTGCTCTTTACTTGGAGAATTCCTGAACAAAAGTTAATGCTTATTTTTATATTACAGAGCTATTTTTAAGTGCTAGGTTACACATGCATTTCATTCATATTTAAAGAAAAATATCCTGTTTTACAGGTTCTAAGTTTACATCAGAAGATATTAATCTGACTGGATGCACACATAGTAGGGACCATGCCTATCTATGGCAATAGATAGCATGACTTACCTAGAGCCTTCAGAACGAAAATCTTCTGATTCCTAATGTTCCCAGAGTGGGAACAAGTTGTCGTGAACTTCTCTTCTCTGAGTTACCCTTCCAAGTTTTTTTTTTAATGTACTGATTGCTGTAACTACACTGCTCTCTGTCTGAGTGTGGGCTGAACTTTGAATGCCATCCCAGAGCTAGTCACTCCAGGCTCTTGGTACAGAGAGTGAGAAGGAACAGGCACTCTGGGGCACAATTAATTTGGTCCATTCCAGAAGTCAGCTTTACAATGGGATAAATCCTTAGATGCCACTGACTATTGATTTATTTTGTGGAAATGTCCACTTTATAGTCATCTACATTCAGTCAGATATTTGACTTTTTCAGTAAACTTTGTCTTGTAACAGCACTAGCAAGATGCAAAGAGAGCAATAGCCCAGATATTAAGAGGCTTGTAAACATCTTGCTCTCAAGCCCAAATTAGTACCCTCCAGGATATATCTGTAATCTGAGGAAGCTTGCAAGAGCCAAAGAATACAAGAGAGGCAGAGAGATTTTCTTTTGTCAAAATGAATCATTTTGGTGTCCCCACAGGACGACAGTGGCATAATTCAGATATAACAACTTTGATGATGCATAAATATTTTACATACCTACAAACATGATCCGAGGCACATATTGTCCATCAGGTGACAGGTTTTTATCTGTGGTTTCATGCTGGTATAAAATATTAAGGCTAGTCGTTAAAATGTTTCTGTAAATTTTGCTGAAATAATACCACCTGTGAATAACCCTGTACCAGAAGACAAAACCAAATAGCTACTACTTGTGTTGAATATACACGCACAAATGCTTCTACTTAAATAACTGAAATGTCAGATATATTATCTAAAATGACATGGAAAAACAAGACAAAGAAAGAGAAAACACAGACCATGAAACAATACCAGTCAAATTGTCCCAAACCCTTCATACCATGAGATTCAGCATAATGAAGTTATTTTGGGCCATTTCCTGTATTTCTTCATTTTCTGCAAAGGCTTTCTTCAGTGCTAGAAAAGACAGGATCACTTTGAAATCCATCTCAAACGCTGTCTTTCCATCTGTGCTTGGGCACCACATTGGCCAGAGACTGGGACACATTGTTCCTGTCTCTGCTGATTCACATTCCTGAGGAGACACTTAAGGGCTCTATCACTGCTTTTGGGGGCTTTTTGGCCTATGGCAGTACAACCTCTGGCTATGAAAATGGAAGCTCTCTACTGTTTTTTATGAAGCCTGTTGTCTCAATGAATACCGTGTCTTGGCTTGACAAAAGTGCATTATTCTCAGAAAATTCTTGTTAGATCAATTTCAGCAGCCCTGTCCTTGTCTCCTTCTTTAGTTACCATTTCAGGAGAGCTAAACAATATTAAATCTGTTCAACGAGTCAGTAGCCAATCTTTGCCTCTTAATTTAAACTGAGTGCTGCATTTGGGATAGCAGTACAGCAGCAGTGAAAATTTTTCATGTTCTTTATTGCATAGTTTCACAGTGGAGTTTTCGTAAATAATGGCAATAAATTTTTCACTTTTCAGATACATATTCATTTAACTGTTTCTCTGAATAATTTTCGGTAAGTGCAGTGTAAATATATAGATAGGTTCTGTTTCTTATAAAAATATTCACAAAATTTTAACACAAAAAAAATCAAAATTACCTTGGCAGTATTGACAGTCTTCCAAATGATGAATTACCATCAGTGGCTTGTTACTTTATTAATAATAATGAAAGATGCAATTAGGTTATTTGACATATATTCAGATGGGTGATTTTACTAGCAGACTGAAAAAGGCAAATTGCATTTAATCTTACGTTAACCCACAGTAAAACCATATAGACATTCTGTAAAATATAACAGAAATTTCTGAGCAATGGAAAAGTGCATAAACACTTCATGAAATAGAGAAACAGAGTTTCTACATTTAAATAGGCTGTCTCGAGTAAGAGATTGTAGAAGAAAGAAACAACAGATCCACCATAATTTCATTCCCAGGTAGTAAACAATCAGAAAAACAGGTATTTAATGTTGCTTAGGTGTGAATTTCTCCAGGATTAAGAAAATATAAATAATATATATGAATTGGAATAAAATAGGTTTTATAAGATTGGGTTTATAATCAAATACTTTCCATGAAAATTTTCTTGTATTTTAACCTTTCTTGAGCAGATATATAGTATATTACTTATCTACTAGAAATAGTTTGATAAAGTGTTAAAATTTTATATTTTAGATGTCAAAACATAAACAAATTCTGTGTATTTTCTCACATATTTTTTAAACTATATTTACTGTTCAGCAGGTCGGTTACTAATTCTTGGTCTGCTTTCAATGTCAGGACTTGTTAATTTTTAACCATTTTCACACAGGGTACGTGAAATTAATTGTCTTTTGTTTTATAAATTATTTGCCTTCAATTTAGCAATAGCTCATGCTACACTATTGTGATCTACAATGAACTGTAAAGGCATTTAAATAATTATTGTAATTAATTCTCAAATATGTTTGCAGCTGAGCTTGGAACTTCCATTTCCATCAAGACAGTGAGAAAATATATCATGAACATATTCCAACTAATAAAGTGTTGGGGGAAACATCAAAGGCAGTAGATCACCATGGAAGAGTAAATGCAACAGATTTGAAGGAAGTAATCAGAAGTACATGATACTAAAACACAATAGATGTAGTTCAAAAAATTATGGTGTCTGTTTATGATTGATAATTTAAATGACAACACTTCTTTTGTGGCAAAGAAATGACAGCATTACATTATTGGCCCATGATGTTACTTCAGAGTCATAAGAGTCCTACACGTCCTTTTGTTTATAGACAGAGTCTGTTTTTATTTAACTGGGTGGTCTGCAGATCAGCTCTCATGGTGTTTCTTTGTTCTGTCTCATTATTGTATATTCTGGGAAGACAGAGTAACAACTTTGTCTTCATGCTACTTTTTAAACTCTTACCTTTTCTTCGCTTGATAAAGCCCTTCTTCATAAGTTTGTACCCACGTAATTTCATCTCCCCAGCCTAGAAATAAAACAGAAGAACTAGCTGCTGGCTGAGCAAGTAACTCATAACAAATTCCTTTTTTCCCTCTCTTTTTTCTTTTTTGTTTATGTGTATCAACTTTTGTATGCAAATAATATTTGGAGTTTTTAGTCAAAGGTTCTCTAACATTGTGGATATGCTAATTTCACATCTCCGGATAGATACACTAAAAGGTTAAAAAACCTCAACCAAACAACCCAATCCCCAAAAAATCCCAGCTGGTTGTGTATCCAGTCCAAATCCTTTGACTTGTTAGTTATCTTTCTAAATGCTCAGAAGTCCCTAATCACCACCCAAGTCCTTTCTGCACCCCAGACAATGTGGCTCCATTCATGGCAACTCTCATGGGAACTGTAGAACAATTTCTGGACCTGGACCAGGTTAAAGTTCTGCTTCTTCTGTGCTGTCTGGACAGTGCTTGGACCAGCCCAGATTTGCTGTTGGATTTCCCACAGGACAATTGCTTGTGATGCTCCTAGATCATGTTTTCTTCCAGTACACAGGTCGGTGTGGCTGATGGTGGCACATTCTAAGCAGTGCTTTCCCAACCCTGGCTGCTGCCAACTCCTGATGCAGGTAACTGCACACAGGAGTCATCAAGAGGAGTTTTGCAGCATGTTTAAACATTTCCTTTTGGTTTGTGAAAATTACAGGTAAAATGCTCAAGGGATCCCAATTGGCCTGAAATCAGAATTAGAAAAGTTATATCTGTTTTCTGTGATTGCTTTGTAGTTTACTTGGTTTGTGTTTTGGTTTTTTTTCCCCCAAAATGGACATAATGTAAAATATTTTGTTATCTTTTTTGTCCATTTAGGTTTACTGGGAAAAAATAAATCCTGATCTAGACAAAATAGGCAATACATCCCAGATTGATGATAACCTTTCCCCAGGGATACTGCTTAAAAAAAGTGTTTTGAAATTTCTCTTAGGCTAGTCCAGGTGGTGCATGATTTTGTCAAGTGGTCTCTGAATAATTAGGCTCAGATGGAACCTCTGAGAGATTTGCAACTTCGCCAGGATAGGGAAAACTCAGAGGCGAGCTGTGGGATCTGCAGGCTTTGCACAGCCTGCAGAAGAGGTTAGGAAGGCAGATGGAGAATTTTTTTTGTTGTTGTTGAATAGTCCCAAAAGGAGAAGAAAGATGGGGAAGGGAAAAAGAGCTTGCTAAGCTATTTTTCTACTTGTGTATCTAAGGATTGATAAGATATAAATAAATTAAAACAGGGTCTTTATTTAACATCCAGGTTGAAAATTATGCACCACAGGGAAGTGAATTACAAACAGTCATACTTTGCAGTGGATATCTGATGAAAAGCAAATAAAAAAAAGTCATGCAGAAAAAAGTCATGTAGGAAAAAGTGGTTCAAACTGTTCTGTGCACAAAAATGAGTCTGTGGAAAATTTGTTCCATGGCAACTGATGCTATGGTAGGTTACAATAATAACGATAGGTTACAATTTCAAATGGTCTAGGAAAGAATATTTCTTCACTGACACATCATGTACATCTTGATTTGTGAGACTAATTTTAGGTTATTTGCTTCTGTTAGATCACTATGAGTTATATAAATTATGCAGGTTATGTGAGGCCCTCAGTCATATCCTTAAGAATAAACTGTAGTAGTCAAATGTGAAATAAGAACATATATTAATTAGAGCATCACTTAAAACTAAAGAAAACACTCCTCAGTAAGCATGTATGTGCATTCTATGTATATTTTATAAATATATATGTGTGTGCACATATATGCAGGTACATGTTCTATAAATGTACATTCCAAATAAAAATATTTGCTGGTCTATGGTGAGGTAAGATGTAAGTACGTTCAGTGAACATGCAATACCTCTTGACAGTGTCTGAGGTGCTCGTTTTTCCTTTTTAATTGCCATTGCAAGGTTGGAAGTGACTGCAATTAGCAGGAGGGACAAGGCCAATGTGGAATGGAGCATTATTTCCCTCTGAATGCAAGGAAACTGGAAAACAAAGAAACAGCTTTAGTGACATGGATTTGTCACCTGGTGCAGTGTAAATCAATATATTAGTGGCATCCTAACAATCTGTACTTCAGAGACACTTTTGGTTATTTCTACAAATGCTTGCATTTCTGAGGAAAATGCGAACTGGAGGTGCTTGATTTTACTGTACAAAGCTACTTTCAGCAGTCAAAATTAGGCTGCAGGGTACTGTTCTCATGTGATTCTCATGAACAAGTACAGTGTTGTAATACTGGGTCACAACAATTTCAAAATGTTGCTCTAGGTTTTTTATTTCAGTAAAAAGTAACAGCAGGTATTTTTTTCCATTTTACGTTGGAGCTTTTTTGTCAAAAGATGTCTCATAATATCCTTCTTTATTAATATAATATATATAATATATAATTAATATAATAATCTTTAAATTGTCAAATCCATCCAAAATGTTGAAATTGTGGTAATTTTTCAAGTCTCCACTTAAAAATTTCCCCATTCTTCATTGCATCTTTTATACTACATTTAAGCTCAACTCCTTCTGTATAAAACAATTCATCCATGTTTCTGGCTGGTTCAGTATTCTCTTCCTGAGCAAGATCATTATAAGAAATTCAGTAACTTCTGACCTTGGTAAAAGTCAGAGAACAAAAGCAAGAGCTGAGAAAAAGAATTACAAAGCCAAATCTTTTAAAATTGATAAATATATTTTCTGCCAGTACAATCACTTTTAGGTATTAAAATCTGATATTCAGGTGGATATCAGATGGTTTCAACTGAGTTAAAAAAATGTAATGCATGTAGGCCAGGATACCACTCAGTCATCTTGCTGGAGAGTCCACTTTTGAGCTTTGGGAGCTACCAGGATGCCCCACTGAGAAATTACTTCTACTTAAATAAAAAAAACCCCAAACCAAATGAACAATAATAATCACGACCCTCCACCCCTGCCCTGCAAAAAAAAAAAAAAAAAAAAAAAAATCTCCCAAGACATTTGTGCTTGTAATGATAAAGAAAATCTCTAACTTGCATTTAAAACTGATATTAGTACGGAATTACAACCCTGAGCACTGGCAAAAGAAAGTGCTTCATACTTTTTAGGATCAAGAGACATGAAAAGTACTGTTCTAATAAATGTCTTCACATCACAGTCATTGTTAGAAGTTAAACTTCTTGTGAACAAATTAAAAGTTCCTTTCTAATAACTGGCAATCTCAAATGGAGAAATTCATTCTATTCAGGTGGCTGGAGAAAAAGTTGTACATTAAAATATGCAAAAGCTAGGAAAAAAATGAATTGTCATTTTGTATTAAGAAGTAGTCTTTCACGATGTATTAATAAAAAATCAAATTAATCTTTAAATCGCAGGTATAATAATCTGAATCTTAATAATTTATTATTATCCTATTGAAAATCAAGAGGGCTTCAAAACTGCAGCTGGAGGCACTTTAAATTTAATATTAATATTTTTGATGCTACATGATCCAAAGTTATTTAATTGATTCAGAGAAAAAAATGACAGCCAAGACCACATAGATTGCCTTCAGTTCCCTGCCAGAATAAACATTTTCTAGCTAGTCTCTATGCATCCATCATTTGTCTTTTTGTATAACTAGGCTTGTAAGGCATTTGTGAACCAAACCTCATTACTTTACAAAAGGAGAGTTAAGAATGACAAATACTTGCCCACCAGCAGCAACCAATTCTCCTGATTGAAGGTCCTTTTCCTGGAATTTGTTAGTTAAAAATCAGTGATTTAAGCACAGAACACCTGAGCTGCCCAGGCCTCTGTGTAGCAACACCAGCACATTCACCTGGGAAAAAATGAGAGGAACCTTTGAGCTGAAAACCAAAATAATGTGTTTCCTCCCTCCCCCTTCCTTTTCTGCCATGCCTCCAACTTTCTCTCTTGCAAGTTCCCATGCTTATACACTGAATCCTTGCATTTCTCTTCACCTTGGCTTGTATCAGGTGTCTTGTATGAGGATTGGAAATAAATAGTGGCTTGTGTGTGTCTGCTACTTCCCCCCTCAAACAGTTTGAATTTGGCTTGTGTCCAGTGAAAAAAGAAACCACCAATGAAAGCTGGGACTGGAGGTGCTTTTGTTCCCAGAGAATGGCAGAGTTCACTGGTGCTTGAAGATAGGAATGAACCTAATAGGAAGACACAAGGGTTACTTTGTGTAGAGAAGTGTAATTAACAAATAAAACAAACTCTTTTCTTTGAGAAGGAAATAAAATTATTTATTTTAGGACTATGGTTTAAACTACCTGATTATTGCTCCTGGGAGTTGGAAATTAAAAATACCTGTTTTTTTGGATATGATGCTTGATATAATTTTACTGAACTTGACGAATACAAGCAAAGTTCTTTATTCATCACCTTTGCACAAAGAAGGAATGAACTGGATCATCTTTTTCCTCCTCCTTGAATAGCTTTTGCAGAGGAATCAGAAGCAATCCTCTTTTGCTTCTTCTTCTCCCATGCATTTTTTTTTTATGGACTGTAAGGATAGACTTCTTAGAAATATTGATTTTTTTGTCCAAAATTATGGAAGTAATTTGGAGATACTGTGTTCTTAAGCTCTGAGGTATTGTGATTTTCATGGCACAGGTTAATTATTGTAAGATGTAAAGGGACAAACATTCAATAAAAATTCTGAAATTAGTATTGAGCTACCTGTGAGTTCCCTTTAGCACGATCACACTCAGCAATTTGCCTCTATATTTGAAGGTCAGAATTTCAGCCTTTGTCAATTTTGCCAGAGACATTGGCAGCCCTGGTCAAAAAGACGGTGTTACAGTTTAATGCTGAAAGAAAATTACTGTAATAATGTATAAAACCAAGCTGGTTGCCTTCAGAATCCTTATTCAGTCACTGCTTGCTAAGTGGGTCTTACCAGCTGCCTGTCCTTGATTTCTTCTGCATGTGTTCAGCATCCAGACATGAATGGAGTGTGAAGCCTGAGCTCCATCCCAGGCACAATCTGTGCTGCCTGGCAGTCAAGCCATGACCTGTGCAGCAGCAGTTACCAGCCAAATATCCAATCTCTGCAGTGTAGAGCACACACTTCTGCACTCACCCACTGAACTAGTGTGCTCCCACTCATTGAACTCGGCCAACCTAGGCTCCAGGGTAAAGGGGGTGGAAAGTCTTTCCATTTTTCTCCTCCACTCTAGAGATTAGTTTTGGAGATAAACCTATGGGTTAACTGTGTATACACAGTTATATCTAAGTCAGTAAATTAGGAAATGTAGTAACTATTTAAAAGTAGGGCAGAATAAGGCAGCAATAAAGTATGTGAAAAAGACTTCTAGAGAGAGAAGGATGTTGCAGAGTAACTTGGCACTTGGAATCTCAAGCTGCTGCTTTTGTGTGAGTCATGCAGCAGCAGATCTGGGTAGGTATTCTTATGTGTAGCCTATTTATGAAAAGTGAAACTGGCTTTTAAATTTTACTTTACAGAATGCTGCACAAATGACGTTGCTGATGAATTTCTTACTCTGTCCAACTCTGCCTCAGCTCCTGTGTGAGCAAGGGATGAGATCACAGCCCCTGTGACAATTGCAGTTCAACATCATTCCTGCAATCTCTATTGGCAATTCTGCCAAAGACTTTTACACATGATCAGGGTGCCTCTACAAATCAATACAAAATTAATTAGGAGATCACAAAGAGAGGTCATAGTGTGGCCTAGGGCGGGAAGATGTACCAATGCCCAAACAAATTTTACACTAAACAATATGAGAAAACTTTGCAGAACACATATTTTCATGGGTGGGAGGTACTTCTGTCTCCTAACACAGGTATTTGGTGTGGGCTTAGTCTGGATCTCAGTGCACATTCAAGCATCACATGGTACCAGAGCAGAGAACTGCTCCTGGGGCTTAGAGTGCTGAGCATTAGCTTTCACTGCCAAACAGTAAAAGGAATAAGTGGAAAAACCCTGCAAATATCCATTTGGCTTAGATCTTGACTGACAGCCAAAAATCAATTTCTGGATCGTTTCAATAAAGTAATTTAAAGAGATCTAGATATGACATGCTGGTTTGTTTCTGTGTGTGTGTCTTTCAAAATAGTCATAATTGTGGAAATAGTTCTTCTGGTATTACAAGCTGATTCACAGCAGATGTACTTTCCCCCCACCCCCTTCCCTAAAAGCAGAGCTCTAGGTACTGCTCAAGTGAACAAACTATTCCAGTGTTATCTGCACGCCAGTTGTTTGCTTTTGCTTGACCATTGCACCTTTTTAGCTTTGTATTCCTGTAAAGACATTGTTATAGAACATAAGCATAATAATATAACTGGAGAACTATTTATTGGATTAGTTTTTACAGTGGTTTGTACTGGCTGCAAACAGTGTTCTCTGCTTCCCAGGCCAATGCCCATGTTTTCACTTCTAAGCCTTCAACTTATTCCAGTACTGTCACCTTCAACCCCTCCAAGATTTTCTCTGCATTGTTTTGGAAACTGGCCCCTCCATCCTTAAATTATCCTGTAGTACAGACCCTGGAAAACTTGGTGCCAGGGTCCATTGACACCTCGCTCTCAGCTGCTCTGCAGTTCTGTGCCTCCCTGAGTCACTAGTGTCTATTGGCTCCCATTTCTCAAGAGTATTTTCCTGTCCTCTAGGCTTCTCGGATTTCCCAGAACTTTTTATAGATACAAAGCTTTGAAGACTGTAAGGGAAAAAAAGTAATTTATTGTTTTTCATGAATTTTGCTGAGATTTACGGAATAAATGTGTTTTGGTAAATAAAAGGAAACCGGCGCTAGATGTTGTTGGCTCCTTCCTTCAGTCCAAAAGTACAAACAGTTCTGGACTGTTTATTTAATGCTGTGAGAGCCCTGGCAGGCAGGACTTGCCCTTCTACCAGCAGATCTTTCCCTTCCAGTGTGGCTCTAGCCATGCCGGGCGAAACCTGGGAAGCCACTCTGGCTCCCAAGCTGCTGGTGCACCCCAGGGCACACAGGCAGCCCAGAAGGGGGGTACAGCACACTCCACGCCCGTGGGCCTTTCCCCAAGCCTTCCCTGGACCTGAGCTGGCATGAGGACCTGCAGAAGGTCCCTGCCCTACTCTGTTCCAGCTCCCTCTTGCTGTGTTCTGGGCAGCTGTGGGCTGCAGTGCCCGACCATCCTGGGCATGGCAGGGAGCAGGAGGGGCAGCTCTGCAGGGCTGGGCTCTGTGTTGGAGCACAAACACCGACAGCTCTGCACTGGCCCCTCTCACACAGTGAATTATCCGCCACAGACACATCAGGAAACCACATTGGACCGGCGGTAGCTGAGCCTTCTGGTCAAGGACATGTCTTCTCTATTTTCAGTGCAGGTCTTTCATCTGTGAACAAACACCTCAAAGTTTATGCCACCCTACAGAACTGAAAACCTATACAAAAATTGTGTTTTAAACCATCTGAATAGACTATGATTTCTTTAGAAATGATAAATTATAAAGCCTTATGGAAATAATGAGTTGAGAAAATATCTAGAACTTATTTTACTGTGAAAATTGCAATTTAATTTTTTTTTAATTCTTGCAATGTCTTGTGGAGATGTATTTCCAAAAGCTGTCAAAATGGCTCCATAACTCTTTGAGGAACCTAAGGTAATTTGCTATCTGACTTGATTTTATTGGAGTTTCTGGATGATGTGACGTGACGCTTGAATTCAACAAATGACCTACTGAAGGAAATGGTGTATAAGTACGACTATAGTTGAAGGACTTGGGTGGGATTCTCTAGTGCAAATATGATCTTTTAATATTTATAGGTATGCAATCCATTTAAGTTTATCCATGTGTTCCACATGACAAAAATTTGATCATTACCAGTGCCTCTAGTTGGCAGTGTTGCATCACTAATAGCAAAAGGACAAATCTTTCTGTTTCAACTTGGCTGTATTCCAGTGATAAGTTCAGAATACAGATAATTTAAACATAAAAATAGGTGCACATAAAAATTAACAAGGTTTGAAAAAACAACTAAAAATCAATTTAGAAAAAGTCAGATTTTTTAAAAATATATGTGCACATAAACTAATTTGAGAGGTGATAGGGGTAGAAACCCGGACCAGATTTTAAGGAAGAGAGCCAGGAAATTCAGCATGTGTTTTGGAAGAGATTGAGAGCTTAGAAATGTTCAATGAAACTTTCTTACTGCCACAAGAAATGAAAAGCGGCTGCATTTCCCTGCAGTCAGAGTGTCCCAATAAAGACTTCACAAGCAAGAATGCTCTCCAGAAACACATTGGACTACTTTGCTGCAGCTGTGAGAGTGAGTCAACCAGGCCTCTGTTGAAAGAAATCATGTTGCTGCAATGTTTTTGCAATGTTTTCTTGCAGTGACATCACTATATCTGCTTTAAAATGCAATGCCATCTAAAAAGCTAAAGACATTGTGTGCTGCAAAATGAATGTTTACAGGATTTTCCAGTGTTTTGGCTTTCTGCACAGGTATTCCTTTTACTGTATTGAGAGGTTTATTCCAGGGCTTGCTTCCTTGAAGGACTGACACAAGGGGGCATGATAGAAACTCAGTGTCTCTCAGATTTTGTCTCCCTTTATGCTCTCTGTTCTTTGGCCAAACCTTGATCCTGCAAGTTTCTGAGTCCTTGGTCCCATTCCAGCACAGCACTTGATACATATTTAACTTTAGGCACATTAGCAACCCCATTGATGTCCATAGGGCCACTCATATGTTTGAAGTTAGGCATGTTCTTGAGTGTCTCTGCTGGATCAGAGAATGTGGATTGAGGTCTCTGGCAAGTGTCCAGGCAGACTTCTCCTGAAGAAGCCAGACAAGCCTCTCCTCTGATGTGGACCTGTCACGGAGCAGTAATGTTTATCTCCAGCATCCAGTTGCTAAAAAGGGGCTCTAGCAGATCATTCCTCACTGGCTAAGCAGATCATGCTGCTCTAGCAATAGAAAGGCTTCAGCTTTGGCCATTGCAATGCAGAACTGCTCACCTAAGCAGCTCATGGAGCTGCAGCCTGAGGTGTCTGTACCTCTTTGGTGGTGCTCAGCTGTTCCCCTAAGGCTGATATTTTTATATTCAGTATGATATATTTATTTATATACTTAGTATATTCAGAAAACTCGAATAACAGTATTTATAAAACCCAAAGCAAATAAAAACTTTATGGCTTGCTACGGCCTCCTCTTTCTACAACTCACATCTGAAAAGAAGGGTGAAGTTAGCATCACCTAACTGAAAACAATTTCACTTTGAGTGGCAAAGGTGGAGATGGCAAACATGTAAAAACATGTGGGAGTATCTTGAAGTGCTGACAGGTATCCAAGGTCTTGCTTTTCTTTATCTCCATGGCCATTAAGAACTGTAATTATCATAGTATGGCTTCCACTGAGTAACAGTTTGCTTTTAGTGTGGAATATATTTTTAGCCTGGCCAAGCATAACCTTTTGCTATTTTGTTGTTACATTTATAGCCCACATAATTGATGCAGAAAAAATTTTAGCTTCAGATTAGCTTCTAGCTACAGTATTTTCTTGCTGTTGCTTTTATAAAGCCAAGGCTTAATAGGAGACAGACAGAAACATTGGACTGAGTCATCAAGTGCTGTCCTCCACTCCTGGAGGCAGCCACATCATAATATCCTGCTTATATATGCATTAAAATGACTTAGGAATTGTGCCATTCTTCTTTCTCAAGCCTGCCTTTGAAACTCACTCCTTTGGAGAAACTCTGATTTAACTGGCCTGAGCTTACACTTGGCAACTTCTGATCAAGTGTTCTTTTGCCAGCATTGCCCCAAATGCTGCTTCTCTCTGTCTCTCTTGCCCTCAAGTATGTCTGCAGAGAAATCGTGTCTCAGCTTGATCTTTTTTCTTTCGGATGGAGCAAAGAAAGGATTTTGAGTTTCTTCATTTACCACATCTACTTGCCCTTTTCTGCATCTATTCTAGCAAGAGTTCAGAATTCCTGAACAGAGGTGTACCATTATGTTACAGATACGGTCTCACATATGGGCCTGTGCAACTACTGTCTCTCTGAAAATATGTTGTCTTACTTCTCCTTGAGTCACATTTGCCTCTCTTACAGATTTTTTTATATAGTGATTACTAATGATTAATCTTAAGATGATCTATCTTATGACATCCACATCTTTTTTCCTCCAGAATTTTTTCCAATTTCTGATGCTCAAACTTTGAGCAAAAATATCTGCCACTAGCCTCTGTGAAAAGAATTTTCTATATGAGTGCCTTTTCCATCTTATACAATCTTTAAAAGATGTGGATAAGCTAGCCTTGATGCCAGTGGGGAAAACTGGAATACCTTGCATTTTCCCCTGCAGGACTATTCACTCAGGCTATGCCTAGCCTAAAGCAGTTGGTCTCCCTAAAGCCACTGCTTTAGGCAGTGGAAAGGAACAGAGATGACTGCAAACATATGGCTTAAGTCTACTCTTAGTCACCATCTGGAGAAGCCAGATGGGATCTGGATGGGAAGTACCAGATAAAGACACCCTAGGAGACTGGCTCCCATCAGCTGATGCTAGTCTCTTTAGTTATTTTTCCAGTCACATCTTTGGAAGATCTCATTATATGTGCATTCTTCTTCAGCACATCCATCAAAATAGATAATGTTAGATCTCGAAAAAAGCCCCAAACCCAAAACCTACTTAACAGATTTTAAGCCCAAGGAACTAGACATCTGAAACACAAAATTCTGTGTTACGAATGCTGGAGCTAACCTTAGTGAATCTGTTATATGCCCTAGCTGTCACCATACACTTGTTTAACTGATATTTTCCTGACAATCATTTCCAAGGCCTGCATAATAGCTTCCAGCTGTGGTACATTTCTACATGTGCTTTCTTTTTTCAGAATAAAGGGTAACCTTTTGCTTGAATTAGTGAGGTGTATCATTAGACAGGTGTAACCTGACTGTTCTTTGTTGTTTATGATGGTGATGCTGCACAAAGGGTGATATTAGTGATTCCAGTGACTTCATCTTTTCCCCTTGATTGAATGAAAAATATGTTATTGTTGCATATACCTGTAAAATATTGTATCTGGTATTTGGCTGGAAGATTTTGGTACAATGTGCCAGGAAGTGTGGTTTGTGGTGTGGTGCAGTGTGGGTTGCAACAACCCTGGGGTTCTCTCAGCTTCTACCACTCTGCATTTCCATGATGAAAAGGAAAATAATGAACTTTTGGAAGCTTGCTGGAAAGAATGTGTGTTGTTTGTTATAAGAGCACAAACTAGAACAAAGGCTGAGCAAGGTCTGCAGTGTAGTGTTACTGCAGAGGAAAGGGGCAGAGCCCATCATCAGTGGGACCTGGACCGTGTGAGGGAATGCTGGTGGCTTACAAATACTTTCCCCTTCTCTTGCATGTAGATTTAATTCTAGCTTAGCTCGCCAGTAGCCATAAATAGCATGTGAGTGCTATATGGATGCCACAGCACAACTGACCATGCTTTTTTATTCCAGGTGGGGTGAAAACCCCTGTTCCAATATGAGCATGATGCAAATGCCATGGGGATTTTTCCCTCTGGAAAATGCACTGTGATTAGGTGCCATCTAATAAAGAAGTGTAAAATAGGTTTGTAGAGGTCTCAAGATTTTGTATTTCCACGATAATGAGGCATTTTGATGGAGGTTGACCAGCTCAGATATGGAAGTGTGCACTGTGGACATCTGTACTAAAGCTGTGCAGGGAAATCTATCACACATGTCTCTGTTGTGGATGACAGAGAGAGAGCAGCGTGGAGGAGCATGTGGAGCAACCAACTACCAGGATGAACCTATCCTCGAGGACAGAAAGCTGACCCTGGGCTCTTACTGTAGGGAGGTCTCTTAGATTGACAATATCCACCAAATTAAATAGGAAGCAAAGGCAACAGTCACGACTGCAACAGCAAAAATCAGTTAGTGCTTATACTACACCAAACACGTTTTACTGGGACCACATTAGCTACAGTTCTGAGATTGCATTTGGGTAACAGGATGATGTTCTAAAACCTAGCAATTTCTTGCCTGTTTATCGTCCTCTCATCTTTATAAAACTTTCTTTCTTGGTTGTCAGGTCATGGTATTTTGACTTTTTCCAAAGCAGGTTTTTAAAATGGAGAAATCAATGTTTTCTTCAATTATTTAAAGAGAAATGTGTTTCCTGTTTCCTAACTTACTCCAAATTTGTTAGTGGTATTTAAATACAGAAATATCCAATTTGGAAATGGCCTTGGGAGGTCTTTAGTCCAATCTCCTTCTCAGAGCAGATTTAGCACTGAATTCAGACCACATTGTTCAGAACTTTGTCCAGTTGGGTTCTGAAAACCTTCCAGGAAAGGGTTTCCATTACTTCTCTCAGTAACCTAATTAAATACTTAATTCTTTCAGAGATTCTTTTTCTTTTGTCCTTGAATCCAGATAGGTCCTTTCCTGTTCCAGTCTACATTTTCTTCCCCCAGTTAAAATCTTGCCTCCTTCTTCCAACCCCTCAACAATTTGTGTTAGGTCCTTCCTAACACCTCTCTTCCTCGGGCTAGTTAAGCCCAAATCCTTTTGGTTTTCTTTATGGGTCAGTTGCTCCAGCTCCTGACGCTTGGCAGAATCTTTCTACATACCCCTGACAGAGTTTATTTTCATCTTTCGTGTAGTTGGTGGGACAAAACTGGATGCAGGTTTACATGTGCTGTCTAATAAATGCCATACAAAGGGGAATAACCAGTAGTAGGATTCTCATTAATTCAGTCCAGGATGCCTTTTTTTCCTGCCAGGGCACACTGCTGGCTCATGCAGAGCATATTGCCAAGCAAGACCCTTGCCTTTTTCATCAGAGCTGCTATTAAAGCTGCTCAGCCTCCAGACTACCCCACTGCAGAGTATTAGCTCATCCCAGGTTCAGAAGTTTGCATTTTTTTCTGTTTTTGAATTTCACGAAACTCCAAAAATATAACCACATTAGACTCAGAACAAAGCATATCTAGTTCCTCACCCCACTCAAACAACCAGCAGAAATGCTCAGAGTGGAAAAGCAGAAATGGTTAGAATAGGACAACCACAGAATAAAACTATGCAATTAAAACCAGGCAGAGACCTAGAGGCAATCTCTCAGTTTGATTTAGAAGTTCACAATTAAAGATTTAAAGCTCAAGTCTGCAACATTACATCCACAAACATTCTCTTTTCACAACCATGCCCTAAAGGTACAAAAAGTTCTTAGGTATGAGAAGAACCAAACTGTTTTTCTGTTTTTTCCATGGTATAATTTATAAGCAGCTCTTAAAATTACCTGTGATATTCTCAGGTCTCACATATGGAAAACGAGTTTGTGAATAAATAAATAAATAAATATCTCACTGTATATATATCTATCAGAATTTATCCCAGAGGTGAATCTCAAAAGCATTTTTAACATGACAAAGAACAGAAAAACCTGGAAAAAATTACCTCAGCAAGTATAATTGAAACTAGTAAACTAACTGTACTGAGAGAAACGACATTGCAAATGTATAAAAGTAGATATTATAAAGAAAAAAAGAAAAAAGGATTTTTATGTAGAATTAGTCATCTCAGACTACCCCGAGTTGGCCTGGTTTTGCAGCTGTACTGGTCTCCCATGGCATTTTCATCCAGTCCACTACTGTTTGGTTCTAGATTTTGTTTTTTATGAAAATAATGCACATAATGTCTTTGGTAAGCACTTTGTCTCAATTTTATTTATTTCTCTGTGAAATAGGGACAATAATGTAACTTGATCTGTTTCTTAATCATTACACACAGCAAATAATGAGTATTTCAAAACCACTGACAAATTACATAAAGGGAAAATAAACAGGGAGCATTAGGACTAAGCTATTACATGAGGTAAAGACCAGAAGAAATAGTGGAAGGTCTTGAAGAGAATAAAAATATCAAATACCCCAGCCAAATTTCAGATTGCTTCACTTCCAGGGTGCCAACACTCTGCTGATAAACTGATTGTCACAGAGACTCCTAAATAATTCAGAAAACAAACTCACAGTACCTAAATACGGTGTTGAAATAACACAACTGCCCTATGCAGAGCAGCTGAGGGAGCCAGACCTGCTTAGCCTGGAGGAAAGGAGGTTCAGGAGTGACCTTATTGCTCTCTACAAGTGCCTGAAAGCAGGCTGGAGTCAGGGGGGTCATTCTCTTCTCCCAAGCGACCAGCAACAGGACAAGAGGATACAGCCTCAAGCTGTGCCAGTTCAGACTGGATGTTATAAAAAAATTCTTTAGAGAAAGAATGGTTCAGCATTGGCATGGGCATCCCAGGGATCTGGTTGAGTCACTGTCCCTGGAGGTGTTTAAAAAAAGACTTGATGAGGCACTCAGTGCCATGGTTTAGCTGGTAGGGTGATGTTAGATCACAGGTTCGATTCTAAGATCTCAAAGGTCTTTTCCAACCTAGTTTATACTGTGATTCTGTAACGTATATGTTGTGGAGGCATGAATAATAATATTTCCTCCCCAAGTGCAGTAAATAATTCTAAAAATGACGATTTAGGTTAACCTGACTCAAGTTACTCAAGACATCTCTCCAGGCCTATCCAAAATGCTCACAAAAGAAGTCTGGAATGCAAAAAGGTTCCAGGTGTTCTTTCTGCTTTCCCAGCTGTCACATTACTTTATGCACAACACTCCCAACTCTGAAATGCCTGCAATACCACAACACCAAAACACAGCACCAGGTTCCTGTTCCCCAGTCTCTACCCATGTCCTCTTTCTTTCAGTATGAGTTTCTTCCTGCACCAGAGAGGTCACCTGTGCTGTGGAGGAGGCCATGAGGTGGTGACTGATGAGGTGCATGTAGTACTGGCTTGTTCACCACCATATGGCACCGTAGGAATAATCCAGACCAGAGAAGCTGGTAGGTTGAGGAAAGCACGGGTGGTGTATGTAGTCAATTACACAACAGGTGAAGATTAGGCTCTGCATTTCCTTTGTCTCTGGGCAGGACTAGAAGGCAGAATATTTTCTTTTATTCTCAATCTGAAAGGATTACTACATAAAATAATATCTTTTATAGCTGTGAACACAGACATGTGAACCTCTTCTGTGATAATTATCACTGAAGAAAGTTATCTACCTCCTCTACTTACTGTTCTAACATAATTTGCATCAGTGAAGAAATGATTGAGAACGTCACTTTCAAAATTTTTTTTCCTGCATCTTCTCTATAAACATCTTAAAAATGTGTGAACATCTTGATAATGCTTCATCTTTTCTACATTAAAAGCAAAGATATAAGGTAGGTTACTTATGACCAACTTCTACGAATTAAAAAAAAAAAGCAAATCAAAAAAGCTATGTAGATTTCTTGTAATCTCTTATTTAATTCACTTGCCTAATTTATTTAATGGTGTTTTATCATATTTGTTATTTGCTTCACATGCCTCTTATCCCTGACATCTGGAAATACCTTTTGAATCCCTGTCCTTCTGACTTTGATATTTTGCTTTCCAAGGAATTGATTAAATCTTTCAATATTCATGTTGCATTTTGCCAATTTAATAAATATTTTTATCATTTCTGAGGGTATATCTTCTGTTATGTAATATTGGCCTAAGTAATATCTCCTGCGTTTGCCTGAGCTATCCTTTCCGTGACTATGTGGTGATAATTTTTGGTTATGCTCAGGATAAGTCTCAGGAACTGCATTTTCCACTGCTTTTGAATTATCACTTTCGTAGATTATTTTGGAAATACCCACGTATATGTTATGGTGTCTCAGTATTTTTGGTATGTTCATATCCCTGGGAAATTCACTGTAATACATTCGTAATATGTGTGTCATGATGACATTGTCTATCACTTCTAGTTATAATTTTGTTTTACAGTCAGTGTTATGACCACCAGAGCTTTCACTGGACAGTTTTGACACAGAGATGTAAAGTCCATGGGAGTTTTTATTTTATGTGATGTTGTAGTTCAGTTTCAGGGAAACTCCTGGAAAGTTGAAAAAACCAGCAGTAATATTTTCACTATTACTGTTTATTATAACAGATGAACTGTAATAGTAGATTTCCATGTGAAATGTTTAATTAATTTCATTTGTCCCTCATCATGTGGAAACTTCATCCTGAATTATTCCTCTGTATTTTTGTTACCAATTGCTGTGATAAAAGCAACTGTCTAAATACAAACTGTATAAATATAAGAGTTTCTAACATGCAATGCAGGTAAGGAACAGTGTGAGAAAACAAAGAGAAAAGAATTAACACTTGAATTAATGAGATGGAGATTAACTGGCGAAGTATTTTTCAGAAATCTCTGGACAAGAGTGCTGCCTGGAAGTTCTGTGTGCAGTCAGTTTTGCCTCACCCCAGATAGAAGTACACTTCCTATTACAGAAAGTTAACTTTTTGAAGTTTTTTATAGCTAGCTTTGCTTCATTCTTCTTTGGTTCAGAGAACAGGATGTGCAAGAGAACTTTTACAAACCACAACCTGTATCAACCAATCTGCATTTACCACAAGGTGCCCTAAATTTTTAGCGATTAATCAAGTATAGGTATGTCTAAAAATATCTAGACAGGACTTATTTTTCAGAACTATGGCAGTATTGTGTTGCAAAAAGCAACATTTTTGATGGTTCTAGAAAAATTCTTATTATGAGAAAAGGAAGGATTATTTTAATTCTTAATAAAAGGATTCAAAATTTGTGTTAATTTGTTAATGCCATTGGGTACTGTCAGTTCTCCCACATCCTTTCACTGGTGGAGGAGATCCCTGGTACTGCTGTTGGTTTAGGTCATTGTGTGAAGGGATGAGCAATTTTAAGGATACCTATGGAAAGAGGTGTGTACCTGCTCCTGTGGGGCAGATTTCAGCTTCACAGAAACACCTCATATCTAGACAGGGTGAGAAAGAGATTTTGGAAATAGATGATGAAGAGTTCTGCTTGTGGGACTATTCAGCTAATGTGAAGTCCACAGTGGGTCTACAGAGAATATTCTTTTGAGTAAGTGGGAGAGTCTTTTTTATGGATGCCCTCAGTTCTGTTAGAGACTATAGGAAGTGGAGCCTTCCTCCCTTTGTAGCCACCTCACCAGCAAGCTCTGCAGCCAGGCTGTGCTATCCCAGTTTTTCAGGAGGTTATTTCAATTAATGAGCTAACAGAGGTTAAGTAATACAAATCCATGTCTGCCTGGCAGAATTGGTTTATATGGTGTACCTCAGCAAGATTTCCTAGCTCTATCACATGGGTATCTCCTGTTTCTAATGTGATGCATGCCTTCCAGATCCTTCTGACTCCAAGAATGAGCTTTTTACATTGAAAGGGAAGAAAATGAGAAAGTAAAAGTACATCTACGTGGCCATCTACAAGGCCTGCTGCTTACATTTTCTGTAAATTCTTGGCTAAATCACAAAAAACAACAACCTCAACCTAAATTCTTCCTTGTTCTTGAGACTTCATAGAATTTAGAAGGTGCTGCCTTTGGCCATGAAGAAATCACATCTATTAATCCTCTCTTGCCTCTACTGGGAACATTGGAATGGTGTAACTGCAAATCCATGGACCTCAAGCCACAGTGATACATATCAAATGAAAATAAACTGTCCAGTACAGGGATATTCTTACCAAGATTTCCATCCTCTCAGTGGTAGCCTGAAGTGTATCTGAAGTAATTCTCACAATGAAATGCTCTTTTATGTAGGCAGTCTGGTTTTCCTTGCCTTCTGAGGCTTTACACATACAGAAAATTTCAGTAATCACAAAGTCTGCCTCTTGACGTGTAATGTGACCCAAGCAGCTGCCCTTTTAGTACAAAGTTGTGATTGAAAAGGCATCTTCTTGAAACAAGTAATTGAAACTATATGGCCTCATTCTTGACATTTATGGTAGCATACTGGATTTTTATAGGAAACATGAAGGGATGACAGGAAACATTTTCACATGTGGTCATGGAACTCTGAAGGCATTTAGAGAAAAACAGTTCATAGTGTTCCTGCATATGGAAAACAAACATTTTTTCACATACGTCTCTATGCACAGAAAGTATAATCATCTTGCATCTTTCTTAAGACATGTGGCAGTATTCAGGAAACATAACACTACAGTGTTGAATAAATATAGAAATTTCCAGTATATACTGGGGTGTTACTTGTATGACCCATTCAGTCTCAAGATCTGTGTCTTAAACTTGATTTACCTTGAAGACTGACAAAGACCTTGTGCCAGTCAGCAAGTCCATGTCAGTTTGGATGGAGAGCTATTTCTCCTCACATGAAAGCAAGGATTGTTACAAGAGTGCAAAAGAGGAGAAAGATGGAAGGAGTTGAGAGATGAAACAGATGAAGGATGCAATGGGTCCTGACAATTCGTTATTAAAAGGAAGAATGCCACTGTATAATTTGTTTATGATGTATAATAACACAGGGTAGAGGTAGTTTTGTCTTGTGACAGAGAGTTATTTGAGCTTCTGTGTACACCTTGTCCACATAATCCTATGTGCAGCGGGAACAGACTAGTTTATGCAGGTCATAACTTCATAAGAGGCCAGTGCAGCTGGCATTAAGTACAGTCACCTCTGACCTTCCAAAGTGATTGCCAGGTAGCCAAGTCTAACTTGGTTTACTTTGGTCAAGGTGTGAGGCTTTAACTCCTGTCTTAGCTCTTGCAGTGAGAACTACTCAGTTAAGTGGATTTATAAAAGCAACTCAGAAGAGAGAAATTTTGAGTGTGATAAAAATGTTAAGGATCTGCCTGTCCTGATTTCTCTGGATATAATGTCTTCAGGGGCTGCAGATCACCAGAGCTTCCCAACTCTCTGCTCTGTTCATGGACCCTGTCATCTCAGCAAATATGTTTGGCCAATATGCATCAGTAGTTAGCAAAACAAATAGGATGCTTGAATCTAGTAAATTATGGCTATGAAATAACAGAGAAAGTGTTATGGACCCACATAACATGAATTCATGTGCTGACAGGCAGTAAATCTCTTCTCCAGGCTTGAAGATTTTGTTAATTAAAGCACATTTGGAGGGGAGGAAAAAAAAAAGAAAGACATTATTACTCCAGATTTTAGCAGTGCTAAACACGAGGCTGAAGGGTGTTCTTTAGGGAATGGCCAGATAGTGAAATACATGCAACACTTCATAAGAGTTGAAAGGAAAGAAGTGAAAACCAATGACATGAATGCATTTTTTGAGATGGCTTCTTAGTGCTTTAGCTTACATCTTATTGACGTTTTGTGGCTGGCAGAGACTGAGAAGAGATTTGTGTATGAAACATCTTGAGTAAAGGAACTCATGTTTAAGCTGGAGCTTTGAGACAGCCATGCAGTGCAACTGATAGCCAGTATGAACAGAAAAATGTTCAGTTGTGGTGGGTTGATGTCTTTGTTTGAAAAGACAGGTATGGTTTAATTTTGATTTTCCCGGCCAATGCACCAAATTAATGTCTTAGGTTTGAGTTGCCAATTTAAATAAACTTATTTCTTTCTGTTGTGAGACAGAACCAGGAGCTAAAAAGCAAGGCAGGCTTAAAACTTTGAAAGGGTATAGAAGAAAATTTATTAACTACACAAACAAAAAGGGGGAAAAAGGGAGGAAAAAAAAATTTCAGAATAAGATTTTTCACATCACTCCATCCCTCCCTCTCCCAGTCTTCACAACAACAAAACAAACATACAACAAATACTTCAGTCAGTGCCTAATTTAGTCTTTTTCTGTTTACTTTTGGAGAGAGAAGTTTCCTCTTGTCGAAGTTGTAGGAGATGTGTTCCACAAGAAGAAAAAAGTCCTCTTGTAGTTTTACCTCTCACGATTTGCATCCGCCCGGGAAATCTGCAACCGTGACCCTCCTCCCAATCTACAGCCATCCCAAAGTTGTAGATGTGGGTCATGTCTATTCCATGGGGTATTACTTTTAAGAATTGAAATGTCCAACAGTAACGATTTTTATCTGTCTCCTTTCTCTCTGCTCAGGCTTCATCTTCAGAAAAAAAACTGCAATCCCCTTCTTTTCTCAGGGCAGAAATTCAAATTCCCAACACAGGTGTTCTTTAGTCAAATTATCTCCTAAGAAGGAACATTTCCATCCCCCCATGTCTCTTTTCATGGTTTAAAGGAATATTCAGTACATCAGTTCATTCCTACAATTTCCCAAAAAGATTTTCAGCCATTTCAGCATCTTCTCACTCTCCTTCCATCTTAAAATACTTAGCTCTTGCATCACTGACTTCAGAAATCTCCTTATTCCCTTTAATATTTAAAGGGAAGGCTGGAGGCTTTGCAAATCTTATCTGAACACTAAAGAGTTAAAGTTTAACACAACTACAAAAGTTGGGCCAGGCTCGGCCGTGCTGGGGGGGGGGGCGGCGGTGGCGCCACTCAGCCCCTGCGGGGCTGGGCTGCGGCCCGCGTGGTTCATGGCCACCCGGGCAGGCCCGGCCGGCAGTATAAAGAGTCAGCATCCCCCCACGCCAGAGCAGCAACCGGTGGAGGAAGAAGCCGTAAAGGTTTTATCACACAACTTTTCCTCCCCCCGGCCGTCGAGTCCTCCTCGTTGGCAAACGGGGCCCAAGCGGCCTCCGAGCCTCCCCTCCCCCCCGCATGGGGGAGAGGGAGACTCGGGTCGTTGTTACCTGTTCAGCCGCCGGAAAGACAAAGAGACAGTCTTCCGGGATTACCTTTTTTTAAAATGTGTGTGCACGGAGCGAACTGACTTTCTCCGATTGGCTGTTACAGGTATCCCAAAAACCCCCACAAAGGAAACTCCCCCAGGAAGAACTTCTGAGTTTCTTCCTCCCAAGTCAACCTATCACAGTTGACCATGGCCAGGAGCCAGACACCCTCTCACTCACTGCTGCTCACTCACTTCCTCTTCTCAACAGTACAGGGGGAGAAAATTTGAATTTGAAAACTTGTTAGTTGAGATAAAGATGGGTATATCACTTCCAGCTAACATTCAGCTAACATCCCAGGCAAAACAGACCTTACTTGGAAAAAATTAATTTCTTTCCAGTGAGAATATATTTATATAATGAAAAGCAAAAACAAAAAATAAAACAATATCCCTCCCCACTACTTGCCCATTTTTCCCCAGACTCCTTCACTCCTTCGTTTCTACCTCCTATACCTCCTCTTCACCCCAGGCAGTGCCAGGAGGGTGGGTGATGGGAATTTGTGGACAGTCCAGAAGAGTTCTTCTCTGCTGTTCCCGTTTCTGCTGCTTCATACACCTTACAACTTTGTCATTGCTCCAGCACTGGTGCTTTCTGTGGGTTGCAGTCCTTCAGATAAATCAACTTTTGTGTCTCCTGTTCACAGACTGCTGTTCCTTCAGAAAATATTCTCTGACTTTGGAATTGGGTGCTCCATGGTCTGCAGTGTGGACACCAAATAAAACAATCTAATTGGTAATCCTCTACTTCTAAATAAGAGCATGTCTAAATGCACACAGATAATTTTCACCACTGTACCTGTCTGAACTCATTCAGGAAACCAGGAGCTTAACATTGCTGCAGGTGTGTTTCTCTTGTTGAAGATGGGTCAGTTTGTGTGTATGGTGCCTTCCATTGAAGAAGAAAATGACAGAGAAGCTCAACAAGGTAATCCTCCAGTATTTCAATGTTTTTCACAAAATTGAATGCACAGACAAGGGAAGAATGATGAAGGGGAATTCTTCAGGCTGTCCTGGGTGACCATGTGTGGTCTTCTCATATGTGTAGCTGACCAAGGAACAGCTGATGCTTCCTCCTTCTGCTCAAATGTAATATTTGTTTAAGATCTAGCAATCCTGTCAACATATTTTAAGTCTGAGTTCTTTTTAGACTCCATGTAGTATGATTTCTGCACTTCTGTAATCAACTCGTGTACAATATCAAAAAAAGCAATGGAGAGAGAAGTTACTTGCTGGGACAATGAGAAAAGTAAGAGAACTGGCTAAGCCTGCTTCCTCTGGGGTTGTTTGTCCCCTACTTCTGGTAGGCATCCAGCTTTCCAGGTGGGCCAGCTCTCAGATCTGATCACTGTATTACTTTTCTGAACCCACCTCTATTTCATGTCATTTTTTGTTTTTGTTTTCCAGTAAAATATAAAGAAGTGAAATTAAAAAGTTTGGGGGATGGGTAAGATGAAATCTATTTATTTCTAGCCTGCTCCACCAAAAAAGAAAAGCACATAAATGAAAACAAGGAGTCCCAATACAATTTCACTGCTGTAAAAAGCAATTTCTCATTAAAAAGCAATTTTTTATTTTAAAAGTGATTTCACTGAATAAAGAAATAAAAGCATTTGTAATTGCACTTTTGTTGACTCAGACCTGCTGAAGCCAACTGGGAGCTTTCCCACTGATTTCACTGATTTGGATGGAGTCTCCTATGAGCTAATGATATGTTGTTAAATTGGTGTTTGTTAAAGAGAAGCCAGAACTTTCAGACACTTTTCCTCAGACTTGTTATCCTCCACTCAGTTTTTTCTACATTTCTTTCATGAATGTATGCATGATATTAAAGGGGACAAGGGAGAGATGAGTATGAGTTTACATTTCCCGTTTCCAGAACTCACATGGAAACTTCATTTGTTGTCTGTTGATTTAATGTATAGCAGGCTCCTGTTGCTTTCAAGATGGAAGCAGAGATTTTCATTATTCTATAGGAAGCGTATTCATGGCAAGATCCTTTGAACAGTTTCCATTCCAGACTAATGGGGAATAAGAAAAAGCCATAGGATACCATTAGAAAATCAGATTTCATAGCATTTTAAAAAGAAGTCTGTCTCTTTTTAATCAGTTTCCTGGGATCCTGCTGAGGACCCCTCCTGACATTTTGTCATCTTGTCAAAAATAAATTTTCTTTTCCCTTTGCTCTTATGGGGGTGGGGTCATTTTTGCAGATGGCTTGGTAATGTGAGTAAGAGCCAAGAATAAGGGATAATTATTCATAAATGACATTTCCCATTTCTGTGGGTTTTCTTGAACAGGACAGATATTCTAATGTTCTGTTCTAATGACAGGGAAGAATTTATGGTCTCTCTGTCTTATCTCCTGGGAGTATAAATGCTTTTCTTTCAACTCTTCAAGATGTTTCAGTTTTCTTAAAAAAATCCCTAATGCATCTTACTTCAATTTTGGCATTTAACCCCATTCAGTGTTCAGAATCCTGAATATGTAGAGACAAAATGTCAGATAACAGGAGAGCTGTTTAGCTGTTTCTAACACGCCTTTCATAACAATCTTCAGGAGCACATGATTTCAAGGATATAATTTCTTAAGGTTAAGTTGTCCTGGGTATGAAGCATTAGGTCATGCTGCCTGTTTATTTTCAAAGCCAGGAGGTGGGTGATGGGACGTGTTCCCTTTTGGGGCTCTGTGAAGCAGATACATGGTCAGGGTAAGACAGACAGATGAGTCACAGGTGGGAAACCATTGTGATACTGAAGAATTTGACTGTAGCCACTTTCAGTGTTACCTCATTTTGAGGAGGCTTCCTTTACCCACACTGTGCTGTTCACTTCTGACTCATCCTCAGACAGATAAACCTAGGAGTCTGTTGAACTCCAGCAGAGAATATTTCACATTTCTAGGTACATGCAGCTCACAGGACTGCACACAGCTGTTTTCTCCTTCAAGATATGTAGATTTAACAGCCAGATTAGACCACAGGGAATCACATGAATGAAGATTTAACCTCATGACTTCATTTTGTAGCTCATTGACTGGAGACATGCTGGGAAGCCAACAGAAATTTTCATTATTCTCCAGGAATCTATTCACAAGGTCTTCAGAAAAGACTTTGGGAAGCCTCGAAGGTCCTTGCAGGCGAGCACGTCCTCTGTAAACTGTCATTTCTGTCTCATCTATTGCTTGTCTTTTGTCTTATGGCATAATACCCACTAATGGGTTGAGAATGGTCTGAGTCTCAATGATGACAAATAAGGGACAGAAACCAGGGAGCTGTATAAATTTGTTACTGAAAAGCGAATTTAATAGAAGAACAATCTCCACCTCTCTCTTTCCTTTAAAGGAAATGGTGTATCTGGCATTAAAAGACCCTATGACAGCTATACAGAGGGACTTTTCTTACTTTATTGTGCACAAGGAGTTCGGAGATTTCGTGTGAAAATCTTATCTTACCTGGCAGACCCAGAAGAGTCTCAAGAGTTTCCAGTAACTAGCTTGAAATTTATAGACAGCATTGGTAAAATCCACTGATGAGCCATAAGAAAATGGTGCAGTCCAGTGTGTCTTCAAACAATTTCAAAGAAAAATACAGGGTACTGTCACAGTTAATTCTGAAGGGGAACTCAGGAAGAACAAGAGAAATACCCACTTCTCCATTACAATACATGACTCATATAACTTTCTTTTCTGTCCCCTCTTTCTTTCCTTATTATTGTTTTCATTTAATGTAATCCTTTCTTTCTCATATAAAAAATACAACTCCCCTACAGAGTTGGCTGTGTCTACTACACTGTGATATTCTTTTAATTGCTGAAAATCCAAGGCACCCAGAATGTCCTATTTTTCTAATTTAAAATCTTCTTCCTACACAAGAAACCTGTAAAGTTCAACTTCTGTAATATAAATCATCTGCTTCACGAAAAATGCGTACATGGTGCTCTACCAGATATGCCATCTTTTATTATTTATTATCTTTTATCCAAGATAAAATCTTAGAACTATCCTCAAGGAAAAGGATATAGCTAAAAAAAATAAAAGAGCCAGAGTCATGAGCTGCATTATCTCTGTGAGAATGGTGATTTTCATCACTCTTCCAAAGCCAGCTTCCTAGAGAATGTGATATCACCACCTGCTAAGCACATGGAGATGGTATGAAGGAATAATTTATTCAATGTTTAGTGAATTTGCTGCTCATGAGAGGAAGCACAACAAAGATGTACTTGCTCAACCACAAAGGAAGCAAAGGTACCTACTGCTCTGGTGCTCATAATGCTCTCTATTGCTAAGGCAGAGACAAGCTCTGCCTCAATGCTAATTACAACTCTGGCCCCTCAGCTCTCTCTGTCAACCAAGGGCCCAATTATCGAATTCCCTGGATTCATGAAAATGCATGTGTAAGAGGCTGGATTTCCCCATAGCTACCTTTCACATAAATCACCTTCTTACCAACAAATACCATTCGGTGTTGACATGAGACACAATACCTCTCAGTAACCTAGGGCTGGCTAGCATTCTGCAGTGTTTCCTGACCAGTTCCTCTGACACATCAACAGGCACATTATGGTACTGCAGAAATGGACTATTTTTACACTGATTCTGAAATAAAGTTGTTTTAAATGCAGGCATTAAGGAAAGTTTTTCAGATTTACTGGTGAGGTACAGCGATTGCCTTTTTGCTGGATTATCAGAGAAGGCTCTATTGTCCAGGTTTGAAGTAACATGATTTTTTAAACAACCTCATTTTGTTATTAAAAAAAAAATTTACTGGTTGTTCCAGAGAAAATATCTCTGCCCTAAGTGGTAGTGTGCTCACTATAATATACGTATAGGTAACTGTGCATTAAGCTCAGTACTGTGGCTGCAGTGGACAGCAAAGCTAGACCATAGCATAGTTGCTGGCAGTCCCTGAGACAGCCCCTACATCTAATAGCCTTCTTCAGGTGTCCTGTAACTTGTCCAGCTATATCTGTCCTGACTTCAGCTCGGACTGAGTTAATTTTCTTCTTAGTAGATGGCACATTGCTGTGTTTTGGGGTTTGGTATGAGAAAAATGTTGATAACATGCTACTGTTATAGTGGTTGCTATATGGTGCTTGCCCTCAGCCAAGGACTTTGAAGTTCCCCATGCTCTGCCAGTGAGCAGGTGTACAAGGAGTTGAGAAGAAGCATAGCCAGGACTGCTGGCTTGAACTGGCCAAAGGGATATCCATGCCATGGAATGTTATGCCCAGTACATAAACTGGGAGATGTTGGCTGCAATGAGCCTGTCGCTGCTCAGGGACAGGCTGTGCATTGGTCAATGGGTGGTGAGCAATTGTTTTGTGCAGAGCTTGTGGTTCTTGGATTTTATTTCTCTCCCTCTCTTGCATTATCATTATCATTATCATTATCATTATCATTATCATTATCATTATCATTATCATTATCATTATCATTATCATTATCATTATTAGCATTATTAGTTTTAATGTTGTTTTTATTATTGTGCTATCTTTGTTTCAGTCATTAAACTGGGCTTATCTCAACCGCCTAGTTTTCACTTGTTTTTAATTCTCCCGCCCATCCTAGCGAGTGGGAGAGAGTGAGTGAGTGGTTGCGTGGAACTCAGTTACTGGCTGGGGTTAAACCACGGCACATCCTGTCTTCTGCACGGTGCGAGAAGCTGTGCAATGAGAAAATGGTGCAGCCAGCAGAGGGCAATGAAGGTCGGTTTTTAGAGAAGTTACATAAAACAATCTCAAAGTGGTCGAAATTGTAGGGCGGAAAGGTCAAACGAGAGCATGTTGTGAACTGCTGCTGTACATCCATTTCTACTAATTAGTATGAGACCCAAGTGAACCCTTGTGGTCATGTGATCTATAAACCTCCTTTTTAATGGCCACATTAAACAATGCAGCTCCTTATTTATGACAATGGAGTTAATAGTCATTTCAACAAGGAGAAAAAACCCAATAAAAATTATATTCTTCTAAAATAGGACAAACAGCTTAAACGAATAGCCAATAAAACCACAGCTCCTCATATAAATTCTGTTTTATTGGTATGTTCTGGACAGCAGTTGTTCTGTTTAAGTTGATAAAAGGTCATTTTTCCCAAGACAATTAGGTGCTTGGATGAAAAAGAGAGAGGTCCAAAGAAGTCATCTGTTGCTCAGATCAGACGAAAAAATATGCTTCTCTCAGTAAGACTCAAAGCTCTTTATTACAGCTCTTAATCCCATATGCTAGGAATAATGTGAATTTAGAGTAATGAACAACCTTTTTTGACTTGGGTGACATCTGCTAGGGATGTAACTTTTATCTAAGCAGTTGGGCAAGCCAAGAGAAAGCAAGCTGTGTTATTTCCCTCTGACAATCTGGGCAACATCTTTTTGAGCCTAATTGTGGCTCTAGGTGCCAAAATTTTTAAAACTGATCTCTTGACATTGCTACGCTAACCAAAGAACAGCCTAATAGCAGGAAATGCCTGGAATTTTAGTGGGAAATTGTATTTATTTATTTATTCTGTGGAAGATCCTAAGGGAGCCCTTCAGGAGTGGGACCCTGTTGCAGCTCTGGCTGTGCTGCAGAGGAAAGTTCCTGTGGGCTCTGGACCTGGGTTTCACTGCTTGGCTATCCTAAGCATGGCACTTGGCTTTTCTGCACTGAGCCTCCCACCTCGAAAAAGGTTTAGTAATTCCTGAAATGTAAAGTGCTATGACTGAAATGACTATATAAAAGCTAGGTTGTGTTTCGATACAGAATAGAAGTGAGAAAACAATACTGCTTTTATGAATTTTATGAGTATTTATGAATGTTATGAGTCCAAGAGAAAGGTCCTGGGCTGTTTAAGGGGAATTAATTATCTTTGCCTCTCAAACTTTCATCAGAAACTGGGACCTATAACTGTCCTGGTGAAATTTTTGTCTGACCACTCAGAGTAACAGAGTCTGGGAAGTATACCACAGGGGACCAGGCAAAAAAAAAAAAAAAAAAGAATACTCTTGTAAAAATGAAAAAGAAAATAATAGAACCTTGAAGTGATGATGTGAATTTTGAATAGTCATGAGAAAGAAGAGTAGTCCCAGAGGAAGAGGAGGGATAAGCCACTCACCTTGTGTTCCCAGAAGAGGTTCCTGGGTGGGATGCAACTGGCTGGTGGTAAGTGCCCTAATGTTCCTAGCTATTAACAGTAATGATAATTATAATAAAACCTCTCGGTGCCTGTGTGTAATTATTTCAGAAAGAATACAGGACATTTTACACTATGTGGGACACAATAGGGCGATGTTAATAAGTACCTGTTTGCATATGAGAAAATTGCTGCTTCTGGGTTTTTATGATGTCTCATCAGCTGATATCCAGAAGTGTGGCTGGCGCCAGATCGGACGCCAGGTGGGATCTACGTGGGAAGATGGCAAATATTTGACTTGGTGCTGATGAGGTGGATTTCAGTCATGGCTCTCTGTCCTCATCAAGAGAATTGTGGCTGAGGCAGTGGATGTGTTTGAACCCTGTCAAGTTTTCTTTCAATGGCTGCTGTGTTTTGCTTGTTCACTTGTCTGATCATTCTAATGCAACCAAGAAGTTATGTTCATGTGAGCACAACCGAAGTGAACCAGAGGGGCTCTGCTCCGGGCTAGAGATGCTGTTCCCAGGGGCACAATATCCCCAGGAGGGTAAGAGCCAGCCCCCCTGCAGGAGGAATTGCTGGGGCTTCTTTTCAACAAATGGAGCCTCCTGCAGGTGTGCAGTGGAGGGCAGCCTGCCTGCGCTCTGCCTCTGCTGGGGCTGACTTCTCTCCTGGGTCATGGGGGCCAGCTGAGGATTTCAGGAGGGCTGGGCTGCCCCAGTTTAGCTGCTGTGCGGTGTTTTAATGGAGTCAGTGCACGGTAATGCAGCAGCACTTCTGCCAGGCTGACGTACTCTGCCAGCACACATTAAGTGAAATCAGTGAGCACAATAGTTGTAGGCAAGTCACAAATAAATTATATTCATAGGCTTTAAATATTTTATGTTTTTTTTCCCTGAGGCTAAGAGGGGTGGTAGTTCAGTCTCCTATGTCTCTCCCACAACACAGACTTTCACCCAGCTCCTCCTAACAATCTGAGGGCAGATTTTAGACCTTAAAGAAAAATGTCAGCATTCGTAGTTACCTACTTAAGTGTGTAAAATAAAAATCCCTGTATTTTCAGCCATTAAATTAATCACTAGATGGTTTTATTTCTCTTTCCTGTGTTGAACTGTAGGAGAAAGAGGAAATTGCTGAAATATTTTTCTCTTTTCTTTTTTTCCTTTGTTTTGAAGTGTTCATATATTAGAGTGAAATGAAAGCACTAATCAAGGAATAGGCAACCTTCCTTACTGCTCCTCTCCTCACACCCATTTTTTTCCCACAGCCAGACCAGCATCAGCTATTTGGAGGATGGAGTGGACCAGCAGCCCCCAGAAAGGTGGTTCATAGCCAGGGGAGTGTGTCAGTGGCCTCCTGGGATGCCTGCAGCAGGGTGTGGATGAGATGGAGGGCAGCTGAGTCCCGCATGGACTCTGCATGGGTATCTATGTACAGCAGCACCCCAGCAGGGTTTGTGGCTGGTCATACATCATCACCTTTGAGTTGCATGAAGATCATATTCTATGGCCAGGCAGTCCCTGTGCCCAGCTCTTCATAAGAGAGCCTGCAATAGTAAAGTAATGAATAAGATCTTGAATTCCTATGAGTTTATGACAAAAATGCAAGTGTTGAAAGCACTGGGAAGCATACTCAGAAGAAAGTGACAGTTCGATTCTTTCCAAAAAGCAAGATTAAAAGTTTTAAAACTTGTAACAGAATCACAAATTCTTGAGGCTTATTTCTTTCTCTACCATTCCTGATTTGGCCTGGGTGAATCACGCCCCATCCTTATTTTAGATATGGAGAGTATTTTCTTTAATTCCTTTAAAACCGATCTCCTAGCACTTACTTTCCCTCTGAAATACAATATTAAGATTCTTTGCTCAAAAGAACTAGGTCATGTACTTTAAAGAGAGGAGGAGAAAAATAACAGAATAAATAATAAAAATTAAAAAATGCATTGTTGATTATTTTTTGTATTCAAATACCTCAAAATGAAAGCTTAATTTATTTTTAAGCCATTTTGTGCCACTGCAGTCACAGTAAAAGGCATTTAATTGAATAAGGTAGAATAACAAAAATACTCAGAAGAAAAATTGATCAGAGACATGAAAAACCCTCTATATGATGGAAAAATGAAGTTGAGAGCTGTGAAGAAAAACTTTTTAAGGGAACTGATTTGTTAACACTGGAAGTTTAACTTCTAGAATGTTTTCCATCTTTAAAGAACAAATGCTAACTACTGTACAAGAATCAGCTACAGCATTTTTTATTGTTTTCAACAAGAAAAGTGTATAGTTTGTAAGTGGCAAAAAGCAAGACATAGAAAGGTAAAAATATTTTCTAACCATACCACAATAGGAGCTAAGAAATTAGAGTTTTTTTAAACCTGGCAATATTCATAGTCAAACATAATCAGTTTATTTGCAGATAACTGGAACTTATTTGTGTAAAGAATTCCCTGTAACCTCCTACAGAAAGCAGCAATGCATACATGCTATAAAATGAAACTGCATGCTCTTGGTTTAGGCTTAATATGTTTTACAATGTACCTTTACATTGAGGAAGTTTTCTGCTTCTTAATAGTAAATCACGACACATCTTGTTCCCTGAGAGAAATTGCCCACTTTCTGCTGAAAAGGTAAAAAATAAACTGGAAAGCTCCATGTTGATAAGAAAGCCTGAAAGGAAAAAATATTATACATGAGGTAATGCAAAATGCATGTTACTGTGACAGGCTCTTAGCCAGAGCTCTTCTGAGCTGATCCTACCTTTTTTCTCCCCTGCTCACTCCTTTCCCATCATCTTTTTCTTCTTTCCCATTCTTCATTGCTCCAAACCTAAAGATGGCCAGGTATGAAATGCTGGCAGTCATGACTCCTGAGCTTCAAAAGGAAGTCTCATCAGCAGTGACAGAGGCTCTTTTGTGTAGCTTTTGGAAGTGGCTCTGGCTGCATCCGTGCAGGCAGGGAACTCCGGAGCTTCTCTTCACTCCAGCCTCTCAATGCACCATCTGGATGTCGGAGGGGTTCCTGTGTATCTTTCCCCCAAGGCTTCAGGCGAGGTAAGGCTGCAGTCAGTGCGATGGTCTGCAGGGAGATGTCATTCTAGATGAATGAATGCAAAGAAATGGGCCTCTGCATCTCGGTCCAGCTCCCAAAAGGTACTTTTGGCCATGTGTTTTGCCACTCATAGTAGTCTTAAAACTACAGGAAACATGCTAAAGTTGTGCTGAGAATTCGTCACCGAATGGATGCATCACCATGCCTACTGTAACAGAAAAACTGTGAAAAGCAAATTAAATAGAGGTAATGCTAAAATATTTAGTTTAATACCATTGTCATGGGTTTCTAAGGCTCAGGAAATAGTATTGTGCTTTCTGAGAGGGGATTTTATAGGAACTGTCAGCTTGATTTCACAAGGCTTTGCTCTAATTTTTTGTGTCCTGCTCGGTGAAAATGTGAGTGCAGAATTCTGCTATACCGACAGGTCAGTTAATACCACTTAGCAAGGGGCAGACAATCTGTCAAGTGCAAGGGCCAGGGAGAGGTGACCCTTGTATTTTGAGCAAGTGATACAAATTGGGTGAGAAGGCATCATAAGAACAGCCACAGTCAGTCAAACCTCTGATCTGTTTAATTCAGTACTTTATTAGCTAAGGTGGCTAACCAGGAATGCTCAGCAAGAGAAGAAAGCACAGTGTAAATACAGAAACTGTCTTTCTGTAATACAGCTCATGAGTTGGGAGAGAGGGAAGAGAGTCACTGAATGAGGCTGTGAAAATCCTCATACATCTCTGGCAGCACATAATTTTATATTGCCTGTGATTTACTCTTATGCAGAAAGATAGTGTTTATCAATGGCTTTGCAAACAGCGAACCTTGCATTTACTTTGTCTCTTCTGCTTTCTGGCAGCTGAAGCTCAGCACCACAGCTCTCTGGGGCCAGAGGCTCCCCGAGGCAGGTGCAGTGTCTTTCTGTGTGTCAGCAGGAGAGTGCCAGTTCTCCCTGGGGCTTTCACACACTCGTATTCACCGCTGTTTCTTCCACTTCACAGACCCAGGAGACCTTTCCTCTGGTCAGGGGCTCACGGTATCCATGCCTCTCTAGATCACTTGACTGGAGTTTTCCTTTTGGATGTCAGCATAAGAGACTTGACAACCCTCTGTAGTGACTTGGATTTGATTACTGATCACTAATAAAGCTGGGCATGCATTTTTGCAACAATTGAGAAAGAAAACAATCTTGGGAAACTCTTAAACCCTTCCTTGTGGGTCTGAGGGATCTGCGAAACTGTAAAGCCGGTTTCAGCTCCCCTGCTCAAAAAGAGGTGTACAGGCATGGAAAGTTTCTTGCACAGTTTCTTGGGTTACTATTACATTATTTTCATGTGTGTTTCATGAGTGGAATAATTTCTAGTATTTTAACTAAAGGGGAGCCTAAAATGGTGTGCTGTGAGTTACCTTTTGAAAATAGTTTTAGATACTCTAAGAAAAGGCTCATGGAAGATTTGACCACTGGAAACAAAAGATCATACTGAGTCTAAACCAGCAGAACCTTTTTACACCTTGTGGCTGAAAGATTTTAAGGGCGCACAAAGGCACCACTGAAGGCAGAGCTGAGCAGTACAGCAAGGAGTGGGTTTGCTGACAGTACACTGTAGAGTGGGTACAAGATGGTGCAGCTCTTTGCCTTCCCTAGGCAGCACTCTAGCATATTAACATCTTTTATTCAGCGTTTAACAAGACTGTTGCTGTGTCATGGCTGCATTTCTGGGCAATGCCATTCTGACACTACCTCAGGGTAGAAAAGCTTTAACACAAATGTACCTTACAATAATGGAAAATTCTTTTGCAAGATGGAGAGTAATGCACTCCAAACACAGGAGTTCTGGTGGCCCCAAGCTGATATCTGCCAGAGCATCCAGAAAGATGAAGTCACAACAGCAACAGTATTTTGCAATAATTTACATGAAAACCCCCCAGAACAACAGAAATGTGGGTTACTTTGAAAACAGACGAGATTTCTTTTTTTCTTAGCACTAACGATACTGAAATATTTTGTGTAGGAATTTTATTGAAACTACACGTTTCCTAGAGAAAAAAAAATTCCAGTTTTATCCCTTCCTTTTTCCCCCATTGCCGTTAGGAGGAATCTCTTCTTCCTCAGGAGGGTCTATGCAAATGGTAAAGTTGCTACATAAATAGAAGATATAGAAGGAATATTAGTTTTCCTTCTGCTATATCTCACTGGCCAAAGCAATGGAGTGTTTTCCCCACTGCTTTCACTGTGACAGATTTGTGGAGGCATTCAAAAACCAATGGAAGTGTGTCACCTTTATAGTGTAAGAGGGCTGAGGACCATTTGGAAAGGTGGTTAAGGCCACAACTTGTGTTGTTCAGCAGCACCTTGGAGCCAAGGAGTCTCTGTCTCTGTGACTCAGCTCTTCCCAGGTACATGCCTTGGCCGTTCTCCCACTCTGCAGCAATATCTAGTCATGTACCAGCCCCAGCAAAATGTCCCTGCTTATCCATGGGGTGCAACCATGAGGACAGAGGCTGTGGGGCTGCCAAGGCATGTCACACTCTCTCTGGACAACTGAGGAACCTGTTGGAGGGTAGGGATATGGGGAAGAGGGGTACTACAGACTGCAGTAGCCTCACATTTTCCACAGTCTGAGTGTTACTGTAGAGCAAAGGCTCAGGTGCATCATACACATGGCTCCAAGCATCAGAACCTCCTGAGAAGGCACTCCTCTCCCTACTTTCTTTTCTCTCAAACATTATTAACTAGCAGTGGATGTTCCATGCAAGGGAATTTCAAATACTTACAAGATCTCCATGATCTAGACCAGAGTGGCCCAGCCCAGAGCTGTCTGGGGAAAAAAACCTGTGGATGCCACTGCAAGGAGATGTGGAAGGGTCATGGGACACCAACAGGCAGTACCTTCGTATGCATTTGCAAATAGCCTGAGACAAAGCAGCCAAAACTATTTTCTGCTTTTGTTTCCACGCTGAGGGCATAGAATGGGAGACTGGAGGCATGTAATATCTGACGCATGTAATATCTGACGCATGTAATATCTGATGCATGTAATATCTGACGCATGTAATGTCTGATGCATGTAATGTCTGATGCATGTAATATCTGATGCATGTAATATCTGACTATCTGACACATGTAATGTCTGATGCATATGATGCTCGCCTCGGAGCCAAGAGTTATCTCTAGACCACCTTCTCTGTGGTCTAGGCAGCAGAGGGATATTCTGGGAACCAGCTACAATGGCTCATGTGATTGAGCTATTTAGACTTCAGAGCAATGAGGTTTTCTTGATTCTCAGTGTTTTAATCCAGATTTGCAGGTCTTTACAACAGTGACCTACAGATCTCTACCAAAACTAATGCAATCCCTTCTGCTTTCAGGCAAAAGGGTAGTTTGGTAATCTCCTACTGCAATCTTGCTCTTTATTATAGAAGTAATTGCCCTGACCTAGCAACTCAGATGCCTTTTGTATTTACCCAAGTTTTGCACACTTGAATGGTAATGAAAACTCAGGCACAGAGATATGAACTATGAAGCCTCTGGTATTTTTTTTCAAACATCACATGTCATCTTGCTGTCTGCTTTTGCTCTAATTTGTGGGACTTCTTGTGTGAGAACATGGCCTTGGAGATTTTTGCCTCAGGTCTCTTGTGGTATATTTGATTCCTCATTGTGTTCACAATGACAGAGCCCCTTTCAAGATTCAGTCTGAACTGGTGAATTTTTTGCCTGTAATATTCCAGTTGCTTTGTAGTTGCCATAGACTAGGGAGGTGAGTATTTGTCCCCAGTTCCTAGGAATTATTAACAGGATCTCCTCATGTCTCAGCCACAAAATTGCATGATCAGATTCAAGTATGGAATAACTCCTTTTCCAGGTCATATGATAAAACCCACATCTCTACAGGCACGATGGAGCCTGGGGACATGATGGCAGGCAGGAGAACCCCATAATCCAGTCAGGGAAAGGAACATGGGCTCTGCCAGGGCTGTCTCTGCAGTGCCTTCGTCCCCATGTGCCAGGGATGACACCCAGCACTGATGATGCTGCTCCCCAGAACACTCTTTGGACTGAGGGGGACACTGCCTAGGGGCACGGGATGTATTACAGGAGACAGGGGAAGAGTATTTTGGGATCATTCAAGATTTACTATGGAAGGTTTAGGGGAAGGAAACAGATAAATGTAGGTTGGGGAGGAAGAAATGTCTGGGAAAATAGAGTCAAGGCTGGCTGTAGGTAAACAGGCTGATGATCATTGGCTTTTCTGGACATCCCCTGTCCCTGGCCACCTCATTCTGTCCTACCTTCTTATTAACTCAATTTCTAGCTATCTAGTGTTGTAAAAAAAAGCTGTCTTTGTGTCTTTCTGACTCTTCCCAGTTTTGAAGGCATCTGCTGCTAGCAAATAAAATGTGAAACCTTTCTTTGACACTTATTCTGATGTCTATACTGTTTTCTTAGTGTTTCAACTGGCTTTCCTGCATTTTCACTGCCGTTTTGGTCCTGGCAATAGGTGTTGATCAGCCACCAGTTGAACCCTAAGTGTGATAATTGATAAACACACAGTGACAAGCATTGCTTAACTTCTGCATGAGATTAAAAGCATTTCTAGCTGGCTTGCACTAAATCTTTTTAAGAACGTAGTTCCTCAGAAAGTGCCTTTTCTTGCCTACTAGCTTTTCTTGGTGGAGTAGGTCCAGGATAAAACACATAATTAAAACTTGTCATGCCTCAGTCACTTCAGGGCAAATAATCCAGATAAGTATTTTGGTTTTACTAGTGGGTAAGTGGGTAAATTTGGTATTTCCTGTGACATAATCCAGATTTATGGAGCAGACTTATTTGTATGCCAGATCATGTACAAGGTGCAGTCAGTTTGGTGCCACAGGTTTTCTTGAAGATGATTCATATCAGACTTATAAACATAACAGATTATCACATCAAAAGATGTCTAATATCTATTCTTGGAAATGAACAAGAGTGATGAGATAAGGACTGCAACAGAACATCACAGTTTTCAGGAAATTAGTTCTTTTTCACTTTAAGTCAAAAGCTGGATTTCTTTAAGCCTATATGTATACATATATATATATATATCCCCAAAAATCTCTCAGAAAATTATTCTTATCTTTTGAAACAATATCCTGTGGTATTGACCCATCATACCTGAATGGAAAAACTAAAAAGACTTAACTGCAGAAAACTTTTATCTCAGAAAGTTATGTGATAGGTGGATCCCAAAACACGTGTGGGAGTTAAAACACAGACAGACCTAAAAGAGAACTGTATGTTGTGGAGTTAAAATCAAATCAAGCATAACCTTGATTCAAGAGAATTGACTCATTTCGAGGCAGACATGGGTTATGCAAATAATCCTGGCCAACATAATTTCTGAAACTATCATACCCTATCCAACTCGTGATAAGGCAGCATTGAAAGAGCGAAATTGCTTTCATTTAATTAACTGTTAGCTGATACAGGAGTTCATCCTTACCAGAGAGTGTTTTCAACTTGGTACACACACAAAAACTCTCTTGGAAGACCACTGTTAGCATTTAATTTGCTGTTCAGTGAGTGAAGCAGTCTTTGTCACTCTCCAGTGTGCAACATTTTATGGAAGAGCAAATTACTTATGCTGTCAGATTTCTATGTTATTGTTCATTTAGTGGTTCCATAGGAAGGGCCCAAATACAGATTAAAGTTTTCTGTATTTTTTCCCATGTTTCCTAGTACTCGACTTTGCTGCATTTGTAATATTTTGAGGTGATCGTGCCTATGTGAACGTACTGGGGGCACTGGGTTCCAGCAGATATTCTTTCTCAGGCTGCATTCAAGACAACTCCAGCTATGTCCGAATTAACTTTTACTATATAATACACAGCTGTGTACAACCTACCTGTAATGTCAAATTATAAGCCTAAAGAACTGATTCTTGCAATTGAGAAAAACTATTACTGAGGTTGGTGCAATAGCAATTTATTGTTGAAATTATTTGCTAGATGTGCACCATGGATATGAACACTTTACAAAACAAGAAGAGTCAAGAGTGGTTAAAAACTATGTTGTGTTGGCTTGGTGATTCATCTTCATGGAAAGGCTGAGAACTTGGTGAAGATTACTGTTTGTGGTTTTTATTCTGACCTTCTGCAAATAAGAACCTGCCTTGCTAGAATGACATCTTTATTATTTCCTGTTATATTATCCCCATTCAAATCTTAAATTTTTTTCTCTGCAACTGTGAGCCATGAAACTAAAGTGGCAATCAAGGAAGAAGTTGAAACTACTCTTCAGGCTTTCCATGCTAAGATGTTACTCTCTGAATTTATAGTAAAAATTGAATCCCACTCCTGCAAATTGTTACCTTTTTTTTTCCCCAGCTATTTTAAAAACATCACTGAAGCTATTTTAAAAACATCACTGAATCTTCTGTTTAGATTTTGGATGTCATCCCTTGACAAGCAGGAAAAACTCCAGTGTAGAATGCTAGCTCAGTCTCTAATTCCTTCTTCAGAGCTCTCACAAAGTATGCTGCCTTGTGTTTAAAGGAATAAATTGTAGTTTTGTCTGAATACAGACTTCATTGGAGTAAAGGCTTAATCCGAGGACTTTAGTCCTAAAATTAGAAACATCTGTTCTGATGTAAAAGTAATATGATTACTGAAGCAAACTTTGATGACTAAAATTCTTAGGACTGAAATAAAATTAGTGTTAAACAAATTTGGTTTTCTGCCCAGGGTATAGTTAAGAAATCAGATTTCAAATGATTGGTCTCAACCTTTATTCAGCTTGAAAAATTGGGGGAATTTAAAGGCTAACAGCTTTAAACTAAAACATAAGTTTATACTATTGATCATTGTAAATGAATTGAATAAATACGAAAGATTTTGGTATTTGAAGTTATGTTAAACATTATTTTTCAAAAGTTCAGTGTTATGAGTGTTTCAAGTTCCTATATTATATAATTCAGAAAAAGCAGGTACAATCAGCTTCGTCTGCTCAGTACTACATCTTGAACAATATGTGATGTATTTCTGTAACAAAATAATTTTCAGAATATATTCTTAAATATTTTTGCACCATCAATATTCGAGAGATAAGTACTTTTTATTATTAAGATATTTTATTGTGACAGTGTTAAAAATCCTTTATTAGATTGGTCGCTGCTACATCACATCTTTGGTTGTCTGTCTAGTAAGCTAGGAGGGAAAACAGTCCAAAGATATTCAAAAGGACAAATATACTAAGAATACACTATTACAGTTGGGCAGTGTGTTATAAGGTGTAGTGGCAATGAGATTTTGGGTGAAACAGAAACTAGTCTGTACCATGAGAGATATCTGTGGTTAATATGATGAAAATAGTAATCTTTTTTGGAAAAAAAATTAGTACTAATGCCAGTGAAGACAGGAATTTAGAATTGTGCCTGGAGAGTACTGTTCATAATGGATTCTTGCTGGGACATTTCAAATATGTGGATAGAGGCGGTGATTCCTGCAGATGAACTTTCACTGAAACTATTTTTAATTCCATAAAATTGTTCTGTAGTCACTTGTGAGACGGGTGTCTCCAGATGCTTGTCAAAAGATCCCAGGTGGCTTTCTCTCTGGCTCTGCTCAATCAAAAATTATGACTTTATATCTGATTTTGTTTGCCCTTTTTAAACATACAGGTCCTGAATGATGTTCAGTCTATTGTCTCTGAAGTAATGTCTCATTAAGTAGTGAGCCAAGGCACACGTGATGCTCACTACCATGTGTTTTATATGTTTGCAGCATTTAAATATTTGTTCCTTTAGTCTCTGCCCTGAAGATATTTCCCATCAAAATCAGGACTGTCTTAGACAAGCTGGGATGGGTGTGGCCATAGGTTAATGACTATGTAAAATTTGATTCATTTCTTATTAGATAGTATGTCAGATTAGAT